>CM060922.1:248498584-249962334 GCA_030737875.1 Allium sativum | reverse complement strand
GTTTATTTTGTTTTCAAGTTTAACATTTAACTTTGTTGTTAAAATAAAAGGGACAATTTTAACATAGTTTTTGTTGACAAAGTAAAAAGACTAAATTTTATGTTTCTTTTGTTAACAAAATAAAAAGACTAAATCTTATGTTTCTTTTGTTAACAAAATAAAATGACCAATTTTTATGTTGCTTCTGTTAAGACCAATGTTCATGTTTATTTTTGTTAACATAATAAAAAGACCAATTTTTATGTTGGTTTTGTCAACAAGATAAAAAGAACAATTTTTATGGTCATAAATTAAAGGACAATTTTTATCTTTATTTTGCTTACTAAAATAAAAGCAAATGTTTATCTTATGCACAAATCAAAATACTAGTTTTTATTTTGGTTTTGGTGAACATAATGGAATGCAAGTTTAACCTTTACTTTTATGTATAATATAAAATGTGAGTTTAAATATCCATTTTCATTTACAAATAAAAGTGAAGTTGGGACCTTTATTGTGACTCATCAGGACTACACCCAAGTGTACTTGTGTTAAAATAGTGTGATGACGCAATTTACACCGTCGTGTTAATTTGGATATTATGACACCAAAAACCCCCGTAGCGATAATTTGAGTATTGTATCACATATTTCATCGTTGTGTTTATATGGGTGTAGTGACCCCCAAAAATTCCACTGTTATGTTAATTTATCTAGTTGGGTTATTATGATTATAGCGACACCCAAAAAAAAAAAAAATTCACTGTGGCGTTAATCTATATGGTTGTGTTAATATGGTTGTAGTGACACCCAATACTAGTGTCATATTATATAGTTGAAATGAATCAAACATGTGCATTAGAAATTATATTCAGATTAGAAATGTTTGCACTAGAAAAGACGTCTATATTAGAAATGAAATTCCCTTTTTTATTTGCATTTTACAATGCAAATATTACATAGAAATATAGATTGACTTTTCAAACATTTTATTTGTTAAAAAGAAAAAGACATAAACATTTTCTTTGTTAAAAAGAAAAAGACATTAACATTTTCATTGTTAAAAGAAAAATAATTTCAAACATTTTCTTTGTTAAAAAGAAAAAGAAAAAAATACATTAACATTTTCTAATGTAAAATAAAAGAAAAAGAATAAAATATGTATATTTTCTAATGTAAAGAAAATAAGAAAAAGTTACATTATTTTCTAATGTAAAGAAAATAAGAAAAAGAAACATTATTCCTAATGTATAGGAAATAAGAAAAGTAACATTATTTTCTAATGTAAAGGAAATAAAAGCAATATGTACATTTTCTTATGTAAAAAGAGAATAAAGAAAAACATTTACATTTTTATGTAAATGTAAAATAAAAAGAAACATTTACATTTTCTATGCAAATGAAAAATAAAAAGAGAATTTACATTTTTAGTGTAAAGAGAAAAGAATAAAAGACATTTACAGTATACATGTAAATAAAAGAAAAAGGAATTGAACCGTATGTAAATTTAACATTATTTTTAATGTTAATAAAAAGAAATTGAACCGTATGTAAATTTAACATTATTTTTAATGTTAATAAAAAGGAATTGAACCGTATGTAAGATTAACATTATTTATAATGTTAAACAAAAGATAATTTACCTCGTAAGAAAATGTGCATTATTTATAAATGTATATGAAAAGGAAAGATTGATTTACATTATCCTAATGTAAATATTAAAAGAGAATGGACCATATGATTTATTAACATTATTTTAATGTTATATAAAAAGAAAAGATTGTTTAACATTATTTTTGATATTGATTAAAAAGAAGATTGCACAGTATGTATTAACACACTTTTATTAATGTACAGTATGTATTAACACACTTTTATTAATGTATGTATAAAAAGAGAAATTTACATTGTAAGAGAAATTGGCATTAACATTTATTTATAATGTTAATATTAGAGTATTTTCACCACATGATAAGGCGTACACTTTTATTGGTAATAGTAAGTTGGCATTTTCACTGTATGATAAGACTTACTTTTTATTTGTAAAATAAGGTAGGAATTCACCGCATGACAAGGTTTACTCTTTATTTTGTAAATATAAAGTAGGAATTTGCGATGTATCAAAATATACATTTTTTATGCGTAATGTAAAGATAGAAAAATTAACATTATTTTCAATGTTAATAAAAATAGAAAATGCATTGTATGTTAAGGTAACATTATTTTCAATGTTAATAAAAAGAAAAACATACCGTAGGATAAAAATACATTATTTGTAATGCATATTAAAAGAGAATTTTTCATCGTAGGACATGTACATTATTTATAATGTGAATAGAATGGAAATGTCATCGTAAAATAAAATTACATTTTAGATGTAATGGAGATTGAGAATGCATTTAGAAAGAGAATGAGTATTTTATATATGTAAATGGAATCATAATATAATTGAAAGATGAAATGGAATAAATAAAGCGATGAATTATAATTTACGTTTTAATGTAAATTATAAAGATTTTAAAATAAAAATAAAATAAAAGGGAATAATTCACCGTCCAATTATAAATTACCTTTTTCATGTAAGATTAAGAAGTGAAAAAAAAGGAATAAAGGAAAAGGGGAGATGTATGTAAGAACGACAAATTAAACGAATTATTTGTATATATTTATATATATATATAAAATTAAACGAATCAAGCGCGGTCGTTCGCGTTTTGAAATCGTACTTTTATATGACTATACAAGAAGATCCGACCGTCGGATTTTCCCGAAACTGAAACCGTTAGGACCGACTTGGAAAAATCTTTCCAACGATATATATTACGTTAAGATCCAACGGTTAGATTCTGAGAAATGTAAAAATCAAAATTGGTTGAATTCAGCGCCATAGTCGCCCATGGACTTAAGGCGTCGTTATATAAAAATTTAATTATTTTAAATAATTAAAATAGGAATGAAGCGTTAATAAAAATAATTATTAATGTGTAAGAAAGATTTTAAATATACATATATATACGTATATATACGAGGATTATTTGGAAAGCCCGAGTTCATCTCATTCCAAATAATTAAATGATGTTAATAATCCAAGATTGGAAGACGGCGATAGAAGACCGTCAAATCTCCACACCGAATGGACGATGATGACTGTTGCATTAGAATGGCTCGCTACCATGATAAGGTAATAGTAGGAGTTGCCCGGACGTAATGTTGATTTGTACGGGTTTGGCTTTCGCTCAGACCCAGAGCATAAGCTTATAAATGGATTGTGTGTCTGACATCGTACTCCATTATATATCATGTTATTAATCTTCTGTCAAATGTATGGATGTTTGGTGGCGGAGAATTTATTCTTTTGCTTAACACCCGTTCATATATTTCGGCAAAGGATTGGTAGTGTGATATGGAGTGATGATGTGGCATGCTAAGATGCAATGATCAAGGCTTTGTTGAAAAGCAGGCCTTGTGGATGATGATCAAAGCATAGTCTGTTTAGGCATAGCTTTGTGTATATCGTGACTTCGCGAGCCTCACACCCCGGTATGAGTCAAAAACGGGATATGGACCGTAGGGAGTGAACACGTTTCTTTCTAGCTAGAGTGGTGTCAGTGACCTACCAGCCCTGACATTTTACTTATGTGGATGATGGATTTTGAGGCGCCTCGTTTTTTTTATAGGCCGTTGGTGGTCATACTATAGGTCCAAAGGGACCGGGAAACGTGTGTTCAGGCATAACTAATCCACTGCCCATAGGCGGGGACCGGCCCTACCGCATCCAAGGGTTCACTGCGGGGAATCCTGAGGCATTTGCTAGAGTGTCTCGAATCGGAGAGGAGCTTGCCCCTAGCCTCGACTCATGATGGAAATCCAATTTCCAATACGACCTTGCGGTTTTGATTGTAGAACTAGTATTGGCGACATGATATATGGTACCCATGCCGTCTAGGATTGATACTTATGATTTAAATGTTTTTATTTAAAACATATACACACTAATAATACTATCGTCTTTACGTATCAAGCATCTTTTGACCATTATAAGGTAAAACCCTATCCTCTGGTGTGCGTTGCATTGTGTGATGGGACTTGGGTCTTATAATGGTTTCATTTTTCCAAAAAGACATTGCGTTGTTTAACGATTTACTTTATTATGCACGGCAATCCATTGGAGTAAACTCGTTCTGCGTTAGCGGCGTGGTCCTTGGATTTGCCTTATTACTATTAGTTAAACTAGTTAAGGATTCTCACACCAGTCCCACGACTGACCTGTAGTTTGTTTCACTTTGCAAACTCGGGTGCCCTCTTTCCACACGGGCAGTCGAGTAGCCTTTTGCATATATAGTTAAGCAGGATCCTGGATTGAAGTCTGAAGCTGGGTCCAGAATATTGATGGCCTTCCGCTGAGATTAGTTCCGCTGCAATGTATTTAATTTAATTTAAATGTTTCTTCCGCTGTATTATTTATCGATGTACTCTGATATATTCTGTACTCTGATGTAACATTTATTATTGATGTTATAAAAGTCTGTTTTTTTGTTCTGATATGTTGTATCCCCAAAGTTAAAGTATTCGTAGATTTTCACCTTTTGGGTCAGACCTGTGTGGTTTATGGTCGATTCAAAAGGTGGGAATTTGCGGGTCTTTACAGGTGGTATCAGAGCTTTGGTTAGCTCAAATCTTTGGGGTACAACTCATTAGAACTGAACAAAAGACTCATCAGAGATTGGATTAGTAATATCCAATAAGAATACTCATTAGAGATAGGATCAGCAGTATCCTAGAATGAGAAAACTCATTAGAGATAGGGTAAGTAATGCCCTAGAATGAGTTGGGAGTAGCAAGCCTATAATATACGTATTTGTGATTAATTATACTCTATTTTGGAAAATATGATTTTGAATATATAAAAAGTTATATATTTGAAAGTTAGTCAACTAATGAAATTATTTAAACCAATGGAGAAAGTATATATATAAATTAGTTATTTAATTAACCAACTTTTAGCTTCATTCCTTTTCGAGGACGAAAAGTTTTTAAGTGGGGGAGATTGTAACGACCCTGAATTTTTGGTACAAAAATAAAATATTATTTTTGGTCAATTTAATGAATTTAGAATATTTTAAACAATTTATTTTAAATATGACATCCTTTACATAATTTTTTTATACAATATATATATATATATATACGTTATGGACTCAATCTTAATAGCACCTTTTTCAATATGTTTATTGTAAAACAAATATTCAATATGTCTCTTTCCTTTCTAATTTGAGCCATGTATTTGTTCCATGTTTTCCTCACATTGTAGCAAGTTATTGGTTTACACTTCATATTAGGTAGGTTACGAAGTAAATAAATTCGTTGACTAAGCACAAGGTGTCTCTCTTATCAACGTTTAATTATTATTCTAAATTCAAAAGAAAATTACATAGAAAAAAATGTAACAAAAAGAAAATTTTTATTAATTAACATGCATAGAATTAAATGGCATGCATACGGAGATATAACCTATGGTGGCAAGTTTCAAATGTACACAAAAATTAACTTACCTTGCATGCCACAATTGCTTTAAATGAAGGATTAAACTTATACAAACCTGTTATATTGCTTTTGTATAAACAGTAGTTGTCATTAAACATATGTCTAATAACATTGATTGTAATCATGGAAAATATATTCGAGAAAGGTTATGATCGAAAGTTTAGAGTGAAAGAAAATCATCAACAAAATAATAAATATATATAGTATTTTTTTTGTGTAAGTACTAAATCCAAATTAGCAGTAAATTTGCAAGAAAAATAGGAAAGCGCTGGAAGTTAATTTCATGGTTAATAATAACATTTATTATTCAGTAAAAAAGGGAAATAGAAAAGCATGCATCATGCAAGAAAAATAACATTTATTATTCAATGTTAATTTCATAGTGCATAAATTATTTAATAAAAAAATTTACATGCATACATAGACTCTCTCTC
Organism: Allium sativum; assembly: GCA_030737875.1. Classification (NCBI taxonomy): domain Eukaryota; kingdom Viridiplantae; phylum Streptophyta; class Magnoliopsida; order Asparagales; family Amaryllidaceae; genus Allium; species Allium sativum. The sequence goes on along the minus strand of CM060922.1, from coordinate 249,956,378 downwards.
TCTCTCTCTCTCTCTCTCTATATATATATATATATATATATATATATATATATATATATGTATATGTATATATATATATATATTAACCAATGTATTTAGATAGCAAATGTAACACCCTAAAAGGTTACAAGTAATTTCCATTGCTCAAAATAAAAAAATATCCACCGAGAGTGTGCACATTAATTGCACTATAAGAGGAAACATTTTGTCATCAAAATATATCTCTATTTTGATTATTTTCTTCGTATGTGTGTATGACTAAATTATATTGATGAACTTACATGTAAATCAAAAATTACATTATTTTTAGTATGTGATATTATCTAAACTTTCTTTCCATCTTATTCGTTTTGTCATTAGAATATAGAATTAATGCATATATTAGGCGTTGTATAAAAAAAATTTACTAATGCATATATGTTTGTATATATCTATACGCTTGTGTGTGTGGGTGTATTTATATATATGTATTTAAAATTAAATCTCTCTCCTAACTAGCTTCTTTTTATGCACAAGAAGACAAAAAGTTAATAAAAGGAACAATTAGTGGTTGGATACATAAGTAGCTGCATAAAAAGGCACCAAACGTACGAAATTTAAGACGGTAAAAATGGACTAAAATGTAAATAAAATATTAAATTTTAAAACACACATGGGCCTAAACTGAAAACTACCTACTCCTAAATAATGTCTCATATTCCCTAACCCTAATCATCCTCTAAAATCTAATTCTAAGTTCCCTCTTCCTGCTCTTTGCAATGGCGGCTCTCTTCTCCTCAAAATACATGATGAAAATCAAACCTCTCCAAACCATAGCAAATTATATATCAGAACGAAGCTCTCAACGATAAGCTACACATACCATTAGTTTTGTCATATAGCGCTCGGATTCGCCGAAATTTTGGATCAAACTTTCTGATTCTCGAAATTAAAAAGCAGCAGACGTAAATGATTTTTTTTCCCGCTAATCAAGGTGAGAACTCTGATCTAAATTAAATAATTATATGTTAATGTTAATCGTGAGATTCTGATTGTATACTATTGTTCTTGATCTATGTTATGGTGATATTTGTATGCGATGTTCATGTGGTCATTGGAATGTGTGGTGATACTATGGAATAACTATGTTAGTCAGACCTGTAAAATCTTGATGTAGTCATAATAAAATTCCCATCTTATTTCTATCTTTGCTCCGTTCTATTTGAGGCTAAAATTTTATTTACAAAACATAAATGACAAAGTTTTACTTTAATTTTGGTCTTTATTTTCATTCTATTTTCTTAAATAAAATTAAGACATACAATCTTGTTTGTTTATTTTGTTTTCAAGTTTAACATTTAATTTTGTTGTTTAAATAAAAGTGACAATTTAGATGTCCAACTGGTCCATATCTAGCATAAATCTGATGAACTTGTGGTAGTTAACTAATTCTAACATAACTATGATGTCATAATAAGCATAATAAGATCTAAATTAACAATTTAGATGTCCAACTGGTCCATATCTAGTATGATAGTCACAAGGTGATAAACTAAATCTGATTAATAATTTAGATGTCCACATAACTCATATCCAGTAGTTAAAAGTAGATCTAACACAAAGAAGGTTTAAGATCTACATCATAGAATGCCACAGAAGTCACAATAGATCCGACAAGTTAGAGATTTGGATCCAAGTTATAACCAATTTAGAATGCCATATATTCACAATTTACAATGGATCCAGTATAATATAGGCACATGAACAAATCCAAACTATAGTCATATCACGTTTACTTTTAAATATTTAAATCTAAAAGCAATGAGGAACTCACAGAGTTTGGATTATAAAATAGAGCAAGAATGGATCTTGAATCTCTAACTGATTTGCTTAAGTTGATTGTTGTTGAAGATAGGACCCGTCTCAGTTTAGACACCGAAATCATTTAGCCTCCATGATTTCCAATGAAGAAAACATGAGAAATGGACACGTATTTTTAGCTACCAGCACCTCTGAAACCACGTCATCCCTAAGGGTGTCAACATCCCTGTAGGGGGTCGACCCTGGTGTCGACACCCCTCTAGGGGGTCGACGCCCTAGAGCGGGAAATTTGCCACTTTCTGACATTTTGATTTTTAAACGATTTTGGATAAGGTTCCAACTCATATCTGACTCATATGCATATATATAATTCTTCTACGCGTATACAAACTTAAAATCCTCATAAATTCTTCATACGGTGTCCGATTTAAGCAAACCAAATGTCTATCTTGCCCAGAATTTTGAGGTGGACGCAATGCTGCAGTCCATTTCCTTTGATTATGAATATTAAATTAATTATTATTCAATTTATCCTCTTTTAGTGTTGTTAAAAAAATATGGGGTGTTACAATACTCGATAACCCAAATTCATATAAAATAAAATACTCAAGTATGTATAATAAGATGTGATTTTCAAAATTATATTCGTTTTTAATAAATAATACTCTTCAAACTCATTCTAGGATACTACTGATCCTATCTCTAATGAGTCATTCTTATAGGACGTTATTAATCCTATCTCTGATGAATTCTTTTGTTTGGTTCTAATGTGCCTTGTTCTCTAGCTTTGTAAACCAAAGCTCTGATACTAACTATAACGACTCAGACTTCCCCGATCTCCGAAGAGACGGAGGAGCCCGGATTGCTTTGAGAACAAGACTCGTCGGAATGAAAACATAAGAACATTTCATTGCTATTACAACAATTACTTCAGAGTACAAGAATATATCAAAGTATGAATAAATATTATACAGCAAAAAAAGAATATCAGAGATTTAAATTACAAAACTACGGAAAATACATTGAATAACACAAGTGAAAGAAATAAACGGATACAAAGCTTTTCGAATATATCTCCAGCTGTAATTCAGGATCCTATTAAATAGAAATTTGCAAAACCAAAACTACTGACTGCCTGTGTGGAAAATAGGGGCACCCAGAGTTTAGGTTAAAACAATAAACTCCGAGTCAGTCATGGGACTGGTGTGAGAACAAAAACAGTTTTAAATTTTTTACATTAAAAGTTGGGAAATCATGTGACCACGCCGTATAACACGGAACAGGTTTACTCCACATGAATACTAGTTTAAAACATAAAACAATGCAATGATTTTTGAAAAATGAAGCTATTATAAGACTTAGGTCCCATAACACAATGCAACGTAAGCCGGAGGATAGAGTTTTCCCTTATAATAGCCAAACATGTTTGGTACGATTAAAACAAATCATTTTGATATTATTATAAGTGCATAGTGTCGAAACAATTTCAAATATAAATGTATCAATCATAGACGACATGGGTACCATATATCATGTCGCCATACTAGTTCTACAACTAAAAACAAAAAATGGCGTATTGAAAATTGGATTTCCATCATGAGTCAAGGCTAGCGATGGATCCTTTTGATTCGAAACACTCTAGCAAATGCCTCAAGATCCCTCGCGGTGGACCCTTAGTTCTTGCAGGGTCGGTCCACACTTACTTTAGTGGATTAGTTATTCCTTAACACACGTTTCCCAGTCCTATAGGACCTATCACTTGGCCAGTAGTGACCAATATCCGAGGCGCCTCATTTCATCCCCCACATAAGTAAAAATGCCAGGGCTTCATTTCATAACACCACTCCTAGCTAGAAAGAAACGTCGTGCACTCCCTGCATTCCTGATCCCGTTTTAGACTCATACTGAGGTGTGAAGCTCGTGAATTAACGCTATACACAAAGCTATGCTAATTAAAGTCATGCTTTAATCATCATCCACAAGACTCTGCTTTTCAACAAAAGCCTTGATCATTTGCATCTCAGCATGCCACACTGACAATTCACTCCTTACAACTGATGTCTATCAATATATAACCCCTAAGCTCGTACGTCTTAGAGAAGGGTGTTAATCAAGAGAATAAATTCTCCGTCAGCAAACAAATATATATTTAATAGAAATCAATCAACATAGAATGAAATCCAATGTCAGACATATTTCCATTTACAAGTCTGTTCTAAGTCTGAACGAAACTGGAGGCACCTTATTCCTCGTCTAATATGTCTAATACAGGAGAGTGGTCCTCGCATATCCAGTTGATCTCCAAGTACATCTGGACGATCACCACTTATTACCTTGTCTTGGGTTGTACAGCCTAATCAAGACATCCGTAATCATCCAAATGATATGAAGATCTCCAATCTTCAACCACCATCTTTATCATCGACTTTTAGTCGTCGTATTAGTTATTCAAAATGGGATAAACCCGGTCTTTCCGAATAACTCGTATATTTTATAATCAAGTACTATAAAAACACATCATACGCCCCATTCTAATTCAGAATATTCTTTTATTCCAATATTCACATTTTTAGGGAAAGGTTACCACTAATTTTATCAAAGATAAGTTCTTTCAAACTAGTTTTTTAATCATCCTTTGGATATCCATTTCAAAAGATTTATTTTATCTTTTCACAATTCTAAACCAAATTAAGGTTTATCAACTAATTGGGAATAGCGAACTTTACCGAAGTAATCATTTATTTTATTATGCCAATCCCAACCTATTCATCCCATGGAGCAAAACTGGTAGTACTCCATTTCTAACACCGATGGTGTTACAGGTAAATTTTAATTACCATTTCATGTTGAAATCTAATTAAAGATTTAACCATTGCTCGGAGTAAAACTGGTGGTACTCTATTCTCGATCATTTCATGAATTCGATAATTTTTTTAATCCCATTCTCATTTCAATCTAATTAAAGGTTCATTAAAACTCTAGTTCAGTTTTAATCTCAAAAATCATTACTTAATAATTATCCAACTTTTTGGAAAATTAATCATGTCTTTAACTGTGTTAAATAACCAGTGTCATTTAAAACACAGTTCACAACTAACCCAAATCAGCTTCCATTAACTATGGATTCTTCACGGAAAAAAGATCAATATATATAATCGATATGAATTTCCGTATCAGACTAATAATAAAAATGGAATAGCAGCAAAGCCTTTTAAATTCCATATATAGTAACGGTCTTCATTCACAAAAACTCATCTCGATTATTACCAAATCGTATTTCATTCAATTCCAATTTAATATTTTAAATTGGAAAACTTTACCTTGAAAATTTTCCATCAAATCTTAATAAAAGTTTTATAAATTCCAAATCACATCTTCACTGTTAATTGGGTTAAAGAACAAATGTTATTTAAAACATCGTTCATGATAAACCCAAAATCCAATTTCAATTCAATTCCAATTAAATATTAATTAACTGGAAAATTTCCATAAATCTTAGCTAAAAGAGTTATTCTTTTCTTAACAGAGTTTAAGAACAGTGCTATTTAAGACACCATTCATGACAAACCCAAAATCCAATTTGATATTAAATATAAGGCTCTGAATAGAAATTTTATCGGCTTATATTCCATATCAAATTCTGAAACTAACAAATATCGTATTGGGAATAACGATATTTATATCTTCCAAATTCCTCAACAATAATCGTATAAACACGGAATCCAATATCGAAATATTCCGAAGATTATTTCCATTCAAATCCATTCCAATTCATTCATCGGAAAATTTTGGTTATTTTAAAAACATTTCAATCCAATTCATTATTTCTAAAAATAATTGGATTTTTATTCTAGTTATTAAATAGTTCATTTAGATAAAATGTATTTTATCATTTCAAAACTGGATTTTTTCATCCAAAATCTTTCCAAATCATTTATTATGATTTTATACAATTTTTTCATATTTTTAATAAATTTAATATCGCCATTACAGTCGGTTTCCAATATCGGCCACCAAACTGCATTCATATCGACCTTTTCTGAATTTGATTTGGACATATTTTAAAATCCAACCATCCAAATTTAAATCTCTTAAATTCATTGGAAATATATTTTCGATACGAACCCAACGGTTCCGGTTTTAGGAGAATCCGACGGTTGGATCTCCCGTTATGCCAATTTGAAGTTAATGGTCAATATTCGCGAACGGTCGCTGCGCGGCTCATTCTATTCAAGCCATTAAATATATATAGTATATATATCATCGATTTCCATTCAAAACATATTTTATGAATTGTTTATAAATTCATTTTAAAACGATTTCAATTTCATTTTCAATTTTGAATCAAAACTGAATATTCTATATCATTATAATAGTGAAATGATAATATTTTCAGAATATCTAATTTTGAAATCCATTTCCTTTTCGTATTCATTATAAAATGAATAAAATCGATCGATAAACCCGGATGAGCTAAAATGGCATTTAACTTGGTTTCATATATTCCTATATTTTTGTGTCCATCCAAAATCAGACATCAAAATCATATTTTGATTACTCGCTGAATATTATTTTAAAATATCCGTTATTTCTGAATTGGAATGCGACTCAATCAATTACCATATAATTTCAGTTATATGGATTTCATACATCGCATGTATCAACAATAATGATAAATAATTATTACACATTCAAACAACATCCAGAGTGCATTTTACAACTATATAAGCATTAAAATAAATAAATAACGCTCATCACAGCCTGCCAACCCATCGATTGATATACAACTAAATATTGGGATTAGTGTATGCCAAATATCATCCTAATACCCGTATGTTTTTTTAATAACAATCGTCAATTTAAATAAATCATTAGTTAGTAAATTTAACCGATTCCAATTCAGTTTGAATTATTTTTCTAACTGAACAATTTTTATTGTTTAAATTATAAATGGACATTTATAATTTAATTTCATTATCACATTAATATTAACATTATTTTTAATATGTTAATCATCACAATCACCACACAAATCATCAAATCATCCATAAAAATAAATACTCAACTACCCAATGCCATTTACGGCGCCATAAGTGGCCATTCGCGGAGTATGAAATCCGAGTGTCGATAATATCCATACATCGCTTCCAATTTATGTGATTTGTGCTAATTCGAGTGTTGAACTCCATACAGCAGATAAAAATCTATATTGGCAATTTCTATACATTTATAGTTATAAAATAAATTAAATAACTAAACAAAATTTTAGCGAGAGAACTCTCACTTTGGGATCTACTCCGCCATTCTTTATTTCTGAATTTTTTCTACTTTGAATTTAAATTCGTCTCAAATTCTGATTTATTCCAAATTTGTTCCAGTCAGTTTCATTGCGTAGTGTTCGACAAGAGGATTCCAGCGCAACTGATTTCGCGAAATTCTGACGTCATATGAACAAGATATGATATATTAAATACTAATGACATTATTTAGATAATTAATTTAATTAACATTTCCTTAACCCTCCTTTAATTATCCTTCTTCTCCGTTGAAACCGCTGTGAAACCGAACCCAATTTCAAAACTAGGGTTCCAATATTGCACGCTAACTATAGCTCCTGAGCACGATCTGTTATCATCACATCGAAGCCCTTCAAACCCTCCCCTATCGTCGTCCATGGAAGTGCACTCGCCGCCCTCTCCGAGCCTCGAGACGCGCGCGACGATCAGCTCTTTAAGCCTCAAAATCATACGATTTACTTCACGAAACCCAATCATTTCTGTATGATTTGAAGAGCAAAAAACCTACTACAATTTTTGTTTATAAATCATAGTTTAGTTCTTTGTGTTTGAGGAGAAATCGACGATTTTTTTTGGGACGATTCCGTTCGTTCTTGAGAATGGAGGCGCGGGTTTAGAGTCGTTGACCATGGAAATGAATTAGGGCTTCCCATTGGCCAGAATATATGTACATATATATAAAATATATTTAAATAATATTTAATTCGTAAAATACTTGTTTAACACAACGAACTCCAAATTGAACCCAACGACTGTCGCCCTAGCTAAATACCGCCATTCCGGACACGATGGGATATGTTTCATAAGCCAATTCGACTGTTTCTATCAGTTTTTCTTCAAAATTAAAATATAAATCAATATATATTGAATTTAAACGTACATTTTAATTTATCGGGTCACGTATTAACTCCAAAAATTAAAGAAAAATTAATCTAGCTATGTTTTGACGATACGTCCTAATAAAACTAGTTTTGTCGAATATGGAGACCGATTGAAAAATGGCTTTTTTCTAGTCAATTAAATTTAAACTAAATTGACAAAACACATTTAAATTCACCACGCTCACATATTAATTCCAAAAGTTATGAAATTCGAAACCTAACAATAATTTGACATTCCGAATCCAACAAAAACAGTTTCGTCGAAAATGGAGGTCATTTGCAAAATGGTTTTTTTTAAGGGCTATATATAATATTAAAATATATAGAAATTCCATAGCGACTATTTTAAATTTTAAACTGGTTATAACTTACAATTTATAAAGTAAAATCTCAGTTTCATAATTCCTTAGAAAGATATAGTTAGGTTCTAGTGTTTCTTGTTTCATTGAAATCTGATTTATATTGAATTTTGTATATTCATCTGAAATTTAATATCGAATTTTCAAATTACCGCGCCATTTCAATCTCGTTTTACTATTAAAATAAATTTATACGTTCCAACTTTGATTTAAATAAATTTTTAGTCATTATTATTTAAAATAAATCATTTTAAATATTCAAGACCCCTTAAAGTAGCTAAAATAAAAAAATTAAACTGGTTCAGAAATTCCGGGTTGTTACAGACCAAGTATGTGCTCAACACATGACCGACCCCATCCACTGCTCGACCCTGTTCTGCTCAACCAGACCACACCGTGTCAGACCAACACAATATGTGCTCGACCCAAGCCATGAACACACCAAACTGCTCGGCCTGTACCCTGCTCGACCGACCCAGTACAAAGCTCGACCAACCCTACCCATTTCTTTTCCTCCAAGAAAACCTCCCCATGGTTCGACCGACCCACCATGTTCGACCCAAAACCAGCATCCTCTAACGCAACTCCGGTTTCAACCAAAACTTCGCCAAAACGATTCGTTCGATGAAGCCAACTCATCCAATCATCCAATATGACCACAAAAATGATATGAAGTCAACAATAACACTAATATGGCCATTCCATCAATAATCATGTAAAATTCACCAAAATCACCATAAGTGTACATATGAAAAAAAAATCATGGATTTAACTTGCATATTCACATGAAATATCATATAAATTACTTATCTAAACTTGCTAAATCAAATTATAAGGTGATTTACATGAAAACGAACTTACTAATGCATACTTCTATGGATAAGCACTTGCACTTGATGAAAAACATGAACAAACACTCACATGCTTTATTGAATCCATGTGAGAGATGCATATCTATCACTCACCGATTCTCCAAAACAAGTTAAAATGGTAGAAATAAGAATCTGGACAGCAATCACCTCGCACCAAACCCCTTGATCCAACGAACTATTGCTTTAATTGATATAGATATAGCCTCCAATGGTGTAGATCTATGATTTCCCTCCTTGGATTTTATTTTTAATGGTGGAAAGCTGTTAGAGGAAGGAGGAACCTAGGCCACCTTATGAGAGAATAGAGAAACTAAAACATTTCTCATTCCTCTCCTCCCCTATTTATACGCTTCCACTAATTCACTAATGAGCCTTCCAAAATCGGCCATTGTGGCTCTCCAAACCTGAACAACCAACTAAAAAACCTTAAAACAGTGATTCCTCCCAAACCACTGAGCCGAATCTTTAATGTAACCACTCTACAGAAAGGCAACCATCAATTCCTTTCCAATGGCACAGTTCTCACCCTCTGATTCAACCTAAGTCAAAAGTTATGCCTTGTACAAGACTTACAGGGCAGTCACGAACAAAATTGGTAAAAATTATGGACATGTCTCACATCCCCATAAGAAACATATCAAAAGATGAGAATGATCCAACCCACAGGAAATGAAATAAAAATATTTTACAATCCTCCGATACATGAAATGCGGGTTGTTACAGTCTCAAACACATGTTTTACATCCATGGGATTCCTACCTAAAGGTCGAAGATTCGATCGACAGGATATATTCATACGATGGAAACAAACATGGATAAAATCTTTGGAAAAGAAGTTAAGAACATACCCTTGAAATGAAAAGGGTACGAAGCGCGAATGTTGTCTTCGGTCTCCCAAGTTGCATCCTCTTGGTTATCTCCCCACTGGACTTTCATCAACTTGAACTCTCGGTTGCGTAGCTTCCTAACCTCCGATCCAAGAATATGGGTAGGAACTCGTCTGACTGTCGCCTCCCGTTTCACTTCTACTTCCTCAAGCATATTCGGCTCAACTACTTCTGAGGTATCATGCAAACATTTCCATACATGAGAGGCGTGGAAAACATCATGAATGCCAGACAATCTCTCTGGTAGCTTTACTCTATAGGCCCTTTTGCTAATCCTTTCTGTTATGGGAAATGGCCCTACAAATCTTGGTGCCAATTTCCCTATAGATCCAAAGTGAACTGCAATCCTCAAAGGTGATACCTTGATGAAAACCATGTCTCCTACCTCAAACTCAATGCCAGTCCTTCTCTTATCTGCGTAGAACTTCTGCCTATCCTGTGCTGTCTTCGTGCGCCGTCTAATAAGATCAATCTTTTCTGAAGGTTCTCTAATCATATCCGATCCAAGCAGAAGTCTTTCTGTAGATTCCCACCAACAGGTTGGTGACCTACAGGGTTGCCTGTACAATGCTTCAAAGGGTGCCGTGCCAATAGTAGCTTGAAAGCTGATGTTTAGGCAAACTCTACTAAAGGAAGATGTTCTTCCCAAGTCCCTCCGAAGTATAGGATACACAGCCTTAAAAGATTTTTAACGACTCTATTCACCCTCTCTGTCTGTCCATCGGTCTGTTGGTGATAAGCGGTGCGTAAAACAACTGTGTACCTAATGCCTCTTGTAAGCTTCTCCAAAACTCACTGGTGAAAATGGGGTCACGATCTCTTACGATACTGGAAGGTACTCTATGAAGACGAACTATCTTACGAATGTAAACTGCTGCCAACCATGTTGTGTCCTCTTACTCTTAATGGGAATGAAATGAGCGCTCTTAGTAAGTCTGTCCACTATAACTATGACACCCCACATCTGTTAATGTCACTCATTAAGAGAATGCATTAAGTTTCGTGAAGCGGTATAGGTAAACAGAAATAGAAACATTACAAGGCATATATAAAATAGTAGCGGAATTGAAATTTTTTATTAATCATAAAGCATCGTAGTTCAAAACATGGTTACATCATATGTTTGAAAAACATAAAACCCAGTACATCATTAAAATTCCTGTCTTGTACTTAAAGCGTCAAAGTACAACAGATAAAGAAGCATAATCCCCAAAACATAGCCATAGTAGAGAAACATGAAATCAACAGTACATTTATGTAGCTCCAAGCAAAATGAAAGCAGAATCATGATCAAGCTTGAGTATTCCCACCCTGAGAACCTAGGGGGGAATGAAAGAGAAAGAAAAAGAAACAAAATGGGTCAAACATAAAATCTGGCGAGTCCAGTTACTTTAGCATATAAATAAGTAAAAGTATCATGACAGGCATATAAAGTGGATAAGAGAGATAACATCATAATAGGCAGGTATAACAAGGTGAACGGGATAGACATGATAGAGTATATTACGCTTCTCTAATGATTCCTCTGTACCAACACTAGTGTCTTCTTAACAAGATGATCCCCCACAGGTATAAGATGGTAGACATAGGTGTACTTCCAGTGAGAGGTTTAATCCTATACAATCAACAGGCAGCACAACATACTAGAGTTTACACTTAAGGATAATAATGGGCTTCTAACATACCGGAGTCAAGATGTTCCCTAATTACTACCCTAATCAATCGGCTCCCTACTCCATAGATACCCTGTTCTGACCCCACAATAGGGTTTATCACTCCCTAAAGTTGCAACCGTTCGTCTCAGAATGTTTACAACCATATCTACAGGTGTCACGACGTCTAAACCTCCTCTTCCGGACCCTTGCACGCACATAACCCCATCGGAATGTCCCGCCCACACCGTCCTCCATGTTTGGATCTCTTACAATCAGCCCGGTAAGCGTGCCCCGACTCCAACCTAGTTCGGAGTACTCGTTTGATACTTATATATGGGTTACTGACTGGAACGGGTCTCATACACAAGATGATACAAGCTTACCCCAACGCTTACATCACCACTAGGTTTTCCATAGGTTATGCCAACCAGAGTAAAAGATTGCATAACCCTATAGATTAAGTTTGTAGGACACTATATAAATATTACCCGCCCGTCCAAGATTTACTTAACTCACCCACTGTTTCAAACAAGTTTACTTAACCCCTATTCAAGTTATATGTTCATACAATCCCTATGGATTCAACTAGGTTAAGTATTCCAATTCATTTATGGTTATAATGTGCTAGACCTCCCACATTAAGTCTATCACTTGTGGATGTTGGATATGCCAGTCGGTTCTGGGCATAATTCTTCCATAAGTAGGACTTAACCTTGTGTCTTTGCACATCTCGTGTTTATGCACTTAGACCCCTTACATTAGATTCACCACTTGTGGTCGCTGGATATGTCGGTCGGCTCTGGGCAGACTTCCACCACAAGTGTAATCTAACCTCGTGTCTAAGCGCAGTTATAGTTTCTAATTACTGTAATTCTAGGCATTTCAATTATTAACCAAGTGTTCCTATGTCGTTATAGTTTTTCATGCCCCTTTCCCAAGTTATGTTTATAATGAACCATATACCCTAAATTAAGGTCTTTAACCACAAGTTGATTTATGCCCCAAATTCATGTTCATATATTTCATTGAAGTTATGCCTAAATTTCCAATTACAAGTTATGCCCTAATTCTACCGTTTTCCCCTCATTCCCAATTTAACGCATTCGCATATTTCAACAGCATGCCTAGGCTCGAAGATAGCCTAGCTATAAAAATAAAAGGGAAAAGGCGAAGGGAAGAGGACAGAAAGATCATACTAACAAGTTTGACATATAATGGATGAAATAAGCATAATCATATAGTGGCATAATGACAAGATAGGCATATAGGAACAGATCTGATGAACATGTGACAATAGAACTGATTCTAATATAATAGGGACATCATAACAGGCATGATAAGATCTAAACCATGAAACTAAATATCCAACTAATAACAGATCTGATTTAGCCAAAAACATAATAGGAACAGGCGTGAGGTGATCTAAACAGTGAATTAGATCTACAAACAATGGCAGATCTAACAGATTAATAGGTATAGGTTCAGATCTAGTTCGTAGTCATGCCAGAATAACTTAGATAATTAGGTTATAGAGGATATGATATGATTCAAACAGTCACAGGCATAGATCTAAGTTATAGTCATGTCACGATTTACTTTTTAAATATTTAGATCTAAAAGTAACGTAAACTCACAGTGTTTGGATCTAAGAAAATAGAATAAAGGTTGCGGATGTTGAATCACAGATCTCTAAACTTGATTAACCCTAGTTGATTGTTGTAAAAGAAAAGACTTGATTTAATCTGGGTAGAGGCATCTAGTTCTCCATTGATTTAGAATGAATAAAACAATAGGTATAGGGTCTTATTTATAGCCTAGAATCAATGAATTTGGTCAAGAAAGGAGTTCACATTCAGAAAAGTGAATTCTGCCTCGGATCTGGCGGGGGAGTCGACCCCCTCCTTTTGTGGTTGACCCATGGGTCGACACCCCTCTTATGGGGTCGAGCCAAGGGTAAAAACCCCCCTTGATGGGGCTGGCACCCCTGGGCGGGAGTTTTCCCGCTTCCCCCCTTCTGCTCGAATTTTGAACTGTTTTGGATTATGGGTTGATTATACATATATATACTTCTTATGCATATACAAACTTCAAAACTTAATAACTTCATACGGTGTCCGTTTTACGCTAACCAGACGTCTATTTTGACCAGAATTCCGAGACGAACACAATGGCACAGTCCGTTTCACTTAATTATGAATATTTAATTAACTATTCTTTAATTTATCATTTTTTAGTGTTGTTAAAATACGGGGTGTTACATTCTCCCCTACTCAAAGGATTTCATCCTTGAAATGTCTAAGTTAAGAAGAATGTATGTCCTGCCATCCACATCCATCTACTCATCCACCAATCACTGGCATCCGTGGTCCTTAAAAATTTCTAATGCTTATATGAACATATGAAAAGGTGTGTGTATATGTCCCAATACTAATGCGAAGATCAGGCGGTCTGCCGATTCAGTCGACCTCCTTAATGCAATGTATGTCAGTGCCATGAATCCAACATGTATGCAAATATTCCTATTATATCATGTAAGTGCTATATGTGTGCACAATCATCCATCCAAATGCAACATCCATACGATGATATACCCATTTTCATCAAATAAAAGAAAAAAATACACACACATCCATATGCAGTATGTGAGTGATTGAGCCGATCCAGTGCATAATATGTGTGTATATGCATCCACGAGCAACCACTAGCAGACACTTGCATCCACTTGCATCCATCAAACATAACATGTTTCAAACACATGTTTACATCCATGGGATTCCTACCCTAAGGTCGAAGAATTCGATCGATAGGACGTACTCAAATTATAGAAACAAGTACGAATAAAATCTTTGGAAAGGAAATTAAGAACATACCCTCGAAAAGAAAAGGGCACGAAGCACGAATCTTGTCTTCGGTCTCCCAAGTTGCATCATCTGGGTTATCTCCCCACTGAACCTTCATTAATTTGACTTCTCGGTTGCGTAACTTCTTAAATTCTCATCCAATTATACGGGTAGGAACTCGCCTAACTATCGCCTTCCGTTCCACCTTTACTTCCTCCAATATACTTGGCTCAACTACTTCTATGGTATCATGGAAACATTTCCGCAAATGAGAAACGTGGAAAACATCATGATCGCCGGATAGTCTCTCTGGCAGCTTTACTCTATAGGCCATTTGGCCAATTCTTTCTATTATGGGAAACGACCTATGAATCTTGGTGCCAATTTCCCTATAGATCCAAAGCGAACCACATTCCTCAAAGGTGACACCTTGATGAAAACCATGTCTCCTACCTCAAACTTAATGTCAGTCCTTCTCTTATCTGCATAGGACTTCTGCCTATCCTGAGCTATCTTCATTCACCGTCTAATAAGATCAATCTTCTCGGATGTTTCTCAAACCATATCTGGTCCAAGTAGAAGTCTTTCTGTAGACTCCCACCAAAAAGTTGGTGATCTACAGGGTCGTCCATACAATGCTTTGATGGGTGCCATGCCAATGCTAGCTTGATAAATATTGTTGTAGGCAAACTCTACTAAAGGAAGGTGCTCTTCCCAAGTCCCTTCGAAGTCTTGGATAAACAGCCTTAAAAGATCCTCGAGAACTCTATTCACTCTTTCCGTCTGTCCATCTGTCTAAGGGTGATAAGCGGTGCTCAAAACAACAGTGCACCTAATGCTTCTAGTAAGCTCCTCCAAAATTCACTGGTGAAAATGGGGCCACGATCTCTTACCATACTGGAAGGCACTCCATGAAGACGGACTATATCACGAATGTAAACTGCTGCCAACCATATTGCCGTCCTCTTACTCTTAACTTGAATGAAATGAGCGCTCTTAGTAAGTTTGTTTACTACAACCCATAAAACTGGGGTTGCCTTTCTTTGATCTAGGAAAACCATCTATGAAATCCATAGAGACGCTCTCCCACTTCCACTATGGAACCTCCAAAGGATGAAGTAAACCGCCGAGCTTCTTTTGCTCAGCTTTGACTTGGTGGCAAATCAAACATTGAGAAACAAACTCTGCCACATCTTTCTTCATCCCAACCCAAAAGAAAACCCTCTTCATATTTCTATACATCTTATCACCACCTGGATGAATAATCATCTTAAAATGATGGGCTTCCTCTAGGACTATCTTCAACAAACTCCCGGTTTGGGGAACACAAAGCATCCTATCTTGTCGCAACCATCCTTTATCGTCTATGGAATATCTACTAGGGTGACTAGAAGTCTCCCTCTTACTGAGCTTATCCAAGATGTCTAAAATCTATGGATCCTCTCGCTGGGAAGCTCCTATCTGATCCATAAGAGTAGGTCGCACCTCTAGTGATGCAAATAAGCCAGGAACAAACTCGGTGGAGGGTCTAAAATCAAAAGTCGATATAAACTCCAAGATTTTCTTTTCCAAAAATAGAGGACTTAAGGCCATCCTTCGCCTACTCAGTGCGTTAGCCACCATATTACCCTTGCTAGGGGTATAAGCAATCTCGAAGTCAAAAGATGCAAGGAACTCCATCCACCTTTGTTGCCTTAAATTAAGATTCTTCTGCGAGAACAAGGACTTGAGAGATTTTTGATTGGTGTACAATTCGAACTTCTCTCCAAGCAAATAATTACGCCACGTCTTAAGTGCGAATACTATGGAAGCTAGCTCTAAGTCATGGGTAGGGTAGTTCTTCTCATGGACCCTTAGTTGTCTACCCCCATAACATAATACCCTTTCCTCTTGCATCAGAACCGCAGCAAGCCTTGTACCACATGCATCAATGTACACTGTAAATACTTTGTTCCCATCGGGCAAGGTCAAAACTGGGGTTGTTGTCAGAGCCCTCTTCAATTGTTGGAAAGCAACATCATAATCTATATCCCATGAAGACGTCAAATTCTTCTTCGTCGGCCTGGTGAGCGGGGCTAATATTTTTTTCGAAGTCCTTAGTGAACTTCCTATAATAGCCTACTAATACAAGAAAACTTCTCAACCCCGCTGCATTCTTTGGGATTTTCCAATCTTGAACTGCAACTACCTTTGCGGGATCTACTTCTATCTCTTCTTTAGAGACCACATTCCCTAGAAATCTTACTTATTTTCCCCAAAAATGGCATTTTGAGAGTTTCGCCTTAAGCTGATGCGCACGCAGAGGTTTCAAAACTTCTCTTAAATGTTGGGCATGCTCTTCTTTGCTCCTTGATAAAATTAAGTTGCCAACAATAAAGACCACGACAAACTTATTTAGAAACTCCCGAAACACCCTGCTCATTAGGTCAACAAAATAGGCGGGTGCATTCATCAACCCAAAAGGCATAACGAGCCATTCAAAGAAACCATATGGAGTCCTAAAAGTTGTCTTGTCTATACTCTCTTTGGGCACCCTCATCTGATGAAACCCTATGGCCAAGTCTACCTGAGAGAATACTGATGCACCAACAAGTTGGTCAAACAGATCATCTATCCTTGGGAGAGGGTGCTTATTCATCTTTGTGAGTTTGTTCAACTCTCTATAGTCTATACATAAGCGAAGCAAACCATATGCCTTATTTGCGAATACTACATGAGCACCCCATTTAGATATGCTTCACCTAATAAACCCTTTCTCAAGTAGCTCCCCTACTTGCTTACTAATCTCCCTCCTTTCTCTTGGAGCCATATGGCGCACAGGTAATGCAACTAGCTTTGCATTGTCTACCAAGTGTAACACCCCGTATTTTCTGTGAACGTATAAGTAACAAATCAGAGGATAATTAATTTTTTTTTAAAATAAGAATCAAGGGAAACGGGTTGCGCCATTGCGTTCGTCTCCGAATTCTGCTTGGAAACGAGTCCGAGTTTGCAAGAATCGGAGTCCATATGAGGGAGATATGACCCTCCGAAGTTTCAGAAATATTCAGAGTACAAAACAGCTCGAAATTCGAATTCAAAATTCGAATTCAAACCCAGAAGCGGGCTGGACGGGAAATTTCCCGCCCAGGACCCAGGTCGACTGGGGAGTCGACTGGGTAGTCGACCCCCCAGTACCCAGGTCGATTGGGGAGTCGACTGGGCAGTCGACCCCCCCCCCCCCCCGACCAGGTCGACTGGGCAGTCGACCTGGTCCCCGAACCTGGTTTTGGGCCTGGGTGCATTCTTACGTATCTGGTCTCGTTTTCTGTCCAGATTCATCTGCCTAAACCTATTTAAACAGCAACCTAGACTTCTCTACACACAATTCTATTCTGCTTCTACTCTACCTCTGTTCTAATAAAAATGGCGTCGCTACTCTGCTGGAATCAAAACTAGAAGCTAATCAACATCAACCTAAGCAACTCAATTCAAATTAGAGATTAAAGCTTCTGCAGCGATTCTACAAAAATTAAAGTTCTTTCTTTAATCCAACCAAGGCAAGTACAATTATTTTCCGATATAAACGTTAATTCTGATTATGACATGAATTGTAAATCTGAATCTGAGATTATATCTATTCTGTTCTGTTTAGATCTACCTTATTCTGTTTTTCTTTCTGCTTTCTGTTCTATAGCCAGTCTACCACGAGCCTGAGCCAATCTCATAAGAGATTAACATACGCTAAAATGTTTGGGACAGTAAAATGAATGATGCATAAATTGGGCATGACCAATAGGTGACTGATTTGAGGAAAGAACATGGACTGTAGCTAGAACATAAATCTGAGACATATGACTGGACATGTTATATTTATAACATAAAGGGGTATTGAACATATGATTTGAGGACACATAATTGGACATAAATATAGACTGTATTGAACATATGATTTGAGATAAAGAGAATATGGCTTAGGTATAAAGATTTACATGAAAGTAGGATATCTATTAATGTAAATAAATACCTAAGTAAGGGATCTTTGGGATATATGACATGCATAGTAATCGATGGCTATATTTGGTATAATTTATATATGGATCTTCTGTACTATGCAAGTTTAATAAAAATTGAAACATATGATATATGGTAAATTATGACCATAATCTGTGCTATGTAAATTTAATGCAAACATGGGGTATATGATCATATTGTGAATCATGACTATTATTTATGCATGTGAACTTAGGCAAGATTTATAATTAGGCAAGATATGTTTGTGAAACTTTAAGGAATGATTAAATCTGTTATATTTTCCTGATTTGCTAGTTCTGCTATATTTGCCTAATCTGCTAGTTCTGTTATATTGCCAATCTGCTAGTTCTGTTATATTGCTTATTCTGCTAGTTCTGCTCTACTGCCTAGTTTGCTAGATCTGTTCATCTGCCAAATCTGTCATCTGCTAAGTCTGTTGAAAATGCCAAATCTGCTAAACTAAACCTATTGAGATGCCTTATCTGTTATCTGCTAAATCTGCTAGTTTGCTTAATCTGCTAAATCCGTTAAGTCGCCTAAATCTGTTATCTGCTATGTCTGTTAAGTTGATATATTCAGTTTGTTATTGACATAATCTGAATTAGCTATGAATAATTGACATGTATATTAGGCGTGGGCATAAACGGTAAATTATTAATTAATTGGCTGCAAAGATAAACATGGCTAACTCGAGGTTAGAATGAGTTTGCGGTGTAATCCTGCCCAGAACCACCCGGCACATCCAGTGGCCGCAAACAATAGGTTCTAATGTGAGAAGTTAGTCATAACGTGCTTGAAACCCGAGGTTAGACTCAGTTTGCGGCAGAAATCTGCCCGGAACCAACCGGCCTAACCAGTAGCCGCAAACTGTCAGTCTAATGTGAGAGGTCTGGGCATTAATATTAAATTAATGAAAATCTGAGATAAATATGATGTCTAAAACGTGTTGCGCGGATAGGGTTAAACCCACTAGACTGATGAATTTAATAAATCTGTTCCGTGAATCTGTAGGCCCAATTACAAAGTTAGACAAATCTGTAAGTCTGTTAATCTGTAACTGGTTAATCGGTAAGTCTGTTAAATTTGTATATCTGATCCGTTTGTCTGAAAACTTGTCTGTGAACTGGTTGATCTGAATTCTGTGTGTCTGAACTTGTAAACAAGTTAATCTGAAATCTGTTAGTCTGGGGACACAAGGTTAGGAGGGGAATTACTTATGTCATCTGTTGTTTGGGACCCATATTAGTCAGTAGCCCTTTCTGGTATCAAAACTTTGACCCAACAGTAGGTAGGGTCCGGGCACGCTTACTGAACTAATTATAAGCGATTCATTCTGATAATGGTGAGGGGTGTTGATGGTGCGTTCCAAGCGGGTCATGTGCGTGCATGGATCCCGGTATGCCTCTGAAGATGTAAGACGCCGTGACATCTGTAAATAGGTCTGTGCCAATTGGTTGTCACTTTAGGGAGTGATACACCCTACTGTGGGGCCAACACAGGGTATTTATGTATTAGGGAGCCAATCGCTCGGGGTTGGGTTTTAGGGTACACTAAGTTCTGTCTGTTTCTGTTGGTACCGTCTGTTTCTGTTGGGTGGCAACACCCGTCTGTTTCTGCGTGGTACCGTCTGTTCAGGTGGTAAAGGCCTAATTACTAGTGTACACCTAATTCTACATTCTGTTTCCGTAGGGATTAATCTGATTGTTTTCTGTTCGGGTGGTAAAGGCCCATTATCAGCATTCTGTTTCTGTCTGTTTCTGTTGGGGTGGTAAAGGCCCATTACTAGCATTCTCTTCTGTGGAAATTATTCTGTACCCGTTTCTGTTTCAGTTTAGAAATTAGGGTGACACCTAATTCTGTTATACTAGTATTAGTGCAGAGAAGTAAGATATGAATAAGAAGCATGGCTTAGTCTACATCATTCCGTTTCTGCTGTTTAACCTAAGTATATCTGCTGCTCATGTTACTGCCATCTCTTATCCAGTTTTGATTTCATGTCATTATTATTATTATTATCTGTTCATATGCTGAAAGTCACTGGACTTAGCAGACTTTGCGTCTGACCCTTGTTGTTTCGCCTCCTTTTCTTCCGTTTCCCCCCAGGTTTTCTAAGGAGGGAATACTCTAGCTTGATCCGGATTCCTTCTGCTTTAAGTGCTTAAAGTATGGCTTGTCTTCTACTATGGGGACTATGATTTTAAACTATGCATTCTGAAGGCTTTTGTACAAGACTGATATTTTGTACTTGAATTCTGATATTGTGATTTGAAAGGATGTAACCAATCTTATTTCGGTTTCTGTTGAAATAAAGTTATAAATTTCTCAAGTACTATCTTATCTGTCTTGTAAGTTTTTGTTCTGTTTACTAAAATGCTCCACCAAAGTTAAGGCATTCCCTTTGTGAGTGACCTTAACGGAGGTGGGGTGATACACCAAGTATATACGAAAGTCGATCTCGCGCCTCATAGGTATGCCCTGAACCTCCTCAAAAACATCATAATATTCATGGACTATTGGTACAGATCGCAGATCATCAATAGATGTGTCAATTTTTTTTAGGAAACTAAGTATGACAGACCCCTTAGGGTCACAAGAAATCTCGAGGGTCCTCCCATGGCAAGTCAAAAGTCTAACGACCCTCCTCTCACAATCCAGAATGGCACCATACATGGCAAGCCAATCCATCCCTAGAATCAAACCATAGCCCATAAAACCAAGCACATATGCATCGCATGCAAACTCGATGCCTAACACTGATATTCTCAAACCCGGACAAATCATGGACAAATGAGCCGACCCACCAATGGGGTTTGAGATAACAATGGGATCCACTACCGTACTAGTATTAAGGTCCAAAGACTCAACTACAGAATCAGATATAAATGAATGCGAAGCGCCAAAATCAAAAAGAGTTCTAATAGGATAATTGGAAAGAGAAATCAAACCATCCACGAAAACTTTCCTACCTAGGTCTGGAGCACTGATTGCGAGAGCATGCACTTGCCCTCCAGAAGCTCCTGCCCTTTGACCTTGTCCTTGCTTCTTCGGGCACTCCTTAGAAAAGTGTCCGACCTCTCCACAATTGAAGCAAACATTCTTCCTTCTTTTGCAGTCCTTGATCAAATGACCCTTGCGTCCGCAATTATGGCACTTCCTCTTATCTTTAGCCTTGTCATTCTTTCCGCCTTTCTTTTGTTGTTGCTGCTATTGTCCCTTCTTGGGCATACTTTCTTATTTTGTGTTTCCTCAACCTTAACTTCTTTCTTTTCAGCTTTATCTTCCTCATGCATCAAGGCTATATCAACGAGCCTTTCAAAAGTTTCTCCCATTGGAATATGAGACATAACTAACCCATGAAGCGGTTCATTCAGTCCTCTAGCAAACCGCAAAGCTTTCTTATGCAGAGTATCCACTAGCTCCAACCCAAACCTCGCCAGTTGATTGGACTTGTTAACATACTCTTTGACATTCATGCCTCCTTGCTTGAGCACCAAGAACCTTTCCATTTGCATGCTTTTCTCAGCTTGAGAACTTCATTTCAAACCTTTGCCAAAAATCAACCCAAGTCTCCACTGGACGCCCTGCTTGCGTCACTTCCCATCGGAACGAAGCTTCATCTTTCAGTAGCCAGGCGGCTAACTGAATCTTCCTACGATCATCCACGTCGAAAATTCCAAACAAATCCTCGGTCTCTTTTAGCCAACTCGTTGCCTCTACGAACGTCTCGGTTCCATGGAATGGGTTTCCTCCTATAGCACAACAATTTTTGCAGATCTTAGAGAAAGTATCTGCATGCAGAGGAGAAAGAGGAACGATGGGTGCAGCTGGGGGAGGAATGTCATCTTGACCACCGGCAGGCGCCATGGCCTCTAGATACCTATGGAACCAGCCTAGTATCGTAACGCCCTCAGGAATATTAGGTTCCCCAAACATGCTGAAAAGAAAAGGAAAGGGATTCATATAAAGGATCGAAAGATATTACAGATGGCTTTGGGGAATATGTTTCTCAAAATAAACTTTTCTTTTGAAAATGCTTCCTTTTAAAATATTTTTGAAAATAATCCTCAAAATCTATCCAATCTGGTAACCTTCTGCTCTGATACTAAGTGTGACACCCCATATCCGTTAATGTCACTCGTTAAGAGAATGCATTAAGTTTTGTGAAGTGTTATAGATAAACAGAAACATAAACATTACAAGACATATATAAAATAGCAGCAGAATTGAAAACTTTTATTAATCATAAAGCATCATAGTTCAAGACATGGTTACATCATATGTTTGAAAAACATACAACCCAGTACATCATTAAAACTTCTGTCTTGTACTTAAAACATCAGAGTACAATAAATAAAGAAGCATAATCCCTAAAACATAGCCATAGTAGAGAAACGTGAAATCGAGTAGTACATTTATATAGCTCCAAGCAAGATGAAAGCAGAATCCTGATCAAACTTGAGTATTCCCACACTGAGAACTTAGGGGTGAAGAGAAAGAAGAGGAAACAAATTGGGTCAGACATAAAGTCTGGGGAGTCTAGTAACTTTTAGCATATAAATAAGCAAAAGTATCATGACAGACATATAAAGTGGATAAGAGAGATAACATCATAATAGGTAAGTATGACAAGGTAAACGGGATAGACATGATAGAGCATATTATGCTTCTCTAATGATTCCTCTGCACCAATACTAGTTTCTTATTAACAAGACGATCACCAACAAGTATAAGGTGGTAGATGTAGGTATACTTCTAGTGAGAGGTTTAACCCCATACAATCAACAGGCAGCCTAACATACCCGAGTTCTCCCTTAAGGATATTAACGGGCTCCTAGCATACCGAAGTCTAGATGTACCCTAATTACTACCCTAATCGATTGGCTCCCTACTTCGTAGATACTCTATGCTGGCCCCACAGTAGGGTGTATCACCCCCTAAAGTGGCAACCCTCCGTTTTAAGGATGTGCACAACCATATTTATAGGTATCATGGCATCTAAACCTCCTCTGCCGGACACATACACGCACATGACCCCGTTGCAATGTGCCGCCCACAGCATCCCCCACGTTTGGATCTCTTACAATTAGCCCATTAAGCGTGCCCCGACTCCGACCTAGTTCGGAGTACTGATTTGATACTTATGTATGGGTTACTGATTGAAATGGGTCCTACACACAAGATGATACAAGCTTCCCCCTACGCTTGCATCCTCACTAGGTTTTCCACAGGTTATGCCATATCGAAGTAAAAGATTGCATTACCCCACAGGTTAAGTTTGTGGGTCTATATATAAATATTACCCGCCCATGCAAGGTTTACTTAACTCACCCACTGTTTCAAATAAGTTGACTTAACCCCTGCTCAAGCTATATGTTCATACAATTCCTATGGATTCAGCTATGTTAAGTATTCCAATTCATTACCGTATTCATTTATGGTTATAATGTGCTTGACCTCCCACATTAAGTCTGTCACTTGTGGATGTTGGATATGCCGGTTGATTCCGGGCAGACTTCTTCCACAAGTCGGACTTAACCTTGTGTCTTAGCACGTCTCGTGTTTATGCACTTAGACCCCTCACATTAGATTCACCACTTGTGGTCGTTGGATATGTCGGTCAGCTCCGGGAAGACTTCCACCATAAGTGTAATCTAACCTCGTGACTAAGCGCGATTACAGTGTCTAATTACTGTAATTCTAGGCATTTCAATTATTAACCAATTATTCCTATGCCATTATAGTTTTTCATGCCCCTTTCCCATGTTATTTTCATAATGAACCATATACCCAAAATTAAGGTCTTTAACCACAAGTTGATTTATGCCCCAAATTCATGTTCATATATTTCATTCAAGTTATGCCCAAATTTCCAATTACAAGTTACGCCCTAATTCTACCGTTTTCCCCTCGTTCCCAATTTAATGCGTTCACATATTTCAGCGGCATTCCTAGGCTCGAAGATAGCCTAGCTATAAAAACAAAAGGGAAAAGGCCAAGAGAAGAGGACAAAAATGATCATACTAACAAGTTTGACGTATAATGGCTGAAATAAGCATAAACATATAGCGGCATAATGACAAGATAGACATATAGGAACAGATTTGATGACCATGTGACAATATAACTAATTCTAATATAATAGGGACATCATAACAGGCATGATTAGATCTAAACCAGGAATTAGATATCCAACTAATAACATATCTAATTTAGCCAAAAACATAATAGGAACATGCATGAGGTGATCTAAACAGTGAATTAGATCTACAAACAATGGCAGATCTGACATGATAAATAGGTATAGGTTCAGATCTAGTTCGTAGTCATGTCAGGATAACTTAGATAAATAGGTTATAATAGATCTGATATGATTCAAATATTCATAGGCATAGATCCAAGTTATAGCCATGTCAAGATTTATTTTTTAAATATTTAGATCTAAAAGTAACATAAACTCACAGTGTTTGGATCTAATAAAATAGAAGAAAGGTTACATATGTTGAATCATAGATCTCTAAACTTGATAAACTTTAGTTGATTGCTGTAGAAGGAAAGACTTGATTTAATCCGGGCAGAGGCAGCATCTAGTTCTCCATTGATTTAGAATGAATAAAACAATAGGTGTAGGGTCTTATTTATAGCTTAGAATCAACGAATTTGGTCAAGAAAGGAGTCTACATTCAGAAAAATGAATTCTGCCTCGGATCTGGCAGGGGGTCGATCCCCACCTTGTGGGGTCGACCCATAGGTCGACACCCCCCCTTATGGGGTCGACCCAAGGGTCGACACCCCCTTGATGGGGTCGACATCCCTGGGCGAGAATTTTCCCGCTTCCCCCTTCTGCTTGAATTTTGAACTGTTTTGAATTCTGGGTTGATTATATATATTCTTCTTATGCATATACGAACTTCAACTTCTTCATACGATGTCTGTTTTACACAAACCAGGTGTCTATTTTGACTAGAATTCCGAGACGAACGCAATGGCGCAGTCCGTTTCCTTAATTATGAATACTAAATTAATTATTCTTTAATTTATCGTCTTTTTATTGTTGTTAAAATACAGGGTGTTACAATAACCCAAATACTGGTGTTGCCTTTCCTTGATCTAGGCAAACCATCAATGAAATCCATGGAGATGTTCTTCCACTTCCACTATGCGACCTCCAAAGGATGAAGTAAACCACCAGGCTTCTTTTTCTCAGCTTTGACTCGCTGGCAAATCAAACAGTGAGAAACAAACTCTGCCACATCTTTCTTCGTCCCATCCCAGAAGAAAACTCTCTTCATATCTCTATACATCTTATTACCACTTGGATGTATAGTCATCTTGGAATGATGGGCTTCCTCAAGGACTGTCTTCAACTGACTTCCAATATGGGGAACACAAACCCTTCCATCTCATCACAACCACCCTCTATCATCTGTGGAATATCTACTGAGGTGACTAGAATCTCCCCTTTACTGAGTCTATCCAAGATATCTGCTAGCTGTGGGTCCTCTCGCTGCGAAATCCCTATCTGATCCAACAGAGTAGGTCACACCTCTAATGATGCCAACAAACCAGGTGTAAACTTGGTAGAGGGTCTGAAATAAAATGTCTATATGTACTCCAAGATTTTTCTTTCCACAAACAGAGGACTAAATGTCACCCTCTGTCTACTCAATGCGTCTGCGACCACGTTACCCTTGCCAGGGGTATAAGCAATCTCAAAGTCATAGGATGCTAGGAATCCCATCCATCTTTGCTGCTTAAATTGAGATCTTTTGCGAGATCAAGTACTTGAGAGATTTATTAACGGTGTAGAATTCGAACCTCTCTGTTAGTAGATAATGGTGCCAAGTTTTAAGCGCGAAAACTATGGCAGCTAACTCTAAGTCATGGGTAGGGTAGTTCTTCTCACGAACTCTTAGCTGTCTACCTCCATAAAAAACTACCCTTCCCTCTTGCATTATAACCGCAGTAAACACTTTGTTCCCACCGGGCAAGGTCAAAACTGGGGTTGTCGTCAGAGCCCTCTTCAATCTCTGAAAAGCATCATCACAATCTACATCCTAAGAGAATATCAGATTCTTCTTTGTCAACCTAGTGGGCGAGGTTGATATCTTTACGAAGTCCTTAATGAACTTCCTATAATATCCTGCTAATGCAAGAAAACTCCTCATTTCTGTTGCATTCTTTGGGATTTACCAATCTTGAACTGCAACTACCTTCGTGGGATCTACTAATATCCCATCTTTAGTGACTACATGCCCTAAAAATCTCACTTCTTTTCTCCAAAAATGGCATTTGGAGAATTTCGACTTTAGCTGGTGTGCACAAAGAGTTTTCAAAACCTTGGTTAAATGTTCGGCATGCTCTTCCTCACTCTTCGAGAAAATCAAGATATCATCAACGTAGACCACAATGAACTTATTTAGAAACTCCTGGAACACCTACTCATCAAATCAAAAAAATAGGCCGGTGCATTCTTTAACCCAAAAGGCATGACGAGCCACTCGAAGAAACCATCTGGAGTTCTAAAAGCGGTCTTGTCTATACTGTCTTCGAACACCCTCAACTGATGAAACCCCGTGGCCAAAGTCTAACTGAGAGAAAACAGATGCACCAATAAGCTGGTCAAATAGAGCATTTATCCTTGGAAGTGGGTGCCTATTCTTCTTAGTGAGCTTGCTCAACTCTCTATAATCCACACATAAGAGAAGCGAGCCATCCGCCTTAGTTGCGAATACCACTGGAGCATCCAATTTAGATATGCTTCACCTAATAAACCCTTTCTCAAGTAGCTCCCCTACTTGCTTGCTGAGCTCCCTACCTTCCCTTGGAGCCGTGTGGCGCATAGGCAATGCAACTGGCTTTGCATTGTCCACCAAATATATGCGAAAATTAATCTCGCACCTCGGAGGTAAGCCCCTAACCTCCTCAAAAACATCAGGATACTCACAGACTACTGGTACAAATCGTAGGTCATCGATAGATGCATCAATCGACTCTAGGAAACTAAGCATGAAAGACCCCTTAGGGTCATAAGAAATCTCGAGGGTCCTCTAGTGGCAAGTCAAAAGTCTAACGACCCTCCTCTCACAATCCAGAATGACACCATACATGGCAAGCCAATCCATCCCTAGGATCAAACCATAGCCCATGAACCCAAGCACATATGCATTGCATTCAAACTCGATGCCTAACACAGATATTCTCAAAGCCGACAAATCATAGACAGATGAGCCGTAACCCCAATGGGGTTTGAGACAACAACGGGATCCAAAACCATACTTGTACTGAGGTGCAGAGACTCAACCACAAAATCAGATATAAAAGAATGCGAAGCGCCAGAATCAAAAAGAGTTCTAATTGGATGATTGGAAAGAGAAATCAAACCTTTAACGAAAACTTTCCTACCTCTATCCGGACACTGGCCACGAGGGCATGCACCTGCCCTCCAGAAGATCCTCTCCTTTGACCCTGTCCTTGATTCTTCGAGCACTCCTTAGAAAAGTGTCCGACCTCTCCACAATGAAAACAAGCGTTCTTTCTTTTCTTGCAATCCTTGATCACATGATCCTCTCGTCCACAATGGTGACATTTCCCCTTATCTCGAGCTTTGCTGTTCTTACCGCCTTTCTTTTGTTGATGTTGTTCTTTCTTGGGTCACACTTTCTTGCCTTGTGTTTCCTCAACCTTAGCTTCTTTCTTTTCACCTTTACCCTCCTCATGCATCAATTCCATATCAACAAGGTTCTCAAAGGTTGCTCCCATCATAATATGAGACATAGCTAACCCATGGAAGGGTACATTCATTCCTCTAGCAAACCTCAAACCTTCTTGTGTGGAGTATCCGCTAATTCCAAACCAAACATTGCCAATTGATTAAACTTATTAACATATTCTCTAACAACCATACTCCCTTGCTTAAGTGCCAAAAACCTTTCCATTTGCATACTTTGCTCGGTCTGAGAAATAAACTTCATTTCGAATCTCTGGTGAAAATCATTCGAAGTCTCCACTGAACGTCCCGCTTGTGTCACTTCCGACCAAAACGAGGCCTCATCTATCAACAGCCAGGTAGCTAACTGAATCTTCCTACGATCACCAACTTCAAAAATTCCAAAGAAATCCTTCGTTTCTTTGAGCCAATTCCTTGCCTCCACGAAAGTCTCAGTTCCTTTGAATGGCTTTGCACCCACAACAAGGAAGTCTTTGCATATCTTAGAGAAATTATCAGCACATAGAGGAGGAGAAGGATCAACGGGTGCAGCTGGGGGAGGAACGTCTGCTTGATCATCGGCAGGCTCCGTGGCCTCTAGATACCTATGAAACTAGCATGGTATCGTAATGCCCTCAGGAATATTAGGTTCCCCAAACATGCTAAAAAGAAAAGGAAAAAGGGATTCAAACAGAGAATCAAAAGATATTATATATGGCTTTGGGGAATATGTTTTTTAAAATAGGCTTTTCTTTTGAAAATGCTTTCTTTTTAAAACCTCTTGAAAACAATTTTCAAAATCTTTTATCCGTTCTGGTAACCTTCAGCTCTGATACCAAGTGTGACACCCCACGCCCGTTAATGTCACTCGTTAAGAGAATGTATTAATTTTTATTAAGCGTTATAGGTAAACAGAAATAGAAACATTACAAGATAGATATAAAATAGCAGCGGAATTTAAAACTTTTATTTAGCAGAAAACATCGTGGTTCAAAACGTAGTTACATCATGAGTCTGAAATACATAAAACCCAGTACATCAACTGAAAATTTCTAACTTGTACTTATTATCAAAGCACAATAATAAAAGAAGCATAACTCCCAAAACATGTCCATGGTAAAGAGATATGAAATCTAATAGTGCATCTAAGCAGCTCCAAGCAGGATGAAAGCAGAATCCGGATCAAGCGTGAGTATTCCCACCCTGAGAACCTGAGGGGAAACAGAAGAGAAAGAAGAGGGAAAAAAATAGGTCAGACATAAAGTTTGGTGAGTCCAGTAACATTTAGCATATAAATAAGTAAAAGTATCATGATAGGCATATAAACTGGATAAGAGAGATATAGCATATAAGGCAAGTATGACAACGTAAACATGATAAACTAAACAGAGCATGCAATGCGCTTCTCTATTACTTTTCTCTTTCTCTACACCAATACTAGTATAACTGTAACATGATGATCCCAATAAGCATAAGATGGTAGACTTAGGTGTACTTCTAGTGAGAGGTTTTAACCCCGTACATCACAGGTAGCCCAACAGAACTGATGGGTGTTATCCCCAAACGATAAAAATGGGCTCCTAAACAGACGTGACTAGGTGTACCCTAATTACTACCCCAATCGATCGACTCCCTAACCCTCGTAGATACCCTGTGCTAGCCCCACAGTAGGATGTATCACTTCCTAAAGTGGAAACCCCAATACAAACAAGATGCACAACCATATCTATAGATGTCACGACGTCTTAATCCTCCCTGGTCCGGACCCATGCACGCACATGACCCCATCGGAATGCACCGCCCACACCTCCTCTCAAGCGACCTCTTGCAACCAGCCCAGTAAGCATGCCCTGACCCCGACCTAGTTTGAGGTTTCCCGTTTGATACTGATATAGGTTACTGACTAATATCAGTCCCACATACAAGATGATACAAGCATCCACCTAGGCTTGTATCCCCACTACTAGGTTTTCTGTAGGTTATGCCTACTGGTTTATTAAGATTGCATAACCTCAATAGGTTAAGTTTGTGGGCCTATATATATACAAATATTACCCATCAACCCAAGATTTTCTTGACCCTCCCACTGATTCAAGCAAGCTTACTTTACCTCTACTCAAGTTAACTGGTTCATGTAATCCTTATGGATTTAAACAGGTTAAGTATTACAAGTTCGTTACCATATTTATTTATGGTTATAATGCGCTAGACCTCCCACATTAAGCCTACAACTTGTGCATGCTGGATATGCCAGGCGGGTCCGAGCAGACTTCTTCCACAACTCGGACTTAACCTCGTGTCTTAGCATCATCACGTTTTTATGCACTTAGACCCCTCACATTAGATTCACCACTTGTGGCCGTTGCATATGCCGGCCGAGTCCGGGCAGACTTATACCACAAGTGTAATCAAACCTCGTGTCTAAGCGCGATTACAATTTCTTATTACTATAATTCTAAGCATTTCATTTTTTATTTAATAATCATCCCTATCTCATTACAGGTTTTCATGCCCCTTTTTCCAAGTCATATTCATCATTAACCATATGTCCCAAATTAAGATCTAAATCACAATTTGGTTTATGCCCCAAATCCATATTTATGTATTATAATCTAAGTTATGCCCAAATTTCCCAATACAAGTTATACCCCAATTCTAACGTTTTCCCCTCGTTCTTAGTTTTGTGGGTTCGCATATTTCAGCGGTACGCCTTGGCTCGAAGGTACCCTGGTTATAAAATAAAAATGGAAAAAGAAGAAGAGAACAGAACATAAATTAACATAATAACAAGATGGACATACAGTGGCAGAAATAGGCATAACAACTGAATAAGTGAGCATAATGAAAAGATATGCATAAAAGAACAAATCTAATAGAATTGATTAGGCATAGAGACATGATCATAAACATGCATGATGAGATCTAATCAGTGAATTATACATACAGATAACGACAGATCTAACATGATTCATTAGTCACAAGTTTAAATCTAATTTATAACATGTCAAGATTAACTTAGATACACAGGTTATGGAAGATCTGATATGATTCAATTAGTCAGAGGCTTAAATCCAATTCATAACATGTCAAAATAACATTTAAGTGTTTATATCTAAAAATAACATAGAATCACTGTGATTGGATGTAAGAAATAGAGAAGAGTAATTGCAGATGTTGAATCACATATCTCTAAACTTGAATGACTTAATTGTTGAAGAAGAAAGGCTATTTCAATCAAGTTAGAGGCAGCTTCTAGTTCTCCATTTTTTTAGAATGAATAAAACAATGTGAATGGGGTCTTATTTATAGCCTAGGGTTCACGAATATAGTCAGAAAACAAGTCTACATACGCAAAAATGTATTTCGCTCGGATTTGAGGGGCGTCAACATGGGTGTCGATACCCCCTTATGGAGTCGACCCATGGGTCGACACCCCTAGGGTATGTCGACCCCCAACGGGTCCAATTCCTTCCCAGACTTCCCACTTCTGTTGTTTGCATTGTTTTGAAATTTTAGGCTTTATTTATTTATTTATATATAACTATCTTGCGCATATGCAAACTCTAAAATTGATAACTTCTTCATATGATGTTCGTTTTACGCAAACTCAGAGTCTATCTTAAGCGGAATTTTGTTACGAACGCAATGGCTCAGTCCGTTTTACTTAATTCTGAATATTTAATTAAGTATTCTATAATTTATCATTTTACCATGTTATAAATTACGAGGTGTTACAGTATGCCCCAAAATACCCTACCCATCAGGTCTACAAAGAAAGCGGGGGCATTCATCAAACCAAAAGGCATAACCTCCCACTCAAATAGTCCATCTGGCATCTTAACTGTTGTTTTCGGCTTACTCTCATTTAAAATTCTTAATTGGTGAAATCTAGTAGCCAATTCTAATTGGGAAAACATTTGGGCTCCTCCCAAATAGTCAAACAAGTTATCAATTCTTGGTAAGGATATCTATTCTTTTTGGTCAGCTTGTTAAGTTCCTTATAATCCACACATAACCTTAAAGATCCATCAGACTTTGTGGCAAACACTATTGTGCACCCCATTCTGAGCTACTCCTACGAATAAATCCTTTTTGCATCAATTCTGAGATTTGTTTATCTAACTCTCTCCTTTCCTTTGGAGCCATGTGCCTTAAGGGCAATGCTATAGGCCTCACATCCTTTTCGAGGTCTATTCTAAATGATATCTCTCGGTGGGGTGGGAGTCATACGACTTCCTCAAAAACATTAGGAAACTCACATACAATCGATACTGAGGATGGTCCATCAAAATCAAAAGAAAAGGAAAATAAGGTCAAATTCCTACTCCTCGTCCTGTAAGGAATCTTTATGATGCGGCCTCCGTGGCTTCTCAAATAAACCACTCTCTTATCGTAATTAAGGGAGGACCCATAAAATGACAACCATTATACCCATAATAAGATCATACCCCTCAAATTCAAGCATATGCGAATCACAAAAGAAGTCGACATCATCGGTGTCTAATACTTGGTATTTACAAACAACATAAAGGTGCATAGTCCCTCCGATAGGGTTGGACACCTCTATTGGATGGCTAGCCAAGTACAAGGGAAGTTTCAAAGAATCTATGATCTTCCTAGCAATAAATGATAGGGTGGATCCAGAATCAAATATGGTACGCAAAAAATTTCCTAGAATAGTGATAATACCTTCCAACGTGGTCTGTCCCTGATCCCTAGGGGGCTAACTACGAATCGATGCAACTTCCAATGCATAGTTTTGACCACTTTGCACAACTCTCGGCTTAGGGAAGTGCCTTACTAAGTGTCCATCTTTGTGACACTTAAAGCATTTCCCTTTGAACTCTATCTTTGCCAAGTTCACTTTACAGTCCTTCGCCTTATGCCCTTTCTTGTGGCACCTAGAACATTTCTTGCCTTCCTCCTAGAATTTGCTACCCTTATTCTTCTTGAGACAGAAGATTTTTTTTCTTATTCTTCCCATCACTAGAAGTACCTTCTCCCTTATTAGCATTCTTAACTTTCTTAACATTCTCAGCTGAATATAAGATAGCCGCTAAACCAAGGCTTCAAATGTTTCTCCAGAAGTAACTTGTGCCAAAAACATATCCTTCAATGGTGAATTCAACCCATTAACAAACCTAAGGGCTTTACCCATTGGGTTGTTGTGACACACCACGTCTGTTAGTGTCACTCATAAGAGAATGCATCAACTTTCGTGAAGCGCAGTAGGTAAACAATACAGAAATTCACAAGATAGATGCAAAATAGGAAGTGGAAAATTTCAACTTTATTATTAAAATAAAACGTAGTTTCAAACAGGTTACATCAAAACCAAAAACAAGTATCTCAAATCTTTCTCACATAACATCTTATAAAAGAAATAATCAGAGTACATAAAATCATACCACTCATAGCAAGCTATAGTAGAGTAGAAAGCAAGTCAAAACGATACATCTTAGAGAGTCCAGATCCAAGCTGAAAGGGAAAGTCCTAATCATCGAGGAGTGCTACCACTTTGAGAACCTGAGGGGGGTGAAGAAAGAAAGAAGCGAAAACAAAAAGGGTCAAACATAAAGTCTGGCGAGTTCCAGTGATTTTCAAATATACATAAATAAGAATACCAAGATAGGTAAATAAGACTGGATGAGAAAGTACAGTATCATATAAGGTAATAGATAAACTAAACAGAACAGCAGGATAAACAAGAATAACGGGAATAAAATATGATCGAGTAACGCTTTGCATTTATACCCTAAAACAGGTTATGTCTGCACTAAATACTAGTATAACAGGTTTCAACAGGTTTAACCGAATTAGGTATTTAACCTAATTACATAACAACAAGATTAACTGCAAAATTCAATAGCAGGATTAGGCATACCCTAATTACATAATAGGATTAGGTGTTACCCTAATTACATAACAACAATTATAGTTAAACATTTCCCAATTTAACTACATGCCTAAATTCCAATTTTTATGTCATTTATTATTACCCCAATTATATGCGAACTCTAATCAGATATAGCCTAGGCTTCGCATAAACAAAAAGGGAAAATAGGGGAAGGAGAATAGAATCAAATCACATAGACATATATGTAAGACTAGAAATAAACTAAAACATTGAAACAGGGAAAACGAAGATAGATACGTATAACTTATTAATTATCCAACAGTAAAGACATATGTTTTACTTATCACAATAACATAGGTAATTAACAGTGAAAAACATGTATAATAATTATCTTATAAACACTGTGTATTCTAACCTAATTTTATTTAACTGTCATGTTATAGTCTAAGAAACCAGGTCTGAAAATGACAGGGAACTCACCGTGGGTGTAACACCCCACATCCGCTAGGGTCACTCACAAAGGGAATGCACTAGCTTTGGTGGAGCATTATCTAGGTAAACATACACAGAAATATTACAAGACAGAACATATAAAACAGCAGAAGAAGAACCAAATTTCATTTCTTTAAAATCTAGAAAGGTCTAAAGCCTTTTTACATCAAAATGCCATTAAATCCATTACATCTAAATCTGTCTTGCAATAGTAAAGAAGCATAAAACCATAGTCATAAATCATTCCCCATGTAAAACAGTAAAGCAAGCCATAGCCAAGAGAAATCCAAGCCGTTCGTGAAAGAGTCTTGTAGCTTGGTAAGATCCGAACTAAGCTGTATTCCCACCCTGCGAACTTGGGGGGCGGGAACGAAAGAAAAAGAGGCGAAACAAACTGGGTCAGTCATAAAGACTGAGTAAGTCCTAGTGGCTTTCAGCATAAAAACAGGTGAAGATAATATGGCATGAATAAACTGAAAGTAAACATAAGCATGATGACAAGGTAAGCTACAGGCACGATGAATCAAGTATAACATCCCATGCTTCCTATCAAGAGTATCATCACAAGGTTCCTACCAAGTATCACATTGCAAGGTTTCTATTAAGTATAACATCGCAAGAGTTCTAAGCTTCACCATTCCACTATTTTCTTTGATTTCCTGTATTCTCTGCACCAATACTAGTCTAACAAGATTAGGTGTTACCCTAATGTCTAAATAGAAACGGAAACAGAAATGGGCCTTTACCATCTGTACTATTAACCCAATCCATGTCGTGTATTAACTATGAAATGATCCCTTTCCCAATATCATGAAATGACCCATTACTTGGTCCCACGAAACGATCTATTAATCGATTGGCTCCCTACAAGTTCTAGTTCGTCATGTGTCTGTGTCATATGACCCTATCACGAATGTAGTTACCCCAAACTATAATCTTTTTATTACAACACACGCTAACTACCCAAGTTCATAATACATATTTATGCCAATTATCATGTTTACAATTGCTTTTAGGTTCAAAGTCCCAGTTCTACTTATGCCCAATCATAAACCTAATCTTTTGATTTAATTTACATAGGCCCGAACTCGTGATTTGATTTACATGCTAATTCATTATGCCCACTTCATGCCAATTTAATTATGCCAATGACCAAACCTGCAATTTCAATTATATTGACAATACCCCAAATTTCCAATTTCATGTTATGCCATCAATTTTACCAAACATGTATATCCAATATAGAAAACATTCCCATATTTCCCTATATTCAATCGTACGCAAATCGCGGTTTAGGTCTAGGTCCGAAATTGACTTAGGTTCATCGAAAGAAAATAAATAGGGAAAGGTAGAATTTGTATAACAATCAGCATAGAGAGAAAACTGACATAAAAACATCATCTCTGGCATAAAAGATAGTTCTTGACAATAATATGAATATGAATCAAGAAAAACTGATTTACAACAGGCTGAATAGATCATAAGATTCACATGAGAATGAACATAGAAAAGTCCCAAAACTCAAGATTCAAGAAGCAACAGAAATAGATCTGAATCAATAAACATACTTAAATCCAATTCCACTTTATTCCGTGGCCATATTATAATTAAATGTTTAAATATAAAAACAAATAGAACTTACAGAGCATGGCTAATGAATTAAGAACTGATTTTGTTGTAGAATGTTGCAGTGACGTTGTTGATTTATTGTCTTGAATCATTGTAGAAGCCTTAATCTTCGAATTGGATTGTGTATGAAAGCTTAGGAAATTGATTAGAGACGGCGGCCATGATCAAGAGGGACCTCAACAGCATTTTGGTGTAAGAATGATTTTTTGTGAATTAGGTTTGGTCTAAGGGTGTTTTTATAGGTGTAGCAACTAGTTTAGGCTCTTAGATTAACCCTAGAATCAATCCGGACCATCAAAACACGTCTCAGACTTCAAAAATGAGTTCTGGGTCAAAACAGGCCGACCAGGTCGACCTATAAGGGGGGATGTCGACCACATTGTCGACCTGGGGGGTAGGTCGACCCTAAGTTCGACCACATGGTCAACCTGGCCCCCAGGTCGACCTGCCTGGTCCCGTGCTGCCTAAAATCTGCTGAATCTTCTACAGGCCATAACTTCTTCATTCGAACTCCAATTTTCGAAAACTCGGACACTATTTCATGTAAAATTTCGAGACGAACGCAATGGCGTAACCCATTTCCCTTAATTATTATTTTAAAAATTAATTATACCCTGATTTCTAGTTTCAACATGTTATTAAAATTCGGGTTGTTACGTTCTCCCCTCCTTAAAGGATTTCGTCCCCGAAATCTTCAAGTTAAGAAGAATGTGTCCTACCATCCAATCATCCATCTACTCAATCATCAATCACAGGCATC
This sequence comes from Allium sativum, assembly GCA_030737875.1. Taxonomy (NCBI): domain Eukaryota; kingdom Viridiplantae; phylum Streptophyta; class Magnoliopsida; order Asparagales; family Amaryllidaceae; genus Allium; species Allium sativum. Next base: position 249,919,329 of record CM060922.1, on the reverse strand, counting down.
CATTGTCCTTAAGAGATTTCTAATGATGTATGAACATATGCAGAAAGTGTGTGTATATGTTCCTTATCTAATGCAAATAATCAGGCCTGATTGATCTTCTTAATGCAAAATATGTTTAGTGCCATGAGTCCAACATGTATGCAAATAGTCCTTGTCACACTAACACTATATGTGTGCACAAACATCCATCCATATGCAACATCCACATGATAACATATTCAATTTCATCCATAAACAAGTATAAACACTCATGCATATGCAATATGAAAATGTGTTTGAGCCGATCTAGTGCCTAAGGTGCGTGTATATGCATCCACAAGCAACCACTAGCAACCACTTGCAACCATCAATCATAACATGTCTCGAACACATGTTTACACCCAATTGTTCCTACCTAAAGATATAGTCGAATGATAGAAGCAAGTAAAAACTTTGTGCCCATTAGGCAGTGTCAAAACTGGAAATCTATGTCACATATATACTGATTAGGAGAAGAACTCCCTAAGCACCAGCCCGAAGAATGAAATCAACCTCAGGCTGACACCCAAAGAATTACTCAACCCAACGGACACCCTCAAGCCCCAACATGTATTACTAACAGATGATCCCTATGGGGTTTTGCAACAGAAATAGGATTGAGAATAGGACCGAGAGATTATACTTAAAAGACAGCATGCAAGTAAGCTCTACAGGAAAAGAGGGATCAAGGATATACTCTTAAAAAGAGATATGATGCGCGTGTCTAGTCTTCAATCTTTTAAGTCACATTTCCTTGAGCTTAACTCCATTGCGCTTTGACCGTCTTTAGCTTCACAATTTCGTAGCTTCTTAATTCCTATTTCCAAAATATGAGTTGGAACTCATTTCACTATCGCCTCACGTTCCACTTTCACTTATTCTTTTTCTAGTATACTCGGCTTAAACATAACTGCGTACTCATGGTTTCATGCAAGCTCTCCAAAATTCACTAGTGAATCTCGGATCTCGTTCACTTACTAGAAGGTATTCCACATAAATGAATTATCTCTTGAAAATAAACAAATGCCAACCATGTTGCCAAGTGTACTTACTAAGATGATTTTCTATAACTCATGCATAAGCGAGATGAACCATCCGCCTTAGTGGCGAACACTACTCGAGCGGATCAATAAATATATCAAGAGATTCTAGGTAACTAAGCATGGCAGAACCCTAAATGTTACACTAGACTTCGAGGGCATTACCGTGGCAAGTCAAGAGTCTAACTACCCTCTTTTCATACTCGAGAATGATATCATTTCTGGACAACCACTCCATCCCTAGAATCAACCCATTGCCCAAAAACATAAGCATTACTTCTAAACTCAACACTTAGCATTGACATTCTCAAATCCAAACAAGTCACGAATAAATGAGCTGATTCCCCAACAGGATTTGAGACAAAAACGGGATCCTCTACTACGCTAGTACTAAGGTGCAGAGACTTCAACTATCGAAGCAGATTAAAAGGATGCGATGTACAAAAACAAAGTTCTAACGGGATGATAGAAAAGAAAAGCTAAACCTTTAACAGAAACTTTACCACCTCTCTTAGGTATGCTAGTAGTGAGAGCATACAATTGCCCTCTGGACGATCTTGTTCTTTGCCCTTGTCCTTGTCCTCTAATACTTAACTACATGTCCCTTTTTTACCATACTAAAGATACTCTCTCTTGTCATGAGTTTAATTATTCTCTCACTTTGGCCTCTTTCCTTTCACCTTTTCCTCCTTCGTGGATTAAGCCATATCAACAAGTTTTTCATCCTTAGGCTTGTGTTCTTTATCCCTGTTCTTACTATCCTTGTATAGTTTGTTGACAAGTTTCTAGAAAGCTACCTCCATCGCACGGGAAGTCTACAAAGCTTGAAATAAGATTAGACGCAGATGGAACTATTGCGGCTACAGATGGAAGTTGGGCATTTCTTTGCCCTCCTACATGTATCGTACACCTACAAAACTATGATGAAAAAGAAAGAGAGAAGAAAATCAAGGAGAGAATCAAAAGAAAGTGCATATGGCTTTGGGGAATATGCCTTTCGTAAAACAAAACTTCTCTTAGAAAAATGTTTTGCAAATAATTTCAGAAGGTTTTTAAAATCTTTTGCCCAGTCTGGTAACCTTCTGCTCTGATACCAAATGTAACACCGCACATCCGCTACGGTCACTCTCAAAGGGAATGCACTAGCTTTGGTGGAGCATTATCTAGGTAAACATACACAGAAATATTACAAGACAGAACATATAAAACAGCGGAAGAAGAACCAAATTTCATTTCTTTAAAATCTAGAAAGGTCTAAAGCCCTTTTACATCAAAATGCCATTAAATCCATTACATCGAAATCTGTCTTGCAATAGTAAAGAAGCATAAAACCATAGCCATAAATCATTCCCCAAGTAAAACAGTAAAGCAAGCCATAGCCAAGAGAAATCCAAGCCGTTCGTGAAAGAGCCTTGGAGCTTGGTAAGATTCAAACTAAGCTGTATTCCCACCCTGCGAACCGCGGGGGGGGGGGGGGGGGGGGGGAGGGGGAAACGGAAGAAAAAGAGGCGAAACAAATTGGGTCAGTCATAAAGACTGAGTAAGTCCTAGTGGCTTTCAGCATAAAAACAGGTGAAGATAATATGGCATGAATAAACTGAAAGTAAACATAAGCATGATGACAAGGTAAGCTACATGCACGATGAATCAAGTATAACATCCCATGCTTCCTATCAAGAGTATCATCACAAGGTTCCTACCAAGTATCACATTGCAAGGTTTCTATTAAGTATAACATCGCAAGATTTCTAAGCTTCACCATTCCACTATTTTCTTTGATTTCCTATATTCTCTGCACCAATACTAGTCTAACAAGATTAGGTGTTATCCTAATGTCTAAACAGAAATGGAAATAGAAACAGAAATGGGCCTTTACCATCTGTACTAGTAACCCAACCCGTGTCATGTATTAACTATGAAATGATCCCTTGCCCAATATCATGAAATGACCCATTACTTGGTCCCACAAAACGATCTATTAATCGATCGGCTCCCTACAAGTTCTAGCTCGTCATGTGTCTGTGTCATATGGCCCTATCACGAATGTAGTTACCCCAAACTATAATCTTTTTATTACAACACACGCCAACTACCCAAGTTCATAATACATATTTATGCCAATTATCATGTTTACAATTGCTTTTAGGTTCAAAGTCCCAATTCTACTTATGCCCAATCATAAACCTAATCTTTTGATTTAATTTACATAGGCCCGAACTCGTGATTTGATTTACATGCTAATTCATTATGCCCACTTCATGCCAATTTAATTATGCCAATGGCCAAACTTGCAATTTCAATTATATTGACAATACCCCAAATTTCCAATTTCATGTTATGCCATCAATTTTACCAAAAATGTATATCCAGTATAGACAACATTCCCATATTTCCCCATATTCAATCGTATGCAAATCGCGGTTTAGGCCTAGGTCCGAAATTGACCTAGGTTCATCGAAAGAAAATAAATAGAGGAAGGTAGAATTTGTATGACAATCAGCATAGAGAGAAAACTGGCATAAAAACATCATCTCTGGCATAAAAGATAGATCTTGATAATAATATCAATATGAATCAAGAAAAAATGATTTACAACAGGCTGAATAGATCATAAGCTTGACATGAGAATGAACATAGGAAAGTCCCAAAACTCAAGATTCAAGAAGCAGTAGAAATAGATCTGAATCAATAAACATACTTAAATCCAATTCCACTTTATTCCGTGGCCGTATTATAATTAAATGTTTAAATCTAAAAACAACTAGAACTTACAGAGCATGGCTAATGAATTAAGATCTGGATTTGTTGTAGAATGTTGCAGTGACGTTGTTGATTTATTGTCTTGAGTCATTTTAGAAGCCTTAATCTTCGAATTGGATTGTGTATGAAAGCTTAGGAAATTGATTAGAGATGGCGACCATGATCAAGAGGGACCTCAACAGCATTTTGGTGTAAGAATGATTTGTTGTGAATTAGGTTAGGTCTAAGGGTGTTTTTATAGGTGTAGCAACTTGTTTAGGCCCTTAGATTAACCCTAGAATCAATCCGGACCATCAAAACACGTCTCAGGCTTCAAAAATGAGTTCTGGGTCAAAACAGGCCGACCAGGTCGACCTGTAAGGGGGGAAGGTCGACCACATGGTCGACCTGGGGGGTAGGTCGACCCTAAGGTCGACCACATGGTCGACCTGGCCCCCAGGTCGACCTGCCTGGTCCTGTGCTGCCTAAAATCGGCTGAATTTTCTATAGACCATAACTTCTTCATCCGGACTTTGATTTTTGAAAACTCGGACTCTATTTCATGTAAAATTTCGAGACGAACGCAATGGAATAACCCGTTTCCCTTAATTCTTATTTTAAGAATTAATTATACCCTGATTTCTAGTTTTAACATGTTATTAAAATTCGGGTTGTTACAGTGGGTCTTGATGAATAAGAGATTAAATATCTTATATATAGCTATATGCTGTAGAAAAGTCCAATCTAATCCCTATTGTTGTTGTATGTAAATCCTAAATGTTGTTTCTGCAAATCTAGGCTTTAGAAGCAGTCCCCAATTATATATTTTATTTTTAGAATAGTTTCATAGAGGCAAAAGATATGAAAAATGTGTGTATTGGATTGGGAGAAAGCCACCTATTTATAGATTCATGGAGTCAACCTCAGCCTTTAGATTCTAGGGTTTCAAGCTAAACTGTATTTGTAGCGCTGAGTCAGCAACGAATCTAGTCAAAAAATCAATCTAGGTACAAAAATCTGAATATACCCAGATCGTCATTGGGTCGACCAATAAGTCGACCAGGCCGACTATGGGTCATCCCACAACGAACTGGTTTCTTCGTTACCCTCTTCGTCTCGTTTGAATATTTTTGAATTATATTTATATATAGACCCCTTATATGTATACAAACTTCTAAGGTTCGTAACTTCTTCATACATTATCCATTTTACGCAAACTTGGGGTCTATCTGAACAAAAATTCCAAGACGAATGCAACGGTAAAGCCGGTTTTACTTAATTCTGGGAATTTTAATTAATTAATTCCCATTTTGTTATCTTAAAGTATGGTTATAGTGTATTAAATTTTTGGATGTTACATTGCCCCTACTTAAAGGATTTAGTCCCCGAAATCTCGAAGCTAAGAAGAATGTTACTACCTTAACAATCACCTACAACCATCTACTCATCCATCATCCACAGGCATCCATTGTCCTTAAGAATTTCTAATGCTTGTATGAATATATGCAAAAAGTATTATGTGTATATATCCCTACACTAATGCGAAAATTAGGCGGTCGATTGATTCAGTTGACCTCCTTAATGCAATATATGTTTGTGCTATGAACCAAAAATGTATGCAAATAATCCTAATATAACATATAAACTCTATATTTGTGCACAATCATTCACCAAAATGCAACATCCATATGATGATTCACCTATTTCCATGCATTGAAAATTAAAACGCACACACATTCATATGCAATATGTAAGTGTTTGAGCCGATATAGTGCATAGTGTGTGTATATGCATCCATAAGAAACCACTAACAAACACTTGCATCCATTTGCAACCATCAATCATAAAATGTTTCAAACACATGTTTCCATTCGTTGGATTCTACCTAAGGATCGAAGGTTCTAACTATAGGACAAACATACTTAAACGATAGAAGCAAATGCAAAGTAAAAGCTTAGAAAAGAGGTTAAGAACGTACTTTCAAAAAGAAAAATATATGAAGCACGAATCCTATCTTCGGGTTCCACGTTGCATCTTCGCAGTCTTCTCCCAGTTGTACCTTTACCAATTTGATTTCCATGTTACATAGCTTCTTGATCTCTGATCCATGGATATGAGTAGGATCTCTTCTCATCGATGCTTCCTTCTCAACTTCCATGTCCTTAAGTGTGCTTTGCTCCATTATCTCTGCCGCATCATGTAAATATTTCCTCAAATGGGAAACGTGAAACATATCATGTATGCCCGCCAGTCTGTCTAATAGCTTGATCCTATAGGCCATCTGACATATCCTCTCTACTATAGGGAATGGCTTTACAAATCTCGGTGCCAACTTCCCTATTGAGCCAAAGCGAACTACATTCCTTAGCGTTGATACTTTAATAAAGGCCATATCTCCCACTTAGAATTCTAAATTGGTCCTCCTTTTATCGGCATAGGATTTCTGTCTGTCTTGAGTAGTTTTCATTCTTCGGTAGATAAGATCAATTTTCTCGAAGGTATCTCGAATCGTCTCAGGTCTGAGCAGAAGTCTCTCGGTAGACTCCCACCAACAAGTCAGGGATCTACAAGGTCGTCCATATAATGCTTTGAAGGGTGACATGCCTATGCTCGACTGGTAACTATTGTTGTAGGCGAACTCAACCAATGGGAGATGCTCCTCCCAAATCCCTCCAAAGTCTGTCCATTTATCTGAGGGTGGTATATCGTGATCAAACGTAGTCGTGTACCTAACGCCTTTTGTAAGCTCTTCCGAAACTCACTAGTAAAAATGGGGTCGCGGTCGCTTACTATACTGGAAGGTACCCCCATATAGTCGGACTATCTCTCGAATATATACTGATGCCAGCCAAGCTATCAACCTCTTACCCTAAAAAGGAATAAAATGAGCGCTCTTCGTAAGTCTATCCACTATCACCCAAATGCTCGTGTTGCCCTTCCTTAATCGGGGAAATTCATCAATGGAATCCATAGAGAGGCTCTCCCACTTCCATTATGGGACATAAGGGCTGAAGCAATCCTCCAGGTTTCCTTTGTTCAACCATTACTCGCTGGCAAGTCAAGCATCGAGCTACAAATTTCACAACATCCTTCTTCATGCCAGTCCAAAAGAAAACTCTCTTCATGTATCGATACGTCTTCTCGCCACTCGGATGGATAGTCATCCAAGAATGATTAGTTTCCTCAAGCACTAGTTTTAGCAATTCCCCAATCCTAGGGCACATAGCCTTCCAACTCGTCTTAGCCACCCTTTTTCGTCCATAGTATATCTACCAAGGTGACTAAAAGTCTCTCCTCTACTAAGATTGTCCAAGATATCTGCTATTTACAGATCCTCCCGCTGCATAGATCTAATACGCTCCAACAAAGTAGGTCGCACCACCAATGATGCTAACAATTCCAATGTGAAATCCGTAGATGGCTTAAAATCAAAGGTCGAGATATACTCCAAGCACTTCCTTTCTACGAATAGAGGACTCAAAGTCATCCTCTGCCTACTCAATGCATCCGCCACTACATTTCCCTTGCCCGGGGTATAAGCTATCTCGAAGTCGCAAGACGCTACGAACTCCATCCATCACTATTGCCTTAGGCTGAGATCCTTCTGTGAGAATAAGTATTTGAGAGACTTACGATCCGTATATAGCTCAAATCTCTCTCCAAGAAGATAATGTCACCAAGACTTCAATGCGAACACTATTGCAGCCAACACTTGATCATGGGTAGGGTACTTCTTCTCATGAACCCTCAAATTGTATGCTACTATAGCATACTACCCTTCCTTCTTGCATCAAAATGGCACTAAGCCCTATGCCACAAGAATCTGTGTAAACTGTGAACATATTGATCCCATTGAGGAGAGTCAAAACAAGGTTTGTTGTCAGATCCCTCTTTAATCTCTAAAAGGCATCCTCGCAACCAACGCTCCACGAAAAATGTAACATCCCGTAAAAGGCATAAATATTAATAAAAAATAAACAATTTAATAATAATAATCCTTTATCTAAAAAACAATTTAATAATAAGGCTGGAAAATGAAATTTTGCAGCTTTAAGAATTTTGCTACGAAAATCTATTATTTGGATTCATGGAGATATTCTGAATCGTTTTCATATATAATACACTGAAAACGGTGAATGTATGAAGAAATTACAAGCAAATGAAATTGGACAGTAAAACGCAAAAAATACACAGTCAGATAAGAAATATATATATATATATATCCAAAATATATTAAAATAAATATGAAAAAATTTGAATTTCAAACAGAGGATAAGAAGAGGTCACAAAGAATATGTTAAGTAAGGCAAGGGATTAAACAAGTAAAGCAACGTATTATTTAATTAAACACCTCAGTGCCATATATGTTCATTGGGCGTTTCAGCGACCAGGAGGTTGACCGCACCCTAGAAGGGGTGCCGGCAGCCCAGATTGACCTCCTGGCGGCTGAAAGGCCCAATGAATCCGTGTTTGGTTAGAGTTTTCTGGGGGAATATATATAAAACATAAGGCCAGGATTACATCTAAATAATCTAACGGCCCACGCTTACAAAAATGACTATATATAGGCCCACAAATCTCACAACGAAACCCTAGCCACTCTCTTTTATCTACCTCCATATTATCCTTCATCCATTGCTGAATTCTAGAAATGTTAGAGATTTCTCTTCTATTCCTCTAACCCCATTCTTATCTTTTTCCCCAATCTAAATTCATATAGATTTTAGTATAAATTATGGAATTTAGTTTTATATATACATAAGATTCTAAAGGTGATTCTTATATATATATATATATATTAGAAGGATGGGAGCATGTTTATCATGAAGGCTGAACACATATCTGAATCTACAATAAGAATCATATTTGTTCTTCCTTAGATTTGTAAGTGGAATATTGTGCTTCTTAGTCATATTCTATTTTTTTAATATATTAACATGTTGATAGTTATGCCTAGGAGGATTTGGTAACGATAGCATCAATATAAAAAACACCCAAATCCTCTATTTTATGTTTGCATATGAATTTTCAATTTAATGTTATTGGGTATGTGGATTATGATCATAATAATTGAGTTGAGAATAAAAAAGGGTGTTATGTTTCTACTTTATGTAATTCACCCTTATGTAAATATTTGATGTAACCTAAAAGGTTTTAAATTTAGTTTGTTCCATGATCGGATTAGATTTGGGTACTATTTTGAATCCAAATGTATTCATACTTGAAATATGTCAAATATAAATGTTTTTATATGCAATACACCAAAAAGGGGTGAATTAGACAAAACGGAGTTAATAAATATACTTTAAATATTTATGGATCTGTGTCTATTCTATTCTTGATCGATTATTGAAATCATTCCAATAAGCCTAGGATGCAAGTTGAAATTAGTATGTATGTTGTATTTTCCGTTTACTGCTATTTGTTATTGTGTTTTGTGTCGTTATGCCTAAAATGTAACAGTCAAAAGAGGGAAATTAACTTGTATACATTAATTTAGGACAAATTTACAATTATTATCACGTTAGGATGTTCTCTTGTTCATACCAAAATTAACTTTATTTATGGGTTATAATTATTGTACTTATATAAACGTAATCAATGTGATAAATGCAATTAGGATAGAATTCGAATTTGAAATGTCCCCACTTAATTATCGATATCTTTTGTGTGTGTGTGTGTGTGTGTGTGTGTGTATAATGGCTTTACATATATTAATAGGGACACACATATAAGGTTAGTTGCTATTTGTGCTAGAAGCCTACCCGGAGCCGACTGACAAATCCAACAACCACAAGCAGGCCCAACTAATGTGAGAGGTCTGGGTGTCATGGGCCATTCAAACTTAGTACACTATGACACGAGGTTAAACTTAATTATAGTGGAAGTCTTCCTGAAATGGCCTAGCATATCTAGCATCTACAGGTATACGGTTTAATGTGAGAGGTCTAGTATGTGTGTATATATAACTAAATATATATAAGTTTATTGTGTGTGAAAAATAGGCAGATTTACTACACCTTGAGAAGGTCCTAAGTGGCTGACTCTCTTCTTATCCAATTTGGGTTTTAAGTGGTTAGGACTAGGATCCCCTCCGAAGGTTTACTCCTTGGAGAGGAACCAAGTCATCAGACACACCCTTATTAGATTCGAAGTAAGTCTGTGGGTCCTCCTCTAAATTGGTTAAGCATAAGCGGTAATGGAGTAGGGTAGTTCATAGGGGATGTCCACTTCCTCTAGAGGCTTATAGGGTCTCCACTAAGGATAAGATTGGTATATAAAAGATATGTGGCCATTGCATGCTCACAACTGTCTAAGGGAAGTCTTAAGTGACATAGGTGTTCTACCGTAAACGGTTAAGTAGTAACGTTTGCAATACTACTTCCAAAATTACAATTGAGAGTATAGATTTACGAACATTGACGTATTAGGACGGGGTCTTAAGGGGCTAGGGTCCGCCTCAGGGTTATAAGAGATCACAAGAATCCACCTTTAATAGGGACATAAGTGATCGAGAATGCCCGCCTCATTGGGTCTTTACCCTTAAAATACTAATGAGCGATTGATTTGGATATCCACCTCATTGGTTAAATACTTAGTGTTTGTGTGAATGTTCATGCTACGTAGACATACCTTGACATATGTAACATGCTAAAAACTAGGGTATGGACTTTAAATAAACACCATATTTCAGTCACACAGAGCTTTATGTTCCGACCCCTCTCCTTAACATATCCAACAGGTCAGTAAATGGGGTAAAATCCATGGATGAAGACATGATAGGAGCTAAAACAAAGTCATTATGCTATTATTACTCGTTATTGTTGTACTTCTTATGGAAACATTTGAGAATGAATTTATTGATGTACCCATGGATCAAGTGTAATCTTGACTGTTTGGAATCTGTGATTTTTAATAAAGTGGTACATCTTATTTCAGTATTATATTTTCTCTTTCCACTGTGTGAGATTTCCATTCAAAGTGTATGTATATATATTATATGTGCAATTTTAATTCCTTACAGGAACCAACGACCCGTTTAGAATGGTTCTAAGTTTCGATGGGCCTTTTCTAGGTCGAAATTTAGGCTCATTCCGAGCGGGTTGTTACATTTGGTATCAGAGCCTAGGTTACCCGATTATAAGGGAATTATACCTATGAGAGGCATATTTATATTTTGAAAATGGTTTCTCGAACTATATATATAATATTTACCCCAGTAAGCATACTCATCTATACTAGGCAGCTTTATCATTTTCTTCCCTTTTCAGCTTAAATACTATCTCAAGAGTATCCATTAAAGGATTCTTCCTTTTTTTTCAAATAGTAGAATGGATGATAATCCTAATGAGCAGGGAAACTAGGCAAGGCCCCAAAACTTGCAAGAATGGTTCCAACAGTATCTCCGTACTGTGGAACAGGTCCCTGTTGCTAATCCTACACCAGTGGCGCCTGCAACTCTTACCACTGAGGTAGCCTTTGACTTTTCTCACTTCTATAAGAGCTTTGCGAACCTTGGAGTACAATCATTCTCTAGAAAGGAAGGTTTTACTAATGCCAATCTTGGATAATGGATTGTGAAAGAATTTTCGAAGCTACCGAGTGGCCCGAAGAAGTAAAAAGAAGAATAGCGGCCTAGCATTTGAAAGAGAAGGCCCTTGGATGGTGGAATTTAGTATCTAGAGGGAACGAGGGCTGGATATTTACATGGGCCGAATTCAAAACCCATTTCGAAGAAAAGTTTTTGCCAAGAGCAGAAATGACGATTCAGTTGGAAAATTTTATACACCTCAAGCAAGAAAGCTTGAGCTTGCAAGAGTACGTAGCCAAATTTATCCAATTGAGTAAGTTTGGAAGAGGTTTGGTAGACACCCCCATGAACAAAGCCTTAAGGTATGTTAAAGCGATGAACTCTCCATTGAAGGAAACTTTGTTAGCACAAGTAACATTTGGGGTAACTTTTGAAACCCTAGTAGAGACAGCTATCCTGTACATGGCTGATGGCTCCAAAAAGGATAAAGAAGATAAGAAAGGAGAAGGAAGTTCCAACAAAAATAAGAAAAAGGAACGGTTGAAGAACAAGAAGAAAGGGGGCAAATTCAAAAAGAAAGCGAAGACTTGTACGAGGTGCAACCTCAAGGGCTATGAGGCCAAGGATTGTTGGATTTCTTGGCAAAAAAGGAATTAAAAGGAAAGTGTTTCAACTACCATGAAGAAGGACACATGTCTAAGGACTGCCCAAAGCTCAAAGTTATCTGAAGTGGTCAGAAATATGCAATAGAGGCAACACCGATTCAAAGACGACCCCTAAAAGACCAATGAAAACCCACTCTTGAAGGTATAACTTCTGTTTTAGGAAATTTTGTATACACCTTGTTTGATTCCGGAGTGACTCATTCTTTTATCTCTAAGAGATTAGTTAATCTGTTGAACCTTTCCATGTCTATATCTGATAGTCCGATAGAGGTGGCCAACCCTGTCGGAGGATCTAAGTATCTTGAATTGTTTTGCAAAGACATAGTATTGGAGGTCAACAATGTCGAGTTCCTTTGTGAAGCGTATGCATTTGATTTTATGGGGTATGACCTTATCTCGGTTATGGACTGGCTATCATTTTATGGGGTCATCCTATATTGCGACAAGAGAATCGTTCGTCTTAGGAGCCAAGGAGGACGTAGTCTGAATATTCCTTGTAATGTTAGCAAGAGGATAAAGCCTTATTATATTCCTTATCTCCCAGTTCAGAAGGACCATCTTCAGTCCCTATAGTTTGTGAGTTCTTGGATGTTTTTGAGGAAGTCAGGGGACTTCTACTTCACAGAGAAATCTTTTTTCGTATTGACCTAGAGAAGGACGCTACACCTGCAGCACTACCCTTGAGGCATATGATGCCCAAAGAAAGAAGGGAGTTGGATAAGCAGATTTCAGAATTATTACAAATTGGTTTCATTCAGCGAAGTACCTCATAATGGGGTGTACATGGTGTGTTTATTACCAAAGCAGACGGATCTTTAAGACTTTGCGTGGATTATAGGGAACTTAATAGATCGACCAAGAAGAATAGGTAACTATTACCTAAAATGGATAACCTTTTTGACCATCTGGGAGGAGCCTGGCTATTTTTCCAGTTAGACCCTGCCATTGGATTTTACCAGTTAAGAATTGCGGAGGAAGTAAGGACAAAACTGTGTTTAGGACGCTGGATGGATTGCTCCAATGGGAAGTTATGCCCTTCGGACTAACGAATGCACCCGCCTTCTTTGTTGACCTCATGAGTAGAGTGTTTAAGGGCATTCTAAATAAGATTGTGGTAGCCTTCATAGACGATATCCTTATATTTTCAAAAGACCAAAAAGAAAATGAAAATCGCTTAAGACAATTCTAGGGATATTAAGGAAGAACCAATTGAAAGTAAAATTCTCGAAGTGCCATTTCTAGAGGGACGAAGTAAGATTTTTAAGACATGTTTTATCAAGTGAAGGCATGGCGATAAACCCCACGAAGATCATGGCAATCAAAGAATGGAGGATATCTCAAAATGCTACGGAAGTAGAAGCTTCCTTGGATTGGCCAGATATTATCGGAAATTCATTAAAGATTTCTAAAGATTGCTACTCCTTTAACTCAACTAACAAGGAAGAATTTGGTGTTTTCTTGGAGTAATAAATATGACATAGCCTTTAAGAAATTAAAGAAAGTGTTAACTAGCATGCCAATGCTAATTATACACGATGGTTCCAAATTGTTTACAGTTAACACTGATGCATGTGGGATCGGTTTAGGAGCGGTCCTTATGTAAGAAGGAAGAGTAGTTGCTTAAAAGCTAGTAGACAACTCAAGGATCTAGAGAAGAGATACCTAATTCATGAACTTGAGTTAGCTGCAGTAGTGTTCCCCCTTAAAATGTGGAGGCATCATCTTTTTAGAGAGGTATTTGAACTTTTTATTTACCATAAATCCCTGAAGTATTTTTTTGTCAACGTGACCTAAACTTAAGGCAACAACAGTGGATGGAATATATTGCCTCATTTGATTCCATGATCCAGTATACCCATGGAAAAGGGAATGTTATGGAAGACGCGTTAAGTAGGAAACATGCAACCTTCAATGCGATCTCTGAATGGAAACAATTAGAGTTTCTATCTAATTTTAATTTACAACCCTCGCCAACCACCTCTATGGTTTTCTTGGAGCCATGATAAATATACCTACTCCAAAAGAGATGATTCGAAGCACACAAGACCTTGACGAAGAATTAAGAAGCATAAAGGAGAAAGTGGGAAAGAAGAAGACCTTTCCCCGTTCGGCTAGATATTTGATTGGTGATGATGGAAGTTTACTTTGGGATGGATGACTTTACATCCCTAAGGATGAAGGGTTGAGGAAAGAAATTCTAGAGGAATGCCAACTTCTTCTATAGAATCATTTTTTTCTTGGTCCCAATTCAATACTAAGCAAGCCCGAACTAATTGAATGCTTATGTGAGAAATTCCACGAATTGATTTTTCGTTTCCATAAAAGATATAATTGACAAATCTAAGTTGAACGTTATCTTTTTCCTATAAGATATCATAAGTGAAAAGTTTTACTAAATTTATCCCATCAGCTATTTCATATGTGATTACGTGCTGAACCAAAACAAAATACTTTTTTTTAATGGGCAAAAATGACCATAAACCCCTATGTGGATAAAATGTACAAAGACATGAATAGGAATCTCCATTGGGAAGAAATGAAGAGAGATGTAGCCGAGTTCGTGGCTAAATGTTTGACATGCCAAAAAGTGAAAGCGGAGCAAGGGAAGCCTAGAGGATTGTTACTACCTTTAGAAACCCCATGTGGAAGTGGGAACATATTTCCATGGACTTTGTAGATGGAGTTCTTAGAAGCCAAAGGGTATTGAGGACATTTGTGAAAATGCGTGTACGTGCTAATATAATACACACAGATCGTATAATATGGTGTATAACACACAAGTATGAAATAATAGTTAATCACACATATATATAAAACAGTAGATGCAGTAAACTAGAAAAATCACACCAGGGATTTTTATACTGGTTCGGAGCACCGTCCTACGTCCAGTCCCAGACTTCTATCTGGATTTTCACTAACAACCACCTCACTTCACCCTGAGGAACATGTATACAACACCCGAGCAGACGAATGGGATTTCACGCCTCTTACAACACCGAGGACTTCAACACGTGCCTCTTACAACACCGAGGACTTCAAGTAAGATGAATATACTTTGTTGTTGACAGTATGTGTTCTTGATAACACGATTTTGTCACTTGTAGTACAAACTTCCTATAATATTTTCCTCAAATAATACATTTGTGTATATGAAGATTTGGAAGTGGATGTCATAATGAATCAAAAGAATGTTAAATAGATTCTAGGATTCAAACGATATATGATAGAATATGAGCAATTTGAGTGCTTGAGAATTCAAGATTAAGATTAAGAGAATAGAGATTAGATTGATAGAATCAGTGATTTGAAATGATGATCTCATGATGTTTATATAAGGAATAAATAGTTGTAACCATTCATGAAGAGTTACAAACAACGGTTATGATTATTAGAGAAGAGAAAGAGAAGCATCCGTTAAAGAAATGGAAGTGTCTATACGAAAGGTTGCTTTCTGGAAGAAAACGGTCGACAGGTCAAAAAGGACCAGTAGACAGGAATTCGAATATATATATATATATGTTATGTATCCTTGTGCACATTAATTGTGCATTTTGGGCAGAAGCAGTCGACCGCCTGGTTTTCAACCGGTTGACCGGTTTAGCCCAGATTGCACAGTTAATGTGCATTTATATATTCTAATATATATATATATATATATATATATCCAAAGATTGGAGGTGTGAGATTATTTGAGGATGGATTTTAACATAAATAACACTACTAACATACCAAACAATCAACCTCTAATGTATAATACCAATGAATATCATCTTTTTCTTCTTTTTGTCGATCACGGCATATCTCTATGTCAGAAATCAAAACTCTATGAAAATCTTGACTCAACATTCTCCCCCTTTTTGATTCATGACAATATACTTCTGAATCTCCCCCTATATATGATCTCCCCCTGAGATTATGCCTGTAAATCTATATTTTCCTGCATATATACTGTTAACACAATTTTCTTCCCCTTTGTCATAACCAAAAAGGAGGTGATGAATAATTGAGAACGTAAATGATATGAGCAGGATTATAAGCAACATACACTACTACTATAGATCAAGAATTATCAAGAGTCACAAAATACGATCTTACACAAAAGTCTAGTATGAAATAAACTACGACACTATTTAGATACAAGTGCCAGATCATGTCTTAAAACAAAATAAAGTCGTAAATACGTTGAAATAGATAAAGAGATAAACTAAGAAGACTCATTCTGAATCCGTCTCATCTTCCTCTTCTTCTTCTTCTTCTTCAAGCTGATTTTTCCCGCGTCTACGCCCATGACTAGTTCCCGAGCTTGCACCTCTTCCGAAGATGTCCAATTAAAAGAAAGAGGAGCTGGACGTATGCCGGGGTTTTGAGCTTGCATGGATGAGGATGATGCACCACATGATATTGCTTTCCACAAAGATCCAAAGAAAGACTTAAGTTTGTTAAAGCATTTATCCATCTTTGTATCCATATGCTTAAGTCGTGCTTCAAGGAGGAATTGATTGCGAGCAATAGTTTCAAGCGATTCCTTTGTAGAGGAAGAAGATCGTAGAAGTTTAACTTCCTCAGGTTTTGGGCGGGACGATCGTGATGAAGCTCCTTGATGTCCTTGTTCTTTCCATTATTCAAAGGGCATAATATTGAAGTATGGAGCGGGAAGCTTCATCCGTGAAATCGATGCTTTGTCAATGCATTTGGGCTTTGAAACAGTCGAATCAGGAGGTTTGATGCCACAATCAAGTAATAGACGCATGATATATTCATTATAAAATAAATGCGACTTCTCATTAAGTTGCAATATCTCATCAAAAATCATATCAATCCAGTTGATACGAATATCTCCGTAGATTGCATATAATGCTTTGAAATTTTCTTTATAGACGACATCAAAATTTCCTATTCTCGGAAAAAGGGAGTGCATAAGGGTGTGATGAATAACTCTCGCAGTAGGTCGTAAACCTATAGATTTTGTACTATCCTTATTATCTTCAATGAATTGATGACTAACATGATCACGTACATGGATATTACAAAAGTTACTTGAGAATTTTTCACCTAAAAATGAAGAACCAAGGACATTTGCCATTATTTCACACAAGATAAAGACTTTTTTTCCACATACTACTGACCAAAGGCATTGAGAGGGATTTTCGTGCTTGTATTTATCTAGGTTTAGGTTAGCATAGAATAACTTGATCATAACATAGTTAATGGCCACATTATTTTGATCAAAGCCAATTAGGTTGTGACGACCCAAACTTCCCAGTAAAGGAAAGCCTGGATTGCTTTGAGAACAACACACATCAGAAATCAAACTGAAGAACATTTTATTGCTGATTACAACAATTACACCAGAGTACAAGAATATAGCAGAGTATGAAAACTCATTACACAATAGAAATACAATAATATTAGAGATTTAAATTACACTTAAATAGCAGCGAAAAAAATAATACAAATATACAACTGAAAGGAATACACGGATACAGAGCTTTCCGAATACCGCTTCAGCTGTAATCTAGGATCCTGTAAATATATCTGCAAAAGCTACTCGACTTCCCGTGTGAAAAATATGGGCACCCGAGTTTGCCAGTGAAACAAACTACAGGTCAGTCATGGGATTGGTATGAGAAATCTAACTTAACTTATCTAATTAATATGGCTAATCACAGGACCACGCCGCTAATGCGGAACGGGTTTACTCCATTGGATTGCCAGTGCATAAAATAAAGTAAATCGTTAAACAACGCAATGCTTTTTAGAAAAATGAAACCATTATAAGACCCAAGTCCCATCACACAATGCAACGCAAACCGGAGGATAGGGTTTTACCTTATAATGATCAAAAGATGATAAATACGTAAAACGTATTATTACTAGTGTGTATATGTTTTCATAAATCATTTCAATATAAATGTATTAATCTTAGGCGGCATAGCTACCGTATACTATGTCGCAATACTAGTTATACAATCGAAAACGAGATGTCGTATTGGAGATTTATTTTTCCATCATGAGTCAAGGCTAGGGAGGATCTCCTTACCGATTCGAGACACTCTAGCAAATACCTCAGGATCACACCTATGGGCAACCCTTGGATAGCTGCAGGGTCGTGGATTAGTTATACCTGAACACACATTTCCCGGTCCTTTTGGACCTATAATATGGCCACTAACAACCTATAAAAACACGAGGTACCTCATAATCCATCATCCACATAAGTAAAATGTCAGCACTGG
Source organism: Allium sativum (assembly GCA_030737875.1). Lineage (NCBI taxonomy): Eukaryota > Viridiplantae > Streptophyta > Magnoliopsida > Asparagales > Amaryllidaceae > Allium > Allium sativum. The sequence continues at coordinate 249,901,100 of CM060922.1, read as the reverse complement.
TAGGTCCCTGACATTACTCTAGCTAGAAAGATAATGTGTGCACTCCCTGCGTTCCCTTCTCTCGTTTTAGACTCATACCAGGGTGTGAGGCTCGTGAGGTTACGCTATACACCAAGCTACGCCTAAACAGGTCGGGCTTTGATCATCAACCACAAGGCCTGCTTTTCAATAAAAGCCTTGATCATTCGCATCTTGGCGTGCCACATTGACAATTCACGCCATGCTATCGACAACTATTAATATATACCAGGGTGTTAAGTAGAGAATAAATCCTCCGCCACCAAACATCCATACATTAACAGAAATCGATTTAATTCAGATGGAACGAAATCCAATGTCAAACACGCATCCATTTACTTGCTTATGCTCTGGGTCTGAGCGAAAACCAAATCCGAACAATCAACAATAGTCCGGACGGCCACCACTGAAGCCCCTTCAAGGTAGCTACTCCCATCAAGGGTCTCTGTAGCAACACATCCATTCCGTGTGAAGATCGTCGGTCTTCAATCACCGTCTTCATGTTCGACTCTTCATTGTCGTAGAAATTATCTGGAATGGGTTAAACCCGGTCTTTCCGAATAACTCACGTATTTTATAATTAAAAATCAATTACTATAAAAACACATCCAACGCCACATTCCAATTCAGAATTATACTTCTAAATAAAATACCCACATTTTCTTATCAAAGATAAATCCTTTACATTTATTCTTAAATCTTTCTTTTAATGATTTATTAAGAACCTAATTTGGTTTTAAATATCACAAATCATTATTCAGTGTTTAATTAAATTTAAGAAATTAATCTTATCTTTTACTGGGTTAAAGAACTAATGTCATTTAAACATAGTTCACGATAAACCCAAAATCGACTTCCATTAAAGTATGAAATCTTCACAGAAATCAAATCAATATATAATCGTTATAAATTTCTGTATCCGACCAATAATATAAATGGAATAACGGCAAAGCCTCTTAAATTCCATATGTAGTATCGGTCTTCTTTTACAGAAGCTTATCTCGGTTATTATTAATTCAAATTCCATCCAACTCCAATTTAATATATTAAATTGGAAAACTTTACTTTTGGAAAAATCCCATTGAATCTTAATGAATGATTTACAAATTCCAAATCATATTTTCACTGTCAGCCGGATTAAAGAACAAATGTCGATTAAAAACACAGTTCACAATAAACCCAACTCACATTTCATCTTATTCCAATTACTAAATATAACTGAAAACTTTTAATAATCTTAAGTTAAAGATTATTCTTTTCATATGGGATTTAAGAACAGTGTTATTTAAGACACTATTCACGACAAACCCAAATTCCAATTTATTTAATTAAATTTTAGTTAAATATTAACAAATTGGAAAACTTCATTAAATCTAAATTTAATGATTTATTCTAGTTAAATATTAGTTCATTTCAATAAAAATACATTTTTCTAAAATATATTCTTTTTCTAAAATATATCCTCTTCTAAGAAAATTTCTAATATATTCTTTATTGGAACGTGACCCAATCAACATCCATAAAATTGCATGAAATCGACAATCATGATGAATAATTATCAAACATCCAAATAACAGCCAAAGTGGATTCTACACTAAATATTGTGACTAGTGTAGATCAAAATCATCCCAACACCCGTGTGGGGTTTCATCCAACAGTCAAATAATAAATTATTTGTGCACTTGGGCGATGTGTAAAAATTATCGTCCCAATCACATAAACAAGTCGGATGACCTGTAAATGGAAGTGTAGTATTTAGTATGCATATACTAACACAATATTTAACACATCAAACATTTCAACATCACAGACAAACGTTTCAATCTTTTTATTGTGAACAAATGACAATAAATATCCAGCCTTTCATTCCCATTCCTTTTATAGTTAACAAATGCCAATAAAAATCTATAATTTCAATTCTTTTTATTGTGAACAAATAACAATAAAAATCTAACCTTTTATTTTCATTCCTTTTTATTGTTAACCTATCGACAATAAAAATATTAACTTTTATTTCTAATCTTTTGTGTTATCCTTTTAAGTGACCAAAAATGCCTACTTTTAATTCATTCTTTTTAAATGGCAAGAATGTCCCTTTTTATTTTGATTCACATTTTCTAACAGAAATGTACTTTTTATTCTGATTCACATTTTCTAACAAAAATGTATATTTATTCTGATTCACATTTTCTAACAAAAATGTATATTTTATTCTGATTCACATTTTCTAACAAAAATGTATATTTATTCAGATTCACATTTTCTAACAAAAATGTATATTTATTCAGATTCACATTTTCATATAAACAAAATGCCAGTTTGGTCTAATTCATTTCAATGTAAACAAAATGGGTATTTTTACTTCACTCTTTTTAAATGATAAAAAGAATGTTTTTATTTCATTCTTTACATTTGACCAAAAATGCATAATTTTATCATTCTTTTACATTTGATAAAAATGTAGATTTTTCTTTCATTCCTTTTCATTTGCTAAAAATGAGCATTTCATAAAAATATACCTTTTCAATTTATACTTTTTAATGTATAAAAATATTCCTTTTCTAATCTTACTTTTTAATGTATAAAAATATAAATTTTCATTTCATTCAACTCAAATATACAAAAATATCCTTTTTATTTCATTCATGTCAAAGTGACAAAAATGTCCTTTTATCATATTTAACACTTTTAAACCAAAAATGTTAATTCTATTCTTTATAATCTAATTAACCAAAATGTTAATTTTGTCCCTTTTCACTAATCAAATTTTGGGAAAAATATGTGTTTCTTTTCACAAATCAAATTTTGACAAAAATGTTATTCTTTTTCATAAATCAAGTTTTGACAAAAATGTTATTCTCTTCACTAATCTTTCTTTTGAACAGAAATGTTAGTTTTGTTCGCTAATCTTTCTTTTGACAAAAATGTTGTTTTTTATTCACTATAAACATATTTGGACAAAAATATGTCTTTTATTTCCTTAATTCATTTTCTTTTACTGTATACAAAATGTGAATTTTTGTCTAATCTTTTTAATGTAAACAAAATATTAATTTTGTCCAATCCCTTTTAATGTAAACAAAAATGTGAATTTATTGTTTAATCTTTTTAATGTGAACAAAATATGAATTTTTATTTCTATAATCATTCTTTCACAAAAATGTGACCTTTATTTCTAATTCTACACTTCCATATTGTAAACAATATAAAAATAAAAACATAATTTCTCTTTATTGAAAAAGGATGTTTAACAAAATCTATTCTTTTTAATGTATAAAAATGTTCATTCAATCTCACTAACATGTTTAATACAAAAATGATATTTCATTACACTAACATGTTTTTAACAAAAATCATAATTTATTTCAAAATATGACAAAATTGAACATTTTGCCTCACTCTATTTATTTTAACATATATGAACATTTTTATTTATAACCTTCTTATTATAATCTTTTAATTATAATGGGCAAAGATGTTATTTTCATAACCAATTTCTAATAAAAAATGATATTTTGATTTGCAAAGCATATTTCAAATAAAAAGGTTGTTTTCTATAATCAATTTCTATTCAAAAATGATAGTTTGATTTGCAAAGCATATTTCAAACAAAAAGGTGTTTTTATTTCTATAATTATATTTTTGACAAGAATGAGATTTTTATGTAACCATAATCTAATTAACAAGAAATGTTAATTCTGTTCAACATGATCTAATTAACAAAGAATGTAAATACTGCTCTAATCATCATTTCTAAACAAGGTGGTATTTTTAATCTACCTTAACAAAACCTGATCACTACAATTCATCACAACAACAGACATAGAAACACAGTTTCTGAATTTATCCCATTCATACATCGATTTCCAATAGAAAAGAAATAATCAAATTTTAATTAATTATAAAAAATATAGAAATCTCACCTAAAGCTTTTAATTCTGAACAACTCAGATCTAGAATTTATCACATACATGTATCGATTTCAAATAGAAAGAAAATAATATTTTAATTAAGTATTAAAAGAGAAATCTCACAATGGTTTGAATCAGATCATGAATCCAGTCATTGATTTCATATACGGCGGCTACGTACATCTAAATTAGGGTATACTGTATTCCATCGTATTTATACCGTATTTTCCTTTATTAATTAATTATTTAATCATTTAATTCAAGAAAACATTTGTTCGTTGATATTAACTCCGAATCGAATCCAACGAATGTCGCCCCTAGCTAAATACCCCCGTTCCGGACACAATGGAATAGGTTTCGTAGCCCAATTCAATTGTTACGATATGAATTTCTTTAAATTACAATATAAATCATTTAATTATTTAATTCAAATGTACGTTTAAATTCACCGGGGCTACATACGAACTTTAAAAATTACAGAAAAATATATTTTTGGCTTTGTTATGACGATACGGTCCTAACAAAACTAATTTCGTCGAATTCTGAGACCATTTGAAAAATGGCTATTTTCAAGTCGATTAAATTTGACTGAAACAGTCAAAACACATTTTCCTTTGCCACGCTCACATATTAATTTGAAAAATTATGAAAATTGTAACCTAGCAATAATTTGACATTCCGGTTCCAACAAAAGTGGTTTCGTCGAAAACCAAGGTCGTTTGAAAAATGGCTATTTTTAAGGGCTATATTTTTAATTAAAATATATATTAATTCTACAGCGACTTTTCAAAAATTTAAACTGGACATAACTTTCTATTCCTGTGATGAAATTTCAGTTTTTCAGATTCGTTAGAAAGGTATGATTAAACAGATTTAAATATTTCTTGTTTCGCTCAATTCTGATTTAAAATGACTCCTGTATAGTCAGTCAACATTCAAATTCAAATTTTCAAACTGCAGCGCTATTTTAAACTCCTTTTATAATTAAATTAAATTTATTCGTTTTAAAATAAATTTTTAGTCGTTATTATTTAAAGTAAATTATTTTAAATATTCAAAATTCATTAAATCTTCTAAAAATAAAAATTTTAAACTGGCCCCAAAATTCCTGGTTGTTACATAGGTTTTCAATATCGGCACTCTTTGCTAAGCTAAGAACATGATAATTAGAGAAATCAGTGAGCATAATGTAAGAACCCGGATGGATTTTAAAATCTTTCATCTCATTCCACCTTGTGACTGCAATTGGATCTACAAGGCACTTCTTGATAGAGAGATCAATTGGTTGTGTTTCGGAGGATGAAGCTTGCTTTAATTTCTTTTGTGGAGGAGCCATTTGGGTGAGATTGAAAGAAGAATTGAATTCTAGGGTTATGAAGGTTTTGCAGTAGAAAACGTTTGGAGCTAAAAGAAGTGAGGAGATGGAGTAAAAAACTGAACGTATATGGAGTTTAAAAACAAAACTGCCCGAAACCGGCCGACCGCCTTGATTTCATCAGTCCACCATTTTCAACCAGATGATAAAACAGTTGATTGGTGGAATTTGACCGGTCGACTAGTTTACCAGTGAGCTATTTTTTTGTTCTTTGCTCTTATTTCTGAGTTTTAATGGTCAATATAATATTGCATTTATTCAAAAAAATGATATATATATATATATATATTAGTACATGAAAAAAATACAAGAATACAATCACAATATTAATAAAAAAATTAATGAGAGGTAGAGGAATTGTGATCGGTAGACTATTTTTTGACATCGTTAATGCGTGGTTTCCATGGCGACCACTTTTCTTTTGCTCCTTCATTCCGATTATAGATTCTTTCCCATGAATTTGGGCTCCAAGAAGATAAATGTACGTGTGGCACTGGGTCGTATACGCCGTGTTTGTTTGAACCACAAAAGAATGATGCCATTCTTCCTAAAAGAGATAGTCGGTCCGAGGTCAGTTGTTGCTCATAATGTAGCTATCTTTGAAGATCAATTTGATGTTTTTGGTAATGATGAATCTCGTCGATCTTCTCTCTAGTGCGGGGTGAGCAAAACAACGCTTTCTTTGCCCTTTCAAAGTTGGTGTATTGCCAGGAGTATGATTGCATTTGTGATGACACTTTGATTTGTATTTTGTAGATTCGGGAGAGTAATACTCTTCCGGCTCAGAACTTGTGACAGAAATATGGGATTTTTGAGCACACTCATCACATATATGTGCCTTGGGAGATAAGATGGAGAGAATAGCAAGTTTATATAGACTTTTCTCTATATATAAACTTGAGGCTAGGAATTAACAGGAAATATTGGCCGTGAAGATTTAAAAGCTCATATTCACTTTTCCTAATATAACAAAAGCCAAAAATAGCTAATATTTATAGGAAATTTATAACGGATGTGAAAAGAACTAACAAAATATAATAATAGTGATAACATTATTTGTCAAGTCCTTTTATAGAGATAAGACCAAGCTCTCTACGTAATTTTATAAAGTTAGACTCTAGTATAGGCTTAGTAAAAATGTCCGCTAGTTGATTATCAGTTTGGACATATTCGAGACATATATTTCCTTTTTGATATTATCTCTAAGGAAATGATGACGAATATCAATGTGTTTGGATCGAGAGTGATTCACTGGATTCTTAGAAAGGTTTATAGCACTTTTGTTATCACAGTATATAATAGAATTTGATAAATGAGTATCAAAATCTTGAAGTGTTTGTTGCATGTATATTACTTGAGTACAAGCGAGAGCTGCTGAAATATATTCAGCTTCACACATTGATAGTGAAACACAATTTTGTTTCTTACTAAACCAAGAGACAAGTGATTTTCCAATGAAATGGCATGTACCACTTGTACTCTTTCTATCCGTTCGAGAACCTCCAAAATCAGCATCGCTATATGATACTAATTCGAGTGGACATTCTTTTGGTAGAAAAGACCGAAATCTTTGGTATTATTAAGATAACGAATCATACGTTTCACTGCTCGTAGGTGTGATTCCTTTGGATCTGCTTAAAAGCATGCACATAGAAAAACACTCATCATTATATCTAGACGACTAGCTGTGAGATAAAGAAGAGAACCAATCATTCTTCGATATAGCTTCTGGTCAACGCTCTTACCATTTTCATCTTTTTCAAGATGTGTAGTTGTACTCACGGGAGTAGGTTTACCAGATGTATTTTCTAATGCGAAGCGTTTGATAAGTTTTCCATAGTATTTTTCTTGATTAATAAAAATACCGTTGGGAAGTTGTTTGATTTGAAGTTCAAGAAACTATGATAGTTCTCCCATATGAGACATTTCAAATTCTTTGGTCATAATATTTTCAAACTCTTTGTAGAGTTTATCATTTGTTGAACCAAAGATGATGTCGTCTACATATATCTGGATAATTAGAATATCTTTTTGAAAATGTTTGATAAACAAAGTTTGATCGACTTTGCCAATTTGAAATCCTAAGTTAATGAGATAGCTAAATAGTCGTTCATACCAAGCACGAGGTGCTTGTTTTAAACCATACAGAGCTTTCTTAAGTTTGTACACATAGTCATGATATTTTTCATGTACGAATAAAGGAGGTTGTTCGACATATACATTCTCTTTGATAAATCCATTTAGAAAAGCACTCTTGACATCCATCTGATAAAGTTTGAAATTATGGTGACAAGCAAACGCTAATAGGATCCTAATAGCTTCTCGAGCAACTGGTGCAAATATTTCTTCATAATCGATACCTTCTTCCTGATTATACCCTTTTGCCACTAACCTTGCTTTATTTCTGGTAATTTTACCTTGTTCATCAACTTTATTTTTAAGGACCCACTTAGTACCAATAACTGATTGATCAGTTGGTCTTAGAACAAGTTCCCAAACATCATTACATTCAAACTGATTTAGTCCTTTCTGCATGGCAATGGTCCAATAATCATCAGTAGCAGCCTCTTTTGGATTCTTAGGTTCGATATTTGAAAGAAACGCGACATGACTCATTTGATGGAGTTGACTCCTTGTTCTGACATGTGATGTTACTTCCCCGATTATATTTTGAGTAGGATGATCTCTTAATATTCTCGGTGGAGAATGTATCCTTGGTAGAGATCATAACTCACATTGTTGAGGAATATTTTCAATAACTATTTCAGAGTCAGAATCAACATTTGTGATTATGGATTATCAGTGACTATAGTTTTGTCATCAGCTGATATAATACGAGGATGCTGATAGAATTCATCAAAAGAGACATGAAGTGATTCTTCAATAGTTTTGGTTCGTTTATTAAATATACGATAGGCCTTGCTTCGTTCCGAATAACCGACAAATATACCTTCATCGGCCTTTGGATCGAATTTACTGAGATAGTCTTTCGTGTTTAAGATAAAGCACTTAGAGCCAAATACTTTGAAGTATGAGATATTAGGCTTTCTTTTGTTAAATAATTCATAAGAAGTATTCTTGGTGAGAGGTCGAATGGATACGCGATTCAAAACATAACAAGCAGTTGCAACAGCTTCTGCCCAAAAATGTTTTGGTAAAGTGGTTCCATTTAATAATGTTCTTGTACATTCTTGTAAGATTCGACTTTTCCATTCTACTACTCCATTTTGTTGTGGAGTTCTAGGAAATGAAAAATTATGATATATACCTTTTCTTTGTACAAAAATGTTCAAATTCATTATTTTCGAACTCTCGGCTATGATCACTTCTTATATTTTTAACTTTAAGCCCTTTCGATTTTTGAATTCTCTTAGTGGAAGATTTGAAATGTTCAAAAGTGTCACTTTTGTTTTTCAAGAAAATTGTCTAGGTGTAAGAGAGTAATCATCAACAATTACAAACACATATCGACTGTGATTTATTGACTTAACCTTAGTTGGTCCAAATAAATCCATATGTGGTAACTCAAGTGGTTGTAATGTTGATATAATTTTCTTGGATTTAGAAGATGATTTGGTCAATTTTCCTAATTGACATGCATCACACATGTTGTCAACTTTAAAGCTCATTTTGGGTAGTCCTCTAACTAGATCGTTTTTGGCTAGCTTGTCGATAGTTCTGAAGTTTATATGGCAGAAGCGTTTGTGCCATAGCCATGGATCATTATCATTAGCCACAAGACACATTTCTGAATTATGATTAATATTCATATTTAGAATATATGTATTTCTGTCTCTATAACCTTCGAAGACTAAATTATGGTCTTTATCCAAGATACTGCACTTATTATCTTAAAAGGAAATTGTAAAACCCTTGTTGCATAACTGATTAATACTAAGTAAGTTGTGTTTCAAATTTCTGACTAGCATGACTAGGTAATAAGACGTAAGTTAGATGTACCGCAATTGCTCACATCACCTTTGCCGATGATATATCCTTTTGAATTATCTAAAAAAGTAACGGAGCCACTATCTGAGTACGTAATATTTGTCAATAAGCTCTTGTCTCCAGTCATGTGCTTTGAGCAAATACTGTTCAATATCCACTTTCCTCTTTTCCTAAGTGGGACCTGCAAAAAATAAAATTAAGTCCATGGTACCCACTTTTTATGGGGTCCTAGGAGTTAGGTCTTAGGAGTCCAAACCCATACGAGTCCGATATCCCTTTTATATACATAATTAGAACTAAGATGCATAGAATTCATGAAATGTCGAATATATTTGTTCCTAATCAAATTGTTATTTGTTTTAGGAACCCATATCTTGATAGTCTTGGCATTTTTCTTTTGAAACTTCACAACTGGTTTTTGCTTGGAATATAATAAATTAGGATTTTTCTTAGCTTCATCTTTCTTCTTCTTGAGATGTTTCTTGGTTTCTTGTTTCTTATATCCCAAACCTTGTTTGTTTGAAGCAGGTTGTGAACTTTCAATGATTTTTTTCAAATTTTCTCGACCTTTGTTGAAGTTAGAAACATTTTGAGTAATATCATCTAACTTAGTTTGTAAACTAGCCTTTTCTAGGTCCAGAATTTTGACTTTTGCCTTAAGCTCATGATTTTCAGTAGTAAGAGCATCATTTTTCTCTTTTTGAGTTTCAATTTCTTGACTCAAAAGAGATAATTGAGAGTCAATATTAGATGATGATTCTTGAAGTTTTTCAAGTTCTTCTTCTAATATTTTCTTCTTGTCTTTTAACATATCTCATTCAAACTCTGCTCTACTCAAATCTACTTTTGCTTCTTTTAATTGTCGTTTTATGTCTTTATATTTAACTATAAATTCGGCATTAATATCAAGTACTTCATCAAATGTAGGAATTTGTACCTCATCTTCTGCTGCCATGAAACAAACGTTTGCTTGTTCATTTTCTGTATCACTTTCACTTTCTGATGAAGACGAGTCTGAGTCATCCCATGTAACTGAGAATGCTCATTTCTTTGATTTGTCCTTCTTGTATCTGAATTTGTCATTTTATGACTTCTTCTTTTGCTCCGGACAATCCTTGTGCATGTGCCCATTTTTGTGGCAGTTGAAACATTCTATAGCGGATGAAGATGATCTATTTGATCCAGTTTTCTTTTTGTTATATCGACCAACTTTTCGTTGTTTCAAGAATTTTTTGAAACCTTTTGCAATGAATGCTAGGTCTTCATGTTCAGAATCTGATTCATCTTCATCTTTTTCTGCATGAAATGCTACAATTTTCTTTTCTTCTTTTTGTTCCTTTCTAGCCTGCAAATTGGCTTCATAGGACATTAGATTTCCTATCAATTCATCTGGCTTCATTACGGAAAGGTCATTAGCTTCTTCAATTGCTAATACTTTTCCTTCCCATTCACTAGTCAGAGAATGTAGGACTGTCAAAACAACATCAAAATCTGAATATTTTTGTCCTAAACCAATAAGTGCATGGTGAATAGTTTGAAACCGTGAATACATATCATTGATTGTCTCATTTGGCTTCATTTTGAAATTTTAAAACTGACTTTTCAGCATGGCTATTTTATCTTATTTAACCTTGTTAGTACCTTCATGAGTGGTTTTTAGCATTTGCCAAATTTGATATGCAGTGGTACAGATACTAACACAGTTATATTCATTTTGGTCTAATGCACAAAACAACATGTTTATTGCTTTTGCATTTACTGCTGCTGCCATTTTCTCAGTCGGTGTCCATTCTGAATAATCAGTTGTTGGAGTCACTATTTCTTTTTGTGTAGCATTCCAGGCATAATAGCTATTTGACTGCATGAAGAATGACATACATGTTGCCCAATAGCTATAGTTGAGACCATTGAAGAATGAAGATCTTTGTGTCGATTGACCTTCCGTGTAAGTGGTGGTTTGAGTGTTAGTACTTGCATTATTTGCCATATTACAAGAATATATCAAATAACTGTATTACGATTATAAGATAACCTTGCTTTGATACCAAATGAAAATGCGTGTACGTGCTAATATAATACACACGGATCGTGTAATATGGTGTATAACACACAAGTATGAAATAATAGCTACTCACAGATATATATAAAACAGTAGATGTAGTAAACTAGAAAATCACACCAGGGATTTTTATACTGGTTCAGAGCACCGTCCTACGTCCAGTCCCAGACTTCTATCTAGATTTTCACTAAGAACCACCTCACTTCACCTGGAGGAACATGTATACAACACCCGAGCAGACGAATGGGATTTCACGCCTCTTACAACACTGAGGACTTCAACGCGTGCCTCTTACAACACCGAGGACTTCAAGTAAGATGAATATACTTTGTTGTTGACAGTATGTGTTATTGATAACACGATTTTGTCACTTGTAGTACAAACTTCCTATAATATTTTCCTCAAATAATATATTTGTGTATATGAAGATTAGGAAGTGGATGTCATGATGAATCAAAAGAATGTTAAATAGATTCTAGGATTCAAACGATATATGATAGAATATGAGCAATTTGAGTGCTTGAGAGTTCAAGACTGAGATTAAGAGAATAGAGATTAGATTGATAGAATCAGTGATTTGAAATGATGATCTCATGATGTTTATATAAGGAATAAATAGTTGTAACCATTCATGAAGAGTTACAAACAACGGTTATGATTATTGGAGAAGAGAAAGAGAAGCAACCTCTGAAGAAATGGAAGTGTCTATACGAAAGGTTGCTTTCTAGAAGTAAACAGTCGATAGGTTAGAAAGGACCAGTAGACAGGAACTTGAATATATTTACGTTATATATCCTTGTGCACATTAATTGTGCATTCTGGGCAGAAAAACGGTCGACCGCCTGGTTTGTAACCGGTCGACCGGTTCAGCCCAGATTGCACAGTTAATGTGCATTCATATATATTCTAATATATATTCAAAGATGTGAGATTATTTGAGGATAGATTTTAAGATAAATAACACTACTAACATACCAAATAATTAACCTCTAATGTATAATACCAATGAATATCTTCTTTTTCTTCTTTTTGTTGATCACGGCGTATCTCTATGTTAGAAATCAAAACTCTACGAAAATCTTGACTCAACAATTTGGGTTATGGTAGATCGTTTAACAAAAAGCGCCCATTTTATCTGATAAAGAAGACAAGGACTGTACCCTTGTTAGCCCAATTATATGTCAAATAGATAGTCAGACTACATGGTATCCCATCGAGTATTGTGAGTGACAGAGACCCCTTGTTCACAAGCTAATTTTGGAGAAACCTATAAATTGTGAATGAGCCTTAACCTACGCGTATCCTATCATCCGCAAACTGACGGCCAAACGAAAAGAGTAAATCGTATTTTGGAAGACTAGCTTAGAGCTTGCATCATCGACTTTGGAGTAGTTTGGGAGCAACACCTACCTCTCGTAGAGTTCACTTATAACAATAGTTTTCAAATGACGATTGGTATGGCCCCTTTTGAAGTGCTTTACGGGAGGCCATGCAAATCACCAAACTGTTGGTGAGAAACTGTCGAAAAGGTTCTACTCGGACCGGACTTTTTCTATGATTCCATGAAGAAGATATCCTTGATTAGGCAGAGGATGATGGCAGCCTAACACCGTCAGAAATCGTATGCCCGTAACACCCCGTATATTCTATAACAGTGAAATTCATAAATTAAAGTATAATTAAATCTAATGAAAGAATTAAGGGAAATGGCTTACGCCATTGCGTTCGTCTCGGAATTCTGGTTAAGATAGAGTCCGAGTTTGCGTGAAACGGACTCCGTATGAAGGAGTTACGACCTCCGGAAGTTTCAGAATAAATCTGAATTCAAAAAAACAGCTCAGATCACGTTTAAAATTTGAAATTCGAGTTCAAACTGGGCTGGGCGGGAAAACTCCCGCCCAGTGACCAGGTCGACACTAGTGTCGACTGGGCAGTCGACCTGGCCCCCCCAAGTCGACTGCGCAGTCGACTTGGGTGTCGACCTGCAGGTCGACTTGCCTGGTCGGCCTGACCAGGTGGGTCTGACCCTGGTTCGACTCTGGTGTGTTGTACGGTCTGATTTCCCTCCCTATTTGCATCTGACGGCTCAAATTAACTTGAAAACTCTATAAATACACACTAAGGCTCAACTAATTCACATAAGAAAATAAGAGAGGAGTCGTCATGCTGTCTGGAAGGAGTTGATCGTAGCCGCCAAGAATTAAACTAAGAAGCAAATTAAAGTCTAATCAAATCAATCAACAAATTGCTACCCAAAGGAGAGCACCTCCAAATTCAGAAAACAGAAATCAGAAAACAAGATCTCGTCACATTGTAAGTATAGTGGTCTTTCAGAATTTGAATAAAATTATGATGTGATACGATGTAATTGGGAATAGAATTGTATCATTGTAATGATGTAGATCTTGTGTATTGTAATGTTTCTATCGTGATTATTTTTGGTGAATTGATTTGTGGCATAAATGGATCGATGCAAGTTTATTATACGTTTGTATATGAAAGTGATGGTAATTGCAAGTTTTGTGGCAAAGTCTATGATTAGATCCCTCTCATGTTTATGCTAATATCCCCTTTATGTTTATGTTGATATCATGGGTCCTATACTTATGTAAACACACCCTAGATTTGAGATCCTTTGTGCTACATGACTCAGAACTTATGTATACATCTTAGATCCATTACAAGTATGATTAGAACTATGTTAAATGCAGTTTGGGCTACATAAACAATGTAAGTTCATGTGGAAATAGACTATATATTAGATTTGGACATTTTGGGTTAATTTACAACATGCTAGTTTTGTGTTCGACGTTATGCCAAGTTAATATGTTAAAACCCAAGTTTGTATAAGTCTACATATGCCATCCTATGTGACACCCATTTAGTAGTATGCCAATTTTTAATGCAAGTTCACATGCTCCAATGTTTATGTTAACGCCAATTTGCAAGTTCATGCGCTACACCTTCTATATATCATAGAAATATTATATGTTCTGAATTTTCCCTTTTCTCACGCTTATCAAGTTGGGCTGAATTGTGTTGAGCCCAACATTAGTACGTACAAACGGGGGTAATAGCGTTGGGTGTAAAACATGATATAAATAAATATGTTGGCATGTTTGGCACGTGCCAACGACTGTGACATTTTTGCGGTATAAATTGTTATACCCAAATTAAAAGACGACATGACATTTACATAAATAATGAAATATGTAAATCTAGAAAAGACGACATGTTTAACCCGAGGTTGGATTGAGTTGTGACATAAACCTGCCCGGACCCGCCCGGCTGTCCAGTAGTCCCAACAATACCTATCGAATGTGGGTGGTTAAACATTGAGCCCAATAAAGACCCGAGGTTAGACTGAACTACGGTGTAAACCTGCCCGGAACCAACCGGCACATCCAGTAACCGTAGTGATATCTGTCTAATGTGAGTGGTCGGTGCTCTAAAAGGCTAAGGACAGGTTGTAGGGTTAAGTCAACTGAAAACACTTAACCAAAGATTCAACATGTTAACAAATATTGATGGGTGGGGTTAGGTACATACATACACTTAACCACTTAACATGTTTGACTAGAAAACCCTGGTAACGTAGGGACCCGTTTTAGCAGTAACCCAATTTAGGTATCAACGGTACCCTGAAACTAGGCAGGGTGGGGCACGATTACTGGGCTGATTGTAAGCGGTCAAATAACGGCAATGTTAGGTGCACAGTGTAGGTCTAACGGTGTGCGGTCGTGCACGCACTCCGGAGCAGACAAGCAGGGCACTGGGGGCACCAGTAGTATATCCTATGCCTTCTAGTAATTGTGTCGGGGCCGCCACCATGGGTCTTGATACACCCCATAGTGGGACCAGCATAGGTATCTACACTTCTTGGGGTAGCCGTAAGACACACGTACGAGTAGGAGCCGATCTTTAGAAAACAAAAAGGATCACTTCACCCTCAGCATGGGTTACCGGTTAGAGTAATACTAGTAAATGCAGAGATATGGTGTGGGTTTGATAGTATATTCGATTCTAGACTACACTCCCTTAGTTATGATACTATCCTGTTTTCAGTTTATGTCGATCATATCCTTTTCTTATTCACATACTGAAAAGTCACTAGATTTACTCAGGTTTTATGTCTGACTCCGTTTTTCTTTTCATCTTCTTTTCTTTCGTTCCCCCCCCCCGGTCCACAGGGAGGAAACAACTCAGCCTAGTCAGACTCTTTTGCAAGCTTGAAGACAGTAGATGTACGGTTTGGATCTCTTTCGCTTGGATCATGGCTTTGGATATCATTATGGGGATTTTGTTGCTTTACTTTATGTTTTATGCTTCTTTGTTAATCAAGACAGTTATGGAAATGTAATGTTTTTGGAAGTATTGTAAGACAATTATGGTGTGGTTTGTGTAACACGTATTTTGATGAAATAAAAGTTGCTGTTGTTTAAAAATATGTGTATTTATATCTGTCTTGTATATCTGTGACTTATACTTATAAACCTCCACCAAAATTAGGGCATTCCCCTTGTGAGTGACCCTAACGGAGGTGGGGTGTTTCACTTGGTATCAGAGCATAGGTTTACCAGATAAGATAAAAGTTTTTGAAATTGTTTTCATAAGAAAGTTTAAAGAAGCATTTCTTATCAAGAAAAAAAAGTGTTATATTTTAAAAGGCATAATCCCCCAAAGCCATGTACGTTATCTCTCTCTATCCTTCGTTTTGAATCTTTCCTTTCTGTTTCAGCATGTCTGGAGACCTTAACCTTCCTGAAGGAGTAATGATACCTAGCTTGTTTAGGAGGTACTTAGAAGCAAGGGCCAATGACGCGGGCCCAGCAAACATTCCTCCTCAAGTGGCAGCGGTTCCTCCTCCTCCTCCTGCCCCTCCTCTTGGAAATTCTTTTGCCAAAACATGTAGAGACTTCAAATCTATGGGTGGAAAGGACTTCCATGGAGCTGAGCCTTTTGTAGGAGCAAGAAATTGGCTAAAGGAGACTGAGGATCTGTTTGACATCTTCGGAGTTGATGATAGGCAAAAAATACAGCTAGCAGCGTGGTTGCTCAAAGATGAAGCTTCCTATTGGTGGGAGATCACTAATGCTCAGAGGGCAATGGAAACTTGGGATGATTTTAGGACAAGGTTCGAACTGAAATTCCTCTCCCAAGCTAAAAGGAGCCTGCAAATAGAGAAGTTCTTGAATCTTAAACAGGGAAGCTTGACGGTCAGGGAGTACGTCAATCAATTTAATCAGCTGGCCAGATTTGGGTTGGACTTAGTAAATACCCAACACAAGAAGGCGCTTCGCTTCGTCAAAGGTCTGAATGAGCATATACACAGCCTTGCCATGACCCATGTGTCCACGGGAGCGACTTATGAAAGCTTGGTGGACATGGCGTTGCTACATGAGGAAGACCACGACAAGAAGGAGACTAAGGATGAGGAAAAGAAAGAAGGTTTACAGGCTAAGAAGACAGACTTTAAGAAAGGAGGAAAGAACAAGAAGTCCCATGAGAAGAGAAAGTGCCATTTCTGTGGCATAGTTGGGCATATAGAGAAAGACTGCCGGAAGAAGAAGGCAAAGATGGGTGGTTGCTTCCATTGCGGGGAGACTGGGACCCAAGCTAAGGACTGCCCAAAGAAAAAAGGACAAGGACAGAAAGCTGGATCTAGTTCAGGGGGACAAGTTCATGCTCTGACAGCCCCTTCACGGGAGCGAGGTAGTAATATTTCTATAGAAAGTGTAGTCTATCTTTATGATCATCCAGTTCGCACACTTTTTGACTCTGGTGCATCACACTCCTTTATTTCATCTGCTTTAGTAGAATCTCTGCATCTAGACACTAGTATGGTTGAGGATCCCTTAGTAGTTTCAAATCCAATTGGGGGCTCCGCTTACTTGTCAATGGTTTGTTTGGGTTTGAAAATTTCTATTCCCAGTGTTGAGTTTAGTTGTAATGCCTTTGTTCTAGGCTTCTCGGGATATGGTTTGATCTTAGGCATGGACTGGTTTTCCAGTAACGGTGCCATTCTTGATTGTGAGAAAAGAGTAGTTAGACTCTTGACTCGGCTTGGTAACACTCTAGAAATTTCCTATAATCCTTTGAATGCTGTTATGCTTAGTTATCTAGAGTCGCTTGATGCTTCTGACGAGAATTTGCAGTCGGTTAGAGTAGTCCGGGAATATCCGGATGTCTTCGAGGAGGTGAAAGGCTTACCTCCGAAGCGGGAAATAGACTTTCGAATCTATCTTGTGGATAATGCAAAGCCCGTAGCTTTACCTATCAGACATATGGCTCCAAAAGAGAGAAAGGAGCTCAATAAGCAGGTTAAAGAACTTCTCGAGAAGGGGTTCATTCGAAGGAGCATTTCATAATGGGGTGCTCCAGTGGTATTCGCAACCAAAGCAGACGGTTCGCTTCGCCTTTGCGTTGACTGTAGGGAGTTAAAGAAATTGACCAAGAAGAATAGGCACCCTCTTCCCCGAATCGACGATTTGTTTGATCAGCTTGTAGGTGCGTCGGTTTTCTCCCAACTTGATCTAGCAACTGGGTTTCATCAGCTAAGAGTGGCTGAAGATAGTATTGATAAAACGGCGTTCAGAACCCTAGACGGTTTCTTTGAGTGGCTTGTTATGCCTTTCGGCCTGACAAATGCACCCGCTTATTTCGTGGACCTAATGAGCAGAGTGTTCAGAGAATTCCTCAACAAGTTTGTGGTTGTCTTTGTGGACAATATCTTGATCTTTTCAAAGAGTGAGGAAGAGCATGCTCAACATCTGAAGGAAATCATGGATACTCTCCGAGCACATCAGCTAAAGGCAAAATTCTCAAAATGCCACTTTTGGAGAGAAGAAGTAAGGTTTCTTGGGCATGTAGTATCTAAAGAAGGGCTGGCCGTAGACCCCGCAAAGGTAGTTGCGGTGCAAGACTGGAAGGCACCAAAGAATGGAACCGAGGTCCGAAGTTGTCTAGGACTGGTAGGCTTCTACCAAAAATTCATAAGGGATTTTGCGAAAATCTCAGCTCCACTCACAAGGCTGACAAAGAAGAATCTAGTGTTCAATTGGGACTTGGATTGCGAGTTGGCTTTCCAACGCCTAAAAAGGGATCTTACAACAGCCCCAGTCCTGACTCTGCCAAACGGAAGCAAGATGTTCACAGTTTATACAGATGCATGTGGGACAGGGCTAGGCGTTGTCTTGATGCAAGAAGGGAGGGTAGTAGCTTATGGTGGAAGGCAATTGAAAGTTCATGAAAAGAACTACCCGACCCACGATCTTGAGTTAGCCGCCATCGTCTTTGCACTTAAGTCTTGGCGACATTATCTCCTACGTGAGAAGTTCGAACTTCACACTGACCATTAATCGTTGAAATATCTTTTCTCGCAGAAGTTCTTAACTTGAGGCAACAGAGATGGATGGAGTTTCTTGCCTCGTATGACTTCGAGATTTCCTATACTCCGGGCAAGGGCAATGTGGTGGCAGACGCCTTGAGTAGAAAGAAACTGACCCTAAGCCCACTCTTTGTGGAAAGGCAAAGCCTAGAGTATATAGCCAGTTTTAACTTTAGGCCCTCCTCTGATTTCGTACCGGGTTTGTTAGTATCTCTTGAGGTGCGCCATACTCTTTTGGACACAATAGTGACGACACAACGTGAGGACCCTCAGCTAGTCGAAGTGGTTGATAAACTAATTAAGGGTGAGACTTCTAGTCACCTCAGTAGATACTCTATTGATGATAAAGGCTGGCTGAGATGCGACGGAAGACTATGCGTTCCACAAGCAAAGGAGCTGATAAAGAAGGTTCTCGAGGAAGCACATCGTTCCAAGATGACAGTACATCCAGGCGGAGACAAAATGTACAAGGACATGAAAAGAGTTTTCTTTTAGAACGACATGAAGAAGGACGTGGCAGATTTCGTTTCTAAGTGTATGGTATGCCAACAAGTTAAAGCGGAACAGAAAAAGCCTGGAGGACTGCTTCATCCCCTAGACGTCCCACAGTGGAAGTGGGATAGCATTTCAATGGACTTCGTTGATGGGCTGCCTAGGTCGAGAAGGGGCAATACTAGCATTTGGGTAATAGTGGATAGGTTTACAAAGAGCGCCCACTTTTTACCTGTCAAGAGTAGAAGGACCGCCTCATCCCTAGCGCCTCTTTACATCAAGGAGATAGTTCGACTCCATGGGATACCCTCCAGCATTTTTAGTGACCGAGACCCTATCTTCACAAGCGAGTTTTGGCGAAGTTTGCAAGAAGCTGTAGGCACACAGTTATGTTTGAGCACGGCCTATAACCCCCAGACCGATGGACAGAAGGAAAGGGTGAATAGAGTTTTAGAGGATCTTTTGAGACTTTGCGTTCTAGACTTTGGAGGGACATGGGAGGATCACCTTCCCTTAGTGGAGTTTGCTTACAACAATAGCTTCCAAGCTACCATAGGCATGGCACCCTTCGAAGCATTGTATGGAAGATCGTGCAAGTCACCAACTTGTTGGTGGGAGTCTACAGATAAGGTTATTCTTGGTCCAGACATGATCAGAGAAACTTCAGAAAAAGTGGACTTGATTCGAAGAAGGATGAAGACGGCCCAAGATAGACAGAAATCCTACGCCGACAAGAGAAGAACCGACCTTGAGTTTGAGGTTGGGGACAGAGTTTTTCTTAAGGTATCTCCTCTAAGGAACGTTGTTCGTTTTGGATCCACTGGAAAGCTAGCACCGAGATTTGTAGGACCATTTCCTATCATTGAGAAGGTTGGGAAGATGACCTATAGGTTAAAGCTACCCGAAAAACTGGCCGGAGTTCACAACGTCTTTCATGTTTCTCACCTCCGGAAGTGTTTACACGAGTCTGCTGAAATAGTAGAGCCTAGCATTCTAGAAGAGGCCGAAGTGGAACGTGAAGCAACTGTGAGAAGAGTTCCAACACGCATCTTAGGAACTGAAGTGAAAAAGCTATGCAAACACGAAGTCAAGCTCGTCAAAGTTCAGTGAAGCGACGCCGAGGAAGACGCGACTTGGGAAACTGAGGACAAAATACGCGCTGCCTACCCTTTTCTTTTTGAGGGTACATCTTTGATCCCTCTTTTTCCTTAAGTTATGCTTTATCTATCTTTTAGGTATATCTCCTCGGTCCTTTTCCTAACTCTTTAGGTAGAAAGCAAATGGATGCAAACATGTATTTGAAAACATGTTATGGATGATGGCTGCAAGTGGTTGCTAATGATTGCTAGTGGTTGCTCGTGGATGCATATACACACACATTCTAGGTTTTAGATCGGCTCAGTCACTTCATATTGCATATGCATATATGTATTCTCGTTCATATGTGATTGAAATTTTATATGTTATCATATGGTTGTCGCATTTGTATGAATTGTTGTGCACTCATGTAGAATTATGAGTAGGAAAAATTTGCATACATGATGGATTCATGACACTTACATGATTCGCATTTAGGAGGTCAACTGAATCAGTGGACCGCCTGATTTCTGCATTAGAAAAGGACATATACACACACAATGCATATGATCACAAAGCATTAGAAGTCTTTAAGGACAATGGAAACCTGTGTTTGTTGGTTGAGTAGATGGACGATTGGATGGTAGGATATACATTCTTCCTAACTTGAAGATTTCGGGGATGAAATCCTTTTATGTGGGGGAGAATGTAACACCCCGTATATTCTATAACAGTGAATTCATAAATTAAAGTATAATTAATTCTAATGAAAGAATTAAGGGAAATGGCTTACGCCATTGCGTTCGTCTCGGAATTCTAGTTAAGATACAGTCCGAGTTTGCGTGAAACGGACTCCGTATGAAGGAGTTACGACCTCCGGAAGTTTCAGAATAAATTTGAATTCTAAAAAACAGCTCAGATCACGTTTAAAATTTGAAATTCGAGTTCAAACTGGGCTGGGCGGGAAAACTCCCGCCAAGTGACCAGGTCGACACTAGTGTCGACTGGGCAATCGACCTGGCCCCCCCCAAGTCGACTGCGCAGTTGACTTGGGTGTCGACCTGCAGGTCGACTTGCCTGGTCGGCCTGACCAGGTGGGTCTGACCCTGGTTCGACTCTGGTGTGTTGTACGGTCTGATTTCCCTCCCTGTTTGCATCTGATGGCTCAAATTAACATGAAAACTCTATAAATACACACTAAGACTCAACTAATTCACATAAGAAAATAAGAGAGGAGTCGTCATGCTGTCTGGAAGGAGTTGATCGTAGCCGCCAAGAATCAAACTAAGAAGCAAATTAAAGTCTAATCAAATCAATCAACAAATTGCTACCCAAAGGAGAGCACCTCCAAATTCAGAAAACAGAAATCAGAAAACAAGATCTCGTCACGTTGTAAGTATAGTGGTCTTTCAGAATTTGAATAAAATTATGATGTGATACGATGTAATTGGGAATAGAATTGTATCATTGTAATGATGTAGATCTTGTGTATTGTAATGTTTCTATCGTGATTATCTTTGGTGAATTGATTTGTGGCATAAATGGATCGATGCAAGTTTATTATACGTTTGTATATGAAAGTGATGGTAATTGCAAGTTTTGTGGCAAAGTCTATGATTAGATCCCTCTCATGTTTATGCTAATATCCCCTTTATGTTTATGTTGATATCATGGGTCCTATACTTATGTAAACACACCCTAGATCTGAGATCTTTTATGCTACATGACTCAGAACTTATGTATACATCTTAGATCCATTACAAGTATGATTAGAACTATGTTAAATGCAGTTTGGGCTACATAAACAATGTAAGTTCATGTGGAAATAGACTATATATTAGATTTGGACATTTTGGGTTAATTTACAACATGCTAGTTTTGTGTTCGACGTTATGCCAAGTTAATATGTTAAAACCCAAGTTTGTATAAGTCTACATATGCCATCCTATATGACACCCATTTAGTTGTATGCCAATTTTGAATGCAAGTTCACATGCTCCAATGTTTATGTTAACGGCAATTTGCAAGTTCATGCGCTACACCTTCTATGTATCATAGAAATATTATATGTTCTGAATTTCCCCTTTTCTCACGCTTATCAAGTTGGGCTGAATTGTGTCGAGCCCAACATTAGTACGTACAAACGGGGATAATAGCGTTGGGTGTAAAACATGATATAAATAAATATGTTGGCATGTTTGGTGCATGCCAACGACTGTGTCATTTTTGCGGTATAAATTGTTATACCCAAATTAAAAGACGACATGACATTTACATAAATAATGAAATATGTAAATCTAGAAAAGACGACATGTTTAACCCGAGGTTGGATTGAGTTGTGACATAAACCTACCCGGACCCGCCCGGCTGTCCAGTAGTCACAACAATACCTATCCAATGTGGGTGGTTAAACATTGAGCCCAATAAAGACCCGAGGTTAGACTGAACTACGGTGTAAACCTTCCCGGAACCAACCGGCACATCCAGTAACCGTAGTGATATCTGTCTAATGTAAGTGGTCGGTGCTCTAAAAGGCTAAGGACAGGTTGTAGGGTTAAGTCAACTGAAAACACTTAACCAAAGATTCAACATGTTAACAAATATTGATGGGTGGGGTTAGGTATATACAACCACTTAACATGTTTGACTAGAAAACCCTGGTAACGTAGGGACCCGTTTCAGCGGTAACCCAATTTAGGTATCAACGGTACCATGAACTAGGCAGGGTGGGGCACGATTACTAGGCTGATTGTAAGCTGTCAAATAACGGCAATGTTAGGTGCACAGTGTAGGTCTAACGGTGTGCGGTCGTGCACGCACTCCGGAGCAGACAAGCAGGGCACTGGGGGCACCAGTAGTATATCCTATGCCTTCTAGTAATTGTGTCGGGGCCGCCACCATGGGTCTTGATACACCCCCATGGTGGGACCAGCATAGGTATCTACACTTCTTGGGGTAGCCGTAAGACACACGTACGAGTAGGAGCCGATCTTTAGAAAACAAAAAGGATCACTTCACCCTCAGCATGGGGTGCCGGTTAGAGTAATACTAGTAAATGCAGAGATATGGTGTGGGTTCGATAGTATATTCGATTCTAGACTACATTCCCTTAGTTATGATACTATCCAGTTTTCAGTTTATGTCTATCATATCCTTTTCTTATTCACATACTGAAAAGTCACTAGATTTACTCAGGCTTTATGTCTGACTCTGTTTTTTTTTCGTCTTCTTTTCTTTCGTCCCCCTCCCCCAGGTCCACAGGGAGGAAACAACTCAGCCTAGTCACTCTTTTGCAAGCTTGAAGACAGTATATGTACAGTTTGGATCTCTTTGGCTTGGATTGTAATGACCCGCATTGGCAGAGGTGTTATAATTAATTTATTTAATTATATAAATGGTGAATTAAAGTATTTAATGGTCGTGGAATTAAATAGCTAGGAGTATTTAATTAAAATAATAAATTAAATAATATATTTAATTCAGAAATAATCAAAAATATTGGGAATCACAATATTCTGTGAACAGGGTCGTCCCTTAGATTTAATTCAGCTTAGAGTTGAATTATATTGACGAATATATTCAATCGACGTCAGTTTGAACGTATAATTATATTATAATTAAAATCGAGCTTGAAATGACGCTGCAGTTCGCGATTTGACGATTTGAACTTCAACTGAATGTACAGGATTCGTTTTAAGACGGATTTCTATGAAACAAGAAACGTGTGGAGATGGTGGAGTATATCTTTCTAGTGGAAGAGAAAGATCGGGATTTCGTCATGTAGATTTTGATTTACGTCCAAATCAAATTTCAGAAAAGTCGCTGTAGAATTCCTTTATAATTTGCAACGCTTTATTTACGTTATAAAAGGATTTTCGATATAAACTGAATATCGATAAATCTAAAATCTGAAATATCAAAATACAAATTCTGATATAATATTCTGGAGCTGTACGATATCATATGTGAAGATATACGATAATATAAATTTATTTATATTTAATTTTATAATATTTAAATATATTTATATATTTAAATGGGTCATCCAGAGCTTTAAAAATAGCCGGTTTTGCAAACGAAGTCGTAATTCGACGAAACTAGTTTTGTTAGATCCGCAATGTCAAATTATTGCTAGATTTCAGTTTCCGTGATTTTTAGAGTCACTGTGTGGTCGTACGGATTCTTAGAGTGAGAAACAATCAGTATTTTGACAGTTAAAAATACACTGTGTGAGCATACGGAGTCGGAATTTGACGAAACCAGTTTCGTTGGGACCGTAATGTCGAACTCTAGTAGTAGGTCCAGTTTCGTGATTTTTGGGTATCGTGTGTGATCACACAAATTTTTAGAAGATAAAAATGAATAGTAAAATATAAATATCTAACCAAAACAAAGTATCTAGATATTTTACACCCTCTATAAATACACCTCAACTTCTTCCTAAACCTAATTCATTCAATTTCCAAAGTCAAAAGTAAAATGCGCTGTCAGTTTTTCCAAACAACGAAATACCGCAACCTCCAAAAATCAAAGAACAATTCAAAGAAAATTTCTAAAATCCCAAAGAGCATATATTTGAACTCAGAGGGGCTTGCTCTTCATTCTGTTTGCTTTTTATCTTGTTCGATGCTGGTTTTGGGGCCTCAACATTTTCCCATCATCGGCTTAAACGAACTAGGGTTCGACATTTCTTGGATGTGGGGCATCGATTGGGCAAGGAGAGCTTGTAATCGGGTTTCTGGTGGGATTCAGTTTCGGTGGTGACCTTTCGATGGTGTTCGGTGAAGGGGTTGTGTCGATGATGTCCTGTACTTCGGTGGTACAGGAGTTAAGGTCGCACAATATACGGTGGGTTCGAGCAAGACTATTTTGGGTGGTGAATGAAGAGGATCGAAAGGGTATTTCGATGGTGGTTTGGCTTGGAATTTTAAGGGGATGTCGAAGTGGGATTGTGGAGGTGAAAGTTCGGTCTTGTTTGAAGGGTTGAAAATGGCTGTGGTGTTTGCTGTTGAGCGATGGATGTTGGGGGAGAAAGGTGTTTGGTGCGGTCACGTATTAAAGGAGGATGGCCTGAAGTCAAAACGTGGGAGGCCCATTTACTTTGGGTATTTAATTAAGGTAATGTGTAGTTGGGATTTTATGGAGTGAAAGTGGAGATGAGTGGCAAGAAATATCGGCCTGGTTTTGTTTGGAAAACGTGGAGGAGAAGTAGCCGTATATTTTACTGAGTGGAGGGAAGGAATTGAAGTGGGTCAGCGTATCAAAGGGTATGGTAATGGGCCTTTGTTTAACATTAGTAAGGCCCAACGTTAATTTAAAGTTTGGTGATTTCCCTTTGATTTTAAAGTGGAAGGAAAAGGGGAAATCGGTGAAAGCAACGAGCGGGCTTCATTCATCTTAGGAGGAAGAAAGTGTGTTAACGGGCTATGGGTCTTCAAAAGGGTGTTGGGCCGTAAGAAAGGTGAAGCCCAAAATTTATATAGGGAATTAAGTTATTTTAGATTTTAATATTTTTACATTAACTTGTTAATCTCATAACTTTATCATATGAAATCAGAATCACGAACCGTAAGTTGCGTTGACTGTATGGATGAGAGCTTCACAATGAAGCTGACTGGGAATGGATTGGAGCTCGTATGAATTTATGGAAAAATAAATTGTTTGATTAAAATCAAATAACGGTTTATCGTTCTTTAACGATGAACTGCAAATGTGAGTAAAACTCACCAACTCTGAATATTTCTATTTTTACGTGTATTCTTAGAACTGTTAATCATCTGTTGATTGTTGTGTGTTGGTTGATTGATTGAACTGCTAGTCTGTTAGTGATAATTATATATATATAAATATATGTATATATACCGTTAAATATTTATATATTGATTCTGCTATCAGAATAATTTATATTGAACTGAAAGTGATGATAATCATATTGTGTAACATCTGTGGATGCAGGGAGACAGGTTGGAGGAATCCGACTGGATTCCTCAACAGTTATTTTATTGTTTTTCATATATTTTTATATGATGTGATATAAAATCTGTGGGCGATTATATGTGCTTGGACGATATTGAACATCGTGATTTGATATAATTGAATACCATAACATACCAAAATGTTGATAAGGGAATTTTCAAAGTGATAGCAAAAATAAAATATTTATAAATGGATAATTTATAAATAAGAAATATTTATAAATTGGAATATTTATAAATAGGAGATATTTAGAAAGGAAATAAATTTCAAACCGTTTTCTTTTTGAATGGAATGGCCTGTGTGGTGGGTTTGGGGATTTTCCCGATGCTCCCGTTACAAAGGAGGTTATGGCGAATTTTTCAAAGAATTTAAGGAGTTAGAATATTTCAAGAATAAATTTGAAAAGGAAATATTTGTAAACCATTTACAAATAGAATTGAAAAGGGAACGTTATAAAAAGGAAATCATTTTTAAAGTGTAGAACCGTTATTTAAAAGTAAATCTTTTCAAATGAATAAAATGTTGTTAAAAAGGAAATCTTTATAAAGTAAATCGAATATGGTATTCGAAAGGAGTTAAATCGAATATGGTATTCGAAAGTAAGTTAATCGAATCTGGTATTCGAAAGTTAGTTAATCAAATATGTTATTCGAAAGAGAATTAGTCGAGTTAGAGTAAATCAGTTAGAGTTAATCAGTTAGAGTTAACCAATTAGAGTTAATGTGTTAGATTTAATCAGTTAGAGTTAATCAATTAGAGTTAACCAGTTAGAGCTAATCAGTTAGATTTAACCAACTAGAGCTAATCAGTTAGAGTTAATCAAATAAGTGTTAATCCAAATGAGTTTCCATTTCGTACGACTGCTAGCGTAATTCGCAGGGCTGTAAATAGCCTACGTCGGTCGGATGTTTCCTGAGGGAATCAGGCATAACCATTGTGATCGCTGCGATCTAGAGTCAAGCGAATGGAGTTAAATAGAGTTATATCGAATATTAGTTATTCGAACGGAGTTAAATAGAGTTAATCGAATTAGTTATTCGAATAGAGTTAAATAAATAAGAGTGATTCGAATTAGTTATTCGAATAGAGTTAAACACAAAGGAGTTATCGATTTGTAAAATCGAAAGGGAAAATTATCGAATACCGTTTATTCGAGAGGAGATTATCGAATATAGTTTATTCAAAGGAGTTATCGATTATTAGTTAATCGAAGTGAGTTATAGAATATTAGTTAAATCGAAGGAGTTATCGAATATAGTTTATTCGATGGAGTTAATCGATTAGAGTTAAATCAAATGAGTTGACCGAATATAGTTTATTCGAATAGAGTAAATGAGTTAATCGAATATAGTTTATTCGAGTAGAGTTAGAGGAGTTATCGAATATAGTTTATTCGACAGGAGTTAAGTGAATAGTTAGATTAATCAAAGTGAATTAGTTGAGTTAAACCAAGTGAATTAGTTAAGTGAATTGGTTAAGTTAACCAAAGTGAAATTAGTCGAGTTAATCAAAGTGATTAGTTCAGTTAATCGAGATACGTAAATCAAGTTAGGTTAATCGAGTGAAATTAGTTGAGCTAATAAATTGAGTTAGTCAAACCAAGTAAAACCAGTTAGAGTTAATTAATTAAGGTTGACCAGTTAGAGTTAATCAATCAGAGTTAATCAAATAGAGTTAAGTAAAATTAGAACTGACTAGAGATTAGTAAATTGAATGGTTTTCTAAGTGTCTATCTGATGTTTGTTTCGGCCTTCGGGATTTATACTTAGGGAATTGTTCTCATACTAGTTCACAGTCAGGGACTGATAGTTGGGAAAGAGTAGTGATTTGTAAATAAGCAGATGGAAACGTTTTCCAGTGTTAATAACATATATATTCTAAACATAGAAAATGAGGCAATGTGAATATATATATAGATATATGTTGATGATTTACCAATATAATTTCCATCTGGAAATAATATCGTTGTTTGCACACTTGTTTTTCTTTGATGGTTAAATCACAGACTTTCGAAGTTTTCACCATTTTAACGTTTTTAATCTGGAGAGACCGGTTGGATTATTATTCGAAGAACCACTCTGTATTGGCATAAGCGTTGCGAATCATATATGCCAAATATAATTGAAGACGGAGTAAAATGCAAGGGCTGTTGTATAAGTCTTAGATAACAGTGACTAAGATGGATATACTGAATAGTGCCTTCAGTTTGTCCATTCCCAGGACAACTTGTATGGACGAAGGTCTGACAGAGTATATCCAATGGATCGCGTAAGTTGATCTGTTCAAACGTATTCACGTTTGGTGGCGGAGGAATTCGTTTCTCTAAGCTGTATACCCGTGTTACTTTTGGATAAATAAATTTGTGATTTGGCGGGTATGACGATGTGACATTCTAAGTGAATGAGGATGGCTTGTGTTGATGAATGTCTGACAGAGTATTTCCAGAAAGGTCACGTACATTAATTTCTTCAACTTTACCAAGAGTGGAAGCGGAGAAGGAAACTTCTTTAGCTAACACGTAACATACTATTGTAGATGCCAATTAGTGATTTTCGATGGATCTGACAATGTGGCATTCGAAGTGAATCTGATGTAATGATAAAGCGTAGCTTCTAGCCTCATCAACCGGTAAATGACAGAAATCGGGCAGGCAGCATGGCTAAGTCGGTCGCACCGAAGTAGGGTGTATAATCACCTATCTAGAGAATATTCATTTGCTTCTTTAATCTATCAATGCTGCCCCATGTATATATATATATATGTATATATATATATATATATACGGGAACGGTTGCTGATCCCAACCGTTGGTGATATACATTCGATACATTCAAGCAAAATGAGTGGTCGGTCATGTGTGGCTGAGTTACAAGATGTTCTTGTTGAACTCCAGTGTATCGTTCCTAGAGTACACTGATCGGAAGGTGGTTCCATACCTTGTCATAGTTGGAAATCCGTTATCCAATACGTGCTTGCGATTTTGAGTGTATACTATATATGTAGAACGTGAGATGAAAGCGTTTCTGCTAGTTGATATCTATTTGTACATAGACATTATTGTAATATCAAAAGGTTTTGATATAAAGATATTTTGGATTCTCATAAGGGAAAAACCCGTTCCGTTCTGTGGCGTGGTCTTATGAGATATCGTTTACTTGTTCACATACCTATTAAACTGTTTTACTCATACCAGTCCCATGACTAACCCGGAGTTTATTTTGTTGTTTTCCCTAAACTCTTTGGTGCCTAAATTTGTACGGGCAATCAAGTAGTCGGGATTTTACAGATACACTTGAAGAGCTGGAGCAGGAGGCTTCTGGATCATAAAGCTATAGTTTATTTCTGCTGTGTTGTAAGTGTTGTACTCTGATAAGTGCTATTGTATACATAACTGTTATATTTCAAAGTTATGTTATATATTTTATGTTATTCGTTTCGCTGTGAGGTTCGTGTTACTCTGATGTTGTGTTCTTCTTCTTCTTCTATTCTATTAGTTTTACCTTATCTATTCTCACCCTCTAATTTCTTTCATTAATTACCGGGATTTTTCGATGTTTTGGTTATCGACATCGAGCTTATGTCGATAACCAAAGTCGCCAAAAATCCGGGTCGTTACATGGATCATGGCTTTGGATATCATTATGGGGATTTTGTTGCTTTACTTTATGTTTTATGCTTCTTTGTTAATCAAGACAGTTATGGAAATGTAATGTTTTTGGAAGTATTGTAAGACAATTATGGTGTTGTTTGTGTAACACGTATTTTGATGAAATAAAAGTTGTTGTTTCCGTTGTTTAAAAATGTGTGTATTTATATCTGTCTTGTATATCTGTGACCTATACTTATTAACCTCCACCAAAATTAGGGCATTCCCTTTGTGAGTGACCCTAACGGAGGTGGGGTGTTTCAATGCCGATAAACGAAGAAGGGAACTTGAATTTAATGTTGGAGATTTAATATTCGTAAAAGTATCCCCTCTCAAGAAGACTGTTTGATTTGGGAAGCTGGGATGTTGGTTCCTAGATTTATTAGGCCTTTTCGTTTCATCGAGAAGATAGGATCTCTGGCTTATCCAGTGGATCTTCCAAAGCATCTATCAAGAATCCATAATGTTTTTCATGTATCTCATCTAAGAAAATGCCTTCATGATTCTGCTATCAGACTCGAGCTTGATGAATTTGGGGACATAGAAAAACTCGAGTTGGAGTCCAGGATGCCCCATGCCACTCCAAGAATTGTAGAGCACAGAATCAAGTAACTCTGTAATAAAACCTCGCCTCGTCCGAGTACAATGGGGAAACGATCTTGTAGAAAGCTCATGGGAGACCGAGGACAAGATGAGATAGACTCACCCAGAGCTTTTCTCAGATAATTTTTCCTCAAAATAAAGTTTATG
The DNA here is from genome assembly GCA_030737875.1 of Allium sativum. Lineage (NCBI taxonomy): Eukaryota > Viridiplantae > Streptophyta > Magnoliopsida > Asparagales > Amaryllidaceae > Allium > Allium sativum. The sequence goes on along the minus strand of CM060922.1, from coordinate 249,870,461 downwards.
GATGCATTGTGATTGTTGGATTGGAAGTCAGGAAATGGATGTAACACTATTGCACAGCATACTCATATAGAAATATATGCATAACTAAGTGGTTTGCATAGATACTGCATCATTTATTACACCTACATGCTAGGATAAAGCTAACCTTAGTTGATCTGCAGTTCATAATTACTAGGAGTCATGGATGCTTATAGATGAATTCAAAATAACATGGATGTTTTGAGCGTTGTGTTTTTATCCCTTCAAACAGATTTCAGGACAAAATCTACATTAAAGGGGGAAGAATGTAACACCTCGTAAAAGACAAAAATGTTAACAATAAATAAAAATAAACAATTTAATAATAAGGCTGGAAAATGAGATTTCGCAGCTTTAAGAATTTGGCTATGAAAATCTTTTATTTGGATTCATAGCAAAATTTTGAACCGTTTTCATATATAGTATGCTGAAAACGGTGAATGTATGAAGAAGTTACAAGCAAATGAAATTGGACAGTAAAACGCAAATATATATATATATATATATATATATATATATATACATATATATATACATATATATAATCCGAAGAGTAATATATATATACACACACACACACACATCCAAAATATATTAAAATAAATATGGGAGAATCTAAATTTCAAAAAGAGGATAAGATAGAGGGGACAAAGAATATTTTGAGTAAGGCAGGGGATTAAACAAATAAATCAACGTATTATTTAATTAAACAAACACCTTAGCGCCATATATGTTCTTTGGGCGTTTCAGCGACCAGGAGGACGACCGCCCCTTAGAAAGGGCGCGGACCATCCAGATCGATCGCCTGGTGCCTGAAAGCCCCAACGAATCTATGTTTGGTTAGGGTTTTCTAAGGGAATATATGTAAATATAAGGCCAGGACTACATCTAAATAATCTAATGGCCCACGCTTACACAAGCGACTATATATAGGCCCTCAAATCTCACAACAAAACCCTAGCCACTCTCTTTTATCTATTCCATGTTACCCAACTGCCATTGCTGAATTCCATAAAGGTTTGGAATTTCTCTTCTATTTCTCTAACCTCCGTTCTTATCTTTTCCCTAACCTAAATTCATATAGATTTTAGTATAAATTATGGATTTTATTTTTAGATATACATAAGATTCTACAGGTGATTCTTATATATATATATATATATATATATATATATATATATATATATATTAGAAGGATTGGAGCACTTTTATCACGAAGGCTGAACACAGATCTGAATCAACAACAAGAATCCTATTTGTTCTTCCTTAGATCAATGAGTGGAATATTGTGCTTCTTAGGAATACTCTATTTTTTTAAAGATTAACATGTTGATAGTTATGCCTAGTATAACATCAATACAAAAAACTCCCAAATCCTCTATTTTATGTTTGCATATGAATTGTCAATTTATTGTTATTGGGTTTGTGGATCTTGATTTTAATAATTGAATTAAGAATAAAAAGAGGTGTTATGTTTCTACTTTATGTAATTCACCCTTATGTAAATATTTGATTGTAACCTAAAGGGGTTTAAATTTGGTTTGTTCCATGATCTGATTAGGTTTGGGTTCTATTTTGAATCCAAATGTATTCATACTTGAAATATATCAAATATAAACATTTTTATGTGCAAGGGGTGAATTAGAAAAAGTGGATCTTATAAATATACATGTATATATTTTAGGATATATGTGTACTCTATTCTTGATCCATTATTAAAATCGTTCCAATAAGCCAAGGATGCAAGTTGAAATTAGTATGTATGTTGTATTTTCCATTCACTGCTATTTGTTATTATGGTATTATATCGTCATGCCTAAAATGTAGTGGTCAAAAAAATGGAAATTAACTTGTATACCTTAATTTAGGACAAGTTGACAATTTTTATTTTGTTAGAACGTTCTCTTGTTCATACGAACATTAAAGTTATTTATGCGTTATAATTATTAAATTATATAAACGTAATCAACATAATTAAGGTAATATATGCGATTAGAATAGAATTTGAATTTGAAATGTCCCCACTTAAATATTGATTACTTTTGTGTGTGTACAAAATGGCTTTACATATATTAATAGTCATACACAGACACGAGGTTAGTTGCTATTTGTGGTAGAAACCTATCCGGAACCGGCCGGCAAATCCAACAACCGCAGGTTGGCCCAACTAATATGAGAGGTCTGGGTGTTATGGGTCAATCAAACTTGGTACACTATGACACGGGGTTAAACTTAATTGTAGTGGAAGTACGCCCAGAACCGCCCGGCATATCCAACATCTATTGGCATACGGTTTAATGTGAGAGGTCTAGTGTGTGTGTATATAACTATATATATAACACTATTGTGTGTGAAAAATAGACAGGTTTACTACACCTTGAGAAGGCCTTAAGTATTTGACTCTCTTCTTATCCAATTTGGGTTTTAATTGGTTAGTACTAGGATCCCCTCCGAAGGTTTATTCCTTGGAGAGGAACCAAGTTATGGGACACACCCTTATTAGATTCAAATTAAGTCTATGGGTCCTCCTTCTCTAAAAGTGTTTAAGCATAAGCGGTAATGGAGTAGGATAGTTCATGAGGGATGTCCACTTCCTCTAGAGGATTATAATGTCTCCACTAAGGATAGGATTGGTATATAAAAGATCTGTGGTCATTGCATGCTCACAGCTGTCTAAGGGAAGTCTTAAGTGACATAGGTGTTCTACCGTAATATCAGTTAAGTAGTAACGTTTGCAATACTACTTCTCAAATTACAATTGAGAGTATAGACTTACGAACATTGACGTATTAGGCGGGGTTTTAAGGGGATAGGGTCCGCCTCAGGGTTATAAGAGATCACAAGAATCCACCTTTAATAAGGACATAAGTGATCGAGAATGCCCACCTCATTGGGTCTTTACGCTTAAAACACTAATGAGCGATTGATTTGGATATCCACTTTATTGGTTAAATACTTAGTGTTTGTGTGAATATTGTATGATATGTAGACATACCTTGACATATATAACCTGCTAAAAACTAGGGTATGGACTTTAAAAAAACACCATATTTGAGTCACACGGAACATTATGTTCCGACCCCTCTCCTTAACATATCCAACCAGTAAGTAGATGGGGTAAATCCATGGATGAAGAAATGATGGGAGCTAAAGATGAAGTCATTATGCTAGTATTAGTCATTATTGTTGTACTTCTTATAGAAACATTTGAGAATGAATTTATTGATGTACCCATAGAACAAGTCTGTGATTTTTAATAAAGTGGTACATCTTATTTTAGTATTATATTTTCTCTTTCCACTATGTGAGATTTTCATTCAAAGTGTACGTATATATTTTATCTGTGCAAATGTAATTCCTTACAGGAACCAACGACCCGTTTAGAATGGTTCTAAGTTTCGATAGGCCTTTTCTAGGTCGAAATTTAGGCCCGTGTTGTTACAAAAAAGGCAAGTTCTTCTTCGTCAATGGGTAAGCGGGATTTATACCCTTGCAAAATCCTTTATAAACTTCCTACAATAATCCGCCAACCTTAGAAACCTTCTCATCTTCGTAGCATTCTGTGGAGCCCTCGAATCTTGAATTACAACGACTTTAATGGGGTCCACTATTATCCCGTCCTTAGAGAACACATGCCCTAGGAACCTTACTTCCTTTCTCCAAAAGTGACACTTAGAAAAATTTTCATTGAGCTGATGCGATCTGAGAGCGCGCAGAACCTCTCCTAAGTGTAGGGCATGCTCCTCCTCATTCTTTGAGAATATTAGAATGACATCCACAAAGACCACCACGAACTTGTTCAGAAACTCTCTAAACACCCTACTTATCAAGTCCACAAAATATGCGAGTGCATTGGTTAGCCCAAAAGTCATAACTAGCCACTCAAAGAAATCGTCTAGAGTTCTAAATGTAGTCTTATCAATGTTGTCCTCTGCCACCTTCAGCTGATGAAATCTCATAGCCAAATCCATTTGCGAGCAAACTGACGCGCCTACTAGCTGATCAAACAGGTCGTCAATTCTAAGTAGCGGGTGCCTATTCTTCTTAATGAGCTTATTCAGCTCCTTATAATCCACACATAGACGAAGTGAGCCATCTGCCTTAGTTGCAAAGAGGACCGGGGCTCTCCATTCTGAAATGCTTCGCCTAATAAAACCTTTCCCGAATAGATCCCCTACTTGCTTGCTTAGCTCCCTACTCTCCCTAGGAGCCATGTGGCGCACAGGTAGAGCAACTGGCTTCACATTCTCTACCAAGTAAATCCGGAAGTCTATCTCACGTCTTAGAGGTAGTCCCTTAACTTCCTCAGACACATCCGGGTAATCTCTAACTATGGGTACAAATCGCAAATCATTAACAGAAGTATCAAGCGATTCTAGAAAACTAAGCATCACCGACCCCCGTGGGTCGTAGGAAATTTCGAGATTTCTACCATGACAAGTAAGAAGTTTAATCACTCTCTTTTCACAACCAAGGATGGCACTATACATGGCTAGCCAATCCATGCCTAGAATTAAATCATAGCCTACAAATCCTAGCTCGTATGCACCTCATTCAAATTCGACGCTGAAGATAGAAATTCTCAAACCCATACATATCATGGATAAGTGAGTCGTACCTCCTATGGGGTTTGAGACCACTACAGGATCAGAGACTATACTAGTATTAAGGTGCAAATTATCTACTAAAGAACTGAATATAAACAAATGTGAAGTGCCAGAATCAAACAGGGTTTTAATAGGATAGTCAAAAAGGGAAATCAAACCTTCAACCATGACTTTCCTACCTCGATCGGGTCCACTAGCCTCTAAAGAATGTACTTGTCTTTAAGTTCCTATTCTTGTCCTTGCTTACGAAGGCATTGATGAGTGAAGTGTCCCACTTGTCCACCACTAAAGCATGCTTTCTTTTCCTTTCCGCAGTCCTTCACAAAATGACCTATAGCTCCACAACCATGATACTTGATATCTTTATTGATCTGAGTTTTGTCATGTTTTTCCTCCATTCTTTTCCTAGGCCACCATTTCTGTTTCACGCCCTTAGCCCGTGTCTCTTCAGTCTTAGTGTCTTTCTTCTCATCCTTGCCATCTTCGTGCATAAGAGACATGCCAAACATCCTTTCAAACGTCATCCCCATCGGTATATGAGATAATGCAAGTCCTCGGAGAGGTTGATTCAACCCTCTTACAAATCTAAATGCCTTCTTATGGGGTGTATTCACCAATTCCAATCCAAATCTCGCTAGCCGATTGAAATTATTCACATAATCCTTGACAAATATGTCCCCTTGTTTCAAAGCCAAGAATCTATCCATCTGTAATCCCTCTTCTTCCTGAGAAAAAAACTTCATCTCGAATCTCTATCGGAAATCATCCCAAATAGCCACTGGTTGTCCTGCCTGTGTTACTTCCCACCAGTAAGAAGTTTCATCTTTCAGCTACCATGTAGCCAACTGTATCCTCCTTCTGTCATCGATCTCGAAAAGACCAAACACGTTCTATGTCTCTCTTAGCTAATTCTGTGCTTCAACAAAGCTCTCGGTACCACAGAATGGTTTCCCTCCCATAGTGCAAAAGTCTTTACATAACTTAGAAAAGTTATCTTCTCGTGGAGGTGGAGCTACTGCGGCTGCAGCAGGGGGTGGGGCATCCCCTTGACCTCCAGCAGGTGTCGTAGCCTCAAGATACATAATGAACCATGCCCATAGTGGAATGCCCTCGAGAAGATTGGGTGCCTTAGACCTGCAGAAAAGAGAAGAAACAAAAGACTCAATTAGATATCGAGAGAACATGGAATATGGTTTGAGGGGAAATGTTTTTCATAAATAATTTTTATTTGAAAATACTACGTTTTTGAAAAAAAAATAAAAACTTTTCTTTGATCTTGTAACCTTCAGCTTTGATACCAAATGTGACACTCCACGTCCATTAATGTCACTCATAAGAGAATGCATTAACTTTTGTGAAGCGCAATAGGTAAACCGTACATATATTCACAAGACATATACAAAATAAGCAGCGCAAAATTTCAATTTTATTATAAAAATAAAACGTAGTCTCAAACATGTTACATCAATACCAAAACCAAGTATATCAAATCTGTCTCACATAACATCTTATAAAAGAAAATATCAGAGTACATAAACTCATATCCCATATAGCAAGTCATAGCATAGTAGAAAGCAAGTCAAAACGGTACACCTCAGAGAGTCCAGATCCAATCTAAAAGGGAAAGCCCTAATCACCGAGGAGTGCTACCACTCTAAGGACTTGGGGGGAAAGGAAGAAAGTAACGAAAACAAAAGGCTCAGACATAAAATCTGGCGAGTTCTAATGATTTTCAAATATGCATAAATAGTGCGACACCCCACGTCCGTTAATCTCACTCATTAAGAGAATGCATTATGTTTCGTGAAGCGTTATAGGTAAACAGAAACAATACAAGACAGATATAAAATAGCAGCGGAATTAAAAAAATTATTAATCATACAGCATCGTGGTTCAAAATATCATATGTCTGAAAATACATAAACCCAATACATTATTAAAACTTCTGTCTTGCACTTAAAATACCAGAGTACAATAACAAGAGAAGCATAATCCCCAAAAGAAACATAGCCATAGTAGCAAAGATAAGAACTTGAACAATACATCTAAGCAGCTCTAGCAAAATGAAAGAAGATTCCTGATCAAGCTTGAGTATTCCCACCCTGAGAACCTGAGGGGGGGGGGGGAGGGAGGGAAACGGAAGAGAAAGAAGAGAAAACAAAATGGGTCTGATATAAAGTCTGGTGACTCCGGTTACTTTTAGCATAAAAATAAGTAAAAGTATCACGATAGGCGTACAAAGTGGATAAGAAAGATAACATCATAAAAGGCAGGTATGACAAGGTAAATAGGATAAACATGATTGGGTGTAATACGCTACTCTAATGATTCCTCTGCATCAATACTAGTATAACCAGAATGAGATGATCCCCAACATGTATAAGATGGTAGACTTAGGTGTACTTCCAGTGAGAGGTTTTTACCACCATACAATCAATAAGCAGGCCAACGTTCCGGAATCACTACTGAGGGTAATAACGGTCTCCTAAACATACCGGAGTCTAAGTGTACCCTAACTACTACCCGAATCGATTGGCTCCCTACTCCGTAGATACCCTGTGCTAGCCCTATAGTAGGGTGTATCACTCCCTAAAGTGGCAACCCTTCATTTTTCGGATGTGCACAACCATATCTACCGATGTCACAACGTCTTATTTTCCCGAGCAAGCGAAATCATGCATGCACATGACCCCGATGGAACGCGCCGTTGGACACTGTCCCCACTTTTGGATCACTTATAATCAGCCCAGTAAGCGTGCACCGACTCCGACCTAGCTCGGAGTACTCCTTTAATACCTATATATGGGTTACTAACTGAAATGGGTGTCACACACAAGATGATGCAAGCTTTCCCCCTTTTCTTGCATCCCCACTAGGTTTTCCACAGGTTATGCCCTACTAGTCTAAAAGATCGCATAATCCCACAGGTTAAGTTTGTGGGCCTACATATATAAATATTACCCACCTACCCCAGATTTACTTAACCCGCCCATTGTTTCAAACAAGTTTACTTAACCCTATTCAAGTTCATATTCATACAGTCCCTATGGATTCAACCAGGTTAAGTATTCCAATTCATATCTATGTCCATTTATGGTTATAATGTGCTAGACCTCCCACATTAAGCCTACCACTTGTGGATGCTGGATATGCCGGTCGGTTCTGGGCAGACTTCTTCCATAAGCCGGGCTCAACCTCGTGTCTTAGCATGTCTCATGTTTGTGCACCTAGACCCCTCACATTAGATTCACCGCTTGTGGTCGTTGGAAATGCAGGGTGGTTCCAGGCAGACTTCCACCACAAGTGTAATCTAACCTCGTGTCTAGGCGCGGTTACAGTTTCTATTTACTGTAATCCTAGGCATTTCCATTATTAATCAATTATACCTATACTGTTATAGGTTTTCATGCCCCTTTTCCCAAGTTATGTTCATAATGAACCATATGCGCCAAATTAATATTATTATACTTTATTCAAGTTATACCCAAATTCCCTATTATAAGTTATACACCAATTCAAAGTTTTCCCCTCATTCCCAATCTAATGCGTTCACATATTTCAGCGGCATGCCTAGGATCGAAGGTAGCCTGGCTATGAAAATAAAAGGGAAAAGATAGAGGGAATAAAACAGAGATGATCATACTAACATGATGGATGTATAATGGTAGAAACAGGCATAAAGCATATAGTAACATAAAGACAAGGTAGGCATATAGGAACAGATCTAATGAACATATGATAATAGAACTGATTCTAACATGATAGGGACAGGCATTATATGATCTAAACAATGATTTAGATGTCCAACTAATAACAGATCTAATTTAGCCATAAAGATAATAGAACAGGTATAAGGTGATCTAAATAGTGAACTAGATCTATAATCAAAGGTAGATCTGACATGATGAAGGTTAAGATATAAGTCATAGTCATGTCAGAATATCATAAATACACAAGTTATAACAGATCTGATATGATTCAAGCAGCCACAGCCATAGATCCAAGTTATAGTCATGTCAAGGTTGAATTTTTAATTATTTAGATCTAAAAGTAACTTAAACTCACAGTATTTGGATCTAGAGAAATAGAAGAATCGAATCATAGATCTCTAAGCTTGAATAACTTGATTGCAGAAGAAGAAAAAGGCTTGATTTAATCTGGGCAGATTAAACATCTAGTTCTCCATTATTTTTGGTGTGCAAAAATATGAGAAATGAGGCCATATTTATAGATACCCCCAAACCCTAATCAGTCTGATCTACCGCAGGGGGGTCGACCCCCACCTTTATGTGGTCGACCCATAGGTCGACACAACCCTTAAGGGGTCAACCCAAGGGTCGACAACCCCTTAAGGGGTCGACACCCCTGAACGGGATTTTGACTCTCACTGAACTTTTGATTTTTGAACTGATTTTTGAATTTCTGGATTAATTATATATATAATTCGCTTGAGCGTATACAAACTTCAAACCTTCATAACTTCGTCGTATGGTGTCCGTTTTACCAGGTGTCTATTTTGACCAGAATTCCTAGACGAACGCAGTGGCGTAATCAGTTTCACTCAATTCTAAATATTAAATTAATTATTCTTTAATTTTTCCCCTTTAGTGTTGTTAAAATTACGGGGTGTTGCATTCTCCCTTACTCAAAGGATTTCGACCCCAAAATCTCCAAGTTAAGAAGAATGTATATCCTACTATCCACATCCATCTACTCATCCACCAATCATAGGCATCAATTACTCTTAAAGACTTCTAATGCCTATATGAACATATGAAAGGTGTGTGTATATGTCCCAAACTAATGCGAAGATCAGGCGGTCTACTAATTCAATCGATCTCCTTAGTGCAATGTATGTTAGTGCCATGAATCCAACATGTATGCAAATATTCCTATTATAACTTGTAAGTTCTATATGTGTGCACACTCATCCACCTAAATGCAACATCCATATGATGATACATCCATTTCCATCCATAAAAAGAAAAAAAATGCACACACATTCATATGCAGTATGAGAGTGATTGAGCCGATCTAGTGCCTAATGTGTGTGTATGTGCATCCACGAGCAAACACTAGCATCCACTTGTATCCATCAAACATAACATGTTTCAAACACGTGTTTACATCCATGGGATTCCTACCTAAAGGTCGAAGATTCGATTGATAGAAAATACTTTAAATGATAGAAACAAGTATGAATAAAAGCTTTGGAAAGGAAGTTAAGAACATACCCTCGAAAAGAAAAGGGTACGAAGCACGAATCTTATCTTCAGCCTCCCAAGTTGCATCCTCTGGGTTATCTCCCCACTGAACCTTCATCAACTTGACTTCTCTATTGTGTAGCTTCTTAACTTCTGATCCAAGAATACGGGTAGGAACTTGTCTGACTGTCGCCTCCCGTTCTACCTCTACTTCCTCTAATATACTCGGCTCAACTACTTCTGCGGTATCATGCAAGCACTTCCGCACGTAATAAACATGGAAAACATCATGAGTGTCGGATAGTCTCTTGGGTAGCTTTACTCTGCAGGCCATTTGGCCAATCCTTTTTGTCATGGGAAATGGTCCTACAAATCTTGGTGCCAGTTTCCCTATAGATCCAAAGCGAACCACATTCCTCAAAGGTGACACCTTAATAAAAACCATGTCTCCCACTTCAAATTCAATGTCAGTCCTTCTCTTATCTGCATAGGACTTCTGCCTACCCTGAGTTGTTTTCATTCGCCGTCTAATAAGATCAATCTTCTCGGACGTTTCTCTAACCATATCTGGTGCGATATCTGGTCCAAGTAGTAGTCTTTCTGTAGACTCCCACCAATAAGTCGGTGATCTATAGGGTCGTCCGTACAATGCTTCAAAGGGTGCCATGCCAATGCTAGCTTGATAACTGTTATTGTAGGCGAAATCTACTAAAGGAAGATGCTCTTCCCAAGTCCCTTCGAAGTCTAGGATACACAGCCTTAAAAGATCCTCAAGAACTCTGTTCACCCTTTCCGTTTGTTCATCTGTCTGAGGGTGATAAGCGATGCTCAAACATAACTGTGTTCCTAATGCTTCTTGCAAGCTCTTCCAAATCCACTGGTGAAAATGGGGTCACGATCACTTACGATGCTGGAAGGTACTCCTTGAAGACGGACTATCTCACGAACATAAATTATCGTCGACCAAGCTGCCGTCCTCTTGCTCTTAACTGGAGCGAAATGAGCACTCTTAGTAAGTCTATCCACTGGAACCCATATACGGTTGTTGCCTTTCTTTGATATTGGCAAACCATCTATGAAATCCATAGAGACGCTCTCCCACTTCCACTGTGGAGCCTCGAAGGGATAAAGTAAACCACCAGGCTTCTTTTGCTCAGCTTTGACTTGCTAACAAACAAAACATTGAGAAACAAACTCTGCCACATCTTTCTTCATCCCAACCCAAAAGAAAACCCTCTTCATATCTCTATACATCTTATCACCGCCTGAATTAATAGTCATCTTAGAATGATGGGCTTCCTCTAGGACTATCATCAACAAACTCCCAGTTTGGGAACACCAAGCCTCCATCTTGTCGCAACCACCCTTTACCGTCCATGGAATATCTACTGAGGTGACTAGAAGTCTCCCCTTTGCTAAGCCTATCCAAGATGTATGAAATCTATGGATCCTTTTGCTACGAAGCTCCTATCCGACCCATAAGAGTAGGCCGTATCTCTAGTGATGCAAACAAAACAAGTAAAAACTCGGTGGAGGGTCTAAAGTCAAAAGTCGCTATGAACCCCAAGATTTTCCTCTCCATAAACAGAGGACTTAAGGCCATCCTCTGCTTACTCAGTTCGTCTACCACCACATTACCCTAGCCAGGGGTATAAGAAATCTCGAAATCATAAGAAGCTAGGAACTTCATCCACCTTTGTTGCCTTAAATTAAGATCTTTTTGCGAGAACAAGTACTTGAGAGATTTATGATCGGTGTACAACTCGAACTTCTCTCCAAGCAAATAATGACGCTGTAACAACCCAAAATTTTGGAACCAATTTAAAATTTTTATTTTAGAAATTTTTAATGGATTTTAAATATTTAAAATAATTTATTTTAAATAATAAAGACTACAAATTTATTTAAATCGAAGTTAGAATGAATTTTTTTTAATTTAATTATAGAAGGAGTTAGAAATAGCACGGTAGTTTGAAATTTTGAATTTAAACTATGACTGAATGTACAGAATTCAAAATAAATTGGATTTTGATGAAACCAGAAATATTTAAATCTACTTAAAATATCTTTACAATGAATCTGAAAAATTGAAATTTCATAGCGGGAATCAAAAGTTGGAGCCAGTTGAATATTCAGAATAGTCGATGTAGAATTTAGTATAATATATAGCCCGTATAAATAGCCATTTTGCAAACGACCTCAGTTATCAATGAAACCAATTTGGTTGGATCCAGAATATCAAATTATTGCAAGATTCCAATTTTCATAAATTTTGGAATCAATATGTGAGCATGGCAAAAGAAAACGTATTTCGTCAGTTTTAGTCAATTTGGATCGACCAGAAAATGATCATTTTTCAGACGGTCTCCAAATTCAATGGAATTAGTTTTGTTAGGACCGTATCGTCAAAACATAGCTACAAATATATTTTTTTTGGAATTTTTGGAGTAAGCATATGGCTCCGGTAAATTAATATGTACGTCTAAATTAATTAATTAAATGTTTTATATTTTAATTTAAAGAAAAACATATCGTAACAGCCGAATTGGGTTACGAAACATATTCCATTGTGTCCGAAATGGGGTATTTAGCTAGGAGCGACAGTCGTTGGGTTTCATTGGAGTTCGGATGGCTTAACCAGTTATTTCTGAATTAAATAATTAAATAATATAAATTATAGTCTATAAATACCCTTGATTTTCGTGCCAAACCTAACCCTAATACTCTAAAGCCAGCCGCAGCTTTACGTTTACAATGGCCGAAATCATCCCAAAACAATTCGTTAATTTCTCACATCCGGTTCAGAATTAGATTATGGTTCTTAAGCAAAAATCGAAGAGGAAATCTTGATCTCTAATCCCATACGAAGATGATGAGTTTTCATTGCAAGATTGGTTCGATTTTGGGTCATGAAATGCATGCGTTCGAGGACGATGGGGTGACTCCTGAGACCACCGAGATTGACCGCTTGACCGTGTTCAGCCTGGTGGAGGCGCACCAGAAGGCGCTCGAGGTGGAAGGGGTTGATGGCGGTCCGGTCGCCGGAATCATGAACAATGGTGAAGATTTGGCAACGAACGATAGGTTCAAGAGGGTTCCTGAGTTCCAACGAAGAAGGGATGATTAAAACAAGGGGATAAGTTAATTACAAGCCTAATTAATTTATTAAATACTTAATTAATGTAATTAAAAAGTTTAAAAGTTTAGATCTTTGTCATATCAACTCAGAATTGGAACGAAATCAGATGTGTTGGAAACCTCTTGACGGACAACACAGCATGGAACATAACAGAACAGATTTGGAGCTTTTTACAATTTTATATGGAGTAAAATCGATGTGAGATTTCTTTTTAGATAAATAATAAATAAATAAATTATTATTTTGTTTAGAAATTCTGGCATGTACGTGATTTGATTTAAATTGATTGATGCTATTATGATGATATGATATTTTGTTGTATTAGAATTGATAAAATACTCTTTTTATTTTGTCATTAGAAAAGCAGAAAACATGTATGCAAATAAATAACTCTTTTTATTTGACATTAGAAATATTGAACATGTTATACAAAATAAATACTTCTTTTTATTTTTCACTAAAAGTATACAAAATGTTATGTTAATTAAAAATATCATTGTTGTTAGAATCATGTCATGTTAAATAAAAGTATCATTTTTGTTAGAATCATGATATGTTTAAATAAAAATGTCATTTAATTAGAAATGTTAAAGGTAGAATTGTCATGTTATTGAATTAGAATTGAAAATATAAGAATTGTCATTTTATTGAATTAGAATTGAAAATATAAGCATTGTCATTTTATTGAATTAGAATTGAAAATATAAGAATTGTCGTTTTATTGAATTAGAATTGAAAATATAAGAATTGTCGTTTTGTTGAATTAGAATTGAAAATATAAGATTGTCATTTTATTGAATTAGAATTGTATACAAGCAAAAGCATTCGTTCTTATTTGTCAAAATATACATTGATTTATATACAAATAAAAGTAGTCATTTTTATTTTGTCAACATTTAACATTGAATTTGTAAACAATAATGATATTCATTTTTATTTGTCAAGTTAAAATTTTAATTTGTGTACGAGTAAGAATAGTCATTTTTATTTGGTCATTAGAATTATAAATATGTATGTAGACAAAATTATCTTTTTATTTTGTCATTAAAATTAAAAACATACATGTAGACAAAATTGTCTTTTTATTTTGTCGCAAGGATTAGAAAACATGTGTGTAGACAAAATGGTCCTTTTATTTTGTCATTAGAAGAATAGAAAATGTATGCGAGTAAAAATTCTTTTTATTTGACAAAAGAAAACATGTAGACAAGTTATGCAAATTAAACTCCTTTTTATTTGATGTTAGAAAGCATATTTTGTAAATAAATATGTTATTTATGTTAGAAAGCATATTTTGTAAATAAATATGTCATTTATATTAGAAAATACATTTTGTAAATAAATATGTCATTTATGTTAGAAAACAAATTTCGTAAATAAATATGTCATTTATGTTAGAAAACATATTTTGTAAATAAAAATGTCATTTAGTTAGAAAATGTCATGTTAAAATAAAAATGTCATTTAGTTAGAAAATGTCATGTTAAAAAAATGTCCTTTAGTTAGAAAATGTCATGTGAAACAGAAATGTCATTTCGTTAGAAAATGTTATGTTAAAATGGAAATGTCATTTAGTTAAAATATATGTTTCGTTAGACAAAATGTCACTTTTATCATGTTAGGCAAGAGTAAAAATAATCACTTATTAAAGCATATGTTTTGTTTGAAAATAAATTATAAATATTTATTTATAATTGTTCAATAGAAAATAATTCAAACTGAATTAGAATTGGTTAAATTTATTAACCAATGATTTATTTATGTAAACTATTGTTGTTTGAAAACCCCACACAGGTATTGGGTTGAATTTTGACATACACTAGTCCTAATATTTAATTATATGTCAATCGATGGATTGACAGTCTGTGATGAGCGTTATTTATTTATTTTAATGCTCACACAGTTGTATATTTCACTCTGGATGTGAATGGATTGTTTAATCATTATTTATCATTATTGTTATATATATGTGATGTATGAAAATCCGTATAACTGAAAATATATGGTAATTGATTGAGTCGCGTTCTGATTCAGAATATCTTTAATATAAAGAATAATCAAAAATAAATAATCTTTTAAAATAAAGAATATTTTTAAAATAACGAATATTTTAAAATAAATTTAGTGAAGAATAAAATTATGATTTTTGTGTCCATTTTTGGATGGACACAAAAATATAAAAATGTGAAGTTGAATTAAGTAGCAAACGTTAGTTTAACCCGAACGGGTTTATCGATCGATTTATTTCATTTTATAATGAATATCGGAAAGTAGTGATTTCAAAATCAAATATTTTGAAAATATTAATATTTTAATATCATATCAATACAGAATTTTAAATTTTGCTTTAAAATTGAAAATGAAGTTAAAATCATTTCAAATTAATTTATATTTTTTTTATAAAATACGTTTTAAATAGAAATCGATGAATATATATATATATAATATATTATATATATTTAATGGCCTGGATAGAACGCGCCGTGCAGCGACTGTTCGCGAATTTCGACCATTAACTTCAAATTGATGTAACGGGAGATCCGATCTTCGGATTCTCCTAAAACCAAAACCGTTGGGTTCGTATCAAAAAGATCTTTTCAATGAATATAAGAGTTTTGAAATCTATCGGTTGGACTTGGAATTATGTCCAAATCAAATTTGGAAAAGGTCGCTATGGATGTAGTTCGGTGGCCGTTATTGGAAACCGACTACATGGGCCTTAATAAAATTATTAAAAATATGGAAAAATTATGTAAAGTCATAATAAATGATTTGAAAAGAATTGGAATGAAAAATTCCATATTTGAAAAAATAAAAGTACATTTTTATCGAAATGAACTTGTGACGGCCCGCCCCGCAACAGCGGACATTTTCAATGGAAGTACGTTGTGCCAATGTCCAAATAGCACGGGACGGTCGCCAAATGAAGGAAAAGAAGGAAATTTTAACTAACAAGGAACCTGTAGAATGTCTCACAACGCTTGGGATAAAATATAATAATAAAATAACTTTGACATAAAACAGGCGAGACAGTGCGTAAGCTGAAAACTAAACCATCATAGCAGCGGAAAATCCAAAATACAGCTTATGTTCCATATCATCATTATTACAACTTTTAAAACTGTCTCCAAAGCAAAATAAGAAAGGTACACTACTAATGCCCAAAGTAGTGACCAGCAGCGACACAGGGACAATATATGTATATATCATACGTGGAAGTCTCCTGCTCGTCTCAGGTACGGCTACTCGTGCATACCACCTAACCTGTCTCTAGTCTGCCCGTTTAAGGGCACCCAGAGTAATAAGAAGAGACATAAAACTCTAGGTCAAACAAAAGTCTAGTGTGAGTGATAAGCAGCAAAAAAGAACAATAATAGGTATACTAAACCATACCTGAACCTGGACCTGCAACCAAAGAGTTAGCACACAAGATGTACAATACTCTAAGGTGAAACTAACATATTGTGTAAAGATACGGGGGTGGGGGTGTGCATGTCATAATGATGGCAAACAATCAAGCATAGCATCAATCCTCACATCTCTCACTCAGTGCATAAAGCATACGATATCCACTGCTTTGACCACCCATTCCTTTGCTATGATCACTCTGCCCCATGGAGTCATGATGACACCACTGCATTGATCCATAGCCACTAGTCCTTTGCTATGTCCACTCTACCCCACGAAGTCATGAAGACTCCACTACACTGGCTCATAGCCATGCTACGATCACTCTGCCCCATGGATTAATAACTACCCCACTGCACTGATCCGTAGCCTAACATCCGTCTTGGTGGTGAATCAAAGTTATGGACGTTGATAACCCCTTAGCACATGTCCCACATCAAAGTCCAACTCATGGAGTTAACTCGTTGGTTCCCAACTGGATCCTGAGTTCTACTTCCTATTTGGACTACCTTTGCATCTCGGGTTTTGGTCTTCTCTAGACCGGTTCAGTCCTTCTCTTTGCATAACCTCAGTTTGGTAACCTTCTCCTGGTCTTCTGTTCGGTTCGGTTGTGCATGCTCCAGGTCGGTTCGGGTCGTGATACACCTCTGGATCCGGTCGTGAATACCCCTCCGGTTCGTGAATCTCTCATCAGGTCATGGAGGTTCGTGAGTCTCCCATTCAGATTGTGGCTCCTGCTCATGGCCATCGGTTCGAGTTCGTGAGCCCTGATCGGATCGGGATCTCCAACCGGTTCGGGGTCGATGCACTAACTCGTGGTGCAACAGTTTGGAGGAGCGGTTCGTGGGGAGATGAGGCGGATCGGTTCATGTCTTCTACTCCAGGTCGTGGTGCATGCTCCACGAGTGGGGTTCGGGGAATCCAATCCGATCCGGTACCCTGCATTTTTCCTGCACTTTGTCCAGCGAGCTGTTTACGCCATTCGATGGTGTTTTTGACCAATCTAACTTTTCTATGCAATCAAAAATCATTCCAAACAGTCATAGCAACATGTATAATCAACCATAAGCACCAAAACAACAATTTAACATGTCAAAATGGATCAAAATACCCAAAACCCATGTTTTCCCCTTAATCATGTTTAACAATAACTAATGATAGGATTAGCAAAACATATCCAAATTAACCCAAATTCCTAACAGAAGCCTAAAATAATATTTTAGAATTTCTATACATTTTTTCCAAAATTTAATAATGTATAATTTCGTTAATTAACACTAATCACCCCTAATTAGCCGTAATTTGTGTAGAAACCATGCTAATCACTCACCTTAGCCACAAATAAATTATCAAATCTGAAAGCTCCACTGTTTGGATCAAATTCTAATGCCCAGCAGTAGCTCCAACTCTGATTTGGTGCTGTTTCTCCTTGATTCGACGTAGATTAGCTTAATCCTTGATTAGAGAGCGATTTGGGATGAAATTAGAAGGTGAAGGCCAATATTAGTGTTTCTAAGAGGTAATGGCGGCTAGAAAACTAAAATAGAATGAAAACCTAACTCATTTCAGCCTCCCCATAACCCTAATCCCGAAATGGGTTATGGGCCCATTTGCTAATTACCCTAATCAGCCCACTTAAGCAGTTTTTCACCTTCTAAACCTTGTTTCAACCATATCTCCCAAACGGTGAGTCCGTTTGGCTATTGTGAGTACTCTACAGAAATGTAAACCATCATCCGAGTCCAATGGAAGTTTTTCAGGTCAAAACTCCTTACCAATCAAAAGTTATGGCCGAAACAAGACCAACTAGGGGCAAAATGGTCATTTAAAAATCGGCAAAAATCGTGAACATGGAATGACCCCAATAGTCGTTTCCCAAAGTTACACGACTATACGACCTCACATGAAAAAGAATTAAATATTCTACGATCCTTTGATATGTAGAATGCGGGTCGTTATACTCTCCCCCCTTAAGAAATTTCGCCCCCGAAATTCCTCAACTAAGAAACAACTTGTGGGTCCCGCATGCCTACCAGCCATATTTCGTAATCAAGCGTACAAAACAAACAAAACAAACCTATCATAGCATGCAGAAAGAATAAATCGAAATGAAAACTTTACCAGGCAAAGAGTTCTGGATACGTCTTCTTAATGCTCTCCTCTGCCTCCCAAGTACAGTCATTCTCATCCTAGCCCCACTAAACCTTGACTAGATTTACCGCTTTCCTTCGAAGTCTCTTTGCATTGTGCCCGATAATATGAATTGGCTTCTGGTTCCCAACCGCCTCAGGTTCTACTTCGATATCATCCAGCTGATCAGGTGAAATAGCCACATCGGGGTCGTGCACGAACTGCCTTAACTGGGAAACATGAAATACGTTATGAACTCCCGCCATCTTGTCCAAAAACTCAACTTTATATGCTAAATTCCCAATTTGTTCGAGAACTGGGAATGGTCCAACAAATCTTGGTGCTAACTTTCCTCTCCTGCCAAATCGAATCACTCTGTTTAATGGAGAAATCTTGACAAACACCAAGTCGCCAATGGAGAATTTTAAATCTCTTCTCCTCTTATCAGCATAACTCTTCTGCCTATCCTAGGCCGCCTTCATTCGCTATCGGATAACCTTGATCTTATCTGAGGTTTCTCTTATCACATCCGGTCCAAGCACAAATTTCGCACCGGTTTCTAACCAACATGATGGTGAGTTGCATGTTCTTCCATACAAAGCTTCAAATGGAGCCATACCAATACTGGACTGATAGCTATTGATATATGCAAACTCGATCAGATGTAAATGATCATCCCATGATCCACCAAAATCCAATATACAAGCTCTCAAGAGATCTTCAAATATATGATTCATCCCCTCTGTCTGACCATCGGTTTGAGGATGATACGCGACACTGAGATGTAATTCTGATCCTAAAGCCTCTTGTAAGCTCTTCCAAAATGCACTAGTGAACAATGGATCTTGGTCACTTAAAATGCCTTTGGGTATACCATGAAATCTCACTACCCACTTTATATACAGTTCTGCTAACTTAGCCGCTGTTCTATTCAACTTGATGGGTATAAACCTTGCACTCTTGGTCAATCGGTCCATAATCACCCAAATACTATCATGTCCCGATCTAGTCCTCGACAAATTATCAATGAAATCCATTGAGACTTGTTCCCATTTTCCATTTGGGAATTTCCAGTGGTTGTAACAAACCACTAGGCTTCTTTTTCTCAACTTTAACTAGCTGGCAGTTCATGCATTTGGATATAAACTTCCCAACGTCTCTTTTCATCCCTTCCCAGTAGTAGGTCTCCTTCATGTCTCGATTCGTTTTGTTACCACCGGGGTGTATAGTCAGTTTTGAGTGATGACATTCTCTAAGCACTTCATCTCTTAATCCATTGACATTGGGTACAACTAGTCCCCCATTCTTTCTAAGCCATCCATCTCGATCAAGCCCATACTTGTCCATCTCCTCTCGATACCCATCTCTAACTTGGAGATGATTTCCAATAGGTTAGGATCATGCCTCTGAATGGAACCAATCTGCTCAATCAAAGTGGGCCTGATCGTCAAACTTGCTAACATCTCTGGATCCAGTTCGCACTTTGGTCTGAAATCGTACCCTGCGATGTACTCCAGTTGCTTCCACTCAAGAAACATAGCCGCTAAACTGGCATGTCTTCTACTCAATGCATCAGTTACCGCGTTGCCTTTTCCTGGTGTATATGCGATATCAAAATCATATGAAGCCAAGAACTGTAACCATCTTTGTTGACGAAGATTCAAATCCTTCTGAGAGAAAAGAAACTTTAACGATTTATGATCGGTAAACAACTCGAATCTTTCTCCCAAGAGATAATTTCTCCACATCTTCAACGCAAACACCATCGCTGCCAATTCCAAATTATGGGTTGGGTATCTTTTCTCATGTGGTTTCAGTTGCCGACTTGCATAACATACAACCCTACCTCCTTGCATCAATACAACACCTAGTCCGGTACCGCATGCATCCGTGTATACTGTCATCTGTTCATTCCCTTTAGGAATGACTAACACTGGTGCGCATGTCAACTTTTCCTTTAGGCTCTTGAATGCATTTTCACACCTTTCGTCCTAAACGAAAGCTTGATTCTTCTTGGTCAACTGAGTTAATGGTGTCGCTATCTTGGAGAAGTATTGGATAAACTTACGATAATATCCAACTAACCCCAAGAAAATTCTTACGTTTGTTGCATTCTTGGGCATAGAACAATCTTGTAATGTAGCCACCTTCGCAGGATCCATGGCAGTACAATTCTCTGAAACAACATGGCCAAAGAATCTCACTTCCCTCCTCCAGAAGCGACACATAGAAAACTTCGCTTTCAATTGATGTTTTCTCAACACCTCCATCACTACTCTCAAATGTTCCTTGTGTTCTTCCTCTATCCTTGAATAAACAAGTATATAGTCTACGAACACAAGAACAAACTTATTCAATTGATCTCGGAATACCCTATTCGTAAGATCCACAAAATATGCTGGTGCATTGGTCAACCCGAATGGCATGACCAACCACTCATAGAATCCAGACGATGTCCGAACGACCGTTTTATGAATACTCTCAGCTACTACTTGGAGCTGATGAAATCCTGTTGCAAGGTCCAGTTGGAAGAACACCCTTGCTCCCTCCAGTTGATTAAACAAATCATCTATCCATGGAAGAGGATACTTATTCTTCCTAGTCACTTTATTCAACTCGCAACGGTCTGCACATAAACAAAGGGAACCATCTGCCTTTGTGGCAAATACAATTGGTGCTCCCACTCGGAGACACTTCTTCTGATAAATCCCTTCTTCAAAAGATATCTTACTTGCACCCCGAGCTCTCTCTGCTCCCATGGTGCCATACGACGAAGTGGCATCACTATAGGTCTGGCATCTTTCACTAAGTGAATACGAAACTCAAACTCTTGGTGTGGTGGAAGTCTGGTCACTTCCTCGAAGATATCTGGATACTAGCCAGCCACGGGCACATCTGACAACTCATCATGCGGGATGTCGAAGGAATTTAGAAAACTAGCCATTATCCCATCACTAGGTAGACCACCAAACACTACCCTCCGCGTATCATCTCCTCTAACTGTCACCAAAAAGCCCTCACATTCTACCACCACCCCGTACCTTTGGAGCCAATCGACTCCCAAAATAACGCTAAACCCAGTAAAGCCCAAAACAAAGCAGTCACAAATAAACATGCATCCATGACTCGATAAGACCACATTACAGCAAATCATACTAAGGCTAGTCGAACCACCAATCGGGTTCATCACCGCTTAAGGCCTATCAACTATCTCGGGTTCCAATCCCAACCTATCTACCAGGTCACTAGATATGAAGGAACGGGAAGCCCCAGTATCAAACAATACTCGAACAGGAACATCATAAACAGAAAGCATACCTTGAATGACGACATTCTTTCCTTTCTCCTCCACATTTGGGGCATTCGACGAAGAAGTGACAGCATTAATAACATATGCTTTCACAATATGCTTCTCTTTAGGGGGTTGCGGAAATTTATCCTTGTGATGTCCCACTTGACCACAGTTGAAGCACTTCCTGTCTGCTGGCTTTGCTCGACATTCTTTGGCATAGTGGTCCTTCTTGCCACAGCTAAAGCACTCAACAAATTTCTTACTCTTCTTTTGACCATCCTTAGTTTGATTCAGTTTCCTTTTGTTCTGAGAATTATTCTTGCCTCCGCCGCTTGCTTGCGACTTTGGCCCTTCTGCAGATGCAAAACAACGACTTCAGCCTTGAGCTTAGGATAAAGGCTCTCTGATCTTAATGCTTTCCCAATAATCGATTCAAAAGTCTCGTAAATATGGTTTATAAGCCTTTACCCCAAGTACTGATCTAAGTCTGTTATGAACTTCTCATTCTTCTTCTTGGGAGTGTCAATAAGGGATAATCCATATTTCGATAAAGTATCGAACTCAGCAATATACTCCAAGGCTGCCCTATCATTCTGCTTAAGCTCCAAGAACTTCCTAAACAATTTTGATTTCTGAGCGGCTGGGATAAACTTTTCACTAAATCGGGCCTTAAACTGATCCCAAGTAACCTGATCCTTAGGGGTAGCTATCTTAATAGCGTTCCACCAATTCATTGCCCATCCTTGCAGCTGACGGGATGCTATCCTTCTCTTCGTCGCATCCTCGATACCCAAGTCTTCAAAGATACGCTCACAGCTATCAAGACAATCCTGAACTTCTATGGCCGATTCCCTTCCGTGGAACGACTTCCCACCAAGACTAGCGTAGTCTTTACAGAGCTTGGCGAAATCGACCCTAGGCGCCTGCACTGCTGCACCACCACCATTTGCAGCATTAAGAGATGCCCTCTGAGCATCCCTAAGCATCTCTCTAGTGAAGTCGGTGAGCATCGTCCTCATATCAGGACCATTCCCATTATTAGCCCCTCTACCAATACCCCTCGTATGTCGGCTCATCGTTAAATCTGTAAGGAGAAAACGATTAGCCACCTCTTCAGTGGTGCCAGTGCAGTGCGACTCTATCCTTAGATATACTAATAGCATATATATAGCTTTTGAAAACCATAATATCACAAATACGTGCTCTTGTATACGTATACTATCTCTCCCAGGTGTCTTTCCCTAGGTTACCTACGCAACCTAGAGCTCTGATACCAAGTGTGACGGCCTGCCCCGCAACAGCCGAATTTTTCAATGGAAATGCGTTGTGCCAATGTCCAACTAGCACGGGACGGTCGCTAAAGGAAGGAAAAGAAAGGAATTTGAACTAACAAGAAACCTATAGAATGTCTCACAGCACATGGGATAAAATATAATAATAATATAACTTTGACATAAAATAGGCGAGACAGTGCATAAGCTGAAAACTAAACCATCATAGCAGCGGAAAATCCAAAATACAACTTATGTTCCACATCATCATTATTACAACTTTTAAAACTGTCTCCAAAAAAAAAAAGATACACTACTAATGCCCAAAGTAGTGACCAGCAGCAACATAGGGAGAATATATGTATATATCATACGTGGAAGCCTCCTGCTCGTCTCCGGTACAGCTACTCGTGCATACCACATAACCTGTCTCTAGTCTGCCCGTTTAAGAGCACCTAGAGAAATAAGAAGAGACATAAAACTCTGGGTCAGACAAAAGTCTGGTGTGAGTGATAAGCAGCAAAACAAAACAATAACAGGTATACTAAACCATACCTGAACCTGGACCTACAACCAAAGAGTTAGCACACAAAATGTACAATACTCTAAGGTGACACTAATATATTGTGTAAAGATACGGGGGTGGGGGTCTGCATGTCATAATGATGGAAACAATCAAGCATAGCAAAAATTCTCACATCTCTCACTCAATGAGTAAAGCATATGATATCCACTGCTTTGACCACCCATTCCTTTGCTATGATCACTCTGCCCCCATGGAGTCATGATGACACCACTGCACTGATCCATAGCCACTAGTCCTTTGCTATGTCCACTCTGCCCCATGAAGTCATGACGACTCCACTGCACTGGCTCATAGCCATGCTACGATCACTCTGCCCCATGGAGTAATAACTACCGCACTTCACTGATCCATAGCCTAACATCCGTCTTGGTGGTGAACCAAAGTTATGGACGTCGATATCCTTTTAGCACACGTCCTACAGCAAAGCCCAACTCCTGAAGTTAACTCATTGGTTCCCAACTGGATCCTGAGTTCTACTTCCTATTTGGACTACCTTTGCATCTCGGGTTTTGGTCTTCTTCGGATCGGTTTAGTCCTTCTCTTTTCTTAACCTCAGTTTGGTAACTTTCTCCTGGTCCTTAGTTCAGTTCGGTTTTGCATGCTCCAGGTCAGTTCGGGTCGTGATACACCTCTGGATCGGGTCCTGAATACCCCTCCGATTCATGAATCTCTCATTAGGTCGTGGCAGTTCGTGAGTCTCCCATTCGGGTCGTGGCTCCTGCTCATGGCCATCGGTTCGGGTTCGTGAGCCCTGGTCAGATCGGGATCTCCAAGCGGTTCGGGGTCGATGCACTAACTCGTGGTGCATCAGTTCGAAGGAGCGGCTCGTGGGGAGATGAGGCGGATTGGTTCATGTCTTTAACTTCGGGTTGTGGTGCATGCTCCACGAGTAGGGGTTCGGGGAATCCGATCTGATCCTGTCCCATGCATATTTCCTGCACTTTGTCCAGCGACCTGTTTATGCCATTCAACGGCGTTTTCGACCAATCTAACTTTTTTGTGCAATCACAAATCATTCCAAACAGTCATAGCAACGTGTATAATCAACCATAAGCACCAAAACAACAATTTATCATGTCAAAATGGATCAAACATACCCAAAACCCATGTTTTCGCCCTTAATCAAGTTTAACAATAACTAATGATAGGATTAGCAAAACATATCCAAATTAACCTAAATTCCTAATAGAAGCCTAAAATAATATTTTAGAATTTCTAAACATTTTTTTTCAGAATTTAATAATGTATAATTTCGTCAATTAACACTAATCACCCCTAGTTAGCCGTAACTAGTGTAGAAACAATGCTAATCACTCACCTTAGCCACAAATAAAATATCAAATCTGAAAACTCCACTGTTTGGGTTGAATTCTAATGCCTAGCAGCAGCTCCAACTTTGATTTGGTGTTATTTCTCCTTGATTTGACGAAGATCACTACACCATAATGGCCAATTGGCAACTCTTATTTTTTTCAATTGCCAACACTTATATGTGTTGTAGCCTACTGACACTTATATGTGTTGCGGTAGCAAAAATATGTCACCAAAAATGTGCCAACACTTTTATGTGTTGTTATGCTTGGTCAACTCTTATTTTCTAAGGGCAAAAGGGTAAGTTGCCAAACATAACCCTAATCTGATGCTCAACGCTTAGTCCTCAACACTTATTCCTCCAAGGCCGCATATCTTTCCCTTTTTTGGATCTATATCAAAACCCTATCTTTCGGTTTCTTCATCTACAGCGAAAAAAAACTCCATCGACGATAAAATCATGAAATACGCAAATCGAGGTTACAAGTTCGCGAGTGATTGAAGGAGGCTCGAATTCATTGAGGAGTGCGAGTGGGCTGCCGACTGTGGTGATTTTGGGGAACAGAATTTTCTTTGATTTGAGGTGAGGTTACTCAGGCATTCGGGTGAGATTCGGCGATTAGGAGAGTCACGGTTTAGTTCAGATTTTGTATAATCATTATTATTACTCGAATCGAAAGTGGTTTATCAATCTTGAAGCAGGTGCATTCTTAATTTTAAGCAAGCATGTTCGTTGAAATAATTTTGGATGCAAAAGTAATTTATACACCTTTTTAGCTGACGTTTTACACTAGTCTGTCTTTTCCCTGAAATAGATGATGTCTAATCTGTTAATCAAATTTAAGAAGAGTGCAAATGGTTGTCGTGTATTATGATTTTTTCTGGGAAGTGGGGCTAAAGTGATGATGGTGATGCTTAGTAAAACATTAAACTATTGATGAAGTAAAATAAGGTTCTATCGATTTTACTCAACTCTAGTAGCTTTTTCTTGTTTGATTTAGTTTTTCAGATTTTGGTTTGAGACACTTGCTTGAAATGGACTCGGTATATTCTAGAAGTTGAATATTTAGTTGGCCAACCCAACAAAATTCACAATTATATGTATATATTTTGCAAACATTATTATATATATGGACGTACTTCTACTACGTCTCTTTTGGCTTCAGAACTAATACACTGTAAAATAAATAGTAGACTTTTTTTAACTTACTTGTTTATTGATGCACATGAAGAGAACTAATGCAATACGTTATTTACATGGGAACGTGTGGCTACATAGCGAAGCTGTGGTGCAACTGATCTTTGGATGAAATACGTTAGCTTTTGTGTTAGGGCCTTATTTTTGTTTTTTTACTTTAGGACCAAAACTACTAGGACCTGCCCGCTCGTGGAATTAGAATATGCCCTTATGGGCAGCGATCCACACTTGGAAAAAGGAGGGATTTCAAATTTGATTCAAATGGCTCTCCTCTCCAGCGCTTTATTGCTGTTTTTCTCTCGCAAACTTCGAGTATTTCATTTCTAAAGGTATTTCATTTCTTAACTTTCACCTTTATCTTTTATTATTCATCATATTATTCCTTCATTCAAACGAGGTGGTATATTCGTAACTTTTTTCAGGTGGTTAATCTTTGTAAAAAAAAGCACTTAAATTAAAATGAAAAAAATTTCAGTTTCTTTTATAGGTTACAGCTTACCTCATAAAAAGCAATAATTTTCTAGTAATGACCTCAGTACAAATCAATAAATGGCACATTTTTGGAAATTTTGTACTGAATATATAGATTTTGAGATTGTTTATGTAAAAACAATCTACTTGGATTGTTTGATTACTTCCTAAGTAAATGTAGATTCCTGACAGTGGCAGTATTGTGTGTTAAATCCGCTCCAATATATTTTTCCATGCTTGCTGATTTTATACGATGATGAATTTTTCAATTGCTCCTTTGTGTGTTGTGCACATGTAATGACATCAAGTAATGTTACATATTAAAAGTCGTGCATTGTTGAAATATTGGAGTACGTTAAGACACACGGACATGGTGCAAGAGGTCAAGGGTTCGATTCCCGCCTAGTGGGATATAACCCACTTGCCATGCAGCGCCGAAGGCCAAACTGTTTTCTAATAAATTTTGCATACATTATAGTTATCTAGCAAAACTGATTTTCCCTTTAGATTTTATAAGCAGCTAGCTTCGTTAACTGATTTTCCCTTTAAATTTTGCATACATTATAGTTATCTAGCAAAACTGACCCATTCATGGTTATATTCACAGAGGTACTTTGGTGTTGCAATTGGGAAGGGCCGAGAAGCTGCCAAGACGTAAGTTAACATTTATTCATAATTCATTGTTGTTTAGACCTTCAATTCTGTATCGTAAACACATGATCCAGACATGTATTGCTTGTTTTGGGAAAGTGCAGAGGTCATTGTAGATAGGCTTGCCAACATGAACTAAATCTAACAGATCCCCTGAAAAATGATCTTTCTGGATTGCTTTGCGTGTTTGGACCTTCGATATAATTTAAATAGAGCGCGGTTCAATCATCAATGACACCAAATCTCCGTATATCAGGTGCATCTTATTGCAGTTCGTTGGATTGATTCATTCAATGGTTACTAATTGTACTCACAAGATTTAATAATTGTTGTCTTGTGATCATTATTGTTAGTTACAAACCGAATCAACTCAATATATTATTTTAAGTTGCCAGTGAGTTGTTACATTCGAGGGTTTTATTAGTGTTGGGATATGAATATTTATAAAGATAGAAACAAAGATCTACTATGTTGTATTATTCAATAATCTAGCAGCCTTCTATGATAGGCTATTGCATAACTAGTGTTGGGATATGATATGCATATGCCATTAGGAAATGCATTTGTATATGCCTCTAGCGTATGCAAATTGCATATGCCTACAGGCATATGCAAAATGCATATTGCCTACAGGCATATGCAAATGCATATGCTAGAGGCATATGCATTTGCATATGCCAGTAGGCAATATGCAAATGCATATGCCTACGGGCATATTTCCTACCATACGATTGAGATAAGGGTTCTCCAAAACCAAGCATTCTCCTTTCGAAAATATCAAAATCATTTAACTTGTTGTATGATTCATTAAGGTAATTTATTAACCCAATATTATATGCTATTAATTTTATTTCTGTTCCATTTATACAGGGAAAAACTTCCATGATTTGCTGCACTTGCCGCTTTAGGAAATGCACCGCTTCAGGAAATGCATAGAACATTTGGCAAAGTAAGAACGAATTATTTGTGGTAATTTTTCATGTATAAAGTTCATTAATTTTCCACATACTCGGTTCGACGAACTCAATTTGCAAAACAGTTTTGCAAAAATGAGTTTGCAACTCAGTTTGACGAACTGAGTGCAAACTCAGCTCGACGAACTGAGTTGCAAACTCAGTTTTGCAAAACTAAGTTGCACATACTCGGTTTGCAAAACTGAGTTTGCAACTCAGTCCACAAAACTGAGTGCAAACTCAGTTCGACAAACTGAGTGCCAACTCAGTTTTGCGAACTGAGTTGCACATACTCAGTTTGCAAAACTGAGTACAAACTCAGTTCGACAAACTGAGTGCCAACTCAGTTTTGCGAACTGAGTTGCCGAATTTATGTATTAATTTATTTTATCATGTGCTATAGGAATTTTATTATATCTCTACTACATTGCTTGAAATTATGTATTAACTACTAAGACAGATGATTAAAGTTAAGGGAAACGAATGAAGCATTTTTTTTCCTTTTAATTTAATTAATATTGCATTTTTACCCTTTAGAGAAATACAAGTGCAGGGGGTTGCAGTGCTTGTTGTTGCAAGCTTGTGCATTCGCTATTGCAAGTGCAAAGCTTGCAACAAGAAGCACTCAAAGCTTGCTGCAAGTGTAGATTCAAGCTTGTGTACACGCTCTTCAACATGTGCGTAATCCAATGCTTGAATCCACACTGGGCTGATTTTTCAAATGAGCTACGTATGGTTTGTGTCTATACATGGAGTAGAAAGGGCAGCCTGCAAGCACGAACAAAAAGCTAAAATTGAAGAGATTATTTTTGTGTGAAATTATGACTCGTAAAGACTATCTTTATCTTGCACTTGTGTTTTCCACTTATTTATCTTATTTTGCATTTTGAAGTTTGTAGTTTTTTATTGAGTGTTTATATTAATGCAGGAACTTGTAGATGGACGCTTTGAATTCTCGTTCAAGACTTTGAAAAATATGCAAAACCGCTAGAGTTTGGATTGGACAATTCTGATGGCTATGTTGACCTTAAATACCTTAAGTGTGTTTTAAATTGAATTTTTTGTAACTTATGTTTTTGCAATACATGAATACATGACATTATGTTATTTGAGTTATATTTAATAATTATTTATGATAACTATTGGTTTTCTGCGTGGCATTTTAAATTTGCGTTGGATTTGTATGATGAATTATATATGCGGTCTGAAAAACATAAATATATGTTATATTCATTTGTTTTGAGAATTTTAATACATATTATGAATAGAAAGGGAAAAAATATAGTTTTGCTTAGTAACACATGTAAGTGTTAGTAGGATTATGATACTGACATTTATAAGTGTTACCATATCTTCTGGTTCCAACATTTATAAGTGTTAGCAATGAATATGTTTGTAACTCTTATTAGTGTTACCATGTCTTATGGTTCCAACATTTATAAGTGTTAGCAATGAATATGTTTGTAACTCTTATAAGTGTTACCATATATTATAGTTCCAACATTTATAAGTGTTAGCAATGAATATGTTTGTAACACTTATAAGCGTTAGCAGTTACTCTGCTTGTAACACTTATAAGTGTTAGCAGTTACTCTGTTCGTAACACTTATAAGTGTTACAGGAAATTCCTCACATGCCGTTGGTGACACATAAAAGTGTTACTGAAATTATTTGTAACACAAATACTTGTTGGGAATCCACTTTTTGGTGTAGTGGATTATCATAATCCTTGATTAGAGAGCGATTTGGAATGAAATTAGAATGTGGAGGCCATTGTTAGGGTTTCTAAGAGGTAAATGGCCACTAGAAAACTGAAATAGAATGAAAACGTAACTCATTTCAGCCTCCCCAACCCTAATCCCAAAATGGGTTATGGGCCCATTTGCTAATTACCCTAATCAACCCACTTAAGTAGTTTTTCACCTTCTACACCTTGTTTCAGCCATATCTCCCAAATGGTGAGGCCGTTTGGCTAATATGACCACTCTACAGAAATGTAAACCATTATTTGAATCCAATGGAAGTGGTTTCAGGTCAAAACTCCTTGCCAATCAAAAGTTATGGCCGAACTGTAACACTCCACGTCCATTAATGTCACTCACAAAGGGAATGCATTAACTTCTATGGAGCATTTTATGTGTGTATAAAACAGAAACTTAACAACAAGACAGATATAAACAGTACTTAAAAATTTAAAAATTTATTCATTGCAGCAATAAATACATAGGTTTGATTACATCATCAAAAACCAGAGTCAAAGTACATAATATCCATCTTGACTAAATCAGAGTACATAAATTGAAAGACATAACCCCAACACAAAATAGCCATAAATAAGATAGGCTGAACTTTTACTTCAGCAATCCAAGCAACTTCTAAAAGCAAGAGATACAGCTGTCCAAAATCAAGCTCCACTGGTGCTAGTTCCACCCTGAGCACCTGGGGGGAAAGGAAGAAAAGAGGTGAAAACAAAGGGGGTCAGACACAAAGTCTGGCGAGTGCGATAACTTTAACAATATAATTACCAAAATAACTAGGCTAAGGCATAAGTTGGAAAATAAGGAAATAACTGTGAACAATTGGGTATGGCAGAGCAAACTAAAGGAAATAAGATGAACAAAGATAACGTTAAAGGCGCACCTAAACAACTATAAGATAACTACTATACTGCACCACCACTAATCACCCTAAGGTTGATCCCGCCTAAAGAACTTAATAATGATAATGGTAGTTTCGTGCACCCCTAGTTGCCTTCATAAGTGCCGCCTGCCCCTATCTCCACTAGGCGTACCCACTACCCCCATGCGATCGGCTCCCTAACTCGTAGATACCCGTGCTAGCCCCACAGTGGGGTCTATCACTCCCCAAAGTGGCAACCCGATACCACCAACAATGCACGACTTATACCTACACGATGCAACAACGTCTTACCTACCAGCCCGGGCCCACACACGCACATGAAACCGTTGGACTTGCGTTGCCACCGCTAACCCGTTTTGGCCTCTTACAATCAAGCTCAGTATGCGTGTCCCGTCCTCGACTTGGGTTGAGCCAACAAAGATACTTATGGGTTACTGGTTGAAACGGGTCCCCATTACTTGACACAAGCTATCCACCTAAGCTTGGTCCCCTCTAGTACATCCCACTTAACCCTCTTCTTATTCATGTTCACTTACATGTTTCAAATTTTGGTTAAGTGTTTCTGATCGTATTTCACAAGCCACCCAAGGCACCCACTTAACCCCCATGTCCCTCCACTGGTTTATCTGGTTAAGTGTTTCTTAATTTATTATCACCGTAACCTTGTAAAGACCTCCCACATTAGACAGGCATTTGTGGCAGCTGGATTTATCGGGTGGGTCCGGGCAGTCTTATACCACAAACAAGCCTAACCTCGTGTCTTTACAACTGTTACGCATTTAATTTATGCCTAAGACCTCCCACATTAGACTGGCATTTGTGGCAGCTGGATTTGCCGGGCGGGTTCGGGCAGTCTTACACCACAAAAGAGCCTAACCTCGTGTCTTAGACGATTAATTACACAAAATTAATTATTCCCCAATTTGAATTAATTTCCCTATTCAAATTACCAATCAATTCCAAATTTAACTATGGCCATAATTAACTCAATTATGTCCATCTATTTATGATATGGAAAATTATACCAATTATCATTACAAATTTATTTTATGTCGTTTAAGGCATTTGTGCCAATTCTCAATATTAAATCTTTTAATATTATCCCATTGCCCCCATGTTGTATGTTCGTTCGATTAACGTAAAATTTATGTTAGACTCGAATAGTCTAACTTATGGAATAAAGAGAAAACATCACAACATACATATAAATAAAACTAGATCTAAATATAAGGGGTGAACTTGCATGTGTGAATGAGGTTCTTCATCTAAAACTTGCATAGGCCAAAGTCACAAACTTGCATAAAACTACATATGCCATAGATCTAAATCTAAAGGTGTAAACTTGTTTAGGTAATAGTCACAAACTTGCATAAACCATGTATGTCATAGATCTAATCATAAGGTGTAAACTTGCATAGGCAATAACCACAAACTTACGTTACATGATTCATGCTCCAAACATATATATATATATATATATATATATATATATATATATATATATATATATATATACATACTTGTATATGTGATTTATGCAACATAACGATAGTGGTGTAAACTTACATCTAAACATGTAAACTAGCATGTAGAATTTTGTATACTAGCATATAACTCACACATGTCATAACCTAACTTTAGATCCAATTTACACATAAAATAGATGTCATGAAACATGTAAGGTTGTGTAAAATTTTCACTAACTTGCATATGATTCATATCTAAATTAACATCTAAACTTACATACATACATATGATTTATCATATGAATTAGTTCCAACAACATAACCAAACTAGCATATGAAACATCATTATGAATTGATTATACATAAGCCAATCATAGAATTACAACATAGATGATAACATCACAACTTTACAACGTAGATGATAACATCATAGAACTTATAACATGGATAATAACATATGGTCAATGATTCATAACATAACCGTATAATCCAAATCATAGCTCAATCCAATTAAATTGTTAATTATCTTATTAAAGAAATCGAACTCACAACTCAAAGAAGGTCTTAAGTTCTAAAATCTGAGTTCTGAAATTGATTTAGCTTTCCTTTGAAGAAGACAATTTGTTGTGGTTTAGATTAGAATTGAATTTGATTAGCTTTTCTTCCTCTCTAATTGGTTGCGGCTATTCTAGGTTGCAAGGTGACGACATGGAGTCCATGATTCTAATTTTTTATTTGATTTTATAGTTTGAGTCTACATGTGTTTTTATAGAGTTTAGGATTAATTTAGGCCATCCGATCAACCCAGAATAAACCCCGGCCATTCAGACCAGATCAGAAACCCTAATGACTCAACATACAGTCATTAAAAGGTCATCAAACAAATCTACCCGAGGGGGGGCAGGTCGACCCACAGGTCGACCCCCTGGTTGACCTGTGTGGGAAGGTCGACACCCTGTTCGACTTTGCCCTGGAGGGAAATTTCCCGCCTAGCCTATTCTGACTCTGAAATTTGAATTTTTGAAATCTGTTTAAATTTTTCTGAAACTTCTGATGGCCATAACTTCTTCATACGAAGTCCAATTCACGCAAACTCAGACTCTATCTCAACCAGAATTCCGAGACGAACAATGGCGCAAACCGTTTCCCTTAATTCTCACATCTGAGATTAGTTATTCTTTAATCTGTGAACATTAATATATAAAATTACGGGGTGTTACATGAACCAAGATGAGTTAGGGGTAAAACGGTCATTTAAAAATCGACAAAAATCGTGAACATGGGAAATGACCCCAGTAGTCGTTCCCCAAAGTTACACGACTATATGACCTCATATGAAAAAGAAATAAATATTCTACGATCCTTCGATACCTAGAATGTGGGCCGTTACAGAACTAGTTATTGACTAGGATAATAATCTAATCATGTTTCCCAATTAATTAATATTTAATTGGAATTAAATAAGGTAAATTGGATTTTTGGGTTTGTCGTGAATGGCGTCTCAAATAACATTATTCTTAAACCCCGTATGAAAAGAATAAATCTTTTAATTAAGATTATTAGAGTTTCCAATTATATTTAGTAATTGGAATAAAATGAAATGTGGAATGGGTGTATCGTGAACTGTGTTTTAAACGACATTTGTTCTTTAACCCAATTAACAGTGAAAATATAATTTGGAATTTATAAATCTTTTTATTAAGATTTAATGGGAATTTTTCCAAAGTAAAGTTTTCTAATTTAATATATTAAATTGGGATTGAATGGAATTCGATTTAATAATAATCGAGATGAGCTTCTGTAAAGGAAGACCGTTATTATATATGGAATTTAAAAGGCTTAGCCGTTATTCCATTTATATTATTAGTCTGATACCAAAATTTATATCGATTATATATTGATTTGATTTCTGTGGAAATTCCATATTTAATGGAAAATGATTTTGGGTTTATCATGAACTGTGTTTTAAATGACATTGGTTCTTTAACCCAGTTAAAGACAAGATTAATTTCTTAAAGTTGAATAATCATAAAGTAATGATTTTTGATATTAAAATCAAACTGGAGTTTTAATGAATCTTTAAAAAGAAGATTAAAGAATAAATTTAAAAGAATTTATCTTGGATAAAATCAATGGGAACCTTTCCCTAGTAATGTGAATATTTATTTAAAGAAATATTCTGAATTGGAATGAGGCGTATGATGTGTTTCTATAGCAATTAATTATTTATTATAAAAAAAGCGAGTTATTCGGGAAGACCGGGTTTCACCCATTTTGATTAATTACTACGACGATTAAGAGTCGAAGATGAAGACGGTGGTTGAAGGCCGT
Organism: Allium sativum; assembly: GCA_030737875.1. Lineage (NCBI taxonomy): Eukaryota > Viridiplantae > Streptophyta > Magnoliopsida > Asparagales > Amaryllidaceae > Allium > Allium sativum. Next base: position 249,835,785 of record CM060922.1, on the reverse strand, counting down.
AGATCTCCACATCGTTTGGATGATTACTGATGTCTTGATTGGGAGGCATTCCTAGACATGGTAATAAGTGGTGATCATCCAGAAGTACTTGGAGATCGATGGATGTGCGAGAACCTCTCTCCTGTATTGGATATATAGGACGAGGAATAAGGTGTCTCCGGTTTCGTTCAGATTTAGAACGGACTTGTAATGTATGGTATGTCTGACGTTGTATTCCTTTATGGTGTATTCGTTGATCTCTGCTAAATATATATATATATATATATATATATATGTTTGATGGCAGAGAATTTATTCTCTTGCTTAACACCCTTCTTTGAGACGTACGTGCTTAGAGGTTATATATTGGCAGAAATCAATGGTATGGTATGGATTGACAATGTGGCGTGCTAAGATGCAAATGATCAAGGCTTTTGTTGAAAAGCAGAGCCTTGTGGTTGATGATCAAAGCACAACTTTATTTATCATAGCTTTGTGTAGCGATACTTCTCGAGCCTCACACCCCGGTATGAACCAGAAATGAGAGGAAGACTGCAGGGAGGACATACGTTTCTTTCTAGCTAGAAGTGGTGTCAAGGTTTTACAAGCCCGAACATTTTCACTTATGTGGATGATGGAATAAGGCACCTCGGATTTAAGTCCCAAGTGTCTCTATGTTTACTCCACGTAGGGCAGGGAAACGTATTGTTCAGGCATAACTAATCCACTACAGTATTTGTGGACCGGCCTTGAAGATCCAATGGTCACTCGAGCTTTGATCCTAAGACATGGTAGGCTATATTGTCTCGAATTCGGTAAGGACAATCTCTTGCCTTGGTTCATGATGGAAATCCAACTTCCAATACGACACCATAATGTTTTGATTGTATAACTAGTATGGCGACATAGTATATGATATCTTTGTCATCTATAGTTGATACATTATGACTGAAATGTTTTTGAAACATATATACACTAATAATAATATCAAATCTGTTTTATCGTATCATGCATTTTTGACCATTATAAGGTAAAAATCTATCCTCCGGTTTGCGTTGCATTGTGTGATGGGACTTGAGTCTTATAATGATTTCATCTTTCTAAAAAGCATTGCGTTGTTTAATGATTTATTTTATTTATGCATTAGCAATCTAATGGAGTAAACCTGTTCCGCATTGGCGGCGTGGTCCTGCGATTAGCCTTATTATTAGATAGGTTAAGTAGGATTTCTCATACTAGTCCCATGACTGACTCGTAGTTTGTTTCACTTTGCAAACTCAGGTGCCCTCTTTTCCATACTTGCAGTCAAGTGGCTTGTTTTGCAGATATATATTTATTAGGCAGGATTCTGGATCAAAGCTTAAAGCTGTGGCCAGTGCAATGATAGTCTTCCGCTGCATTATGTTAAGTTTATTGTAAATTAATCTTCCGCTGTATTATTATTTATTCAATGTACTCTGATATATTATGTACTCTAATGTAACATTATTATAATGTTTATAAAAATCTTATGTTATTTGTTCTGATGTGTTGTATGCCCAAAGTTAATGTATCCGGCGATTTCCCACGAGGGGAATTTTAGGGTCATTACATGTGGTATCAGAGCTTTGGTGAATCCAACTGTTTGGGGTACAACTCGTTAGAACTGAACAAAAGACTCATCAGAGGTAGGATTAGAAATATCCTATAAAAGAATACTCATTAGAGATAGGATCAGTGGTATTCTTGAATGAGAAAACTCGTTAGAGATAGGGTTAGAAATGCCCTATAATGAGTTGAGAGTGACAAGTTTATAATTAACGTATTTGTGATTATATATATAATCCGATTTCAGAAAATATGATTTTTGAATATATAAAAGTTATGTACATTTGATAAGTTAATCAACTAATAAAATTATTGAAACCAATAAAAAAAATTAAAGTTGAGTTAGTCAAACAACTTTCAGCTCCGTTCCTTTTTGAGGACGAAAAGATTTTAAGTGGGGGAGATTGTAATAACCCGGAATTTTGGAACCAATTTAAAATTTTCATTTTGGAAATTTTTAATGGATTTTAAATATTTAAAATAATGTATTTTAAATAATAATGATTAAAAATTTATTTCAGTTGAAGTTAGAATGAAATTTTTTTAATTTAATTATAAAAGGAGTTTGAAATAGCGCGGTAGTTTGAAATTTTAAATTTAAACTTTGACTGAATGTACAGGATTCAAAATAAATCAGATTTTGATGAAACCAAAAGTATTTAAATCTATTTAAAAATATCTTTACAACAAATCTGAAAAATCAAAATTTCATAGCGGAAATCAAAAGTTAGGGCCAGTTGAATATTCAGAATAGTCGCTGTAGAATTTAGTATAATATATAGCCCGTATAAATAGTCATTTTGCAAACGACCTCCATTTTCAATGAAACTACTTTGGTTAGATCCAGAATGTCAAATTATTGCAAGATTCCAATTTTCATAATTTTTGGAATCAACATGTGAGCGTGGCAAAATAAAACGTGTTTTGTCAATTCAGTCAATTTGGATCAACCAGAAAATGACCATTTTTCAAATGGTCTCTAATTTCGACAAAATTAGTTTTGTTATGATCGTATCGTCAAAACATAGCTAGAAATAATTTTTTTTGAAAATTTTGGAGTTAGTATGTGGCCCCGGTAAATTAAAATGTATGTCCAAATTAAATTATTAAATGTTTTATAATTTAATTTAAAGAAAAACATATCGTAACAGCCGAATTTGGTTACGAAGCGTATTCCATTGTGTCCAGAAGGGGGTATTTAGCTAGGGTAACAGTCGTTGGGTTTCGTTTGGAGTTCGGATGGTTTAACCAATTATTTCTGAATTAAATAATTAAATAATTAAATAGTATAAATTATACTCTATAAATATCCTTGATTTTCGTGCCAACCCTAACCCTAATACTCTAAAGCCAGCTGCCGCTTTACGTCTTCAATGGCCGAAATCATCCCAAAACAATTCTTTAATTTCTCACGTCCTGCTCAGAATTAGATTACGGTTCTTAAGCAAAAATCAAAGAGGAAATCATGATCTCTAATCCCATACAGAGATGACGAGTTTTCATTGCAAGGTTGGTTCGATTTTGGGTCTTGAAATGCGTGCGTTCAAGGACGATGGGGTGGCTCTTGAGACCACCGAGCTTGACCGTGTTCAGCCTGGTGGAGGCGCACCTGAAGGCGCTCAAGGTGGAAGGGGTTGATGGCGGTCTGGTCGCTGGAATCATGAACGGTGGTGAAGATTTGGCAACAGACGATGGGTTCAAGCGGGTTCCAGAGTTCCAACGAAGAAGGGGTGACTAAAACAAGGGGTTAAGTTAATTACAAGCCTAATTAGTTTATTAAATAATTAATTAATGTAATTAAAAAGTTTAAAAGTTTATATCTTTGTCATATCAACTTAGAATGGAACGAAATCAGATGCGTTGGAAACCTCTTAACGGACACCATAGCATGGAACAGACCAGAACAGATTTGGAGCTTTCTACAATTTTAGTTGGAGTAAAATCGATGTGAGATTTCTTTTTAGATAAATAATAAATTAATTATTATCATGTTCAGAAATTCTGGCATGTACGTGATTTGATTTAAATTGATTGATGTTGTTATGATGATATGATATTTTGTTGTATTAAAGCTGATATAATACTCTTTTTATTTTGTCATTAGAAAAGTAGAAAACATGTATGCAAATAAATACATCTTTTTATTTGACATTAGAAATGTTGACCATGTTATACAAAATAGATACTTCTTTTTATTTGTCACTAGAAGTATACAAAATGTTATGTTAATTGAAAAATCATTTTAGTTAGAATCATGTCATGTTAAATAAAAATATAATTTTTATTATAATCATGATATGTTTAAATAAAAATGTAATTTAATTAGAATTGTTAAAGGTAGAATTGTCATTTTATTGAACTAGAATTGAAAATATAAGAAATGTCATTTTATTGAATTAGAATTGAAAATATAAGTATGGTCATTTTATTGAATTAGAATTGAAAATATAAGTATTGTCATTTTATTGAATTAGAATTGAAAATATGAGAATTGTCATTTTATTGAATTAGAATTGGAAATATAAGAATTGTCACTTATTGAATTAGAACTGAAAATATAAGATTGTCATTTGATTGAATTAGAATTGTATACAAGTAAAAGCATTCATTCTTATTTGTCAAATTAAACATTGATTTGTATACAAATAAAAGTAGTCATTTTTATTTTTTCAACTTTTAACATTGAATTTGTAAATAATAATGATATTCATTTTTATTTGTCAAGTTAAACTTTTAATTTGTGTACGAGTAAGAATAGTCATTTTTATTTGGTCATTAGAATTATAAATATGTATGTGGACAAAATTCCTTTTTGTTCTGTCATTAAAATTTAAAACATACTTGTAGACAAAATTGTTTTTTTTATTTTGTCACAAGGATTAGAAAACATATGTGTAGACAAAATGGTCCTTTTATTTTGTCATTAGAAGAATAGAAAATGTATGCGAGTAAAAATTATTTTTATTTGACATTAGAAAACATGTAGATAAGTTATGCAAATAAAACTCCGTTTTATTTGATGTTATAAAGCATATTTTGTAAATAAATATATCATTTATGTTAGTAAACATATTTTGTAAATAAATATGTCATTTATGTTAGAAAACATATTTTGTAAATAAAAATGTCATTTAGTTAGAATATGTCATGTTAAAATAAAAATGTCATTTAGTTAGAAAATGTCATGTTAAAATAAAAATGTCTTTAGTTAGAAATATCATTTAGTCAGAAAATGTCATTTGAAATAGAAATGTCATTTCGTTAGAAAATGTTATGTTAAAATGGAAATGTCATTTAGTTAAAATATATGTTTCGTTAGACAAAATTTTACCTTTATCATGTTAGGCAAAAGTAAAAATAATCACTTGTTAAAGTATATGTTTTGTTTGAAAATAAATTATAAATATTTATTCAATTAAAAATAATTCAAACTGAATTAGAATTGATTAAATTTATTAACCAATGATTTATTTATTTAAACTGTTGTTGTTTGAAAACCCCACACGGGTATTGGGATGAATTTTGACATACACTAGTCCCAATATTTAATTGTATGTCAATCGATGGATTGACAGTCTGTAATGAGCATTATTTATTTATTTTAATGCTCATACAGTTGTAAATTTCACTCTGGATGTGAATGGATTGTTTAATGATTATTTATCATTATTGTTATATGCATGCGATGTATGAAAATCCATATAACTGAAATTATATGGTAATTGATTGAGCCGCGTTCCGATTCAGAATATCTCTTATATAAAGAATATTTAAAAATAAAGAATCTTTTAAAATAAAGAATATTTTTAAAACAACGAATATTTTAAAATAAATTTAGTGAAGAATAAAATTATGACTTTTATGTCCATTTTTGGATGGACACAAAAATATAAAAACGTGAAGCCGAATTAAGCAGCAAACGTTATTTTAACCCAAATAGTTTTATCGATCAATTTATTTCATTTTATAATGAATATCGGGAAGTAGTGATTTCAAAATATAATATTTTGAAAATATTAATATTTTAATATGATATCAATACAGAATATTCTATTTTGCTTTAAAATTGAAAATGAAGTTAAAATCATTTTAAATCATTTTATAAATATTTTATAAAATACGTTTTAAATAGAAATCAAAGAAATATATATATTATATTATATATATTTAATGGCCTGAATAGAACGCGCCGTACAGCGACCATTCGCGAATTTCGACCATTAACTTCAAATTGATGTAACGGAAAATCCGACCGTCGAATTCTCCTAAAACTGGAACCGTTGGGTTCGTATCGAAAAGAGCTTTCCAATGAATATAAGAGTTTTGAAATCTAACGGTTGGATTTGGAATTATGTCCAAATCAAATTTGAAAAAGGTCGCTATGGATGCAGTTCGGTGGCCGTTATTGGAAACCGATTGTACGAGCCTTAATAAAATTATTAAAAACATGGAAAATTTATGTAAAATCATAATAAATGATTTGAAAAGAATTGGGATGAAAAATTCCATATTTGAAAAGATAAAAATACATTTTTATCGAAATGAACTAGTTATTAACTAAGATAATAATCTAATCAAGTTTCCCAATTAACTAATATTTAGTTGGAATTAAATAAGGTAAATTGGATTTTTGGGTTTGGCGTGAATGATGTCTTAAATAACACTATTCTTAAACTCCGTATGAAAAGAATAAATCTTTTAATTAAGATTATTAGAGTTTCCAATTATATTTAGTAATTGGAATAAAATGAAATGTGGATTGGGTTTAGCGTGAACTGTGTTTTAAACGACATTTGTTCTTTAACCCAATTAATAGTGAAAATATAATTTGGAATTTATAAATCTTTTTATTAAGATTTAATGGGAATTTTTCCAAAGTAAAGTTTTCCAATTTAATATATTAAATTGGGATTGAATGGAACTCGATTTAATAATAATCGAGATGAGCGTCTGTAAAGGAAGACCGTTATTATATATGGAATATAAAAGGCTTTGCCGTTATTCCATTTATATTATTATTCTGATACGGAAATTTATATCGATTATATATTGATTTGATTTCTGTGGAAATTCCATATTTAGTGGAAAATGATTTTGGGTTTATCGTGAACTATGTTTTAAATGACATTGGTTCTTTAACCCGGTTAAAGACAAGATTATTTTCTTAAAGTTGAATAATCATAAAGTAATGATTTTTTATATTAAAACCAAATTGTATTTTTAATGAATCTTTAAAAAGAAGATTAAACAATAAATTTAAAAGAATTTATCTTGGATAAAATTAATGGGAACCTTTCCCTAATAATGTGAATATTTATTTAAAGAAATATTCTGAATTGGAATGAAGCATATGATGTGTTTCTATGGCACTTAATTATTGATTATAAAATACGCGGGTTATTCGAAAAGACCGGGTTTAACTGATTCTGAATAATTACTATGACGATTAAGAGTCAAAGATAAAGACGGTGGTTGAAGACCGGAGATCTTCACATCATTTGGATGATTACCGGTGTCTTGATTGGGAGGCATTCCAAGACAAGGTTATAAGTGCTGATCGTCCAGACGTACTTGGAGATCGATGGATATGCGAGAACTTCTCTCCCGTATTGGACATATAGGACGAGGAATAAGGTGTCTCCGGTTTCGTTCAGACCCAGAACAGACTTGTAAATGGATGGTATGTCTGACGATGTATTCCTTTACATTGTATTCGTTGATCTCTCCTAAATATATATTTGTTTAGTGGCGGAGAATTTATTCTCTTACTTAACACCCTTCTCTGAGACGTACGAGCTTAGAGGTTATATATTAGCAGAAATCAATGGTATGGTATGGATTGACAATGTGGCATGCTAAGATGCAAATGATCAAGGCTTTTGTTGAAAAGCAGAGCCTTGTGGTTGATGATCAAAGCACAACTTTATTTAGCATAGCTTTGTGTAGTGATACTTCGCGAGCCTCACACCCCGGTATGAACTAGAAACGGGAGGAAGGACTACAGGGAGGACATGCGTTTCTTTCTAGCTAGAAGTGGTGTCAGGGTTTTACAAGCCCAAACATTTTTACTTATGTGGATGATGGAATGAGGCGCCTCGGATTTGAGTCCCTAGTGGCTCTATATTTATGTAACACCCCGTAATTTTAATATTAATGTTAACGAATTAAAGAACACTTAATTGTAAACATGAGAATTAAGGGAAACGGGTTATGCCATTGCATTCGTCTCGGAATTCTGGTTGAGATAGAGTCCAAGTTTGCGTAAAACGGATACCGTATGAAGAAGATATGGACGAACGAAGTTAGGCAGAAAAACCAGAAACGGGCCAGAATGCACTGGCGCACTTGGGAAGTGCGCCAGAACAAAATTGCACTGGCGCACTTGGCAGGTGCGCCCAGCCCGAGGTAAAAACCTGCACAGATTTCTGAGGCTCTGATTCGAACAGTGAGTCAGTGCTGAGTCATTTCTGACTAGTTAATGAGTCATTAGGATTTCTGGATAGTTCTAATCTGGACTGAATGGTTGTGGTTAACTCTAGGGTCATCCGACGGCTATAACTAAATTGAAATTCTATATAAACATGTGTAGACTCAAACCCTAAAATCAAATCAAAATAAGATCAAATGCCGTCACGTTGTCACTCCAAAACCCTGGAGTAGCCGCCACCAACTAGAAGCAAATTAATGACAACAATTCAATTCAAATCAAGCCTAAAACTACAACAACGAAATTGTCTACAACAAGGGAACGCTAATCAATTACAGAATTCAGATCCCAAAACTCAAGACCCCTTTTTCGGTGAGTTCTAGTCACTTTTAGGTTTAAATAAATAAAAGTGAATCGTGGTAGACTATGATTTGGGTATATCTTGTTTATAGTTATGTAAGTTTAATGTTGTTTTGGATCATGAAATTATGCAAGTTTATTGTTATTGTTGATCATGAAATTATGTAAGTTATTGTGTGATGAATTCATGAATCTATGCAAGTAGTTATCATGATTCTATGCAAGTTGTTATTATGAACCTATGCAAGTTGTTATCATGAATCTATGCAACTTGTTATCATGAATCTATGCAAGTTGTTATTCATGAAACTATGCAAGTTGTTATGTTATGCAAGTTGTTAATCATGTTGTATATCATGAATCTATGTGAGTTGTTAATTATGTTGTTAATTCATGAACCTATGCAAGTCAGCTATGCAAGTTGTTACGTTGCAAAATCATGAATCTATTCAAGTTGTTAATCATGTGGTGAATCATAATTATATGTGTAGTTATCATGTCATTTTCCCTAGTTGTCATGCTTATGCCAAAAATTGTACTGAAAACGATCATCTTGTCATTCCCTTTATTTTATTATTATGGCGAGGCTACCTTGTAGCCTCGATGACGCCAAAAACGCAAACGGTTACGCTAGTTAAGAAACGGGGAAAAAAGGGGAATTTGTAATAGGCATAATTTGCTTAGTGATTATGTAAATTGGACACATGATTCTAGTAGGGAAATATATAAATAATTACCTATTATGACATGGGTAAAACTAGGTGAAAATGGTATGATTTGAATATGACCATTTATGGATAGGATATTCAAATTGTTAACAAGATAGGTATTGACACCTATAAAAAGGAAAGGATTAATTAATTAACTTAATTAATCAAAATAGGAATGTTTAAGCAATTAAAGCCTGAAGATTTAATATTGAAAGTTGGCATAAATGCCTTAAATGGCATAAAATAAATTTGTGATGAAATTGGTATGACTTTACATACCATAAATAGATGGATATAATTGAGTCAATTATGGCCATAGTTAAATTTTTAATTGATTGATAATTTGAATAGGGAGATTAATTCAAATTGGGGGAATAATTAATTTTGTGTAATTAATCGTCTAAGACACGAGGTTAGGCTCTTTTGTGGTGTAAGACTTCCCGGACCCGCCCGGCAAATCCAGCTGCCACAAATGCCAGTCTAATGTGGGAGGTCTTAGGCATAAATAAAATGTGTAACAGTTGTAAAGACACGAGGTTAGGCTCTTTTGTGGTGTAAGACTGCCCAGACCCGCCTGGCAAATCCAGCTGCCACAAATGCCAGTCTAATGTGGGAGGTCTTTATAAGGTTACGGTCTTATTGAATTAAGAAACACTTAACCAGATAAACATGTAGTGGGACATGAGGGGTTAAGTGGGTGCCTTGGGTGGCATGTGGAATTAAGTGGGTGCCTTGGGTGGCATGTGAAATACGATTAGGTGTCTCAATAATTAATTAATGTTGATTAAAGGCAAATATGGATGATAAACAGAAGTTTGGTTGAGTGAGTGATTCTCTGGGTAACGATCTGAAGTTGATCTTGGTCTTTGGGGTTGGTATTTAGGGAGTTATTCTCTTAACCAATGTATCTGTGGAATAAGTAGAACCTAATCATAAACTAAGTGAAAGGGTTAAGACCAACTTAACCAATAAATTGATAAATGGGTAGGTGGGTAATATTAGTATATATAGGCCCACAAACTTAACCATTAAAAAAGGGTTATGTAATTAAAGACACCTAATGGTATACATAACCGGGGCAGAATAGTAAAGTTATATATTAAAGACACCCATAGGGGTATGCATAACTGATGGGAATAGATAGAGTTATGTATTAAAAACACTTATAGGTACGCATAAACGATAGGTAGAATAGGGGTTATGTATTAAAGACACCTATAGGTACGCATAACTGATTTAGGGCTATGTAATTAAAGACACCTTAGGGTATACATAATCAGTAGAAAACCTAGTGGGGATACAAGTCATAGGGGAGAGCTTGTATCATGTTGCGTGGGACCCATTTCAGTCAGTAACTTGGAGGGGTATCAAAGTAAAGAACTCCGTACTAGGCGGGGAAGGGGCACGCTTACTGATTGAATGTAAGAGATCCAAAACGAGACGGATGGTGTGGGCGGCGCAAACCGACCGGGGACATGTGCGTGCATGGGCCGGGCAGAGGGGGACAAGGCGACCGTGACACTAGTAGTTTTAACTGTGCACACCTTGGGTTGCCACTCTAGGGAAGTGATACCCTCTAGTTGTGGGACCAGCACAGGGAATCTACCGAGTAGGGAGCCGATCGATTAAGGTAGTGGTTAGGGTATACCCGGACGTATGCCCTAAGTCTACCAATTTATTGTAGGAGGGTAGTGGGTACGACTAGTTGAGATGGGAGCAGGCGACACCTATGACAACATGTAGGAATACACGAAACTACCACCATCGTTATCATTTGCGGAAGGGATCACCCCATCTTGATTTTACTAGTTATAGTGCATAATAGTTTGTAGTGAAGCATACATCTTACCTTATTTGTCCTGTCATACCTTCCATCTGTACCGTGAATCCTCTTATCCACTTTGTATGCCTGTCATGTTTACCTTTATTTATTTACTGGCAAAAAGTTATTGGACTCACCAGAATTTTGTCTGACCTAGTTTGTTTCGCCTCTTTTCTTCCATCCCCCCCCCCCCCCGCCAGGTTCTCAGGGAGAAAACACCCAGGTTTAGTCCGGATTTGGATATCATCTTCTAAGAGCTACTTCTGAAGTATGGCTTGAGTCTCTGTCTCTTATATGGCTTGCTTTTAATATGGGGAATGATGTTTTTTTTAAATACCTATGTACTCTAATGATATAAGACAGAAGTGTTTTGTTGTAATGGTTTTATGACTCATGGTATTATGTAACAAAGTATTTTGGTGATTTAATAAAGTTGTTTATTTTCCGCTGCAAAATTTTTATATCTTATGGTATTCTGTTTCTGTTTACCAAAAACACTGCACTAAACTTAAGGCATTCCCTTTGTGAGTGACCTTAATGGAGGTGGGGTGTTACACTTGGTATCAGAGCTGAAAGTTACCAGATTAGGTAAAAGTTTTGAAAATATTTTTCAAAAAGGTTTTAAAAGAAACTATTTTCAAAAAGGAAAACCTGTTTTGAAAAAAAATTCCTCGAAAAGCCATATATAGTATCCTTCGGTCCTTTTTCTAAAATCTCTCCCTTTTTCTTCTTAGCATGTCTGAGGATCTTAATCTTCCAAAGGGTGTACCGATACCAGGATGGTTTAGGAGGTATTTAGAAGCTAGGACCACCGCCGCAGGTCCAGCAAATATTCCTCCTCCCCCAGCTACACCCGTTCCTCCTCCTCCCCCTCCTCGTGTTGATACTTTTGCAAAGATATGTAAGGACTTTCGGGTAATGGGCGGGAAACCTTTTCATGGGTCGGAGACGTTTGTTGAAGCTCGAAATTGGCTAAAGGAGGTAGAAGAATTGTTTGGAATCTTTGAAGTAGAAGATGGAAGAAAGGTCCAGTTAGCTGCCTGGTTAATGAAGGATGAGGCCTCGTTTTGGTGGGAGGTCACTAATGGAGAGCGTCCAGTTGATACATGGCCGGATTTCAGGCGTAGGTTTGAGGCGAAATTTATCTCACGAGCAGAAGAAAATCTATACATGGAAAGGTTCTTGGCGTTGAAGCAGGTGGATCTGTCAGTAAAAGAGTACGTCAACAAGTTCAATCAGTTGGCGAGGTTTGGCTTAGACTTGGTGAACACACCTGAGAAGAAGGCTTTGAGATTTGTTAAAGGCTTGAATGAGCCGCTACACGGATTGGCTATGACCCACGTTCCCATGGGGGCCACTTTTGAAAAGCTGGTGGATATGGCCCTAATGCGTGAAGAGGACAAGGGAGCAAAGAAAGAGGAAAAAATTGAAGGGACATTGAAAAATGAGAAGGCGGGACCCAAGAAAGGACAACAACAACAACAGAAGAAAGGCGAGAAGGATGACAAGGGAAAGGATAAGAGGAAATGCCACTATTGTGGGAAAGAAGGTCACCTAGTTAAAGAATGTAAAAGGAGGAAGTTCAATTGCTTTAAGTGTGGAGAGGTCGGACACTTCTCCAAGGAATGCCCGAAGGCGCAGGGATCGCAAGGGACTTCTGGAGGGCAGGCGAATGCTCTCGTGGCAGATGGATAGGATAGAGATAGGAAAATTTTATGTAAAAGATTTAATTTCCTGATGAAGATTAAAACTCTTTTGGATTCTGGCATTTTGATTTTGTAATTGAGTTAATACTAGTCTTGTTTCTGATCCCGTAGTTGTTTCAAACCCCTTTGGTGGTTCGGCTCATTTATTGGTGATTTGTAAGGGTTTGAAATTATCTGTGTTAGGGGTCAAAAATTTGAATGTGACATTTGTGTGCTCAAGTTTATGGGCTATGGGTTGGTTCTAAATGGACCAGCTATCTATGTAGAGGGTCGTTCTAGATTTTGAGAGGAGGGTCGTTAAGTTTCTAACTTGTCATGGGAAGACCCCCAAAGTTTCTTGTGACCCGCAAGGGTCTGTTATGTTTAGCTTTCTGAGAACCATTCCGTAATCTGATCTGTACCAGTAGTCTGTAAGTATCTGAATATTTCTGAAGGATAGGGGGTTTCTACTCGAAACATGAAGTAGATTTCCAGTTTTGACACTGTTTAATGGGGGTAATTCTCTGAGTGTCAGTCTGATGTTGATTTCGGTCTTCGGGGCTGAGACTTAGGGAATTATTCTCTTAATCGATCTCAAATGGGAACTGAGCTTTTGTTTTAGTTATATCATTTGTTTGTATCCCATCAACCGAATCTTCGACCTTTAGATAGGAAATCTATGGATGTAAACATGTGTTTGAGACATGTTATGTTTGATGGTTGCAAGTGGATGCAAGTGTTTGCTAGTGGTTGCTCGTGGATGCATTTACACACACATTAGGCACTAGATCGGCTCAAATCACTTTCATATTGCATATAAATGTGTGTGCATATTTAGGTTAATGGATGAACAATGGTTGTGTTATCATATGGATGCTGCATTTTGATGAATGGTTGAGCACACAAGTAGAAATAATATGTATCGATATGATTCTTTCGCATACATAATGGACGCACGGCACTATCATGGTTTGCATTAAGGAGGTCAACTGAATCAGTAGACCACATGATTTTTTTTCATTAGATAAGGAACATATACACACACTTTTTGCATATTTTCATACGGAATTAGAAATCTTTTAAGGACAATGGATGCCTGTGTTTGATGGTTGAGTAGATGGATGATTGTATGGTGGGATGCACATTCTTCTTGACTTGAAGATTTCGGGGACGAAATCCTTTAAGGAGGGGAGAATGTAACACCCCGTAATTTTAATATTAATGTTAACAAATTAAAGAATACTTAATTGTAAATGTGAGAATTAAGGGAAACGGCTTACGCCATTGCGGTCGTCTCAGAATTTTGGGTGAGATAGAGTCTGAGTTTGCGTAAAATGGATACCGTATGAAGAAGATATGGACGAACGAAGTTAGGCAGAAAAACCAGAAATGGGCCAGAATGCACCGGCACACTTAGGAAGTGTGCCAGAACAAAATTGCACTGGCGCACTTGGGAAGTGCGCCCATGCGAAGTTGCACTGGCGCACTTGGCAGGTGCGCCCATGCCGAGGTAAAAACCTGCACAGATTTCTGAGGCTCTGATTCGAACAGTGAGTCAGTGCTGAGTCATTTCTGACTAGTTAATGAGTCATTAGGGTTTCTGGATAGTTCTAATCTGGACTAAATGGTTGTGGTTAAATCTAGGGTCATTCGACGGCTATAATTAAATTGAAATTCTATGTAAACATGTGTAGACTCAAACCCTAAAATCAAATCAAAATAAGATCAATGGCCGTCATCTTGTCACTCCAAAACCCTAGAGTAGCCGCCACCAACTAGAAGCAAATTAAAGACAACAATTCAATTCAAATCAATCCTGAAACTACAACAACGAAATTGTCTACAACAAGGGAACACTAATCAATTACATAATTCAGATCCCAGAACTCAAGACCCCTTTTTCGGTGGGTTCTAGTCATTTTAGGTTAAATAAATAAAAGTGAATCGTGGTAGACTATGATTTGGGTATATGTTGTTTATAGTTATGCAAGTTTATTGTTGTTGTGGATCATGAAATTATGCAAGTTTATTGTTATTGTTGATCATGAAATTATGTAAGTTATTATGTGATGAATTCATGAATCTATGCAAGTCGTTATCATGAATCTATTCAAGTTGTTATTATGAACCTATGCAAGTTGTTATCATGAATCTATGCAAGTTGTTATTATGAATCTATGCAAGTTGTTATCATGAATCTATGCAAGTTGTTATTATGAATCTATGCAAGTTGTTATCATGAATCTATGCAATTTATTATTCATGAAAGTATGCAAGTTGTTATGTTATGCAATTTGTTAATCATGTTGTAAATCATGAATCTATGTGAGTTGTTAATTATGTTGTTAATTCATGAACCTATGCAAGTCACCTATGCAAGTTGTTATGTTGCAAAATCATGAATCTATGCAAGTTGTTAATCATGTGGTGAATCATAATTATATGCGAAGTTATCATGTCATTTTCCCTAGTTGTCATGCTTATGCCAAAAATTGTACTGAAAATGATCACCTTGTCATTCCCTTTATTTTATTGTTATGGTGAGGCTACTTTGTAGCCTCGATGACGCCAAAAACGCAAACGGTTACGCTAGTTAAGAAATGGGGAGAAAGGGGAATTTGTAATAGGCATGATTTGCATAGTGATTATGTAAATTAGACACATGATTCTAGCAGGGAAACATGTAAATAATTATCTATTATGACATGGGTAAAATTGAGTGAAAATGGTATGATTTGAATATGACCATTTATGGATAGGAAATTCAAATTGTTAATAAGATAGGTATTGACACCTATAAAAAGGAAAGGATTAATTAATTAACTTAATTAATAAAAAGAGGAATGTTTAAGCAATTAAAGTCTGAAGATTTAATATTGAAAGTGGCATAAATGCCTTAAATGGCATAAAATAAATTTGTGATGAAATTGGTATGACTTTACATACCATAAACAAATGGACATAATTGAGTCAATTATGACCATAGTTAAATTTGAAATTGATTGATAATTTGAATAGGGAGATTATTTCAAATTGGGAGAATAATTAATTTTGTGTAATTAATCGTCTAAGACACGAGGTTAGGCTCTTTTGTGGTGTAAGACTGCCCGGACCCGCCTGGCAAATCCAGCTGCCACAAATGCCAGTCTAATGTGGGAGGTCTTAGGCATAAATAAAATGTGTGACAGTTGTAAAGACACGAGGTTAGGCTCTTTTGTGGTGTAAGACTGCCCGGACCCGCCCGACAAATCCAGCTGCCACAAATGCCAATCTAATGTGGGAGGTCTTTATAAGGTTACGGTCTTAATGAATTAAGAAACACTTAACCAGATAAACATGTAGTGGGACATGAGGGGTTAAATGGGTGCCTTGGTTGGCATGTGGAATTAAGTGGGGGCCTTTGGTGGCATGTGAAATACGATTTGGTGTCTCAATAATTAATTAATGCTGATTAAAGACAAATATGGATGATAAACAAAAGTTTGGTTGAGTGAGTGATTCTCTGGGTAACGATCTGATGTTGATCTCGGTCTTCGGGGTTGGTACTTATGGAGTTATTCTCTTAACCAATGTATCTGTGGACTAAGCAGAACCTAATCATAAACAAAGTGAAAGGGTTAAGACCAACTTAACCAATAAATTGATAAATGGGTAGGTGGGTAATATTAGTATATATAGGCCCACAAACTTAACCATTAAAAAGGGGTTATGTAATTAAAGACACCTAATGGTATACATAACCGGGGCAGAATAGTAAAGCTATGTATTAAGGACACCCTTAGGGGTACGCATAACAAATGGGAATAAATAGAGTTATGTATTGAAGACACCTAAAGGTACGCATAACCGATAGGTAAAATAGGGGTTATGTATTAAAGACACCTATAGGTACGCATAACTAATTTTGGGCTATGTAATTAAAGACACCTTAGGGTATACATAGTCAGTAGAAAACCTAGTGGGGATACAAGTCATAGGGGAGAGCTTGTATCATGTTGTGTGGGACCCATTTCAGTCAGTAACCCAGAGGGGTATCATAGTAAAGAACTCCGTACTAGGCGGGGAAGGGGCACGCTTACTGATTGATTGTAAGAGATCCAAAACGAGACAGATGGTGTGGGCGGCGCAAACTGACCGGGGACATGTGCGTGCATGGGCTGGGCAGAGGGGGACAAGACGACCGTGACACCAGTAGGTATAACTGTGCACACCTTGGGTTGCCACTTTATGGAAGTGATACCCCTTAGTTGTGGGACCAGCACATGGTATCTACAGAGTAGGGAGCCGATCGACTAAGGTAGTGGTTAGGGTATACCCGGACGTATGCCCTAAGTCTACCAATTTATAGTAGGCGGGTAGTGGGTACGACTAGTTGAGATAGGAGCAGGCGGCACCTATGACAGCAGCTAGGAATACATGAAACTACCACCATCGTTAGCATTAGCAGAAGGGATCATCCCATCTTGATTTGACTAGTAATAATGCAGAGTTGTTGTAGTGAAGCATGCATACACCTTACCTTATTTGTCTTTCATACTTGCCATCTGTACTGTGAATCCTCTTATCCACTTTGTATGCCTGTCATGTTTACCTTTATTTATTTACTGGCTAAAAGTTACTGGACTCACCAGACGTATGTCCGACCTAGTTTGTTTTCCTCTTTTCTTCCGTTTCCCCCCACCCCCCCCAGGTTCTCAGGGTGGAAACACCCAGGTTTAGTCCGGATTTGGATATCATCTTCTAGGAGCTACTTCTGAAGTATGGCTCGAGTCTCTGTCTCTTATATGGCTTGCTCTTTAATATGGGGAATGATGTTTTTTTTAAATACCTATGTACTCTGATGATATAAGACAGAAGTGTTTTGTTGTAATGGTTTTATGACTCATGGTATTATATAACAAAGTATTTTGGTGATTTAATAAAGTTGTTAATTTTCCGTTGCAAAATTTTTATATTTGTCCTGTGATATTCTGTGTCTGTTTACCAAAAACGCTCCACTGAAGTTAAGGCATTCCCTTTGTGAGTGACCTTAATGGAGGTGGGGTGTTACAATTTATGCTCCATAGGGCGGGGAAACGTATTGTTCAGGCACAACTAATCCACTAAAGTATTTGTGGACCGGCTCTGAAGATCCAACGGTCACTCGAGCTCTGATCCTGAGACATGGTAGGCTCGATTGTCTCGAATTCGGTAAGGACTATCTCTTGCTTTGGTTCATGATGGAAATCCGACTTCTAATACGAAACCATACGGTTTTGATTGTATAACTAGTATGGCGATATAGTATATGGTAGCTATGCCATCTATGACTGATACATTATGATTGAAATTTTTTTGAAACATATATACACTAATAATAATATCAAATCCGTTTTAACGTATCAAGCATTTTTGACCATTATAAGGTAAAACTCTATCCTCCGATTTGCGTTGCATTGAGTGATGGGACTTGAGTCTTATAATGGTTTCATCTTTCTATACAGCATTGCATTGTTTAATGATTTATTTTATTTATGCACTGGCAATCCAATGGAGTAAAACCATTCCGCTTTAGTGACGTGGTCCTGTTTTTAGCCTTATTATTAGATAGGTTAAGTAGGATTTCTCATACCAGTCCCATGACTGACTCGTAGTTTGTTTCGCTTTGCAAACTCGGGTGCCCTCTTTTCCATACGGAAAGTCGAGTGGCTTGTTTTGCAGATATCTATTTTTTAGGAAGGTTTCTAGATCGAAAATTAAAGCTATGGCCAGAGCAATGATAGTCTTCCGCTGCATTGTCTTAAGTTTATTGTAAATTAATCTTCCGCTGTATTATTATTTATTCAATGTTCTCTGATATATTCTGTACTCCGATAGTCTTCCGCTACATTATTATAATGTTTATAAAAGTCTTCTGTTATTTGTTCTAATGTGTTGTATGCCCAAAGTTAGTGTATCTTTCGATTTCCTGCGAGGGGAATTTTCGGGTCATTAGAGATGCCATGTATTAAGCGCAAATACTATGGCAACTAGCTCTAAGTCATGGGTTGGGTAGTTGTTTTCATGAGCTCTTAGCTGCCTTCCTCCATAACATACTACCCTTCCTTTTTGCATTAGAACCGCACCAAGCCCTGTATCACATGCATCAGTGTATATTGTAAACACTTTATTCCCATCGAGCAAGGTCAAGACTGGGGCTGTTGTTAGATACCTCTTCAATCGCTGGAAAGAAATATCACAATCTATATCCCATGAAAATGTAAAATTCTTCTTCGTTGGCCTGGTGAGTGGGGCTGATACCTTTGCGAAGTCCTTAATTAACTTCCTATAATATCCTGCTAACCCTAGAAAACTTCTCACCTCCATTGCATTCTTTGGGATCTGCCTATCCTGAACTACAACCACCTTTGTGGGATCTACTGCTATCCCTTTTTAGAAACCACGTGCCCTAGGAATCTCACCTCTTTTCTCCAAAAATGGCATTTGGAGAACTTTTCCTTAAGTTGATGCGCACACAGAGTTTTCAAAACTTCTCTCAAATGTTGGGCATGCTCTTCCTCGCTCTTCGAGAAAATCCAGATATCATCGACAAAGACCACGACAAATTTATAAACCCCTGGAACACCATACTCATCAGATCAACAAAATAGGCAGGTGCATTCATCAACCTAAAAGGCATAACAAGCCATTCAAAGAAACCATCTGGAGCCCTAAAAGCGGTCTTGTCTATACTGTCCTCGGCCACCCTTAACTGATGAAATCCCGTGGCCAAGTCTAACTGAGAGAATACCGATGCACCAACAAGTTGGTTAAAAAGATCATCTATCCTTAGGAGTGGGTGCCTGCCCTTCTTAGTGAGTTTACTCAATTCTCTATAATCTACACATAAGCGAAGCGAACCATCCGCCTTAGTTGCGAATACCCCAGGAGCACTCCATTCATATATGCTTCGCCTAATGCTACCCTTTCTCAAGTAGCTTCCTTACTTGCTTACTAAGCTCCCTCCTTTCTCTTGGAGCCATATGGCGCACAGGTAATGCAATTGTCTTTGCATTTCCACCAAATATATACGAAAATCGATCTCGCGCCTCGAGGGCAAGCCCCATACCTCGTCAAAAACATCAGGATAATCACAGACTACTGGTACAGATCGTAGATCATAGATAGATTGTAAAGACCTGGGTTTTCGCGATCCTGGTTATCGACATAAAGTCGATGTCGACAACCCAAGCATTAGAAATACCGGATAGTTAATGAAAGAAGTTAGAGGGTGAGAATAGATAAGATAGAAAATTAGAATAGAAGAAGGAGAAAAAGATCACAACATCAGAGTAAAGACGAATCTGACAGCGGAACGAATAAATATATTTCATAACATAGCTTTGAAATAAAACAGTATCTTTATACAATAACATTATTAGAGTATAACACTTACATCATAGCGAAAATAAACAATAGCTATAAAAACGTTGCTGAAGCCTCCAACTCCAGCTCCTCCTAGTGCATATGTAAATCCCGACTACTTGACTATTCGTACAAATTTGAGAACCCAAGATTTAGAGAAAACAAAACAAACTCCAGGCCAGTCATGGGACTTGTATGAGTAAACAATTTAAACCAGTTTGAACAATTAAACGATATATCATAAGACCACGCCGTATAACGGAACGAGTTTTTCCCTTATGAGAATCCAAAACACTTGGTCCAACATTCCAAAACCTTTTGAAAATAATGATAATCTTTATATCAAACTCATTTGATATTATAATAATCTCTATCAACCATAATACAATAATTATCTAGCAGAACGCTTTCATCTCACGTTCCTCATACATAATATATAATCAAAAACCGCGGGCACTTATTGGATAATGAATTCCAACTGGTAAGTTATGAGACCACCTTCCGACAGTGTATCTCTATAGAGGAACACACCGGGTTCAAAAAGAACATCTTGTAACCCAGGCTAAACATGACCGATCACTCATTTCGCTTGAGTATACCGAATGTATTATTACCAACGGTTGGGATCAGCAACCATTTCCCGAAAGGGACAACATCGAAATAGATTAAAGAAGTAAGTGAAACTCTAGATCAGGTGACAGTACACCCTACTTGGCAGCTAACCACTTAGCCATGCGACCTACCCGATTTTATACTATTTCCAGGTTGTGAGGCTAGTGGTCTCTCTTATCTCTGACAGATCACCCATTTATTCACTTTGACTGTCACATCGTCATACCCGCCAAATCACAAATTGATTTCGCCAAAAACACCACGGGTATACAACTAAGAGAAATGAATTCCTCCGCCACCAAACTTAAATACGTTTGGAGAGATCAACTTACGCGATCTATTAAATATACTCTGTCAGACATTCTTCCATACAGGTCATCCTAGGACTGGACAGGCCGAAGACACTATTATGTAAATCCATCTTAGGAAATTTCTACCTAGGATTTACTGAACAACCCTTGCATAACACCGTCTTCAATTATCTTCATCATATTTGATTCACAATGCTAATGCAATACGGAATGGTTTTCAGATAATATATCTGATCCCAGTCTCTCCGTATTGACAATGGAAATAGTCAAAAACTTTAATAGTCGGTGATTTAACTATCAAAGGAAAACATGTGTACAAACAACGGTCGTATTTCCAAATGGAAATCTTACCGATCAATCATCATTTCATTTCCCAGTTTCCCATTTATCGTTTCCATATATTCATAAATTCCTTATTTTCGAAAATTAGAAAATATACGTTATTAACTTTGGAAAAAATTTCCATTTCTGATTAACATATTAATACCTTCCCACCTCTATCAATCTCTAACTGTAAACTAGTAAGAGAACAACTTCCCAAGCATAAACCCCGAAGGCCGAAACCAACATTAGAACGAAACCCAGAAAGCCATTCAACTTAACTAATTTCTAGTCAGTTTCTAATTTCAGTAATTCCATTGAATTCCTAATTCAAACCCCAAATTCCTTTATAATATTTTATTTGCAAAATAATTACTTAAATCATTTATTCACATTAAATGTGAATAATATTTCTTCTTTGCAATCAAAACAGTATGATTTCATATTAAAAAACAATATCCCAAATCCAATTTCTATTTATACTTCTAATTATAGAATTATTTATATATAATCTCATTTTATTCTTCTAATATTTATAATCCCATTTATAATCACCTTAATAAATGCTGCTCAACTTCCATTTAAAATATCGGTGTTAAAACCGATTCTTACTTCTCTATATAAATTCAGTCTTATATTTTCTGTTTATCAAATGATAAATATTTTATTTAATTTATGAAACATTATTGATAAATTAATTTTCTCAAACTATTTGTTAAAACAGATTTCTATTTAATATCCACTTTAAACAATCTTCTCGTAATTCCCTTATAACTCATCAATTTCATTTTATAATCCTATTTATTTTCTAAAGAAATATTCCTTTTATAATATTTTATTTACTTTCTAAATAAATATTCCATTTATACTCTATTTATTTTCTAAATAAATAATCCTTTTATACTTCGATTTATTTTCTAAACAAATAATCCTTTTATACTTCTATTTATTTTATAATTATTCCATTTATAAAATTCTTTGATTTTATAAATATCTCCTTTTATAAAATTCTTTAATTTTATAAATATATTATTTTCAATATACACTTTGAAATTTTCCTTTTCACATCCGGTATTTCTTATGGTATTTAAAATACCAAATAACCATGATCAACATCATATACACACCCATAATGAATCATAGATTATATATCACATCATATACCACAATATATGAAAACAAATAGTATTATAAATATTGAGGAATCATGTTGGATCCCTTCAACCTTTTTTCCCTGCATCATAGATGTTAAACAATATAAATAACATCGATTTCATTTCAATATGAAATATTCTGATAAACAGAATCAATATTTGATTAATGATTTATATATATATATATATATATATATATATATATATATATATATATATATCGTTATCTACAATTTCAACCAATAAATCAGCAATTCAACCAAACAATCAACACAACAATCAATCAACATTTGTCAATACTAGATTATATTTATAAAAATATAAACTGTACAGAGTTAGTGACATTTACTCACATTAGACGGTTATCATTAAATAACGATAGTTGTCGTTGATTCATATTAGACAATTTAATTCTCTATAAATTGTAATGAGCTCCAATTAACTCCCAGTCAGTTCCATCGTATAGCCGCCGTCCATACGATCCCAATGGATCTTTTTTCGCTGGAAACCGATATCGTGTGAGGAAGTTATGCAATTTTCAAGTTAACATGTTAAAGAAAATAAAATAGATTTAAATAAATTAGGTAATTAGGCTTTACCCATTCAAATCCGGCCCACCCCACTATTAAAAACCCACGCCCGTGAATTCCTTCTTCCCTGTTCAAAAAAAATCCAGTAGCCTACTCCTGTAAACACCGTTAGCCGATTTCTCTTTCTCCTATCTCCTTCTTCTTTCACCTTAAATAATTCATTTAAAAATCACCAGAATTCAACTCATCGAATTATTTTGCAATGCACAACCAAGATGATGCATTCGTCTCCTTAAATAAAAAAGCATTTGAACCATCTTCTTTCTGCTACTGGAAAATCGCACTACCCCAGTTTCATCACGACTTCCAACTGCTCCATTGCATCACCTACTCAACCGAAAATCAAACAAACTACACCATACTTCATATCTTCGAATCCTCTTCCCGACTACACCCAACACACTCCACTCGCCTACACCTAACGAAATCCGATTTTGAGTTATTCCTCGGCCTGCTACAGGTCAACGTATTAACAAATCCAACACGCAATTCCCCCAAGCTTCCTCAACCAATGCTAAATTGAACGACCATCTCAAATATCACCTCCAAATCATCCATTGAAGTTTATCCATTACCCAAAACCGAACCCTAGGGTTTGCTCTTACCTGTAGACCATCGTAAACATGAATCACACTTAGGGTTTTCTACACAGAAAAGAAGCTCCTTCCAAGACGAGCATTATGATATCTATTTGATGATTTATAGAGTTTTGATTTGATTACTAAGAATTTACAAAGAAGAAAAGTTTCACGTTTTCTTCCTTCAGAAGTAGCGGCGTGATTATTCCTCCCTGTTGACTATAGAGAAAAAGAGAATTAGTTTTAGGAAGATTTATGGTGAATTTTTAGGAAAGTTTTATATTTTTATATTCGATTATAATATTAAATTTAACCAATCGCTATATGTGTTTGTTGTTTAAAAATTCATACGATCACATAAAATACCCAATTTCAATGAAACTGGACAAGCGGCTATAGTTTGACATTATGGACCCAACGAAACTGGTTTCGACGAATTTCGAGTCTGTTTGCTCACACAGCATATTTTTAAAGTCAGATTATTGACTATTTTTCACATTTAAATTCCACACAGCCACATACGGACTCCATAAATCACAAAATTGAAATATAACATTAATTTAATATTTCGGATCCAACAAAATTAGTTTCGTCAAAAACGGAGGTCATTTGCAAAACAGGCTATTTTTAAATCCCTAATTAGACCCATTTAAATATTAATATATTTATAAGTAATTAAATTAAATATTAATAATAAAAATTATAATATATATATTCACACAGAATATGTTACAGCTCCAAAATATAAATATCTGGATTTTTAAATCGATATTTCAAAATCCCAGATTAAATCATTATTCAGTTTATATTGAAAATCCATTTATAATATAAATAAAACGTTATTAATTATAAAGGAACTCCATAGCGACTTTTTGAAAATTTGATTTGGACATAACTCATAATCTAAACGATGAAATCTCGATTTTTCTCTTCCATTAGAAAAATATACTTCACCAGCTCCGAACGTTTCTTGTTTCATTGAAATCCGGCTTAAAACGGATTCTACATATTCGTTTAAAGTTCAAAATGCCAAATTACGAACTACCGTGCCATTTCTGGCTCAATTATAATTTAAATTTAAATTATATGTTCAACTGTCGTTTATATAATATTTTCATTAATATAATTCAACTCTAAACTGAAATATATATTATAAATGATCCAATTCACACAATATTATGAATTCCACAATTTCCGACTATTTCAAAAATTAAATATATTATTTATATTAATTAAATATTCAATATTATTTAATTCTGGTCATTTAAATTTACCAAACCATTATTTAGATAATTAAATTATTTATTATCCGTTAAAAATACGGGTCGTTACATAGATGCAACAAGAAACTCTAGGAAACTAAGCACCAGAGATGCTTGCGGGTTACAAGAAATCTCGAGGGTCCTTCCATGGCAAGTCAAAAGTCTAACGACCCTCCTCTTACAATCTAGAATGGCACCATACATGGTTGGCCAATCCATCCCTAGAATCAAACCATAACCCATAAAACCAAGCACATATGCGTGGCACTCGAATTCAACGCCTAACACAGATATTCACAAACCCTGACAAATCATGGACAAATGAGTTGAACCAACAATGGGGTTTGAGACAACTACGGGATCCACTACCATACTAGTATTTAGGTGCAGAAACTCAACCATAGAACTAGATATAAATGAATGTGATGCGCCAAAATCAAAAGGAGTTCTAATAGGATGATTGGAAAGAGAAATCAAACCTTCCACGAAAACCTTCCTGCCTCTATTTGGAGCACTGGTTGCGAGACCATGCACCTGCCCTCCAGAAGCTCCTGCCCTTTGACCTTGTCCCTGTTTCTTCGGGCACTCTTTAGGAAAGTGTCTGACTTCTCCACAATTGAAGAAAGTATTCTTCCTTCTTTTGCAGTCCTTTACCAAGTGACCCTCACGTCCGCAACTATGGCACTTCCTCTTATCCTTAGCCTTTTCATTCTTTCCGCCCTTCTTCTGTTGTTGTTGCCCTTTCTTGGGTCATACTTTCTTGTTTTGTGTTTCCTCAACCTTAACTTCCTTCTTTTCACCTTTTTCTTCCTCATGCATCAAGCCCATATCAAGAAGCCTTTCAAAAGTTTCTCCCATTGGAATATGGGACATAGCTAACCCATGAAGGGGTTCATTTAGTCCTTTAAAAAACCACAAAACTTTCTTATGTGGAGTATCTACCAGTTCCAATCCAAACCTCGCTAGCTGGTTGAATTTGTTTACATATTCTTTAACAGTCATGCCTCCTTGCTTGAGCGCCAAGAACCTTTTTGTTTGCATGCTTTTCTGAGCTTGAGAAAGAAACTTCATTTCAAATCTCTATCTAAATCATCCCAATTTGCTACCGGACGCCTTGCTTGGGTTACTTCTTACTGGAACGAAGTTCCATCTTTCAGTAGCCAGGCGGCTAACTGAATCTTCCTACGATCGTCCACTTCGAACATTTCAGACAGATCCTTCGTTTCTTTATGCCAATTCCTTGCATCTACGAATGTCTCGTTTCCATGGACTGACTTTCCTTCCATAGTAGGAAATCTTTGCAGACCTTAGAGAAGTTATCTACACGTGGAGGAGGAGGAGGAACTACAGGTGCAGCGGGTGGAGGAACATCAGGTTGTCCACCGGCAGGTGCCATAGCCTCTAGATACCTATGGAACCAGCCTGGTATCGTAACGCCCTCAGGAATATTAGGTTCCCCAGACATGCTGAAAAGAAAAAGGTAGAGGGATTTGGGCAAAGGATCGAAAGATATTGCATATGGCTTTCGGGAGTATGTTTTTTAAAATAGGCTCTTCTTTTGGAAAATGCTTTCTTTTAAAACCTTTTTGAAAAATAATTTTCAAAATCTTTTATCTAATCTGGTAACCTTCAGCTCTAATACCAAATTTGACACCCCACGTACATTAATGTCACTCATTAATAGAATGTATTAAGTTCCTTGAAGCATTATAGGTAAACAGAAACAGAAACAGAAACATTACAAGACAGATATAAAATAGGAGTGGAATTAAAAACTTTATCAATCATAAAGCATCGTGGTTCAAAACGTCATATGTCTAAAAATACATAAACCTAGTACATTATTAAAACTTCTGTCTTGCACTTAAAATATCAGAGTAAAATAACTAAAGAAGCATAATCTCCAAAAGAAACATAGCCATAGTAGCAAAGATAAGATCTTGAGCAATACATCTAAGCAGCTCCAGCAAAATGAAAGCAGATTCCTGATCAAGCTTGAGTATTCCCACCCTGAGAACCTAGGGAGAATGAAAGAAAAGGAAGAGAAAACAAAATGGGTTAGACATAAAGTCTGGCGAGTCTAGTTACTTTTAGCATAAAAATAAGTAAAAGTACTATGATAGGCATATAAAGTGGATAAGAAAGATAACATCATAAAAGGCAGGTATGACAAGGTAAACAGGATAAACATGATAGGGTGTAATATGCTTCTCTAATGATTCCTCTGCACCGATACTAGTATAACCAGAATGAGATGATCCCCAACATGTACAAGATGGTAGACTTAGATGTACTTCCAGGGAGAGGTTTTTACCCCATACAATCAACAGGCAGCCCAACGTTCCGGAATTACCCCTGAAGGTAATAACGGGCTCCTAAACATACTGGAGTCTAAGTGTACCTTAACTACTACCCTAATCGATCGTCTCCCTGCTCCGTAGATACCCTGTGTTAGCCTTCATGGTAGGGTGCATCACTCCCTAAAGTGGCAACCCTTCATTTTCCCGATGTGCACAACCATATCTACCATTGTCACATCATCTTATTTTTCTGAGCAAGCAGAGTCATGCATGCACTTGACCACAATGGAACATGCCGTCGGACACCGTCCCCACTTTTGGATCACTTATAATCAGCCCAGTAAGTGTGCCCCGACTTCGACCTAACTCGGAGTACTCGTTTGATACCTATACATGGGTTACTGATTGAAATAGGTCCCATACACAAGATGATACAAGCTCTCCCCTTTGTCTTGCATCACCACTAGGTTTTCCACAGGTGATGCCCTACCAGTTTAAAAGATCGCATAACCTCACAGGTTAAGTTTGTGGGCCTATATATATAAATATTACCCACCCCAGATTTACTTAACTCACCCACTATTTCAAACAAATTTACTTAACCTCTATTCAAGTTCATGTTCATACAATCCCTATGGATTCAACTAGGTTAAGTATTCCAATTCATTACCATGTACATTTATGGTTATAGTGTGCTAGACCTCCCACATTAAGCCTACCACTTATGGATGCTGGATATGCCGGTCGGTTTCGGGCATACTTCTTCCACGAGTCGGGCTTCACCTCGTGTCTTAGCACATCTCATGTTTGTGCACCTAGACCCCTCACATTAGATTCACCACTTGTGGTTGCTGGATATGCTGGGCGGTTCTGGGCAGACTTCCACCATAAGTGTAATCTAAACTCGTGTCTAAGCGCGGTTACAGTTTCTAATTACTGTAATCCTAGGCATTTCCATTATTAATGAATTATACTTATGTCGTTATAGGTTTTCATGCCCCTTTTCCCAAGTTATGTTCATAATGAACCATATGCCCCAAATTAATGTTATTATACTTTATTCAAATTATGCCCAAATTCCCAATTACAAATTATGCCCCAATAAAAAGTTTTCCCCTCGTTCCCAATCTAACGCATTCGCATATTTCAGTGGCATGCCTAGGCTCGAAGGTAGCCTGGCTATGAAAATAAAAGAGAAAAAAAATGGAGGGAATAGAACAGAGATGATCATACAAACATGATGGACGTATAATGGCAGAAACAGGCATAAAACATATAGTGGCATAAAGATAAGGTAGACATATGGGAATAGATCTAATGAACTTATGATAATAGAACTGATTCTGTAACACCCCGAATTCTGAATAATTGAATTAACTAAATTTAAGAAAGTTTAATTTATAATAAGAGAATCAAGGGAAACGGGTTGCGCCATTGTGTTCGTCTCGGAATTCTGGTTGAGATAGACTCCGAGTTCGCGTGAATTGGACTTCGTATTAAGAAGTTATGGCGATCGGAAGTTTCAGAAAATTAAAACAGATTTTAAATATTCGAATTTCAAAATCAAATTGGGCTAGGCGGGAAAAATCCCGCCAGGGCCAGGTCGACCTGCCCCCCCGGGGCAGATTTGTTTGATGACGATTTGATGACTGTTTGCTGAGTCATTAGGCTTTCTGATCTGGTCTGAATGGCTGGGGTTAATTCTGGGTTGATCAGATGGCCTAAATTAATTCAAAACCCTATAAAAACTCATGTAGACTCAAACCCTAAAATCAAATAAAAATTTAGAACAATGGTCATCATGTTATCACCTTACAGCCTAGAGTGGCCACCACAAATTAGAGAGGAAGAAAAGCTAATCAATTCAATTCTAATCTAAACCGCAACAAATTGTCTTCTTCAAAGGAAAGCTAAATCAATTTCAGAACTCAGATTTCAGAACCCAAGACATTCTTTGAATTGCGAGTTCGATTTCTTCAATAAGATAATTAACAATTTAATTGGGTTGAGTCATGATTTGGGTTATATGGTTATGTTGTGAATCATTCACCGTTATGTTATTATTTATGTTGTAAATCTATGATGTTATTATCTATGTTGTAAAGCTGTGATGTTATCATCTATGTTGTAAATCTATGCTAATGGTTGGCTTATGTACAATCAATTCATAATGATGCTTCATATGCTAGTTTGGTTATGTTGTGGAACTAATTCATATGTTAATCATATGTAAGTTTAACATGATTCATAGTTCAATATGCAAGTTTGGATGTTAATTTATACATGAATCATATGCAAGTTTAACAAAAATCATATGTAACTTTGTACGTTTAATTTGATTTATGACCTCTATTTTATATGTAAGTTTACACCTAAAGTATATGCTAAGACATATGTGAGAATAATTCATTTAACAAGATAATTCTTGAATTAATATTGATCGGTTTATATTTGGATTATGAGATTTTGTCTATTAATTCATGTGGCATAGTTAGCTATTATCACCTTTGTTGTAAACATATAAACAAGTTAGTTAATTTAGTAAATCTATTCCTTATGCCTGATCCTATATATGTAATTTGATTATATAAG
Organism: Allium sativum; assembly: GCA_030737875.1. NCBI lineage: Eukaryota > Viridiplantae > Streptophyta > Magnoliopsida > Asparagales > Amaryllidaceae > Allium > Allium sativum. The sequence goes on along the minus strand of CM060922.1, from coordinate 249,806,112 downwards.
AATATTGGAATTTTATGCAAGTGGGATATTAGTCATATGCAAGTTCATTTGTGAATCAAATGTAAAATTGCAAGTGAATCATATATGTGAATCCTATGTTAGTACACATATATAAGTATGTGATGTTAGTAATCCATATGCGAGTTGAATGTGGTTTATATGTAAGTTAGGTGAAAACCCAAATCAATACATACAACTTCACACTCATGTTTAGATCCATGATTAGATCTATTGTAATACATAGTTTATGCTAGATTGTGATTTATACGTCCATACACTATGCAAATTCACCTTTATGCATAATAATCTATGCAAATCACACCGTGTACATAATTTAGTCCATGCTAGTTTGTTGCTACATATATGTTAGTTATGGATTATGCAGATTATGCCAATCATGCAAGTTTATCTTTTTAGATCTATTTTTTTTATGAGACATGCTAATTGCGATATTTGGATCTATTTCCATGTATTGCCCAATTTGTGACATTTTTTAAATTTGCTCCACGAAAGTTAATGCTCTGTAAAGTAAACTTTCCTTGAAAATAGCTTCTTTAAAACAAGTTTTTGAAAATACTTTCTTGGAAAATAATACTTTTGAAAACACTTTTCAAAACTTTTTATCTATTCTTGTAACCCTAGAGGATCAGTGATGCTTAGTTATCTTGAGTCACTTGATGCATCCAATGATGATTTACATTCTTTTCATATAGTCCGTGAATATTTTGATGTCTTCGATGAGGAGAGGGGTCTACCCCAAAACGTGAGACAGACTTTCGTATTTATCTTGTAGACAATGCAAAACCAGTATCTCTGCCAGTAAGCCACATGGCTCCTCGTGAGAGGAGGGAACTCAATAAGCAAGTAGGAGAGTTGCTTGAGAAGGGGTTCATAAGATGCAGTATATCGGGATGGGATGCTCAATGTTTAGCTGTTTTGCTAGTATCATCTCATGTAGATTGTCCGAATTCGGAGGAGATATTCCTTGGGTGCTTGTCTGATATTGGTTTAGGCCTTTGGGGCTTGTGCTTGGGGAATGTCGAGTTCGACTAGGATGGTTTATGTGAGATAGATAGCTGTGGTGATTTTCATTTCATGATAAGACTAGTCGATGGTATGGACTGCCCCGAGTTAGACTCAATAGGGTTATGAGATGACTCGAGTGGGACTCGAGAAAGATGTGAAGTAATGGATTGTTTAGGACCGTATGTTGATGCCATTTGTTTTCTTCTTGAGGAAGAAGGCGGGATTCTTAGGACACGTGGTCTCTAAGGAAGGGATAGTTGTGGATCCCGCAAAGGTAGTGGCAATCCAAGAATTGAAGGTTCCAAGAAAAGCAACGGAAATAAGAAGTTTTCTACGAGAGACGGGCAGCTATAGGAAGTTCGTTAAGGGCTTTGCGAAGATAACAGCCCCAATTTTAACTTTGCTAGATGAAAGCAAACCGTTCACAATATATATACATATATATACCGGTGCTTGCGAAGCAAGGCTTGGAGCACTTTTCGGTGCAAGAGGAAAAAAGATAATATTCAAAAGGCGGTAAGTATGAGCATCACTTGTAGTCCACAGACAGATGGACGGATAGAAAAGGGGTGTATAGAATCCTTGAAGATCTTTTGAGGTTATGTATCCTAGATTCCTAAGGGACATGAGAAGAGGCAACTAGCTTGGTGGTGTTTATGACGTGTTCCATGTATCATATTTGAGGAAGTGCTTGCACAAGACCGCGGAAGTGGTAGAGCCGAGCTTGCTTAGAGAGGTGGAGATAGAGCGTGATGCGACGATTCGACGAGCTCCTACATGCATTCTTGGGTCGGAGATTAAGAAGTTGAGGAATCAAGAGGTCAAGCTAGTCAAAGTGCAATGGGGAGATGATGAGAACAACACTACTTGGGAGACGGAAGAGAAGATGCATTCATTATACCCTTTTCTTTTCGAGGGTATGTCTTTCAATTTCTCCTTTATCGCTTAGCTTATACTTATTCTATCTTTAGTATGCCCTCTCGCTAGTATCTTTGACCTTTAGATAGGGTAATCCTATGGTTGAAACATGTGTTTGAGACATGTTATGTATGGTAGTTGCATGTGGATGCAAGTGGTTGCTCGTGGATGCATATACACACACTTTAGGCACTAGATTGGCTCAGTCACTTTCATATTGCATATTGCATATAAATGGATGTATATAGTCAAATGAATGTACATTGAATGTGTGTATCATATGGATGTTGCATTTAAATGATTGGTTGTGCACACATGTAGTAACGATGTGTATAGGGTTCTTTGCATACATGATGGATACACGGCACTATCATTATTTGCATTAAGGAGGTCGACTGAATCAGTGGACAGCCTGATTTTGCATTAGTATACGGACATATACACACACTATGCATATGTACATGAAAAAGCATTATAAATTTTGTAAGGACCATGGTTGCTAGTGGTTGATGGTTGATTAGATGGATGATTGGATGGTAGGATACGTTCTTCTTGACTTAGAGATTTCGAGGACGAAATCCTTTAGGTAGGGGAGAATGTAACACCCCGAATTTTGAGTAATTGAATTAACTGAATTTAAGAATATTTAATTTATAATTTGAGAATTAAGGGAAATGGGTTGCGCCATTGTGTTCGTCTCGGAATTCTGGTTGAGATAGAGTCCAAGTTTGCGTGAATTGGACTTCGTATGAAGAAGTTATGGCGATCGGAAGTTTCACAAAAATTTAAACAGATTTCAAAAATTTGAGTTTCAGAGTCAGATTAGGCTAGGCGGGAAATTTCCCTCCAGGGCCAGGTCGACCAGGGGGTCGACCTACCCATACAGGTCGACCTGGGGGTCGACCTGCCCCCCTAGGCAGATTTGTTTGATGAAGATTTTCTGACTCTTGGCTGAGTCATTAGGGCTGACTTGTCAACTTATCTTGACTGAATGGCTATGGTTCGTTCTAGGTTGATCAGATGGCCTAAATTAATTCTAAACTCTATAAAAACACATGTAGACTCAAACCCTAAAATCAAATAAAAATTTAGAACAATGGCCGTCATGCTATCACCTTGTAACCTAGATTAGCCGCCACAAATTAGAGAGGAAAAAAAGCTAACCAATTCAATTCTAATCAAAAATCGCAACAAGTTGTCTTCTTTAAAGGAGAGCTAAATCAATTTCAGAACTCAGATTTCAGAACCCAAGACATTCTTTGAATTGTGAGTTCGATTTCTTTAATAAGATAATTAACAATTTAATTGGGTTGAGTCATGATTTGTGTTATATGGTTATGTTGTGAATCATCGACCGTTATGTTATTATTTATGTTGTAAATCTATGATGTTATTATCTATGTTGTAAAGCTGTAATGTTATCATCTATGTTGTAAATCTATGTTAATGGTTGGCTTATGTACAATCAATTCTTAATGATGCTTCATATGCTAGTTTGGTTATGTTGTGGAAGTAATTCATATGTTAATCATATGTAAGTTTAACTTGATTCATAGTTCTATATGGAAGTTTGGATGTTAATTTATACATGAATCATATGCAAGTTTAATGAAAATCATATGCAACTTTGTACGTTTAATTTGATTTATGACCTCTATTTTATATGTATGTTTAGACCTAAAGGTATATGCTAAGACATAAGATAATTCTTAAATTAATATTGATGGGTTTATATTTGGATTATGAGATTTTGTCTGTTGATTCATGTGGCATAGTTAGTTATTATCACCTATGTTGTAAACCTATTCCTTATGCCTGATCCTATATTTATAATTTGATTATATTAGAAAATTGGAATTTTATGCAAGTGGGATATTAGTCATATGCAAGTTCATTTGTGAATCATATGTAAAATTGCAAGTGAATCATATATGTGAATCCTATGTTAGTGTACATTTACAAGTATGTGATGTTAGTCATTCATATGCGAGTTGAATGTGGTTTATATGTAAGTTAGGTGAAAACCCAAATCAATACATACAACTTTACACTCATGTTTAGATCCATGATTAGTACTATGTTTAGATCTATTGTAATACATAGTTTATGCTAGATTTTGATTTATACGTCTATACACTATGCAAGTTCACCTTTATGCATAATAATATATGCAAATCGCACCGTGTACATAATTTAGTCCATGCTAGCTTGTTGCTACATATATGTTAGTTATGCATTATGCAAATTATGCCAATCATGCAAGTTTATCTTTTTAGATCTATTTTTATGAGATATGCTTATTGTGATATTTAAATCTATTTTCATGTATTGCCCAAATTGTGACATTTTATAAATTTAGGCTATTTGGCTAGCCTAATATATTCCTTAAATTTCGTGTACGAACGTACAACGTATGGCAATGGGATAATATTAAAATAATTAATATTGAGAATTGGCATAAATGCCTTAAATGGCATATAATTAATTTGTAATGTTAATTGGTATAATTTTATATACCATAAATAGATGGACATAATTAAAGTGCCAATTATGGACATAGTTTGGAATTGATTGACAATTCAAATTAGGGATATTAATCCAATTTGGGGTTGAATAATAATAACTACCTAAAACACAAGGTTTAACTCGTTTGTGGTGTAAGACTGCCCGGACCCGCTCGGCAAATCCAGCAACCACAAACGGTAGTCTAATGCGAGAGGTCAAAGGCACAAATTAAATGGGTAATAAAGGCCTATGACACGAGGTTAGACTCGTTTGTGGTGTAAGACTGCCCGGACCCGCCCGGCAAATCCAGCAACCACAAACGGTAGTCTAATGTGAGAGGTCAAGGGCATAAATTAATAGATGCTTAGACACGAGGTTAAGTCTTGCTTGTGGTGGAAGTCTGCCCGGAACTGCCCGGCATATCCAGCGACCACAAGCAACCGACTTAATGTGAGGGGTCTGTGCATTAATAATTTATTAATGCTGATTAAAGACGAATATGAATGACAAACAAAAGTTTGGTTGAGTGAGTGATTCTCTGAGTAACAATTTGATGTTGATTTCGGTCTTCGGAGTTGGTACTTAGGGAGTTATTCTCTTAACCAATGTATCTATGAACTAAGATGTACTTAATCATAAATTAAGTAAAACATGGTAAGTGGATAGGGTTAAGACCAGCTTAACCAATAATATATAAGTGGGTAGGGTTAAGACCAGCTTAACCAATAATTTGATAAGTGGGAAGGGTTAAGACCAGCTTAACCAATAGTATATATATATTAATCTGATAAGTGGATAGGGTTAAGACAAACTTAACCAATAATATGTATTGATCTGATAGGGTTAAGACAAGCTTAACCAATAATAATATATTGATCTGATAAGCGGATAGGGTTAAGACAAACTTAACCAATAAGATATAAGTGGATGGGGTTAAGACCAACTTAACCAATAATATATTGATCTGATAAAGCGGATAGGGTTAAGACAAGCTTAACCAATAACACATGTTAATTTGTTAAGTGGATAACATGGGGGACATGTGGGATATAATTATAAACACTTAACCAAGTTGAAAACATGTAAGAAGACATGAATCAGAAGGGGTTAAGTGGGGAATCTTAGCAGGGACCAAGCATAGGTGGAAAGCTTGTGTGGGGATCCTTTTCAAACCAGTAAACCATTAAGTATCTTTGTGAGCTCGACCCAAGTCAAGGACGGGACACGCTTACTGAGTTTGATTGTAAGAGGCCAAAACGGGTTAGCGGTGGCAACGCAAGTCCAACGGGGTCATGTGCATGCGTGGGCCCGGGCTGGTAGGTAAGACGTTGTTGTATCGTGTAGATATAAGTCGTGCATCTTTAGTGGTATCGGGTTGCCACTTTGGGGAGTGATACACCCCATTATGGGACTAGCACGGGTATCTACGAGTTAGGGAGCCAATCGAATGGGGAAGGTAGTGGGTACGACTAGCGGAGATAGGAGCAGACGACACCTATGAAGACAGCTAGGAGTATAACTACCATATTATGAATAAATATTGTAATTAGAATGGGGAGGGTAGTGGGTACAACTAGTGGAGATAGTTGCAGGTGACACCTATGAAGACAGCTAGCGGTACATGAAACTACCATTATTATTATTATTTTGTTCAGTGGGCAGGACCAACTTTTAGGGTGACTAGTAATGGTGCGGTGTAATTAGCATTGGTGCAGTATAGTAATTATCCTATGGTGACTAAGAGCGCAATTAATGCCAAAATATTCCTCTGTTTACTTTGTCTTGCCCACTTGCTTCACAGTCATTCCTTATTTTTCCAGTTTATGCCTTATCCTAATTACTTTAATAATTGTATTGTTAAAGTTATGGTACTCACCAGACTTCATGTCTGACCCCCTTTGTTTTCGCCTCTTTTCTTCCTTCCCCCCTAAGGTTCTCAGGGTGGGACTAGTACTAGTGGAGCTTGATCTTGGATCTCTTTCTCTCTCTTTTGGAAGTGGTTGGATTGCTGAAAGTAAAGTTCAGCTCATCTCTTTTATGGCTACCTGTGTTGGGGTGTATGCTTTTTACTTTATGTACTCTGAAAACAATTTGTCAAGATGGATATTAAATGTACTTGGTTTATGAAGTTGTTGTAATCAAACCTTTTCTCCGCTGCAATAAAAGTTGTTTAAAAATTTTCAAGTACTAATATTTGTATCTGTCTTGTTATATTCTGTTCTATACACTAATAACGCTACATGGAAGTTAATGCATTCCCTTTGTGAGTGACATTAATAAATGTGGGGTGTTACACGTGGTATCAGAGCCATTAGGGTTGCGCCATTGTGTTAGTCTCGGAATTCTGGTTGAGATAGACTCCGAGTTTGCACGAATTGGACTTCGTATGAAGAAGTAATGGCGATCGGAAGTTTCAGAAAAATTCAAACAGATTTTAAATATTCGAATTTAAGACTCAAATTGGGCTAGGCGGGAAAAATCCCGCCAGGGCCAGGTCGACCAGGGGGTTGACCTACCCACATAGGTCGACCAGGGGGTCGACCTGCCCCCCCCCCCTCAGGAAGATTTGTTTGATGACGATTTAATGACTATTTGCTGAGTCATTAGGATTTCTGATTAGGTCTAAATGGCTGGGGTTAATTCTGGGTTGATCGGATGGCCTAAATTAATTCTAAACTCTATAAAAACACATGTAGACTCAAACCCTAAAATCAAATAAAAATTTAGAACAATGACCGTCATGCTATCACCTTGCAACCTAGAGTAGCCGCCACAAATTAGAGAGGAAGAAAAACTAATCAATTCAATTCTAATCTAAACCACAACAAATTGTCTTCTTCAAAGGAAAGCTAAATCAATTTCAGACCTCAGATTTCAGAACCCAAGACATTCTTTGAATTGTGAGTTCGATTTCTTTAATAAGATAATTAACAATTTAATTGGGTTAATTCATGATTTGGATTATATGGTTATGTTGTGAATTATTGACTGTTATGTTATTATTTATGTTGTAAATCTATGATGTTATTACCTATGTTGTAAAGCTGTAATGTTATCATCTATGCTAATGGTTGGCTTATGTACAATCAATTCATAATGATGCTTCATATGCTAGTTTGGTTATGTTGTGGAACTAATTCATATGTTAATCATATTTAAGTTTAACTTGATTCATAGTTCTATATGCAAGTTTGGATGTTAATTTATACATGAATCATATGCAAGTTTAACAAAAATCATATGCAACTTTGTACGTTTAATTTGATTTATGACCTCTATTTTATATGTAAGTTTACACCTAAAGTATATGCTAAGACATATGTGAGAATAATTCATTTAAAAAGATAATTCTTGAATTAATATTGATGGGTTTATATTTGGATTATAAGATTTTGTCTGGTTATTCATGTGGCATAGTTAGCTATTATCACCTACGTTGTAAACATATAAACAAGTTAGTTAATTTAGTAAATCTCTTCCTTATGCCTGATCCTATATATGTAATTTGATTACATAAGAACAGTGGAATTTTATGCAAGTGGGATATTAGTCATATGCAAGTTCATTTGTGAATCAAATGTAAAATTGCAAGTGAATCATATATGTGAATCCTATGTTAGTATACATATACAAGTATGTGATGTTAGTAATTCATATGCGAGTTGAATGTGGCTTATATGTAAGTTAGGTGAAAACCCAAATTAATACATACAACTTCACACTCGTGTTTAGATCCATGATTAGATCTATGTTTAGATCTATTGTAATACATAGTTTATGCTAGATTGTGATTTATGCGTCTATACACTATGCAAATTCACCTTTATACATAATAATCTATGCAAATCACACCGTGTACATAATTTAGTCCATGCTAATTTGTTGCTACATATATGTTAGTTATGGATTATGCAGATTATGCCAATCATGCAAGTTTATCTTTTTAGATCTATTTTTTTATAAGACATGCTAATTGTGATATTTGGATCTATTTCCATGTATTGCCCAATTTGTGACGTTTAATAAATTTAGGCTATTTGGCTAGCCTAATATATTCCTTAAATTTCGTGTACGAACATACAACGTGGGGCAATGGGATAATATTAAAATAATTAATATTGAGAATTGGCATAAATGCCTTAAATGGCATATAATTAATTTGTAATGTTAATTGGTATAATTTTATATACCATAAATAGATGGACATAATTAAAGTGTCAATTATGGACATAGTTTGGAATTGATTGACAATTCAAATTAGGGGTATTAATCCAATTTGGGTTTAAATGAGATATGTAATAATAAACCGCCCAAGACACGAGGTTAGGCTCTTTTGTGGTGTAAGACTGCCCGGACCCGCCCGGCAAATCCAGCTGCCACAAATGCCAGTTTAATGTGAGAGGTCTTAGGCATAAATTAAATGCGTAACAGTTGTAAAGACACGAGGTTAGGCTCGTTTGTGGTGTATGACTGCCCGGATCCGCCCGGCAAATCAAACTGCCACAAATGCCAGACTAATATGGGAGGTCTTTACAAGGTTACGGTCTTAATGAATTAAGAAAAACTTAACCAGATAAAACATGTAGTGGGACATTAAGGGGTTAAGTGGGTGCCTTGGGTGGCATGTAAAATTTTGGGGGTGCCTTGGGTGGCATTTGAAATACGATTAGATGCACTTAACCAAGATTGAAACATGTAAGAAGACATGAATAAGAATGGGGTTAAGTGGGGAAAAACCTTGGAGGGGACCAAGCATAGGTGGAAAGCTTGAGTCATGCATGGGGGCCCTTTTCAAACCAGTAACCCATTAAGTATCTTTGTGGGCTCGACCCAAGTCGAGGACGGGACACGCGTACTAGATTTGATTGTAAGAGGTCAAAACGGGTTAGCGGTGGCAATGCAAGTCCAACGGGTTCATATGCGTGTGTGGGCCCGGGTGGCAGATAAGACGTTGTTGCATCGTGTAGATATAAGCCGTGCATTTTTGGTAATATCGGTTTGCCACTCTGGGGAGTGATACACCCCAATGTGGGGCCAGCATGGGTATCTACGAGTTAGGGAGCCGATCGAATGGGGTTAGTGGGTACACCTAGTGGAGATAGTGGCAGGCGGCACCTATGAGGGCAACTAGGGGTACACGAAACTACCATTATCGGTATTAAGATCTGTAGGCGGGATCAACCTTTAGGGTGACTAGTGGTGGTGCAGTATGGTAATTTTCTTATAGTGGTTTAGGTGCGCCTTTAACGTTATCTTTGTTCATCTTATTTCCTTGTTTTATTCTGTCATACCCAATTGTTCATAGTCATTTCCCTATTTTCCAGCTTATGCCTTAGCCTAGTTACTTTGATAATTATATTGTTAAAATTATCGCACTTGCCAGACTTTATGTCTGACCCCCTTTTCTTTCCACCTCTTTTCTTCCTCCCCCCCCCCTCAGGTTTGCAAGGAGGGAATACTACAACTTAGTGCAGATTTCTTTCAGTTGCTTGAAGAGAGTAAATGTATCGCTTTGGACTCTCTCATCTTTATGGCTTTGATTATGCTCAGTGGGGATTTATGCATTTATGTCATTTAAGTACTTGCTTCTTTATGTACTTTGAATTTTTTGGAAAAGACTATAGATCCTGTTATAATGGTTTTGGATACTACTTATGTAAACTCGTTTTGAGTTATGATGCAATAAAATAAGTTTTAACTTCCGCGGTGTTATTTATTCTTCTAATTTATCTATTCTATATAACATTAACGCTTCATGGACATTGATGCATTCCATTTGTGTGTGACATTAATGGACATGGGGTGTTACAGATTCTAACATGATAGGGACAGGCATGATATGGTCTAAACAATGATTTAGATGTCTAACTAATAACAGATCTAATTTGGCCATAAACATAATTGAATAGGTACAAGGTGATCTAAATAGTGAATTAGATCTATAATCAAGGGTAGACCTGGCATGATAAAGGTTAAGATCCAAGTCATAGTCATGTCAGAATATCATAAATACACAAGTTATAACAGATCTGATATAATTCAAGCAGTCACATGCATAGGTCCAAGTTATAGTCATGTCAAGGTTATTTTTTTTTATTATTTAGGTCTAAAAGTAACTTAAACTCACAGTGTTTGGATCTATAAAAATAGAAGAATCGAATCACAGATCTCTAAGCTTGAATAACTTAATTACAGAAGAAGAAAAGACTTGTTTTAATCTAGGCAGAGGGAGCATCTAGTTCTCCATTATTTTTGGTGTGCAAAAATATGAGAAATGAGGCCGTATTCATAGATGCCCCCAAAACCCTAATCAGTCTGGTCTACCACAGGGGGGTCGACCCTCCCTTATGGGGTCGACCCATGGGTCGACACCCCCTTCAGGGGTCAACCTAGGTCGACACCTCCCTTAAGGGGTCGACACCCCGGAGCGGGATTTTTGCCGCTCATCGAACTTTCGCTTTTTTACTGATTTTTGAATTTCTGATTATATATATATAAGGCTCTTGCGCATGTACAAACTTCAAACCTTCATAACTTCTTCATACGTGGTCCGTTTTACGCAAACCATGTGTCTATTTGACTAGAATTCTGAGGCGAACACAATGGCGTAGTCCGTTTCACTCAATTCTGAATATTAAATTAATTATTCTTTAATTTGTCCTCTTTAGTGCTATTAAAATTACAGGGTGGTACAAATAGGAATACCAAGCACTACAAAAAAAGGGGATTTCATAGCGTTTTAAAAACGCTATTATATTCAACCATAGCGTTTCAGAGAACGCTATATAACGACATGCTATGTTAGACCTTCAACTATAAATAGCAAATAGAAAAACGCTGTGAAAAATCAAAATTCTTTAGCGTTTTATCTTCGCTATTAAACATAAACGCTATATGAAATCTTAGCCAACTTCTATCTATTATAGCGTTTTATGCTTTTTTATATAGCGTTTAAACTACCTCTGTTGTAGCGTTTTTTGTTTATTTCTATAGCGTTTATTTCCTATTTCTAATACCTCTGTTGTAGCATTTTTTGTTTATTTCTATAGCGTTTATTTCCTATTTCTAATAGCGTTTGTTGGCACAATTTGATAGCGTTTTTAAAACCCTATAATCTCACATATAATTTCATAGCATTTACTATTTGTATACCACTATTTTACCTCTTTCGTTACTTTTATCTACAAACAAATTGTTCAAACAACGTTCATATATATCATTACCAATTTCTCAAAGGTATATAAACATAACATATTTTCACAAACAACAAATATGTAAATTACAATATAGTATTTCATACATCATTCAAACAACGTTCATATATCCAAACTTTAACATTTCATACATATAATTCAAACTACTTTTCGCATATCCAAGCTTAACAATTCATACATATTGTTTGATCAACCTCTCTATGCTCATAATATGTCATACATACTTGCATTAACAAATTACTTACAAAGTATTCAAATACTTAATTTAATCTTGCTTTGCTTTTGATATCTTCTCCAAACATGAGCAATTTGTTCCTGTTACAACAAAAATAAGAAATATTTATTTCAAAATAAGAGATATTTCGAGTTTCAATGCATAAGTAATCCTTTGAAAATGTGTTCAAAAGGTATTTTTATACAACACATGCATGTGTGCTTATCTACAAATAGAATTCTACACAGTGACTAACATTCACTATTATAATACAATAATACAGTTTGTGCGTACTATAAAAAATGCATTCCAAATTAATGAAAAACCAACAGCTTGCCTTTTTGGATGGTGGCACTCAGCTGGCTAGTATCAAAACTTCGACGTAAAAAGTTACAGGAGTTATGTAAATGTTTATGGAAAACACTAGGGCAAATTAAACTAGTCTAGTTGCAGTAAAAGAATTAAAAATAAAATGAAAAAAAAAGCAGCGTTGCCAGTAGAGTCAACATTTTATCCTCAATACAAGTATTTTTTATCAAGATGGAGAAATTTCATAATTCTATAAGGTGCCTCCTGTCTTAAACCAATGTATATGATCTAATAGAATATTAATATTTTGGTATCAGAAACTTTCATGCAAATACCATGGGACAGTAAGGAAATAACATACTAGTATCAATAGCTTCTCTAAGAGCATGGAGTTGTTCCTTTACACCTACGGACGCGTACTGCCAACTAAGATCATATTCAATTTCTCTAAACATAGGAGCATAGCTTTAGGTATCCAATAGAACGAAAATAAATGTAATGATTCAGTTTAATTGAAATATATGCAAACTTTCCAGACTAGAAAGCCTAGCCAACCCTTGGCTGCCTAAGTAGAAAACTAGTTACTATCTTGCTAGGCATTAACCAATTATTTAGTTCAATTTCAGCTTCTTTTCTAAGTAAAAGAACCAGAAATGATACTATATTGAATATGGTTGTCAATGGAAATAACCCTACCAGTATTATCCCTGCACTCACTGGAAATATTGGAGTTTATCAGTTTACTGATGCATCAACTTTATTTATGGAGAACACAAGTTTGCAAATATGACAGTAAGTTACAACATGCTAGCTTTGAATTTATCTAATATCAGGTTTCCATCAATTCTTGTAGGGTTTCAATTGGACCATTACATGATATTTGGCAGCTTACTAGAACAAATAAATGATTTGGATAAACCATACTTTTACATGCTAATGATAACAGATCGTTCATGGAATTCCAAGAGAATTAATGGAGCTACCAAGGCTATAGGAATCCATTGCTAACATTTACAATTTTTTCAGGGGAAATACCAAAAAAAAAAAATGACGAAATAATTATCATACTGTGTTATTAAAAGAACAAATTAAGTGGAATGACTTCAAACAGATTACAGAACTCATGCTGCAGTATCATGTGGATGCGAGCAATATCATTATTATATGTTATTGTAGAGATAAAGACCTGACTATAAAACTAATACTAGGAGAATACTTGAAACATTTTTTATTGATATGAAACAAGTAGTTCTAAATAGCCTTATAATGATAAACAATGTTATGAAAATAGTAGTTTAAAAATCATGATAAACACAACGTTACCAAAGTTGCAGTACCCAATAATATTTGTCAACATTACAAATGTTTCAAAATGAAATAGCTTACCTGAACAGTGATAGGTTTCTTAAGTTAAGGTACAGGTAAATAGAGATTTCCGGTAAGAGTTTTTTATTTTTCATAATTCAGCAATTCCTATATAAAAAAATTAGAAAAAACAAGAATTAGAAGGGAAAACCAGTTACAGCTAAATGCCAATAAGCTATTTTTAGAACGCCAGTAAATATATAATGTTTGCAATGAAAAACCTGTATCAAACCTGCAATGTTGATTTATAAAAAAGTAACATTGATTACTTTTTATAAAAAAACCTGTAATGTTGTTATTATCTATAATTGAAGATGGAACAGGTCCACTGAAGTTGTTATTAGCAAGGTTCCTTCATATTCAGAAATAGAGAACATAAATATAAGTGAAGCAGTGAAAATATTAAAGAGTTTTTATCTAAAGGATCTGAACTTACAGTTCTTTCGAGTTTGGTAATTCACCAAGAAATTCTAGAATCCCTCCACTCATGTTGTTATTTTGCATATCCCTATGAAGCATTGAAATGGAAAGTGAATCTTGATAGTTGATATTGTTATTTGTCTCTGCTTAAATCTCCATATTTTTATTATCAGTGCAGTTTAGTACCATATTGTATAAACTTAGAATCACGTTGAATAAAGTTACATAATTTCTATGGAAGTCAAGAGGCTAAAATTAGGAAGCTCACCATCAAGTCCAAATCGTCCAAGTTTTCTGTATGACAACAGCATATCATAAATGTTCATAGTTCAAACTAAAATTATTACATGAAATGTGCAGAAGTTTCTGTAACTATTTTCTGAAACTTTTATTCTGTTCAAGGACTTTAAAAGACATATATTTCTAAAAAGAAGCTGGTTTTTTTTTGGTCAAGGACTTTAAAAGAAATATATTTCTAAAAAGAAGCTGGGTTCTACAGAACAATCATTCTAGAATAGGAAAGTCGTGCTAATACGAACAGATAAATCTTAGATAATTTAGAGAATGAATACATGAAAAGGGTCTCCCACATTGAAAGTTTCAAGCTCCTATACAGCAAACAAAGTAGCTTGCAAACTTTTTCCCCGCCGAAGGAGAATGACCACTGCTTTCAGTTGAACTAGGATGATTGAGCTGAGTGTAACTATTATCAGAAGCACCACTAGTGGAAATTTTGTGACTGTTTGCAGCAACGATTTCCTCTTCATTCCCCAAACTAGCCTTGAAAAATCTGACTTGTTTTGCTTTCTCTGTTCCCTAATTTTTGAAAAATCAACAGAGTAATCTAGAACTCCATTCTTTATATCCCAATCCCCGAATTGGGGAACTGACATCCAACCATTACTTGAGTTATCCTGCTTTTGATGTTCCATTCAGCAGTAAATCCCTGTAAAATCCTGAAGAGATAGATGATTTATTTTAGTCAATCAACTCGGGGGGAAAAGACAGTATATTTTTTGAGGCAAAAAAATGATCAATTTTCTGACACGTGTTACAGTTTTCTTTTATCTTTTGAAATACATATTTTTTTCCTTATGTATATTATGCACATACACATCGATCAGTAGTAACATATAAGGAAAGGAGCATTACAATGCTATGATTCGAGGAGGGTTATCTGGACTACACTCGACCCAATCTCAATTCTAAATTTTTCATAAGATAAGAATCCCCAACCCAATAGCTTAAAACATCAAATTTCTCTATTATGGCACTAATCCTATCTACTGTAAATAGATTTATTGTAAACGTTTTATAGTATGAACATATATTTTTCATTGCACAAGATGCAATATATATAAGTATATAACAAACCTGTAACGTTGGTTTATTAAAAAGCAATCAAAGTTACAACTTAATGGACACTTTGGACTTTATTTTTCCTTTTTAAGAAACTTGTACACTGGAAATTTTCTTACAGTAGAATATTATATCGCTCGACAAACACTAATACTAGACACAATATACATTTTAGCATGCATCGGATGTCAGAAGTCTCCCATAGGTGATTTTTTCAGAAATAAGTCATTATCAAACAGAGCACAGAAAAACGAAATTCAGGCTATAAACTCTGATATTTGTGCCTTCTTAAAAGCATTTATGGCTGCTAGCTGTGCAGCAATTGTTTTGTTAGGGAACAAATTATCTTCTTTCAATCTCTCTCTAAACTCACTTATAGGAACCATGACACATCCCTAATGTTCCAATGTACCCATATTATCTTGTAATTTGAAATATTTTCTCAGTATTGTGAACATCTCCTCTTTGAGCATACTACTCCAACAAAAGCATATAAGTTCCATAAAATGACTTGACTTGATGTTGCTGAGCTGCCTTTCTATCCAACACTTTTACTGGTAAAAAATGGCAAGATAACTAATAGATGTGGCTATGATAGTTTGAATATGGAACATCTAGTCCGAAAGAAATTAAAGGGTTATTTCGATGCAAAAAACTAACCATCAAAGTCAAATTGCTATATAGGCTACCAAAAACTAACCTAAATAGTCATATAGCCTTATTTTTAAGGAAGATATTTGTTTTGTGACAAAAAATTGTTGATTCTTATACAGACTACCAAAAACTAAATACTCTGGCCTCCATCCTTTTCGGAATCATTCACTAACTACCTTACAGTCTTGACAATAATATTTCAGATCGGTTATTGGCTTGAATTTTTCTTTATTTTATTAATTACAATATATGTACAAGATATTAATTTGTGTACCTCTTAAGTCTGCACAATGCATGTGTTATCATCAAATAATATGGTAAATACCTTTTATGTCCATCATACCTTGTATTTTTGTACCTTTTGATTTATCAGAGTTTATATTCTTTTTACAAGTGGATATCGTAGTTTACTCATTCTTATGCACCAAGGTTAAGTCACAGATAACTCTTTTTTATTATTGAACTAGGAATGCATGGAGTTTGAGGTTCGAATATTAGTTCCCAAAATCCATATTTATTGTATGATAGATAACATGTGTTTTGCCGTCTTTTGGTGTTATACAGAGCACATAGGTTTTTTTTTTCATGCGCCAATCAGGTAGAAAATATGGTATGCAGACATCTATATATTATTCAGTGGCAATGCACACAGAAAAAATAGTTAATATTACGCGTAGTCGCTAATTTTTATACATCATACCCTATACAAAAATGTTTATGAGATTGGATTTTGCTTTGCATATTACATTCGACTGTTTAGTACACGGATATATATATATATATGTATATATGTATATACGTATATATACATATATATAGTAAAATTAAGAGTGCATGATGCCTATCGGCACTAACATTCATCCACTCCATCATCGATGGCTAATTATTGTACATAACCATCACAGAATATTAAAATGGAATATAGTAAATACGATCCTGCCTTTGGAAAAAGGAGAAATTTGAAACTATGGTTAAACGATCGGTGTAGATTGAATTGTTAAAAGCAATCAATACAACTATGGTTCTTGTGAACGAAGGGAGAAAAACGATTTTTTAATTACAACTACACTTACACAAAGCAAGGATAAATGATCGCACATTGGGTCTGACTGAAGCGGGGAAGTAAACTATTGGGCGATGAGTTAGAGAGCAGTGATAATTGACTACAGAAGCTAAGACAAAAATTCATAACTGATACACAACGTTCAAGGAAATAGGAAAACAGAGGGAGAAAATTAGACATCAGTACATATAACATGTTGTTTGTTGTACACAAAAAACATTTTTTTAACATCCTTGACTAAACGCAGTTTCAGCGTCGAATTTATGCTTAAAAAACAATTTCAATCTCTTGTAATGAGCAGAACACAGAGTGGAAAATCCCACATGTATTTGCACTAAAATAATGTGAAAATATGGAGTAATAGTGGTCTCATAACATATAAAGGAATTTTACTAATAATGTAATAAAAATGAAATACTTGCATCAAAATAATACTTATGAATGTATGACACAATAAAATAAAAATATATGAGTAAGAAATATCTAGTATCTGAAGTTTCTAATATATTAATGTATACATATTGAATCAGAGCACCAATGAGAATTGAATGGTTTGACAAGCTGCAAGCAGATTTGTTGCACAAGATAAATTAATTAAAGGAATGCTTTTAATACGAGGAAACTTAACATAAAACTATACACGGAATAACAATAAAAACCTGCATTATCATTCCCTTCTTTATCAAAAACCAGCGTTATCATTCCCTTCTTTATAGTTGCATGGTTTTGATAGATCATCTATGTATGTTAGTACTTTGCATTGTAAAAAGGTATTATTTATCATAAAAATTTACAACTAGTTTTAGTCTTTGCAGGCTGCATATGCATATGTAGCCAAGTTTCTTTTGAGTTTTATGTATCATATCATGCTCTTCATGAACCCCTTTTTAGATACCCTCTCATTCTTTAAATGAATATTAAGCAGTCACTTAAGAGTTCTTTAGTTGAGAAAATTTCCACTAAATAATATTTGTCTCTTATTATATCTGACAGATTCTACTCAACAATAGAGATTCAAGTGGAAAAAACTCGAAATCCTCGTTTTTCTTACAACAAATATGGCAACCATGAATGTGAACCCAATACTGCAACCGACAAACAACATGTAATGTGCCTAGACAACTTATTTTTCTGTTCTACTATGTCTATGTTATATAATTTTGATATAAAGTTAAATAAAAAATTTGGTTTATCCATGAAGCAACTCAATAAATCAGCAAGTAACATTGGACCTAACTGAAAAGAGAAAACAATAGAGGATAAGCTAATACTATTCTAAGTTGATGCTGGCATCAAACCATAATTTATTATGGTGTGACATTAACCAATGATTCCTCCACTTTTCACCACTGGAATGATAGGACAACAAACACAATGTGGTGGCAAGGCACAGGATTCATGGTTTATATCGGCTACATAGTGATGATGTGGGCAAATGGATCACTTAAGGCCTAAAAACTATATAACTCACACGACCAAAAGGTCCTTTTGAAGAACTTATGCATGTCATCTAACTAGAAGGACCATCACTAGGACTTTAGCTTCTGTTTATGTTGACAATATGGAGTAGCTACCAAATCATTTCGAATAAAAAACTAAATTATTTTTCGATAAAATAAAGAAGTAACTACGAACTATAGTATTGCATTGTTGATGTGTTTTGGCAGTGCTTCACTAGGTGGTGCGAACAACATTTATAGAATGACCTTCATAAATTGACTGTATTGCACTTTCGTTTTTGTATCATGTTATATTTATTACAAGTTCATCACCTATACACGTTTAAAAGCTTAAAAACAAATATTTTATCAGCAACTTTGAGCTGGTAATCTTTTATATGGCAGAACATTTATTATATGTATATATGTTATGAATTCAGGTGATTTAATTATAACAATGATATACAACAGAGATATGTAATTCTATACAGAAAAGGCCTGTAAAAAAATCTCGACTACCAATATTTGCAAGTACTGAACAAAGAGTACAATGTTATATCTAAAGTACATGAGTTAATGTAAAATTGAAATTATATGAAAATATATAATAATACCTCTCATGAAAGTTTGAATCGAAGATGCTTGTTTAGGTTTTGGGATTGGGATCGAAATCCGAATCGAAGATGCTTGTCTAGGTTTTGGGATTGGGATTGAAATCCGAATCGCAGATGCTTGCCTAGGTTTTGGGATTGGGATTGAAATCTGAATCGAAGATGTTTGTCTAGGTTTTGGGTTTGGGATCGACTGTGTAAGAAAAGAGACTGCACCATCAATCGACTGCTGATGGGAGCGGACTGAATTGATTTCGCAGATTTGGTGCTTTCAGACGGTGGATGATGGCTTGGTTAATATTTCTAAAGGAGATAAAGTGACAGAAAGAATAGTTTCTAGAGGCGGAAAAGACAAAAAAATAAAGTTCCCCGCATAAATTTTATTTTTTGCCTGCTCTTCACTTAATAACGTTCTAAACTTGTAAAGTAAGTTGATCGACTCAAATTGCGTTAAACCCTTGACGTGGACGACGGACTAAAAGTCCATATGCGAAACACTAACTATTGGAGCTATAAAAACCCTTTTTTGTTGTAGTGAAGACAGGTAAATAAGACTGGATGAGAAAGTACAGTATCGTATAAGATAACAGATAAACAAAACAGAACAACATGATAAACATGAATAGTTGGAATAAACTATGATCTAGTAATGCTTCACATTTATATCCTAAAACAGGTTATGTCTGCATTAAATAGTAGTATAATTGGTTTAATAGGATTAGGTTTTTAAGCTAATTATATAACAGCAGCATTAACTGCAAAATTAAAAACCCGGATTAGGCATACCCTAATTGCATAACAGGATTTGGTGTTACCCTAACTACATAACATGATTAGGTGTTACCATAACTACATATCAACAAGATTAGGTGTACCCTAATTAGTACCCACGCGATCGACTCCTTAATACGTAAATACCCCGTGTCAGTCCCTACAGTAGGGTGTATCACTCCCTAACCCAGTAACTTATATAAAACAGACCTATTTATTAGTGTTACACCGATGTAGTTTCCCTAATCGGAGTCATACACGCTCATGACTTCGCTCGAACCCGTACCTACCATCCCCATTTAAACCTCTTGTTATCCAGTTCAGTAAAGCGTGTCCTCTAACAAAATACCAATTGGGATACTGACTGATATGGGTTCCAAATAGCAGATTGATACAAGCCAAACCCTTAAAGCTTGTATCCCCAAAATAACTAGGATTTAAGAGTCCCCAAAACCCGATACAACAGCAAAACGAGGGAACTCTTAGCTTATTAATAATCATGTTTAACCTAACAAGTTTAGGTTTAATAATAACCGTGGTTGTAATATTGCATGTCATTATGTGTGTACAACCCTTCCCTAAAACACCTGCCTGGATGTATGTATAACTACTACAGTAATTCAGTTTATTTTCCTACATCTAGTACTTACAATATTCTAACATGTCATTTACTTAATGTCCATATTAAATCAAACCTAAACATGTTTATATATATATGCATATTATTCACCCAGTTATGTCCTCAAATTATAGCATGTACAGGTTTATGCATATTACCCATTTTTATCAATTTACAACAAGTATATGCACATTATCCCTTTTTATCAATTTACAGTAAGTCTAAACATGTGCATATTATTTGACATCGTGAAAGCCTTTGATACTATTCAATGGAAATCTATCACCAGGATTTTCAGTAATATGAAATTTCCACATTGTTTCAATGTTTGGATTTATGCATGCTTGAGCACAACACACTTTTTTGTGAATATTAATGGAACGCCTGTCGGTTTCTTTAGTAGTAAGCAGGGCATTAGGCAGGGTGACCCGATTTCTGCCTATTTATTTATATTCATTAGGGAATTATTAACTAGGCTGCTTGACAATCTTGTCAATAAACAATTGTTTATGCTACATCCGAAATGCAAGAACCCCCGAATTACTTCACTTATGTTTGCGAATATCTGATCATTTTTTGCAAGCCAACCAATGCCACCCATAGAAATATTATGCCTACACATACACAATTCTATAACATGACTGGTTTAAAGATTGACTTGCAAAAATCTGACTTCCAAACTGCTGTTGTATCCGCTGCTAGAATTAATGAGATCTGTAGCATCACTGGATTGGCTTTAAATGACAACGCATGCTCTTACCTTAGGTTGCCTTTGGCAATGTCAAGGATTACAACTCAACATTGCCTTCCCTTATACAACAATCCACGAGAATGCTTACCCAAGCTGGTCATTTAACTCTGATTAAATCTATGATCGTAGCTATGCAAGTTTATTGGGATAGAACATTCATCCTTCCACAGAAATTGTTGCGCATGATTAGAACTGCATTTATGCATTTTTTGTGGAAAGGTAATATATATATTATAAATTTCTCAACATTATAAATTTCTCAACCCGATTTCTTTTACTAAACTTGAAAAACCTAATTATAGAAGGTGTCTTGGTATCATTAATGCTTGCAACTAGAATTGCGCTGCCTTCGGCAGGCACATGAATGATATCATGATCAGAAAGGATACTTTGTGGGTGCGGTGGTCTTACAATCATGTCATAAAACACCATAGTTTTTGGAGTATGAAGTCAGTTCAGTATCACAGCTAGACTTGGAAGTCCGTGTTGAAACTGAGACAAAGGTTACTGCCTTTTTTTAAATTTAATCCTCATGCATTCACTAATATAATTTTTTTGGGATGATCCTTGGATCGACTTTGGCTTCATTGCTGGTAATGCTATTTCTCACTTCGACAAATTACAATCTGGCATTCCACTAAACTGCAGAGCTACAAGCATTTTGTTGAAGATAATACCTCTTTGCCTCCAACGTCCAATCAACCGCTTTTGGTTTTCTGGAGCAAAATTAACAACAGCAATGTGCAAGCCAATGTTGAAGCTTCAATCATATGGAACTGGAAAGGTGATCACTTCAAGCTTAAGAATTTACACCTATCTTTGCAAAATACCTCATCTATTGTTAACTACAAGTGGCAGAGGAGCATATGGTGGAGAGGCAACGAAGCAAAAGACAACTTATTCCTGTGGAAAGTAAGAAATGGAGTTATGCTAACTATGGACAAACTCATGCAATGTGGGATGGTTGTTAACTTGCTTTGTACATTTTGCAATGGAGGTCCAGAGACCACGCAACACCTTTACTTTGAATGCCCTTACATCAAGTGCTTGTGGACTAGCGTGACATCTCAAATTGGAGTAACCATCAATGCTAATAACAGAGAAGATCATTGGGAATGCACCTGTAAGAAGATTAAAGGAAGAGAACCAAAGGTAAGACTTATTAACTTCGTTCTTAAGAAGTTTGTGCACAATGTTTGGAAGCAAAGAAACATTCGTATTTTTGATCTAGACTGAACATTAAATTTTGGGTAAGGGAGAAAGCTGTTCTGGCATGACATTCGGGAAGGACTCAAGTTCGCCAAAGTCATCTTCGATCTCGGTATTTTTGCCCACTAATGCTTGTGTCCATGCCAATAATGTAAATATTTGTTTCTTTTTGTTTGTAGCCTCTTAGGGTTTGATATGCCTTGTTGTATCCCCATTTTCTTTGGTGTTTTCTTTCTATATTGCTATGTAATCTGCTATGGTATATCAATAAAATGGTAGGGGACCATTCAAACCTGTCAACTTTGCCAAAAAAAACATGTGCATATTACCCCTTTCGTAAATTATAGTTAAATGGTTCCCAATTTAATTACATGCCTAAATTCCCCTTTTTATGTCATTTATTATTGCCCTACTTATACGCAAACTATAATCGGATATTGCTTAGGTTTCACGTAAACATAAAGGGAAAAATAGAGAAAGGGGAATAGAATCAAATCACATAGGCATATAGGTAAGACTAGAAATAAACTAAAACATAGAAACAGGGAAAAGGAAGATAGACACATATAACTTATTAATTATCCAACAGTAAAGACATGTTTTACTTATCTCAACAACATAGATAACAGTGAAAAACATGTATAGCAATTATCATATAAACATTGTATATTCTAACCCAATTTTGTTTAACTGTCATGTTATAGTCTAAGAAATCAAATCTGAAAATGACCGGGAACTCACAGTGGATCTTGGTGAAGAAGAGAATAAATCGCTTATATATATAACAATATGCCGTAGAAAAGTCCAATCCAATCCCTTTTGTTGTTGTATATGAATCTTGAATATTGTCTTTGCAGATCTAGGCTTCAGTAGCATTCCCCCATTATATATTTTTATTTCAGAATAGTTTCATAGAGGCAGAAGGTATGAAGAATGTGTGTATTGGAATGGGAGAAAGCCACTTGTTTATAGATTCACAGAGTCAACCTTAGCCTCTAGATTCTAGGTTTTAATCTAAAGCGTACATGTAGGCTGAGTAAGCAATGAATCTAGTCAGAAAAATAGTCCAGGTACAAAAATCCGAATATACTTAGATTGTCGCTGGGTCGACCCACCGACCTTTTAGGTAGACCCATAGGTCGACCCAGGCCGACTGTGGGTCTTCCCACAATGGCCTGGTTTCCTGGTTAAATTCCCGCTTCTCTTTTGAATATTTTTGAATCATATGTAAGTCCCTTATATGTATACAAACTTCTAAGGTTCATAACTTCTTCTTACATTATCCATTTTACGCAAACTTGGGGTCTATCTGAACAGGAATTACGAGACGAACGCAATGGTAAAGCCGATTTTACTTAATTCTGAATATTTTAATTAAGTAATTCCCATTCTATTATCCTTAAAGTATGGTTATAGTGTATTAAATTTTGGGGTGTTACAGGTATCCACCAACCTTATACCAAACTTAGACAACTCAATGAACTTCGCCACATACTCTTTAAATTCCATCTCTCCTTGCTTTAAATGGATAAAATTTTCTAACTACAGGGTCTTCTCTGCATTAGTTAGGAATGTGTTCTCGAAACAACTCCTAAACTCTACCTAGGTAAACACACTTCCCACATTCTCTTGTGAAATGAGGTCCCAGCATTCAAGGGCCTCCCTCTTTAAGTGTTAGGTTGTTACCCTACGCTTTAGTTCATCTTCCCATCGAGTAGCTTCAAAAATCCTTTCGCACTCAGAGATCCACGCTTTCGCTTCCACGAAGTTCTCAGTTCCTGAAAAGGTCTTTCCTATTAGACTCATAATTTTTTTTACAAAGGCGAGGGAAATTGGATGCCCCTTCAGTGGGCTGAGCCGCTAGTTCTGCTGGGGCAGATTAGCAATAGGGACTTGTTCTACAATCCTAAGATATCGTTGGAACCATTTTGGTAAGTAACAAGGCCTTGTTGGGTTTCCCTGCTCGAGCCGGTTGTCGTCCATATCTACTATCTGAAAAAGGAAATCCACTTCAGTGGACTTTCTACGATAGCGTCAAGGCCCAAAAGAAAGAAAGATAAAGTTTCCTAGTATAAATACTTACATTTTTGGGTATAGTACTTATATATATAGTTTTGAAAACCATTTAAAATAATAAATATGTCTCTCATACATATATTTGCCCATAATCGGGTAACTTATGCTTTGATACCAAATGTAACAATCCTCCAGGAATGGGCCTAAATTCTGACCTAGAAAAGGCACATCGGAACTTAGAGCCACTATAAGTGGATCGTTGGTTCCTATAAGTACTAACTTAAAACGAAATAAAGAGTTGTCTAAAGCGAAAATCAGAATCTCACATAGTAGAAGAGATAAAATATAATAGCATAAAAATAAGATTTATTATAAAACCAGAATTATCAATTACATTATGTCTCATAAAATAAAAAGATACATCATCATTCATCCCCATTACATAACAATAATAGTAATAAAGCAATAGCCACAACAATTAGATCTTCAAGAGGCTCCTCCTACAAGAGACCACTCTCCATCCTTCATCACCCGTATCACCTATTGTCCTATTAATGTTACGAGAAGGGAGGTCAGAACTTAAAATTCTGGTGAATGAAATACATATAAGTTATGATGGCTATATTCTTCATTTGGCTGTTGTAAACCTTTGGGTCAGTAACAAAACTTCTTTGAAGAAGAACCCCCTGGTGAACAATCTTGTTACTATCTAGTTGTCCTAACAGGTGAACTCCTAGTCACTTAGATGGTGGTTCCTTAGGTCATGTATACATAATCCGTCCCTAGGTAAACACTCACTAGCCCCCAGATAAGAAGCAGACATTACTTGGAGAAATACCCTACATACGTATTGCTTACTAGAACCTTTTAATACCTTTTAGGAGAAAGGCGAACCCAATAACTATTTAATTCTCAAAGGGAGGGCCCAATGACTTGGGTTCTGAACCAAGGAGCGAACCTTAGGAATGAACCTTGTCCTAACCACTTGATACCCAACAAGAGAAAGGTGAGCCACTTAATACCTTTTTCCCCAGGCAGGCCTACTCTACATGCAACACACACACATACACGCATATATATATATATATGTATATGTATGTGTATATATATGTATATGCACACTAGAAATCTCACATTAGGCATACCACTTATAGATGTTGGAGTTGTCGGCGGCTTTGGGCAGGCTTCTACTACAAGTTGGTCCTAACCTCGCATTATAGTGCACTAATTATAATGGCTCATCACACCTAGACCTCTCACATTAACCAGATTTACTTGTAGACGCTATATATGCTAGTCGGTTATAGGCAGACTTCTACTATAAGTAATAGTTAAACTCATGTCTACGTGTCATTAATATTAATTAAGCCATTAACTCACACACATACAAATTTTATTTGGACATTCAAATTCTATTCCTAATTTAATCGTATTTATTGCACACTTAATACTTATTAATATATGTTGATTACATAATAGATATAATATATAAATATGGACGTAAATTAAGTGAATGAGATTAGCGTCCTTAACACGTTTTTGAAATGTCAATCACTATCCAATTTTAAAGGTGTTCATTCCATAGTATTCTGTTGTTTGGTGTTTATCTTTCTTAGCATGACTTGATAGAAGAACTCTTCCATCCTCTAAATATTTCAGTGCTTAAATCTTTGGGTAAATTTCTTGGAGTATTTTTTTATCGTATCCTTGGTATTTATGTTGATTATTCAGCTTGGTAAGAGGAAAATTGGATGGTTTTTATATAAATTAGATCTAAAAGTGGTTTTCACTTCAAGTGGTGATCGTAGAATTAAAATAGATGAAATTGGAGTTGTGCAACGGAAGCAGGTGAATCTCTTCGGCTGTGCTAAATCTGAAATAGTTTATCATGGGGCATTACAGTTAGTAAGTCATTTCCCATGTTTTTCTCAACCATAGCATAAATGTGCATATTAACATATGATGATAAATGGGAAAAATAATCATAACAACATATTAACTTGCAACCTAGGTTTTGACTTGATTATTGCAACAATAAAAGATAAACATAACATCAACTATACATATGTTTGTAATTCCTATTTTGAATAGAGTTCGTTTCTTTTGTTTGTTTATAAGCAAAACCTTACTATTTAGATATATTGTAAATAATACTTTCAAATTCCCTATTTTGAAAAATAAAGATTTAAACTTATTAGATTTACAAAATTATCCATATATTAACCTTTTTCCCCACAATCAAACGTATGAATTTACATGAAAATAGAACAAATGGGAATCCAAAAAATATAGAAAATCATACAACAAGAATCATGTTTTTTATTATTACAACAACCTAAAACCATAAATATAACAAGATCGATCATTTCTACGAACAATAAAGCAAATGGAGGATTTAAGGGGTTTAACCATGTTTTCTTTTCGTTTATCCCAAATGATCCAAGGCACAATAATCCAAATCTATAACTATCAAATTACAGAAAATAGTAACTCAGATGGATTCCACTCAGAGAGCTATTAAGAAGAGTAGTAACAAGACTGAATAGAACTGAAATTGGATTTAGTCTTCAAGAACGAATGTATGCTCTAATCCTTTCAAATCTAAATATATATGTATGTATGTATATATAAGAATCATCGTTAGAATCCTATATATACATATGAATCTAAATTCCAGATTAATCTTAAATCTATGTTAGAATAAGATAAAGAAGATAGAATAGATTTAGAGAAATATAAGAAACCTAAATCCATTAAGCCTTCTGGAATTTGAGACAGAAGAAAGGCATCATGGAGGTGCTGAGAGAAATGGTTGTAGGGTTTACAATGAGGGTTTGAGGGTCTATTTATAGTTGACATTGACCGTTAGATTAGTTTGATTAAATCTTAGTCCATTTGATGTAAATTATGAATAAGTCCCTATATAAAACAACCCTTACTGGGCTTCCCTACAGGAAAGCGATCGACACCCCTTAGGATGGCGGTCGACGCCCATTCTTAGAGGGGCGCTTGACCCCCTCCTGGGTCGAGCCCTAGAGTAATTATCTTTATAGTGTTATTTTTTGATCATTCATTAATTAATTCACTTTATTTCGTGCCTTGATTAATTTATTCTTGTTCCCTACTATGCGTAAAAATATACATGCAAATTTGAAATCAAAAGGTATATTTTTTTCATGCTTATCCAATATAATATATTCCCAACTTGTGTGTGTATATATATATTATTTAAAGTTCAATCTGTGTACGTTAATATATACGTACAACTTATTTAATTAATAACTTTTGCATATGGAATCGTTTCAGCAAATAAAATATGAAAATGGATCTGAATCTCGCCACGAATGGAACTACAATACTTTCGTGTCAAAATGCCAATTGTCCAAAAATCCATTTTCAGTCTTTTAATATATTATTAATTATTATTGTTTATTTTAAATTGACTTATGTCTAAATTAAGTATATTTTATGGGGTGTTACACCCCTATCACGCTAGGCACACAAGGCCAACATGATCAGGTGAATGAAAATCATATAGGTTTTCAAGAATAACCATCTCCTATATTTGGTTGCATAAATTCTTCATGATATGTCTATGCAAACAAGCATACACGCAAATAAACAAATAAGGCGGTCGTCCTAGAAGTCACTTAATACCCCAAAGCTAATTTAAGGGTAGGAATCCTTATAGCCACTTAATACCACATCTTGGTTTATTTAGGGTGGATATACCTCTAGTCACTTAATACCCAATGGAGGACCTCAAACCACTTAAGGCCTCGTTCTAACATTAACGTTATAAATAATAACTCTTTTTGTAGGTCAAGGAATAGTAACAGTTACTTACTATCAGGATTAAGTCATAAACATGATTTTTTTTAAGAAGAACCCTCTTATTACTATCTAGTTGTCCCTACGGGTGAACACCTATTCACTTAATACTTCCCTTGGATGGTGGTTCCTTAGGCCATGTATACATATTCCATCCCTACGTCAGCCCTCACTAGTCCCCAGATAAGAAGTGGACATTACTTGGAGAACTACCCTACAAATGTTATCGTCTACTAGGACCATTTAATACCATATAGAAGAAAGGCGGACACAACAACCATTTAATTCTCGAAAGGTGGGCCAAATGACTTCGGTCCTGAACCAAGGAGTGAACCTTAGGAACGAACCTAGTCCTAACCACTTAATACCTAACAAGAGGTTAGCCACTTAATACCTTTTCCCAAGGCATTACTACTCTACATACAACACACACACACACAAAGATATATATATGCACTCTATACATCTCACATTAAGCCTACCAATTGTAGATGCTGGATTTGTTGGGTGGTTACGGGAAGATTTACACTGCAAGTTGGGCCAAACCTCGCATCATAGTGTACTGATTATAATGGCCCATGGCACCTCGACCTCTCACATTAGTCCAATTTACTTGTATACGCTGGATATGCCGGTCAATTTCGGGAAGAATTCTACTACTAGTAACCAGTAACCTCGTGTCTCTGTGTCATTTATATTAATTATGCCATTAACTCACACACATACAAATTCCTAGTGATACATTCAAATTCTATTCCTAATTTAATCGTATTTATTGCACACTTAATACATATTAATATTACGTTATATATATATACACACACACACATTTGATGTAAATTAGGTGAACGAAATTAACGTCCTTACCATGTTTGAAATGTCAGTCCCTCTCCAATTTTAAAGGTGTATAAGTCATTTTCCATATTTTCTCCAATCTAGCATAAATGTTACATATTAACATGTGACAATAATGGGAAAAACAACCACAACAGCATATAAACTTGTAACCCAGTTTTTGAATTGATTATTGCAACAATAAAAGATAAACATAACATCATATATCAAATATACATATATGTTTATAATTCATATTTTGAATAGATCCCTTCCTTATGTTGTTTATATGCAAAACCTTAATATTGATATACTGTCAATAATACATTCAAATTCTCTATTTAGAAATGTAGATATTTAAACCTATTAGATTTACAGATCTATCCAAAACTTAACCTTTTGCACAAAATCAAACCTACGGATTTACATGGAAAATAAAACAAAAAGGAATCCAAACAATATAGAAAATCATACAACAAGAATCATGTTTTTCTTTTATTACTACAACAACCAAAAACCATAATACAACTAGATTGGTTGTTTCTTCATAACAATAAAAATATAGGGAATTTGGGGGATGTTTAATATTCTATTTTCGTTTAGATCTATATTCCCTTAGGCATATAGATCCAAATGCATACTACAAATAGATAAAACAACAAAGTAATGGCATTTCCACCCATAGTGCTAAGAAGGATTAAATAGTAGAGATTTAAATGGTATTTGCTTTTGGATCCAATCCCTCGTAAAAAGCATTCTCCAATTCTTGTTAACCTATATATAAGAATCAAGAGATTAGAGTCTTATATATAAATTTTGGGATTCCAGAATATAAATCTAAATCTAATCCTAAATTAGAATAGAGAAAAATAGAAATATAGAATAAGGATTTAGAAGAAAACCTAAATTTTTATCTGGACTTCTAATGATAGAATGGAGACGTGAAGAAGAAAATAGATTAGGGTTTGGGAGAGGCTAGGTGGGTGGTAAATATTGTTGCAAGTGTCTATACAAACTGTTAGATCAACTAGATTTAATCTGGATGGTTTTTTATTTGCAATTTATATATAAGTCCATATAACAACAATCCATCTCCACTAAAATCCATTAAGGGCGTTAGATCACTCTATAGAAGGGCAGTCGACCCCCAGGTCGACCCCTCTTGTATAGGGGCGATCGACCCCTCTTTTGGGGTCGAGCCAAAATTCGTTTCTCTGAACGTTTCTTTTATATTAATTATAATATTAAATTAGATTGATTACCTTCCTTAAGTTGATTACTCTTATTCCCTTCTATATGTATATATTTACACAAACGATTCAAATTATCATGGAATATACTTTTATGCACATTAATATATAATTATATTCCATATATTTATTTATTGTAACGACCCGGTTTTTAAGCGACTTTGGTTACCGACATAAACTCAATAACGACTAACCAAACATCGAAAAACCCGGTAGTTAATGAAAAAATTTAGAGAGTGAGCATAGATAAGATAGAAACTTAGAATAGAAGAAGAAGAACACAACATCAGAGTAACACGAATCTCACAGTGGAACGAATAACATATAATATATGTAACATAACTTTGAAATATAAATCTGTACTTGAATATACATCATTATCAAAGTACAAGACTTACAACACAGTGGAAATAAACTATAGCTATATAATCCAGAAGCCTCCTGCTCCAGCTCTTCAAGTATCTATAAATCCCGACTACTTGACTGCCCGTACAAAATTGGGCACCCAAGAATTTAGGGAAAACAAAACAAAATAAACTCCGGGTCAGTCGTGGGACTGGTATGAGTAAAACAGTTTAAAATAGTTTGAGCCATTAAACGATATGTTATAAGACCACACTGTATAACGGAACGGGTTTTTCCCTTATAAGAATGCAAAATCAATCTTTATATCAAAACTCTCATGATATTATTATAATGTCTATCAACCACAATATAATAATCATCTAGTAGAAACTCTTTCATCTCACGTTCTACATATATAATATACAATCAAAATCGCAAGCACGTATTGGGTAATGGATTTCCAACTATGAAAAGGTATGGAGCTACCTTTCGCTAGTGTAGCTCTAGAGAGGAATACACTGGGTTCAACAAGAACATCTTGCAACCCGGCCACACATGACCGACCACTCATTTCTCTTGAGTATATCGAATGTATATCATCAACGGTTGGGATCAGCAACTGTTTCCCGAATGGATCAACATCAACAATAGATTTTTAGAAGTAAATGAAACTTTAGATCAGGTGATTATACACCCTAATAGGTGCGACCTACATAGCCATGCTGCCTGCCCAATTTTTTTCATCTCCCGAATGTGAGGCTAGAAGCTACACTTATCTTTTTACATATCATATCTTCATTCACTTAGAATTTCACATCATCATACCCGCCAAATCACAAATTGATTTCCCCAAAAATACCACAGGTATACAGCTAAGAAAAACGAATTCCTCGGCCACCAAACGTGAATACATTTGAAGAGATCAACTTACGCAATCTCTTTGATATACTCTGTCAGACGTTCTTCCATACAGGTCGTCCTGGGACTGGACAAACCAAAGGAACTATTTAGTACATCCATCTTAGGCAATCTTTACCTAAGATTTATACAACAGCCCTTGCACTTTACTCTGTCTTCAATTATCTTTGGCATATATGATTCGCAACGCTTAATGCCAATACGGAGTGGTTCTTCGGGTAATAATCCAACCGGTCTCTCCATATTAACAACGTTAAAATGGTCAAAACTTCTATAGTCGGTGAGTTAACTATTAAAGAAAAACACGTGTGCAAACAACGATATTATTTCCAAATGGAAATTACATCGATCAATCACCAATCAACTTTTATTCTTTGAATTAATTTATCATTAATTTATTTCATTTATCATTTCCTGTTTCCATACATTTTAAATTCTTATTTTCTAAATTTATAAAATATATGTTATTAACACTGGAAAACATTTCCATTTCTTGTTTTCTATATTAGAAAACATTTCTGGTTTCTTATTTGGAAAACATTTCCAAAGCTTCTTCATTGGGTTTAAACAGATGTTTAAATAAAACATTGCTAGGCCAACTCTAACCATTTACTAAATTCACTTAACCATCATTCACTATCAAACCTTACCATTCCTTAGTTAAGAATGAAGTCAATCAAGTTGGGGTATAATTACCTCTCAGACCTTAACTGAACAACGTTTTAACTTCAGAATAGACAAAGTTTATCTTTTAGACCTTTAACGAACTTCCTTACGTAACTCTCTTTCGAATAATCTCTGTTCGATAACTCCTCCCTTTGAATAACTATATTCATTAATCTTTCTTACGAATAACTAGATTCGAAAACCTTTCTTCGAATAAACTATATTCGATTAACTCTATTCAATTAAATCTTATTGGATTAACTCTTTTCACTTAACTCTTATTGGATTAACTCTTTTAATTCTATTCGAATAAACTATATTCGATTAACTCACTTGGTTAACTTACTAGGTTAACTCAACTTATTTAATCTTAACTTGATTAACTCCTGTCGAATAACTAATATTCGATTTAACTCCATTCGCTTGACTCTAGATCGCAGCGATCACAATGGTTACGCCTGATTCCCTCAGGAAACATCCGACCGTGGTAGGCTATCTGCAGCCCTGCGAATTACGCTAGTAGTCGTAGGAAATGGCAACTTATCCTGAATAACTATGTTTGACTAACTCTATCTCAAATAACTATATTCGATCCACTCTAATTGAATAACTAATATTCAGTTAAATCCTAATTCGATTAACTATAACTCTAATCGATTTCTTTAATTCTAATCGATTAACTCTATTGATTAATTCTAACTGGTTAACTCTAACTGATTAACTCTATCTGGTTAATTCTAACTCTAATCGGTTATTTCAAACTCTAATCGACTTCTCCTATTCGAATAACTCCTATTTGATAACATTTATTCATTTATAAAGATTTACTTTTAGTAACGGTTCTTCACTTTATAAATGTTCGCTTTAATAACGTTACTCCCTTATACAAGTGTTGTGTACACATTCTATTCACAATTATCGGTGTTAAAACCAATATCTCTTCTCTATATAAGTTCTGACTTATGTATCCCATTTATTAAATGATAAATATTTAATTTAATTTATAAACTGTTATTTATAAATTTATCTTTCCTAATTATCTGTTAAAACAGATTTCCATTTCCTATTCATCTTCTAAATATTCCTTTGATTAAATTCTATTTATTTATCAAATAAATATTCCTTTGATTTAATCCTATTTATTTAACAAATAAATATTCCCTTTTTTCTTTCTATTTATTTTCTAAATAAATAACTCATTTATAACATTCTATTTATTTCCTATAAATAAATATTTCCATTTAATCTATTTGTAATTTCTATTTGTAAATGGTTTACAATTATTTCCCTTTACAATCCTATTTGTAAATGGTTTACAAATATCTCCTTTTCAATTCTATTTATTTAAAGAATAAATATTCTTCTTATAATATCGTATTTATTTTCTAAATAAATATTCCTCTTTATAAAATCCTTTGATTTTATAAATAATTCCCTTCTTATAAAATCTCTTGATTTTATAAATGTTCTATTTTCAATAAACACTTTGAAAATTCCCTTTTTACTTTTTAGTATTCCTTATGGTATTTAACGTACCTTATAACAATGATTGGTATCATTCAAACATATAAAATCATCAACATATTTCATATCACATCATATAACACAATATATAAAACAAAACAGTATTTTATATATTGAGGAACCCAGTTGGGTTCCTCCAACCTGTTTCCCTGCATCACAGATGTTAATCAACATAATAACATCGATTTCATTTCCATATGAAATATTCTGATAAACAGAATCAATATTTGATTAACGATTTATATAAACATATCATTATCTATGATTTCAACCAATACACAAGCAATTCAACCAAACAGTTAACACACAACAATCAACAACATAATTATCAGTTCTAACAATATGTTGTAAACATATAACTGTCCAGAGTTGATGAGTTTTACTCACATTATGCGTTAACCTTTAAATAACGATTTGCGTTAGTTGATTCTGATCAGACAATTTATTTCACCATAAATTGTAACGAGCTTGAATCCACACCCAGTCAGTTCCATGTTGTAGTGCCCGTCCATACGATCCCAACGGATCCAGACGCGTTCAATTCTGATCACGTATGCTCAAGTTATCATATTTACAAGTGTATACACAAATTTAAATTAAATTAAATTTAATTAACATTGATTTGGGATTTCACCTTTTAAACCCCACCGACCCACTATACTTTAAACCCAATCCGCTCTGCACTTTGTCTTCCCCAAACCCGACGAACTCCAACTCCAGAAAACACGCACCATTACTGATACTTCAACCTTCCACCGCACATCACTCCACCAATGAAAAATCGAACAAAAATCACCATGATATTCACCACTGAAATCTCTACACACCAGTACCCAATTTACCACTCTCGAACTTCACCGTGACACTTCCGTCGATCCTCCTTATAAAGACCTAAAAATCCGGTAGAATTTGAGCTGACCAAAAACACAAGTCCAACCCCAAATAACACAGAAATTCGAACCATTAATAGAAAGAAGTTAGAGGGTGAGGAAAGATAAGATAGAAACTTATAATAGAAGAAGAAGAAGAACACAACATCAGAGTAACACGAATCTCACAGCGGAACGAATAACATATAATATATATAACATAACTTGAAATATACATCTGTACTTGAATATACATCAATATCAACGTACATCACTTACAACACAACGGAACCACTATAACTAGATAACGCTGAAGCCTCCTGCTCCAAGCTCCTTTAGATATATCTGAAAAATCCTGAACTACTTGACTGCCCGTACAAATTTAGGCACCCAAGAGTTTAGGTAGAACAAAACAAAATAAACTCCGGGTCAGTCATGGGACTGGTATGAGTAAACAGTTTAAAAACAGTTTCAGAAAACTAAATGATATCTCATAAGACCACGCCGTATAACACGGAACGGGTTTTTCCCTAATGAAAATCAAAACACTTGACTTATCTTTATATCAAAACTCTTTTGATATTATAATAATGTCTAAATCAAGTAAATAACAATCTAGTGGAACGTTTGCATCTCACGTTCCACATATATATACAATCAAAACCGCAAGCACGTATTGGGTAATGGATTTCCAACTATGACAAGGTATGGAACCACCTTCCGCTGGTATATCTCTAGAGGAGAATACACCGAGTTCAACAAGAACATCTTGCAACTCAGCCACACATGACCGACCACTCATTTCGCTTGAGTGTATCGAATGTATATCACCAACGGTTGGGATCAGCAACCGTTTCCCGAATGGGACAGCATTGACAATAGATTTTAGAAGTAAATGAAACTCTAGATCAGGTGATTATACACCCTAATAGGTGCGACCTACATAGCCATGCTGCTTGCCCGATTTCTGTCATTTACCGGATGTTGAGGCTAGAAGCTACGCTTTATCATCACACCAGATTCACTTCGAATGTCACATCGTCAGATCCATCGAAAATCACTAATTGACGTCTACAACAGTACATTACGTGTCAGCTAAAAGAAGTTTCCTCCTCCGCTTCCACTCTTGGTACAGTTGAAGAAATCAATGTACGTGACCTTTCTGGAAATACTCTGTCAGACATTCATCCATACAAGTCACCCAGGAACAGGATGAACTGAAGGCACTATTTCTATTTATAGAAAAAGTCCTTGCACTCTACTCCGTCTTCGATTATCTTTATATAATCTGATTTGCACGCTACTGCCGATATGGAGTGGTTCTTCGGATAATAATCCAACCGGTCTCTCCATATTGACAATGATGGTCAAAACTTCGATAGTCTGTGATTTAACTATCGAATAAAAACAAGTGTTTCGATAGTCGATGATTTAACTATCGAATAAAACAAGTGTTCATCCAAACATCCAACAATTACTGAACCTTTAATTAATATTCCATTAATTAAATCTCTTTTCTATTTCTTTATCAATATTTGTTAATCAAATATTTCAATAACCATATTGGCCCTTTTACGTTCTTTGGAAAACATTTCCATATATCGCCTTCTTTTTATTTTCTAAACTTTAGAAAATATATGTTATTTATAATTGGAAAATATTCCAATTACTTATCTCTTTTCCAATCTCGTTTATTCCTATACTTAGGAAATATTTAACATCTATTTCCAAGCTTACATTTCATTTGGGTTAAAACGGATGTTGTGTAAAACATCGTTACGACAACCCAAATACTACATTCAACTGAATCTTATTCAACATTGATCTTCGAGCCTGAAATCTTACTATTCATTTGTTAATAATGAAATCAATCAAGTTGGGGTATAACTACCTCTCAGACCTTGACTGAATAACATTTATAACGTCAAAACAGATATGACTACTTACTCTAACAATCAATAACATACAACTACTTCTTTACCTTTAAACACGTATACACTTTTTCTTTCTATTCTTACTAGATTTTATTCTTATACTTCCTTTTTGATTATACTATTCTATTTCTAAGTTCGTTTTCTTATCGACTTCTATATATTTTGATATGTTAATTTCTAACTATCAAATTATATTAAAAATATTCTATCTCCTTAAATTCCCGGAAAATTTCGCCATAAAATCCTTTGTACCGGGAGCATCGGGAAATTTCAGATAGCTTTCCCGGTCCTTCTCATCTCAAAAAGAAAAAGAAAAAGCCAAGCGGCCAGCCGATACGGCGCATAAAATCTCATATGGAAATTAAATACGTACCTTTTTGTCGGGCATTCTATTTATTTCACTTTTATACTTTATTCCATACCTGTCTCCTGTATATTTATGCCTATCCAATCTATTTTAACTATACCAATCGTTTTAACTAATTTTGTTACTTAACTCTTCAGTCTATTTCACTTTTCATATTTGAACGTGACATGTTCAAATATATTTTAACTTGCATATTAACAAATTCTAATTATACTCATACTCTCGTTTCCTTATCGACTTCTTATTCAAATTCCAATTCAATTCTATTTGAATTCTCTTTATTTAAACTTCATTTGAATTCTGTTTTCAAATTCTATAGTTTAAAGTCCATTTGAATTCTATATTCAAATTCTATTGTTTAAAGTCCATTTGAATTCTATATTCAAATTCTATTTGAATTCTCTGCATTATTTATAAACAACGTTTATAACTTCAATTCAAATCCCACCTTTCCATTTATAAACAACGTTTATAAATTTAATTCAAATCCCATATTTTCATTTATAAACAAAGTTTATAAATTCGATTCAAATCCCATATTTTCATTTATAAACAAAGTTTATAAATTCGATTACTTGTTTTATATACCTTCAAAACAAGTTAATATTTTCTATAGTTTTATTTAAAAATTCAAATTCTATTTATAAAAATAGAATTTCCTTTTTAAATATCAAATACCCTTTCCGATATTTTTATGAATCAATATTCAAGCCCTAGGGATATTTTAAACAATAAATCAACCAATTTTCAATCATTTGATTTTTAACACATCATATATGTATATATATATGAAATCAAACAAACAACAAACAGATAATATATTTTTGAGGAATCCAGTTGGATTCCTCCAACCTGTTTTCCTGCATCCACAGACGTTAGTCAACATAGTAATACCCATCCTGCTTCGAGGCAGGATATCGCGGTATAGATGGTCATCCACTATCATAGCTTGGGGCGTATAGCGTAATCATCCTCTATGGTACCGCGGGCATCCGCTAATGATACTGCGGGAATCCAACCAATCATCAACCCAATATATATATATATATATAATAGTCAACCAATCCTAGATAACTAATATATTTTTAACAACAAATAAATAAATATTTAAAACATCCAACAATCAATGAAACAATTATTCTTAACTGATAAAAATAATTTTAAATAAAACAGAGTGAGATTTACTCACCGTGAGTTTTATTAATCCGATCTGTTCTGATTTTAATTTCAGCTCACGTGATCCGCAACCATGAATTCCTCGACCCACTCCATTTGATACTATCTTGCATATATTTTAAATATAGCATTTGTTACTTAAGTTATCAAATAAATTCTAATCTAAAAATGTATGAACAAATTAAATGTGGCTAACAACTTTTAATTAACTAGCTAGTTTTTAATTAAATAAATTAAGTATTTTACCTTAATTCACTTCTTAAATCCTTTTCTCCTTCCTTCGATACTCAGACCCATTCCTGTATCAAATCCTTCACCACTGTCGATCATTTCAAACATCATTCTTTGTTCTTACACAAAACCCAAACTGACAACATCATCATCGAAAAGCCTAACCACATGCCATCCCTTTGTTATGCTCGATCCCACTATGGCAGTCGCGACTTGCGGCCAAAGCCAATTTCCTGTTCATCGTTGATGCCTTCAGATGCCATCAAAATCCTCACACACCGTCCTCTTCCTCTGCAAACGCGACATACTCCACAATTGAATGCCTGCGAGCTTCATGACTTCACTGCCGACAGCTACCCCATTCATCATCGCACCACTCAATCATCGCGTCGCACCTCCCACTGCGTTGTCGAGTTGAAACCCGAGCTACCGATTGCCAGGGGAGATTTCAGGTCACCGCACCATCGCCAGTAGCAAACTAGCCTCCCACGCGCCTCTAGCCATCGTCCGTGCTAGTGAAATCGAGCTCGACGCCCTCCAACTCCAGTATCGAAGAACCCTAGCTCGACGGAAAAATAAGCAGTGGCCATTTTTATTGAATCGAACAAAAAGAAAAAGAACGAGATGGAAATCAAAGGGGAAAAGGAATGGGGTCAGTGCGATTTTATAACAGAAGAGTGTGGCCTTATCGTTGAACAGTGAGGCTTTGATTTTGTGGTAAATAGAAGAAGCACGGCATGTTTGTGTTTGTGGAGGAGAAAGGGGTACGGGTTCTGTTGATTTGTGGTGTTAAGGGAGAGCAGGGGTTTGGTTTTTGTCCACATAAAGAAAAGAAGGAATTTTCTTTTTCTTTTTAATTATAATTTAATTAAACCGCTATGCTTAAATCAAACTACTCCTTGACTGCGAACTCCTTTCTGAACCCAACAACTGTCGATTCTAGGGTTTTACCACCATTCCGGACACACTGGGATAGGTCACGAAGTCTGATTCGATTGTTTGTGGAAGATATTTATTTAAATCTATATAAATTTATTTCAAACAATTTATTCTTCGATAATAAATTAATATTATTCTTCTAATTCAACAGGAGTTTGAATTGATTTTCTGACCTGTTTCTAATTCAGTTTTCAATTTCTCGAACTGACGTATTGCGATAATTTAATATATTCGATATTAAATCGAAATTGATTATTAAATTAATAACTTAATATAAAAATTCATTATATTTATCCACCCAATATTTAAATCCATTCTAAATATTTAAAATGAGTTGGTCGAAATCCCGGGTCATTACAATCTTCCCCACTTAAAATAATTTCGTCCTCGAAATTGCTAAGGTAGAGAAAGTGCTACAAACCCATTAACTTTTCAAAATCTTATTTATGTTGATACTCAACATTTCAAACTTCCTTGCATAACTCTCTTTCGAATAGATTCCATATTCGATAACTCCTCCCTTCGAATAACTATATTCGATAATCTCTCTTTCGAATAACTAGATTCGAAAACCTTTCTTCGAATAAACTATATTCGATTTACTCTTTTCAATTAACTCTATTGGATTTTACTCTTTTTGATTAACTTCATCGAATAACTAAATTCGATAACTCCTTCGATTAACAAATAATCGATAACTCCTTCGATTAACAAATAATCGATAACTCCTTCGATTAACAAATAATCGATAACTCCTTCGATTAACAAATAATCGATAACTCCTTCGATTAACAAATAATCGATAACTCCTTCGATTAACAAATAATCGATAACTCCTTCGATTAACAAATTATCGATAACTCCTTCGATTAAAAAATAATCGATAACTCCTTCCAAATAACCAAATTCAATAATTCCTTTAATTCTATTGGAATAAACTAATATTCGATTTAACTCCACTCGCTTGACTCTAGATCGCAGCGATCACAATGGTTACGCCTGATTCCCCCAGGAAACATCCGACCGCCCTAGGCTATCTGCAGCCCTGCGAATTACGCTAGCAGTCGTACGAAATGGCAACTTATCCTGAGTAACTATGGTTGACTAACTCTATCTCAATAACTATATTCGATCAACTTTAATTGAATAACTAAAATTCAATTAAATCCTAGTTCGATTAACTACGTTCAATTAACTCTATCTGGTTAATTCTTACTCTAATCGATTTATTCTAACTCTAATCGACTTCTCCTATTCGAATAACTCCTATTGGATAACGTTTATTCATTTATAAAGATTTACTTTTAGTAACGGTTCTTCACTTTATAAATGTTCTCTTTAATAACGTTACTTCACTTATACAAGTGTTGTGTACCCCTTCTATTTAAAACTATCGGTGTTAAAAACCAATATCTCTTCTCTATATAAGTTCAGACTTATATATTCCATTTATCGAATGATAAATATTTAATTTAATTTATAAACTGTTCTTTATAAATTAATCTTTTCTATTTATCTGTTAAAAACAGATTTCCACTTTCTATTCATCTTCTAAATATTCCTTTGATTAATTTCTATTTATTTAACAAATAAATATCTCATTTATAACATTCAATTTATTTACTATAAATAAATTTTCCATTTGATCTATTTGTAAATGTTTTACAAATATTCCCTTCTAAATTCTATTTGTAAATGTTTTTACAAATATTTCTCCTTCTATTTGCTTGCACATAACTTCCTTTGTATTTGCGTTACAAATATATTACTTTTATATTTTTACAAATATATTTTCTTTTGGTTTTTCCTTTATTCACACCCAATTCATATTTCATTCACATTGATTTTACTCAATTTATTCATTTCGATCCATTTAACTTACTTAAGTTAAATTTAATTTCAATCATTCAAATTCCCATTAACAAGTTGCTAATTAACCGTTTTGCCAATTTCACCCTTTTTTTATTTGAATATAACTTTTTCAAATGTATGTCAACTTAAATATAACTAGTCTAATTATATTTTCAACTCCAGTTATATATTCGATTTTGAATATGAATTCTCAATTTCTCTCACTTATCCAAAATCCCAATTTCGATTCAAATTTACTTTAACTAATTATTCTCCAATTTAGTTAATTCTATTTAACCATTTAAAATATGATTTTTGTCTTAAAAATCATTTCACTTACTTCACTGGAGTTCATATTTATTTTATATCTCCAACCTGGATTTTTCTAATGCCAATTCGGACTTTATTTCCTAAAAATCCTTTTATTTATTTAATTAAACCGTTATGGTTTTATAATGGTTCTGGCGCTGCTTTTCTAAAAATTTGATTTTGACATAACTCAAAATCTATACGACGAAATCCAGATTTTTCTCTTTCATTAGAAAACTATTGTTCAACCGGTCCCGACGATTCTTGTTTCAAAGAATTCCGACTTCAATTGAGTTATGTATACTAAATTGAAGTTCGAATCGCCAATTTACGAACTGCCGCACTATGGCGAGCTCGTTTTAATTATATTTATAAATATAAACTTTTTAACTTTGTTTATAATAAATTCAACTCCATTTTGATATATTTTTAATATGTATCAAATCCATTTTTCCATTTCAACATAATATCCCCGATCTATTTCTCTTCTAATATTCGAATCATATATATTTACAATATTCAAATTCCATTTGAATCTCTTTATTCAAACTCTATATTTGAATTTCATTCTATTCAATTTCTATTTGAATTTTCTTCTATTCAAATTCTAATTCAACTTCTTATCTTCAAATTCTATTTGAATTTCTTATCTTAAATTTCTATTTGAAATCCTTTATTCAAAATCCATTTCAAATCCTTTATTCAAATTCCATTAGGAATCCTTTATTCAATTTCTATTTTAACTCCTTTGAATTCAAATTCTATTAAATTTCACTTTGAATTCACATTTTATTTAAACTCCTTTTATTTAAAATTCTATTTCAAACTTTATATTTTCTTTGAATTCTAATATTCAACCTCCACTTTATATTCTCTTTGAAATACTGTTTAACCAAATTCCATTTGAAATCCTTTATTCGATTTCTATTTAAATTCCTTTGTTCAATTTCTATTTGAAATCCTTTGAATTTAAATTCTGTTTCGAACTCTATATTTTCTTGAATTCTAATATTCAAATCTCTATTTGACTTTTCTTTATTCAAATCCATTTGAATTCCTTTGAATTCAAAATCCATTTCAATTTTTCTTATACAATTTCTATTTGAATTTTCTTTATTCAAACTCATTTGAATTCCTTTGAATTCAAATTTTATTTCACTTCTATTGTTCAAATTATATATTTGAATTCCCTTATATTTTACTTCTATTTGAAATCTATATTCCAATTCCCATTTCAAAATTTCTTTGAAGTTATATAAATATATACATATATTTATATCTATCTCAAATTCAAAACATTTGAATTTTAAAACAACTTGTTTCTTTTTAACAAATTTCCATCAAAACTTTTCTAAGGCAGCAATTCGTCACTTTGAAACTCGAAAATGAACACTGGTGATGTTGCGACCATCATCAGAATTATTTCCCAGCTACTGAATGAGTTCAGTGCTATACTTCTTTCAAACTCCATTTAGAAAAATATTTTCCAAACTCCCATGATTTTAAATTCTGAATTCTGGTTGGAATTCAAATTTCAATTTATCTCATTTTTATATTTGATTTCATATACAAATTCCATTGGTTATATATATAACTATTTCAGTTTTTATAATCTAATTTGATTATAATCCTAACAATCAACTTAACCATTTAAAAACAATATCGTGTTCAATCTTCTGTTCCAGTGTTTATAAACTCCTATCGACATCGTGGCATCCCACGATTCGACCAAAATTTATAATCCACTCAACAGACTAGTCAACACAATATAAAATAGTTTTTATATCAAATAACAAATACGCTCTCTCGTATATATGTACACTCAACTCATTCCAGGATACTACTGATCCTATCTCTAATGAGCACATTTCCACACAGCCTAGTTATTCGCTCAACCTAAGCTCTGATACCAACTGTAACGACCCGAAAATCTGGTAGAATTTGAGCTGACCAAAAACACAAGTCCAACCCCAAATAACACAGAAATTCGAACCATTAATAGAAAGAAGTTAGAGGGTGAGGAAAGATAAGATAGAAACTTATAATAGAAGAAGAAGAAGAACACAACATCAGAGTAACACGAATCTCACAGCGGAACGAATAACATATAATATATATAACATAACTTGAAATATACATCTGTACTTGAATATACATCAATATCAACGTACATCACTTACAACACAACGGAACCACTATAACTAGATAACGCTGAAGCCTCCTGCTCTAAGCTCCTTTAGATATATCTGAAAAATCCTGAACTACTTGACTGCCCGTACAAATTTAGGCACCCAAGAGTTTAGGTAGAACAAAACAAAATAAACTTCGGGTCAGTCATGGGACTGGTATGAGTAAACAGTTTAAAAACAGTTTCAGAAAACTAAATGATATCTCATAAGACCACGCCGTATAACACGGAACGGGTTTTTCCCTTATGAAAATCCAAACACTTGACTTATCTTTATATCAAAACTCTTTTG
This sequence comes from Allium sativum, assembly GCA_030737875.1. Lineage (NCBI taxonomy): Eukaryota > Viridiplantae > Streptophyta > Magnoliopsida > Asparagales > Amaryllidaceae > Allium > Allium sativum. The sequence continues at coordinate 249,762,125 of CM060922.1, read as the reverse complement.
ATATTATAATAATGTCTAAATCAAGTAAATAACAATCTAGTGGAATGTTTGCATCTCACGTTCCACATATATATACAATCAAAAACGCAAGCACGTATTGGGTAATGGATTTCCAACTATGACAAGGTATGGAACCACCTTCCGCTGGTATATCTCTAGAGGAGAATACACCGAGTTCAACAAGAACATCTTGCAACTCAGCCACACATGACCGACCACTCATTTCGCTTGAGTGTATCGAATGTATATCACCAACGGTTGGGATCAGCAACCGTTTCTCGAATGGGACAACATCGACAATAGATTTTTAGAAGTAAATGAAACTCTAGATCAGGTGATTATACACCCTAATAGGTGCGACCTACATAGCCATGCTGCTTGCCCGATTTATGTCATTTACCGGATGTTGAGGCTAGAAGCTACGCTTTATCATCACACCAGATTCACTTCGAATGTCACATCGTCAGATCCATCAAAAATCACTAATTGACGTCTACAACAGTACATTACGTGTCAGCTAAAAGAAGTTTCCTCCTCCGCTTCCACTCTTAGTACAGTTGAAGAAATCAATGTACGTGACCTTTCTGGAAATACTCTGTCAGACATTCATCCATACAAGTCACCCAGGAACAGGATGAACTGAAGGCACTATTTCTATTTATAGAAAAAGTCCTTGCACTCTACTCCGTCTTCGATTATGTTTATATAATCTGATTCGCACGCTACTGCCGATATGGAGTGGTTCTTCGGATAATAATCCAACCGGTCTCTCCATATTGACAACGATGGTCAAAACTTCGATAGTCTGTGATTTAACTATCGAATAAAAACAAGTGTTTCGATAGTCGATGATTTAACTATCGAATAAAACAAGTGTTCATCCAAACATCCAACAATCACTGAACCTTTAATTAATATTCCATTAATTAAATCTCTTTTCTATTTCTTTATCAATATTTGTTAATCAAATATTTTAATAACCATATTGGCCCTTTTACGTTCTTTGGAAAACATTTCCATATATCGCCTTCTTTTTATTTTCTAAACTTTAGAAAATATATGTTATTTATAATTGGAAAATATTCCAATTACTTATCTCTTTTCCAATCTCGTTTATTCCTATACTTAGGAAATATTTAACATCTATTTCCAAGCTTACATTTCATTTGGGTTAAAACGGATGTTGTGTAAAACATCGTTACGACAACCCAAATACTACATTCAACTGAATCTTATTCAACATTGATCTTCGAGCCTGAAATCTTACTATTCATTTGTTAATAATGAAATCAATCAAGTTGGGGTATAACTACCTCTCAAACCTTGACTGAATAACATTTATAACGTCAAAACAGATATGACTACTTACTCGAACAATCAATAACATACAACTACTTCTTTACCTTTAAACACGTATACACTTTTTCTTTCTATTCTTACTAGATTTTATTCTTATACTTCCTTTTTGATTATACTATTCTATTTCTAAGTTCGTTTTTTATCGACTTCTATATATTTTGATATGTTAATTTCTAACTATCAAATTATCTTAAAAATATTCTATCTCCTTAAATTCCCGGAAAAATTCGCCATAACCTCCTTTGTACCGGGAGCATCGGGAAATTTCAAATAGCTTTCCCGGTCCTTCTCATCTCAAAAAGAAAAAGAAAAAGCCAAGCGGCTAGCCGATACGGCGCATAAAATCTCATATGGAAATTAAATACGTACCTTTTTGTCGAGCATTCTATTTATTTCACTTCTATACTTTATTCCATACCTGTCTCCTGTATATTTATGCCTGTCCAATCTATTTTAACTATACCAATCGTTTTAACTAATTTTGTTACTTAACTCTTCAGTCTATTTCACTTTTCATATTTGAACGTGACATGTTCAAATATATTTTAACTTGCATATTAACAAATTCTAATTATACTCATACTCTCGTTTCCTTATCGACTTCTTATTCAAATTCCAATTCAATTCTATTTAAATTCTCTTTATTTAAACTTCATTTGAATTATGGTTTCAAATTCTATAGTTTAAAGTCCATTTGAATTCTATATTCAAATTCTATTGTTTAAAGTCCATTTGAATTCTATATTCAAATTCTATTTGAATTCAAATCCCATATTTAAATCCAAATCCCACCTTTCCATTTATAAACAAAGTTTATAAATTCGATTCAAATCCCATATTTTCATTTATAAACAAAGTTTATAAATTCGATTACTTGTTTTATATACCTTCAAAACAAGTTAATATTTTCTATAGTTTTATTTAAAAATTCAAATTCTATTTATAAAAATAGAATTTCCTTTTTAAATATCAAATACCCTTTCCGATATTTTTATGAATCAATATTCAAGCCCTAGGGATATTTTAAACAATAAATCAACCAATTTTCAATCATTTGATTTTTAACACATCATATATGTATATATATATATGAAATCAAACAAACAACAAACAGATAATATATTTTTGAGGAATCCAGTTGGATTCCTCCAACCTGTTTTCCTGCATCCACAGACGTTAGTCAACATAGTAATACCCATCCTGCTTCCAGGCAGGATATCGCGGTATAGAAGGTCATCCATTATCATAGCGTGAGGCGTATAGGGTAATCATACGCTATGGTACCGCGGGCATCCGCTAATGATACTGCGGGAATCCAACCAATCATCAACCCAATATATATATATAATAGCCAACCAATCCTAGATAACTAATATATTTTTAACAACAAATAAATAAATATTTAAAACATCCAACAATCAATGAAACAATTATTCTTAACTGATAAAAATAATTTTAAATAAAACAGAGTGAGATTTACTCACCGTGAGTTTTATTAATCCGATCCGTTCTGATTTTAATTTCAGCTCACGTGATCCGCAACCATGAATTCCTCAACCCACTCCATTTGATACTATCTTGCATATATTTTAAATATAGCATTTGTTACTTAAGTTATCAAATAAATTCTAATCTAAAAATGTATGAACAAATTAAATGTGGCTAACAACTTTTAATTAACTAGCTAGTTTTTAATTAAATAAATTAAGTATTTTACCTTAATTCACTTCTTAAATCCTTTTCTCCTTCATTCGATACTCAGACCCATTCCTGTATCAAATCCTTCACCACTGTCGATCATTTCAAACATCATTCTTTGTTCTTACACAAAACCCAAACTGACAACATCATCATCGAAAAGCCTAACAACATGCCATCCCTTTGTTATGCTCGATCCCACTATGGCAGTCACGACTTGCGGCCAAAGCCAATTTCCTGTTCATCGTTGATGCCTTCAGATGCCATCAAAATCCTCACACACCGTCCTCTTCCTCTGCAAACGCGACATACTCCACAATTGAATGCCTGCGAGCTTCATGACTTCACTGCCGACAGCTACCCCATTCATCATCGCACCACTCAATCATCGCTTCGCACCTCCCACTGCGTTGTCGAGTTGAAACCCGAGCTACCGATTGCCAGGGGAGATTTCAGGTCACCGCACCATCGCCAGTAGCAAACTAGCCTCCCACGCGCCTCTAGCCATCGTCCGTGCTAGTGAAATCGAGCTCGACGCCCTCCAACTCCAGTATCGAAGAACCCTAGCTCGACGGAAAAATAAGCAGTGGCCATTTTTATTGAATCGAACAAAAAGAACGAGATGGAAATCAAAGGGGAAAAGGAATGGGGTCAGTGCGATTTTATAACAGAAGAGTGCGGCCTTATCATTGAACAGCGAGGCTTTGATTTTGTTGTAAATAGAAGAAGCACGGCATGTTTGTGTTTGTGGAGGAGAAAGGGGTACGGGTTCTGTTGATTTGTGGTGTTAAGGGAGAGCAGGGGTTTGGTTTTTGTCCACATAAAGAAAAGAAGGAATTTTCTTTTTGTTTTTAATTATAATTTAATTAAACCGCTATGCTTAAATCAAACTACTCCTTGACTGCGAACTCCTTTCTGAACCCAACAACTGTCGATTCTAGGGTTTTACCACCATTCCGGACACACTGGGATAGGTCACAAAGTTTGATTCGATTGTCTGTGGAAGATATTTATTTAAATCTATATAAATTTATTTCAAACAATTTATTCTTCGATAATAAATTAATATTATTCTTCTAATTCAACAGGAGTTTGAATTGATTTTCTGACCTGTTTCTAATTCAGTTTTCAATTTCTCGAACTGACGTATTACGATAATTTAATATATTCGATATTAAATCGAAATTGACTATTAAATTAATAACTTAATATAAAAATTCATTTATATTTATCCACCCAATATTTAAATCCATTCTAAATATTTAAAACGAGTTGGTCGAAATCCCGGGTCATTACACTCCTCTTCCATGCTCTCAGCACCTACTCTGCACTGATCACCATAAAAACGCACATGCAGGTGCAGCTCGGCCCGAAGAAACCAAAAACCAACCTAGTTTCGCCACCCGATGCTTTTAATTCAAGAACACCCCAACCCTAGGTTTACTGCAGTTGAACTCGTCATCCCAAACTCTTATCGCACCTTGCAATAACCACATGGAAATGAAGCTCTTGCTTTGCTGATTCCATTCGTATATGTTTTGTATTTTATAGGAATATATTTGATTTTATTTCAATTTTTCCTTCTCACGATTTGATTTTTCTTTGAACCGAGAATGAACTGGCGGCTCAAACGAGCTTATATATCGATGATAAAATTTTGTGTGGCTGCAAATGAAGGATGCGGCACCTTAACTGTTCACACACTTAATTTAGATATATATATATATATATTTTTTGCTTTCTAAAAATTTGTGCGATCACACACGATACCCAAAAATCACGAAAATTGACATGTAGCTAGATTTCGACATTATGGTCCCAACGAACTCGTTTCGTCGAATTCCGACTCCGTTTTCTCACACAGCATATTTTTAAAGGTCAAAATATCGACTGTTTTTCACATTAAAATCCCCTACAGCCACATACGGACTCTAAAAATCACGAAACTTGATATCTAGCAATAATTTAATATTGCGGATCTAACAAAATTAGTTTCATCGAATTCTGAGGTAGTTTGCAAAACTGGTTATTTTTAAAGCTCTAAATAACCCTTTTAAATATATAAATATTTTAAAACAATCAAATTAAATATTATCGTATATATTCACATACGATATCATACAGTTCCACAATATTTCTAGGTGAATTTCTAACTTGATATTTCAAGTCCCGATATAAATCGATATTCGATTTATAATCAAATTCCTTTTAAAAATATAAATAATTCCTTTAAAATTTATAAAGGAATTCCACAGCGACTTTGCTAAAATTTGATTTGGACATAAATCAAAATCTACACGGCGAAATCCCGATTTTTCTCTTCCACTAGAAAGATATACTTCACCAGCTCCTAACGTTTCTTGTTTCACAGAAATCCGACTTAAAACGGCTTCTGTATATTCGTTTTAAAGTTCGAATCGCCAAATCGTTTACTGCCGCGCCATTTCGAGCTCGATTTAAATTATGATATAATTATACGATTAAATGTCGTTTATTTAATCTATACGTTATTCAAATTCAATTCTAAACTGAATTATATATTTCGAATTTCCCAGTTCACACCTTATCGCCATTTCAGCTCATTCTGATTATTTTAGAATTAAATATATTATTTAATTATTATTTAAATTAAATATTCACTCCTATTTATGTAATAACCCGGAAAATCTGGGCCAGTTTAAAATTTTTATTTTGGCAATTTTAGCGAATTTTGAATATTTAAAATGGATTATTTTAAATAAAACCGACAAGAAATTTATTTTGAATATAAATAGAACGTATATATTATATACGCCGTCGTTTGAATATAAATATTTATATATAATTATAAATAGAATTGAAAGTGGCGCGGTAGTTCGATAATTCGATTTCAAACTTCAATTGAATGTACCGGGTGCAAAACAATCCGTATTTTAGTGAAACCAAAAACATTAGGATCTAATTGATGATATCTTTCCAACGAATCCGAAAAATCGAAATTTCATAGCGGGAATCAAAAGATATGCCCGGTTGAAAATTCTGAATAGTCGCTATAGAATTCAGGCCCTTAAAAATGGAAATTTTGCAAACGGCCTCGAATTTCGACGAAACCAGTTTTGTTGGATCCGGGATGTAAAGTTATTGCTAGGTTTCAAATTTCGTAATTTTTTTAATCAATATGTGAGCGTGGCATAGGAAAACGCGTTTGACCAGTTTTAGTTGATTTTAATCGACTGGAAATTGGCCATTTTTCTAACGGTCTCAGAATTCGACGAAATTAGTTTTATTAGGACCGTATCATCAATACGAAGCTAGAAAATATTTTTCGGGAATTTTTCTATTTAGTATGTGGCCCCGGTAATTTGAAATGTACGTTTAAAATTCAATATAATGATTTAAATGTAAATTCAACGGAAACTGATCGAGACGATCGAATCAGCCTACGATACATATCCCATTGTGTTCGGAATGGGGGTAAAACGCTATGGACGACAGGCGGTGGGCCTCGTTTTGAGGTCGAAAATAAAGGTTGCTTTTTGGCGAAAAATAAATTAATTAAATAATAAAAAAAACCCTTATCTCTATACCCTGGCCCCCCCATTCGAATTTCACTCTACAGAAATAAATAAATAAAAAGGAAGAAAAAAAAACGACGTAGCCGCCGATGGAAGCACGCCGCCCGCCGCCGCCAGGACCTCTCCCCCCTCTTCTTCCTCCAGTCGGCGCCTCCACTGACGAACCCTTCCACTTCCTCCTTCCAGTTCGGGCGGACCCGAACCCCACCTCCCCAATCCGCCGCTCCGGCGGATGCGAGACCCCCCCCCCCCCCCCGGCGCCACCAATAGACCGGCGCCACCCTAACTACCTCAGCGAGCCTTCTCCATCTCCATGTGACTTTGTTTTTGAATTTTATTATTTATTTTTCTATGATGTTCATATATAAAAAAAACTGAATTTTATTTACTTTAAAAACTGATTTTTATTTACCTTAAAAACTGGTTTTTATTTATGTTGTAAAGTTATAAAAATATAATCTTTTATATTGTGGAAGTAAAAATATGATTTATATATTTTTAAAGTATTAAAAATATGATTTTTATATTTTTAAAGTATTAAAAATATAATCTTTACTATATAGAAGATGTAAAAATATGATTTTTGGTTAGGTAGAGAATTAAAAATATATTTTTTACATGATAGGAATATTAAAAATATCATCTTTATATGTGTAGCAAAATAAAAATGAGATTTTTATAAAGATGAAATCTTTAAATTTGAAAAGGCGAAAACTTCATATTTGAAAAGGCGGAATCTTTATGTAAGGTATAGCGAAGTAAAATTCGATTTTTAAAGCTATGAAGCAATAATAAAAATATGATTTTTAAATTGAAAGTGAATAAATAAAAATATGAATTTTATTTTAAAAACATCAAAATATAAAGATGAGTGATTTTTATATATGTAGTGGCTACGGGCAACGAAGATGACGAAGATGCGAGAACAGTGAAGATTTCCTGCATTAGAAGTGCCGTGGAGTTAGGATAGCTTTCGGTGAGAATTTCTCACTCTTCAATTTATTTTCTAGTTATATATATATATATATACTAGGATGCAGACGGTGTTTAGTAGCACCCGACACAATCGTCCACAGACCATGGACTTGTTTGTTTGGTTGCATAGATTAGTTAGATGATTTGATTTGAAATTGAATTGTTTGGTGAAATAAATTGATTTGATTGATGTGTGAATGGCGTGGGCCTTCACTGGACCGAGGATAAGGCTAGGCCTCGTCCCGTTTCTAGTATCGTGCCGTTATGCCGCCGAAATTTCCTAAAATAAGTTAGAAAAATAAAAATATCATTTTATTTAAAGAATGAACTGAATAAAAATTCATATGTTAAAATAAAATGTTTTATCGTTAAAAATATAATTTTTAACGTGAATATGAATATAGGGAATGTTAATAAATAAATATTCATTTACAAACCGGACGGTTTGTTTATGTACACTGATTTGACTGACATTGATTGGGTCGATAAATTTTACACATCGCCCAACTGCACAAATAAAATCTGTGTTTGACTGTTTGAAACCCCACACGGGTGTTGGGATGAAATTTGAAGTTCACTCATCCTGATTGATTAAATATGTCGATCGATTGATTGACAGGCTGTTATAAGCGTTAGATATCTATATTTGATGCTTATACAGTGTAGTGCACTTTGGTTGATGGTTGATTATTTTCAATGCTATTATATACGTGTGATGTATGAAAATCCATATAATTAACATTATATGGTGATTGATTGGGCCTCATTCCAATTTAGAAGATAAAAAATATTATAATATAAAGGTTCATGTGTTGACTGTACTCATCCGTTGAGATTAGTCATGTGTTGAACGTAATATTTTAATAATAAAATTTACATCTTTATAAATATTATAATATAAAGGTTCATGTGTTGACTGTACTCATCCGTTGAGATTAGTCATGTGTTGAACGAAATAATTTAACAAAAATAGTCACACGTGGACAGTACTCATTCGTTGAGATTAGTCGTGTGTTGAAAAAAATAAATATTCTTTTGTTGAATAGAATGAAGGAATATATGAAGCCGTGTTGATTAGATTAACGCCATTTTGACGTGAACGATATTTATATCGATTTTATTCATTTTGAAATAAATTGAATATAAAACGATTTCGAAATGAATTGAATTGAAATCGATTTCGAAATGAATATAAAACGATTTCGAAATGAATTGAATTGAAAACAATTTCGAAATGAATTGAATATAAAACAATTTCGAAATGAATTGAATTGAAAACGATTTCGAAAGGAATTGGATAGCAAACGAATTTGGTTTCAATTGAATATATAATGAATTTGATTTGAATAGAAAACGAATTTGGTTTCAATTGAATATATAACGAATTTGAATCGAATAGAAAACCACTTTGAATTGAATCGAATGGAAAACGAATTCAAATTGAATTGAAAGCGAATTGAAATGAATTCAAATTGAATCGAAATTTGAATTGAATAGAAATGGATTTTTAAACGAATTTATAAAGAAGAATTCAATTTTGATTTGAATTAAAATGGAAGTTGAAATTGTTTTTGAGACGAATTTAAAAACTATTTATAAAATTCGTTTTAAATAGTAATCGACGAAATATATATTATATATATAATATAATGGCCTGAATAGAACGCGCCGCGCCGCGGCAGTTCGTGAATTTCGACCATTTATTTCAAACGGACATTACGGGAGATCCGACCGTCGGATTCTCCTAAAACCGGAACCGTTGGGTTTGTATCGAAATGAGATTTCTAACGAATATTAGAAATTCAAAATCTAACGGTTGGATTTGGAGATACGTCCAAATCAAATTTGAAAAAGGTCGCTATAAGTGCAGTTCGATGGTCGTTGTTGAAAATCGACTGTTCGGGCCTTGATAAAATCATTAAAATTATCAATAATTAGTGTAAAATCATAAGAAATGATTTGAGAAAAATTGGGGTGAAAAACTCCATATTTGAAAAGATAAAAGTGGATTTTTATCGAAATGAACTAGTTTTGAACTAAATTTAAAACCCAATTATTTTTAAATAAATGAATTAGATTTAAAAGGGGTTTTAAATAATCGGAATTTCTAATATATTTGATTGGATTTGAAATGGGTTTATCGTGAACGGTGTTTTAAATAACAATAGTTCTTTAACCCGATAATAAATAGAATGTGATTTGGGTTTGTCGTGAACTGTGTTTTAAATAACACCTAGTTCTTTAACCCAGTAAAAGGAGTTTTAACGAATATGCAATTAGATTGAAATGTAAATCTATAATTTAAATTATCAAATTTAGAAATCGAGCGAGAATGGAGTATCACCAGTTTTGCTCCAAAGCGATAGTTAAATCTTTAATTAGATTTGAACGTGAAATGGTAATTAATTTTACCGATAACACCACGGTGTTAGATATGGAGTATTACCAGTTTTGCTTCATGGGATGAATAGGTTGGGATTGAGAAATAAAATAAATAATTACTTCGGTGTGGTTCGCTAATCTCGACTAGTTTAGAAAAACCATAATTTGGTTTGAAACGACATCCAAAGGAAGATTACAGGATAAATTTTAAAGAATTTATCTTGGATAAAATTAATGGGAACCTTTCCCTAAGAATGTGGAATTTAGAAACTAGCTGTAGGTTGGCTAAGAAGAATGGTTTCCTGGGTATTGATCTGATGTTGGTTTCGGCCTTTGGGGTTAATGTTTGGGAAATTGTTCTCTTGCTAATTTGCGGTTAGTGACTAATGAATTGGAATGAGGCGTATGTTGTGTTTGTGTAACATTTGTTTTTAATATACGCGGGTTGTTCGGAAAGTCCGGGTTTATACCCATTCTGAATAATCGATTCGACGATAAGTCGATGATGAAGACGGTGGTCGAAGACCGGAAGTCTTCACATCGTTTGGGTAACTACTGACGATCCTGATTGGGCTGTACACCCAAGAGGACGGAAATACTTGGTGGTCGTCCAGACGTACTTGGAGATGGATGGATATGCGAGGAAAGTGCCTCCGGTTTCGTTCAGACCTAGAACGAACTTGTAAATGGATGGTGTGTCTGACATTGGATTTTATTCTGTGTTGATTGATTTCTGTTAAATATATATCTGTTTGGCGGCGGAGAATTTATTCTCTTGCTTAACGTCCTTCTCTGAGACGTATGAGCTTAGAGATTACATATTGATAGATATCAATCGCATGGCATGAATTGCCTATGTGGCACGCTAAGATGCAATGATCAAGGCTTCTGTTGAAAAGCAAAGTCTTGTGGTTGATGATCAAAGCACGCCTACGTGGCAGCCTTGTGTATAACGTGAATTCGCGAGCCTCACACCTCGGTATGAGTTAAAAACGGGAAACGGACTGCAGGGAGAGCACGACGTTTCTTTCTAGCTTTGGTGGTGTCAGTGACTTACCAGCCCTGACATTTATATACTTTTCACCTTTGTGGTTGTTGGAATGCGAGGCGCCTCGATTATAGGTCTGTAAGGACCGGGAAACGTGTGTTTAGGAATAAATAATCCTCTAACGTAAGTGAGGACCGGCCCTGAAGCATCCAGGGGTTGCCCAGAGTGCGTAGCCCTGGGACATTTGCTAGAGTGTCTCGAACGCGGAGAGGAGCTTGCCCCTTGCCTCGACTCATGACGGAAATCCAATTTCCAATACGTGTATTTCGGCTTTATTTGTAGAGCCTAGTATGGCGACATAGTAGCATGGGATGCTATGCCGTCTATGATTAATATTTATGATTGAAATTGTTTTGACACTATACAATTATTATAGTATCAAATGATTTGTTTTAAACGTACCAAGCATGTTTGGCTGTTATAAGGTAAAACCCTATCCTCCGGCTTGCGTTGCATTGTGTGATGGGACCTGGGTCTTATAATAGCTTCATTTTTCGAAAAAGCATTGCGTTGTTTATTCTATGCACTGGTATTCTTGGGAGGAAACCCGTTCCGTGTTATACGGCGTGGTCCCTTGAATTACTCTCTTTTAAAATAAAGTTTTAATAACTGTTTTAGTTCTCACACCAGTCACATGACTGACCTGGAGTTTATTGTTTTAACCTAAACTCTGGGTGCCCCTATTTTCCGCACGGGCAGCTAGTAGTTTTGGTTTTGCAGATTTATATTCACAGGATCCTGGTTTACAGCTGGAATGATATCCGGAAAGCTCTGTATCCGTATATCACCTTCAGTTGTGCTTTGTATTATTTTCCGCTGCTATGTAATTTATTGTAATCTCTTATATTTATCGAATGTAATTTATTCATTTATACTCTGTATATTCTTGTATCTGATGGAATTGTTGTAATAGCAATGAAATGTTCTTCCGTCTGCGTTCTATTTTGTCCTGTTATCAAAACGATCAGGGGTTTCGAACGGCCTAAATCGGTTTAACGACTGATTCAGATCGAGCGAAATTCCAGGCCGTCACATTTGGTATCGGAGCTTTGGTTTACAGAGCTCGAGAACAAGACACATTAGAACCATACGAAAGAATTCATCAAATATTGGATTAGCAATATCCAATTAGAATGACTCGTTAGAGATAGGATCAGTAGTATCCTAGAACGAGCGTGAAGAGTATATTTTTTCAAATGAAAACAATTTTGTTTTGAAATTTAAACCATTTTATACGGATTTGAATATTTATTTATTTTGAATATGGACAATCGAGTATATAAAGATTTTGCATATACGCGTCATGAACGTATATTCGAAGTTTTAATATATTGGATAGATATAGAGTCCCACTCTAGTCGCCCGGAGATGATTCTACTGATGACTATATAGCATCAGTAATGTGTGTTCGAGTTTCGAAGGTGTGATTTTCTATATATTTCCATTAGACTGGTGTGAGAACCAAAACTTACATAGTTAGAACACATTGTGGTGAATTGGCATCAAAAACAAGATTTTCAGTATATATATCAAAATTATGAATTTGAAACTCTAATACACTAATTGATTGATGTTTGTGTTGTTTGTTTATTTGTTTGATAATTTTGAACCATTATGCCTAATTGCATCAAATATTGAATTATATTGAAAATTGGTCGCATTTGCTTGTATATACATATACTTACATTGATCAGGTCATAGCAAGGAGGCTAGAGCCGAAGAATAAAATTTGTTTGCCCGACAAATAGGTACATGTTTACTACATAATTTACTGTTTTATTTGGGTGATGATGATTTTATGAGCCTATTGGCTAGCCGTTTGGATTTTTCTTTTTCTTTTTGAGATTAGAAGGACCGGGGAAGCTATTTGAAATTCCCCGATGCTCCCGGTGCAGGGGAGGTTATGGCGAAATTTTTCGAAAATTTAGGGTGTTAGCCAAATTTTTGAAAATTTGAAAATTCTCAGAAACTGAAAAGTTGGAGAATGGAAGCCAAATCGAACGTAGAGTTGATTAATCAAACCACTTTCGACTTTGTTCCTTTTCGGGGACGAAAAGTTTTAAGTGGGGGAGATTGTAATAACCCGGAAAATCTAGGCCAGTTTAAAATTTTTATTTTGGCAATTTTAGCGAATTTTGAATATTTAAAATGGATTATTTTAAATAAAATCGACGAGAAATTTATTTTGAATATAAATAGAACGTATATATTATATACGCCGTCGTTTGAATATAAATATTTATATATAATTATAAATAGAATTGAAAGTGGCGCGGTAGTTCGATAATTTGATTTCAAACTTCAATTGAATGTACCGTGTGCAAAACAATCCGGATTTTAGTGAAACCAAAAACATTAGGATCTAATTGATGATATATTTCCAACGAATCTGAAAAATCGAAATTTCATAGCGGGATTCAAAAGATATGCCCAGTTGAAAATTCTGAATAGTCGCTATATAATTCAGGCCCTTAAAAATGGAAATTTTGCAAATGGCCTCGGATTTCGACGAAACCAGTTTTGTTGGATCCGGGATGTAAAGTTATTGCTAGGTTTCAAATTTCGTAATTTTTCGAATCAATATGTGAGCGTGGCATAGGAAAACGCGTTTGACCAGTTTCAGTTGATTTTAATCGACTGGAAATTGGCCATTTTTCTAACGGTCTCAGAATTCGACGAAATTAGTTTTGTTAGGACCGTATCACCAATACGAAGCTAGAAAATATTTTTCGGGAATTTTTCTAGTTAGTATGTGGCCCCGGTAATTTGAAATGTACGTTTAAAATTCAATATAATGATTTAAATGTAAATTCAACGGAAACTGATCGAGACGATCGAATCAGCCTACGATACATATCCCATTGTGTTCGGAATGGGGGTAAAACGCTATGGACGACAGGCGGTGTGCCTCGTTTTGAGGTCGAAAATAAAGGTTGCTTTTTGGCGAAAAATAAATTAATTAAATAATAAAAAAAAACAAAACCCTTATCTCTATACCCTGGCCCCCCCCCATTCGAATTTCACTCTACAGAAATAAAAAAAAAGGAAGAAAAAAAAACGACGTAGCCGCCGATGGAAGCACGCCGCCCGCCGCCGCCAGGACCTCGCCCCCCTCTTCTTCCTCCGGTCGGCGCCTCCACTGACGAACCCTTCCCCTTCCTCCTTCCAGTTCGGGAGGACCCGAACCCCACCTCCCCAATCCGCCGCTCCAGCGGATGCGAGACCCCCCCCCCCCCCCGGCGCCACCAATAGACCGGCGCCACCCTAACTACCTCAGCGAGCCTTCTCCATCTCCATGTGAGTTTGTTTTTGAATTTTATTATTTATTTTTCTTTGATGTTCATATATAAAAAAAAATTGAATTTTATTTACTTTAAAAACTGAATTTTATTTACTTTAAAAACTGATTTTTATTTACCTTAAAAACTGGTTTTTATTTATGTTGTAAAGTTATAAAAATATAATCTTTTATATTGTGGAAGTAAAAATATGATTTATATATTTTTAAAGTATTAAAAATATGATTTTTATATTTTTAAAGTATTAAAAATATAATCTTTACTATATAGAAGATGTAAAAATATGATTTTTGGTTAGGTAGAGAATTAAAAATATTATTTTTACATGATAGGAATATTAAAAATATCATCTTTATATGTGTAGAAAAATAAAAATGAGATTTTTATAAAGATGAAATCTTTAAATTTGAAAAGGCGAAAACTTCATATTTGAAAAGGCGGAATCTTTATGTAAGGTATATCGAAGTAAAATTCGATTTTTAAAGGTATGAAGCAATAATAAAAATATGATTTTTAAATTGAAAGTGAATAAATAAAAATATGATTTTTATTTTAAAAACATCAAAATATAAAGATGAGTGATTTTTATATATGTAGTGGCTACGGGCAACGAAGATGACGAAGATGCGAGAACAGTGAAGATTTCCTGCATTAGAAGTGCCGTGGAGTTAGGATAGCTTTCGGTGAGAATTTCTCACTCTTCAATTTATTTTCTAGTTATATATATATACTAGGATGCAGACGGTGTTTAGTAGCACCCGACACAATCGTCCACAGACCATGGACTTGTTTGTTTGGTTGCATAGATTAGTTAGATGATTTGATTTGAAATTGAATTGTTTGGTGAAATAAATTGATTTGATTGATGTGTGAATGGCGTGGGCCTTCACTGGACCGGGGATAAGGCTAGGCCTCGTCCCGTTTCTAGTATCGTGCCGTTATGCCGCCGAAATTTCCTAAAATAAGTTAGAAAAATAAAAATATCGTTTTATTTAAAGAATGAACTGAATAAAAATTCATATGTTAAAATAAAATGTTTTATCATTAAAAATATAATTTTTAACGTGAATATGAATATAGGGAATGTGAATAAATAAATATTCATTTACAAACCGGACGGTTTGTTTATGTACACTGATTTGACTGACATTGATTGGGTCGATAAATTTTACACATCGCCCAACTGCACAAATAAAATCTGTGTTTGACTGTTTGAAACCCCACGCGGGTGTTGGGATGAAATTTGAAGTTCACTCATCCTGATTGATTAAATATGTCGATCGATTGATTGACAGGCTGTTATAAGCGTTAGATATCTATATTTGATGCTTATACAGTGTAGTGCACTTTGGTTGATGGTTGATTATTTTCAATGCTATTATATACGTGTGATGTATGAAAATCCATATAATTAACATTATATGGTGATTGATTGGGCCTCATTCCAATTTAGAAGATTAAGAATATTATAATATAAAGGTTCATGTGTTGACTGTACTCATCCGTTGAGATTAGTCATGTGTTGAACGTAATATTTTAATAATAAAATTTACATCTTTATCAATATTATAATATAAAGGTTCATGTGTTGACTGTACTCATCCGTTGAGATTAGTCATGTGTTGAACGAAATAATTTAACAAAAATAGTCACACGTGGACAGTACTCATTCGTTGAGATTAGTCGTGTGTTGACAAAAATAAATATTCTTTTGTTGAATAAAATGAAGGAATATATGAAGCCGTGTTGATTAGATTAACGCCATTTTGACGTGAACGATATTTATATCGATTTTATTCATTTTGAAATGAATTGAATATAAAACGATTTCGAAATGAGTTGAATTGAAAACGATTTCGAAATGAATATAAAACGATTTCGAAATGAATTGAATTGAAAACAATTTCGAAATGAATTGAATATAAAACAATTTCGAAATGAATTGAATTGAAAACGATTTCGAAAGGAATTGGATAGCAAACGAATTTGGTTTCAATTGAATATATAACGAATTTGATTTGAATAGAAAACGAATTTGGTTTCAATTGAATATATAACGAATTTGAATCGAATAGAAAACCACTTTGAATTGAATCGAATTGAAAACGAATTCAAATTGAATTGAAAGCGAATTGAAATGAATTCAAATTGAATCGAAATTTGAATTGAATAGAAATGGATTTTTAAACGAATTTATAAAGAAGAATTCAATTTTGATTTGAATTAAAATGGAAGTTGAAATTGTTTTTGAGACGAATTTAAAAACTATTTATAAAATTCGTTTTAAATAGTAATCGACGAAATATATATTATATATATAATATAATGGCCTGAATAGAACGCGCCGCGCCGCGGTAGTTCGTGAATTTCGACCATTTATTTCAAACGGACATTACGGGAGATCCGACCGTCGGATTCTCCTAAAACCGGAACCATTGGGTTCGTATCAAAAAGAGCTTTCTAACGAATATTAGAAATTCAAAATCTAACGGTTGGATTTGGAGATACGTCCAAATCAAATTTGAAAAAGGTCGCTATAAGTGCAGTTCGATGGTCGTTGTTGAAAATCGACTGTACGGGCCTTGATAAAATCATTAAAATTATCAATAATTTGTGTAAAATCATAAGAAATGATTTGAGAAAAATTGGGGTGAAAAACTCCATATTTGAAAAGATAAAAGTGGATTTTTATCGAAATGAACTAGTTTTGAACTAAATTTAAAACCCAATTATTTTTAAATAAATGAATTAGATTTAAAAGGGGTTTTAAATAATTGGAATTTCTAATATATTTGATTGGATTTGAAATGGGTTTATCGTGAACGGTGTTTTAAATAACAATAGTTCTTTAACCCGATAATAAATAGAATGTGATTTGGGTTTGTCGTGAACTGTGTTTTAAATAACACCTAGTTCTTTAACCCAGTAAAAGGAGTTTTAACGAATATGCAATTAGATTGAAATGTAAATCTATAATTTAAATTATCAAATTTAGAAATCGAGCGAGAATGGAGTATCACCAGTTTTGCTCCAAAGCGATAGTTAAATCTTTAATTAGATTTGAACGTGAAATGGTAATTAATTTTACCGATAACACCACGGTGTTAGATATGGAGTATTACCAGTTTTGCTTCATGGGATGAATAGGTTGGGATTGAGAAATAAAATAAATAATTACTTCGGTGTGGTTCGCTAATCTCGACTAGTTTAGAAAAACCATAATTTGGTTTGAAACGACATCCAAAGGAAGATTACAGGATAAATTTTAAAGAATTTATCTTGGATAAAATTAATGGGAACCTTTCCCTAAGAATGTGGAATTTAGAAACTAGCTGTAGGTTGGCTAAGAAGAATGGTTTCCTGGGTATTGATCTGATGTTGGTTTCGGCCTTCGGGGTTAATGTTTGGGAAATTGTTCTCTTGCTAATTTGCGGTTAGTGACTAATGAATTGGAATGAGGCGTATGTTGTGTTTGTGTAACATTTGTTTTTAATATACGCGGGTTGTTCGGAAAGTCCGGGTTTATACCCATTCTGAATAATCGATTCGACGATAAGTCGATGATGAAGACGGTGGTCGAAGACCGGAAGTCTTCACATCGTTTGGGTAACTACTGACGATCCTGATTGGGTTGTACACCCAAGAGGACGGAAATACTTGGTGGTCATCCAGACGTACTTGGAGATGGATGGATATGTGAGGAAAGTGCCTCCGGTTTCGTTCAGACCTAGAACGAACTTGTAAATGGATGGTGTGTCTGACATTGGATTTTATTCTGTGTTGATTGATTTCTGTTAAATATATATCTGTTTGGCGGCGGAGAATTTATTCTCTTGCTTAACGCCCTTCTATGAGATGTATGAGCTTAGAGGTTATATATTGATAGATATCAATCGCATGGCATGAATTGCCTATGTGGCACGCTAAGATGCAATGATCAAGGCTTCTGTTGAAAAGCAAAGTCTTGTGGTTGATGATCAAAGCACGCCTACGTGGCAGCCTTGTGTATAACGTGAATTCGCAAGCCTCACACCTCGGTATGAGTTAAAAACGGGATACGGACTGCAGGGAGAGCACGACGTTTCTTTCTAGCTTTGGTGGTGTCAGTGACTTACCAGCCCTGACATTTATATACTTTTCACCTTTGTGGTTGTTGGAATGCGAGGCGCCTCGATTATAGGTCTGTAAGGACCGGGAAACGTGTGTTCAGGAATAAATAATCCTCTAACGTAAGTGAGGACCGGCCCTGAAGCATCCAGGGGTTGCCCAGAGTGCGTAGCCATGGGACATTTGCTAGAGTGTCTCGAACGCGGAGAGGAGCTTGCCCCTTGCCTCGATCATGACGGAAATCCAATTTCCAATACGTGTATTTCAGCTTTATTTGTAGAGCCTAGTATGGCGACATAGTAGCATGGGATGCTATGCCGTCTATGATTAATATTTATGATTGAAATTGTTTTGACACTATACAATTATTATAGTATCAAATGATTTGTTTTAAATGTACCAAGCATGTTTGGCTGTTATAAGGTAAAACCCTATCCTCCGGCTTGCGTTGCATTGTGTGATGGGACCTGGGTCTTATAATAACTTCATTTTTCGAAAAAGCATTGCGTTGTTTATTCTATGCACTGGTATTCTTGGGAGGAAACCCGTTCCGTGTTATACGGCGTGGTCCCTTGAATTACTCTCTTTTAAAATAAAGTTTTAATAACTGTTTTAGTTCTCACACCTGTCACATGACTGACCTGGAGTTTATTGTTTTAACCTAAACTCTGGGTGCCCCTATTTTCCGCACGGGCAGCTAGTAGTTTTGGTTTTGCAGATTTATATTCACAGGATCCTGGTTTACAGCTGGAATGATATCCGGAAAGCTCTGTATCCGTATATCACCTTCAGTTGTGCTTTGTATTATTTTCCGCTGCTATGTAATTTATTGTAATCTCTGATATTTATCGAATGTAATTTATTCATTTATACTCTGTATATTCTTATATCTGATGGAATTGTTGTAATAGCAATGAAATGTTCTTCCGTCTGCGTTCTATTTTGTCCTGTTCTCAAAACGATCAGGGGTTTCGAACGGCCTAAATCGGTTTAACGACTAATTCAGATTGAGCGAAATTCCAGGCCGTCACAATTTAATTCAACGACCATTAAATCCTCTTAATCACCTTTTAAATAATTAAATAAATTAATTATTATATCGCTGAAAAATGCGGATCATTACATTTATCCAATTTGAATTTCAAATATTATGTTTAAATAATTCACATATAACTTGTTTTAATCATAACTTCTTCATACAGACTCCGTTTTCAACAAACAAAATATGTAAACGGATCAGAATCTTACCATGAACGCAATAACAATACTTTTATGGTCCAATTCTCAATTTTATGAAATTCTTATTTTCAGCCGATTAATATTTTATTAATTTATTATTTTCTGTACTTAATTTTAATATCTATGTCCATTTAGGGTATATTTTTGCGGGGTGTTACACCTCCATCCCCATCTCCAAAAAAAATTGAGCAGATGTCAGTTTATACATTATGGATCGGTATCGGTCTATAAACTTAGTAATTTTTGGTTAAGTGTTTTCTCCATGATCCTCCTTGCTTCGAAAACTTCCTCTGGTCAAACCCACATGCACACTTGCTTCCCAAGGACTTTTATGTTGGTCCATCACCTACCTTCGAATTTTCTTCATCTCGACCTATACAAATTCAACGAGACTTGCACCAAAGCCTCCTCGAGACCCCGTAGTGCTCCCACCAAAGCCATGTGCACCCCATACCCCTACACCGAATGCTAAAGAATGTGCGTTCTAGTCCGTATCATGTTGATATAGGACAATCGCCAAAGGAAAATAAACCTGAACAAGACATATTGTATATCTCATATCACAAGGGTAAAGTACAATCATAATAAAATATATAACAAAATATGTAATGAAGCATGATAAAGGAAAAATCCCATCTTCAAATAAAATCTCAGAATCTGGTACAATAAATCGTCAATCTGAGTAAATCAATCATCACTACAATTTCTCTCATAATATACAGATCAGACCACGAAAACAAACAAATAGTTGTATAGTTGATTAGTAATATGTTGGCCTCTAGCTCGTCATTGAACAACAATGTCGACACCTGTAGTGTCCCGAATTTTCGGTACCATATGAGCTGACCAAATAACACAAGTCCAAACCAAATTGCACTGAAACCCAGAAAACTAATAGAAAGAAAACAGAGGGTGAGAATAGATAAGATAGAAACTTAGAATAGAAGAATAAGAAGAACATACAACATCAGAGTAACACGAATCTCACAGTGGAACGAACAATATATAATAGATACATAACTTTGAAATAAAATCAATATATGTATACAGTAACATTATCAGAATACAACACAGCGGAAATAACTATAGCTATATAATCCTGAAGCCTCCAGCTCCAAGCTCTCCAAATATATCTGTAAAATCCTGACTACTTGACTGCCCGTACAAAATTGGGCACCCAAGAGTTTAGGGAAAACAAAACAAAATAAACTCTGGGTCAGTCATGGCACTGGTGTGAGTAAAACAGTTTTAAAACATTTGAGCAATAAAACGATATCTCATAAGACCACGCCGTATAACGGAATAGGATTTTCCCTTATGAGAAATGAATTCCTCCTCCACCAAACGTACATACGTTTGAATAGATCAACTTACGTGATCCATTAAATAAACTCTGTCAGGCATTCTTCCATACAGGTTGTCTTGGGACTGGACAAACCGAAGACACTATTCTGTAAACAGGACAGCCCTTGCATAACTCCGTCTTCAATTATCTTCATCATATTTGATCGCAACGCTAACGCCCATACAGAGTGGTTTTCAGATAATGAATCTGATCCCGGTCTCTCCGTATTGACAACGGAAATGGTCAAAATCTTTGATAGTCGGTGCTTTAACTATCAAAGGAAAACATGTGTACAAACAACGGTCGTATTTCCAAATGGAAATCTTACCGAGCAAATCATCAATCTACAGTGATCCACTTTAATTTAATTTGTCATTCAATTATCCATTTCCCTATTCATGTTTCCATATATTCAACATTTCTTATTTTCCAAATTTAGAAAATATACGTTATTAACAATGGGAAACATTTCCATTTCTTATTTTCTATATTAGAAAACGTTTCTGATTCTTATTTGGAAAACATTTCCAAAACTCCTACATTTGGATTTAAACAGATGTTTAAATAGAACATCACTATGCCAACTCAAAACTTTACACTCATTAACTAAATTCACTTTACCAATCTTCACTGTCGAACCTTAACCATTCCTTAGTTAAAAACGAAGCCAATCAAGTTGGGGGATAACTACCTCTCAGACCTTAACTGAACAACATTTATAACTTTGAAACAAACAAGGTTCACCTTTTAAACCTTTACCGAACTTGTAATGGCCCGCAAATCCGTACTGTCTGAGTTGACTAATAACACCACACGTCCAACCCAAATTGCACAGAAATACGAATCATTATTAGAAAGAAGTTAGAGGATGAGAAATAGAAAGAAAGAAATATTAGAATAGAAGATAACAAAGAAGACAAATCTCACAGCATCAAACAATCACTGGGCCTTTTAATTTATATTTTCGTTAATTAAATCATTTCCTCATTTCCCTATCAATATTCGTTAACCAAATATTTTCAGTAATCTTATTGGTCTCTTACGCTATTTGGAAAACATTTCCATATATCACCTTCTTTTATTTTCTGTACTTAGAAAATATATTCTATTTGCAATTGAAAACAAATTTCAATCACTTATCTCTTTCCCAACTACTTTAATTACACTCGGGAAATATTTACTTTAATATTTCGAAAATTCCACCACTTAGGTTAAAACGAATACTGCGTAAAACAACCCAAATATTCTATTCAGCTAACTATTATTCGAACACTTTTCTTCGAGACTGGATCTTGCTATTTATCAAATAAAAATGAAATCAATCAAGTTGGGGTAAAATTACCTCTCAGACCTTGACTGAAAACATCACTAACTTCAAAACGGAAAAACCACTAACCACGAATAAACACACTATAAAACCCCATTTATTCATTTTAAAACATGTATATGGTTCGCTTTCTATTTCTAATTTATGGATTTCTCTTTTTGTTTACAATATTCTATTTAAATTCGTCTACTTATCGAATTCAATATATATATATATATATATTGATATATTGATTTCTAACTATCAAAATTATCTTAAAAATATTCTAACTCCTTAAATTCCCGGAAAAATTCGCCATAACCTCCCTTGTACCGGGAGCTTCGTGATACTTCAAATAGCCTCCCATGCCCTCACCAATCCAAAAGAAAAAGAAAAAGCCAAGCGGCTTGCCGATACGGCGCATAAAATCTCGTATATGAATTTAAACATGTACCTTTTTGTCGGGCACATAAATTTAAAATCTTCATATACTTCATCCCATACCTGTCTAACACATGCCCACCTGTTTTCAATTCAATTCAACTCAATCAAATCGTTTGAATTCAGTTTCGCTCAATTTTTCTTTAATTAGCCATTAGCCTATTTCGCTTTTTTGATTGAGCATAAATATTTAAAGAACATATTTAACTTGCTTATAACCAAATTGAATTTCAATTTCAATTCTAGCTTTCTTTTCGATTTTGAATACAAATTTTCAAATTGAATTCACTTATTCAAAGCTCAATATCGATTTAAAATCTCGTTAACTAATTACTATTCAAATTAGTTAATTCTATTCTATAATCAAAAATCTGTTTTCTGTTTCGAAAATCAACTCATTACTCCACTTGAGTTCAGATATATTTTATAACTCAAATATGGATATTTCTAAACAGAATTTTTGATTTTTATTTGCATAAAATCCTTTAATTTATTTAAATAAACCGTTATGGTTTTATAATGGTTCCGGTGCTGTTTTTCTGAAAATTTGATTTTGATATAACTCAAAATCTGTTTGACGAAATTCGGATTTTTCTCTTTCATTAGAAAACTATTATCAAATCGTTCCTGACATTTCTTGTTTCAAAGAATTCCGACTTCAATTGACTTCTATATATTCAATTGAAGTTCGAAATGCCAATTTACGAACTGCAGCATTGTGGCGAGTTCGTTTTAATTATATTTATATATATAGACTTTTAAACCTTGTTTAAAATAAATTCTACCCATTTGAATTATATTTTCAAATCTCTATAGTTAACTCCATTTGAATTTTATTTATTCAAATCCATTTGAATACCTTTGAATTCAAATTCTATTTGAATTCTTTTGAATTCAAATTCCTGTATATTAAAATTCTATTCCAATTCAATATATTCAAATTCTATTTAAATTTTCTATGTATAAATTCTATTTGAATTTCGTTTTCCAATTCCATTTTAACTCTATTAAATTCTATACTCAAAGTCTGTTTCTATTTGAATTTTATATTCAAATTCTTGTTTCAATCTATTTGAATTCTATATTTGAATTCCTTTATATTTTCTATATTCAATTTCTATTTGAATTTTTATATTCAATTTCTTTAAACAAGTATCGATTCCAATTCCTTTTGAAATTGATATTTCTATTTTTAAAAAAAATAGATTTCCCTTTTCAATTTCACACTTGTATTTTTATTTCTGAATTATCAAATGATAATTCCTTTCACTTCATTTATAACTTCATTATAAAAGAACTATTTATAAACTTCGTTTATAAAGGAACTACTTGTTTTATTTTTCAAAACAAGTTTATATTTTTATTCCATTCAAATTTCAAATTCTATTTAAAAATCGAATTTCCCTTTTAAATCTCAAATATCCTTTCCATGCTATTTTAAATAAATTAACACTTAGCCCGGTGATATTTAAAACAATCAAATCACCCAATTTTCAATCATTTTATTTTTAACACGTCATATATGAATATATGAAATCAAGCAAACAAACAAACAGATAATATATTTTAGAGGAATCCAGCTGGATTCCTCCAACATGTTTTCCTGCATCCACAGACGTTAGTCAACATAGTAATACCCATCCTGCTTCGTGGCAGGATATCGCGGTATAAAATGGGATCCACTTATATACGTGGGCGTAGGGTCATCCACTAATGATATTGCGGGCATCCGCTAATGATACTGCAGGAACAATCCAATCACCATACCAATATATATATATATATATATATATATAATAGTCAACTCTAAATAACTAATATTTTTAAATCAACCAGAAAGCATTCAAACAAGCATCAAACAATTATTTTTAACGAATAAAAATAATTCTAAATAAAAGGTGAGTGAGATTTACTCACCGTGATCTTTATATTATGCTGAATATTCAAAGTCTGGATTTTCGTAAATTCACAGCTGGCTCCGACAAATTCCAAGCCACTTCTAGAATCCCAGCTATGAACCCAACTCGAATAATCTCATAAATAAAACTTGTACAACAAGATTATAAATTTTTGTTATCTAATTATACCAAAGTTAACTACTTAAATTGCTAATTTCTATTTATTTTAAACAACTTGCTAAATAAATTTAGAATTCAATTTCAGTTTTATCTCACTTCATTATTTTAATAAATAAATAAAATAGCCAACAGGACATGACAAAGGAATTTGGCTACTCACAAATCTTTCTAAACTTATCATTTTTTTCATAACTTATTTTACTAAAAAAAATCCAAATTATATTATGAAATAAATAAATGGTTAAATTAATTACCAATTAACCTTAGTTGAGCACGGTCAGTAACCTTACAGCATTCGAACAGTCCACCAGAATCACTGCTCCACTTTCGAAGGTCACCGCCATCTTATCCTTAGTTTCTGCTCGAACACAACTTCCTTCCATTCCTTGTTGTCGTAACCAGTAACCCCTAAAATAGCGACATCTCCCTTCCCAGATTTAATTTATCTTCCTCAAAATTCTAGCTTTAAACTCACGGACTACTCCCGTAGCCCCTATCGTGGACATCATCGCTCAATCACACCTCAACCTTTCAATGGACTTGCATCGATTTCCACTTCAACCCTTGGCATTGCACTCGACTTATACCTTCCCAGTTCGAAGCCCTGTTCAAAGTCCGTTATCCCAACTCCTTCTCATCTACAGTAAGCCGCCACTGCCACTTCAGATAATCCCCTTATCGCTCCAAAAATTCAGCGTTTAAACAAGGTTTGTACGAATTCGAGCATCCCTACAGACCAACGACGCCCTCCATAACCCAAATCAACATTTCAAACTCCTTCCTTCCATGTTCTTGAACGCGACCACCCTTCCCCAAACCCGAATCTTCGCTCGAACCCTGATCCACAGTAGAACATCGAGTTATCCCCAAACCGAATCGTACAACAGATCTTACATGAAGAATGCTTCCAACTTACGGTCGATGTTCACTTGCGTTGGACTTTAGGGTTTCGATTAGAAATGATTCGAATTGGAAAGGGGGAAGCGAGAGCCGCTTTTGTTTTGTTTTTTCGATTGCCACAGAATGAATTTAAAAGAGAAGCCTTTGTATGTGATTTATAAGGGAGAACGGAAATACCGAAGTGTGACGATCCCAAAACCCCGTGACACGGTGTTAAGGATAATCATTGGAATATAACACATTAATCATCATTAGCATATCACAGATAATAGCATAAACGGGAAATAGAATAATTTACACACATATGACAGCGGAACCATATAGATATCACCACATCAGAGAGCACAGTGCAGGATACAACTTAGTGCATAATAATACATAATCAGTCACCATCGCCAGAGGCGGAATCATACATAAAGAGTACACAAAATAAACATCGGTCTACATCGCCAATGGCAGAATCATAATACATATACAATAATGGCGGAAAGAGTCAAAGTCAGCACGGTGTAGTCAAGCCTCGCCATGAGCCAAAAGTGCACCAGATACCTGTAACTAGGCTGCCCGTGTGAAAATGAGGGCACCCGAGTTTGCAAGGTGAAACAAACTACGAGTCAGTCATGGGACTGGTATGAGAAATCTACTTAACTTATTAACAACAATAATAAGGCAAATCAAAGGACCACGCCACTTTCGCGGAACGGGTTTACTCCAATGAGTGCTAGTGCATGAAATAAAGTAAATGATTAAATCATCGCAATGTTTTTTATAAAATGAAGCGATTATAAGACTCAGGTCCCATCACAGAATGCAACGCAAGCCAGAGGATAGAGTTTTACCTTATAATGGCCAAAAATGCTTCATACGAATAAAACAAAAGTGTTTGATATTATTACTAGTGCATATATATTTCAAAAGCGATTTCAATCATAAATATAAATCATAGGCGGCATAAATGACCCATACCACTATGTCGCCATACTAGTAATACAATCACATCCGAAATTTCATATTGGAAATTGGATTCCATCATAAGTCGAGGCAAGGGGCAAGCTCCTCTCCGTTCGAGACACTCTAGCAAATGCCTCGGGACCGCACACAACAATCCCTGGATCCTCCAAGGCCGGTCCTCTCTTACTTTTGAGGATTGGCAATTCCTGAACACACGTTTCCCGGTCCTTACAGACCTATAATCGAGGCGCCTCGTATTCCAACAACCACACAGGTGAAAAGTAGATATAAATGTCAGGGCTGGTAGGTCACTGACACCACCATAGCTAGAAAGAAACACCGTGCACTCCTTGGGTCCTTCTCCCGTTTTTGACTCATACCGGGGTGTGAGGCTCGCGAATTCACGTTATACACAAAGCTACGTTACACAGACCATGCTTTGATCATCAACCACAAGACTTTTCTTTGCAACAGAAGCCTTGATCATATGCCACTTAGGCGTGCCACACAGGCAATCCACTCCATGTGACTGATTTCTATCAATACATAACCTCTGAGCTCGTATGTCTCAGAGAAGGGCGTTAAGCAGGAGAATAAATTCTCCGCTGCCAAACAGATATATATTTAACAGAGATCAATTAGCACAGAACAAAATCCAATGTCAGACACACAGTCCATTTACAAGTTCGTTCTGGGTATGAACGAAACCGGAGGCACCAATTTCCTCGCATATCCGCACAATCAACAATATGTCCGGACGGCTACTACTTCAGCTCCTTCAAGGTAGCTACTCCAACCACGAGCATCAGTAGCGCCCATCCATCCAATGTGAAGATCGTCGGTCTTCAATCGTCTTTGACTCTTCGACTTCTCAACGTCGATTGATTATTTGAAATGAGAATGAACTCGGCCTTTTCAAATAACCCATGTATATTTAGATTTTCAAATCAATTTATCATATGGTTAAACTATTCAACATTCACATTTCAGTTCTTTAGTATCATTTTCATGTTAAATACATTCAACCATCACATATCAAGCAAACACAACAAAATGGGTTTATTTCCACTCTATATCGTTTATAGTATTTTATAATGATATATCGCCATTTTTATTTATTTAAAACGGCCATATTTAATTAGACGACATTTCAGGTCGTTCCGAGGCACTGGCGCTATTTTTCACTAAATTTGTTTTACACATATCTGAAAATCTAACCGTTGGATCTTCACAAATTTTACATCATTAGAAAGATCATTTCAAAACGAATCCAACGGTTTCAGTTTCGGGAAAATCCGACGGTCGGATCTTCCACTCTAGTCGTTTGAAGTTACGATTTCAAATTACGAACTACAGCGTCGTTATTCGATTTAATTTAATTATATTTATATTTATATATAAATATAATCATTTCTGGCGCTGTTTTTCTTCAGATTTGAATTAAACATACCAGGCAATCCAACCGTCGGATCTTTACAAAGTTGGTGCCGTTGGAAAGATATTTCCAAGGCGAACCCAACGGTTGCGGTTTCGGGAAAATCCAATGGTCGGATTTCCCGCACTAGTCATTTGAAATCACGGTTTCAAAACACGAACTGCACGGCCACGATTCGTTTTAATTTTATTTATATTTATTTATTTATATAAATATAGTTCATTCAAAAATTCCTATATCGTTTTCCCTTCAAATATTTCACTAACGCCTTTAAATTTTGGAAAATTTCGCCATAACCTCCTTTGTAAGGGAGGGGCTGGGAAAATTCTCAAATAGCCACACGGGCGTCTCATCTCAAAAAGAAAAAGAAAAAGTCAAGCGGCTAGCCAACAGGCTCATAAAATCATCACCCAAACAAAACAGTAAACGTGTACCTATTTGTCGGGCACAAAATTTTATTCCTCTTCTCTAGCCTCTTTGCTATAACCTGTTCAATAAATATGCATGTACATATATGCAATTCTTATCACTTATCATTTTCCATTCAACTTCATATTTGTTTCAGTTTGGTTTAAAAACACCATTCATTCTAATGTTGCATGCATAGGCAAAAATCCTGTCATTAGCTAATTAATGAATATTTCAACTCATGCATATTTATTTGAACAAGTGGTTATTTTTAACACTTCACATTTCAAAACTGATAATTTTGGGAACTAAAATATATTTCAACACATGACTATTTCATTTAGTTCCTATGCATGTTAAAAATAATATTTCTTTCACAAATATTTATTTCAACGCTTGCATATCTTTAGTAAATCACTTATATGATAAAAATGGTATTTTTATCATCTAAAATATTTATTCAACAAATGAATGTTTTTAACACTTCCTAATTTCAATAAAAATGTAATTTTTATTGTTCGATCTTTTTATTCAACACATGAACTTTTCCAACACATACACTTCTCAACACATGAGCATTTCCATACATGGATATTTTATATATTTTGTTCATATAAGAAAGATGAAATCTTTATTGTTGAAACTATTTATATATAATGCGGATATTTTACATACTTCATATATATAATAAAAATGTGATTTTTATTGTTTAAACACTTCATTCATTCACACATGAATTATTTTTCACACATCACTTCTCAACACATGAGCATTTCCACACATGGATATAATTTCAACACATGACTTTAATTTCAATGCATGAAGATAATTTCAACATATGAAAATAATTCTAACACATGAATATTATTCAAAATTTCGGCAGCATAACGGCAGGGTAGTTAAAACCGGCACCGTCCCTAGTACGGCTCCTCGCTCTACCTTAAAACCTCGCGGTTTTTGACAATGGGGATTCATGCATCTAATTCGCACGCAGGCGGCATGTTTTATTTTCATTTCCACAATTATTTCCAATTTATTTCAATCACCAATGGGTATTTTTCAACCACAACCAATCAATATCAACCACAAAAAATTATTCAACCATTCGCATTTTTCGTCCAATATTTCACACCAATTCACAACAATAAATATCGTCCATGGTTTGTGAATGAGGGGAGTGTGTATATATATATATATATATATATATATATTATTTCTATATTTCACTTGCATTTCAACACATATATCAATTATTATATGCATGTATAATTCATACTTCGCTCATATAGCTTACACAATGCATGTAAATGAGGTATACAACACGTGTGTAATTTATATTTCGCTTATATAATTTATACATGACATTTTCCATTCAAATTAATTTAATTTAGATTTCTCACCTTGGTTTTCGGAGTGCTAAAAATCGTAGATGGCTCAGAAAAATCCGCGGTCTCTTCTATGTGGTAGAGAGCCTCCTTGCGGTCCCGATGTTTCCTGTTTCATCGAATTTCGTCAACACACCATAAAGATATGATTTTTCAAAGTTCAGATGTAATAAAGGACTCACCTTTCACGATGGTTCAAAACTAGGTTTTCAGTTTTCGCGGAAACCGAGGCACGATACTATGATCGGAAGGTACCACCTCGTCGGCCTTGGAGAGAGCTTTCTGGCGATGGGGGTCTTGGCCAGTTCAGTGGCGGATCTGAGTCGCGGCGGCGATGGGAAGTGGCGAACTTTGGAGAGGGGGTTCTCGTCGATGCGGCGACGAGGAAGGTCGAGGCTGGTCGGATTGGAAGAGGGGAGGAAGGCGCGTCGATTCGAGGTGGTGGCGGCGTCGGTAGGTGGCTGTGGCGGCGACGATTTGCCTGGGAAGCGGCGAAGTCGACAGTCGTCGAGAGCAATAAAGGAAAAAGGGTTTCCAATGTTTTTTATATATTTAAAATAATGAAAGGAAAATTTTGATTGGCCAAAGGCTTTATTAAATTTTTAAATAGTATTTCTTCACACGGACACCAATTCAAACCCAACGACTATCGTCCCTAGCTAAATACCCCCATTCCGGACACAATGGAATATGTTTCGTTGGCCAATTCGACTGTTACAGGCAGTTATTCTTCAAATTAAAGTATAAAACATTTAATTTTAACTTTGAACGTACATTTCAATTTGTCAGGGCCACAAACTGATTCGAAAAATTCCAGAAAAAAATCTAGCTATGTTTTGATGCTACGGTCCCAACAAAACTAGTTTCGTCGAATTCTGAGATCGTTTGAAAAATGGCCATTTTCTGGTCGATCCAATTTAGCAGAAATTGACTAAACACATTTTCTTTTACCACGCTCACATACTAGCTTCAAAAATTATGAAATTTGAAACCTAGCAATAGTTTGACATCCCGGACCCAACAAAAGTGGTTTCGTCGAATTCCGAGGTCGTTTGCAAAATATCTATTTTCCAGGGCTATATATTCTACATAGCGACCTTTCTGAAAATTCATTCGGCCATAACTTTTGATTCCCGCTATGAAACTTCGATTTTCCAGATTCGTTAGAAAGGTATTCGCTAACAGATTTAAATATTTTTGGTTTCACTAAAATCCATTATATTTTCCACCCTGCACAGTCAGTCAAAGTTTGAATTCAAATTTTCAAACTGACTCACTATTTCTAATTCACTATTTTATTGAAATATTCTATTTAGATTGTTCAAATTCCTTTGAAATAACCAATTTAAAAATTTTATATTGGCTCGTATTTTCCGGGTTGTTACACGAAGTACACATGATCATTAATTTCTCTGATTACTTTGGGTTGAAGGCACACGTGATTAGAAAGGAGAAGACGGTATAGCTAGGGTAGGTTGATTAATTTGATTTGAAAAGATATTTTTATTTCTTTTAAATAGATTCTGATATGATTTTGATCCTATCCACTGATCAAATAAATCGGGGTTCACGATTAAAAATCGTGAATCGCTATTTTAACATAACCACTGTTATTTCAACAGTGTAACACTATTCTGAACTAACTGAATACATTTTGATATTTAATTTGAACGTAAATATAAATAACCAAAATAGATTAATATAATATAATTTAAATTCAAAAACAAATAAATCCTTCAACAATAATTTTCTATTATCGTCATTTATATTCAAATAGAATATATATTGATCATCTGAACCATTTCGATTCAGTTTTATCTTCGAATAGAATTATTCCAGTTCTCGTATTTCGATAATTGTATGTATTAGAAATAAACCGTATATCGATTATAAAATGATAATTCAATATAAATATCGATTCATATTACCAGCTTAATATATAATATTAAATATTCAAAATAAATCGACCAGAAAATCTGGGTCGTTACATTCTTCCCCCCTTAAAATAATTTCGTCCTCGAAATTGCTAAGGTAGGAAAAGTGTTTCAAACCCATTACTTTTCAAAACTCACTAAATTTTAACTCAACATTTCATATTTCTACAACTTTAATTCCAACCAAACTTTTGGTTTTCATTCGTATGCATTCAAATTGATTCTAAATCAATTTATCCACTTTGATTCATTTAACTTGCTTTAAGTTAAATTTTAAATTCCAGAATTCAAATTCCTGGATTTTCATTTCAAATCCTTCTGAAATCACGTAAATATATACATATATATTTATTTCCATTTCAAATTCAAAACATTTGAATTTTCAAACTACTTGTTTTCTTCCAAAACAAATTTCGACCAAGAACTTTTCTAAGGTAGCAATTCATCACTTAGAAACTCGAAAATGAACACTGATGATGCTGCAGTCATCATCAGAATTGTTTCCCAGTCACTGAAGTGAGTTCAGTGCTTAAACAAATTTCAAAATCCATTCAAAATGATTTTTGTTCAAAAATCCCTTTCAAAACAAAGCTATATTGTGCTAATATACTTCCCAAAATATTTCAAACTTCCCAGGATTTAAATTTCAAATTCTTGTTTGAATTCAATTTTTTTGTTCATCTCATTTGTATATTTAATTCATATACAAATTCTATTTGGTTAGATGCAACCATTTCAATTTTATAATCTCATCTGTTTATAATAATAACAACCAACACATCCATATATTATAATAATTTCAAAAGATTATTCCTTTTCTATCAAAATATAATTTTGGGTAAAATTATTTCATTTACCCAATTAAAACAATACTGTGTCAAATTCCATTGTTCAAGTGTTTAGAAATTCCTATTTTCTTTGTGGCATCCCACTATTCGATCAGAATTCATAAACCACTCAACAGACTAGCCAACACAATATAAAACAACTTTTATATCAACTAACAAATACGCTCTCTCTTATATATACACAACTCATTCTAGGGTACTACTGACCCTATCTCTAATGAGCACATGCCACACAAGCCTAGGTATTCGCTCAACCTAAGCTCTGATACCAACTGTAATGGCCCGCAAATCCGTACTGTCTGAGTTGACTAATAACACCACACGTCCAACCCAAATTGCACAGAAATACGAATCATAATTAGAAAGAAGTTAGAGGATGAGAAATAGAAAGAAAGAAATATTAGAATAGAAGATAACAAAGAAGACAAACCTTATAGCATCAAACAATCACTGGGCCTTTTAATTTATATTTTCATTAATTAAATCATTTCCTCATTTCCCTATCAATATTCGTTAATCAAATATTTTCAGTAATCTTATTGGTCTCTTACGCTATTTAGAAAACATTTCCATATATCACCTTCTTTTATTTTCTATACTTAGAAAATATTTTCTATTTGCAATTGAAAACAAATTTCAATCACTTATCTCTTTCCCAACTACTTTAATTACACTCGGGAAATATTTACTTTAATATTTCCAAAATTCCACCACTTGGGTTAAAACGAATACTGTGTAAAACAACCCAAATATTATATTCAGCTAACTATTATTTGAACACTTTTCTTCGAGACTGGATCTTGCTATTTATCAATTAAAAATGAAATCAATCAAGTTGGGTAAAATTACCTCTCAGACCTTGATTGAAAACATCACTAACTTCGAAACGGCAAAACCACTAACCTCAAATAAACACACTATAAAACCCCATTTATTCATTTTAAAACATGTATATGGTTCGCTTTCTATTTCTAATTTATGGATTTCTCTTTTTGTTTACAATATTCTATTTAAATTCGTTTACTTACCGAATTCAATATATATATATTGATATATTGATTTCTAACTATCAAAATTATCTTAAAAATATTCTAACTCCTTAAATTCCCGGAAAAATTCGCCATAACCTCCCTTGTACCGGGAGCTTCGGGATACTTCAAATAGCCTCCCATGGCCCTCACCAATCCAAAAGAAAAAGAAAAAGTCAAGCGGCTTGCCGATACGGCGCATAAAATCTCATATATGAATTTAAACATGTACCTTTTTGTCGGGCACATAAATTTAAAATCTTCATATACTTCATCCCATACCTGCCTAACACATGCCCACCTGTTTTCAATTCAATTCAACTCAATCAAATTGTTTGAATTCAGTTTCGCTCAATTTTTCTTTAATTATCCATTTGCCTATTTCGCTTTTTTGATTGAGCATAACATATTCGAAGAACATATTTAACTTGCTTATAACCAAATTGAATTTCAATTTCAATTCTAGCTTTCTTTTCGATTTTGAATACAAATTTTCAAATCGAATTCACTTATTCAAAGCTCAATATCGATTCAAAATCTTATTAACTAATTACTATTCAAATTAGTTAATTCTATTCAATAATCAAAAATCTGATTCCTGTTTCAAAAATCAACTCATTACTCCACTTGAGTTCAGATATATTTTATAACTCAAATCTGGATTTTTCTAAATAGAATTTTTGATTTTTATTTGCTTAAAATCCTTTAATTTATTTAAATAAACCGTTATGGTTTTATAATGGTTCCGGTGCTGTTTTTCTGAAAATTTGTTTTTGATATAACTCAAAATCTATTCGACGAAATTCAGATTTTTCTCTTTCATTAGAAAACTATTATCAAATCGTTCCCGATGTTTCTTGTTTCAAAGAATTCTGACTTCAATTGACTTCTATATACTCAATTGAAGTTCGAAACGCCAATTTACGAACTGCAGCGTTGCGGCGAGTTCGTTTTAATTATATTTATATATATAGACTTTTAAACCTTGTTTAAAATAAATTCTACCCCATTTGAATTTTATTTTCAAATCTCTATAGTTAACTCCATTTGAATTTTCTTTATTCAAATCCATTTGAATTCCTTTGAATTCAAATTCTATTTGAATTCTTTTGAATTCAAATTCCTGTATATTCAAATTCTATTCCAATTCAATATATTCGAATTCTATTTAAATTTTCTATGTATAAATTCTATTTGAATTTCGTTTTCCAATTCCGTTTTAACTCTATTAAATTCTATACTCAAAGTCTGTTTCTATTTGAATTTTATGTTCAAATTCTTGTTTCAATCTGTTTGAATTCTATATTTGAATTCCTTTATATTTTTAATATTGAATTTCTATTTGAATTTTTATATTTAATTTCTTTAAACAAGTCTCGATTCCAATTCCTTTTGAATTCGATATTTCTAGTTTTTTTTAAAAATAGATTTCCCTTTTCAATTTCACACTTGTATTTTTATTTCTGAATTATCAAATGATAATTCCATTCACTTCATTTATAACTTCGTTATAAAAGAACTATTTATAAACTTCGTTTATAAAGGAACTACTTGTTTTATTTTTCAAAACAAGTTTATATTTTTATTCCATTCAAATTTCAAATTCTATTTAAAAAAAGAATTTCCCTTTTAAATCTCACATATCCTTTCCACGATATTTTAAATAAATTAACACTTAGCCCAGTGATATTTAAAACAATCAAATCACCCAATTTTCAATCATTTTATTTTTAACACGTCATATATGAATATATGAAATCAAGCAAACAAACAAACAGATAATATATTTTTGAGGAATCCAGTTGGATTCCTCCAACCTGTTTTCCAGCATCCACAGACGTTAGTCAACATAGTAATACCCATCCTGCTTCGTGGCAGGATATCGCGGAATAAAAGGGGATCCACTTATATACGTGGGCGTAGGATCATCCGCTAATGATATTGTGAGCATCCGCTAATGATACCGCGGGAACAATCCAATCAATAGACCAATATATATATATATAATAGTCAACTCTAAATAACTAATATTTTTAAATCAACCAGAAAGCATTCAAAAAAGCATCAAACAATTATTTTTAACGAATAAAAATAATTCTAAATAAAAGGTGAGTGAGATTTACTCACCGTGATCTTTATATTATGCCGAATATTCAAAGTCTGGATTTTCATAAATTCACAACTGGCTCCGACAAATTCCAAGCCACTTCTAGAATCCCAGCTATGAACCCAACTCGAATAATCTCATAAATAAACCTTGTATAACAAGATTATAAATTTTAATTATCTGATTATACCGTAGTTAACTAATTAAATTGCTAATTTCTATTTATTTTAAACAACTTGCTAAATAAATTTAGAATTCAATTTCAGTTTTATTTCACTTCATTATTTAAATAAATAAATAAAATATCCAACAGGATATGGCAAAGGAATTTGGCTACTCACAAATCTTTCTAAACTTATCATTTTTTTATAACTTATTCTACTAAAAAAATCCTAATTATATTATGAAATAAATAAATGGTTAAATTAATTACCTATTAACCTTAATTGAGCACGGTCAGTAACCTTACAGCATTCAAACAGTCCACCAGAATCATTGCTCCACTTTCGAAGGTCAACACCATCTTATCCTTAGTTTCTGCTCGAACACAACTTCCTTCCATTCCTTGTTGTCGTACACAGTAACCCCTAAAATAGCGACATCTCCCTTCCCAGATTTAATTTATCTTCCTCAAAATTCTAGCTTTAAACTCACGGACTACTCCCATAGCCCCTATCGTGGACATCATCGCTCAATCGCACCTCAACCTTTCAATGGACTTGCATCGATTTCCACTTCAACCCTTGGCATTGCACTCGACTTATAACTTCCAAGTTCGAAGCCCTGTTCAAAGTCCGTTATCCCAACTACTTCTCATCTACAGTAAGTCGCCACTGCCACTTCAGATAATCCCCTTATCGCTCCAAAAAATCAACGTTTAAACAAGTATTGTACGAATTCGAGCATCCCTACGGACCAACGACGCCCTCCATAACCCAAATCAACATTTCAAACTCCTTCCTTCCATGTTCTTGAACGCGACCACCCTTCCCCAAACCCGAATCTTCGCTCGAATCCTCATCCATAGTAGAACATCGAGTTATCCCCAAATCGAATCGTACAACAGATCTTACACGAAGAATGCTTCCAACTTACGATCGATGTTCACTTGCGTTGGACTTTAGGGTTTCGTTTAGAAATGATTCGAATTGGAAAGGGGGAAGCGAGAGCTGCTTTTGTTTTGTTTTTTCGATTCCCACAGAATGAATTTAAAAGTGAAGCCTTTGTATGTGATTTATAAGGGAGAATGGAAATACTGAAGTACACAAGATCATTAATTTCTCTGATTACTTTGGGTTGAAGGCACATGTGATTAGAAAGGAGAAGAAGGTATAGCTAGGGTAGGTTGATTAATTTGATTTGAAAAGAGATTTTTATTTCTTTTAAATAGATTCTGATTTGATTTTGATCCTATCCACTGATCAAATAAATCGGGGTTCACAATTAAAAATCGTGAACCGCTATTTTAACATAACCACTGTTATTTCAACAGTGTAACACTATTCTGAACTAACTGAATATATTTTGATATTTAATTTGAGTGTAAATATAAATAACCAAAATATATTAATATAATATACTTTAAATTCAAAAACAAATAAATCCTTCAACAATAAATTTCTATTATCGTCATTTATATTCAAATAGAATATATATTGATCATCTGAACCATTTTGATTCAGTTTTATCTTCGAATTGAATTATTCTAGTTCTCGTATTTCGATAATTGTATGTATTAGAAATAAACCGTATATTGATTAGAAAATGATAATTCAATATAAATATTGATTTATATTACCAGCTCAAAATATAATATTAAATATTCAAAATAAATCGACCAGAAAATCTGGGTCGTTACAGAACTTCCTTACATAACTCTCTTTCGAATAAATCTCTATTCGATAACTCTTTCCTTCAAATAAACTATATTCGATAATATCTCTTTGAATAGCCATATTCGATTAACTCTATTCAATTAACATTATTCGATTAACTCTAACCAATTCACTCTTATCAGTTAGCTCTATTTGATTAACTCTATTCTATTAACTTTATTTGATTAACTCTATTGGATTAACTCTATTTGATAACCCTAATCGATTAACTCTATTGGATTAACTCTAATCAATTAACTCTTATCAATTAACTCCTATCAATTAACACCTTTCGAATAAACTATATTCGACTAATTCCTTTCAAATAAACTATATTCAATTAACTCCTTTCGAATAAACTATATTCGATATACTCCTTCCGAATAAACTATATTTGATTTACTCCTTTCAAATTAAATATATTCGATTTACTCCTTTAACTCTATTCGTATAAATTATATTCGATAACTCCTTTCAAATAACTAATATTCGATAACTCCTTTCGAATAACTAATATTCGATAACTCCTTTCGAATAACTAATATTCGATAATCCTTTCGAATAACTAATATTCGATAACCTTTTCGAATAACTAATATTCAATAACCCTTTTGAATAACTAATATTCGATAATCTCTCTTTGAATAACAAATATTCGATAACCTCTTTTCGAATAAACTATATTCGATAACTCCTTTCGAATAACTAATATTCGATAATCTCTCTTCGAATAACTAATATTCGATAACCACTTTTTGAATAAACTATATTCGATTAATTCTCTTCTTCGAATAACCTTATTCGATAACTCTTTCTTCGAATAAACTATATTCGAATAACTCTAATCCGACTAACTCTAATTCAATTAACTCTATTCGAATAAATAATATTCGACTAACTCTTGTTCGATTAACTCTATTCAATTAACTCTATTTGATTAACTCTATTCGATTAACTCTATTTCGATTAACTCTAATTGATTAACTCTATTCGATTAACTCTAATTCGATTAACTCTAATCGATTAACTCCACTCGGTTAACTCCACTCGATTAATTCTTAATCGATTAACTCTAGTTGATTAACTCTAACTCGATTAACTCTAATCGATTAATTCTAATTCGATTAACTCTAATCGATTAATTCTATTTCGATTAACTCTAATCGATTAACTCAAACTCAATTTATTCAATTCGATTAATTCTAATTCGATTAACTCTAATCGATTAACTCTAACTTGATTAACACAATTTGATTAATTCTAATTCGATTAACTCTAATCGATTAACTCTAATTCGATTAACTCTATTCGATTTACTCTAACTGATTAACTCCATTGGATTAACTCCTTTTATTTATAACAACTAAATCTCAATTATAATTCCCTTTATAAATGTTGAGTTCACATTCTACTTAACATATCGGTGTCAAAACCGATTTCTACTCCTCTATATAAGTTCAGACTTATATATCCAATTTATCCAATGCTAAAATAATTTTCTAAATTTATAAAACATATTTATAAATTAATCTTTCCAATTTACTTGTTAAAACAAATTTCTATTTAATTCCACTTTAAATAAATCTTTTCCATTTCTTTTATATCCTCCAAATTTTCCTTTTTACAACTCTATTTATTTCATAAATAAATATTCCCTTTTCAGTTCTATTTATTCAACAAATAATTATTCCCTTTCAATTCTATTTATTCAACAAATAAATATTTCCCTTTCAATTCTATTTATTTTCTAACTATCTCCTTTTCTATTCTATTTGTTTCACAAATATTTCCTTTCCTATTTGTTTCACAAATATTTTCCTTTTATATTTGCTTCACAAATATTTTCCTTTTTATACTTATCCTTTGATTTTACAATTATTTTCTTTTATAAAATCCTTTTCCTTTTATATATAAAATCCATTAATTTTATATAAATAATTTATTTTCAAAATACACTTTGAAAATCCCCTTTTTTACATTCCAGTATTTGTTATGGTATTTAAAATACCAAATAACAATGATCGATATCATTTAAACACACATAATCAACAACAGATTATATATCACATCATATATCACAATATATGAAAGAAAACAGTATTTTATATATTGAGGAACCCAGTTGGGTCCCTCCAACCTGTTTACCTTCATCCAATGATGTTACACAATATAGTTCACATCAATTTCATTTAAATATGAAATATTCTGGCAAACAGAAGCAACATTTGATTAACGATATATATATATATATATATAACTATAACTATATTGATATTTTTAACCAATCAATTAGCAGTTCAACCAAACAGTCAACACGCAGCAATCAATCATCATTTATCAGTTCTAAATATACATTATAAAAATATGAACTGGTAGAGTTGGTGAGTTTTACTTACATTGGACAGTTATCGTTAAATAACGATTAACTATCTTTGATTCAGACTGACAATTTATTTTGCAATAAATTGCAACAAGCTTCAATTCACTCCTAGTCAGTTTCATTGGGTAGCTCTCGTCCATACGATCCTATCGGATCTTGTTTCATCAAATTCTGATCATGCATGTCGATTTTATGAATTTTATAAGTTGTATATACATTTATATAATTAAATTAAATCTTAACTAAATTAAATTATGGGCTTTACCCATTTTAGATCCGGCCCACCCCAATTTCAAAAGCACAGACCCGCTTGGACCTTCTTCCTTGAATTGAACTGTCCGCTTCATATTTTCATTGCCATCACTGAACTCTTTCTCCCCCCTCGTTTACCTCGCTCACACCACCGTTTCCCAAACCGAGAGTATCCACTTCTTCCTCTTCGAATTCCGCTTCACTCCATCACCACCAATTTAAACTCGTCGCTCCTCTTACAGTCGCGACTGCAGATACTGTAAAACGTAGGTCGACCCTTTTTAGCATCGAATCACCCAAAACTTGGTGTACATCTGCGGTTTACACCCAGGAATCCAAGAATGCACATTGATTTGAGTAACTCGAAGTATATTGACCAGGGATGTAATCCCCAACGCGACTTACCCCAAACCCAGTGAACAACTACATAAACGAACCCAAAACAAATGGCATCTGTAACACCCCATGGCCATTAATGTCACTCACAAAGGGAATGCATTAATGTCATGAAGCACTATAGTAGTATATAACTGATAAATTACAAGAATAAATAAATAAAACACAACGGAAGATAAAACTTATTTCATAGCATCATAACTTCAAAACAAGCTTACATAAGTAGTCTCCAAAAACCATTACAACAGGATCAATTGTCTTTTCCAAAAACTTCAAAGTACATAAAGAAGCAAATACTTAAATAACATAAATGCATAAATCCCCACTAAGCATAAGCAAAGCCATAAAGATGAGAGAGTCCAAAGCGATACATCTACTCTCTTCAAGCAACTGAAAAAAATCGGCACTAAGCTGTAGTATTCCCTCCTTGCAACCCTGAGGGGGAGGGGGGAAGGAAAGAAAAGAGGTGGAAACAAAACGGGTCAGACATAAAGTCTGGCTAGTCCAGTAATGTTAACAAATAATAGGTAAGGTAAATGATCAAGACATAAATAGGCATTATGATATGGCTGTAACATAGATAAGGTAGATAAAAAGGATGGACAAGATGATTCTGTTCCTAAGTACTAAGACAATCCTACACCTTGGCTAAGCGAACAACCCTCCAAGTACTAACCCCGAAGACCAAAGTCAACATCAGACTAGCACCCAAAGGACTCTCTAGCTCAACCAACATGTATTTCGTTACACCGCACTTTTGCTAAGTTACACCACATTACTTAATTACAACGCACATCTACTAGTCTCTATTTACTAAAGGTTGATCCCTTCCCACTAACTGTACCTACATGACAAACTTGGTAGTTACTTGTACCTAGCTGCTATCGTAGGTGCCGGCTTGCTCCTACCACCGCTAAGGTACCCTTACCCTACCCATTCGATCGGCTCCTTAAACCCTGTAGGCACGCGTGTTGTCCCCACAGTGGGGTGTATCACTCCCCAAAGTGGCAACCCTGATACCACCATAAAATGCACGACCATACCTACACGATGCAACAACGTCTTACCTACCAGCCCGGACCCATGCACGCACATGAACCCGTTGGACTCGCGTTGCCACCGTTATTCACGTTTTGACCTCTTACATTCAAGTCCAGTAAGCGTGCCCTAACCCCGGCCTAGTACCGGGCCCAATTAGATACTCAAACGGGTTACTGGTTGAAACGGGTCCCCCATCCGACACAAGCCTCCCACCTATGCCTGGTCCCCACTAGGTTTTCTCCCACTTAACCATTTTAATTTAAATGTCCATGTCTTACACGTGCTATGGTTAAGTCAATACTTACATGTCATAATTTACATGTCTTATCTTATACTGGTTAAGTCCATATTTACATGT
Source organism: Allium sativum (assembly GCA_030737875.1). Lineage (NCBI taxonomy): Eukaryota > Viridiplantae > Streptophyta > Magnoliopsida > Asparagales > Amaryllidaceae > Allium > Allium sativum. The sequence continues at coordinate 249,719,997 of CM060922.1, read as the reverse complement.
CACCCCACTTGACCCTCTAACCATACCCATGTTTTATTATGGTTAGTATTCCTTAATTCATTCCTTATGACGAACAGTGCATGACCTCCCACATTAGACCGAACGCTTTGTGGCCGCTGGATTTGTCGGGTGGTTCCGGGCAATCTTACGCCACAAACCGGGTCTAACCTCGTGTCATTAACCGTTGCGCCTACAATTCATTCCTTTGACCTCTCACATTAGGCGTCCAATTGTGGCAGCTGGATTTGTCGGGCGGTTCCGAGCAGTCTTACTCCACAATTATTCCTAACCTCGTGTCAAAGGTTTGTAACTAATCGTATTTTACCCATACCCATTTTTCATTTCATGTATATCCAATTAAACATATAATTATGCTTATAATATTGCCTATTCCAAATTGTCACTAACTACATATTAATTAGCCTCAATTACAAATTTACAATTATAGGCAATTTCATCAATTCCATGTAATTCATAACCAAATATGCCAATTTCACATATTATCCAATTATCCAAAATATCCAATAATATCCAATTTTCCATATTTCACATATTCCCATCGTTCCCACGTATTCGCATTCGCGCTTATTTTTAACATAGGCTCGAAGGTAGCCTAGATCCAAAAATAAAAAGGAATAGGAATAAGAAGAGAGAATCAAATCATAGAAAATTGGAATTAACACAACATCATGAAATAAAGGGGCATGTAAATTGGCATAGAGGCATAATGACAGATTCAACATGAATAAACTGATAAAGGTATGAACTTTGCATAGAAACATAGGCATATGTTGACATAAATCAAAAAGGTGAAGTCTTGGATGAGATTTAAATTACATACATACATATGAATCCTCTTTACAACTTCATCATGTTACTTTTAATCCCATTACATTGTGAAAATCACCTTACTCACCTTTCGTGGTTAAAAAATAGAATTATGCACTGAAATTAGTGTAGAAACGTTGCGGTGTTGTTAATTTATCTTCTTGAATTGTTGTAGAAGCTCTAATCTTTAATTTGAGTTGAAGTTGAACACTTGAGATTTGATTTAGAGGCGGCGGCTAGGGTTTAAGAGAGAATTTGACAGCATAATGGTGTCATAGATAATATTTATGAATTAGGGTTAGGTCTTAGGATGTATATATAGGCGTAGGAAGTTATTTAGGCCTTAGGATTAACCCTAGAACTGATTTGGACCACTCAGATGCCATATCAGCCCTTAGGGCGAATCGGGCCACGGGTTGGCAGCCAAACACCCTGGATTGACCTCTAGTCGACCCAGCAGGGCTTGGGTCGACTCCAAAAATGATGCAGTTCGGCTATTCCCCATCCCGATTCGCTGTTTTGAACTTTTTTTTGAATATTTATTTATTTAATTTATATATATAATATATATATATATATATATATATTTCTCTCATATGCATACAAACTTCATGGCTTAATAACTTCTTCATAATTAACCATTTTCACACTAAACCACTTTTTGAACTACTTTCACACTAAGTCACTTTTTAGCCATTCCCCTAAAAAAAAAATATGGCGCTAGCGTGGATCGAACTCTGTACCTCTTGTATGCAAGTCACATGTTCTAACCAAATGAGCTACTAAGTCTTTTGCTTACAAACCTTAAAACAATGCTAAACATCATTCTTTTCTCATTCCTCTTTTTCAAATAAATTATTCTTTAATTTGTTATTTTAATATTATCAAAAAATACGGGGTGTTACAGCATCAGTGGAAAGCTCTTGGTTCCATAAGTTCAAAACACTTTGTTTCAACATTTTAGGAATTTATTTTGATTTCTATGAATTATTTGAAGATCGAAATGTTTTACTGAAAGAGGGAAAAACAGCGGCGCCTTATTCTTGCTTTGTTGACTTCTGAAGAGAAATTTAACTAGGGTTAAGGGTAAGTAGGGTATACGTATAGGATAAGATTGGCTTATAGGAGAAATTTCATAACTTATTATATTTATATATATTACAATGCTGTTTATAATTGTCATTTGAAATTCCTACGATCACATACGATATCCAAAAATCATGAAAATGGACATACACCTTCAGTTCGACATTACGGACACAACGAAACTGGTTTTGTCGAATTCCGACTCCGTTTGCTCACACAGCGTATTTTTAATCGTCAAAATACTGATTGTTTTTAACAGTAAAAATCCGTACGGCCACACATTGGCTCCAAAAATCATGAAACTTGAAATTTAACAATAATTTAATATTACGGATCCAACAAAATTAGTTTCATCGAAAACGTAGGTCGTTTGCAAAATTGGCTATTTTTAAAGCTCTAAATAAACTAATTTAAATATAAATATATTTAAAAATAATTAAATGAAATATAAAAAAAAATTATCATATATATATAAATATATTCACACAGAATATCGTATAGCTCCAACAGGATTTATAACTCGATATTCAAATCCCGGTTGAATCGATATTCAATTTATATTGAAAAATCCTTTTATAATATAAATAAATCGCTATAATTTATAAAGGAATTCCATAGCGACTATTTGAAAATTTGATTTGGACATAAATCAAAATCTACATGACAAAATCCCGAGTTTTCGCTTTCATTAGAAAAATATACTTCACCAGCTCCTAACGTTTCTTGTTTCATAGAAATCCGGCTTAAAACGGATTCTGTATATTCTTTTATAGTTCGAATCGCAAAATTACGAACTACATCGCCATTTCAAGCTCGATTATAATTATATTACAATTATTCATTCAAACTTCGTTTGAATATTATATTCGTGAATATAATTCAACTCTAAACTGAATTATATATTTTAAATAATCAAATTCACATAATATTGTGAATTCAGCTATTTTTTATTATTTCAGAATTAAATATATTATTCTATTATTTATATTAATTAAATAATCCATATAATTTAATTTAACGACCATTTAAATTCTCTGAATCACTATTTAAATAATTAAATTGATTAATTATTATCCGTAAAAATACGGGTTGTTAAAATACCAACCTTGCTACTTAGTCTGCTCAACAATATCATTAATGAGAATCCCAAGATAATAAAACGAAACATAAAATTATGAGTCAGACTGTTGTCTGGCATGATTAATAATTGACTACCAATAGATATATTGTAGAATATGAACTAAACAGTTCAAGTCTCAACTAACATTTCCCTACAAACAAAAAGTTAGCACATAATAACCAAGTAAAAACATGTTACACGAACAAAAAAATAGAAATAGACACTGCACATAACAGGATTTTTAATCCCTTCTTCACCAAGTATCATGGTGATAGCACTACTGGAAAAAGACTTAAATGCATTGGCTAGGGGTGACAACTTCCGACTTTTTTTTTTCGACGACTTCTGACGGGCCTTCAACGGCCATCGAGAATCGTCGCAATATCTCAGTATAAAGCAACCCGAGCGTTGTCTTTCCCCACCATTTCAACAAGAAAATTATATCCCCAAAACCCATTTCCACCATTTTCAAGCTTCCCACCCGAATTTCGAGCTCTAGGATCCTCCCCAGCACCACATATGACTCCTACATCTCCTTATTGAAGGTATATTCTTTTATTTTAGTTAAAAAAAGTTTTTACCCTAACTTTGTAATTGCATAAATTCTTTAATTATGGTTACTTAATAATCATTTATAGCATCCTCTTATGTAAAAATTTAATGTGTTAACGTTAAATTGTAAAATGTAGGTATAATTGTGGTTAGTTGTAAACCTTTGTATATGTGTGTGTTGCTCCTATCATTGAATTGTTGCTAGTTGGAATAAGATAAAATAAATCCACGAGCTAGAAATAAATCCACGAGATAAAATAAATCTACGAGCTAGAAATATTATGTTTGTGGCTAAATCAGTTCTAGTGTTACCATAGGTCTGTTAATAGTTGGGTATCTAATTCATTGTATAGATTTCATCATGCTTGTTTATGATGTCCCTGTTATGTTAGAATCAGTTCTATTATCACATGTTCATCAGATCTATTCCTATATGCCTATCTTGTTATTATGCCCAACTTTGTCACTATATGTTAATTTGTTGCTATGCCTATTTTTTCCATTATATGTCAATCTTATGAGCATGTTCATTTCTGTCCACTTCCCTTCTTCTTTTTCCTTTTATTTTTATAACCAGGCAACCTTCGAGCCTAGGCATGCCGTTGAAATATGTGAACGCGTGAAATGGGGAACGAGGGGAAAACATTAAAATTGGGGAATAACTTGTACTGGGAAATTTGGGCGTAACTTGAATTAAAATGTGGATTTGGGCATGAACCAAAATTATGATTAAAGACCTTAATTTGGGGCATATGGTTCATTATGAACAAGACTTGGGAATGGGGCATTAAAACCTATAATGACATAGGAATAAGTGGTTAATAATGGAAATGCCTGGAATATAGTAATTAGAAACTGTAACCACGCTTAGACACGAGATTAGATTACACTTGTGGTAGAAGCCTGCCCGGAATCGACCGGCATATCCAGCGATCACAAGTGATGAATCTAATGTGAGGGGTCTAAGTGCATAAAACACATGACGTGCTAAGACACGAGGTTAAGTCCAACTTGTGGAAGAAGTCTGCCCAGAACCGCCCGACATATCCAGCATCCACAAGTTGTAGGCTTAATGTGGGAGGTCTAGCGCATACTAACCATAAATGAATATGGTAATGAACTGGAACACTTAACCTAATTGAATCCATAGGGATTGTATAAACTTGTTAACTTGAGTAGGGGTTAAGTAAACTTGTATGAATCAGTGGGAGGGTTAAGTATATCTTGGGGGTGGTGGGTAATATTTATATATATAGGCCCATAAACATAACCTGTGGGGTTATGCAATCTTTTACTCTATTAAGGCATAACCTGTGGAAAACCTAGTAGTGGGGATACAAGCATAGGGGGAAGCTTGTAACATCTTGTGCGTGGGAATTGTTTCAGTCAATAACCCATGTATAAGTATCAAACGAGTACTCCGAACTAGGTCGGAGTCAGGGCACGCCTACTGGGCTGATTTTAAGAGATCCAAACGTGGGGGACGGTGTGGGCAACGCATACCGATGCAGTCATGTGCGTGCGTGGGTCCGACAGAGGAAGCTAAGACGCTGTGACACCAGTAGATATGGTTGTGCACATCCTAAAAATGAAGGGTTTCCACTTTAGGAAGTGATACATCCTAATGTAGGGCCAACACAGGGTATCTACGGAGTAGGGAGCCGATCGATTGGGGTAGCAATTAGGGCACATCTAGACTCTAGTATGTTTAGGAGCCCGTTAATACCCTTAGGGGTAACTCCAGTATGTTTAGTTGGGCTGCATGTTGGTGGTATGGGGTTGAAACTCTCACTAGAAGTATGCCTAAGTCTACCATCTTGTAGTGTTGGGATCATCTCATTCTGGTTATACTAGTGTTGGTGCAGAGAGAAGGAAAAGTGTTAGGGAAGCGCTATTTATTCTATACTTCTTACCCTATGTACCTTGTCACACCTGCCTTATATGTCGTTATCCTCTTATCCAGTTTATATGCCTATCATGATGCTTTTACTTATTTATATGCTAAAAGTAACTGGACTCGCCAGACTTTATGTCTAACCTATTTTGTTTCCTCTTCTTTCTCTTCCTCTCCCCCCAAAGGTTCTCAGGGTGGGAACATACAAGCTTGATCAGGATTCTGGTTTCATCTTGCTTGGTGCTACTTAGATGTACTACTTGATTTCGTGTTTCTCTAGTATGGCTATGTTTTGGGGATTATGCTTCTTTTATTATTGTACTTTGATTTTTTAAGTACAAAACAAATTTTTTAATGATGTATCGGGTTTTATGTTTTTCATACATATGATGTAACCATGTTTTGAACTATGATGATTTATGATTAATAAAGCTTTAAATTCCGCTGCTATTTTATAATTGTCTTGTAATGTTTCTGTTTCTGTTTACCGAGTGACATTAACGGACGTGGGATGTTACACTTGGTATCAGAGCTGAAGGTTACCAGATTGGATAAAAGATTTTGAAAATTGTTTTCAAAAAGATTTAAAAAGAAAGCATTTTCAAAAGAAAAGTCTGTTTTGAAAAACATATTCACCCAAAGCCATATGTAATATCTTTCGATTCTCTGTTTGAATCCCTTTCCTTTTATTTTCAGCATGTCTAGGGAACCTAATATTCCTGAGGGTGTTATGATACCAGGTTGGTTCCATAGGTATCTTGAGATCATGGCTCCTGCTAGATGTCAAGCAGACATTCCTCCCCCAGCTGCACCTGTTTTTCCTCCTCCTCCTCCGCCGCGCGCTGAAAATTTCTCTAAGATATGCAAAAGATTTATGTTCTACGGGAGGAAAGCCATTATGTGGAACCGAAACTATCGTAGAGGCAACAATTGGCTAAAAGTTACGGAGGATCTGTTTGGAATTTTCGAAGTGGATGGTCATAGGAAGATTCGGTTAGCCTCCTGACTGCTGAAAGACGAAGCTTGGTTCTAGTAGGAAGTGACACAAGCAGGGCGTCCAGTAGAGACTTAGGATGATTTTCGACAGAGGTTTGAAATGAAGTTTCTTTCTCATGCTGAGAGAAGTATGCAAATGGAAAGGTTTCTGACATTCAAGCAAGGAGGTATGACTGTCAAAGAGTATATTAACAAATTCAATCAACTAGCGAGGTTTGGGTTGGAGCTTGTGGATACTCCGCATAAGAAAACTTTACGGTTTGCTAGAGGACTGAATGAACCCCTTCATGGGTTGGCTATGTCCCATGTTCCGATGGGGGCAACTTTTGAGAGGCTTGTTGATATAGCATTGATGCATGAGGAAGATAAAGGTGGAAAGAAAAAAGCGAAGGTTGAGGAAATAATAAACAAGAAAGTATGGCCCAAGAAAGGACGACAACAACAAAAGAAGGGCGGAAAGGACGGCGGGGATAAGGATAAGAGGAAGTGTCATAATGTGGACGCGAGGGTCATTTAATCAAGGACTGTAAAAGAAAGAAGAATGCTTGTTTTAGTTGTGGAGAAATCGGACATTTTTCTAAGGAGTTCCCGAAGAAGCAAGAACAAGGTCAAAGGGCAGGATCTTTTGAAGGGCAAGTGCATGCTCTTGTGACCAGTACACCAGACAGAGGTAGGAAAGTTTCTGTGGAAGGTTCGATGTAACACCCGCATTCTACGCATCAAGGGATCATAGAATATTTATTTCTTTCTCATGCAAAGTCATACAGCCATGTAACTTTGGGAGACAATTATTGGGGTTATTTCCCATGTTCATGATTTTTTCCGATTTTTAAATGACCTTTTTGCCCCTAGCTAATCTTATTTCGGCCATAACTTTTGTTTGGTAAGGAGTTTTGACCCGAAACCACTTCCATTTGATCTGGATGATGGTCTACCTTTCCATAGAGTGGTCATATTAGCAAACGAACTCATCGTTTGGCAGATATGGTGGAAACAAGGTTCAAAAGGTGAAAAACAGCATAACCAGGCCTAATTAGGATGATTAGCAAGAGGGCCCACAACCCATTTCGGGATTAAGGTTATGGGGAGGCAGAGAAGAGTAGGAAAACGATCTATTTTCATTTTGTCAACCGCCTAAAACATTTCCCTAACCCTAACAATGGCCTCCAACACCCAAATCACCTTCTAATCACCATTTAATTAAGTTTTAGCCTAATCTGTACCTAATCAAGGAAAATTAGCATCAAATTGGGAATAGAGCTACTGTGTTGTATAGAGATTCAACCCAACTTAGAGATATTTTCAGATCTAAGTTTTATTTATGGCTAAGGTAAGTGATTTGCATAGTTTCTCACTAATTACGGTTGATTAGGGTAATTAGTGTTAATTAGCGAAATTTTGGCTCAGAAAAATCTGGAAAAATTCGTAAAATAATAAAATATTATTGTAGGGCTCTGATAGAAAGTTGGGTTAATTTGGATAAGTTCTGCTAATTGTATGCTTAAACATGATTAAAGGGGAATAAGGGGAAAACGTAGGTTTTTGGGTATGTTTGATCCATATTGACATGTTAAGTTGTTGTTTTGGTGCTTTTTGTTGATTCTCTATGTTGCTATGACTATATGGTATGCTTTGTGATTGATTACAAGAGTTAGAATGGTCAAAAACGCCGTCGTATGGCGTAAAACAGTCGCTGGAAAAGTTGTAGGAAATGCGCAGGGTTTCGGATCGGATCAGATGTAGAGCTCGGGTCGGATTGGAGAACCGAGCAAGGGATTTGATTCGGATCGGAACTTGATACCAAGGAAGGCTTGGCAAGAAGGAAGGCCACTTGCAAAGAGTTGGAGTTAGGTTGAGGATTGGGTCGGGTCGGAATGGAACATGGGGTCGGATCGGAGTAAGCAAGCTGGAGCAGGAGGGACGATAGAACCAATAAGCAAAGCACCGAACCGAACCGAAAGGAGGAAGTGAACCCGAACCGAACCGACAGAGGGGGATTTTAGCTGAACCGAATGGGGAGCCTGAGCACCACATACCGAACCGAACTGGATAGACCGAACCGAACCGAGTTTGGACCTCTACCTCTACTATATGATGACTCTTCTGAAGACCAACTCCAATTCGACCAAAACTCGAGATGCAAAGGAAGTCCAGATAGGAAGTAGAACTCAGGATCCAGTTGGGAACCAACGAGTTAACTTCATGAGTTTGGCTTTGCAGCGGGACATGTGCTAAGGAGTTGTCGACATCCATAGCTTTGATTCACCACCGAGAGACGATTGTTAGGCTACGGATCAATGCAGTGGGGTAGCTATTACTCCATGGGGGCAGAGTGATCGTAGCAAGGTTATGAGCCAGTGCAGTGGAGTCGTCATGACTTCATGGGGCAGAGTGGACATAGCAAGGACTAGTGGCTATGGATCAGTGCAGTGGAGTCATCATGACTCCATGGGGCAGAGTGATCATAGCAAAGGATTTGGGCGGTCAAAGTAGTGGATATCGTATGCTTTACGCACTGAGTAAGAGATGTGAGGATGGTAGCTATGCTTGATTGTGTACCACCACTATGACATGTACACCCCTCCCCCGTTATCTTTACACCATATGTTAGTGTCACCTTAGAGTATTGTACATCCTATTGTGCTAACTCTTTGGTTGCAGGTCCAGGTTCAGGTATGGTTTACTATACCTGTCATTGTTCTGTTTTTGCTGCTTATCGCTCATACCGGACTTTTGCCTGACCAAGAGTTTTATATCTCTTCTTACTACTCTGGTTGCTCTTAAACGGGTAGACTAGAGACAGGTTAGGTGGTATGCACGAGTAGCTGTACTAGAGACGAGCAGGAGGCTTCCACGTATGATATATATAGATATTCTCCCTGTGTCGCTGTTGGTCACTACTTTGGGCATTAGTAGTGTACCTTTCTTATTTTGTTTTAGAGACAGTTTGAAAAGTTGTAATAATGATGATGTGGAACATAACCTGTATTTTGAATTTTCCACTGCTATCATGGTTTATTTTTCAGCTTATGCACTGTCTCGCCTGTTTTATGTCAAGTATGTTATTATTATATTTTATTCCATGCGCTGTGAGACATTCTACAGGTTCCTTGCTAGTTCAAATTCCCTTCTTTTCCTTTCTTTGGCGACTGTCCCGTGCTGGTTGGACATCGGCACAACGTACTTTCATTAGAAATGTCGGTTGGTGCGGGGCGGGCCGTTGCATTTGGTATCAGAGATCTAGGTTGCGTAGTTACCCTAGGGAAGACACCAGAGAGAGATAGTACGTATATAAGAGCACGTATTCGTGATATTTTGGTTTTCAAAAGTTATATATATATAATATTAGTATATTTATGGATGAAGTCGCATTGCACTGGCACCACTGAAGAGATGGTTAATCGTTTTCTCCTTACAGATTGAACCATGAGCCGATATGCTAGGGGTACTGGTAGAGGAGGTGATAATGAGAATGCTCCTGATATGAGGACGATGTTCACTAACTTCATGAGGGAGATGCTTAGAAATGTGCAAGGAGCAATTCTCAATGCTTCAAATGGTGGTGGTGCAGCGGTGCAGGCGCCTAGAGCCGATTTCGCCAAGCTTTGCAAGGATTACACTAGTCTTGGTGGGAAGCCGTTCCATGGAACGGAATCGGCTACAGAAGTTCAGGATTGGTTGGATAGCTATGAGCATATCTTCGAAGATTTGGGTATCGAGGATGCGACAAAGAGAAAGCTAGCATCCCGTCAGCCGCAAGGACGGGAGATGAATTGGTGGAATGCTATTAAGGCAGCTACTCCAGAGGATTAAGTTACACGGGATCAGTTTAAGGCCCGATTCAGTGAAAAGTTTATCCCAACTTCTCAGAAATCAGAATTGTTTAGGAATTTCTTGGAACTTAAGCAGAATGGTGGAGCAGTCTCGGAGTATATTGTTGAGTTCGATACTTTATCAAAGTATGGATTATCTCTTATCGACACTCCCAAGAAGAAGATTGAAGTTCATAACAGGCTTAGATCAATGCTTGGGGGAAAGGCTTATAAACCATATCGATGAGACATTTGAATCGATTGTGGGGAAAGCTTTGAGATCACAGAGTCTATACCCTAAGTCGAAGATTGAGGTTGCATCTGTAGTGGAGCCAAAACCGCAAGCAAACGGTGGAGGCAAGAATGGTTCTCAGAATAAGAGAAAGCAGAATCAGACCAAGGATGGACAGAAGAAAAAGAATAAGAAAGATGTGGAGTGCTTTAGCTATGGCAAGAAGGGCCATTATGCTAAAGAATGTCGAGCAAAGCCAGTGGATAGGAAGTGCTTCAACTGCGGCCAAGTGGGACATCACAAGGATAAATGTCCGCAACCCCCTAAGGAGAAGCAGATTGTGAAAGCATATGCTCTTAATGTTGTTCCTTCTTCGTCGAATGCCCCAACCGCGGTAGAGAAAGGAAAGAATGTCGTCATTCAAGGTATGCTTTCTTTTTTATGTTCATGTTCTAGTATTGTTTGATACCCGAGCTTCCCGTTCCTTCATATCTAGTGACCTGGTAGATAGGTTGGGATTGGAATCCGAGATAGTCGATAGACCTTTAGCGGTGATGAACCCGATTGGTGGTTCGACTAGCATTAGAATGATTTGTCATAATGTGGTCTTATCGAGTCATGGATGCATGTTTGTTTGTGATTATTTTGTTTTGGGCTTTACTAGGTTTGGCATTATTTTGGGAGTCGATTGGCTCCAAAGGTACGGGGTGGTGGTCGACTGTGAGGGATTTTTGGTGACAGTTAGAGCGGATGATGGGCGGAGGGTAGTGTTTGGTGGTCTACCTAGTGATAGGGTAATGGCTAGTTTCCTAAATTCCCTCGTCATCCCGCATGATGAGTTCTCAGATGTGCCCGTGGCTGGCCAGTATCCGAACATCTTCGTGGAAGTGATCGGACTTCCACCACACCGAGAGATTGAGTTTCATATTGATTTAGTGAAAGATGCCAGACCTATAGTGTTGCCACTTCGTCGTATGGTGCCAACGTAGCAGCGAGAGCTCGAGGTGCAAGAAAGCGATCTTTTGAAGAAGGGATTTATCCGAAGAAGTGTTTCCTAGTGGGAAGCACCAGTTGTGTTTGCTACCTAGGCAGATGGTTCCCTTCGATTGTGTGTAGACTACTGCGAGTTGAATAAGGTGACGTGGAAGAATAAGTATGCTCTATCGCGGATAGTTGGTTTTTTTTGATCAGTTGAGTGGCACGAGAGTATTTTCCCAGTTGGATCACGCGACAGGGTTTCATTATCTTAGGGTGGAAGCTGAGAGTATAGCTAAAAAGGCCTTTCGGACGCCGCCTGGATTCTATGAGTGGTTGGTCATGCCATTCGGGTTGACCAGTGCACCAGCATATTTTGTGGATTTTATGAACAGTGTATTCCGAGATCAATTGAATAAGTTTGTTCTTGTGTTCGTGGATGACATACTTGTCTACTCGAGAACAGAGGAAGAGAACAAGGAACATTTGAAGATAGTGATGGAGGTGTTGAGAAAACACTTATTGAAAGCAAAGTTTTCTAAGTGCCAATTTTGGAGGAGGGAAGTGAGATTCTTGGGCCATGTTGTTTCAGAAAATGGTATTGCCGTGGACCTTGTAAAGGTGGCTACGGTACAAGATTGGTCTACGCCCAAGAATGCAATAGACGTAAGAAGTTTCTTCGGATTGGCTGGATATTATCGTAAGTTTATCCAAGACTTCTCCAAGATAGCGACACCGTTGACTCAGTTGACCAAGAAAAATTAAATTTTTTTTAGGACGAAAAATGCATGAATGCATTTAAGAGTCCAAAGGAAAAGTTGACATGTGCACCAGTATTAGTCATTCCTAAAGGGAATGAAGAGATGACGTTATACACAAATGCCTGTGGTACCGACTAGGTGCTATATTGATGCAAGGAGGTAAGGTTGTAGCTTATGCTAGTTGGCAACTAAAAGCGCATGAGAAAAGATATCATACCCATGATTTGGAATTGGCAGCAATCGTGTTCGCATTGAAGATGTGGAGACGTTATCTCTTGAGAGAAAGATCCAAGTTGTTTACCGATCATAAATCGTTAAAGTATCTTTTCTCTCAGAATGATCTAAATCTCCGACAGCAAAGATGGTTAGAATTCTTGGCTTCCTATGATTTCGATATCGTATATACACCAAGAAAGGGCAATGCGGTAGTTGATGCATTGAGTAGAAGACATGCCAGTTTAGGGGCTATGTTTCTTGAGTGGAAGCAACTGGAGTACATAGTTGGGTATGATTTCAGACCAAAGTGCGAATTGGTTCCAGAAGTATTAGCAAGTTTGACGATCAGACCCACTTTGATTGAGCGGATTGGTTTCAGTCAGAGACGATCCTAACTTATTGGAGATCATCTCCAAGTTAGAGATGGGTATCGACGAGGAGATGAACAAGTATGGGCTTGATCAAGATGGATGGCTCAGAAAGAATGGAAGACTAGTTGTGCCCATTGTCAATGGATTGAGAGATGAAGTGCTTAGAGAATGTCATCACTCGAAACTGACCATCCATCCCGGTGGTAACAAAATGATTCGAGATATGAGGCAGATCTACTACTGGGAAGGGATGAAAAGAGACGTTGGGAAGTTTATATCCAAACGCATGAATTTCTAACTAGTTAAAGTTGAGCAAAAGAAGCCTAGTGGTTTGTTGCAACCATTAGAAATTCCAGAATGGAAATGGGAACAAGTCTCAATGGATTTCATTGATGGGTTACCAAGAACTAGATCGGGCCATGATAGTATTTGGGTGATTGTGGACTGATTGACTAAGAGTGCAAGGTTTATACCCGTCAAGTCGAATAGAATGGCATCTAAGTTAGCGAAACTTTATATAAAGTGGGTAGTGAGATTTCATGGAGTACCTAAAAGCATTGTGATTGATCGAGACCCGTTTTTTCCTAGTGGGTTTTGGAAGAGTTAAAAAGAGGCTCTAACCGCGTACCATCCTCAAACTAACGGTCAGGCAGAGAGGGTGAATCGAGTATTATAAGATCTCTTGAGAGCTCGCATATTGGATTTTGGTGGATCATGGGATGACCATTTGCATCTAGTAGAGTTTGCATATAATAATAGTTATCAGTCCAGTATTGGTATGGCTCCATATGAAGCTTTGTACGGAAGATCGTGCAACTCACCGTCATGTTGGTTAGAAACCGGTGAGAAATTTGTGCTTGGACCAGATGTGATAAGAGAAACCTCAAATAAGATCAAGGTTATCCGACAACGAATGAAGGCTGCCCAAGATAGACAGAAGAGTTATGCTGATAAGAGGAGAAGAGATTTAAAATTCTCTATTGGCGACTTGGTGTTTGTCAAGGTTTCTCCATTAAAAAGCGTGATATGATTTGGTAGGAGAGGCAAGTTAACACCAAGATTTGTTGGTCCATTCCCAGTCCTCAAGCAAGTTGGGAATTTGGCATATAAAGTTGAGCTGCCGGATAAGATGGCGGGAGTTCATTACGTATTTCATGTTTCCCGGTTAAGGAAATTCGTGCACGACCCCGATATGACTATTTCATCTGATCAGTTGGATGATATCGAAGTAGAACCCGAGGCAGATGGGAACCGCAAGCCGATTCATATTGTCGAGCAAGATACGGAGCAACTTCGTAGGAAAGTGGTGGATCTATTCAAAGTTCAGTGGGGGTAAGAATGAGAATGACTGTACTTGAGAGACAGAGGAGAGCATTAGGAAGACGTATCCAGAACTCTTTGCCTGGTAAGATTTTAATTGCAATTTAGTTTTCCACATGCTAGGATAGACTTGTTTGTTGTTTTGTAGGTTTGATTGTTGTGGATGGTTGGTAGGCATGCGGGATCCTTTACTTGTTTCTTAGTCAAGGAATTTCGGGGGCGAAATTTCTTAAGGGGAGAAGAATGTAACGACCCACTTTCTACGCATTAAGGGATCATAGAATATTTATTTCTTTCTCATGCAAAGTCGTATAGCCATGTAACTTTGGGAGACGACTATTAGGGTCATTTCCCATGTTCATGATTTTTGCTGATTTTTAAATGACCGTTTTGCCCCTAGTTGACCTAGTTTCGGCCATAACTTTTGTTTGGTAAGGAATTTTGACCTGAGACCACTTCCATTAGATTCGGATGATGGTCTACCTTTCTGTAGAGTGGTCACATTAGCCAAACGGACTCACCTTTTGGGAGACATGCCTGAAACAAGGTTTAGAAGGTGAAAAACAACTTAACCGGGCCTAATTAGGGTGATTAGCAAGAGGGCCCATAACCCATTTCGGGATTAGGGTTATGGGGAGGCTGAGAACAGTAGGAAAACGATCTATTTTCATTTTCTCAGCCGCCTAAAACATTTCCCTAACCCTAACAATGGCCTCCAACACCCAAATCACCTTCTAATCACCATTTAATTAAGTTTTAGCCTAATCTATATATAATCAAGGCAAATTAGCATCAAATTGGGAATAGAGTTGCTGCGTTGCATAAAGATTCAACCCAAATCAGAGATATTTCTGGATCTAAGTTTTATTTGTGGCTAAGGTGAGTGATTTGCATAGTTTCTCAATAATTACAGTTGATTAGGGGTAATTAGTGTTAATTAGCGAAATTTTGGCTCAGAAAAATCTGGAAAAAAATTGTAAAATTCTAAAATATTATCGTAGGGCTCTAATAAAAATTTGGATTAATTTGGATAAGTTTTGCTAATTGTATGCTTAAACATGATTAAGGGGGATTAAGGGGAAAACGTAGGTTTTTGGGTATATTTGATCCATATTGACATGTTAAGTTGCTGTTTTGGTGCTTATTGTTGATTCTCTATGTTGCTATGATTGTATGGTATGCTTTGTGATTGATTAGAAGAGTTAGAACGGTCGAAAACGCCATCGTATGGCGTAAAACAATCGCTGGAAAAGTTGTAGGAAATGGCAGGGTTTCGGATCGGATCGGATATAGGGCTTTGGTCGGATAGGAGAACTAGGCAAGGGATTTGATTCGGATCGGAACTTGGCACCAGGGAAGGCTTTGCATGAAGGAAGGACAATTGAAAATAGTTGGAGTTGGGTTGAGGATTGGATCGAGTCGGAATGGAAAGTGGGGTCAGATCGGAGTAAGCAAGCTGGAGCAGGAGGGACGAACGGAACCAAGAAGCAAAGCACCGAACCGAACCGCAAGGAGGAAGTGAACCTGAACCGAACCGAAGGACGGGGATTTAAGCCGAACCGAATGGGATGCCTGAGCACCACATACAGAACCGAACTGGATAGACCGGCAAGGAGGAAGTGAACCTGAACTGAACCGAAGGACGGAGATTTAAGCTGAACCGAATGGGGTGCCTGAGCACCACATACAGAACCGAACTGGATAGACTGAACCGAACCGAGTTTGGACCTCTACCTCTACTACGCGATGACTCTTCTGAAGACCAACTCCAATTCGACCAAAACCTGAGATGTAATGGAAGTCCAGATAGGAAGTAGAACTCAGGATCCAGTTGGGAAACAACGAGTTAACTTCATGAGTTTGGCTTTGCTGCGGTACGTCGTCGATAGCTTTGATTCATCACCGAGGGACGATTGTTAGGCTACGAATCAGTGCAGTGGGGTAGCTATTACTCCATGGGGCAGAGTGATCGTAGCAAGTCTATGAGCCAGTGCAGTGGAGTCGTCATGACTTCATGGGGTAGAGCGGACATAGCAAGTACTAGTGGCTATGGATCAGTGCAGTGGACTCGTCATGACTCCATGGGGCAGAGTGATCATAGCAAAGGATTTGGGCGGTCAAAGTAGTGGATATCGTATGCTTTACGCACTGAGTAAGAGATGTGAGGATGGTTGATATGCTTGATTGTTTGCCACCACTATGACATGTACACCCCTCCCCCGTTATCTTTACACCATATGTTAGTGTCACCTTAGAGTATTGTACATCATGTTGTGCTAACTCTTTGGTTGCAGGTCCAGGTTCAGGTATGGTTTAGTATATCTGTCATTGTTCTATTTTTGTTGCTTATTGCTCATACTAAACTTTTGTCTAACCCAGAGTTTTATGTCTCTTTTTATTACTCTTCGTGCTCTTAAATGGGCGGACTAGAGATAGGTTAGGTGGTATGCACGAGTAGCTGTACCGGAGACGAGAAGGAGGCTTCCACGTATGATATATATAGATATTCTCCCTGTGTCGCTGCTGGTCACTACTTTGGGCATCAGTAGTGTACCTTTCTTATTTTTCTTTAGAGATAGTTTGAAAAATTGTAATAATGATGATGCGGAACATAAGTTGTATTTTGAATTTTCCGCTGCTATCATGGTTTAGTTTTCAGCTTATGAATTGTCTCGCATGTTTTATGTCAAGTATGTTATTATTATATTTTATTCCATGCGCTGTGAGACATTCTACAGGTTCCTTGCTATTTCAAATTCCCTTCTTTTCCTTTCTTTGGCGACCGTCCTTTGCTGGTTGGACATCGGCACAACGCATTGGAAATGTCGACTGGTGCGGGGCGGGCCGTCACATTTGATTCCTCTTTCCAACCATCCTATCAGAACTCTTTTTGATTCTGGCGCTTCACATTCATTTATATCTAATTTTGTGGTTGAGTCTCTGCACCTTAGTACTAGTATGGTTTTGAAGCCGTTGTTGTTTCAAACTCCATTGGTGGTACGACTCATTTGTCCATGATTCTTTGGGGTTTGAGAATATCTGTGTTAGGCATCAATTTTGGGTGCGATCCATATGTGCTCGGTTTTATGGGCTATGGTTTGATTTTAGGGATGGATTGGCTAGCCATGTATGGTGCCATTCTGGATTGTGAGAGGAGGATCGTTAGACTTTTGACTTGCCAAGGGAGGACCCTCGAGATTTCTTATAACCCTAAGGGGTCTACCATGCTTAGTTTCCTAGAGTCCCTTGATGTATCTGTTGATGATCTACGATCGGTACCAGTGGCCCATGAGTATCCTGATGTTTTTATGAGGTTCGGGGCTTAGCCCCGAGGCGTGAGACTGAGTTTCGTATATACTTGGTGGACAATGCAAAGCCAGTGGGATTACTAATGCGCCATATGGCTCCTAGAGAAAGGAGGGAGCTTAGAAAACAAGTAGGGGAGAAAATTGAGAAAGGGTTTATTAGGCATAGCATATCTGAATGGGGTGCTCCGGTGGTATTCACAACTAAGGCGGATGGTTCGCTTCGCTTATGTGTTGTGACGGCCCGCTCGCACCAGCCGACATTTCCAATGAAAGTGCGATGTGCCAATGCCCAACTAGCACGGGATGGTCGCCAAAGAAAGGAAAAGAAAGGAATTTGAACTAACAAGGAACCTATAGAATGTATCACAGCACATGGGATAAAATATAGTAATAACATAACTTTGACATAAAACAGGCGAGACAGTGTATAAGCTAGAAACTAAACCATCGTAGCAACGGAAATCCAAAATATAGATTATCATCCAAACCAACATTATTACAACTTTGAAATACTATCTCTAAAGCAAAAAAAAATAGGTACACTACTAATTCCCAAAGTAGTGACCAACAACAACACAGGGAGAATATATATATATATATATATATATATATACATATATATATATAATACGTGGGAGCCTCTTGCTCATCTCCGGTACATCTGCTCATGCATAATCACCTGACTTGACTCTAGTCTACCCGTTTAAGAGCGCATAAAATAATAAGAGGAGACATAAAACTCTGGGTCAGAAAAAAGTCTAGCATGAGCGATAAGCAGCAAAACAGAGCAATAACAGGTATACATAACCATACATGAACCTGGACCTGCAACTAAAGAGTTAGCACAGCATGATGTACAATTCTCTAAGGTGACACTAATACATGGTGTGAAAATAATGGAGAGGAGGTGTGCATGACATGGTGATAGCAAACACCAAACATAGCAATCATCGTCACATCTCTCACTCAGTGCGTAAAGCATACAATATCTACCACTTTGATCACCCAATCTTTTGCTGCAATCACTTTGCCCCATGGAGTCACGATAACTCCACTGCACTGATCCATAGCCACTAATCATTTGTTATGTCCACTCTGCCCCATGGAGTCATGACAACTCCACTGCACTAGCTCATAGCCTTGCTACGATCACTCTGCCCCATGAAGTCATGACAACTTCACTGGACTGATCCATAGCTAATAATCCGTTCCTCAGTGGTGAGCCAAAGCTATGGACATCGATAACCCCTTTGCACACGTCCCGCAGCAAAGTCCAACTCGTGAAGTTAATTCATTGATCCCCATTTGGATCCTAAGTAATAACCTCCCATTTGGACTTCCTTTGCATCTCGGGTTTTGGTCGAATTGGAGTTGGTCTTCAATAGAATCGTCGCGTAGAAGTAAAAGTATACATCTAGTTCGGTTCGATACTCCATACCCGGTTCGATTCGGTGTTCATAGCCTACGCCTTGGTTAATATACATACTACTCCAGTCCTCATCGATTCAGTTCGGATCCCTCAATTGGTTTGGTTTGGGTGCCATCCTCCATTCGTTTCGGTTCGGGTGCCATCCATCAACTCGTCTCAGTTCGATTGCTTCAGCCCCGATTTGGTTCATGCTCACTATTTCCGATCCGATCCCCACGCCCTCGCTTCTGATCTGAACCAACTCCCACTCTATGCGAATGGCCTTCCTTCTTGCCAAGCTTCCTCTTGTGCTAGGTTCCGATCCGGTTTGGTTTCTCTGCTTAGTTTCCCGATCCGACCCGAGCCCCATAACCCGATCCGATCTAAAACCCTGCACATTTTCCAGCAAGCATATATCGTCAATGTTCGTCATACGACGGCGTTTTCAACCATTCTAACTTTTCTAATCAATCATAAAACATCACAAACAACAGTAACAACATATGGTTTTATTTAAAAAGATCAAAACATCAAGCACATAGGTCATTTTAAATCAAACATACCCAAAAAGCATGATTTTCCTCTTAATCATGTTTAACCATAACTAATGACAAGATTAGCAAAACATATCCAAATTAACCCAAATTTTTATCAAAGCCCTAAAATAATATCTAAGAATTTTTACATATTTTTTCCATAATTTTATCATGCATAATTTTGCTAATTATCACTAATCACCCCTAATTAGTCGTACTTAGTAAAAAAACAATCACTCACCTTAACCACAAATAAAATACTAGATCTGAAACTCTACTGTTTTGAGGGTGAATTCCTATGCAACATAGCAGCTCTAACTCCGAATTGGTGTTGATTTTCCTTGATTTGATGTAGATCTTCTTAATTAGTGATTATAAGGCGATTTGGGAGTGATTTAGAAGGTGAAGGCCATTGCTAGGGTTCAAAGGATGAAAGTGGCGGCTATAAAAACTGAAAAGAAATGTTTTTCCTAACTTTATCAGCCCTCCCATAACCCTAATCCCGAAATGGGTTATGGGTCTAGCTTCTAATCACCTTAACTAGGTCCGGTTAAGCTGTTTTTCACCTTCTAAACCTTATTTTAGCCATATATCCCAAAAGGTAAGTCTGTTTGGCTAATGTGACCACTCTGCGGAAAGCTAAACCATCATTTAAATCCAATCGAAGTGGTTTCAAGTCAAAACTCCTTACCAATCAAAAGTTATGGGAAAAACAAGATTTGCCAGGGGCAAAATGGTCATTTAAAAATTGGCAAAAATCGTGAACATTGGAAATGACCGCAATAGTTGTGCCCCAAAGATGCACGACCATACGACTTCGTATAAAAATGAAATAAATATTCTATGACCCTCTGATACATAGAATACGAGTCGTTACATTCTCCCCTCTTAAGAAATTTCGCCCCCGAAATTCCCTAATTAAAGCATACAACGAATCCCGCATGCCTAACAACTATTTACAAACAATCAAACATACATTACAAACACATCAAGTCTATCCTAGCATGCTGAATAACTAAATCGCAATTTAAAATCTTACCAGGCAAAGAGTTCTGGATACGACTTTCTTATGCTCTCCTCTGTTTCCCTAGTACAGTCATTTTCATTCTCGCCCCATTGAACCTTGACCAGTTTCACTGTCTTCCTTCGAAGTTGCTTCGTATCATGCTCGACAATACGAATCGGCTTGCGGTTCCCAACCGCCTCGGGTTCTACTTCGATGTCATCCACCTGATCCGATGAAATAGTCATATTGGGGTCGTGCACGAACTTCCTTAACTGGGAAACATGAAATACGTTGTGAAATCCCGCCATCTTGTCATGTAACCCAACTTTGTAAGTTAAAGTCCCCACTTGCTCGAGGACTGGAAATGGACTAACAAACCTTGGTGCTAGCTTGCCTTTCCTACCAAATCGAATCACGCTCTTTAACGAAGAAATCTTGACAAACACCAAGTCGCTAACGGAGAATTTCAATTCTCTTCATCTTTTATCACCATAACTCTTCTGCCTATCTTGGGCAGCCTTCATTCGCTGTTGGATAACCTTGATCTTATTTGAGGTTTCTCTTATCACATCCGGTCCAAGCACAAATTTCTCACCGGTTTCTAACCAACATGATGGTGAGTTGCACGGTCTTCCGTATAAAGCTTCAAATGGAGCCATACCAATACTAAACTGATAACTATTATTATATGTGAATTCAATCAGATGCAAATGGTCATCCCATGATCCTCCAAAATCTAATATGCAAGCTCTCAAGGGATCTTCTAACACTCGATTCACCCACTCTGTCTGACCGTCGGTTTGAGGATAGTACGCAGTATTGAGATGTAATTATGATCCTAAAGCCTCTTGTAAGCTCTTCCAAAATCCACTAGTAAAAAATGGATCTCGGTCGCTCATAATGCCTTTCGGTATTCCATGAAATCTCACTACCCACTTCATATAAAGTTCTGCTAGCTTAGCTGTCGTTCTGTTCGACTTGACTGGTATGAACCTTGCACTCTTGGTCAATCGGTCCACAATCACCCAAATAATATCATGGCCCGATCTAGTCCTTAGTAACCTATCAATGAAATCCATCGAGACTTGTTCCAATTTCCATTCTGGAATTTCTAATGGTTGCAACAAACCACTAGGCTTCTTTTGCTCGGCTTTAACTAGCTGGCAATTCATGCATTTGGATATAAACTTCCCAACGTCTCTTTTAACCCCTTCCCAGTTGTAGGTTTGCTTCATGTCTCGATACTTTTTGTTATCATCGGGATGTATAGTCAGTTTCGAGTGATGACATTCTCTAAGCACTTCATCTCACAATCCATTGACATTGGGTATAACTAGTTTCCCATTCTTTTTAAGCCATCCATCTCGATCAAGCCCATACTTGTTCATCTCCTCACTGCCGACACCCATCTCTAACCTGAAGATGATTTCCAATAGGTTAAGATCGTCCCTCTGACTGGAACTAATCCGCTCAATCAAAGTGGGTCTGATCGTCAAACTTGCTAACATCTCTGGATTCAGTTCGCACTTTGGTCTGAAATCATACCCAGCGATGTACTCCAGTTGCTTTCATTCTAGAAACATAGCCCCTAAACTGGCATGTCTCCTACTCAATGCATCAGCTACTGCATTGCCCTTTCCTAGTGTACATGCGATATTGAAATCATAGGAAGCCAAGAATTCTAACCATCTCTGCTGACAAAGATTTAAATCCTTCTAAGAGAAAAGATACTTTAATGATTTATGATCGGTAAATAACTCGAATCTTTCTCCTAAGAGATAATGTCTTCACATCTTCAACGCGAATATGATCGCTGCCAATTCCAAATCATGGGTAGGATATATTTTCTCATGCGGTTTCAGTTGCCGACTAGCGTAAGCTACGACTCTTCCTCCTTGAATCAATTCAGCACCTAGTCAGGTATCACATGCATCCATGTATACTGTCATCTCTTCATTCCCTTTAGGAATGACTAACACTGGCGCACGCGTCAACTTTTCCTTTAGACTCTATAATGCATTTTCACACTTTCCGTCCCGGACGAAAGCTTGTTTCTTCTTGGTCAATTGAGTTAACGGTGCCACTATCTTGGGGAAGTCTTGGATAAACTTACGATAATATCTAGCTAATCCCAAGAAACTTCTTACATCTGTTGCATTCTTAGGCGTAGACCAATCCTATATTGTAGCCGCCTTCGCAGGGTCCACGACAATACCATTCTCTGAAACAACATGACCCAAGAATCTCACTTCCCTTCTCCAAAAGTGACGCTTAGAAAACTTTGTTTTTAATTGGTGTTTTCTCAACACCTCCATCACTACTCTCAAATGTTCCCTGTGTTCTTCCTCTGTCCTCGAATAAATAAGTATATCGTCCATGAACACAAGAACAAACTTATTCAATTGATCTCGGAATACTATATTCATAAGATCCACAAAATATGCTGGTGCATTGGTCAACCCGAATGGCATGACCAACCACTCATAGAATCCAGACGGCATCCGAAAGGCTGTTTTAGGAATACTCTCGGCTGCTACTCGAAGCTGATGAAATCCTATCGCGAGGTCTAATTGGGAGAACAGTCTTGCTCCCTCCAGTTGATCAAACAAATCATCTATCCGTGGAAGAGGATACTTATTCTTTCTAGTCACTTTATTCAACTCGCGATAGTCCACACATAAACGAAGGTAACCATCTGCCTTGGTAGAAAATACAACTGGTGCTCCCCACTCGGGGACACTTCTTCTGATAAATCCCTTCTACAAAAGATCGGTTACTTGCACCCTGATCTCTCGCTGTTCCCTTAGTTCCATACGATGAAGTGGCATCACTATAGGTCTGGCATCTTTCACTAAATCAATACGAAACTCAATCTCTCGGTGGGGTGGAAGTCCGGTCACTTCCTCGAAGATATCCGGATACTGGACAACAATGGGAACCCCTGATAACTCGTCCTACGGGATGTCGAGGGAATTTAGAAAACTAGCCATCACCTCGTCACTAGGTAGGCCACCAAACACTACCCTTCGCCCATCATCCGCCCTAATAGTCACCGAAAATCCCTCACAGTCTACCACTACCCAATATCTTTGGAGTCAATCGACTTCCAAAATAATGCCAAACCCAGTAAAGCCCAAAACAAAGCAATCACAAGCAAACATCATCCATGACTCGATAAGACCAAATTTTGACAAATCATACTAAGGCTAGTCGATCCACCACTCGGGTTCGTCACCACTAAAGGTCTATCGACTATCTCGGGTTCCAATCCCAACTTATCGACCAGGTCAATAGATATGAAGGAACGGGAAGCCCCAGTATCAAGCAGTATTCGAACAGGAACATCATAAATAGAAAGCATACCTTGAATAATGACATTCTTTCCTTTCTTCGCTGCAGTTGGGGCATTCGACAAAGAAGGAACAACATTAATAGCATATGCTTTCACAATCTGCTTCTCTTTAGGGGGTTGCGAACATTTATCCTTGTGATGTCCCACTTGGCCGCAGTTAAAGCACTTCCTGTCCGTTGGCTTTGCTCGACATTCTTTGGCATAAGGCCTTTCTTGCCATAGCTAAAGCACTCTACCTCTTTCTTGTCTTTCTTTTTCTGACCATCCTTGGTCTGACTCTGCTTCCTTTTATTCTGAGAATTATTCTTGCCTCCGCCGCTTGCCTGTGGCTTTGGCCTCTCTGCAGATGCAACAACGACTTCAGTCTTGGGCTTAGAATAAAGCCTCTTTGATCTCAATGCTTTCCCAACAATCGATTCAAAAGCCTCATTAATATGGTTTATAAGCCTTTCTCCCAAGTACTGATCTAAACCAGTTATGAACTTCTCATTCTTCTTCTCAGGAGTGTCAATAAGGGATAAACCCCACTTCGATAAAGTATTGAACTCAGCAATATATTATGAGACTGCCCTACCATTCTGTTTAAGCTCCATGAACTTCCTAAAAAACTCTGACTTCTGGGCAGCTGGGATAAACTTGTCACTGAAGCGAGCTTTAAATTGATTCCATGTAACTTGATCCTTAGGAGCAGCTGCCTTAATAGCATTTCGACAATTCATAGCCCGTCCTTGCAGCTGACGGGATGCTAGCTTCCTCTTCATCGCGTCTTCGATTCCCAGATCCTCGAAGATATGCTCACAACTATCAAGCCAATCTTGAACTTCTATAGCCAATTCTGTTCCACGGAACGACTTCCCACCAAGACTAGTGTAGTCCTTATAGAACTTGGCGAAATTGTCCATAGGCGCCTGCACCGCTGCACCACCACCATTTGCAGCATTAGGAGCTGTCCTCTGAACATCCCAAATCATCTCTCTCATGAAGTTAGTAAACATCGTCCTCATATCAGGAGCATTCCTATTATTGACTCCTGATATAGTATTCCTCATATATCGGCTCATCATTCAATCTGTATGGAGTAAACGATTAACCATCTCTTCAGTGGTGTCAGTGCAGTGCGACTCCATCCTTAGATATACTAATAGCATATATATAGCTTTTGAAAACCAAAATATCACAAATACGCGCTCTTATATACATATACTATCTCTCCCTGGTGTCTTTCCCTAGGTTAACAATGAAACCTAGAGCTCTGATACCAAATGTGATGGCCCGCCCGCACCAGCCAACATTTCCAATGAAAGTGCGCTGTGCCAATGCCCGGCTAGCACGGGATGGTCGCCAAAGAAAGGAAAAGAAAGGAATTTGAACTAACGAGGAACCTGTAGAATGTCTCACAGCGCATAGGATAAAATATAATAATAACATAACTTTGACATAAAACAGGCGAGACAGTGCATAAGTTGAAAACTAAGCCATCATAGCAGCGGAAATCCAAAATACATCTTATCATCCAAACCAACATTATTACAACTTTGAAATATTGTCTCTAAAGAAAAATAAAGAGGTACACTACTAATGCCCAAAGTAGTGGCCAGCTACTAGCTACTAGCTACTCATGCATAATCACCTGACCTGTCTCATGCATAATCACCTGACATGTCTCTAGTCTTCCCGGTTAAGAGCACCCAGAGTAATAAAAGGAGACATAAAACTCTGGGTCAGACAAAAGTCTGGTATGAGTGATAAGCAGCAAAACAGAAAAATAAAAGGATACACATATCCATACCTGAACCTGGACCTGCAATCAAAGAGTTAGCACAACAGGATGTATAATTCTCTAAGGTGACACTAACACATGTTGTGAAAATAATGGGGAGAGGATGTGCATGACATGGTGATAGCAAACATCAAACCGCACATCTCTCACTCAGTGCGTAAAGCATGCAATATCTACCACTTTGATTACCCAATCCTTTGCTACGACCACTTTGCCCCATGGAGTCACGATAACTCCACTGCACTGATCCATAGCCGCTAATTCTTTGCTATGTCCACTCTGCCCCATGGAGTCATGGCAACTCCACTGCACGGGCTCATAGCCTTGCTACGATCACTCTGCCCCATGAAGTCATGACAACTTCACTGCATTGATCCATAGCCAATAATCTGTTCCTCAGTGGTGAGTCAAAGCTATAGACATCGATAACCCCTTTGCACATGTCCCGCAGCAAAGTCCAACCCTTGAAGTCAAATCGTTGATCCCCATTTGGATCGTAAGTAATAACCTCCCATTTGGACTTCCTTTGCATCTCGGGTTTTGGTCGAATTGGAGTTGGTCTTCAAAAGAGTCGTTACGTAGAAGTAAAAGTATACATCTAGTTCGGTTCGGTACTCCATACCCGGTTCGGTTCGGTGCTCATAGCCTATGCCTTGGTTAATATGCATAGTATTCCAGTCCTCATTGGTTCGCTTCGGGTCCCCAATTTGGTTCGGTTCGGGTGTCATCCTCCATTCGTTTCGGTTCGGGTGCCATCCTCCAACTCGTCTCAGTTTGATTGCTTCATCCCCGGTTCGGTTTGTGCTCACCATTTCCGATCCGATCCCCACGTCCTCGCTTCTGATCTGAACCAACTCCCACTCTATGCGAAAGGCCTTCCTTATTGCCAGGCTTCCTCTTGTGCTAGGTTACAATCCGGTTTAGTTTCTCTGCTCAGTTCTCCGATCCGACCCAAGTCCCATAACCCGATCCGAAACCCTGCACACTTTCCTACGAGCATATATCGTCCATATTCGCCATACGACAGCGTTTTCAACCATTCTGACTTTTCTAGTCAATCATAAAACATCACAAACAACAGTAACAACATATGGGTTTAATTAAAAAGATCAAAACATCAAGCGTATAGGTCATTTTAAATCAAACATACCCAAAAATCATGATTTTCCCCTTAATCATATTTAACCATAACTAATGAGAGGATTAGCAAAACATATCCGTATTAACCCAAATTTCTATCAGAGCCCTAAAATAATATTTTAGAATTTTTACATATTTTTTCCAGAATTTTATCATGCATAATTTCGCTAATTATTACTAATCGTCCTTAATTAGCCGTAATTAGTGAAAAACAATGCAAATCACTTACCTTATCCACAAATAGAATACTAGATCTGGAACTCTCATGTTTTCAGTCGAATTCCTATGCAACACAGCAACTCCAACTCTGATTTGGTGTTGGTTTGCCTTGATTTGATGTAGATCTTCTTAATTAATGATTAGAAGGCGATTTGGGAGTGATTTAGAAGGTGGAGGCCATTGCTACGGTTCAAAGGATGAAAGTAGCGGCTGTAAAAATTGAAATGAAATGTTTTTCCTTAACCCTATCAGCCCTCCCATAACTTTAATCCCGAAATGGGTTATGGGCCTAGCTACTAATCACCTTAATTAGGCCCGGTTAAGCTGTTTTTCACCTTCTAAACCTTATTTCAGCCATATCTCCCAAACGATAAGTCTGTTTGGCTAATGTGACTACTCTATGGAAAGATAAACCATCATTCAAATCCAGTAGAAGTGGTTTTAGGTTAAAAATCCTTACCAATCAAAAGTTATGGGCAAAAAAAGATTCGCTAGGGGCAAAATGGTCATTTAAAAATCGGCAAAAATCGTGGACATTGGAAATGACCCCGGTAGTCATTTCCTAAAGTTACACGACCATATGACTTCGTATGAAAATGAAATAAATATTCTACGACCCTTCGATACGTAGAATACGGGTTGTTGCATGTGTAGACTATAGAGAGTTGAACAAAATCACAAAGAAGAATAGGCACCCACTCCTAAGGATAGATGATCTGTTTGACCAGCTTATTAATGCATCAGTATTCTCTCAGGTAGACTTGGCCACGGGGTTTCATCAGTTAAGGGTGGCCGAGGACAGTATAGACAAGGCAGCTTTTAGGACTCTAGACGGTTTCTTTGAATGGCTCGTTATGCCTTTTGGATTAACGAATGCACCCGCCTATTTTGTTGATCTGATGAGTAGGGTGTTTCGGGAGTTTCTAAATAAGTTCGTTGTGGTCTTTGTCGATGATATCTTGATTTTCTCAAAGGGCGAAGAAGATCATGCCCAAAATTCGAGGGAGGTTTTGAAAACTCTCTGTGTGCATCAGCTTAAGGCGAAGTTCTCCAAATGTCATTTTTGGAGAAAAGTATGAGGTTTCTAGGGCATGTGGTTTCTAAAAAGGGGATACCAGTAGATCCCGCAAATGTAGCTGTAGTTCAAGATTGGCAAATCCTAAAGAATGCAATGGAGTTGAGAAGTTTTCTTGTATTAGCAGGCTATTATAGGTAGTTCATTAAGGACTTCGCAAGGATATCAGCCCCACACACCAGGCTGACAAAGAAAAATCTGACGTTTTGGTGGGATATAGATTGTGATATTGCTTTCCAAAGATTGAAGAGGGCTCTGACAACAGCCCCAGTGTTGACCTTGCCCGACGGAAATAAAGTGTTCATAGTTTACACTGATGCATGTGGTACAGAGCTTAGTGCGATTCTGATGCAAGAGGGAAGGGTAGTATGTTATGGAGGTAGACAGCTAAGGGTTCATGAGAAGAACTGCCCTACCCATGATTTAGAGATAACTGCTATAGTATTCGCGCTTAAGACATGGCGTCATTATTTGCTTGGAGAGAAGTTCGAGTTGTATACCGATCATAAATCTTTCAAGTACTTGTTCTCGTAGAAGGATCTTAATTTAAGGCAACAAAGGTGAATGGAGTTCCTCGCATCTAATGACTTCGAGATTGCTTATACCCCTGGCAAGTGTAATGTGGTGGCATACGCACTGAGTAGGCAGAGGATGCCCTTAAGTCCCCTGTTTATGGAAAGGAAAAGCTTGGAGTTTACATCAATTTTTGACTTTAGACCCTCCACCAAGTTTTTGCCTGGCTTATTAGCATCACTGGAGGTGCGTCCTACTCTTACGGATTAGATAGGAGCTTCACAACAAGAGGATCAACAGATTTCAGACATCTTGGATAGGCTCAGTAAAGCAGAGACTTCTAGTCACCTTCGGTAGATATTCCATAGATGATAGAGGGTGGTTGCGACAAGATGGAAGGCTTTGTGTTCCCCGTATTGGGAGTTTGTTGAAGACAGTCCTAGAGGAAGCCCATCATTCTAAGATTACTATTCATCCAGGTGGCAATAAGATGTATATGGATATGAAGAGGGTTTTCTTTTAGGCTGGGATGAAGAAAGATGTGGTGGAGTTTGTTTCTCAATGTTTGATTTCCCAGTAAGTTAAAGCCGAGCAAAAGAAGCCCGGTGGTTTATTTCATCCTTTGGAGTCCCGCTGTGGAAGTGGGAGAGCATCCCTGTGGATTTCATAGATGGTTTGCCTAGATCAAATAAAGGCAACACCAGTATTTGGGTTGTAGTAGATAGACTTACTAAGAGCACTCACTTCATTCCAGTTAAGAGTAAGAGGATGGCAACATGGTTGGCAGCAATTTACGTTCGTGAGATAACCTGTCTTCATGGAGTACCTTCCAGTATCGTAAGTGATCGTGACCCCATTTACACCAATGAATTTTGGAGAATCTTGCAAGAAGCACTAGGTATACAGTTGTGTTTGAGCACCGCTTATCACCCTCAGACATATGGGCAGATGGAAAGGGTGAATAGAGTTCTTGAGGATCTTCTAAGACTGTGTATCCTAGACTTCGGAGGGACTTGGGAAGAGTATCTTCCTTTAGTATAGTTCGCTTACAACAATAGTTTTCAATCTAGCATTGGCATGGCACCCTTTGAAGCATTATACGGACGACCAGGTAGATCACCGACTTGTTTGTGGGAGCCTACAGAAAGACTTCTAGTTGGACTGGATATGGTTAGGGAAACTTCCGAAAAGACTGATCTTATTAAACGGAGAATGAAGATAGCTCAGGATAGGAAGAAGTCCTATGTAGATAAGAGAAGGACGGATATTGAGTTTGAGGTGGGAGAC
Source organism: Allium sativum (assembly GCA_030737875.1). Taxonomy (NCBI): domain Eukaryota; kingdom Viridiplantae; phylum Streptophyta; class Magnoliopsida; order Asparagales; family Amaryllidaceae; genus Allium; species Allium sativum. Next base: position 249,690,210 of record CM060922.1, on the reverse strand, counting down.
ATGGTTTTTATCAAAGTATCACCTTTGAGGAATGTGGTTCGCTTTGAATCTATATGGAAATTGGCATCAAGATTTGTAGGACCATTTCCCATAACAGAAAGTATTGGCAAATGGCTTATAGAGTAAAACTACAGAGATATTGTCCGGCGTTAATGATGTTTTCCACATTTCTCATTTAAGAATGTGTTTGCATGACACCGCAGAAGTAGTTGAGCCGAGTATGCTTGAATAAGTAGAGGTGGAATGGGAGGCAACAATTAGATGAGTTCCTACCCGTATTCTTGGATCAGAAGTTAAGAAGCTATGCAACTGAGAGGTCAAGTTAATAAAAGTTCAATGGGGAGATAACCAAGAGGATGCAACTTGAGAGACTGAAGACAAGATTCGTGCTTCGTACCCTTTTCCCTTCGAGGGTATGTTCTTAGCTTCCTTTTCCAAAACTTTTATTCATACTTGTTTCTATCATTTGAGTATATCCTATCGATCGAATCTTCAACATCTTGGTCGGAAACCCATGGATTTAAACATGTGTTTGAGACATGTTATGTTTGATGGATGCAAGTGAATGCAAGTGATTGCTCGTGAATGCATATACACAGACATTAGGCACTAGACTAGCTCAGTTACTCTCATACTGCATATGGATGTATGTGCATATTTTTCTTCCTTTAATGGATGAAAGTGGGTGTATCATCATATAGATGTTGCATTTGGACGGATGATTGTGCACACATATAGAACATACAAGTTATAATAGAATTATTTGCATGTTGGATTCATGACACTAACATATATTGCATTAAGGAGGTCGACTGAATCAGTAGACCGCCTGATCTTCGCATTAGTATTGGGACATATACACGCACCTTTTCATATGTTCATATAAGCATTAGAAATCTCTTATGGATAATAGTTGCCTGTGACCGGTGTATGAGTAGATGGATGATGGATGGTAGTATATACATTCTTCTTAACTTAGAGATTTCGGGGATGAAATCCTTTGATTAGGGGAGAATGTAACACCTCATAATTTTCACAACACTAAAATGATAAAATTAAAGAATAATTAATTTAATATTCAGAATTTAAGTGAAACGGACTACGCCATTGTCTTCGTCTCGGAATTCTGCTTAAGATAGACTCCGAGTTTGAGTAAAATGGACACCATATGAAGAAGATATTAAGGTTTGAAGTTTGTATACATGTAAGTTAGTTATATATACACACATATACTAAGCTTAGATTCTAAAATTAGTTCAAATTCGAAGGTAGAAGATCTGGGAGGGAATCAGACCCATTAGGGGTCAACACCATAAGGGGGTGTCGACACCTATGTCGACGCCCCCCAAGATCTGAACAAGGATCATTTCTGTTACGTGGACTTGTTTTCGGACCAGATTCGTGACCCCTAGGCTATAAATGTGACCCTACTCTCAATGTTTTATTCATTCTAAAATGATGGATAACTAGATGCTGCCTCTGCCTAGATAGAGAATAGCCTTTTCTTCTTCAACAAACAAGTCATTCAAGTAGAGATCTGTGACTCAACATCCGCAATCCCTCTTCTATTTCTTAGTTCCAATCACAGTGAGTCTACATTATTTTTAAATCTAAATACTTAAAAGATGATATTGACATGACTATAACTTGGATCTAAGCCTGTGACTATTTGAATCATATCAGATCTGCTATAACCTGTGTATTTAAGTTATTCTGAATTATGAACTAGATCTAAGCCTGTACCTATTTATTATGTCAGATCTGTCATTGCTTGTAGATCTAATTCACTGTTTAGTTCTCATTATGCATGTTCCTATTATGTTTGTGGCTAAATCAGTTCAAGTGTCACTACAGATCTGTTAATAGTTGGGAATCTAATTCATTGTTTAGATTTCATCATGCCTGTTTATGATGTCCCTATTATGTTAGAATCAGTTCTATTATCACATGTTCTTCAGATCTATTCCTATATGCCTATCTTGTTATTATGCCCAACTTTGTCACTATATGTTTATTTATTGTTATGCATATTTTTGCCATTATATGTCAATCTTATGAGTATGTTCATTTCTGTCCTCTTCCCTTCTTCTTTTCTCTTTTATTTTTATAGCTAGGCTACCTTCGAGCCTAGGCATGCTGCTGAAATATGCGAACGCGTGAAATTGGGAACAAGGGAAAAACGTTAAAATTGGGGCGTAACTTGTATTGGGAAATTTGGGCATAACTTGAATTAAAATGTGGACTTGGGCATGAACCAAAAGTGTGATTAAAGACCTTAAATTGGGGCATATGGTTCATTATGAACATGACTTGGGAAAGGGGCATTAAAACTATAATGACATAGGAATAATTGGTTAATAATGGAAATGCCTAGAATTACAATAATTAGAAACTAAATCGCGCTTAGACATGAGTTTAGATTACACTTGTAGTAGAAGTCTACCCGGAACTGACCGGCATATACAGCGACCATAAGTGGCAAATCTAATGTGAGGGTCTAAGTGCATAAAACACATGATGTGCTAAGACACGAGGTTAAGTCCAACTTGTGGAAGAAGTCTGCCCGGAACCGCCCGGTATATCCAACATCCACAAGTTGTAGGCTTAATGTGAGAGGTCTAGCGCATAATAACCATAAATGAATATGGTAATGAACTGGAATACTTAACCTAGTTGAATCCATAGGGATTGTATGAACTTGTTAACTTGAGTAGGGGTTAAGTAAACTTGTATGAATCAGTGGGAGGGTTGAGTATATCTTAGGGGTGGTGGGTAATATTTATATATATAGGCCCATAAACTTAACCTGTGGGGTTACGGAATCTTTTACTCTGGTATGGCATAACCTGTGGAAAACCTAGTAGTGGGGGTACAAGCACGGGGGAAGCTTGTACCATCTTGTGTGTGGGACCCTTTTCAATCAGTAACCCATATATAGGTATCAAACGAGTACTATGAACCAGGTCAGAGTCGGGGAATGCTTACTGGGCTGATTATAAGAGATCCAAAACATGGGGGATGGTGTGGGCGGCGCATACTGACGGAGTCATGTACGTTCATGGGTTCGACAGAGGAAGCTAAGACGCCATGACTCCTGTAGATATGGTTGTGCATATCCTGAAATGAAGGGTTGCCACTTTGGGAAGTGATACATCCTACTGTTGGGCCAACACAGGGTATCTACGGAGTAGGGAGCCGATCGATTAGCGTAGTAATTAGGGTACATCTAGACTCTGGTATGTTTAGGATCCTGTTAATAACCTTAGGAGTAGCTCCGGTATATTTAGTTGGGCAGCCTGTTGATTGTATGGGGTTAAACCTCTCACAAGAGGTACGCCTAAGTCTACCATCTTGTAGTATTGGAATCGTCTCATTCTGGTTATATTAGTATTGGTAGAGAGAGAAGGAAAAGTGTTAAAGAAGCGCTATTTATTCTATACTGCTTACCCTGTGTACCTTGTCATACCTGCTTTATATGTTGGTATCCTCTTATCCACTTTATACGCCTATCATGATGCTTTTACTTATTTATATGCTAAAAGTAATTGGACTCACCAGACTTTATGTCTGACCTATTTTGTTTTCTCTTCTTTCTCTTCCATTTCCCCCCATGTTCTCAGGGTGGGAATATTCAAGCTTGATCAGGATCGTGCTTTCTTCTTGCTTGGTGCTGCTTAGATGTACTGCTTGATTCATGTTTCTCTACTATGGATATATTTTGGGGATTATGCTTCTTTTATTATTTTAATCTAACTTTTTGAGTACAAGACAGATATTTTAATGATGTATTGGGTTTTATGTTTTTCGTACATATGATGTAACCATGATTTGAACTACGATGCTTTATGATTAATAAAGTTTTAAATTCCGCTGCTATTTTATATGTCTTGTAATGTTTCTATTTTTGTTTACCTATAACTCTTCACAAAACTTAATGCATTCTCTTAATGAGTGACATTAACGGACGAGGGGTGTCACAATACATGTGTAATACAACCATGAAAATAAGCTTTTTGGAATTTGTATTCATACCTAAAAATAAATAACTTGCGACCCATTTTCTTAAATTAGAAAAATGATTGATTATTTTATTGATCGGAAGAGATGGTTGTATCAAAGAAGATGGCCGAGAGTCTCAATAAAAGAAGATTTTTATAATGGTATAAATGTATTTTTTGAATTCGATTTAAGTAGTAACCACTACAAGAAAAATACCCTATTGCAACTATCTATTTGCAACAGGCGACAAATGACAGTTGCAGTAAATAATATTTAGCAACAGACCTCTTATAGCAGTTGCAATAGGTGAGATTTAGCAACATGCCTTCTTTTCCTGTTGCGAAAATCATATTTTTAGCAACTGCGCTTCTCTTCCTGTTGCAAAAACATACTTTTCGCAACTGTGCTTCCATAACAGTTGCAATAAACATATTATTTGCAACTGCTCTTACAAGCAAGTTGCGAATAAATATCTTTAGCAACTGTTTTCGCCTCTTGCAATAACTGTATTTTTTTGCAACTGGTACTGTCAGTTGCAAAAAACGTACTATTAAAAATTAGTATTAGCTTTTAGTGATTAACTTTTACTAATTAATTTTAAATATTTACTATCGAATGATTAACTACTAGTAATCATATAATAATTAAGGTTAATATTTAATAATTATTAATTAGTAATAAAATTTAAGTATTATAAAGTGATATTTATAACTGATAATTAAATAATAATAATAATCACTAATTAACTGATAAATAACATTTGGTATGCATAGTTACTACTAAAGTACGAAATAATAAGTAATATTTAGTTATATTATAATAATTATTTAAGTAATATAATAATAATTAATTAATATGAATTAATATTTTACTAATTTACAACGGTAAGTTGCTAATAGTGTATAATTAATAGTTTTTAAATAATAAATGATAGTTAAGAAGAAATATTTAATTAATAAATAATCAGCAATAATTCAGAAGAAAACAGTTAGTCATTTATAATTATTAAACAAGAGTTACATTCATTTTACACATAATAACAAATAAGTCTATATAATTTTTAATATCAAATGATTAATACTAAATACTTAATAAATGAATTTATTTTTAACTATTGTGTTTTTCTTCCAATCGTAATAAACATATTTTTATTTACTGTTTGTTTTAATCAGATACCCTTGCGAACATTTATTTATTACTATTTTTTTTTAAACTTGTTGGTATTATCTTATAACTATTTTCAACTAAATGTTGTCAGCTACTAACAATAACTTGAGTAATCATCAATCTAACGTTGGCATTTAACAGACTGACGCTAAAACATCATTTTAAGGTGGATTCCACCTTTAGTTTTTGAACATGACGCAAGTGTCAATGGGAGGGGCATGGGTGCTGCCAACGCGTATTCTAGAAAATTCATTTTGGCTCCACATCAAATTTTCGGCTCCAAAGTTGAAATTTTGGCTCGTAACTCCTTATTTTCACACCAGCATCTTTATTGGTTTCCAGGAAACCTAATTGAATCTCGTCAACCCATCCACGCCGCCGATTCTCTTCTCTCTCCAGCATCTCGTTCATTCTTTTCTTCACAAAATAAATTTGTAATTTGGTGATAAAATCGAAGGCAGGTTTAGAGATAACAGGTCTAGGCTTGGATATTAGTGGTTGCGAGTTGCTCTATAGATTTATGCGTGGATCCGGTAAAGAGGGAAAAAGCGACCTGGATCCGATCTGTACATGGATCTAGTGGTGGTGAGCTGGACTTGCGAACTGACGAGATCGCGTGAGGCACTTCATTAGCAAGGGCGACAAACAGGGATCAGATGTTGAAAGGGCTTAAAGATGGTTTGTTCATTTGTAAGGTAATGTATTTACTGGATTGTCCAAGTAATATTGCTGATGACTTAGCAACTTATTTTACAAATGAGTTAATTAGTTCTGTCATTGGTATACTCATGTAAAAGATCAAGATTTCCTCTAACTATGCCGTCAAATATGGTTGGATCTCTTGGAATAATCCTAAGTCTTGATCTGAAATCTATATATCAGTAATGTATATAATCTGTGTTCAATTTTCCTCCAACTAGTATCATTGTTATGTTAACATTTGTTAGGAACATAGCCATCTTATAATATGAAATTTCTGAATATACCTTTATATGAAATCAATTTGCAGAGAAAGGAAGATATCCTCACAAACATCATGTTAAGGTGGGTGTCCTTCTGGTGACTAAAGTTGACTTGGATTATGAAGTTTTGGGTAGAATGAAGCATACTTCTTGACTGCTGCAATGGATGAAGGCACATTCTTTGAAGTGTAAGACTGTGCATCAGATTCTAACAACGGTATTGGTAAATCTGTTTGCTAATTTTTGGAACTTGAGCACCTTTCGAGTTGAGTTGTTTTCGATAGCTTGCAATTATGATCTACATTCAACATTTCTAACTAAGTTAATTAGTTCAGTTTTGAACTACATTGTTTGGTGATAAAATACTGGTTGATATGTATTGATTGAAAAGATTGTTTGGTACATTGCTTGGGAGTAAATGATGTTTGAATGGTTCTTTCCTTAAACTGAATGATATAGTGATTATTGAATTTTTGGATAAAATTAAATTTTTAGGAAATATGATGATATTCCTAGAAGGTTGTTTCACTCTATTCCCAAACAACTTGAAATTTGCATATGTTATGCCTGACACTAATTGAAGATAAACTCGGGTCTGTGATAGAAAGCTAAAACATTATTGACAAAATAATTTATTAACCAGTAAGGTTTTAGCAAGCAGGTAGAGTTGGTGGAAAGATATTGCTTTGAAAAGTTAAGAATCCGTTTTGGATTGACAGAATGCTAAAACATTATTGAAAAAAAGATATGCTAAATCTTGTTATAGTATGTGTACAGTTTTTTAGTATTGTGTATAATTAAAATCCAAATTGTTTCAGTGATTGAGTTTTCAATATGCATTTATATATCATATTGCAGTGGCTAATAGGTTAAATTTTCTCGGATTAGATGGCTATATATTTTGGGACTCAAGCATAAGTTGGTGACACTAATTCTTCTTAACATTGTGCTTGATCTGAGATGCTACTAATACCTTTAAGAAAGTCAGATTTTATGATCTGCCACGCAGCTATAAAGAAGGATGAAACCATCAGGGACTCCAACGCTGTCTTTGTTGATTGAGGATAATGCTAGTTTATTTCTTCGTTTGTTATAGGCTATTACCCATATAAAAAGGGGCTACTTGCTCCACCGTCTCCAGAATAAGATCAGTACGCCTTGATGCATGAGATACTATGGTTCATGATATATGATGCATCAACTACTGTGCCGCTCTGATGCCTATCATATTGGTCATATTGCCTTAATCATTTAAATAATACTTACCACTTTTTATATAACTTCGCTCAGCCAAGGCCTAAAGCCTTGGCATCTAGGCGATATTGTCACTTTTCTAAGTTATAAGAGTTTGTCGCCTATACAGTTTCCAATGAATAGTGAGGTAGTGGCCTCTCTAGTTTACAAAGTACACTGAGGCTTTCACCTTTATTGTTTGAAGTATACAAGCCCTATACTTTTAGTTCTTCGTCCAAATATTCTATTCTTGTACTATAAACTTTATTTGCTAATATGTTACTGCATCACATGTTGCAGGGAAAAAATGTCAAGAGATTACTCAAAGAGTTCGCTGGAATAACATACATATTCCCGGATAGGCATGTACATATTCATGATCGACATCAAGTTTGGAGCATGAACTGCATATTTATTCTAGTGAATTGATGATATTTTTTCTCTTGTTATAGTATATGTATGATAGAGAAGAAATTGTTATACACGAGTGGTGTATGAAAATTGTAGAAATTTTTGTTGTAATTGTTTGTACTATTAAAACTTTGTTAAAATAAAATTTTTATTTGTTTATTTTATTTTGTGATATACATTATTACTAAAACGAATGCATTTAATATGTAATATCTATAAGTTGTAATAATTTTTTTTTTAGATTCATGGATCTATTGCAACAGGCATATACTGTTGCAAAATGATCTGTTGCAACAGCAAAAGCCTGTTGCAAAAAAGTATACCGAAACATCTTATTGCAACAGGCCGAAAATGTTGCAGACTTTTAGCAACTTGGGCTATACCAACAGGTGCAGGCCTGTTGCAATAGGTCTACTGCAACAGATATCGCCTATTGCGGAAAGTGTTTTTTGTTGTAGTGAACGGAAACAATCCAGAAACTCGTTGTCCGTGTAGTAAGCATAAACTTTTGAAGTATTTGTTGCCTGATATTGTGAAATTCCATTTGTGTGAAAACGGATTCATACCAGAGTATTATGTTTGGTATCGTCATCGCGAAATTGTAGCAAATACTTCTGTAGAGTCTGAGTTAGAAAGTGCCTTTAATGAAACTATTAGTACGACCCGTATTAAAAATATGGTCAAAGATGTAGCACAATCAATCTTTCCTATGGTTGAAGTTTATGACAATGATGGAAATGTTAAAGAAACAAATATTGAAACAAATGTTTTTAAGATTTAATGGATGGTGCTAAGAAACCTATTTGGAATGGTTGTAAAAGCGACATTTATATGTCGGTAAGAGTAGAATACATTGCGATAAAGTCAAAATACAATATCACTGAAGCTGAGTTTATGGCTATTGTACAAGCTGCAAAAAGACATATATCTTCCAATAATTTAATGTGTGAAAATTACTATGAAGTTAAAAATATTTATGTCGGCTTTTGGTTTACCTTATAAAAAAATAGAAACATGTTTAAATGGTTGCATATTGTTTTGGAAAGAAGAGGCAAACCATAGAAATTATAAAATATGTAATCAAGAAAGATATAAACCAGAAAAAAGGAAGGAAAGTTTCGTACAAGCATATGCATTACTTACCCATCATTCCAAGGCTTCAAAGATTATATGCATATTCTATGACTGCATCTCATATGCGATGACATAGTGTGAGATCGGAGGAAGAGGGTACGTTGGCTCATCTGACCAGTGGAGAAGCATGGAAGCATCTCAATAAAACTTATCCCAATTTTACAGCGGAAGGTCATAATCTTAGACTAGGATTATGCACAGATGGTTTTTCACCATTTTCTCAATTTGGTTCTAAATATTCATCATAGCCCATTATCATCACACCATATAATTTACCTCCATGGATGTGTATGAAAACACAGTATATGTTTCTTACTGTTGTTTTACCTGACCCTAACGATCTAACAGAAGGAATTGATATTTATTTAGAGTTGTTGTTTTAGGAATTAACAACATTGTTTAACAATGGTGTAGAAACATACGATGTTTTATAGAAGAATTTTTTTCCATGACTTTGCTTCTTTGATATGGACTATAAGTGATTTTCCTACCTATGCAATCCTTTCAAAATGGAGTAGAAACATACGAGCATTTTCTTTACCGCATGGTAAGAAAATTTCATGGTTTGACCGTCTTCGATGTTTTCTCTAGTAAATCATCCCTTCAGAGGAGAAGAAAAACTTTTTAGCTAATAAAGTAGAAATCAGACAACCACCAATGATATGGTCAAGCGAAGACATATATGAACTTGTTAGGGACTATCCAAATATATATGAAACTGGAGTGCAAATAGAGATTGAAGGCAAATCGACTGTTCATAATTGGTGTAAACAGTATATTTTTTGGGGGTTGCTGTATTGAAACACTTCTTCTTCATCAAAATATTGATGTAATGCACATTGGAAAAAAATGTATTTGATAATGTCTTTAACACAATTTTGAATGTCAAAGGGAAGACTAAGGATGATTTGAAATCAAGACGTGATATAGAAGAATTATGCAAATGTCTTAAGCTTCATATGAAACCAAATGACAGTAAAAAAACTAAAGGCATTTTACGAATTACATAATAATCAAGTTAAGGTTGTCTTAAAATGGGTAGAAGGGCTAAAATGATTTCATCAAATCTTCGTAGACGTGTTGACTTTAAAAATGGTAAATTGAACGGAATGAAAAGCCATGACTATCACAAAATGATGGAAAATTTATTACCCGTTATGTAAAAAGAACTATTGCCATTAAAAGTTTGGAAGGTATTAATGGAGCTTAGCATGTTTTACAAAGAGCTTTGTTCAACTACTTTAAAAGTGCAACGTTTACTTAAACTTGAAGTAGATATTCCCATAGTGCTCTGCAAATTTAAGAAAATATTTTCGTCAGTTATTTTAATTTAATGGAGCATTTACATGTTCATCTCTCGTCTGAAGCACGGCTTCGATGTCATGTCCAATATGGATGTATCCATTTGAGAGATATATAATATGTTGCCGAGTAATTTAATTGTATTTAAATTATGAAGTTAATGTAAATTAATTTAACATAGATACATGAATCATCTGAAGAAAAATGTGAGACAAGAAACACAAGTTGAAGGTTCGATATGTAAATCCTATATCGAAGAAGAATCTTTGTTCTTTTTCTCTAACGATTTTAATGATCATGTGAATATATCATTTGAAAGTGTTTGTCGTAATGACGAAGGTGACGAACAAGAGTCCTCTCAAACTATGTTATATATTTTCAGACAACACGGTTGACCTTTTGGGAAATGTGTAGAAATATGGCTAGATAATAGAGATCTTCAAGAAGCACACACTTATATGCTTCTATATTGTGTCGAGGTTGCAATAATTTGTTTGGTAATCTGAAATAATAATTTGTGTTTTATTCATTTCTATAATGCATGCGCATGTAGAATTTAATGTAATATTTTATTTATAAATACAATGTTTATGAAAGTGAACATCTGAATGGGTATTTCAGTAAAGAATTTTCCGGTTGGTTTTAAAAATATGTTTACAAGCCGAAAATTTGTGTTATTGACAAAGTGTTGAAACATCTTGCAATGGGACAAAAAAGAGTGGTGAAGACATATCTAATATATTTCGTTAATGGATATAAATTTAACACCAAAAAATACGGTGCAGAAAAACCAACTAATAATACAGGTGTATTTATGAAAGGGAGTGACGATCCAGAAAATCACATATATGATTTTGCGGCGTTTTAACACAGATTTTGCAATTGACATATTTCTCACAACTCGTGGAGGAAGAGTTTCTATTTTGAAGTAATTTGTTTAGCAATATTCCAGGTTCTGGAATTAATGTGCGCAAGGATTATAGTCTTATCAAAATAAATCACACATCATATTATCACAAGTATGATCCTTTTACTATAGCCAAAAAGCATTGCAAGTTTATTATGCTCATTACCCATCTCTAAAAATAAATATAGTAGATTAGTTAGTAGTTTTTAAAACAAAGCAAGATTTACTTTCGATGAGAAGAATATTCCAGACGAATAAGCTTATTCAGAAGATCTTGAGAATAACGAAATAATAATTAAACACGATCATATAAATTTTGCACCTTTGATCGATGAATAAAATGTTCTACTAGAAGCGTTTGAAAGTACAAAGGAAACTATCATAGAAAATGAGGCCGGATCTAAATCAGAAGACGCGGATGATTGATATAAGTGTGCATTATTAATTTGATAGTATGTTACCTCGTATATTTTTCAATTGATGTAACTATGTTGAATTCTTGGTATATTATGAAATTGATGCAACTATGAAATCAAATTTTTTTACTATTGTTTACATCTTTTATGTCATTTTCATTTTTCATTTATTTAGCAAATATTATTAAAAATGTAATGTATTCTACTTATCGTCGAAATATGAGACCCAATGTGAATCAGGTATATACAATTCCATTTCTATTTCCATTTTAGTCATTAAATTAGCAATTTATATCATTTAAGTATGAAATACATTTCACTATCATGTTATTATTCTCTTTTAAAATGATGTGTGTATATGTCATATGTATAGACTTGTCATCCAGAGATAGGAGTTCATCCCGGTCATCCGGAGGCAATGGCAGTGGTTCATCGCAATCGTCAAAGCGTACTTTCGTCACTTTAGTACCTAGAGCTGAAGGGTAAGAAATATACTTTATTCAGCATCTTAATTTTTCTTAGCGGTATATGTAATTATCCATATCATATTAAAAAACAAGATGCTTGACATAAAGCCATCAAGGATTGTATTAGATGTTTCTAAAGCAACTTATTGGGGTAGGATGTCATCTTGTTAGCCTAAGTGGGTTACCATCCCTCCCACATAGTAGAGTGTGTTTGACAGGACGTCCTTATAAGCACATTTTTAAGTTTCCCATTTTTTATTCGTTTTCGTCACTTTTTTACTGTTCATCGTTTACAGTGTGATTTTTTTTATTGTGTAGCACATGCTGAGTTATATTTTCAGACAGAATATGCAGCTGACACAAAATTATGGGATGCGAAAAATGCGAAAGAACATAGGGAATTGATATCAAAGTGAAGAAACAAGGAAAGGGATCAAATTGGATTGGGGGCGAGCGTATGGGAAGGGTGGTTGAATTACTGGAATAGCGAAAGAAGCGAAGGTATACTGAATTTTTTTTCAAATATTTGATTGATATATAAACATTAAAAAAATACTTGATCGATAACTAATGTATTAAATTTAGAATGTACGTGTAGAGTCCGAAAGCGAATGATTGGTAAATTTACTGAATGTGAATTGTAAATAGTTGTTGTACTATATAATTTTGAATGTACAATAATTATATAAAATAAGCAATTTTAGGAAGCTAAGGCGTAGGGTCCCATGTCATATATAGACATGTTTAACTATACGCATGTTGTCGAGCATGTAAATTTCGGATGGGACAGTTTCATATACGCGACACGATCAAAAATCCAGCAAGAGCCACGTAAGAAAATTTTAATTTATTTAGTATTAGTAATTATTTTACTTATTAAACTATAATGAAATAGGCTATGTAGCTAAACACTTATTTGTTCATGCAAAAAATGTTTATGGAGCAATGCCAGAAAATCCCAGATGATATGTGTCAAGGGTGGCTGACGGCGGATGAGAAGGATGCTATATTTGAGTCAGTTATGGATTCACCATCGCGGAGTAAACAATACGGATTTTGCAATCAAGCGATAAGTAAATAATATGTTAGAAAATAATTGTTTAATAAAAATTTAATTTATTGTACATAGCTTTATTTTCAGCCTAAAGTTTCTCTAAGAAAAATTAGTAATTAGTCGAGATTAAGGTCCAATTAAAGAAGCGTGCTAAGGATTAGTCAAAATTAAAGTGATTAGCACATACTAGTCCTCATTTTCCCACCTTTTACATATTTTAATCACAATTAACACACTACAACATAAACAAGTAATTATTGTCGTTCGTATATAATTTCAAATATATTTTTACAAGTTAAGGATAATTTTAAACAAATTAAACAATATTTTTAACCCTTCAAATAATAAATTTCATATTTCGAAGTTAAGTTTGTGAAGAAACTAAATTATATAATTATTACAGGCTAGTAGTCAGAAACGAGACGGACAGACCAAAGATGATATCGATCTAACAGAGATCGACGATTTGAGGGCTAGAGTGGAACGAGTGGAGGATCAAAACCATCGTCAGGCCATAGAGATGACACAACTACTTGACTTGCGTATTGCCGAGTTCATGCAGTGTATGGTGGTCGCTTTTCTTCCTCTGTTGAATCTGGAGGTTCTACAGACGATTGACTGCTCTAAGAGGTATGTTTTTTTGTATTAGTATGACTTAGCGGATGGTGGACTTATTTTAAGTTATGTATATGTATTATGTGATGGGAGACTCAGTTGGTTGGTCGTATAATGATAGACTTGATGTTGTGGATGTCATGGGTGTTATGTATTGTAATATACGGTTGTTTGGTTGTTAATGATGAAGTTTGACTTGATTTTATATATTTTTTGGTTTTATGAATAGTATGTAGCTTGGTTTTTGAAATTTTCCAATCACATGATCTATCCATAACTCTATCTTTATGTCGATTCCCACTTGAGTGAGTCCGTTATATGCCAACTTCATTCTATCAAGAGCTGCCTATCACATTTATCTTCGACCATTCCCGTTCGAATTCATAATCAAAGGGTCAACATTTCACCAAGAATAAGTTCTGCCCCGTAAATGCTATCGAGAAACCATGGCCTCTAGCAAGCTCTTGGAGACTCCTTAATCATCTGTGTTGGACCCCGGACCCCAACTCCAAAATTTTAAGAAAAAGTGTCGGTCCATACCCTACGAACTGGTACTGATTCCAACACTTAGCCTTTTTTTCTAAAGTGTTCGTACCATAATCCTCCTAGCTTCGATCACTTCCTCTGGCAAAACCTGCATGCGCACTTGATTCCTGAAGACTTATGCTGGTCCATCAATTGCCTTCAAAATTTCTTTATCCAAATTCAACCATACTTGCTCCAAAGCATCCTCGAGACCCCACAATGCTCTAACCACAGCCCTAACTAACTAAACTGCATGGACCAATTTCAGTCCTGGACTTAACAAATTTGGAGTCAAAATATTTTAGGCTACGTCTTCTTGTCCTCCAGAGCTTCTCCTACAAGTTTCATCCGATTTCAATCATCTATACTTCTGATATGCTTTGGTCTACGACTCTAAGTCCTAATGCAAGCAATTTTAAACAATCAAATTAGGCATAACATATATTTCAAGCATTCAAATAGCAATCCACATAGTTTCATACATATACAAATGAATGAATACATACAATCATGACTCACATAATAACAGTCATAGATCTAGCATAATCTAAGGTACATTGCATATAAAATCGATCAACATGTAAAATTGTTTATCTTCATGATATATCTTATTTACAAATTAATATTACTTAAGGTATTTTGTGTGTTTTCGAGATTGTCAATAAAAGTCTCTTTAATCTCAGTTATAAACCAACTATATAAGAAAAATGCTACTTTCCGGAATTAACAATTGTTCAATCTCAAAGATGTTGTAGCTCATTGGTAAAGGCTTGAAAAATTGGATAAAGTGTAATGAGTTTGATCCGTAGGCCCTATTTTTCTGAAGAAAGAGAAGTTGGACTTTGCGCACCTTCTTATGGGTATTGGGATCAAATGATTCATATTTAAGAAGATTCTATACGATATCATCACAAAATCAGAGGTCAATCATTGATTTCAAATCAGATTTCTTTATATTATATGTTGATCGGCACTATTGATAGTGCCACATGTCAAAAATTAATGGAAGGGAATCTTTAATAAAAATCTCCAATCCCACATCATAAAGAGAATATTCATATTCTTTGTAAAGAAAAGAGTTTTAGAGTTTTTTCTTAGGCCAAATATTCATGTAGATAGGAAACTCATCCACTATAAATACCTGTTGTACTCATTGTAAAAAAAGTACCTTTTTCTTCTTCTTTCTATTAATAAAGCAATGCTTTTTTTTATTTTTTTATTTTGCATTTCCATGACAATTTGTATTGTCAATTAGATTTTATAAAATATAAATTGTTATTTCTTTTTTTTCTTATTAGCGATTGACCGTTTAATTAGATTCAACAGTAATCCTAATTTTTACTTTCTGTTTGTTTATTTAAATTCTACATATATTTTTCTTACCAATGGTTAACAGTTTAATTATATTTAATGGTAATCCTAATGTTTGCTTTCTATTTGTTTATTTCTATTCTGCATTTATTTTTCTTACTAGTGATTAACAGTTTAATTAGATTCAATGGTAATCCTAATGTTTACTTTCTATTTGTTTATTTCTTTCTATAGTTTTTAATTTCAGTTTTGATTTATTTTTCTTAGCTAGTTATTGAATCTGATTAGGTTCGAACCTGTAGCATATTCAATTATAGTTTTTTAGATCATATCCTCTAAATTCGTCTAACTCACCCATGGAATACATAAATAATAAATTTTAATTCCTCCCCCCCCCCCCCACCCCCGCGTTTTCGACCTATATACTATACACCTATACACTTGCAGTACTATTTTATAATTATGCATTTCTAACCTCATACATACAATCAACTTTCTGATGCTGTTGCCAAGGAGGCAACAATTAAATTTTATTATGTATTTAATTTTCGATTCGTGCTAGTTTTTATTGTTCCTTATTTTTGTTTTATCAAAAAAAATCCTTATTTGTTGATTTGGTTTTAACTTGTTGATACTACAATCTTCTAAACAAGAGAAATATAACTTGCCATTTTTCTTTTATTTCTTTCCACTTTCCAATCTCCTTTACATTTATTTTACAATTGTTACTTTCCAAAAAAAGATTGCTAAATTTCCTTTGATTTCTTTTCGTTTTTAACTTCCTTTTCAATTTTTTTACAATTCTTTTTCTTTGTTTACCCTTGTTTCTCTATCTTATAAAATAAAAAAAAAAAAAACGTCCTCTTCTTGTTTTCCAGTCATCACAATCATCAACATCTCTCTGGTCATACTTGAACAACCAATTACAATAGCGTATTTAATCTATATGATCCATAATCACCACAATAGAATCCTCTACCCATTGCCTACCTCATAAACGACTCTATGTCACAGTTTACTGTAATACTCCACCATGTATAGCTACAACCTTAACAAAATCTTCTTCCTACCCCATGGTTTGGAATTTCTTCCCTCATCTTCACTAGAAACAATCAAAGTTGAAAGCCTGATCTGATCCACCTTCATCTTCCTTAACTGCCATAGCTTCTCTCTCTACACAACTCTAGCACCACTATCAAAACCATGTGTAGCTAGGGGTGATCGGTTAGTTGGTTCGGCTGGTTTTAAGGTAAAAAGGTTCAAACCAAATTAGAACCAAAATATTTCAAAACCAAACCTAACTGAAATAATTTCGGTTAATTCGGCCGATAACTGATTTGACGATACTTGAAGGATATCTTATTGTTCAAATAATTAATTTACCTAAAGAAAAATATAAATTTATGTTTGAAGAAAATTCATTCATTAAATCTTACGTTTACAATAAAATTTGACTTATCTTTAACAAATATTTTTGTATTTTATCACTAAAACTATTATATTAAGTATGACAATAAATAAAATTAGATAATACAGTAAACGTCCAGTTAATTTGGTTAACCCGATGACCAAAAATATATTTTACAAACCAAAATTCAAACTGATTTAGTTTCAAAATCGAACCGACCGAAATAAACCGGTTCGCTGGCTTAATTTGGTTCTAACCGAATATTTTTCACCCCTATCTGCATCGCAATAACGACAACATCTCACAATCCTTCAGTCAACCCTAAACATAGAAGGGAATGCCCGAAACTTCGAACCATCTAATATCCAAGTCCAAGTCCAAATCAGATCCAAATCACAAACATGCCACATAGTCACAGTCCCGAATCCCCGGTCATCACCAACTCGCACCCAAAATATATCGAACTTTCTACCAAACTAATCATCGCAAAACCCAAACTTGATTTGAAAATCCCTAAATCATAAGACAAACCCCTTGTCGAAACCCCAAACCCAGTAGGATACCTATTCCGATCGGCATCCAAAGAAAAAAACAAAGAGAACATGGCATAGTTTGTTTGGGTGTGATCTTTTTCTTTTGCTCGATTCGATTGCCATTGTAAAAATAGGGTATGAGTTATTTATGATGGGTTAGTTTCAGAAAATAATTTCTGAGATTTGGCATTTGAAGTTGTTGAGTGGGTTTAGATTATTAGTTTTGTGAACTCTGTTGGTTTTTTGGCTGGTAACTGACCTTTTTTTTAATTGTCACTTGAATTTTTATAGGGTATGGCTATGCGCACCCAATGCTTTACTCTTCACACCCCGATTTAAATTTTTATATTTTATTTCCATATTTACCCTTTAAGTTGATTATATGACATGTCTAATGTTGACATTTTGTACAATAATTAAAAAAATATTAGTCATATGCATATATGGATGTTTGAGGCTAAATTTCTAACAATAATTTAAAATTTTAAAATTACCATTGTATGTCATCTTTAAAAAAACAAAGATAAAAGTAATAAATAATGATTAAAAAATTAAAACAATGATTAAAATTTTAAAAATAGTACAATTAGCGATGCGTATCATTACGTGTTTTGAGACCGAGACAATAACAATATACTGAAATTGCAAAGACCTAAACAGTAAGCAGATAAATTATCACTATAAATGGTGTTGTTAAAATAAATTGACTTTACGGATGGATAGTTGATTACCCTAACCAATATTAAGGATGTACGTCAGTTTATTTCAACCGATGACGTCGTCCGCAAATGTTAATTAATCCAATCAAAATTTTAAAAGGGGAGAGTAGTAGAAAAAATTGCGAGCTAGAAATTAGAAAAAGAAGAAAACAATTATTGAGAATGAAAATACAATAAGGGCATTTTTGGATTAAACAGGGTGGAAAGAGAAACTTATAGGGTGCGCATTTTATTTTCTAGTTAGCGAGGGGTGAAGAGTAAATGCTAGGATGTTAATAGATGGACCCATTTTTATAAGCCATATTGGTGGGCTTTTAGATCGGAGCAAGGTGCTATAGTGGTGTATGATGTTGCTCCTTTTTATTTCTGTGCTGTTATTTGTTTCAATTGCCATGTCATTCTTTTTAGTACAGGGTAGGCCAAATTTTGCTTCCATTCGGGTTTTTCTTATTTTTTTTCTTGTTTTCATTCTCTTTTATTTTCAACTTGATTTTTTTATCCCTTTTAATTCCCAAAAAAGGAACCAACTCAAAGACCAAAATGTAGTAGAATTCAAGCGACGAAGTACCCCCGCTGTAAGTCGTTCTTTCTCCATAGGCGCCTACTCCAAAGTACAAAAATACTTGTAAAAATTTCTATAGATGCCATGACTTCCTTATACAATTTTTAATTACTACAATTTTTATTGTCTGACCATTTTATTGGCTAAATTTTCTAAATTAATTTGGTTAGGAGAGAATTCCAATAACTAAAGTAATCATTCTCATCGTTTTTCTACTTTAAAAGATGTAACATGAAGCGACCCGAACTTCCCTGGTCTCCGAAGAGAAGAGAAATAAAGAATTACTTTGAGGACAAGACGAATCATGTATTAACCCGAAATTCTGGGCCAGTTTAAAATTTTTATTTTGGCAATTTTAGCGAATTTTGAACATTTAAAATAGATTATTTTAAATAAAATCGACGAGAAATTTATTTTGAATAGAATTAGAACGTATAAATTATATACGTCGTTGTTAGAATATAAATAATTATATATAATTATAAATAGAATTGAAAATGGCGTGGTAGTTCGATAATTCGATTTCAAACTTCAATTAAATGTACCGGGTGCAAAACAATCCGGATTTTAGTGAAAGCAAAAACATTAAGATCTAATTGATAATATCTTTCCAATGAATCCGAAAAATCAAAATTTCATAACGGGAATCAAAAGATATGTCCAGTTAAAAATTCTGAATAGTCGCTATGGAATTCAGGCCCTTAAAAATGGAAATTTTGCAAACGACCTCGGATTTCGGCGAAACCACTTTTGTTGGGTCCGCAGTGTCAAATTATTGCTAGGTTTCAAATTTCATAATTTTTCGATTCAATATGTGAGCGTGGCAAAGGAAAACGCGTTTGACCAGTTTCAGTTGATTTTAATCGACTGGAAAATGGCCATTTTTCCAACGGTCTCGGAATTCGACGAAACTAGTTTTGTTAGGACCGTATCGCCAATACGAAGCTAGAAAATATTTTTCAGGAATTTTTCGAGTTAGTATGTGACCCCGGTAATTTGAAATGTACGTTTAAAATTCAATATAGTGATTTAAATGTAAATTTAACGGAAACTGATTGTAACGATCGAATTAGCCTGCGATACATATTCCATTGTGTTCGGAATGGGGGTAAAACGCTATGGACGACATGCGGTGGGCCTCGTTTAGAGGTCGTATGTAAAAGTCAACTTTTTGCAAAATAAAATAATTAAATAATAAATTAAAAACTTCTCTCTCTCCTAACCCCCTTTAAACCCGTTGGCCCCTCTCTTCTTCTTCCTGCCCTCCTCCTTCAAAGAACCGCGACGCCTTAACCCTCCCGCCGCCCAGCATGCCGACCACCACCGTTTCCGCACTCCGCCCCCTCGAGCGCACCCTCCAGCCACCGCTCCGACGAACTCAGCAACCACCGACAGGCGCAGCACCCCTCCGCTCCATAAGAATCCTATTTGTATCATTTTCCAGTTTTCTAAAACAGTCCCTGACCTGTTGCAACCCTTCCTCGAGCTTCCTCCGCCACCAACATTCATCGTGAGTGTTTATTTATGTATTTTTAACCATTTATGTAATTAAAAATGTGACCTTTTTATATTTAAAAAGCTAGGAATTTTATATAGGTAAAGGCGAAAACTTTTAATATAAAAGACGTGATTTTTAAAATATAAAAGACGTGTTTTTTTAAAATATAAAAGAAGTGATTTTTAAACTATAAAAGATTTGATTTTTAGATTTGAAAAGACGATATTTTGAGATGAATAGTGAAGTAAAAATATGATTTTTACTTCGATAAAAATGAAATCTTTATTTTCGAAAAGGCGAAATCTTTATATTTGAAAAGGCGAAATCTTTATATATTGAATAGCGAAGTGAAAATTCGATTTTTAAATGTATGAAGCGATTATAAAAATATGATTTTTAAATTGAAAGTGAACAAATAAAAATGTGATTTTTATTTTAAAAACATCAAAATATAAAACTGTGTGATTTTTTATATATGTAGTGGCCACGGGCAACGAAGTGACAAGAGGCAAGAACGACGAAGATTTCTACAAAGAAGAGTCGTGGAATTGGGATAGCTATCGATGAGAATTTCTCACCTTTCAATTTCTTTATTCTAGTTATATATATATATATATATATATATATATATATATACTAGGATGCAGACGGTGCTTAGCAGCACCCGACACCCGTCATCCACAGACCATGGATGGCTTGTTTGTTAAATTGTTTGGTTGTGTAGTTGGTTAGTCTATTTGGTTTGAATTGAATTGTTTGGTGAAATGGAATGGATTTGATTGATGTGTGAATGGCGTGGGCCTTCACTAGACCGGGGATAAGGCTAGGCCTCGCCCCGTTTCTAGTATCGTGCCGTTATGCCACCGAAATTTTCTAAAATATGTTAGAAAAATAAAAATATCATTTTCATTGTGTAAATGAACTGAATAAAAATTCATGTGTTGAAATAAAATATTTTACCGTTAAAAATATAATTTTTAACGTGAAGGGAACAAGATAAAATATTCATTTACAAACCGGACGGTTTGTTTATGTACACTGATTTGACCGACATTGATTGGGTCGATAAATTTTACACATCGCCCAACTGCACAACTAAAATCTGTTGTTTGAAACCCCACACGAGTGTTGGGATGAAATTTGAAGTTCACTCATCCTGATTGATTAAATATGTCGATCGATTGATTGACAGGCTGTTATAAGCGTTAGATATCTATATTTGATGCTTATACAGTGTAGTGCACTTTGGTTGATGGTTGATTAATTTTTTCAATGCTATTATATACGTGTGATGTATGAAGATCCATATAATTAACATTATATGGTGATTGATTGGGCCTCATTCCAATCGGGAAAATCATGAATATTATAAAAGGAAATTCATGTGTTGAATATAGTGTTGAAAATATCCGTGTGTTGAGTAAAATATTTTAAATAATAAAATTTACATCTTTATCATATTTAAAATTAGAACTACTTTACGGTGGAGTCTGATTAAAATCAAACGATAGATACCATAGTTTTATGAAATATTTTACATAACAAAAATAGTCGTGTGCTGAAAGAAATATAGATTCATGTGTTGAATAGAATAAAGAAGTTTTTGAAAAATATAAAGCCGTGTGGATTAGAGATGCGCTATTTTGACGTGAACGATATTTATATCGATTTTATTCGTTTACAATGAATATTGAAAAGTGATTTCAAAACCTAATATATTGAAATGAAATTCAAATTGAATTAGATAAAAATTGAAATTGAAGTTTTATTGAATCAATTTGAAATGAATTCGAATAAAATAGAAATGAATTCAAATTGAATTAAATTGAGGTTGAATTAAAAACGAATTGAAATCGTTTTGAATGAAATTTAAAACGAACTGGAATTAGAATTTGAAATCAATTTGAAACGAATTCGAATTGAATCAAATAGAAGGTAAATTCAAATTGAATTGAATTGAAACAAATTCGAATTGAATCAAATAGAAGGTAAATTCAAATTGAATTGAATTGAAACGAATTCGAATTGAATCAAATAGAAGGTAAATTCAAATTGAATTGAATTGAAACGAATTAGAATTTGAAATGAATTGAAACGAATTCGAATTCGAATTAAATAAAATTGAAATGAATTCAAGTTGAATTGAAATCAAATCAATTTGAAATTGAATATAGTGTTGAAATGGTTTTGAAAACGAATTTAAAACGATTTATAAAATACGTTTTAAAAAGGAAATCGACGAAATATATATAATATATATATATTGTATATATAATGGCCTGAATAGAACGCGCCGCGCGGTGGCAGTTCGTGAATTTCGACCATTGACTTCGAATTGACGTTGCGGGAGATCCGACCGTCGGATTCTCCTAAAACCGGAACCGTTAGGTTCGTATCGAAAAGAGCTTTCCAATGAATATTAGAAATTTAAAATCTAACGGTTGGATTTGGAGGTATGTCCAAATCAAATTCGAAAAAGGTCGCTGTAAGTGCAGTTCGATGGCCGTTGATGGAAATCGACTGTACGTGCCTTGATAAAATTATTAAAAATATCTATAATTCGTGTAAAATCATAAGAAATGATTTGGGAAAAATTGGGCTAAAGAATTCCACATTTGAAAAGATAAAAATAGATTTTTATCGAAATGAACTAGTTTTGAACTAGAATTAAAATCAATTTATTTTTGAAATAAATAAACTGAATTTGAAAGTGATGTTAAAAATAATCAATATTCCCAATACGTGGATTGGACTGGAGTTGAATCGAAATTATCTTCGGAATATTTTGATGTTGGATTTCGTGACTATACAAATATTGTTATGGGGATTTGAAACATATATTTTATATCATTATTTCCAATACGATATTTGTTGGTTTCAGAATTTGATATTGAATATAAGCCGATATATTTTCTATTCAGAGCCTTGTGTTTAATATCAAATGTGATTTGGGTTTATCGTGAATCGTGTTTTAGATGACATTGGTTCTTTACCCCAGTTAAAGGCAAGATGTTGATTTTTGAAAGGATTAAAACTAAGTGGAGTTCTAATGAATCTTTAATTAGATTGAAATGTAAAATGATAATTTAAATTATCAAATTTGAAAGGTGATCGAAAATGGAGTACCACCAATTTTGCTCCAAAGCGATAGTTAAATCTTTAATTAGATTTGAACGTGGGATGGTAATTAATTTTACCGATAACACCGCGGTGTTAGATATGGAGTATTACCAGTTTTTCTCCATGGGATATATAGGTTGGGATTGGGAAATAAAATAAATAATTACTTCGGTGTGGTTCGTTAATCCCGACTAGTTAGAAATGATATCCAAAGGAGGATTAAAGAATAAATTTAGAAGAATTTATCTTGGATAAAATTAATGGGAACCTTTCCCTAAGAATGTGATTTTGTGAATAAAAGAATATTCTGAATTGGAATGAGGCGTTCGTTGTGTTTGTGTAGCATTTGTTTATTATATACGTGGGTTATTCAGAAAGGCCGGGTTATACCCATTCTGAATAACCGATTCGACGAGATGTCGAAGACGAAGACGGTGGTTGAAGACCGGATGTCTTCACATCGTTTGGGTGATTACTGATGATCTCGATTGGGCTGTACACCCAAGATGAGGGAAACAGTTGGTGATCGTCCAGACGTACTTGGAGATGGATGGATATGCGAGGAAAGTGTCTCCAGTTTCGTTCAGACCCAGAACGAACTTGTAAATGGATTGTGTGTCTGACATTGGATTTTATTCTGTGTTGATTGATCTCTATTAAATATACATCTGTTTGGCGGTGGAGAATTTATTCTCTTGCTTAACGCCCCTCTCTGAGACGTACGAGCTCAGAGGTTGTATATTGATGGACATCAGTCGCATGGAGTGAATTGCCCGTGTGGCACGCATAAGTGGCAATTGATCAAGGCTTCTGTTGAAAAGCAAAGTCTAGTGGTTGATGATCAAAGCATGGTCTGTGTGACGTAGCTTTGTGTATAACATGGATTCGCGAGCCTCACACCTCGGTATGAGTCAAAAACGGGATACGTACCCAAGGAGTGCACGACGTTTCTTTCTAGCTAGGGTGGTGTCAGTGACCTACCAGCCCTGACATTTATATACTTTTCATCTGTGTGGTTGTTGGATACGAGGCGCCTCGGATATAGGTCTGTAAGGACCGGGAAACGTGTGTTCAGGAATAACTAATCCTCAAAAGTAAGAGATGACCGGCCTTGGAGGTTCCAAAGGATCAGAGTGGGGTCCTAAGGCATTGCTAGAGTGTCTCGAACGCGGAGGGGAGCTTGCCCCATTCCTCGACTCATGACGGAAATCCAATTTCCAATACGTGATATTGCGGTTTTAATTGTAGAACTAGTATGGCGACATGATAGATGGTACCCATGCCGCCTATGATTGATATTTATGATTGAAATTGTTTTGACACTATACACCTATAATAGTATCAAAGAATGTGTTTTAAACGTATCAAGCATGCTTTGGTTGTTATAAGGGAAAACCCTATCCTCCGGCTTGCGTTGCATTGTGTGATGGGACCTGGGTCTTATAACAGCTTCATTTTTCTTTATTTAGCATTGCGCTGTTTGTTCTATGCACTGGTATTCTTGGGAGGAAAACCTGTTCCGTGTTATACGGCGTGGTCCCTTGATTTACCAAACTTTAAAACCAATATTAATAACTGTTTTAGTTCTCACACCAGTCACATGACTGACCTGGAGTTTATTGTTTTAACCTAAACTCTGGGTGCCCCTATTTTCCACACGGGCAGCTAGTAGTTTTGGTTTTGCAGATTTATATCCATAGGGTCCTGATTTACAGTTGGAACGATGCTCGGAAAGCTCTGTATCCGTGTATCACTTTCAGTTGTGTTTTGTATATTTTTCCGCTGCTATATAATTTATTGTAATCTCTGATATTTGTTGAATGTAATTTATTCGTTTTTACTCTGTATATTCTTGTATCTGATGGAATTGTTGTAATAACAATGAAATGTTCTTCCGTCTGCGTTCTATTTTGTCTTGTACTCAATTCTATCCGTGCTTTCCTTTACGGGGAAGTTCGGGTCTTCTCAGTTTGGTATCAGAGCTTTGGTTTACAGAGCTTGAGAACAAGACACATTAGAACCATACGAAAGAATTCATCAGATATTGGATTAGTAATATCCAATTAGAATGACTCGTTAGAGATAGGATCAGTAGTATCCTAGAACGAGTGTAAAGAGTATATTTTTCAAATGAAAACAATTTTGTTTTGAAATTTAAATCGCTTTATACGTATTTAATTATTTATTTATTTTGAATATGGACAATCCGATATATAAAGGTTTTGCATATACGCGTCATGAACGTATATTCGAAGTTTTAATATATTAGATGGATATAGAATCACACCCTAGTAGCTCGGAGATGATTTTGATGATGGAGCTCCATCACCAAAACTTATGTTCGTGTTTCGAAGGTGTGATTTCTATATATTTCCATTAGACTGGTGTGAGAACCAAAACTTATATAGTTAGAACACATTGTTGTGAATTGGCATCAAAAACATGATTTTTGTATATGTATCAAAATTTTGAATTTGAAACGTTAAATTCACTAATTGATTGATGTTTGTATTGTTTGTTTATTTGTTTGCTAATTTTGAACCATTTAGCCTAATTGCATCAAATATTGAACTGTATTGAAAATTAGTCGCATTTGCATGCATATACATGTATATCATTAAACAGGTCATAGCAAGGAGGCTAGAGCAGAGAATAAAATTTGTTTGCCCGACAAATAGGTACATGTTTACTACATAATTTACTGTTTTGTTTGGGTGATGATGATTTTATGAGCCTATTGGCTAGCCGCTTGGCCTTTTCTTTTTCTTTTTGAGATCAGAAGGCCTGTATGGCAATTTCGGGATTTTTCCGTGGCTCCCGGTGCAGGGGAGGTTATGGCGAAATTTTTCGAAAATTTAGGGTGTTAGCCAAATTTTTGAGAATTTGAAAATTCTCAGAAACTGAAAAGTTGGAGAATGGAAGCCAAATCGAACGCAGAGTTGATTAATCAAACCACTTTCGACTTTGTTCCTTTTCGGGGATGAAAAGTTTTAAGTGGGGGAGATTGTAATAACCCGAAATTCTGGGCCAGTTTAAAATTTATATTTTGGCAATTTTAGCGAATTTTGAACATTTAAAATAGATTATTTTAAATAAAATCGACGAGAAATTTATTTTGAATAGAATTAGAACGTATAAATTATATACGTCATTGTTAGAATATAAATAATTATATATAATTATAAATAGAATTGAAAATGGTGCGGTAGTTCGATAATTCGATTTCAAACTTCAATTGAATGTACCGGGTGCAAAACAATCCGGATTTTAGTGAAACCAAAAATATTAAGATCTAATTGATAATATCTTTCCAATGAATCCGAAAAATCAAAATTTCATAACGGGAATCAAAAGATATGTCCAGTTGAAAATTCTGAATAGTCGCTATGGAATTCAGGCCCTTAAAAATGGAAATTTTGCAAACGACCTCGGATTTCGGCGAAACCACTTTTGTTGGGTCCGCAATGTCAAATTATTGCTAGGTTTCAAATTTCATAATTTTTCGATTCAATATGTGAGCGTGGCAAAGGAAAACGCGTTTGACTAGTTTTAGTTGATTTTAATCGACTGGAAAATGGCCATTTTTCCAACGGTCTCGGAATTCGACGAAACTAGTTTTGTTAGGACTGTATCGCCAATACGAAGCTAGAAAATATTTTTCAGGAATTTTTCGAGTTAGTATGTGACCCCGGTAATTTGAAATGTACGTTTAAAATTCAATATAGTGATTTAAATGTAAATTTAACGGAAACTGATTGTAACGGCCGAATTAGCCTGCGATACATATTCCATTGTGTTCGGAATGGGGATAAAACGCTATGGACGACAGGCGGTGGGCCTCGTTTAGAGGTCGTATGTAAAAGTCAACTTTTTGCAAAATAAAATAATTAAATAATAAATTAAAAACTTCTCTCTCTCCTAACCCCCTTTAAACCCGTTGGCCCCTCTCTTCTTCTTCCTGCCCTCCTCCTTCAAAGAACCGCGATGCCCTAACCCTCCCGCCGCCCAGCATGCCGACCACCACCGTTTCCGCACTCCGCCCCCTCGAGCGCACCCTCCAGCCACCGCTCCGACGAACTCAGCAACCACCGACAGGCGCAGCACCCCTCCGCTCCATAAAAATCCTATTTGTATCATTTTCCAGTTTTGTAAAACAGTCCCTGACCTGTTGCAACCCTTCCTCGAGCTTCCTCCGCCACCAACATTCATCGTGAGTGTTTATTTATGTATTTTTAACCATTTATGTAATTAAAAATGTGACCTTTTTATATTTAAAAAGCTAGGAATTTTATATAGGTAAAGGCGAAAACTTTTAATATAAAAGACGTGATTTTTAAAATATAAAAGACGTGTTTTTTTAAAATATAAAAGAAGTGATTTTTAAACTATAAAAGATTAGATTTTTAGATTTGAAAAGACGATATTTTGAGTTGAATAGTGAAGTAAAAATATTATTTTTACTTCGATAAAAATGAAATCTTTATTTTCGAAAAGGCGAAATCTTTATATTTGAAAAGGCGAAATCTTTATATTTGAAAAGGCGAAATCTTTATATATTGAATAGCGAAGTGAAAATTCGATTTTTAAATGTATGAAGCGATTATAAAAATATGATTTTTAAATTGAAAGTGAACAAATAAAAATGTGATTTTTATTTTAAAAACATCAAAATATAAAAATGTGTGATTTTTTATATATGTAGTGGCTACGGGCAACGAAGTGACAAGAGGCAAGAACGACGAAGATTTCTACAAAGAAGAGTCGTGGAATTGGGATAGCTATCGATGAGAATTTCTCACCTTTCAATTTCTTTATTCTAGTTATATATATATATATATATACTAGGATACAGACGGTGCTTAGCAGCACCCGACACCCGTCATCCACAGACCATGGATGGCTTGTTTATTAAATTGTTTGGTTGTGTAGTTGGTTAGTCTATTTGGTTTGAATTGAATTGTTTGGTGAAATGGAATGGATTTGATTGATGTGTGAATGGCGTGGGCCTTCACTAGACCGGGGATAAGGCTATGCCTCGTCTCGTTTCTAGTATCGTGCTGTTATGCCGCCGAAATTTTCTAAAATATGTTAGAAAAATAAAAATATCATTTTCATTGTGTAAATGAACTGAATAAAAATTCATGTGTTGAAATAAAATATTTTACCGTTAAAAATATAATTTTTAACGTGAAGGGAACAAGATAAAATATTCATTTACAAACCGGACGGTTTGTTTATGTACACTGATTTGACCGACATTGATTGGGTCGATAAATTTTACACATCGCCCAACTGCACAACTAAAATCTGTTGTTTGAAACCCCACACGAGTGTTGGGATGAAATTTGAAGTTCACTCATCCTGATTGATTAAATATGTCGATCGATTGATTGACAGGCTGTTATAAGCGTTAGATATCTATATTTGATGCTTATACAGTGTAGTGCACTTTGGTTGATGGTTGATTAATTTTTTCAATGCTATTATATACGTGTGATGTATGAAGATCCATATAATTAACATTATATGGTGATTGATTGGGCCTCATTCCAATCGGGAAAATCATGAATATTATAAAAGGAAATTCATGTGTTGAATATAGTGTTGAAAATATCCGTGTGTTGAGTAAAATATTTTAAATAATAAAATTTACATCTTTATCATATTTAAAATTAGAACTACTTTACGGTGGAGTCTGATTAAAATCAAACGATAGATACCATAGTTTTATGAAATATTTTACATAACAAAAATAGTCGTGTGCTGAAAGAAATATAGATTCATGTGTTGAATAGAATAAAGAAGTTTTTGAAAAATATAAAGCCGTGTGGATTAGAGATGCGCTATTTTGACGTGAACGATATTTATATCAATTTTATTCGTTTACAATGAATATTGAAAAGTGATTTCAAAACCTAATATATTGAAATGAAATTCAAATTGAATTAGATAAAAATTGAAATTGAAGTTTTATTGAATCAATTTGAAATGAATTCGAATAAAATAGAAATGAATTCAAATTGAATTAAATTGAGGTTGAATTAAAAACGAATTGAAATCGTTTTGAATGAAATTTAAAACGAACTGCAATTAGAATTTGAAATCAATTTGAAACGAATTCGAATTGAATCAAATAGAAGGTAAATTCAAATTGAATTGAAACGAATTCGAATTGAATCAAGAAGGTAAATTCAAACTGAATCGAATTGAAACGATTTCGAATTGAATCAATTAGAAGGTAAATTCAAATTGAATTGAATTGAAACGGATTAGAATTTGAAATGAATTAAAACGAATTTGAATTCGAAGTAAATAAAATTGAAATGAATTCAAGTTGAATTGAAATCAAATCAATTTGAAATTGAATATAGTGTTGAAATGGTTTTGAAAACGAATTTAAAATGATTTATAAAATACGTTTTAAAAAGGAAATCGACGAAATATATATAATATATATATTATATATATATATAATGGCCTGAATAGAACGCGCCGCGCCGCGGCAGTTCGTGAATTTCGACCATTGACTTCGAATTGACGTTGCGGGAGATCCGACCGTCGGATTCTCCTAAAACCGAAACCGTTGGGTTCGTATCGAAAAGTGCTTTCCAATGAATATTAGAAATTTGAAATCTAACGGTTGGATTTGGAGGTATGTCCAAATCAAATTCGAAAAAGGTCGCTGTATGTGCAGTTCGATGGCCGTTGATGGAAATCGACTGTACGGGCCTTGATAAAATTATTAAAAATATCTATAATTCGTGTAAAATCATAAGAAATGATTTGGGAAAAATTGGGCTGAAGAATTCCACATTTGAAAAGATAAAAATAGATTTTTATCGAAATGAACTAGTTTTGAACTTGAATTAAAATCAATTTATTTTTGAAATAAATAAATTGAATTTGAAAGTGATGTTAAAAATAATCAATATTCCCAATACGTGGATTGGACTGGAGTTGAATCGAAATTATCTTCGGAATATTTTGATGTTGGATTTCGTGACTATACAAATATTGTTATGGGGATTTGAAAGATATATTTTATATCGTTATTTCCAATACGATATTTGTTGGTTTCAGAATTTGATATTGAATATAAGCCGATATATTTTCTATTCAGAGCCTTGTATTTAATATCAAATGTGATTTGGGTTTATCGTGAATCATGTTTTAGATGACATTGGTTCTTTACCCCAGTTAAAGGCAAGATGTTGATTTTTGAAAGGATTAAAACTAAGTGGAGTTCTAATGAATCTTTAATTAGATTGAAATGTAAAATGATAATTTAAATTATCAAATTTGAAAGGTGATCGAAAATGGAGTACCACCAGTTTTGCTCCAAAGTGATAGTTAAATCTTTAATTAGATTTGAACGTGGGATGGTAATTAATTTTACCGATAACACCGCGGTGTTAGATATGGAGTATTACCAGTTTTTCTCCATGGGATATATAGGTTGGGATTGGGAAATAAAATAAATAATTACTTCGGTGTGGTTCGTTAATCCCGACTAGTTAGAAATGATATCCAAAGGAGGATTAAAGAATAAATTTAGAAGAATTTATCTTGGATAAAATTAATGGGAACCTTTCCCTAAGAATGTGATTTTGTGAATAAAAGAATATTCTGAATTGGAATGAGGCGTTCGTTGTGTTTGTGTAGCATTTGTTTATTATATACGTGGGTTATTCAGAAAGGCCGGGTTATACCCATTCTAAATAACCGATTCGACGAGATGTCGAAGACGAAGACGGTGGTTGAAGACCGGATGTCTTCACATCGTTTGGGTGATTACTGATGATCTCGATTGGGCTGTACACCCAAGATGAGGGAAACAGTTGGTGATCGTCCAGACGTACTTGGAGATGGATGGATATGCGAGGAAAGTGCCTCCAGTTTCGTTCAGACCCAGAATGAACTTGTAAATGGATTGTGTGTCTGACATTGGATTTTATTCTGTGTTGATTGATCTCTATTAAATATACATCTGTTTGGCGGCGGAGAATTTATTCTCTTGCTTAACGCCCTTCTCTGAGACGTACGAGCTCAGAGGTTGTATATTGATGGACATCAGTCGCATGGAGTGAATTGCCCGTGTGGCACGCGTAAGTGGCAATTGATCAAGGCTTCTGTTGAAAAGCAAAGTCTTGTGGTTGATGATCAAAGCATGGTCTGTGTGACGTAGCTTTGTGTATAACGTGGATTCGCGAGCCTCACACCTCGGTATGAGTCAAAAACGGGATACGGACCCAAGGAGTGCACGACGTTTCTTTCTAGCTAGGGTGGTGTCAGTGACCTACCAGCCCTGACATTTATATACTTTTCACCTGTGTGGTTGTTGGATACGAGGAGCCTCGGATATAGGTCTGTAAGGACCGGGAAACGTGTGTTTAGGAATAACTAATCCTCAAAAGTAAGAGAGGACCGGCCTTGGAGGTTCCAAAGGATCAGAGTGGGGTCCTGAGGCATTGCTAGAGTGTCTCGAACGCGGAGAGGAGCTTGCCCCTTGCCTCGACTCATGACGGAAATCCAATTTCCAATACGTGATATTGCGGTTTTAATTGTAGAACTAGTATGGCGACATGATAGATGGTACCCATGCCGCCTATGATTGATATTTATGATTGAAATTGTTTTGACACTATACACCTATAATAGTATCAAAGAATGTGTTTTAAATGTATCAAGCATGCTTTGGCTGTTATAAGGGAAAACCCTATCCTCCGGCTTGCGTTGCATTGTGTGATGGGACCTGGGTCTTATAACAGCTTCATTTTTCTTTATTTAGCATTGCGCTGTTTGTTCTATGCACTGGTATTCTTGGGAGGAAAACCCGTTCCGTGTTATACGGCGTGGTCCCTTGATTTACCAAACTTTAAAACCAATATTAATAACTGTTTTAGTTCTCACACCAGTCACATGACTGACCTGGAGTTTATTGTTTTAACCTAAACTCTGGGTGCCCCTATTTTCCACACGGGCAGATAGTAGTTTTGGTTTTGCAGATTTATATCCACAGGGTCCTGATTTACAGCTGGAACGATGCTCGGAAAGCTCTGTATCCGTGTATCACTTTCAGTTGTGTTTTGTATATTTTTCCGCTGCTATATGATTTATTGTAATCTCTGATATTTGTTGAATGTAATTTATTCGTTTTTACTCTGTATATTCTTGTATCTGATGGAATTGTTGTAATAGCAATAAAATGTTCTTCCGTCTGCGTTCTATTTTGTCTTGTACTCAATTCTATCCGTGCTTTCCTTTACGGGGAAGTTCGGGTCGTCTCAAATCAGAACGCAGACAGAAGAACATTTCATGGTATATTACAACAATTCCATCAGAACACAAGAATATATAGAGTATAAATCAATATTACACAATTTACCAAATATCAGAGATTACAATAAATTACAAAGCAGCGGAAAATAATACAAAATACAACTGAAGGAGATATACGGATACAAAGCTTTCCGGATATCATTCCAGCTGTAAACCAGGATCCTGTGAATATAAATCTGCAAAACCAAAACTACTAGCTGCCCGTGCCAAAATAAGGCCACCCAGAGTTTAGGTTAAAACAATAGACTCCAGGTCAGTCCTGGGACTAGTGTGAGAACTAAAACAGTTATTAATCTTTATTTTAAAGTTCGGTAAATCAAGGGACCACGCCGTATAACACGGAACGGGTTTCCTCCCAAGAATACCAGTGCATAAAACAAACAACGCAATGCTAAATAAAGAAAAATGAAGCTATTATAAGACCCAGGTCCTATCACACAATGCAACGCAAGCCGGGGGATAGGGTTTTACCTTATAATAGCCAAAGAATGCTTGATATGCTAAATTTAATCTTTTATTATTCTTAATTAGACTCCAACCGTAAAATAGTAAGAGAACGATTCTCTAAGTATTAACCCCGAAGGCTAAAACCAACATCAGACCAATACCCAGGAAACCACCCATCTTAGCTCGTTTCCACTTAGTTTCTGATTTTATATACAATCATAAATATCAATCATAGGCGGCATGAATGCCCCATACCACTATGTCGCCATATATAGGTATACAATCAAAACCGCAAAATGTCGTATTGGAAGTTGTTTATGGTATGAACCGAGGCAAAAGATAGTCCTCACCGATTCGAGACTGTCTAGCCCGAGCCTCAGGACAAGTACTCAGTCAAGCCCTTGGATCGTCAGGGACGGTCCACACGGAGTGGATTAAAATGCCTGAACATGCGTTTCTCCGCCCTATGGAGCGTAAATGAGCCAACGAATGACTCCATCGGCTTCACATAGTCACCGATAAATCTGAGGTGCCTCGCAAACCAACAACCACATAAGTCAAACTCTTCAGGGCGTATAAAACCACTGATGCCACTTCTAACTAGAAGGAAACGCATGCCCTCCCTGATGTCCTCTCCCGTTTCTGGTTCATACCGGTTGTGAAACTCGCGAAGTAAACGTTACACAAAGCTATGCCACAAAGGTCGTGCTTTTATCATCAACTACAAGACTTTGCTTTTCAACAGAAGCCTTGATCATTTGCCACTTAGGCATGCCACACAGGCAATTCACTCCATGCGATGGATATCCATCAATATATAACCCTTGAGCTCGTACGTCTCAGAGAAGGGCGTTAAGCAAGAGAATAAATTCTCCACCGCCAAACAGATATATATTTAATAGAAATCAATCACACAGAATAAAATCCAATGTCAGACACACAGTCCATTTACAAGTTGGTTCTGGGTCTGAACAAAACCGGAGGCACCTAGTATCCCGCATATCCATCGATCTCCAAGTACGTCTGGACGATCACCAACTGTTTCCCTCCTCTTGGGAGTGCAGCCCAATCAAGATCATCAGTAATTATCCAAATGACGTGAAGACCTCCGGTCTTCAACCACCGTCTTCACCTTCGACTTATCGTCGTATTAGTTATTCAGAATGGGATAAACCCGGTCTTCCCAAATAACTCGCGTATATAATAAACAAGTGTTACACAAACACAACATACACCTCATTCCAATTCTTCAGTCACTAACCGTAAATTAATCAAGAGAATAATTCCCCAAATATTAACCCCCGAAGGCTGAAACCAACATCAGATCAATACTCAGGAAATCACTGTGCTTAGCCAACCTACAGCTAGTTTCTAAATTTCACATTCTTAGGGAAAGGTTCCCATTAATTTTATCAAAGATAAATTCTTTTAAATTTATTCTTTAATCTTCCTTTTGAATATCACTTCAAACTAGTCGGGATTAGCGTACCACACCGAAGAAATCATTTATTTTATTTCCCAATCCCAACCTATTCATCCCATGAAGTAAAACTGGTAATAGTTCATATCTAACACCATGGTGTTATCGGTAAATTCAATTACCATTTCACGTTCAAATCTAATTAAAGATTTAACTATCGCCTGGAGCAAAACTGGTGATACTCCATTCTTGATCATTTCAATCTAATTAAAGATTCATTAAAACTCCACTTAGTTTTAATCTGTGACTGGGTTAAAGAATCAGTGTTATTTAAAACACGGTTCATGATAAACCTCAAAATCACATCACATTTTAATCAGTCCCTAACCGTAAATTAGCAAATGAGCAATTCCCTAAGTATTAACCCCGAAGGCCGAAACCAACATCAGATCAATACCCCAGAAACTATTCAACTTAACTAATCTCCGGTTAGTTTCTGATTTTCTTAACTCCTTTGGGTCTAAGAACAGTATTATTGAAGATACCATTCACGACAACCCAAAATCAAATTCCATTAATTATCGGGTTAAAGAACAAGTGTTATTTAAAACACTGTTCACAATAAACCCAAAAATCAATACCAATTCAATTCCAATTAAATATTATTTAATTGGTACACTTCATTAAATCTAAATAAAAAGATTTAATCTTTTTCTCAACTGGGCTTAAGAACAGTGTTAATGAAGACACCATTCACGACAAACCCAAATCACATTTGATATTAAATACAAGGCTCTGAATAGAAAATATATCGGCTTATATTCAATATCAAATTCTACGACCAACAGATATCGTATTGGAAATAACGATATATATATATCTTTCAAATTTCCATAACAACATCTGTATAATCACGAAATCCAACATCGAAATAATCCAAAGACAATTTCGATTCAAATCCATTCCAATTCAATTATTGGAAATTCTGGTTACTTTTAAAACCCTTTTCAAATCCAATTTATTTATTTAAAAATAAATAGAATTTTATTTCTAGTTCAAAACTGGTTCATTTCGATAAAAATCTATTTTTATCTTTTCAAATATGGAGTTTTTCATCCCGATTCTTCCCAAATCATTTCTTATGATTTTACACAAATTATTGATATTTTTAATAATTTTATCAAGGCCCGTACAGTCGATTTCCATCAACGGCCATCGAACTGCACTTACAGCGACCTTTTCTAATTTCTAATATTTGTTAGAAAGCTCTCTTCGATACGAACCCAACGGTTCCGGTTTTAGGAGAATCCGACAGTCGGATCTCCTGCAATATTCATTTGAAGTCAATGGTCGAAATTCACGAACTGCGGCAGCGCGGCGCGTTCTATTCAGGCCATTATATTATATATATAATATATATATAATATATACTTCGTCGATTTCCTTTTAAAATGTATTTTATAAATCGTTTTAAATTCGTTTTCAAAACGATTTCAACTTCCTTTCAAATTCAAATCAAAATTCAATTTTTCCTTATAAATTCGTTTTAAATTCATTTCAAATTGATTTCAATTCAAACCGATTTTTAATTCAATTTCAGTTCGTTTTCAATTCAATTTCAATTTCAATTTCAATTCGAATTAATTTCGATTCAATTTCAATTCGAATTCAATTCTATTCAATTTCAATTTGAATTCAATTCTATTCAATTTCAATTCGAATTCATTTCTATTCAATTTCAATTCGAATTCATTTCTATTCAATTTCAATTCGAATTCATTTTCAATTCAATTTAATTCGAATTTTTTTCAATTCAATTCGAATTCATTTTCAATTCAGTTTAATTCGAATTTATTTTCTATTCAATTCAATTCGAATTCATTTTCTAAAATATTCGATTATTGAAATCACTTTTCAATTTTCATTAAAAACAAATAAAATCGATATAAATATCGTTCACGTCAAAATGGCGTCAATCTAATCAACACGGCTTCATATATTCTATTTTCAAATATTCTATTTCAAATATTTCTTTTTCAAAACTGGAATGAGGCCCAATCAATTACCATATAACGTTAATTATATGGATTTTCTACAACACATGTATACAATAATAACGATGAATAATCAACCATCATCCAAAGTGCATTCTACACTGTATAAGCATCAAATATAAATATTTAACGCTCATATCAGTCTATCCATCAATCGATCGACATACAACTAATTATTGGGATTAGTGTATGTCATATATCATCCCAATACCCGTGTGGGGTTTCAAACAATCAAACACAGATTTTATTGTGCAGTTGGGCGATGTGTAAAATTTATCGTCCCAATCAATATCAGTCAAATATGTGTATATAAACAAATCGTCCGACTTGTTTATATTAATTTATTTGATTTCATATATACGTTAAAAATTCTATTTTTAACTATAAAATATTTTTAACTATATAAATATTTTATTTCATTTCACATCACATTACACAATCAACTACACATCAAAATCAAACAAACAAGCATACAAGCCGTCCATGGTCTGTGGACGACGGGTGTCGGGTGCTACTAAACACCGTCTGCATCCTAGTATATATTTTAACTAGAAAATTAAATTAAAAGTGAGAAGTTCTCACCTTTGGGATCCATTCCGCCATTCTTTGATTGTCGATCTATTCGCATACCTACGTTAAAAATCATATTGTTAACCCATTAACAATTATTCTTTGTATGACTATTTTATAAATATCATACATAAGCGAAAATCATATTTTTAACTTATAAAAATATTTTCTTAGCTTTTGCTAGTTAAAAAAAAAATCATATTTTTAACTTATAATTTTTTTTTCATTAATATGATAAAAACAAAGATTTTTTTTTTTGAATCAAAGAAAACGTATTTTCCAAATCAAAGAAATCCATTTTTCAATTCAAGAAAATCGTATATTTCAATTCAATGAAATCATATTTTTTTCACAATGCTTCATATAATTTTCAAAAACAATGTCGTTTATATTTTCAAAACAATGTTCTTTGTATTTTCAACATAATGTTCTTTGTATTTTCAAAACCACGTTCTTTATATTTTCAAAACCATGTTCTCTTTTTTAAAAAAAAAACAATGTTCATTATTTTATTTTTCATAAACAACTCTATTTTTAAAACAATGGTATTTTTATAAAACATTTTTAGAAAAATGTTTTTCTATTTTAGAATTTAATTACTAAATTAATTAACTAATAAAAATCAGAAGAATTCTCACTGTCTTGACGTCAAATAGGTGCTCTCCTCCTAGGGTTTTGATTTGCTGCTGCACCACTGCGTCGGAAGTTCATCGCCGGTCATCACCAGAAAGCCGCCAACGCCCCCTCCATGCTCCAGTCGTCGCACGCCCTTCGAAACCCCCATTGCACCGGAATTTCACCATGATGCCGCCGCCTTTGAGCGTGGAATCCTCCCCAACCACGCAAGTAAACTTCATCTCCGCCATTAAGTTCTTAGATCCTGCATTGCCCTTCTATTTTCTCTTTGAAGCAATGGGTTTTATTTAACGGATAATGAGATTGAGAAGGGAGAAGATTGGAGAAAAATTGCTCGTTCGTTCATTCCAGGAGAGGTTGCGAGGTCCGTTGACCACGTGAAAGAGAAGTGAGGGATTTTGACTGTTCTTTGCTTTCCTTTGACCTATATGTTAATATATTTTTATATTATTTAATTCAAATAAAATATATTCACATACGAACTCCAATCCAAACTCACCGACTGTCGTCCCTAGCTAATTGCCCCCCTTTCGAACACAATGCGATATGTATCGTAACCCAATTCGGCTATTACGATTAGTTTTCGCTAAATTTAAAATATAAATCAATATATTTTCAATTTGTACGCGCATTTCAATTTACCGAGGCCACATACTAACTCGAAAAATTCCAGAAAAATTATTTCTAGCTTCATATTGACGATACGGTCCTAACAAAACTAATTTCGTCGAATTCTGAGACCGTCTGAAAAATGGCCATTTTCTGGTCGATCGAAATTGACTAAAACTGTTAAAACACGTTTATCTTCGCCATGCTCACATATTGATTCAAAAAATTACGGATTTTGAAACCTAGTAATAATTTGACATCCCGGATCCAACAAAAGTGGTTTCATCGAAAACCGAGGTCGTTTGCAAAATTTCCATTTTTAAGGGCCAAAATTCCATAACAACTATTCTGAATTTTCAACTGGGCATATCTTTTGATTCCTGCTATGAAATTTCAATTTTTCGGATTCGTTGGAAAGATAATCTCAATTAGATTCAA
Organism: Allium sativum; assembly: GCA_030737875.1. NCBI lineage: Eukaryota > Viridiplantae > Streptophyta > Magnoliopsida > Asparagales > Amaryllidaceae > Allium > Allium sativum. Next base: position 249,651,354 of record CM060922.1, on the reverse strand, counting down.
ATATTTTTGGTTTCACTAAAATCCGGTTTATTTTGCACCCGGTACATTCATTTGAACTTTGAAATCGAATTTTCGAACTACCGCGCCATTTTCAATTCCTTTTATAATTTAAAATAAATATTTATATTCTAACAACGATTCGAATAAATATATACGTTCGAATTCTATTCAAAATAAATTTTCGTCGTTATTATTTAAAATAATTCATTTTAAATATTCAAAATTCATTAAATTCGCCAAAATAGAATTTTTAAATTGGCTCGGATTTCCGGGTTATTACAATCTCCCCCACTTAAAACTTTACGTCCCTGAAAAGGAACGAAGCCGAAAGTTGTTTAACAAATCAACTCAATTTTCATTGTTTTCTTTTCGGCTTAAGTTCTTCAACTTTTCAGTTTCTAGGAACTTTTCAAATTTTTCAAAAATTTGGCTAACACCCTAAATTTTCGAAAAATTTCGCCATAACCTCCCCTGCATCGGGAAAATCCCGAAATTGCCATACAGGCCCTCTGATCTCAAAATGAAAAAGAAAAAGCCAAGCGGCTAGCCAATTGGCTCATAAAATCATCATCAACCAAACAAAACAGTAAATTATGGTAAACATGTACCTATTTGTTGGGCAAACAAATTTTATTCTTTGCTCTAGCCTCCTTGCTATGACCTGTTCAATGTAAGTACATGTATATGCAAGCAAATGCGACTAATTTTCAATACAACTCACTATTTGATTAATTTGGCTAAAGGTTCAACTTTTAATTAATCAACCAATAATCAAACAACACAACCATCAATCAATTAGTTGATTAGCTTTTCAAATTCATAACTTCGATATACAGTCAAAAATCACATTTTTGATGCCAAATCACAACAATAGGCCCTATCTAATTTTGGTTCTTACACCAGTCAATAGGAAATATATAGAAATTCCACCTTCGAAACTCGAACATAAATACTGATGATGTCATGACAATCATCAGTACCATCTCCGGGCGACTAGAGTGTAATTCTATATCTATCCATTATATTAAAACTTCAAATACACGTGGATCAGACGTATACGCAAAGTCTATATATACTGGACTGTCCAAATCAATACAAATAAATATTCAAGTACGTATAAAACGATTTAAATTATCAAAACAAAATTCGTTTTCAATTTAAAAATATACTCTTCACACTCGTTCTAGGACACTACTGATCCCATCTCTAACGAGTCATTCCTGTTGGATATTACTAATCCAATATCTGATGAATTCTTTCGTATGGTTCTAATGTGTCTTGTTCTCTGAGCTTTGTAAACCAAAGCTCTGATACCAACTGAAGCGAACCAAACTTCCCAGGTCTCCGAAGAGAAGAGAAAGAACGAATTACTTTGAGGACAAGACGAATCAGAACGCAGATAGAAGAACATTTCATGGTATATTACAACAATTCCATCAGAATACAAGAATATACAGAGTATAAATCAATATTACACAATTTACCAAATATCAGAGATTACAATAAATTACAAAGCAGCGGAAAATAATACAAAATACAAACGAAGGAGATATACGGATACAAAGCTTTCCGGATATCATTCCAGCTGTAAACCAGGATCCTGTGAATATAAATCTACAAAACCAAAACTACTAGCTGCCCATGCCAAAATAAGGCACCCAGAGTTTAGGTTAAAACAATAAACTCCAGGTCAGTCATGGGACTGGTGTGAGAACTAAAACAGTTATTAATCTTTATTTTAAAGTTCGGTAAATCAAGGGACCACGCCGTATAACACGGAACGAGTTTCCTCCAAAGAATACCAGTGCATAAAACAAATAGCGCAATGCTAAATAAAGAAAAATGAAGCTATTATAAGACCCAGGTCCTATCACACAATGCAACGCAAGCCGGGGGATAGGGTTTTACCTTATAATAGCCAAAGAGTGCTTAATACGCTAAGTTTCATCTTTTATTATTCTTAATCAGACTCCAACCGTAAAATAGTAAGAGAACGATTCTCTGAGTATTAACCCCGAAGGCCGAAACCAACATCAGACCAATACCAAGGAAACCACCCATCTTAGCTCGTTTCCACTTAGTTTCTGATTTTATATACAATCATAAATATCAATCATAGGCGGCATGAATGCCCCATACCACTATGTCGCCATATATAGGTATACAATCAAAACCGCAAAATGTCGTATTGGAAGTTGGGTTATCATTTATGGTATGAACCGAGGCAAAAGATAGGCCTCACCGATTCGAGACTGTCTAGCCCGAGCCTCAGGACAAGTACTCAGCCAAGCCCTTGGATCGTCAGGGCCGGTCCACAGTGAGTGGATTAAAATGCCTTAACATGCGTTTCCCCGCCCTAAGGGGCGTAAATGAGCCAACGAATGCCTCCATCGGCTTCACATAGTCACTGATAAATCTGAGGCGCCTCGCAAACCAACAACCACATAAGTCAAACTCGTCAGGGCGTGTAAAACCACTTACGCCACTTCTAACTAGAAGGAAACACATGCCCTCCCTGATGTCCTCTCCCGTTTCTGGTTCATACCGTGTGTGAAGCTCGCGAAGTAAACGTTACACAAAGTTATGCCACAAAGGTCGTCTTTGATCATCAACCACAAGACTTTGCTTTCCAATAGAAGCCTTGATCATTTGCCACTTAGGAATGCCACACAGGCAATTCACTCCATGCGATGGATAACCATCAATATATAACCCCTGAGCTCGTACGTCTCAGAGAAGGGTGTTAAGCAAGAGAATAAATTCTCCACCGCCAGACAGATATATATTTAATAGAAATCAATCACACGGACTAAAATCCAATGTCAGACACACAGTCCATTTACAAGTTCGTTCTGGGTCTGAACGAAACCGGAGGCACCTAATACCCCGCATATCCATCGATCTCCAAGTACGTCTGGACGATCACCAACTATTTCCCTCCTCTTGGGTGTACAGCCCAATCAAGATCATCAGTAATTATCCAAACAACGTGAAGACCTCCGGTCTTCAACCACCTTCTTCACCTTCGACTTATCGTCGTATCAGTTATTCCATATGGGATAAACCCGGTCTTCCCGAATAACTCGCGTATATAATAAACAAGTGTTACACAAACACAACATACGCCTCATTCCAATTCATCAGTCACTAACCGTAAATTAATCAAGAGAATAATTCCCCAAATATTAACCCCGAAGGCCGGAACCAACATTAGATCAATACCCAGGAAATCACTCTGCTTAGCCAACCTACAGCTAGTTTCTAAATTTCACATTCTTAGGGAAAGGTTCCCATTAATTTTATCAAAGATAAATTCTTTTAAATTTATTCTTTAATCTTCCTTTTGAATATCACTTCAAACTAGTCGGGATTAGCATACCACACCGAAGTAATCATTTATTTTATTTCCCAATCCCAACCTATTCATCCCATGAAGTAAAACTGGTAATACTTCATATCCAACACCACGGTGTTATCGGTAAATTCGATTACCATTTCACGTTCAAATCTAATTAAAGATTTAACTATCACCTGGAGCAAAACTGGTGATACTCCATTCTCGATCGTTTCAATCTAATTAAAGATTCATTAAAACTCCACTTAGTTTTAATCTGTGACTGGGTTAAAGAATCAGTGTCATTTAAAACACGGTTCACGATAAACCCCAAAATCACATCACATTTTAATCAGTCCCTAATCGTATATTAGCAAGTGAGTAATTCCCTAAGTATTAACCCCGAAGGCCGAAACCAACATCAGATCAATACCCCAGAAATTATTCAACTTAACTAATCTCCATTTAGTTTCTGATTTTCTTAACTCCTTTGGGTCTAAGAACATTATTATTGAAGATATCATTCATGACAACCCAAAATCAAATTCCATTAATTATCGGGTTAAAGAACAAGTGTTATTTAAAACACTGTTCACAATAAACCCAAAAATCAATACCAATTCAATTCCAATTAAATATTATTTAATTGGTACACTTCATTAAATCTAAATAAAAAGATTTAATCTTTTTCTCAACTGGGCTTAAGAACAGTGTTAATGAAGACACCATTCACGACAAACCCAAATCACATTTGATATTAAATACAAGGCTCTGAATAGAAAATATATCGGCTTATATTCAATATCAAATTTTACGACCAATAGATATCGTATTGGAAACAACGATATATATATATATATATATATATATATCTTTCAAATTTCCATAACAACATCTGTATAATCACGAAATCCAACATCAAAATAATCCAAAGACAATTTCGATTCAAATCCATTTTAATTCAATTATTGGAAATTCTGGTTACTTTTAAAACCCTTATCAAATCCAATTTATTTATTTAAAAATAAATAGAATTTTAATTCTAGTTCAAAACTAGTTCATTTCGATAAAAATCTATTTCTATCTTTTCAAATATAGAGTTTTTCATCCCGATTCTTCCCAAATCATTTCTTATGATTTTACACAAATTATTGATATTTTTAATAATTTTATCAAGGCCCGTACAGTCGATTTCCATCAACGACCATCGAACTGCACTTAAAGCGACCTTTTCCAAATTTGATTTGTACATAATTCCAAATCCAACCATTAGATTTCTACTTTCTATTATTCGTTAGAAAGCTCTTTTCGATACGAACCCAACGGTTCCGGTTTTAGGAGAATCCGACGGTCGGATCTCCCGCAATATTCATTTGAAGTCAATGGTCGAAATTCACGTACTACCGCAGCGCGGCGCGTTCTATTCAGGCCATTATATTATATATATAATAAATATAATATATACTTCATCGATTTCCTTTTAAAATGTATTTTATAAATCGTTTTAAATTCGTTTTCAAAACGATTTCAACTTCCTTTCAAATTCAAATCAAAATTGAATTTTTCCTTATAAATTCGTTTTAAATTCATTTCAAATTGATTTCAATTCAAATCGATTTTTAATTCAATTTCAGTTCGTTTTCAATTCAATTCAATTTCAATTTCAATTCGAATTCATTTCTATTCAATTTCAATTCGAATTCAATTCTATTAAATTTCAATTCTACTCAATTTCAATTCGAATTCATTTCTACTCAATTTCAATTCGAATTCATTTCTATTCAATTTCAATTCGAATTCATTTTCTATTTAATTTAATTCGAATTTCTTATCTATTCAATTCAATTCGAATTCATTTTCAATTCAATTTAATTCGAATTTCTTTTCTATTCAATTCAATTCGAATTCATTTTCTAAAATATTCGATTATTGAAATCACTTTTCAATATTCATTAAAAACAAATAAAATCAATATAAATATCGTTCACGTAAAAATGGCGTCAATCTAATCAACACGGCTTCATATATTCTATTTTCAAATATTCTATTTCAAATATTTCTTTTCGAAACTGGAATGAGGCCCAATCAATTACCATATAACGTTAATTATATGGATTTTCTACAACACATGTATACAATAATAACGATGAATAATCAACCATCATCCAAAGTGCATTCTACACTGTATAAACATCAAATATAAATATTTAACGCTCATATCAATCTGTCTATCAATCGATCGACATACAACTAATTATTGGGATTAGTGTATGTCATATATCATCCCAATACCCGTGTGGGGTTTCAAACAATCAAACACAGATTTTATTTGTGTAGTTGGGCGATGTGTAAAATTTATCGTCCCAATCAATATCAGTCAAATGTGTGTATATAAACAAATCGTCCGACTTGTTTATATTAATTTATTTGATTTCATATATACGTTAAAAATTCTATTTTTAACTATATAAATATTTTATTTCATTTCACATCACATTACACAATCAACTACACATCAAAATCAAACAAACAAGCATACAAGCCGTCCATGGTCTGTGGATGACGGGTGTCGGGTGCTACTAAACACCGTCTGCATCCTAGTATATATTTTAACTAGAAAATTAAATTAAAAGTGAGAAGTTCTCACCTTTGGGATCCATTCCGCCATTCTTTGATTGTCGATCTATTCGCATACCTACGTTAAAAATCATATTTTTAACCCATTAATAATTGTTCTTTGTATGACTATTTTATAAATATCATACATAAGCGAAAATCATATTTTAACTTATAAAAATATTTTCTTAGCTTTTGCTAGTTAAAAAAAATCATATTTTTAACTTATAAAAATATTTTCATTAATACAATAAAAACAAAAACAAAAAATTTGAATCAAAGAAAACGTATGTCGTTTATATTTTCAAAACAATGTTCTTTGTATTTTCAACATAATGTTATTTGTATTTTCAAAACCACGTTCTTTATATTTTCAAAACCATGTTCTCTTTTTTTTTTTTTTAAACAATGTTCCTTATTTTTTTTTCAAAAACAACTCTATTTTTAAAACAATGGTATTTTTATAAAACATTTTTAGAACAATGTTTTTCTATTTTAGAATTTAATTACTAAATTAATTAACTAATAAAAATCAGAAGAATGCTCACTGTCTTGACGTCAAATAGGTGCTCTCCTCCTAGGGTTTTGATTTGCTGCTACACCACTGCGTCGGAAGTTCATCGCCGGTCATCACCAGAAAGCTGCCAACGCCCCCTCCATGCTCCAGTCGTCGCACTCCCTTCGAAACCCCCATTGCACCGGAATTTCACCATGATGCCGCCGCCTTTGAGCGCGGAATCCTCCCCAACCACGCAAGTAAACTTCATCTCCGCCATTAAGTTCTTAGATCCTGCTGCGCCCTTCGATTTTCTCTTTGAAGAAATGGGTTTTATTTAATGGATAATGAGATTGAGAAGGGAGAAGATTGGAGAAAAATCGGTCGTTCGTTCATTCCAGGAGAGGTTGCGAGGTCCGTTGACCACGTGAAAGAGAATTGAGGGATTTTGACCGTTCTTTGCTTTCCTTCTACCTATATGTTAATATATTTTTATATTATTCAATTCAAAAAAAATTCACATACGAACTCCAATCCAAACTCACTGACTATCGTCCCTATCTAATTGCCCCCCTTTCGAACACAATGCGATATGTATCGTAACCCAATTCGGCTATTACGATTAGTTTTTGCTAAATTTAAAATATAAATCAATATATTTTCAATTTGTACGCGCATTTCAATTTACCGAGGCCACATACTAACTCGAAAAATTCCAGAAAAATTATTTCTAGCTTCGTATTGACGATACGGTCCTAACAAAACTAATTTCGTCGAATTCTGAGACCGTTTGAAAAATGGCCATTTTCTGGTCGATCGAAATTGACTAAAACTGTTAAAACACGTTTATCTTCGCCACGCTCACATATTGACTGAGAAAATTGCGAATTTTGAAACCTAGCAATAATTTGACATCCCGGATACCACAAAAGTGGTTTCGTCGAAAACCGAGGTCGTTTGCAAAATTTCCATTTTTAAGGACCAAAATTCCATAGCAACTATTCTGAATTTTCAACTGGGCATATCTTTTGATTCCCGCTATGAAATTTCGATTTTTCGGATTCGTTGGAATGATAATCTCAATTAGATTCAAATATTTTTGGTTTCACTAAAATCTGGTTTATTTTGCACCCGGTACATTCATTTGAACTTTGAAATCGAATTATCGAACTACCGCGCCATTTTCAATTCCTTTTATAATTTAAAATAGATATTTATATTCTAACGACGATTCGAATAAATATATACGTTCGATTTCTATTCAAAATAAATTTTCGTCGTTATTATTTAAAATAATTCATTTTAAATATGCAAAATTCATTAAATTCGCCAAAATAAAAAATTTAAATTGGCTCGGATTTCCAGGTTATTACATAACACCCCACGTCCATTAATGTCACTCACAAAGGGAATGCATTAACTTCCATGGAGCATTTTAAGTAAGTATAGAACAGAAACTTAACAACAAGACAGATATAAACAATACTTGAAAATTTAAAACTTTATTTCATTGCAGCGGAAAACACATATGTTTGATTACATCATCAAAAACCAGAGTCAAAGTACATAATATCCATCTTGACTACCAAAAGTACATAAATTGAAAGACATAATCCCCAATATAGAATAGCCATAAATAAAAGAGAAGCTGAACTTTACTTCAGCGATCCAAGCGATCTTCTAAAAGCAGAGAAACAGCGGTCCAAAATCAAACTCCACTGGTGCTAGTTCCAACCTGAGCACCAGGGGGGGAAGGAAGAAAAGAGGATGAAACAAAGGGGGTCAGATATAAAGTCTGGCGAGTGTGATAACTTTAACAATATAATTAACAAAGTAACTAGGCTAAGGCATAAGTTGGAAAATAAGGAAATGACCATGAACCATTGAGTATGGCGGAGTAAATAAGGAAACAAGATGAACAACGATATCGTTAAAGCGCACCTAAACCACTATAAGATAGTTACTAAACTACACCAACACTATAGGATAATTGCTATACTGCACCACCACTAGTCACCCTAAGGTTGATCCCGCCTATAGACTTAATAATGATATTGGTAGTTTCGTGCACCCCTAGCTGCCTTCATAGGTGCCGCCTGCCCCTATCTCCACTAGGTGTACCCACTACCCCCAAGCGATCGGCTCCCTAACTCGTAGATACCTGTGCTGGCCCCATAGTGGGGTGTATCACTCCCCAAAGAGGCAACCCGATACAACCAATGATGCACGGCTTATACCTACACGATGCAACAACGTCTTACCTACCAGCCCGAGTCCAACACGCATATGAACCCGTTGGACTTGCGATGCCACCGCTAACCCAGTTTGTCCTCTTACAGTCAAGCCCAGTATGCATGTCCCGTCCTCGACTTGGGTCGAGCCCACAATGATACGTATGGGTTACTGGTTGAAACAGGCCCCCATTACTTGACACAAGCTATCCACCTAAGCTTGGTCCCCTTTAGTACATCCCACTTAACCCACCTCTTATTCATGTTTCAATTACATGTTTCAATTCTGGTTAAGTGTTTCTAATCGTATTTCCAAATGCCACCCAAGGCACCCACTATATTCCACATGCCACCCAAGGCAACCACTTAACCCCCTCATGTCCCACTACAAGTTTATCTGGTTAAGTGTTTCTTAATTCATTAAGACCGTAACCTCATAAAGACCTCTCACATTAGACTGGCATTTGTGGCAGCCGGATTTGCCGGGCGGGTCCGGGCAGTCTTACACCACAAAAGAGCCTAACCTCGTGTCTTTACAATTGTTACGTATTTAATTTGTGCTTAAGACCTCTCACATTAGACTGGCATTTGTGGCAGTTGCATTTGTCGGGCGGGTCCGGGCAGTCTTACACCACAAAAGAGCCTAACCTCGTGTCTTAGACGATTAATTACTCCTAATTAATCATCCCCCAATTTGAATTACCTTCCTTATTCAAATTATCAATCAAATCCAAATTTAACGATGTCCATAATTGACTCAATTATGTTCATCCATTTATGGTACGTAAAATCATACCAATTTTCACCACAATTTACCTTATGCCTTTTAAGGCATTTATGCCAATTAAATCTTTTAATATTATCCCCTTTACCCCCACGTTGTACGTTTGTTCGTTTAACATAAAATATACGTTAAACTCGAATAGTCTAACTCATGGAATAAAGAGAATCATATATTTATGTAAACTTGCATATGTGATTTATGCAACATAACAATGGTTTAAACTTACATATAAACAAGTTAACGATCATGTAGAATTTAGCATATAACTCACACATGTCATAGCCTAACTTTTAATCAAATTTTCACATGAACTAGATGTCATAACCAAGTAAGGTCACATATAATTTTACCCAACTTGTATATGTTTCATGTTTAAATCAAAATGTAAACTTGCATACATATGATTTATCATATGAATCAACATAACCAAACTAGCATATGAACAACATGATGATTCAACTAGACATAAGCCAACCACAAAATTACAACATGGGTGATAACATCATAACTTTACATCGTAAATGATAGCATCATAACATAACATCATACAAATTACAACACAATTCTACAACATAATTACAACATGCAGTCAATAATTCATATCATATCCAAATTATCCGCATCATAACTCAATCCAATTAATTTACTAATTATTTTGTTAAATCTATCGAACTCACAACTCAAAAGCGGTCTTGAGTTCTGAATTCTGATTTCTGAAGTTGTATTAGCTCTGCTTTGAAGAAGATTCGTTGTTAGGGTTGAATAGAACTGATTTGATTTGCTGTTCTTCCTCTTTAATTGGTGGCGGCTACTCTAGGGTTCAAGACGACAACATGACGGCCATAGTTTCAGTTTTAATTCTGATTTAGCGTTTGAGTCTATGGGTCCTTTTATAGAGTTTTGAATTAATTTAAGTTGTCGGATAATCTTAGGGTTAATCAAAACCATTCAATCATGATAGGTGACACCTCAGCCCTAATGACTCAGCAAGGAGTCAGAAAGGACTTAGCAACATGGGTCAGTCTGAACCAGAAAGTTGTGCAGGCCTGCTGCCTCGGCCTGGGCGCACTTGGCAGGTACGCCAGTGCAAATTTGTACTGTGCATTTCCCAAGTGCGCCAGTGAAATCTATTTTTTTCTCTTTTGCCACCAAACTTCGTTCGTCTGTAACTCCTTCATCCGGTATTCGTTTCCCGCAAACTCGGACTATATTTCAACCAGAATTCCGAGACGAACACAATGGCGCAACCCCATTCCCTTAATTCTCACGTCTAAGATTAATTATTCTTTATTTTAGTTAATTTTGATTATTCAAAAATCCAGGGTGTTACATTCTCCCCTCCTTAAAGGATTTCGCCCCCGAAATCTCCACGTTAAGGAGAATGCATATCCTACCATCCAAACAACCATCTACTCAACCATCAAACACAGGCATCCATTGTCCTTATAAAATTTCTAATCTTGTATGAACATATGCAAGAAGTGTGTGTATATGTTCCTTATCTAATGCAAAATCAGGCGGTCTACTGATTCAGTTGACCTCCTTAATGCAAACCACGATAGTGCCATGCGTCCATTATGTATGCGAAAGAACCTTATCGATACATATCATTTCTACATGTGTGCACAACCATTCACCAAAATGCAACATCCATATGATGGTACAATCATTATAAATCCATTATTTAAGTATGTACACACATTTTTATGCAATATGCAATATGAAGTGACTGAGCCGACTTAGTGCCTAAAGTGTGTGTATTTGCATCCACGAGCAACCACTAGCAAACACTTGCATCCACATGCATCAATCATACATAACATGTCTCAAACACATGTTTCAACCATAGGACTACCCTATCTAGAGGTCAAAGGTACTAGCGAGAGTACATACTAAAGATAAGATAAATACAAGCTAAGTGATAAAGGAGAAATTAAAAGACATACCCTCGAAAAGAAAAGGGTATAATGAACGTATCTTCGCTTCCGTCTCCTAAGTAGCGTTGCTTTCATCATCTCCCCATTGCACTTTGACTAGCTTGACCTCTCGATTCCTCAACTTCTTAATCTCCGACCCAAGAATGCACGTAGGAGCTTGTCGAATCGTCGCATCGCGCTCTATCTCCACTTCTCTAAACAAGCTCGGCTCTACCACTTCCACGGTCTCGTGCAAGCACTTCCTCAAATGTGATACATGGAATACGTCGTGTACAGCACTAAGTCTCTTAGGCAACTCCATCTATACGCCATCTGTCCAATCCTCTCCTTAATAGGAAACGGCCCTACGAACCTTGGTGCTAACTTCCCAACGGACCCAAAGCGAACGACGTTCCGTAATGGAGACACCTTAACAGAGACCATGTCCCCAACATCAAACTCAAGATCTAACCTCCTCTTGTCCGCATAAGATTTCTGCATGTCTTGCGCCGTCTTTATCCTTCTTCGAATAGAATCAATCTTTTTTGAAGTCTGTCTAATCATATCGGTCCCAAGTAAGATCTTATCTGTAGACTCCCACCAACATGTAGGCGAACGACACGACTGTCCATAAATAGCCTCGAACGGTGCCATGCCAATGCTAGACTGAAAGCTATTATTATATGCGAACTCCACCAACGGAAGATGTTCCTCCCATGTACCTCTGAAATCTAAGACACACAACCTTAATAAGTCCTCTAGAATACGATTCACCCTCTCGGTCTGGCCGTCCGTCTGAGGATGATATGCGGTGCTCAAACATAACTGAGTCCCTACCGCCTCTTGCAAGCTCTTCCAAAGTTCGCTAGTAAAACTAGGATCGTGGTCGCTCACTATGCTAGAGGGAACACCGTGCAAACGAACTATTTCTCGAATGTATACGGAGGCTAACCATGGAGCAGTCCTCTTACTCTTTACGGGAATGAAATGGGCGCTCTTAGTAAGTCTGTCTACCACGACCCAAATTCCCATATTACCCTTACTCGATCTTGGTAATCCGTCAACAAAGTCCATCGAAACACTTTCCCACTTCCATTGTGGAACCTCCAATGGGTGAAGCAATCCACCGGGCTTCTTTTGCTCTGCTTTTACATGTTGGCACACCAAGCATCTAGCAACAAACTCTGGCACGTCCTTCTTCATACCGGCCCAAAAGTAAACTCGTCTCATCTCCATGTACATCTTGTCCCCACCGGGATAGATGGTCATCTTCGAACGATGTGCATCATCAAGAATGGTCTTCCTCAAATTCTCGTCCCGTGGTACACAAAGCCTACCGTCCCTACGCAACTAACCCTTGTCATCTAGGGTATACCTATGGAGATGGCTCGATGACTCCCCTCTTTTGAGCTTCTCTACTAACTCAACCAACTGTTGGTCATCTCGCTGTGCCTCACCAATCCGTCCCAAAAGCGTAGGTCTGACCTCTAAGGATGCTAGCAAACCGGGTACAAAGTCAACGGAAGGTTTAAAGTCAAACGTAGAGATGAACTCTAAGCTTGGCCACTCAACAAACAACGGACTCAAGGACAACCTTTTTCTACTTAAGGCGTCTGCCACCACGTTACTCTTGCCAGGGGTATATGCTATCTCGAAGTCGTAGGATGCTAAGAATTCCATCCACCTTTGCTGCCTTAAGTTCAAGTCCTTCTGAGAGAATAAGTATTTTAGCGATTTGTGATCAGTGGATCAGTGAACAATTCAAATTTCTCGCCAAGAAGATAATGACGCCAAGACTTAAGCGTGAAAACAATAGCGTCCAACTCTAGGTCATGTGTATGGTAATTTCTTTCATGCACTCTCAACTGCCTTCCACCATAGGCTATTACCCTTCCCTCTTGCATTAAGACTGCGCCTAGTCTTGTCCTACAAGCATCGGTATAAACCATAAATGGCTTACTCCCATCTGGCAACACTGAGACTGGGGCTGTGGTCAAAGCTCTCTTCAAACGTTGGAATGCATCATCACAATCTACGTCCCATGCGAAAACTAGGTTCTTCTTCGTCAAGCGTGTTAATGGGGCTGATATTTTTGCGAAGTCTTTGATAATCTTCCTATAGTAGCTAGCCAACCCTAAGAAACTTCTCACCTCGGTAGCATTTTTAGGAACCTTCCAATCTTGGATGGCCACTACCTTCGCAGGATCCACGGCTATCCCTTCTTTGGAAACCACGTGCCCTAAGAATCGCACTTCCTTCCTCCAAAAGTGACATTTACAAAATTTAGCTTTAAGGCTATGCGCTCGAAGAGTCTCCAACACTTTCCTAAGATGTAGGGCATGCTCTTCCTCGCTCTTAGAAAAGATTAAGATGTTGTCCACAAAGACTACCATGAATCTATTAAGGTACTCCCTAAACACCCTACTCATCAAGTCAACAAAGTATGCAGGGGCATTTGTCAAACCGAAGGGCATCACAAGCCACTCGAAGAAACCATCTGGAGTCCTAAAGGTAGTCTTGTCTATGCTATCCTCAGCCACTCTCAACTGATGGAAACCCGTGGCTAAGTCCAACTGAGAAAACATTGAGGCGCCAACTAACTGATCGAAGAGATCGTCAATCCTTGGCAGTTGGTGTCTATTCCTCTTAGTAAATTTATCAAGTTCTTTGTAGTCCACACAAAGTCTAAGGGACCCATCCGCCTTCGTGGAAAACAATACTGGAGCACTCCACTCCGATATACTACATCTGATGAACCCCTTCTCAAGCAATTCTTTCACTTGCTTACTGAGTTCTCTTCTCTCTCTTGGAGCCATGTGGCACACTGGCAATGCAACCAGCTTTGCATTATCTACTAGATATATTCGAAAGTCTATTTCACGTTTTGGGGGTAAACCCCTCACCTCATCGAAGACATCAGCATATTCACGGACTATGGGAACAGAATGTAAATCATCATCGGATGCATCAAGGGATTCTAGGTAGCTAAGCATTACCGGACCTCTAGGGTCACAAGAAATATCAAGGGTTTTTCCAGAATGAGTCAACAATCTAACTACCCTTCTTTCCAATATAGGATGGCCCCATATCTAGTGAGCCAATCCATACCTAGAATCAAGCCGTAGCCCATGAAACCAAGAACAAAGGCATTGCATTCAAACTCAATGCCCAAGATAAACACTCTCAAATCCCGACAAATCATAGAAAGATGAGCCGAACCACTAATAGGATTTGAGACTACTAAGGGATCAGTAACTAGACTAGTATCTAGGTGCAGTGTTTCAACTAATGATGTAGAGATAAACGAATGTGATGCGCCAGAATCGAATAAAGTACGGACAGGATGATCAAACAGAAAAACTAAACTTTCAACGGAAATTGCTCTACCTTGTTCTTGCAGCGGTTGGACCACAAGAGCCTGAACTTGCCCCCTTGCCTGCCCTGGTGCCATAAGAGCCTGCACCTGTCCTCGCGAGGTAGACCCTGCCCTCTGCCCTTTCTTTAGGCAGTCCTTAATAAGATGTCCCGCCTCGCCACAGTGGAAACAACCAGTCTTCTTTTTCTTCATACAATATTTGCTTAGATGGCTGGGTGTCCCACAGTTAAAGAATCTTTTCTTTCCCTTAGCATTGTTGCCTTTCCCACCTTTCTTGTTTTGTTGTTGCTGTTGCAGCTTCTTTTGATCCCCTTTCTCCTCGAGTGCCTTATTAGCATTGGCGTCCTTCTCCTCTTCATGCATAAGTGCCATGTCAACTAATCTCTCAAAGGTAGCTCCATGGGAATGTGGGTCATAGCTAACCCATGAAGCGGCTCGTTTAAACCCTTAACAAATCTTAGAGCCTTCTTTTCTGGAGTATTCACCAAGTCCAGGCCAAATCTTGCCAATTGGTTGAATTTGTTGACATACTCTTTCACCGATAGACTCCCTTGCTTCAGCGCCAAAAACCTTTCCATGTATAGATTCTCTTCAGCCTACGAGAGAAACTTCGCCTCAAACCTCTGCCTAAAATCTGGCCATGTATCGACTGGACGTCCCCCATTAGTGACCTCCCACCAAAACGAGGCCTCATCCTTCATTAGCCAGGCAGCTAGCTGGACTTTTCTTCCATCATCCACTTCAAAGATTCCAAACAATTCTTCTACCTCCTTCAGCCAATTACGAGCTTCAACAAATGTCTCCGTCCCGTGAAAAGATTTTCCACCCATTGCTCTAAAGTCCTTACATATCTTAGAAAAAGTATCGACGCGAGGAGGAGGAGAAGGAGGAGTATTTGCGGGACCTGCGGTGGCGGCCCTAGCCTCGAGATATTGACGAAACCAACCGGGTACATGAACACCCTCTGGTATCTCAAATGCTTCAGACATGCTGAGACGAAAAAGGAAAGATTCAATATGAAAGAACCGAGGGAAAGATATATGGCTCTTGGGGTTATGCTTTCTAAAATAATCTTTTCTCTTGAAAATACTTTCCTTAAAACGTACTTTTGAAGGTACTTCTTTATAAAAATTGTTTTGAAAAATAGTTTTTCAAAAATTCATATTTGTTCTAGTAACTTCAGCTCTGATACCACGTGTAACACCCCACGTCCATTAATGTCACTCACAAAGGGAATGCATTAACTTCCATGGAGCATTTTAAGTAAGTATAGTACAGAAACTTAAAAACAAGACAAATATAAACAATACTTGAAAATTTAAAACATTATTTCATTGCAGCGGAAAACACATATGTTTGATTACATCATCAAAAACCAGAGTCAAAGTACATAATATCCATCTTGACTACCAAAAGTACAAAAATTGAAAGACATAATCCCCAATACAGAATAGCCATAAATAAAAGAGAAGCTGAACTTTTCTTCAGCGATCCAAGCGATCTTCTAAAAGTAGAGAAACAGCAGTCCAAAATCAAACTCCACTGGTGGTAATTCCAACCTGAGCACGGGGGGGGGGGGGGGAGGAAGAAAAGAGGAGGAAACAAAGGGGGTCAGACATAAAGTCTGGCGAGTGCGATAACTTTAACAATATAATTAACAAAGTAACTAGGCTAAGGCATAAGTTGGAAAATAAGGAAATGACCATGAACCATTGAGTATGGCGGAGTAAATAAGGAAACAAGATGAACAACAATATCGTTAAAGCGCACCTAAACCACTATAAGATAATTACTAAACTACACCAACACTATGGGATAATTGCTATACTGCACCACCACTAGTCACCCTAAGGTTGATCCTGCCTACAGACTTAATTATGATATTGGTAGTTTCGTGCACCCCTAGCTGCCTTCATAGGTGCCGCCTGCCCATATCTCCACTAGGTGTACCCACTACCCCCAAGCGATCGGCTCCCTAACTCGTAGATACCCGTGCTGACCCCACAGTGGGGTATATCACTCCCCAAAGTGGCAACCCGATACAACCAATGATGCACGGATTATACCTACACGATGCAACAACGTCTTACCTATCAGCCCGTGTCCACACACGCATATGAACCCGTTGGACTTGCGTTGCCACCGCTAACCCGGTATGGCCTCTTATAGCCAAGCCCAGTATGCGTGTCCCGTCCTCGACTTGGGTCGAGCCCATAAAGATACGTATGGGTTACTGGTTGAAACGGGCCCCCATTACTTGAAACAAGCTATCCACCTAAGCTTGGTCCCCTCTAGTACATCCCACTTAACCCACTTCTTATTCATGTTTCAATTACATGTTTCAATTTTGGTTAAGTGTTTCTAATCGCATTTCCAAATGCCACCCAAGGCACCCACTAGATTCCACATGCCACCCAAGGCACCCACTTAACCCCCTCATGTCCTACTACATGTTTATCTGGTTAAGTGTTTCTTAATTCATTAAGACCGTAACCTCATAAAGACCTCTCACATTAGACTGGCATTTGTGGCAGCTGGATTTGCCGGGCGGGTCCGGGCAGTCTTACACCACAAAAGAACCTAACCTCGTGTCTTTACAATTGTTACATATTTAATTTGTGCTTAAGACCTCTCACATTAGACTGGCATTTGTGGCAGCTGGATTTGCCGGGCGGGTCCGGGCAGTCTTACACCACAAAAGAGCCTAATTTCGTGTCTTAGACGATTAATTACTCTTAATTAATCATCCCCCAATTTGAATTACCTTCCCTATTCAAATTATCACTCAATTCCAAATTTAACGATGTCCATAATTGACTCAATTATGTCCATCCATTTATGGTATGTAAAATCATACCAATTTTCACCATAATTTACTTTATGCCTTTTAAGGCATTTATGCCAATTAAATCTTTTAATATTATCCCATTTACCCCACGTTTTACGTTTATTCGTTTAACGTAAAATATACGTTAGACTCGAATGGTCTAACTCATGGAATAAAGAGAAAACATCACAATATACACATAATTAAAACATAAATCTAAACATAGGGGTGAACTTGCATGTGTGAATGATGTTCTACATCTAAAACTTGCATAGGCCAAAGTTACAACTTGCATAAACAACATATGTCATGGATCCAAATCTAAAGGTGTAGACTTGCATAGGTAATAACCACAAATTTTCATAAATCATGTATGTCATAGGTCTATATCTAAAGTTGTTAATTTTCATAGGCAATACCCCTAAACTTGCATAACATGATTCATATTCTAAACTCATATATTTATATAAACTTGCATATGTGATTTATGCAACATAACAATGGATTAAACTTACATCTAAACAAGTAAACTATCATGTAGAATTTAGCATATAACTCACACATGTCATAGCCTAACTTTTAATCAAATTTTCACATGAACTAGATGTCATAACCATGTAAGGTCACATATAGTTTTACCCAACTGGTATATGATTCATGTTTAAATCAAAATCTAAACTTGCATACATATGATTTATCATATGAATCAACATAACCAAACTAGCATATGAACAACATGATGATTCAACTAGACATAAGCCAACCAAAAAATTACGACATGGGTGATAGCATCATAACTTTACATTGTAAATGATAGCATCATAACATAACATCATACAAATTACAACACAATTCTACAACATAATTACAACATGCAGTCAATAATTCATATCGTATCCAAATTATCAGCATCATAACTCAATCCTATTAATTAACTAATTATTTTGTTAAAACTATCGAACTCACAACTCAAAAGCGGTCTTGAGTTCTGAATTCTGATTTCTGAAGTTGTATTAGCTCTCCTTTGAAGAAGATTCGTTGTTAGGGTTGAATAGAACTGATTTGATTTGTTGTTTTCCTCTTTAATTGGTGGCGGCTACTCTAGGGTTCAAGACGACAGCATGACGGCCATAGTTTCAGTTTTAATTCTGATTTAGGGTTTGAGTCTATGGGTCTTTCTATAGAGTTTTGAATTAATTTAAGCCGTCGGATGATCTTAGGGTTAATCAAAACCATTCAGTCATGATAGGGTGAGACCTCAGCCCTAATGACTCAGCAAGGAGTCAGAAAGGACTCAGCAACATGGGTCAGTCTGAACCAGAAAGCTGTGCAGGCCTGTTGCCTCGGCCTGGGCGCACTTGGTAGATGGGCCAGTGCAAATTTGTACTGGCGCACTTCCCAAGTGCGCCAGTGCAATCTATTTTTTTCTCTTTTGCCACCAAACTTCGTTCGTCTATAACTCCTTCATCCGGAACTCGTTTCCCGCAAACTCGGACTCTATTTCAACCAGAATTCCGAGACGAACACAATGGCGCAACCCCATTCCCTTAATTCTCACGTCTGAGATTAATTATTCTTTATTTTAGTTAATTTGATTATTCAAAAATCCGGGGTGTTACAAAAGACATTAGATGTTAGCCCTAGGACAAATACAAGGCTAATAGGAGAAAATAGTTATACTTGGAAAGGGGTGATTTGTGAACTTAATTGTCTAGATTAATTAGATCGTGGATATACAGTGGCTAAATTTATTAAACTACTACCAAAAGAGGTAGCGAGCTATTTGTAAAACATTGATCATATCTCTTAGTTAGGGGTGAGCGTTTAGTTGGTTTGGTTTACCCGATTATGAAAATTGTCAAACCAAGCTAAAGCCGATAAAATTGGAAACCAAACCAAACCAACCAAATTATGATTGGTTGGTACGGTTGGTTATCCGATTTATCCAAACTAAAAATAGTTTAGACTTTATCTTAATAATATTAACTATAATTTGAAATAAGTTACAAATATATGATTAAAATATTATTATTTATAGTCCTTATGCTTTCCAAAAGTAATACAAATACATATGTAATGATTGAATTTTACTTAAATAACTAAATTAACCTAAAATATTTACTATAATATCAATAATTTTGAAAGTATAATAAACGTTCGGTTAATCTGGTTTAATCGATAACCAAACTAAATGTTTTTTCAAACCGATTACAAACCAATCTAGTTTCAAAACCAAACCAACCAAATAAACTGGTTTGGTTGGTTTATTTGGTTTAACCAAATAACGCTCACCCCTACTCATAGTATTTATACTATACGTGAATAACCTTAAGACCCTCTTCCCCTTTTAATTGAGACTGTCAACTAATAGAGCATGACCTAGTATTCTTTACTATTTTAAAGAAGAAGCCACTTCTAAAAATAATAAAAATGAGTGAAAACCACCATGCTTCTCATACATGGTCTCAAATAAATCAAAATTTTCTGAACTACCACATGATAGAGGTAGAGCCTTATCTCTTTAAGTCCTGTGCTATCCAGCAAGAACTGTTCAACCTTTATCATAGTCTTTCCACCAGCCGAAGGGAATAATTTTGAGCTTAATCATTTTTTAATTCAAGAGGAACCTAAATTTAATGGTTTTGAAAATGCTTATGAATTTCTAAGTGAATTTAAATTATGTGCATCCATAACTCAAATGCAACAACTATCCAACAAATTAGTCAAGCTAAGGCTAATTCCATTTGCAGTACTAGAAATTACTAAAATATTGCTAATTTATCTTCCAAAACATTCAATAAGAAGTTAAAATGAATTTGTCAATTTATTCTTGAATTTTTTTTCCCATTTCATAAAACTTTAAAAATCGGAACTGAAATAAATTAGTTCTCTCAAAACAATAGGGAATTTTTTTCAAAATACTTTGAGAGATTCAACCAAATATTATATAGTTGTCCTCATTATGCAGTTCCAAAACATCATTTTGTCAAATTGCACATAAAGGGATAAACTATCTGACTAGAACAGAGCTAAAATCAATGTATGGAGGAGAAATTATGCCTACTCTAAAGCTTGGGAATTCTTAGAGGATTATTTTGAAAAGCGCATGCAATGGAAGTCAATTGTTGTCCCCATCCATGCTTCTACCAGAGAAGTACGTGTCGTGAATCCAATTCATTTTCCCTTAGAATCTCAAACTCCTCAAATCAGAAAAGGAATACCCCGCGTTTACATTTAAGACCAAATCAGTGTTATAACTCAAAATAGTTCTTACTCATCCACATATGACCCTAGTTAGAGGAATCATCAATATTTCTTTTGGACAAATCCAAATATTTCAGCAAACCCATCTCACATTCAGTGCATGATTCCAATTCCGAATTACCAAGCTTCATTTTCTAGTCCCTAATTTTCTCAAATTTCACCTCAATCCAAGCTTCCACGTCAACCATATAGGCATTCTAGTTTTCAATCGTTAACTCAGCCTTCTTAATCTTTTAAACCTTCACAATAAATTGTTCGATTAGAGAAATAGATAAACTATCAAGATGTAAAAATTGAATAAATGATGAATATGATAAAGGAGTTGCTGAAAAGTAAAGACAAAAGAAAGTCGCCTAATCTACCAAAGGTGAATCTAAAATATAATTCTCGTATTGTAATTTCTTGTGAGGACGAAAACTGTAATTCATTCAACGTTATCACCACTCATAAGCCCGGAAAAAGAATTGACAATAATGAAGGAAATCCAGATAAACATTCAAGTCCAATCCTAATGAAAAATCATGACACTCGTTCAATGGCTACTAGTGCGAATTCTTTTGAATCTTCCGAATCATAATATTCCTTAAATGTTGGCAATCCCAAAAATTCGACATATGATGTTGGCAAACCTGACTGATCTTTGACAACTGATGTTAGTAATACCAACATTTCATCTTCTATATCCTTACCACCTTCACTTCCTATAGCGGTAACCTCTTCTTCGAATGATCAAATTTCTGAAAGAGTTTTTAAGCCAGTTGCTCCATACCTTTCATAGACGCAAAAATAAGAAGAAGGATGTAAATTCCTCAATATGCCAAATATCTTAAAGAGTTATGCAACTGAAAGCGATCCATAACATTCCTAGAACTTCCTTGTTGACTGTGAATACTAGTTTTATTTTCTTAAATCATTCACTATCAAGTACAAGGACCCTGGTTATCATACAGTTGGTTGAAAAAAAAGGTAACACTGACATCACTCATGCCCTACTTAATCTTGATACAAGTGTGAATCTTCTGACTTACGCTATGTGTTTTCAATTAGGACTAAGGAATTGAAACCTATGAACATCACAATTCAATTAGTTAGTCGATCTATCAAAAAGCCTTTTGGCATTGTTGAGGACATGCCGATCTAAATTCAATAATTTTATTTTCCCATGGATTTCATAGTCCCAGAAAATGAACCAATTTAAAATACAAATTTTCGAATTCTTTGGATATTAGGTCGTCCTTTCTTAACCACCTTAAATGCTAACTTAAATTGTAGGAGCATCCAAGTTCAACTATCGTTTGGACACCTAACTATTTAATTGAATATCTTTGATCTTAAAATTCAACCAAAAGATTATGAAATATGAGATATCAACATGATAGAAGTAGTTGTAGATAACACATCAGAATTATCTCTTCGTAAAACTTCTCTTACCTCAGTAGACATATCCATTATGTAGTTTGAAGAACTATTCAAAGATCTGCATACATTCTTGAATGACAAGAATTAATCGGGAGAATGCCTCGAAGATAATTTTAATTCCATATCATCGAAATAAATTGTGGTTAAACGGTCAAGTTTATTGATTATAGCAATCTTCAATTGAATGGTATAAATCACTGTGACAACAAAATTTTCATATGAAAGATTTTGATTTTAGATTCATTGATATGCCTATTGTATCTCACAAATCTGATAAGAAATTACAATGCATCATTTTCAGTAGAGGCAAATGTGAGGGAAAAAGGAAGTATAATTCATCACACAACATTCTTCATCATCATAAACTTCATATTTTATATGATTTACATTCACATATAGTGGTTAAACTGCATTTCATTTTACAAATCATGTTGTGTTTAATTCATCCTTGGGGTACTCTATTTCACATTTAGAAGACGCATTTACAGTGTGGACACTGTTTTGACTAAGTATAGGGAGGGGGAGTCTGCATTGCATTCATTTTATTCTTCTTTAATTTTTTTATTTTCGTTTTCATGCATTTAGATATGACCATCATGCATTTTCAATCGTAGTAACATGCCCTTTTTTCACCTAAACATGATTCATTTCAGACTAATACAACGAGGTAAGCTAATAAAATTTTGGTCAGTTAATGATAAATTTTTTCTCAACTAAGATCGAATAAGAAATATAGTGAAAAAATGAATTACGAACGATAATAGTGTAACCATTATACATGGAGATTTTCAGGTGATGGTTGCGAAGTCTATTCTAAACTGTAGTCTTTGTTTAATGAGTAAAGGAGTTAAAGTATATGTATTGACTTTTCGAGTCATTAAAACAAAGTTGTGTTAAGCTAAATTTGCACAAGTATCTCTTTTCTTCCTATGTTCAATAATAATAATCATCCAAGGGTATCCACCATTGCTACAAAATCTAGCATTCGTGCCACCAAGCACTTTCCGAACTCTTAAGTAAGCCCACGAGGTAGTGTATGGGTAGTATACCTTAGTCGCATTATATGAGTTGGACACCGAAGGAATACCGATATCTTGTTGACTTAGAAAGCATCGGTCTGCACAATCTTCCAAGCTCTATTCTAGCTCTTACGCAAGCCCATGAGGCAATGCATGGGTAGTACATCTAGGTCTTTTAAGATAGGCGTATATAATTAGTTATAATTTTTTTACTTTTATAGAGAGAGTAAGAAATCGATGCCAAGCACTTCTTAACCTTTTTAATTTGTCCAATTATAAAAAAGGAAATAAAAAACCACTTTGCAAACTATGACAAGCAAAAATTTCATAGCTGCACTATGTTATCAATCGAACCAACTGACCAAACTAGAATTGAAAGTAGGAAAACTTGAATTATATCGAAAATTTTAACAAGTTGAGGAACCCGAGATTTCTAAAGATTGACTTTGACTTGTATACTACAGTGTTGCAACCTTTTTTGAAATAAATCTTGTTTTCATTTGTATGCATCCATTGCATTCATGTAGCTGCATTAGTTCACTACATCATCATTCGAATTTTGTGGGTAGTACCAGCTGAAACCCTCACAAGACACCACTCGTCCTAATACAGACACCTAGAGGTTTAACTAGTTGCTTATATGCTCAATGCAATCATGATTCCTATGAAAGTATGATCTATCTACTTTTGTTTTTCATTTTTTATCTTACCTCAAGGACGAGTAAAAGATAAGTGTGGGGTTATTTGATTAACACATAAAAAATTTTGTCCTTATAATCATATCTTATCTCTATTTTTTTGGCATAACTAACCGGTTTTCAAAGTGGTCTGTTGTAACAACCCGTATTTCGATAACATGATTAAGACGAGAATCAAGGCAGAATTTAATTTTAAATTCTGAATCAAGCGAAATGGGCTATTCCATTGCGTTCGTCTCGGAAAAATACGCGAGATAGAGTCCGAGTTTACGAAAATCGGAGTCCGTATGACCCGGTTAAGGCCCAACGAAGTTTTCAGAAAATTTCTAAGTAAAAACAGATTTCAAATTCAAACTTGAATTTGGAAAATTGGGCCAGTTGGGCCAGGCAGGAAAAATTCCCGCCACAGTACCCAAGTCGACAGCCCTGTCGACTTGGGGGTCGACTTGGTCTGACCAAGTCGACAGCCCTGTCGACTTGGCTGTCGACTTGGCTCAGACGAGCATTCCTGGCTTGGTGCACCTGCACTGGTCCCTAGTCTTGTTCTGGAAGCTTCTGACGTGGTTTGATGGTTCAGATCTATCCTAGGGTTAATCTAAGGGCCTAAAACTATCCTAATCTCTATAAAAAGACCCTAAACCTAACCTAAATCCCTAAAAATCAAACCTAGCAACTAAGTGCTGCCAAAATCAATTTTGATCATGGCCTCCATCTCCAATCCCTAGAGCCTATGCACTCAAATCGGGTTCAAATCAAAAGGTGCAAGCTTGCTACACCAAATAGAGGCCAAATCAACATTGCTATGCGAGTTTCATGACGGATCTTCATCAAAGGAGCCACCTTTCTTCGTCAAAACGATTCATGCCCCTAGTCCTCTTGCCACGCTATGTAAGTTCTAGCTACTTGTAGATTTAAACGATGATCTTGATGTGACATGGGATAAAATGCAAAGTAGTATGAGTATGTTAGCCTATGGGAACCTAGTTTGCCCCTTTAGCATGAACATATGACTTTGGGTTATGTTATAGCGACTAAACCATGCTATTCATGTTACATTGGACCTAGTTTGCCATGCAAGATTGGACCTTTGCTTGTGGTATGTTAGCATGCACACTTGAAACCACTTTGACTCCTGAAACATGTGCATGAATGTGACTTTGAGGCTATGCAAGTATATGAACCCGAAATCCCTTATGATAATATGCAAGTTTACCTTTTTATCACATGAGTAACATGGGCATGTTCATCCCTTCATGATAGGTTTATGACATGAACACTTATGCAAGTAATCCCCTTTTATGCTAGGCATGTTTGTGGCCAAATCACCTTATGACACTATGCATGTTTTTGGCCAAGGTTGTGCATGTGGAAGCCAATCCCTTTTTGGCATCATGCATGTTTTGAGGCCAATATGTGACGTAGTATCCTTACTATGTTGACTCGCTTTTGCTTACGTTGGAAAACACGACTTTGGGGTAGTTAGATAAACATGAACATGACGCGAAATCTTGACTTGAATATGACATGAAAACTTGGCTTGAGGTTACATGTGAACACGACATGTAAGTTGAACCAAAATGGGGGCATGACACGTGGGGTAAACTTGGGACTTGAAATTACACATGTATGGGTTGTAAGTGTAATATAACACTAGACCAAACATGGAAGTGGCCAACTCGAGGTTGGGTTGAGTTTGTAGCATAAATCTACCCGGACCCGCCCGGCTTAACTAGTAGCTACAAACAATAGGATCCAATGTGAGAAGTTGGTCATGTCGCGCTTAAGACCCGAGGTTAGACTAGGTTGTGGTGTAAATCTACCCGGACCCGCCCGGCTTAACTAGTAACCACAACAAGGTCTAATGTGAGAGGTTGAGGGTGCATTAATTACATTAATGCCACATGATAAGGTTAAGTAAATTTGACTAATGACACTTAACCGATATGACACGAATGGGTAGGTTAAGTGGGACCGGACTTGATTTCTTAATGACACTTAACCATGCAAGATGATTAGGGGATGAGGTTAAGTAATTTACACTTAACTAATCCGACTTGGTAATTAGATGGGGTTAAGTAATTAAGACTTAACTAATCTAAACACGGTAATTAGATGGGGTTAAGTAATTGACGCTTAATTAATCTAACCACGGTAATTAGATGGGGTTAAGTAATCCACACTTAACTAATCTAAACACGGTAATTAGATGGGGTTAAGTAATCCACACTTAACTAATCTAAACACGGTAATTCGATGGGGTTAAGTTAAATACTTAACCAACTTAAACTTGGTAATTTAATGAGGTTAAGTAACCAATACTTAACCAACTTAACGTGATAATTTAATGGGGTTAAGCAACTTATACTTAACCAATTATACATGATGATTTGATGGGGTTAAGTAACCTACACTTAACCAATCTAATACGCGGACCTGATAAGGTTAAGTCACAAGACCTTTTTAGAATATACTTAACCATTGTAGTACGATTAGAGGATGGGGTTAAGCCCACCTATACTTAACCAATCCGACTCGATAATTTGATGGGATTAAGATAATCTATGCTTAATCGATCTAGCAAGATAATCCGATAGGATTAAGGTAAGCTAGTACTTGACCGACTTGACTTGATAGGGTTAAGTCATGAGCCTCTGGGTACACTTAACCAACTTGTAGGGCTAAGTCTTGAACTTAAATACTTAGCCAATCTTGACGTGATTCGTGGGCGGGTTAAGGCATGGACTTGAATAATAACACTTAACCCAATAAGACAAACCCTAGTTAGAGGAACTAGGTATAGAATCGTGGTTAATCAAGGGCAACGGGAAAGGAAGCTAAGTGGTAAACCTTAGTTAAGGGTAACTAAGTAATAATTCTTAGCTAAGGACATAGGATTAATTCACAAAGCGATGAGTAACCTGATACGGTAGGTCATCGCTTAGTATACGAGGAGGAGCAAGTTATCTGACTTGGATAAAAGCTCCAGCGCACGGGGTGCCGAAGTGGAAGCTTCGGGGGACGTGAGGATATTCTTGGGATCCCTCTGTGGGCTGCCAAGTAATTATACTAGGCCCATGAGAGGTTAAGGTCTGCGTTAGAAGGACCAAGAGTATGCCTTGGTTGCTATGCGAGCGACCTAAAGACTGGGATGGATTAGCGTGGAGTCGACGATTCTTGGTTTTTGCCCTGGATAGCACGTCGTCGACTACCTACCACCTTTAGTCAATCGTGTACGAACGGAAAGGCAGGGAACCCCCAACAGACCATGTTCTTGCTATCGAGTCATGGGTGAGGTAGGCCCGTAGGAAAGTGGGGCTATAGTGGGGCCGGGATGTGGTTCTCATACATGATTTTTCTTGGGTTGCCTTTCAGTAGTTGAGGGAGGGGTCACGTGGGACCATAGCCACGGGTACAAAAACAGACCTTGATATCTGCATCAGCTGACAACTTAAAGCTCCCGACCGAGTTCCGTATTTTTTGGTTTGCCCTGGCACGGAACTCGGATGGCACATTGGGGAACATGTGCGTCTAGACATGGGAAACGATTCACGATACACACGTGGGATGAAGGGCGCGGTTGACGGGTGGCATAATCCCTAGTGGTCCTAGGTGGCCAAAACCCAAACCAAGACACGGAAACGTTCATTAGGTAGCATAATCCCTAGTGGGCCTAGGTGGCATAAATCCTAAGTGAACGCGCGATAGTTCATGGTAAGGAAACATAACTAGATCAAGGGTGGCAGTCCAAAACAACTTCAAGGATAAAACGTTTACATGGCAAAGGACTGAACGTATACATGGAAAGAAACATACGAGTGGGGAAAACCTACATATGTTATATATTAGGTTGACACGGACCATTACATGACAGTGGGCAAGGGACATTCATAGTTAACACATGACGCGGGTTGGGACACTAGTACGAGAGGTGCAGAGCAAATATACATGTTAGGACCAGGAGTAATATACATAATAGATACCGTGGGATGTTAGACAGGGTGGATACCTTGGGATATTATACTTGATAGAAACCTGATGATGTGATACCTTGATTTATCACGACACCGTAGTTTATCACGATATCTTAGTTTACCTTGCTACAGTAGTTCAGCCAGTTACCCTGGTTTAGTTTATCTATCTTGTAGTCATCCTTATGTTTACTTTCAGTTTATGCATGTCATGTTACCTTTACCTGTTTTTATACTGGGAGTAGATAGGACTTACCAGTCTTTATGACTGACCCCGTTTTCTTTCGCCTCTTTGTCTTCCGTTTCCCCCCGCCCTAGGTTCCAGGGAGGAAATGATGTTGTTTAGTTCGGGCCTCTTATGCTTGAAGGTCATCAGGTATAGCTTGATGTATAGCTTGGTCTTCTCTTGGCTATGGCTGCTTCACCGCTTTATTTTGGGGAATAATTTATAAAAAGGTTTTTATGCTTCTTTATTATTGCAAGACAGGTTTTGATGTACTCTGATGTAAAAGGCTTTAGACCTTATGTATTCATGTTTATGAAAGTTCGATTTTACTCACGCTATTTTATATGTTCTGTCTTGTGATATTTCTGTGCATGTTTACCAATAATGCCCCTCTAAAGCTAGTGCATTCCTTTGCGAGTGACCCTAGCGGAGGCGGGGTGTTACATTTGGTATCAGAGCAGAAGGTTACCAGACTAGGCAAAAGTTTTTAAAGACCTTCTGAAAACTGTTTGAAAAACCGTTTATAAAGAAGCATTTTTCAAGAAAAGTTTGTTTTAAAGGCTATTCCCCAAAAAGCCATTAGCACCATCCTTTGATTCCTTGATTAAATCTCGTTTCCTTTCTTTTCTCCATCCATGGTCACAGTGGTTCTCACTGTGACTAATCTTGGTCTAGCCACGTAGGTGTTTTCCGTACGATGGAGGGGGTTCTCGAGAGACCCATTGCCGTGTTACAAGAAAGGATAATAAGAGTAAGGATAAAGGATACCAGCTTAAGGATAAGCAACTGTTGTTAGGGCTTGGTCCATCAAGGAGGACAAGGACAAGATCAACGGAGAGGGAAATAGTACGCTCCCACTTCTGGGGTGCCTAAAAGAAATGGTACCATTTCTATTAGAGGTTCAGCCTTCCTTTTCTACCATCCCGTCCAGACTTTGTTTTGATCATCGTGTCACTTAAGTCTGCTTAGATAGTTGAGTCTCTGCACCTTAGTACTAGCATGGTAGAGGATCCCAGTTTTGTCCCAAAAATCTGGTTGGAGAGTTGGTCCATTCCTTTATGACTTGTTGGATTTGAGAATGACATGTCTCAACTACGGATAGATTCTAAGGATAAAGTGGTCACCCAATAAGGGGTGCCATTCTCGGTTTTGGAAAGAGGGTAGTTAGACTCTCGACTCATCTTGGTGATACCCTCAAAGTCTCATGTAGCCTTTTTGGGTTCTGTCATGGTTAGTTACCTAGAATCCCGGGATGCAGTTGTTGGTAATCCGTTCAAATAGGATTCGCCGCTAAGGCGGATGGTTCGTTTCGATTATGCATGGGTTATGGCAAACACCCTAGTAAGAACCCTTGGCAACATGGATCGGCATCGGAAAACGAGATTCAGAATTCACTAGTGAATTTTGGAGAGCTTGCATGAGTACGCAGACATATTTGAGCCGAGCATACTAGGGAAAGAATAAGTGAAAGTGAAACGGGAGGCGACAGTGAGATGAGTTCCACTCACACCTTGGAAATAGGAATCAAGGAGCTACGAAATCATGAAGTCAAAGGCGGTCAAGGCACGATGGAATTAAGCTCATGGAAATGCGGCTTAGACGCGCGCATCACGTCTTTTTTTTTAGAGTATATCTTTGATCCTTGGTTCACCTGTAAAGCTTACTTGCATGCTATCGCTTGGTGGATATCCTCTCGGTCCTGTTTCTGTTACAAACCCCGTAAGGAGTTTGTATTGTCTATCTTCTCGATCTTATCTTGGGAACCTTAGGTAGAACGCTATGGATGTAAACATGTGTTTGAGACATGTTATGATTGATATGGTTGCAAACGGTTGCAAGTGGTTGCTCGTGGATGCGCGAATACACATTAGATACTAGCTCGACTCGGTCACATTTCATATTGCATATGCACGAGTATTTATACTTGTTTATGGATGAAATCGAATGTATTATCATGCGGATTGTTGCATATGAATGAATGATTGTGCACGCATATAGTATCTATATGACTAGGACTATTTGCATACATGTTGGATTCATGACACTATACATATTTTTGCATTAGAAAGATTATTCAGGCCGGATCATTAGCATTAGCTAAGGAACATGTACACACACGTTTTGCATATATTCATATAGCATTAGAAATCACCTAAGGACAATGGTCGCTTGTGGATGATGTTTTGAGTAGATGGATGATGGATGGTAGGATATGTTCTTCCTAACTTGGAGATTTTGGGGACGAAATCCTAAAAGGTGGGGAGAATGTAACAACCCGTATTTCGATAACATGATTAAGACGAGAATCAAGGCAGAATTTAATTTTAAATTCTGAATCAAGCGAAATGGGCTATGCCATTGCGTTCGTCTCGGAAAAATACACGAGATAGAGTCCGAGTTTTCGAAAATCGGAGTCCGTATGACCCGGTTAAGGCCCAACGAAGTTTTCAGAAAATTTCTAAGTAAAAACAGATTTCAAATTCAAACTTGAATTTGGAAAATTGGGCCAGTTGGGCCAGGCGGGAAAAATTCCCGCCACAATACCCAAGTCGACAGCCCTGTCGACTTGGGGGTCGACTTGGTCTGACCAAGTCGACAGCCCTGTCGACTTGGCTGTCGACTTGGCTCAGACGAGCATTCCTGGCTTGGTGCACCTGCACTGGTCCCTGGTCTTGTTCTGGAAGCTTCTGACGTGGTTTGATGGTTCAGATCTATCCTAGGGTTAATCTAAGGGCCTAAAACTATCCTAATCTCTATAAAAAGACCCTAAACCTAACCTAAATCCCTAAAAATCAAACCTAGCAACTAAGTGCTACAAAAATCAATTTTGATCATGGCCTCCATCTCCAATCCCTAGAGCCTATGCACTCAAATCGGGTTCAAATCAAAAGGTGCAAGCTTGCTACACCAAATAGAGGCCAAATCAACGTTGCTATGCGAGTTTCATGACGGATCTTCATCAAAGGAGCCACCTTTCTTCGTCAAAACGATTCATGCCCCCAGTCCTCTTGCCACGCTATGTAAGTTCTAGCTACTTGTAGATTTAAACGATAATCTTGATGTGACATGGGATAAAATGCAAAGTAGCATGAGTATGTTAGCCTATGGGAACCTAGTTTGCCCCTTTAGCATGAACATATGACTTTGGGTTATGTTGTAGCGACTAAACCATGCTATTCATGTTACATTGGACCTAGTTTGCCATGCAAGATTGGACCTTTGCTTGTGGTATGTTAGCATGCACACTTGAAACCACTTTGACTCCTGAAACATGTGCATGAATGTGACTTTGAGGCTATGCAAGTATATGAACCCGAAATCCCTTATGATAATATGCAAGTTTACCTTTTTATCACATGAGTAACATGGGCATGTTCATCCCTTCATGATAGGTTTATGACATGAACACTTATGCAAGTAATCCCCTTTTATGCTAGGCATGTTTGTGGCCAAATCACCTTATGACACTATGCATGTTTTTGGCCAAGGTTGTGCATGTGGAAGCCAATCCCTTTTTGGCATCATGCATGTTTTGAGGCCAATATGTGACGTAGTATCCTTATTATGTTGACTCGCTTTTGCTTGCGTTGGAAAACACGACTTTGGGGTAGTTAGATAAACATGAACATGACGCGAAATCTTGACTTGAATATGACATGAAAACTTGGCTTGAGGTTACATGTGAACACGACATGTAAGTTGAACCAAAATGGGGGCATGACACGTGGGGTAAACTTGGGACTTGAAATTAGACACATATGGGTTGTAAGTGTAATATAACACTAGACCAAACATGGAAGTGGCCAACTCGAGGTTGGGTTGAGTTTGTAGCATAAATCTACCCGGACCCGCCCGGCTTAACTAGTAGCTACAAACAATAGGATCCAATGTGAGAAGTTGGTCATGTCGCGCTTAAGACCCGAGGTTAGACTAGGTTGTGGTGTAAATCTACCCGGACCCGCCCGGCTTAACTAGTAACCACAACAAGGTCTAATGTGAGAGGTTGAGGGTGCATTAATTAAATTAATGCCACATGATAAGGTTAAGTAAATTTGACTAATGACACTTAACCGATATGACACGAATGTGTAGGTTAAGTGGGACCGGACTTGATTTCTTAATGACACTTAACCATGCAAGATGATTAGGGGATGAGGTTAAGTAATTTAAACTTAACTAAACCGACTTGGTAATTAGATGGGGTTAAGTAATTAAGACTTAACTAATCTAAACACGGTAATTAGATGGGGTTAAGTAATTGACGCTTAATTAATCTAACCACGGTAATTAGATGGGGTTAAGTAATCCACACTTAACTAATCTAAACACGGTAATTAGATGGGGTTAAGTAATCCACACTTAACTAATCTAAACACGGTAATTCGGTGGGGTTAAGTTAAATACTTAACCAACTTAAACTTGGTAATTCAATGAGGTTAAGTAACCAATACTTAACCAACTTAACGTGATAATTTAATGGGGTTAAGCAACTTATACTTAACCAATTATACATGATGATTTGATGGGGTTAAGTAACCTACACTTAACCAATCTAATACGCGGACCTGATAAGGTTAAGTCACAAGACCTTTTTAGAATATACTTAACCATTGTAGTACGATTAGAGGATGGGGTTAAGCCCACCTATACTTAACCAATCCGACTCGATAATTTGATGGGATTAAGATAATCTATGCTTAATCGATCTAGCAAGATAATCCAATAGGATTAAGGTAAGATAGTACTTGACCGACTTGACTTGATAGGGTTAAGTCATGAGCCTCTGGGTACACTTAACCAACTTGTAGGGCTAAGTCTTGAACTTAAATACTTAGCCAATCTTGACGTGATTCGTGGGCGGGTTAAGGCATGGACTTGAATAATAACACTTAACCCAATAAGGCAAACCCTAGTTAGAGGAACTAGGTATAGAATCGTGGTTAATCAAGGGCAACGGGAAAGGAAGCTAAGTGGTAAACCTTAGTTAAGGGTAACTAAGTAATAATTCTTAGCTAAGGACATAGCGTTAATTCACAAAGCGATGAGTAACCTAATACGGTAGGTCATCGCTTAGTATACGAGGAGGAGCAAGTTATCTGACTTGGATAAAAGCTCCAGCGCACGGGGTGCCGAAGTGGAAGCTTCGGGGGACGTGAGGATATTCTTGGGATCCCTCTGTGTGCTGCCAAGTAATTATACTAGGCCCATGAGAGGTTAAGGTCTGCGTTAGAAGGACCAAGAGTATGCCTTGGTTGCTATGCGAGCGACCTAAAGACTGGGATGGATTAGCGTGGAGTCGACGATTCTTGGTTTTTGCCCTGGATAGCACATCGTCGACTACCTACCATCTTTAGTCAATCGTGTACGAACGGAAAGGCAGGGAACCCCCAACAGACCATGTTCTTGCTATCGAGTCATGGGTGAGGTAGGCCTGTAGGAAAGTGGGGCTATAGTGGGGCCGGGATGTGGTTCTCATACATGATTTTTCTTGGGTTGCCTTTCAGTAGTTGAGGGAGGGGTCACGTGGGACCATAGCCACGGGTACAAAAACAGACCTTGATATCTGCATCAGCAGACAACTTAAAGCTCCCGACCGAGTTCCGTATTTCTTGGTTTGCCCTGGCACGGAACTCGGATGGCACATTGGGGAACATGTGCGTCTAGACATGGGAAACGATTCACGATACACACGTGGGATGAAGGGCGCGGTTGACGGGTGGCATAATCCCTAGTGGTCCTAGGTGGACAAAACCCAAACCAAGACACGGAAACGTTCATTAGGTAGCATAATCCCTAGTGGGCATAGGTGGCATAAATCCTAAGTGAACGCGCGATAGTTCATGGTAAGGAAACATAACTAGATCAAGGGTGGCAGTCCAAAACAACTTCAAGGATAAAACGTTTACATGGCAAAGGACTGAACGTATACATGGAAAGAAACATACGAGTGGGGAAAACCTACATATGTTATATATTAGGTTGACACGGACCATTACATGACAGTGGGCAAGGGACATTCATAGTTAACACATGACGCGGGTTGGGACACTAGTACGAGAGGTGCAGAGCAAATATACATGTTAGGACCAGGAGTAATATACATAATAGATACCGTGGGATGTTAGACAGGGTGGATACCTTGGGATATTATACTTGATAGAAACCTGACGATGTGATACCTTGATTTATCACGACACCGTAGTTTATCACGATATCTTAGTTTACCTTGCTATAGTAGTTCAGCCAGTTACCCTGGTTTAGTTTATCTATCTTGTAGTCATCCTTATGTTTACTTTCAGTTTATGCATGTCATGTTACCTTTACCTATTTTTATACTGGGAGTAGATAGGACTTACCAGTCTTTATGACTGACCCCGTTTTCTTTCGCCTCTTTGTCTTCCGTTTCCCCCCAGGTTCCAGGGAGGAAATGATGTTGTTTAGTTCGGGCCTCTTATGCTTGAAGGTCATCAGGTATAGCTTGATGTATAGCTTGGTCTTCTCTTGGCTATGGCTGCTTCACCGCTTTATTTTGGGGAATAATTTATAAAAAGGTTTTTATGCTTCTTTATTATTGCAAGACAGGTTTTGATGTACTCTGATGTAAAAGGCTTTAGACCTTATGTATTCATGTTTATGAAAGTTCGATTTTACTCCCGCTATTTTATATGTTCTGTCTTGTGATATTTCTGTGCATGTTTACCAATAATGCCCCTCTAAAGCTAGTGCATTCCTTTGCGAGTGACCCTAGCGGAGGCGGGGTGTTACATCTGTAACACATTTTATTATAACAAATAATAAATACAAGATTGCAGGAGTCAAACATATTATCAAACTACTATCGGTTTTTAAGGTGGACCATCCACCACAAACGGAGTTTATAGTGGTCTGTCCACTATACCTAAATAGGCTCAAAGCATTGGAGCTAGTTAAGGGGACTAGACTGCAAAATTACAGCGGTGGCGAAGTTACAAGATAATTATATTACATTCCTAGAAACTAATACAAGGCATCAGCAAGTAAGAATCATAATGTTGTCACCATACAAAACATAGCTTCCATGACCAATACAACATTTACAAAAAGCAAATGGTGAACTAGCTCAAATTCCATCAGAAAATTACAAGGTCGTGCAACAACAGGGAACCACCACCATCTCGGACAACCGCTCAAACTGGTGCACATCACATTCTGCAAAATACCCAGGGAAATAAAGCCTCACCATAAAACATCCCACTACCCAAGACAATACTCACTGCAACCAACTCATTAACCTCAAGACGACAGCCCAAGCACGCAAAAATAATCATAATCACACACAACACCATCACATACCTTCCAGAACAGTTCCAGTTGGACGACCGAACTCATTTTGGCTTACCAAGCTCGATACAAAGCGCTGATACCCCACAGCTACTTGATAAGTATAGAGCTCTGTCCCTCGGCAAACCAAAAATGGTGGAAAGCAAAGACGTGAAACTAATACGCGATGCATGACTGTGAAATGACTCGGTGAGCTCCGCAAAAGATTCAAACTACAACAACTCTGCAAGTCTAACCACATCCAAATAATCCTAAAATACCATAACCGAAACCAGCAAAATATGTCACCAACAAACACTAAACCGCAAACCTAACCGAGCCGGACAAACATCGGACGTAGGTTCCCCAAGCAATGTATTGATTAGAGTTGCGAGGTTAAATAAAGTTGCAATTTGCAAGTAAGGGAGATGAAAATAGAAAGCATCGGCGTCTTCGTGGTGAAATGAAAGAGCTAGATGGGTCACCATGCAAAGCATTATAGGGTTATAGAGGAAAGCAGGGTACTAGGAAGAATGTAGAGAAGGAAGATCGAAAAATAGAGGTAATTTTGGAGACAAAAGGAGATCTAGATCTGAATCTCAAGATTTGACAAATTGGTATTGGTTTCTTACCACAAGAACAGAAGTAGGGCAGTTTTGGTACAGGAGAAAAGAGACGATGGATTGCTTAGAGGAAAGAGGAGTGAAAGGCAACATGGAGAGTAAGAGGAGAGAATAATATGGTGAAAAGGAAAGAAGAGGGCAAAACCCTATCGCCATTAACGACGGGAACAAAAACCGAAATGATCACGATATCTTGTGTATAAATAAATATTACTTTCAGTATTTTTGTGTGTATTCGTAGATTATCAACAAAAGTCTTCTTTATTTCAATTAAAGAGCAATTGCACAATAAAAATGGTACTTTTCGATATCTATAATTATTCAATCCTAAAAGATGTTGTAGCTGACTGGTAAAAGATTGAAAATTTGAATAGAATGTGATGAGTTTGATACATACCAAAGCTTTATTTTTTCCGAAGAAAGAGAAGTTGGACATTGGACACCTGCGTATGGATATTGGAATCAATACAATCTTGATTCCAAATCAGGTTCCTTCATACTATACGTTGATTTGCACCACCAGTAGTGCCACATATCAAAAATTGGATGAAGGAAATCTTTAATAAAAATCTCCAGTCTGACATCATAAAGAGAATATTTATATCCTTCATAAAGAAAATATTTTTGGAGAATTTTCCTTGGCCGTATATTCATGTAGGCAGGAGAATCATAAACTATAAATACCCATTGTAAAAACATTGTGCTATTTTTCTCATTATCTCCACTATTAAAGCTTTTCTTTTTTTGGCAACATGGAAATTTGTGTTATTTAGTCAATTAGATTTGCTAGAGAATAAATTGCTATTTCATTTATTTTTCTTATTAGTGAACGATCGTTTGATTAAACTCAACGGTAATCCTAATTTTTTACTTTCTGGGTTTTTTGTTCTACATTTATTTTTCTTACTGTTGATTGACCTTTTGATTAGATTCAATGGTACTGTGTTTCTTAGCTAGTTTATGAATTTGATATATATCCGATTAGGTTTGAGCCTGCAGCAAATTCAATTGTTGTTTTTTTAAATCATGTCCTCCAAATTTGTCTTACTTTCCCATGAAATTACATAAATACTAAATCTTAATTTTCGTTCATGTGCTCAACCTACACACTACACACCTATGCGTTTGCAATATTATTTCATAATTGAGCTTTTCTAATCACATAGAAAAGCTATAATCAAAAACACATTAAATATAACAAATTGCTTAGAACATGTTATAATTAGGTTAATCCTAGGATTTCTAGATCTGAAATTAACCTGTAAATATGGATTTAGGGATAAATTAACATAGAAGGTGTTCATATGTCCTAGTTACAAAATAAATAATACGACTATGTGAGATATCACTATCACTCACCAAAACCTAGAATTCAATGAAATCTAATGTATATATGATTCAAACAGCAAAGAAAATGCACAATTCTATGAAGAATTGATGAGATCTAATCCCGTTCGATGTAAATCTAGCCTTTACATGCAAATTAAAACGGATTTGATAAAGAAAGTGAGATCTATGGTCTGACAGAGTTAAGTGGGCTAGATATTCACAGTCATCCAGCCTAATTGAGATAATAAGGAAGAAAATTATAACTCTAACCACTACCCCTATTTAGTGGTCATAAGTCTAATAGGCTAATATGATTTTAGCCCATTAACTATCGCGAAATCCATCTAGTAGAAATGAAACCATAATATAATGATTTCTCCCAAACTACTCAACTTTTTATTAATGTGACCACTTTATGGAATGGCTAGCCATTATCCCAATGCAATGAGACGAGTTGGAACACCTAATTCAACCCCTATCGATTTAATTATAACTAAAACAGGAAATCACAACGGCAAAAAGACTACAAAAATATCTAGTAAAAATCATCAAAATTTATCACATCCTCATAAATCACATATTAAAATATGAGAATGATATGACACTCATGAATTAAATAGAATTGTTTTATGATTCTCTAACGTGAAATACGGGTCGTTACACTCATACTAACACAAAAAAGCTATAACATCATATGACAACTATTATTAAAGATTTGCATTCTGATAGTGTTTCTTACTATAGAAAATTTGTTGTTTTAATGATTAACCAATAATATTTACTAAAATTATGATGGTGGGATCCTAATCCTTATTTTCGAATTTATTATATCAAAAGTCCATGGCATCCAAACTTCTTATCAAATGTTCTTAAAATTAATTTTGGTTCATGAGGTTACCTTTTTGGTAAAGCCACATTTTCTCATAAAAAAAAAGTCATAAATCTCATTTTCATTTGTAATTTTGTTTTCAACGCTAAATCAAAAACATTATAGTTTTTATGAAGATAAAAATGCATGGATAATGACTGAAAGGAACACAATGTAAAAAAAAATTTGTAGGATGTAACTAAGTTGGAAGTCTATATTCCTGTGTTTAGGCACTCACCTTTTTTTTCATTTCTACTTAGTTGCACGATCTTATGCAATCTGTCTCGATAATGTCTGCTATATTGTTTGAATTCAACACTACAAGAAACGCCATTTATGTCATATCTAAACTAGTGTACGTGGGATGTCAGGAAAATATTCCCTAATGCAAGTGCATAAATAAATTAGTTGTCGTAAAATAATTTTCGACTGCTTGCTAGATAACAACGTTGTAGCAATGCCAATTAATGTTCATCGTTATGCCCACAACATGGTTTAGTGATGCCATATATAGCATTAAACTATCGAATATAGCAAAAATCTTTAGACTATCTGTTGATGTCATATTATAGTCAA
This sequence comes from Allium sativum, assembly GCA_030737875.1. Taxonomy (NCBI): domain Eukaryota; kingdom Viridiplantae; phylum Streptophyta; class Magnoliopsida; order Asparagales; family Amaryllidaceae; genus Allium; species Allium sativum. Next base: position 249,612,485 of record CM060922.1, on the reverse strand, counting down.
TTTCTTGACTTTATGTTTAATGTCATACATTTACTAATGCATTCCTCATGCTTTTATCACTCTTAAATTGCACAAAATGAGTTTGTCGACCATGTCATGTCAACTTAGCTGTATCTTTCTGAGTTCCGCTTTATTTGCCTCCTTCAAACATAAACCATAACATGATCATATATAAGGGTGAGCGTTTGGCTGGTTCAAGGATGAAATTTATTAAACCAAAATAAAAACCCGTAAAAATGAAAACTACAATTGAATTACGTTTGGTTGGTCCGATTGATTATTGGATTTAACTGCACTAAAATATTTTACATTTATATCAAAAATATTCGTTATATGTTAAAAAAACTTGAATACATGATTGAAGTATTCTTATGTATTATTTTTTGTACTTCTTAATAATAACTTGGAGAGATATATGATAAATAAAATTTATTTATAAAACTATGATAATTTGAAAAATATATTATAATTTGTAATTTTTAACAATAAAATAAATATTCAATTATTTTGGTTAAATCGGTAGCCGGGCTAAATTATCTGGTAGGCCAATTTTAAACAAACCAAATTTCAAAACTAAACCAAACCAAGCTGGTTCGGTTGGTTTATTAAAACCAAAGTTTACTCACCTTCTTCGTGTAAATTCAAACAAGTTGTATCAAACATGCAATCTTATAAATATATATTGTCACATGCAAAAATAATAATGGATAAATAGCACATATCCAACATTACAGTAAACAACATACATATATCAAATGCCACCACACTTAGTATAGCATCATAGAAGTCCAACATGTCCTAAAATTACAGAAACTGTATGCATATCCAACATAACATCCAAATATGAACAGAAATTTATCTATATATTTCACAACTACTAAATGAACTTGAGAAATCATTAAAGGGAAAAACATAAGTTGCATGAAGACATCCCAAAAGGTGGGTATCGAACCCCCTAGAAACATGGTGATATGGCGAACTAATACTTTACCGTGAAATATTGGGTTTCAAATTAGAAATCAAGTGAATCATTGATGATACTCCATGAAGAAGACGGTGTCGAATGTTTAACATAACACCAACTCAGAGGAGTCAACAAATGATCGACATACATAATCGCAAAAGGATGTCTAACTTGAATGATGGTAAAAATGCCAAAGCATTGCAATTATAGAAGGGGAATCCAGCGTGTAAAATAGGGAGCATTGAGCCTTAACATCTATGAAAGATGCCAAGTGTCTAAATGAAGAAGGTGAAGTAAATTGGGATGAAGATTATCTAAATAAAGCTTGAAGATGCACTATACCTTTATCTGATAACAAACATCAGAGAAATGACTAACATAATCTCACAAGTAAGAAGGAATGTAACATAAATAGGGGAGTACATATACATATAAAGATAAGATATCGGGTCTGATCTATGGTAGCCTTTGATAGATAACCAGCGACAAGTTTTTGCAAAAGTGGCCATTGTAAAGAACCAACAAGTGGCATGGGATGTCGAATGTCGATGGTAGTAGGGGTATCAAATATCAACGGATAATAGGGGATATCGAATTCCCATGGACTAGTCAAGGATGTTGAATATCATCACTCATACAAATTGTCTTTATAAAGGTTGTTAATAGATTATTATAGCACAGGGTGTTAATTATCAGCTATTATATGAGTTATCGAGTCCCTACGCATGATGTCGAGTCACACAAAAGCACTTTCTAATGTAATCAATATAGGATTAGTGAAATCCTTTAATTTTAACCTAGGAAACTTGCCAACCTTCCCGCATGATTGACACCAGTATAAATGGGAACCTACTACTACCATGAAAGGGGCAAATAATCCTTATCTCCCTCAAAATTTAAAATTTTAAACCCTAGAATGATTTTGAGAAGCAGAGGATTGATTATAATTTTTGAGACTTATGAAAATATGGACTTGGATAAACTTTACATATATTTATTGGGCAAACCATATTATTATTGCATAATAGACATGCAAATAACTAATTTTTGGACTATACCTGAAACTTATATATTAAATAAAGCCAATAAGCCCTTGCGTAAATTAAATTTTACATTTCATAACAACCACTGTTCCTATTGACATATGGACAACGAACTTTGATTTATGGGAATTGCATATTTTCTCCATTAACAACCATCAATGTATTATTGTACATTAATCTGGGTCACTTATTCTACCCTTAGACATGTCAATTGAAATTTGGAACAACTATATTACTAAATCAAAAGTCAAAAGGCGTTAAAGGGACATTATGAATAATAGCATCTTACACTGCGTCTTGGATGTTGAGCCAATTTTTAATTTAAAGCGCACCAATTCTTCTGTGCCGAAATTGTATGTGCCCCGTGTCTCCAACCAATCACAACCCCCTGATTTCCGCCTTTTGCAGTTAAACCCTTTAATTGTTCGGAGACTTAAATGTAAAAAAGCGGGAATAGAGAGATTTGATTGGTGGGCACACACGGGGACAGAGGGAGTGGGCACAAAAGAATTTCTCTCAATTTAAACAATATCATTAAGAACTCTAGAATAATTCTATATTATACTATATCATGCACCCGTCAGACCAACTTTTTTTAATATATGACATTATGGATGTGAGGTCTGTGTTTTGGTTTAATATTCCAATGCTAGAAGAGGGCTTTAACCTTCATCCTACTAGTTCTTTATCTAATTATATAAAGTTTTATTTCAATAAAATGGTTATAGCTAAGAATGTCAACATTCTAAATGAGGGAATAATACATCAATCAATATTAAGGATACTACAACTCCGTGATCTAATCCGAAAAATGTAGAGACTGGACAACCATAAGAACCAATGAAGCCAACGAATATGAAAGTTAAAATCGTAAATTTGTCACAACAATTTAATGTAATGCTAGAGATTTTGGCGAAAGTTCTTTCTCAAAACCAATTTAAAATAACAAAGCTAAATGAAGGAGGAGAGATAATTGAATCCTTATGGAAAATGAAGATATTTCGGTACTTAAAAGCAGTGGCAAAAGCGCAATGGACCCATAAAAAAAGAGAAGAGCCCAAAAGTAGGGACCAAACATAATTTCTCTAAAATCATAAGCAAATAATAAGGCCAAGGTAGATTAACAAAAGGAGAATCAAGAAAATATAGCAGAAAGGTTTATTAAACAATCAAGTATCTCAATCCAACGTAAAGAAATCAAACCTTATAGAGAGGATTACTGGGATGATGAAGCCGACTTTAGGGATACATCTAATAAAATTGTGAAAGACACAGCCGATCATTAAGGGATGAGGACCCATGATCCTAAGATCAATAATAACTTTCGTGTAGCCAAATTCTTTGATAAGATAATGTCATTTGGAATTCTATCACACGTCATGATCCCATCATTAAAGTATAATGAAACCACTAACCTCAAAAGCCATCTTTTTTCATTTGAGAGACAAAATGTATTTGCACAATGATTTTGGAGTAGCATGTTCTATACATATCCCTATGACTTTTCAAGGGTCAGCGGTTAAGTGGTACATGCATTATAGAGAGAAAACCATTCACTCTTAGGAACGGTTGTCTTATGAATTTTCAGTGCAATTCTATGTGTTTGAAGATCCTACTATAGGTTCTAGTGTGCAAGCCAATGTTAAACAAAGGCCAAGAGAGTTTCTTGGCGAGTACCTTAGGTGATTCAATATGAAGGCATTAAAGATAGAAAACACTCTTTATAGATAAAAAATAATGGTAATATGTTCAAGGATAATTAAACATACCTCGTTTTGGATGGAACTCTACATTCATATGTATACAGGTCTTTATGGTCTTCACTTTCAACCGACATGTTCATCCATTTGGATTAAATGCATTACATTAAGAAAAAGTTCCAATCAAAGAAGGTATAAAGGAAACTTAGTTTTGATCTCCCTAACAAGAAGCTAGGGTGAGATAAAATCGGATGGGAAAGATAGGAGGAGATCCAAAAATCCAATTGTCTTCCATGTTTTTCTATAGCTAAATGTTAACAGGAAATCAAGTTAACACTTCCAAGATGTTTAGAAGACTTAGGCTAGACAAATAAATCTTGTTGATTTATTTGTCAACGTCTTGTCGATTCGTTAAACATGATTTTGAATTAACGACAATCGGAAGTATAAACTTGTTATTTAATCACTTTATTTTATATAAGGATGACAAGAAAACTTATTTCTTGCAATCAAAATTAAACTAATTGTCCCTAATTTGATTTAGGGTTAAAAATGCAGGTCATAATAAAAGGACACAAGGTTGGCAAAGGAAAGAAAATTAGACCCTCAACACAACGCCCTCCAGCCTCTGTCTATTGAGGCAGTAGGGTCTATTGACCTAATATGTAACAACTGAAACTCTATCTGGTCCAGCTTTTTTTTAGAAAAAAAAATTCTAAATCTGAAACCACTGAAACTTGAGTTGGCTTGCCTGGTATATCGCAGAAAAGACAAAGATAATATATATATATATATATATATCAGAGCTCAATAAAAACATCTCATATCGGAATGGATAAAATATAATAATCAAATATAGCCTTATTGAAATAATGACACTTCCTAATGAGTGTCCAAAGGCTACCAAATCTCTGCATAAATCTAACCTACGAGTATGTTATAAGGAGGGGGTCAGAACACAAGTTCTGGCGAGAGGACAAATAATACATTCTGAAATAACCCTACGTATACCGTTATGTTAGGTTTTCTTAATTATTAGGTTATTCGTGTTAACAACACTCTAGGCTCTGCTCACACATCGCACCTACCTACTCCTTAGTAGATTAAACTAAATATAATATATATGTAGTTATGAACAACATCTCAAGGTACTTTCTGACACCCCACGTCCATTAATATCACTCATTAGGAGAATGCAATAAGTTTCGTAAAGCGTTAAAGGTAAAAAGAAACATAACATTTCAAGGTAGATATAAAAATAGCAACGGAATAAAAACTAACTTTATTAATCATAAAGCATCTTGGCTCAGAACATCATATGTCTGCATTACATAAAAACCAGTACATCATAAAAACTTTTGTCTTGCTTTTAAACATCAGAGTACAAAATAAAAGAAGCAAAATCCCCAAATAAAAGCATAGCCACAGTAGCAAAGATAGGAGATTGAGCAATACAACAAAATGATAACAAAATCCTGGTTAAGCTTGAGTATTCCCACCCTAAAAACCTAGGGGGAAATGGAAGAAAGAAGAGGAAACAAAAGGGTTAGACATAAAGTCTGGCGAGTCAAGCTACTTTTAGCAAGTAAATAAGTAAAAGTAGCATGACAGGCATATAAAGTGGATAAGAAAGATAACACCATAAAAGGCAGGTATGACAAGGTAAACATGATAGAGTGTATACACTTCTCTAACGATTACTCTTATTCTCTGCACTATTATTAGTATAACAGAATGAGATGATCCCAACAACTATAAGATGGTAGACTTAGGCGTACTTCTAGTGAGAGGTTTTAACCCCATACAATCCATATGCAGCTCAATGCTAACAGGCTCCTAAACATTACCAGAGTCTAGATGTACCCTAACCACTACCCTAATCGATCGGCTCCCTACTCCGTAGATAACCTGTGCATACCCCACAGTTGGAGGTATCACTTCCTAAAGTGGCAACCCTTCAGGATATGCACAATCATATTTACTGGTGTCACGGTCGTCTTATCCCCGTCTGCCCGGCCCATGCACGCACATCTCCCCGGTCGGTTTTGCGCTGCCCACACCGTCCTTCATGTTTGTATCTCTTACAATCAGCCCAGTAAGCGTGCCCCGACTCCGACCTAGGGCAGAGTCCTCGTTCAATAACGTTACATGGGTTACTGACTGAAATGGGTCCCACACACAAGATGATACAAGCTCTCCCCTTTATCTTGTATCCCCGTTAGGATTTCCTCAGGTTATGTATACCTATTGGTGTCTTTAATTACATAACCCCCCTTTGGTTAAGTTTGTGGATATATATATATGAATATTATCCACCCCCTCAGGTTTACTTAACCCACCCACTATTTAAACAAATTTACTTAACCCCTATTCAAATTCATGTTCATACAATCCCTATGGACTCAACTAGGTTAAGTATTCCAATTCATTACCATGTCCATTTATGGTTATAATGTGCTAGACCTCCCACATTAAACTTACAACTTGTGGATGCTAGTTAAGTCGGGTGGCTCCGGGCAGACTTCTTCCATAAGTTGGGTTTAACCTCGTGTCATAACACGTCTCATATTTGTGTATCTAGACCTCTAATATTAGATTCACCAATTGTGGTCGCTGGATATGTCGGGCAGTTCCGGGCAGGCTTCCACCACAAGCATAATCTAACCTCGTGTCTAGGCACAGTTACAGTTTCTAGTTACTGTAATCCTAGGCGTTTCATTACTAACCAATTCTTACCTATGTCGTTGTAGGTTCCATTCCCCTTTTTCCCTAATTATGTTCATAGTGAATTATATGCCCTAAATTCTTATACATAAACATTATTAAGTTATGCCAACATCACCTTTTTACAAGTTCTACCCAATTTCAATGTTTTCCTCTCGTTCCCCATTTAACGTGTTAGCATATTTCAACGGCATGCCTAGGCTCGAAAGTAGCCTGGCTATATAAAATAAAAGGGAAAGATAAAGGGAAGAAGACAGAGATAGTTATACTAACAAAATTGACATAATATATAATGGCGTAATGTTAAGATGGACATATAAGAATAGATCTGCTGAACTTTTGACAATAAAACTAGTTCTAACATGGTATAGATGTTATAATAGGCGTGATTAGTTGTAAACAAGGATTTAGATGTCCAACTAATGACAGATCCAAATTAACCACAAACATGATAGGAACACGATGATCTAAATAGTGAATTCGATCTATAATCAAAAGTAGAACTAACAAGATAAAGGTTAAGATCCAAGTCATGGTTAATTCAGAATCTCATGGACAACTTACAATAGATGTGGTATGATTCAGTCACGAGGATAGATCCAAATTACAGTCATAACATGTTTTACTTTTAATTATTTAAATCTAAAGGTAACTTAAACTCACAGCGTTTGGATCTAGAAAGATAGAAGAAGAATAACAAAGCTTGGATCACAGATCTACACTTGAATCTCTAAATTTGATTGCAGAAGAAGAAAAAGATTTGATTCAGTCCAGGCACCGACAGCATTTAGGCTTCCGTTGATTTTAATGTGAGAATACTGGAGAAATGAAGCCGTATATATAGTTGTCAACCCCCAGAATTTCGAGATAGATGCAATGACGCAGTCCGTTTCCCTTAATTCTGAATATGAAATTAATTATTCTTTAATTTATCCTCTTTAGTGTTGTTAAAATTACGGGGTATTACATTCTCCCCTACTCAATGGATTTCGTCCCCGAAATTTTCATGTTAAGTAGAATGTATACCCTACCATCCACATCCATCTACTCATCCACCAATCACTGGCATCCATCGTCCTTACAAGATTTCTAATTTTTATATAAACATATGCAAAGGTGTGTGCATATGTCCGAATACTAATGCGAAGTTCAGGCGGTCTACTAATTCAATCAACCTCCTTAATGCAATGTATGTTAGTGTCATGAATCCAAGATGTGTGCAACAATCCTATTATAACATGTAAGTTCTATATGTGTGCACAATCACCCATTCAAATGCAACATCCATATGATGATACACTTAATTTCATCCATGAAGAAAAAGAAAATGCACAAAGATCCATATGCAGTATGAGAGTGATTGAGCCGATCTAGTGCCTAATGTGTGTGTATATGCATCCATTGGCAACCACTAGCAAACACTTGCATCCGCTTGCATCCATCAAACATAACATGTCTCAAACACATGCTTACATCCATGGGATTCCAATCTAAAGGTCGATGATTCAATTGATAGGTTATACTTAAATGATAGAAACAAGCATAAATAAAAGCTTTGGAAAAGGAGTTAAGAACATACCCTCGAAAAGAAAAGGGTACGAAGCACAAATCTTGTCTTCGGTCTCCCAAGTCGCATCCTCTGGGTTCTCTCCCGATTGAACCTTCATCAACTTGACTTCTCTATTGCATAGCTTCTTAACTTCTGATCCAGTAATACGGGAAGTAACTCGTCTGATTGTCGCCTCCCGTTCCACCTCTACTTTCTCCAATATACTCGGCTCAACTACTTCTATTGTATCATTCAAGCACTTCTGCAAATGAGAAACATGGAAAACATCAAGAACACCGGATAGTCTCTCTAGTAGCTTTACTCTATAGGACATTTGGCCAATCCTTTCTGTTACGGTAAATGGCCCTACAAATCTTGGTGCCAATTTTCCTATAGATCCGAAGCAAACCACATTCCTCAAAGGTGAAACTTTAATGAAAAACTTATCTCCTACTTCAAATTCAATGTCAGTCCTTCTCTTGTCTGCCTAGAATTTCTGCTTATCTTGAGCGGTCTTCATTCATTGTCGGATAAGATCAATCCACTCAGACGTTTCCCTAACCATATCTGGTCCAAGTAATAACCTTTCCGTAGATTCCCACCAACAAGTTGGTGACCTACATGGTCATCCATATAATGCTTCGAAGGGTGCCATGCCAATGTTAGCTTGATAACTGTTGTTGTAGGCGAACTCTACTAAAGGAAGATGCTCTTCCCAAGTCCCTCCGAAGTTTAGGATACACAGCCTCAAAAGATCCTGTAGAACTCTGTTCACCTTCTCTGTCTTCCCATTGGTCCGAGGATGATAAGCGGTGCTCAAACATAACTACGTACTTAATGCTTCTTGCAAGCTCCTCCAAAATTCACTGGTGAAAATGGGGTCCTAATTGCTTACGATACTAGAAGGTACCTCATGAAGATGGACTTTCTCTCGAACATAAACTGCTGCCAACCATGCTGTCGTCCTCTTACTCTTAACTGGAATGAAATGGGCACTCTTAGTAAGTCTATCTACCACAAACCAAATACTGGTGTTGCCTTTCTTTGATCTAGGCAAACCATCTATGAAATCCATAGAGACGCTCTCTCACTTCCAATGTGGAACCTGCAAAGGATGAAGTAAACCACCGGGCTTATTTTGCTCAGCTTTGACTTGCTGACAAACCAAACATTGAGAAACAAATTCTGCCACATCTTCCTTCATTCCAACCCAAAAGAAAACCCTCTTCATATCCCTATACATCTTATCACTGCCTGGATGAATAGTCATCTTAGAATGATGGGCTTCTTCTAGGACTATTTTTAACAATCCTCCAGTTTAAGGAACATAAACCCTTCATCTGATCGTAACCACCCTTTATCGTCTATGGAATATCTATTGAGGTGACTAGAAGTCTCCCCTTTACTAAGCCTATCCAAAAGGTCTAAAATCCACGGATCATCTCACTGCGAAGCTCCTATCTGATCCATAAGAGTAGGTCGTATATCTGGCGATGCAAATAAACTAGGAAAAAACACGGTGGAAGTCTAAAATCAAAAGTCGATATGAACTCTAAGCTTTTCCTTTCCATAAACAGAGGAATTAAGGCCATCCTTTGCCTTCTTAGTGTGTCTGCCACCACATTACCCTTGCGGGGGGTATAAGCAATCTCGAAATCATAAGAAGCTAGGAACTCCATCTACCTTTGCTGCCTTAAATTAAGATCCTTCTACAAGAACAAGTACTTGAGAGATTTATGATCGGCCTACAACTTGAACTTCTCTCCAAGCAAATAATGACGCTATGTCTTAAGCACGAACACTATGGTAGCTAGCTCTAAGACGTGGGTAGGGTAGTTCTTTTCATGAACCCTTAGTTGTCTACCTCCATAACATACCACCCTTCCTTCTTGCATCAGAAGCGCACCAAGCCCTGTACCACATGCATCGGTGTATACTGTAAATATTTTGTTCCCATTGGGCAAGGTCAATACTGGGCTATTGTCAGAGCCCTCTTTAATCGATGGAAAGCAACATCACAATCTATATCCCACGAAAATGCCAAATTCTTCTTCGTCAGCCTGGTGAGTGGGGGCTGATATCTTTGCGAAGTCCTCAATGAACTTTCGATAATAACTTTCCAACCCCAGAAAGCTTCTCACCTCCGTTGCATTCTTCGGAAGCTGCCAATTCTGAACTGCAACCACCTTTGCGGGATCTACCGCTATCCCTTCTTTAGAAACCATATGCCCTAGGAATCTCACCTCTTTCCTCCAAAAGTGGCATTTGGAGAACTTTGCCTTAAGCTGATGCGCACGGAGAGTATTCGAAACCCCCCTCAAATGTTAGCCATGTTCTTCTTCGTTCTTTGAGAAGATCAAGATATTGTCAACAAAGACCATGACAAATTTATTTAGAAACTCTTGAGACACTTTACTCGTCATATCAACAAAATAGGCGGGTGCATTCGTCAACCCAAAAGGCATAACTAGCCATTCAAAGAAACCAACTGGAGTCCTAAAAGCGATCTTATCTACACTGTCCTCAGCCACCCTCAACTGATGAAATCCTGTGGCCAAATCTAACCGAGAAAATACTGAGGTGCCAACAAGTTGGTCTAATCTTTTAATCATGTGCTTGCTTTAACTTATCACATTGCTAATTAAATTGATTATTTACACACTCATTTTCTATTCAAGTTACTGGTTTATTAGCTTCTATTTGGCCGCTTACTTTCCCTAATCATCCCTACGTTGTTGGAAAGGACCATTTCTATGAGGTAATTATTTCCCCAATCAGCCACACGCTACAGGGATGGACTCCCGCTTATTATTATTACATTCATTAAACTTAATCCTCCCAGTTATAATTTACTAATAATAGGCCTACTTTATCCTTTCTCATTTAATTATAGTGTCATGTTATATCGTTACCACAATCATTGTTGTAGTTTTTCTTATTAACTTAGTTCCTTAACTAAGGTTTATTAATAAGTTTTCCTTTCGTCATTAATAATAACCTACGTTATAATTCCACTTGCTCTAGGACAAGCCTAACTGTTATATTTCATTCTTATTCATATAATTAATTATAATAGTTATATGTAATGACCCAGATTTTTCAGCCATTTTAATTTGAACATTTGAACTTGTTTTAAATGTTGAATTAGAAATATAAATGGATTTTTATATGGAATTCATTAATAAAAATGAAGTTTGAACGTATAATGTATATTTAATTTAAAACAAGCTTGCAGCAGCACGGTAGTTCGTAATATTGAGTTTTGGACTTTAATTAAATATATTGAATCCAATATAAGTCAGAATTCTTTGAAATAAGAATCATCTGAATCTAATTGATTATAAATTTCTAATAAAAGAGAAAAATCGAGATTTCAACTTATAGATTGAGAGATATGTCAAAATCAAATTTTCTGGAAGTTTCTATGGAATAGTTTATGAACCATTACGATTTATTTAACAAATACAAAGGAGTTTTATATAATTTGAACATTTGTGAACTTAGAATTTTTAATGTTTAGTTTAAATCCAAATTAGTTTATCTTGAAGCTATATGATATTTCCATTTGAATATATACGATAATAACAATAATTTATTATTATTAAATTGTTTTAAAATTAATAAATATTTCATCAATATTATATAATCTTTAAGAATAGCCCATTTTCAAATGACCTTCGTTTTCGATTAAAGGAATTTTACTAAATCTGTAATAGCTAATTATTGTAAGATTTCAAACTTGGAGCCAATCAGAGTTGTTTTGTGAGCGTACGAAATTTAAATCTGAACTGACTAATAACTTAAAATCAAAATAACACTGTTTTTACAAATGAAGTTGGATTTTGACCAAGCATATTTTATTGGGTTTGGAATGTCAAGATATAGCAGTGCGTCCATTTTCATTTGATTGGATCTCATTTGTGATGTTACAGATTAAGAACACTCAACGACAATCAGCGGTAGATTAAAATAACCGAATAAAACCAACGTATTAGAGAAAATTATTACAAATATGTCAACCATGTTGTACAAATTTGAGATGCGCAGGCTTATATATGAACGAACGTGCAGCTGCCTTATATTTTTTAGCTAACCTATGCACATGCCCAAGCATGCAAACACACAACCTATATATTAATGAAAAGTTGCCTACCCAAATTTCTTATGCATAACACACATGCATCCTACACATTTAATACATACATATGCTAACCTACTGTCTAACGCACATGCCTAATGTATACCACCTGATAGTTACGTTGTTTCTATCCAATTTTCTCCCCTCCTATATAAGCATGCCATTTCTTCTTTCTACCCAGCGAGCAGAAAGGAAACCAAAATCCTCCTCTCGAATATATAATCAAACCTCCTTAATCATGTAGTATTAGGCAAAATGCCTAACTAAAAAAATGTATAGGGGATTGAACTCGACCTATGTCCTAAGTCTAGTGGCATATGACATACTCTGGTGGCTGGATAATGAGGTTGAATAGTGGATCTTGCGTGTAAGTTTTCTGGTAGAGTAAGGCTTCGAGCCGGATCTAGTTTTAGGGCGATGGGGGGTCGAAGGCATTTGCGATGGTGGTGGCGGCAGCGGCCTTCGATGAAATGTAGGTGGTGAAGTTCGTTGTTGAAGGTGGGGGATGTATGTGTTTCAATGGATGGCGATGGTGATTGTTAGGAGTTGGGTGGTTGGCTGACAAAGGCAGTTAGTCGAGGAGACAATTCTGGTGGTAGTATGGGGTCAGCTCCGATCGTTGAACGTGGCAGCAGCGGTAGTGCATGTTGTTCAATGAAGCATATACGAGAAGTAGTTCCAGTGATGGAGAGGAGGAAGGCGCAGTGCTGGTGATAATAGGGGGTCGGGTTAGATGGTCAGTGTTAGTGCAGCGGTGAGATGATAAGGATGCGGTGGTGAGAAGACAAAGGAGTCGAAGTGGGTATTTCTTCGTACAGAAGGAAGAAGTATTAAAACGAGCCTAATTAAGGTTTATAAATAACAATTAGTTAGTTAATCAACCATTTAGAAATTAATTATTTAATTAAAAATCGTGCACTTATAATGTGTATAACTCTTACATACGTCATCAGAATTGGACCAAACTAGAGACACTAGAACTGCGTCGACAAGCATTTCATGTCGGAGCCAATTTGGATAGAGATGGAAACTAGCTGAGATTTTTAATTAAATTAAATGCATGTTTAATTTAATTAAAACGAACCGTTTAAACGACGAATTAGATGAAGGTAAGTATAACTCACTCTGTTTGACACAATTATATTTCATATAAGTCAGGATTTTAAATTTGTGTGTTGCGTTTTCTAATTATTGGATGATTTGATGATTGTTTGGATGTATGCTGAATATTTTTGTATAGGTTAGTTAAAATAAACGTTCATTTGATTCAACTAAAATCAATCATTATTTTTAACGATTATAACCAATTGAGGTAACTTACCTTATTGGTCATGTTTATATCAATATAAACGTGTTAAATTTAAAGGGCTGATGTTAAATTGTCGTTATTGGCTGTTTATAGAGATTATCAGTTTAATTGGATATTCTAGTGGATGATTTTATTTGATTTAACCTATTTGTGATCAAGGAAGAACAGGTTGGAGGGATCTATCTGGATTCCCCAAATATATTGATATTATTTACCATCATATTGTATGAACTGTTGAAGCAATATGATTGAATGAATGTTTTGGTTGTATATTGTTGAATTGAAATTTAAAGTTGTTGTGTTATTAACCCATGGGAAGTATGGTTTAAGTAATTAGCAGCAGATTGCTTAAGTATCCATTGTTTTGTAAACATTGATTTACCATCAGGTGAACTGACAGAAATAAGGTTATAAATTTATTTTACAACAGAAATAAATTTTGAAGTCCTTTTTATATCAATTATTTTAAATAAAGGTTTTATCAAAGGAAAATTCAATACTTATTATTTTATTATTTATAAGTAATTATAAATTAATTTTATAAGGAAAATTCTTGTGTTTAAACAAGTTTTATAAGCATGTAAGTTCGGAATTAACCTAAGGGTTAATAATTGGTATTTTTTTTTAAAGAAACCATTAAGTTGACTATTTTAATTAATTGTTAATTAATTTAAATGGAAAGACTAATTGGAATTAATTCACAAGTTAACCATAGTTTCTTGGTGACTAAGTCAACTACTGTAACTGGAATTGATTACTAAATGAATTTGTTGATAATTAAATTAATAAACGATAGTTGTGACAAAAAGTTGGAACTTAATATGGATTCTCAAAGGGTTGAACAATCTTTTAATTAATTGATTTTAAAGACAATTATTGAACTATTAATTATTTAATGAAGTTAATTATAAATTAATAACCTTTAAGAAAAGATTAAATATTATATTAATAGTTAATGCTGAAGTAAACTATTTTAAATAATATTGAAATTGATTATTATTTAATAGCGATAAACCAGTAATTTGAATTTCATTCAATGGAGTTTATTGAGGTCTAAAGACCTGTTTATAATTAAAGGGAATTTTAAGTAAAATTTATTAATATTAATGTAAATCAGGTTTATGATAAATTCTTATTAAGAATTCCATTGTTTGGATTTTACAAAATCCAAATGTAGCAAAGTATAAAGCCAAGTTTGTAAAAAGGAGAATGTTGTAAATGACCTCAAGCCTCATCAATTGGGGAAATGACAAAAATCGAGCAGGCAACATGGCTATGTGGGTCATTCCCATTGGTGTGTATTGTCACCACCTAGGGAAAGTTAATTTTGTTTCTTCTATCGCTTCTTTATCTCCACAGAATACGGTGGTCGACCAACTGTAGGGTGATAATATATTCGGTACACTCAGGTTGAATGAGTAGCCGATCATGCATGGTCAAGTTGCAAGACATACTTGATCAACCCTAGTGTATTGCTCTCTAGAGGTACATTATCGGAAAATGGTCTCATATCTTTTCATAGGTTGAAATCCATTCTCCAATAAGCTCCATATTGTTTTTTATTATATACTAAGTATTTGGAGCGCGAGATGCAAGCATTATGATAAATGGTTATTTATTTGATATAGACACTATTATAATACCACCGGATTTGATTTCAAAAATGTTTTGTTTAATGACCCGCAAATTTGTACCATTTGAGTTGACTAAATACAACACACATCCAACCCAAATTGCACAGAAATATGAATCTTTATGGGTAAAAATGAAAATATAGAAGAAGAACATAAATAACAACATAGAATCTCACATCACAGCGGAATAAAATATAATATATAACAACTATTAAATACAGAATTTTGTACCATACATACATACCATCATCAAAGTACAACATAACACATCACAGCGGATATAAACTCTAAATAACTATCTAATGCTGAAGCCTCTTGCTCTAATTTCCTTCAAGTGAATCTATAAAATCATGACTACACAACTGCCCGTACAAATTTGGGCAATAAAGAGTTTATGGTAAAAGAAAACAAAATAAACTTTACGTTAGTCATAGGACTGGTGTGAGTAAACTCCAACCACTTAATTTAACTTTTAAAAATCCATTTAGAGGAAAGGATAATAGTAAGACCAATCCACACATGAACACAAATGGTTTTTACCTTACGACAACCCAAAATATTCTTTATATCTACTCTTATAATATTATATATTTGAAAGGCGGTAAGACTAGAGATTTGATGTAGATCTAGAAAAAGGCCTTTAGAAAAGAAGTTGATGAAGAGTATCCTTTCGCATCTAAAATTTGGCAGCCTCCTAACCTTTCCCCAATTTTTATTTATTTCTAGAGAATAATAGAGTGGAGGAAAAAGATGAAGAAATATTGGTGTAGGGGAAAGAGTAAGGGTTAGTAGTCTATTTATAGGTGTGATAGGATAGTATAGGCCATAGGATATTGGGGTCTTAAACCAAACCGCAGAAAACACATCAGCATGAGTCAACATTTTTTTTCTAAAAGCAGGCTAATCTGGCCAAGCACAGGTCTTGCTTGGTCTCGAAGTAGATCGACCCACCTCCAATGTTGGTTGACACATGTATCGTCCCAGGGGTCGACGCAGGGGTCAACCCATATAGAGCCTGGGTCGCCCGTTGATCGTTGCACCATTTCTGAATTAATGAATTCACTAATAAAAATATTTAATTTTAATTCAAGCTTCGACTGATCATAACTTGTTCATACGTAGTCGATTTACGCAAACCAAAAGTCTATCTGAATTAGAATTTCGTGGCGAACGCAGCGGTGAAGTCCATTTTATCTGGTTTTGAATATTATACTAATTAATATTCGATTTATTAATCTTCTTCATATAATTATTGTTTATTAAAATTTGTGGTGTTACATTCTCCCTACCTTAAAGGATTTTTCCCCAAAATCTCTAAAGCTAGAAGAATGTTATTAATGTTATCAATCATTATCTACACCTATCTACTCATCCATCAACCACTGGCATACATTGTGCTTAAATTTTCTAACGCTTGTATGAACATATGCAAAGGTGTTGTGTGTATGTCCCTAAGATAATGCGGAAATCAGATGGTCTACTGATTCAGTTGACCTCCTTAATGCAGTTCATCTTTGTGTCATGTATCCAGTATGTATGAAAAAGAGTCCTAATGATACAAATAAATTCTATATGTATGCGACAAGCATTCACCAAAATGCAACATCCAAGTGATGTTTCAAGCATTTCCATCCATATTTAAAGTAAATTAAAATGCACATGCATCCATATGCAATATGTAAGTGCTCCAGTTAAGCTGATCCTTAATCTAGTGGCTAGTGTGTATATGTGTCCACTGCATCCACTAACAAATACTTGCATCCACTTGCAACCATCAAACATAACATGTATCAAGTACATCTTTTCAACCATTCCTATCATTCATAGGCTTCTATCTAAGAATCAAGATTCAAATGATGGGAAAAATAGATTCAAATTCAAAAGCTTAGAAAGGAATTAACAATGTACTCTCAAAGAGAAACAGAAAAGAAACATGAATCTTATCTTCGGGTTCCCAAGTTGCATCATCACGATCTTCTCCCGATTGTACCTTAACCAGCTTGACCTCCTTGTATCATAGCTTCTTGACTTCCTATCAGAGTACTCGGGTAGGAACATTTCTGAATAATGACTCCTTCTCTATCTCTATATCCTCAAGGTTACTCGGCTCTATTACTTCTATGAAATCATGTAGACACTTCCTCAAGTGTGAGAAATGGAACACATTGTGAGCTCCCACCACTCCGCCTGGGCTATCTGACCTATCCTCTCTACTATGGGGAATGACCCTACAAACCTTGGCGCCAACTTCCATGTCGAGCCAAAGCAAACAATGTTCCTCAAAGGTGACACCTTGCTAATTACCATATCTCCTGCCTCGAACTCTAAGTTAGTTCTCCTCCAGTCGACATACGACTTATGTTTATCCTGAGCTGCTTTCATTCGTCTTTGAATCAAGTCTATCTTCTCTGAAGTTTCTTTAACCATCTCAGGCCCAAGTAGAAGTCTGTCCATAGACTCCCACCAATGTATAGGAAATCAAAAGGGTCATCCATAAAGTGCCTTAAAGAGCGCCATACCAATACTCGTCTGATAACTATTATTGTAGGTAAACTCTACCAATGGGAAATGTTCCTCCTAAGTCCCTCCGAAGTCTAGGATACACAGTCTCATTAAATCCTCAAGAACCCTATTGACCCTCTTTGACTATCCATCCGTCTGAGGGTGATAGGTGGTGCTAAGTCGTAACTGTGTCCCTATTGCCTCCTGCAAGTTGTCATACTCTTGGTCTTGATTAGGACAAAGTGAGCGCTCTAAGTCAATCTATCAATTATAATCCAAATACCGGTGTTGCCCTTCCTTGATCTAGGCAGACCATCTATAAAATCCATAGAGATGCTCTCCCACTTCCACTATGGTATGTCTAGAGGCTAAAGCAATCCAACGGGTTTTCTATGTTCAGCCTTCACTTGCTGGCAAGTCAAACATTGCCCCACAAATTCCGCCATGCCCTTTTTCATTCCAGTCCAATGAAAAACTCTCTTCGTATCTCTGTACATCTTGTCACTGCCACGATGGATAGTCAACTGAGAGTGATGGTCCTCCTCTCGAACTGATCTCAACAAATCATCGACCCTGGGAACTTACAGTCTTCCATCTCGTCGTAGCTCCCTTCTCCAATCCACAAAATACCTAGAAAGGTGGCTAGAGGTCTCTCCTCCACTGAGCCGATCCATAATGTCCACTAACTGCTAATCCTCATGCTAACTGGATCCTATGCGTTCCAAAAGAGCAGGTCGCATCTCCAATGATGCCAACAATCCGGGTGCAAAATCCATAGATAGTCTAAAATCGAATGATAAGATAAACTCCAAGCTTTGCCACTAAAATATAGTGGACTCAAGGCCATCCTTTGCCTACTCAATGTATCTGCTACCACGTTCCCCTTCCCTGGGGTATATGTTATCTCAAAGTCGAAAGACACAAGGAAATCCATCTAATGTTGCTATCGTAAATTTAGATCCTTCTGCGAGAATAAGTACTTGAGTGACATATGATTCGTAGCTCGATCTTCTCACCTAGTGAATGGTGCCTCTATGACTTGACCACAAACACTATTGCCACCAACTCCAATTCGTGGGTAAGGTAGTTCCACTTGCCCTCAATTGCCTATTCCCATAGCAGACAAACCTACCTTCTTGCATCAACACTACACCCAAACCCATGCCACAAGCATCCGTGTAGACGACAAACATCTTATTACAATCAAGAAGAGTCAAAACAGGAGCTGGTGTAAGAGTCTTCTTTAATCTCGAGAATGCATCCTCGCAATCTATATCCTAAGAAAAAACTAGATTCTTCTTTGTTTGACGGACAAACGAAGCTGAGATCCACGCAAAATCCTTAATGAACTTTCTGTGGTAACCCGCCAATCCTAAGAAATTCCTAACCTCTATCGCATTCTCAGGGGATTTCTAATCTTGAACTGCGACAACCTTAGTGGCATCCACCGCTATTCCATCCTTGGAGACAACAAGCCCAAGGAACCTTACTTCGTTCTTCTAGAAATGACAGTTAGAAAACTTAGCCTTCAGCTGACGTACTCCGAGAGTGCGCATAAGCTCTCCTAAGTGTATGGCATGCTCTTCCTCACTTCTTGAGAAAACCAGGATATCATCAAAAAAACCACTATAAACTTATTCAGATACTCCCTAAATATCCAACTCATCAAATCCAAAAAGTAAGCAGGTGCATTGGTCAGCACAAATGGCATAACCATCCACTCAAAGAATCCAGCAGGAGTCCCAAAAGAAGTCTTGTCTATGGTGTCATCCGCTACCCTAAGACGATGAAATCCTATAGCTAGATCTAACTGTGAGAAAACTGAAGCGCCCACTAACTGGTCGAACAAATCATATATCCGTAGGAGTAGGTGTCTATTTTTCTTGGCGAGCTTATTCAACTCCCTTTAGTCCACGCACAGACGGAGGGTGTCATCTGCCTTAGTTGCAAAGATGACTGGCACTCCCCACTCAGAAATGCTCTGTCTAGTAAATCCCTTCTCGAATAACTCACCCACTTACTGAATTCTCTCCTCTCTCTAGGACCCATGTGACATGCTAGTAAAGCAACAGTCTTTGCATTCTCCACCAAGTATATTCCAGAATTCTATCTTTGGCCTGGGAGATAATCCTCTCACCTCAACAAACACGTCTGGAAAGTCTCTGACTATGGGTATCGAACTGAGATTATCAACAAAAGCATCAAGAGAATCTAGGAAACTAATCATAACTGATCCCGTTGGTCACAAGAAATCTCGAGAGTTCTACTGTGGCATGTCAAAATCCTAACAACTCTCCTCTCACAATGGAGAATGACACCATACATAGCTAGCCAATCCATTCCTTAAATAAGCGTGTACCCCATAAAACTCAAAACGTATGCGTTACACTCAAACTTGATGCCAAGAATAGAAATTATCAAACCCCTACATATCATAGATAGTGAGTTGTACTTCCTATGAGGCTTGAGACCACTACATGATCAGAAACTATACAAGTATCAGATGCAGACTATCAGCAACAGAACTGGATATGAAAGAATGAGAAACACCAGAATTGAACAAAATCCTAATTGGAGAGTCAAAAAGAGAAATCAAACTTTCTATGGTGACTTTCCTACCTTGGTCCCGACTACCAGTCTGAGTTGTCTCATGTGCATGAACTTGTGCTCCGGATGATTTTGCCCCATGACTCTGCTTCTTATGGTATTGTTTGGTGTAATGTCCAATCTGTCACAGTGGAAACAAGCATTCTTAGTCTATCTACAATTTTTGACAAAGTGTCCCTCCTTACCATAGCCATGACACCTAACATCCATCTTTATTTGTGCCTTATCAGGTTTTCCTCTCTTCGTCGCTGCTTCCTTCTTAGGATACCACTTTTTCTTTTCTATTTTGGGCTTAACCTCTTTCGTCTTTTCCTCTTGCTTGTCCACTTTCCCATCCTCATGCATCAAGGTCATGTTCACTAGTCTCTCAAATGTACCTCTAACATGTATATGTGGCATCGCTAGTCATCGGAACAGTTGATTCATCCCTCTCGCAAATCTCAAAGCCTTCTTGTAAGGAGTGTTAACTAGATCCAAGCCATACCTCGCCAATTTATTAAAGCTACTCACATATTCTTTGACCGTCATACTTTATTGCTTCATACTTAAGAACTTCTCCAGTTGCATCCCTTCTTCCGCTTGTGATAAGAACTTCATTCTGAATCTATCCTTTAACTCATCCCATGTTGTCACCATCTTCCATGCCTTCACTAATACAATGCTTCCGCCTTCAGCTGCCAAGCAACAAACTGAAATTTCCTTCAGCTACAAGCCTCTACGTAACTCTCTGTTCCAAGAAATGGCTTGCTTCCCATCGCGTAGAAATCCTTACTGAGCTTAGAGAAGTTAACTACTGGATGAGTGGAATTACTGCGGCTGCAGCTGGGGGTGAGACATTTCCTTGCACTCCGCAAGGTGTCGTAGCCTTTACATATCTACAGAACCATGTTGGAATGGGAATGCCCACAGGGAAATTGGAATCTCCAGACATGCTGAAAAGAGAAGAGACAAAGATTCAAAAAGAGATCAAAGGAATATTGTAATTGACTTATAGGGATATATTTTTAAAAAATAGGCCATACTTGAAAATTCTTTTCTTCAAAAATACCCATTTAGAAGCCTTTTTCTCTTATCTTGTAACCTTAGGCTCTGATACTAAATGTAACACCTCACATCCCTTAATGTCACCCATATATGGATGCATTAAGTTTTGTGAAGCACAATATGTATACAGTAATAATACAGAGACTAAAATTCACAAGACAGAATATAAAATACAACGGAAACTTTCAAAACATTTATCAAAATTAGTCACAGCCTTACAATTTTAAATACCATACAACCATCACCATAACTAAACATCCTCGTAGAATGAGAAACAATATAGTATGAATACAAATCCACTAAAATCATATCCCTCATGAGTCATAACAATAATCATAGATAGGTATTAAAGCAATACATGAAGTAGAAAAAATAGTCCAGGCTAAATCAAAAGGTCACTACTGCTATCCTCTGCTATGAAAACCTGGGGGGAAAGGAAGAGAAAGAGAGAGAGAAACTAGGTTAGACATAAAGTCTGGTGAGTTTTAGTGATTTTTAACATAAGCATGAGTTAAAGAATTATTAAACAGATGAATAATAGTGGACATGAAAATACAATAAAGTATAAAAGTATGAAATAATGCAAGATAAGGTAAGATAAGCTTGTCATTCATATCCCCAGAATTTCTGCACCGACTATCAGAATATCAAGATTAGGTTTTACCTAATTTCTACATGGTGATCGGCACCCTAAACAGACACGAATAACCTGTGCAAACTATGGCATTCGACGATATCAGTCCCAAACCCATCAACTAAAAGACACAACCTTATCCGCCGGTGTTACAATGTCTTATCTTCCCTTTTCGGAACAATGCACGCTTATGGTTTCATTAGAACGCACCCGTACTCACCTCTAGAATTTGAGCCTCTTACAATCAAGCATCAGTAAAGCATGCCCCAGTCCCTACCTAGTGCAAGACTGAGATAATAACAAAAGGTAACTAATTGATACGGGTTCCAAGCAAATAAACAAGTAATAACTAGGTTTCCCCGAGCCCCTTATTTCCTATTAGAAAGGATCCCCTCTCAAGATTAGCTTATTAATAACACATTTTAACTTAAAACGCTTAAGTTCATTTAATAATCCAATATAACTATTTTTTTAGATTCCTAGGTTGTAATTAACAAAAGTAATCTACAACGCTTTCCCATGTCAAGTCAAGTCAAGTATATCATTATCCATATGTTTTACAATTTCAAGTTACTTAATGTCTAATTAAGTTTATTTCATCCCAATCCACATGTTTTCTGTTAACATGCTACTTAATATATAATTAATAATAACCTATTCCATTTCATAGGCTTACATATTCTTCCTTTGGAATTTACTTCAAATTTACAGTCCATGATTCCAACTCATAATATGCCCAAAATCTCCTTATTAAATATTATTTTAAATTATTCCAATTTACACAACTCAAACAGTAAAGGCCTAGGCTCTCTTTGGCCTAGGCTCAGCGCAAAACAAAGGAAAATAAGAAGAAATAGATTTAGGCTCAAAGATGAGCAAAATAAATAAATATGCATAAGAAGACTATAAATAAAACAAAGACAGAAAGGGGGTAAGGAAGAAGAATATATATAAACATATAATAGCTGAAAAAGGAATATGTAATTGACAGTAATTAAAATAAACAATAACACGTAAAAGATGAACTTATAAACACCGTTACTTTCAGATCCAATATACTTTACTGTCAATAATCCTTTTTATTTAGATTTTCTAGTCTAAAAATAACATTGAACTCACAGAGATTTGCTGTAAATCTAGAAAAAGGCCTTTAGAAAAGAAGGAGAAGCAGAGTATCCTTTTAGATCCATATTTTGGCAGCAACCTAACCTTTTTCCTAATTTTTATTTATTTCTAGAGCATAATTGAGTGGAGAAAGAAAATGAAGAAATATTGGTGTGGGGGAAAGAGTGAGGATTGGTAGTCTATTTATAGGTGTGATAGGATAGTCTAGGCCATAGGATATCAGGGTTTCAATCCAAACCATTTAAAACACATCAACACGAGTTAGCAAAAGAATTATCTTGTAGTAGACTAATCTGGCCAGGCACTAGTCGTGCCTGGTCTCGAATTGGGTCGACCCACCTCCTATGTGGTTCGACACATGTGTTGACCTAAGGGTCGACATAGGGGTTGACCCATATAGGGCTTGTGTCTCCCGTCGACTGTTGCACCATTTCTAAATTCATTAACTAAATTATTTAATTTTAATTCAAACTTCGACTGATCATAACTTGTTAATACTTTTGTTAATACTTAGTCTGATTTACGCAAACCAAGAGTCGATCTGAATCATAATTTCGTGACGAACGCAACAGTGAAGTCCATTTTGTCCAGTTTTGAATATTTTTAAATCTCATAATCACTTTTAAAATCTCATAATTTCGTGACGAACGCAACAGTGAAGTCCTTTTAAAATCTCATAATCACTTTTCATGATATTTTTAAATATCAATATTTAGGGCTAGTGACATTCAACATTCAAACCATACAATCATTAATCACAAATTTTCTAACACATCACATATTATAATATATATATAAAAACAAATAATAATAAATTTTGAGGAATCCACTTGGATCCCTCCGACCTGTTTTACCTGCATCCATCGATGTTAGATAACATAAACAATACCAATCTCGCTTCAAGGCGGGATATCGCGATATAGAAGGTCATCCAATATATATATATATATATATATATATATATATATATATATATATATATTGTGGGGCATATAAGGTCTCATCCACTAATAATACTGCGGGAAAATCCAACTACCAAGCCTAAATATAGCTAATATATATAATAACCACAATTGATCAACAATTATTCAATGCACCCAAACAACCAAAAAAAACATATAAAAATTGTATACTAATTAAAAATTCATTTAGAATAAAATTATAAATGAACCGGAGAATAAATGTACTCACCATTATTTTTAATTATCGAAAAGCAGTTTGTTTTTTGATTAAATTAAACAAGCATTTAATTTAATCGAAAATTCCAACTGGCCCTAGATGAACTCAATCCAGTTGCATTTCAAAGCTATCATTGTTACGATCATAATGTGATGGCTCACATTCAATTCAGACCTAAAACGAGTTATCTTTTTAGTTTACACTTTCACACAAAAAATATTACTAATCATCAATTTAAGGCTTAATTACATACCTTAATCCCTAAATCATTCTTTTACATCCATGCATACTGGAAACAATGAACCCACCTCTCCTTCCATCTCTCTCCTCTTATCTCCCTCCACACTTCACGAACGCAGAAACCAAAATCACCTTGCTCCCAAAAAAAAAAGCTCGTCACAGTCATCCCCACTATACAGAACTGGCACTACCCTTCCTTGTCACAACATACCATGTCAGTGTGCCCCTACAGCGCCTAAAGCGACACCATTCAGCATGGAACTTCCCCAAAAATCGACACAGGGTGCTAAATTACTTAATTAACTCAAAACCAAGCATCGTTTTCCACTTTAATACCTAAACTGAACAAATGTTCGAAACCTAGCTCATGTTAAGCAAAAATCGAGCAATAGAGGGTTTGGTCACTATCCATAATAAGCATATGTTTATGAAGAGAAGGGTTAGACAAGTTCAACGAACCCAATGATTTTCGATTTCATAGAGTATTTGAATTTTAAAAAGTTGTTGAAGAATTTTGAAAAAGGGAAAGAACGACTTTGTTTGCTGAAGAAATAAACGAAAGAAGAAAGAAAGAAATTGAAGTGAAGATGAGGGGGTATGGGTATATTTATAAAAAAATTATTATTAAATATTCTAACAAAAATAATGCCCAAAGTAACACGTCTAAATGACTAGATAAGAGCTCCAATTGCGATGAAACTTGTAATCATGCAATAACTTAATATTCCGGACATAATGGAACTGATTTCGTCGAATTCGAGATCATTTGTAAAACTTCTTTTTAATTTTCAATGTGAATCGATACACGTTTAAATTGCGCATGATCACAAAATAACTCCAGTTGACATGAAACTGGAAATTTTACAATATTTTACTCTTACGAATTTTATAAAATTAGTTTTCATTGAAATCTAAGCTTGATTTAAAATTGTTACTTTTAACATATCAAATAAAATCAAGAAATATATAATTTAAATTCAAAACAATCAACTCCTTGATAATAAATTATTATTATTATATTTTATATTAAAATAGAATTTATATTGATCATCTGAATCGTTTTGATTCAGTTTAAACTTAGAATTAAATTGTTTTAGATTGTCGCATTACGATAATTCGTTATATTCAAACCTAAGTCATATTTTAATTGTTAAATCGATAAACTTCATACAAAAATCCATTTATAATATCAAATCAATATTTTAAAACAATATTAAATGTTTAAAATTAATTGACCAAACATCTGGGTCGTTACATTCTTCCCTCTTTAAAAGAATTTCGTCCCCGAAATTACTAAGGTAGGAAAAATGCTACAAACCTATTAACATTTCAAAAACCCACTTATGTTGAAACTCAACTCTTTCCATTTCTCATCAAAATCCTTTAAATTACACCTAATTTGAAAACCATCCTTTTTTACATACAAAAACTTTCAAAAAAATTGTATTTTTTTCTATCTCCCTAAACTATTGGAGAATTTCGGCAGAGTCTTCCCTGTGTGGAGGAGCTTTTGCAATATATTAAAAGAGATAAAAAAGTATACATTGACCCACATGGTTGAAAAACAGTTGATATACCCTAATTTGGTACTTTTCATAGGAGTACCTTATATAAGCATTTATAAAGCGTGCTTGCTTAGTATATACACAACCTATGCACCAAAATAAAGCGCGATAGCTCCATATACCTGTACATACTCAACCTTTTAGTCTCATAACATTAAGTTTCAATAATTTTCATTCATCTCAAGTGTTTAAACACAAATATTAATTCCCAAATTAATCATATCATGTATATTTAACACGTACATGCTAATACAAGTTCCAATATTTAGTTTATACATCATTTCATCGTATTACACATTATACATACTCACATTCATTCAATTTAAATGATTTACAATCGATATATTCATATTCAATTCATATTCCATTCATAAGCATTTAAATTCATTCACAATGATTATAACCAATTTATTTACATCATTTACGACAATCGATAATAATTCTATGCATATTATTTGGTTGATATAATAGCCATTTATATCACTGGATAAATTTAAAATGATTCCAAATCAATTCATCAACTTCGTTTTATACCATTTTAATTCATTTAACTTGCATAAGTTAAATTTTAAATTCCAGAATTATAATACCCGGTTTTTATTTCAAATTCTTCAGAATTCATATAAATATACACATATATTTATAACCATCTCAAATCAAAACATTAAAAAATTTCAACACAACTTGTTTTCTCAAATAAATTTCCACTAGAAATTTTACTATGGTAGCAATCCATCACATAGAATCTCGAAAATAAATACAGATAATGTGGCCATCATCATCTGAATTATTTTCCAGCGATTGAAGTGATTTATGTGCTTTATCACTATAAAAATCCATCTAAAATGAATTATGTGCTTTATCATCTGAAAATATTTTTACAACCTCAAGGGAATTAAATTCTGGTTTGAATCCAATTCCAGTTCATCTTATTTCTATATTTCATTCTTATATAAATTATATTTGGTTATATATGTCCATTCAATTTTTATAATCTCATTTGATTATAATATATAGTAACCAATGCATCGATATACTATAATTTTAGAAAATTACTCCTTTTATATCAAAATTGATTTTTGGAAAAAATTATTTCATTTACCCACTTTAAAACAATATTTTCTAATTTCTCTGCTCAAGTGTTTAGAAATTCTTATCGACTCGTGGCGTCGCACGATTCGACTAGATTGTTGTATATAACGGTGTTGTATACACAATTATATGACTTTTGTTTGATGATAACAAACAAATATATTTTATTATAAATGTGTTTGTTAATGTACTGTTTTATATATACATCACAGACATGAATATAATATTTAAATTTAAATAGAATACGACTACACACGAATTCAAATATTCAACAGTATTTTGTTTAAATATAAATATTTTATTTCATACATTCAAACAGTACAACTCTTGTAACTCCACTATTTGTACATCTCACATTTCAATTTCATTTCATACATATAGAGTTTCATATATAGTACTCCTCACAACAGTTCTCATCTCACTCATATACAATTTTATATATACATTCACTTTGACTCATATACACTGGCACATATACATTCTCTGCTAAATCTTTTGTCTTTCATACTCTGTCTTCACAGCATCTTCACACTCAGTCCAGTCATCACCTGCTTACCTGTCACATGAAACACACACACACACACACACAATACACTGCAATAGAAATAAAACAGAATACATGCAAATATAAATTTTATTTTTAAAATTTTATTTGCCTCAGATTTCTGGTGTGTTTCTCATCATTTTTCATGACTCGATCTGATTTATCAATTTATCCGACTGTGTCTAGACAACTTGTGATATTCATAGTGATACACTATAAATACCACAAGGGAGTCAGTGTATATACAAAATAATTCAGTGCAGGGAAAGGTTTTTTTTATGGCTGCATATACACACGTATATAGATATACACTTGTGCACTGCTTCGCCAATCAGCAAGCAACTAAGGAGTAGCCACGTGGACCACCTCGACTCGGTGCACAATGCAAATCTGTGTGCCAATGTTAGCATAAGTGGTCGAGACATATTTAAGTGCAAGTCGACTAGACAATGAAACTTGGTAGTGCCAAATACAATAGACTGATTGGACATAGTCAAAACTGCAAAGGCACAATGCACATGTGTACACTTTTTAATGCACAAGGTAGTGTACAACAGCAGCTAAAACAACATAGTACAAAGGCAAAGGTAAAACAGCATGTATATGCACAAAGCAGTGTGGAGAATGGAGACAAATGCGCCATGCACAACACAACAATCAAATTAGCTTTAGATTTTAGCAAGGCTAATAACGTAGCATGTATGGTTCAAATGGGAAGTTAGTGATCAATGGTTCAACACAAATGCAAATTGTCACAATATCAAAACAGCTAGCGGCCAGATCAGTTTGGAGCATATGCATGGCAAGTGAATATTTAGCATGCATGGTGCAAGGATAACATGAAAAGCAAGACATGTTAGCACAAATAGATGCAAAGCTCAAATTTTGGCAAGTGAAAAATTAGCTCAAGGCAAATTTATCAACCAGCAGGATGCAAGAATAAAATTCAAATGTTTCCAGTTTTACTTTTCCAAAAATGAGATTACAAATAAACTTCCAAGAATCAAGATCCTTATATTTGGCAAGATTACAATTCAAGTTTAAATATTCCCAGAATTAGCAATGTCAAATTCAACATTGTTTTGTTTCCAGAAACAAAATGAAACAGTGACACTAATGTTGGACAAGAAACATTGTTTCGATAATTAGTTTTTGCAATACATATTCATTTCAAGAAAGTCACAATGTTTCCATTTTTCATCCACCAATTCATGAGTCATCAATGAAAGGTTTCCAGAAATATTAAAATCATTTTCAAGGGGTTGATTTAATCAAGCAAATCGCAAAAAATCGGTGTGGACAAATATATATGGCAAGATTCATAAAGGGGAGAATATAAAGTCTAGATTCATCAAAAAATTCACAGCAAGCATCAAAGTCGTTCCATTTCAAGGCATCAAAGAGGGAAATCACGCAATAATAATCAAACCAAGTTGATTAAGCCAAAAAGGGGAAAGCAACACAAATTAGAGCTGAGTCATTTTATGAAATTAGAGTTTTTCTAGGGTTTCTAATCCCTATATATACTACCAATTCATCGCAGGCACGTTTATCGAGAACAAAAGCTACAACTCAAAAGTAAACAAGTTCAAATTAAGATTAATCACTTGTTTTCGATCGAAACTCCAAGTTAGAATAATCGAACGGAAGCATAGAGAATCATAGATCGTCAGAGAAAGTTCTTTTTAGAAATTCACGATTCGATTTGGAGCCAACGAAGAAAACCCTCAGCCACCATTTACCTTTTTCGAGAGAAAGGGGATTCAACCAAAGAAATGAAGATGAAACAAATGTCAAGTGGGTCGACCATGTTACTAAAGGGCTTAGATTGTTAATTCATTGAAGGGGAAGGTTTTATTAGTTTTTTACTTTTTTTAATTCACTTGTAATCGTCCGTTGTTTTTCTAGTTTTCTGTAAAACTAAGGTTTCCTGGCTATGGGTCTGTAGCTAGGGAAAATCTGGTCTAGGGGATATAGACCAGTCTAGGGTTTTGAGCGTAGGATTAGAAT
This sequence comes from Allium sativum, assembly GCA_030737875.1. Classification (NCBI taxonomy): domain Eukaryota; kingdom Viridiplantae; phylum Streptophyta; class Magnoliopsida; order Asparagales; family Amaryllidaceae; genus Allium; species Allium sativum. The sequence goes on along the minus strand of CM060922.1, from coordinate 249,582,882 downwards.
AGGAGTGAGGAGTTTGCGAGTGTACATGGTCTTGTATGCGAGATCTGTTCTTTTACCTAGTCGAAACTTTAGGAATGCAGCAGTAGGCAGGGTTTTGCCGAAGTTGGGTATATCTGTGTGTCATTTATTTTCCGCACTTTTATTTTTACTGCATTCTGTGATCTGTTTATTATTTTAATATCTTTTCAGATTTTTAATTCAGCAAAAAAAAACTGTGACAAACCCTATTCAGCCCCTTCTAGGGTTAATCTAGATCCAACAATTGGTATCAAAGCAGGTAATTTTTAACTATAGATTCATGGGTCATCCTAGTTGTCAGTCTTCTGAGAGTCAGCCCAGTGATATTCCAATTATTTTCAATGGAACAGATTTTTTAATATGGAAATTAAAATTCGAATTATATTTAAAATATGTTAATTTTGAATATTGGAATATTATTGGAAATTTGGGAGATATGTTAGATAAGAAGAATAAGGTTTTGAATGCTCAAGTTATGCATATTATTTATTCCTATCTTGATAATGATAAATTAAATTTTATCTCTCATTGTTTAACTGTGCAGGATATCTGGAGAACTCTCAACGCGCTGTATGGAAAATTTGACGACTCCTCAATACCCCAGAATGGAAACTCAGATATATTTCTGTGTTTAACAGGTCATATAGATGATATTTCAAATAGATCAGATGATGGAGATTCAACAGACGAAGAGACAGGAAATTTCTCTTATGAAGATTTAGTTTACGTGCGTGTTGTTTTAACTAAATATGTCGACAAACTCCAACTGAAAATTAAAACTTCGAAATCTGAAAATTCCGAGTTGCGATGAAAAAGTAATGATTTGGAATTGAAATTTGAAAGTAGAAAATTTTCTAATTCTATGTGCGAAAATTGTTTGAATTTGGAAAATAACCTTGCTCATCTTAATGAAAATCTTGAACAGCTTGAAAACCAAATTTTGATTTTGAAAAACAATGAGGATGAGCTAACTCGTAGAAATGATTTTTTGCAAAAGGAATTAGATAATTTCAAGACATTTGAAAATTCCAATTTTGAAATTTTTGAAAAAGATAAGTTGTTGAGAACTAAATCTGCTATGAAAGAGCTTGAAAACGAAATTGAAATATTCAAAATTTTTGAAAAACAATAATTTAAAAAGCAAATTCAGTTTGAATCCGAGATCCTTGAATCCAAGACCAAAATTAGGTAGCTTGAAAACTAAAATTTGATTTTGAAACAGAGTGATACTGAAAGGAGAAAGATCAGCATTAATCATTGCTCGAATGTGACGAAAGAGAATTTTGACCTTAAATCTAAAATTCAACAACTTGAATCAAATCCGATCAAATTTTCTAATGGAGAATTTTTTTTTAAATATGTTGTTGAAAATTCAACTCCTTTCAGGAAATAAAAGTGGTCTTGGTTTTGGAAAAAGAAATGATTTTCATAATTTGAACTATTGTGATTTTAAAAGTCCTTCAAACTGCTTCAAGAAGGGTAATTCTGAAAATTTGGTTTTTGAAAATTCCAAAAGTGTTTTGAACCACAAACGAGATGAGGGTTGGTTTGATAACAATTCATATAATTCATTTTGGATCCCGAAAGGAAATAAAGTAAATTCGTTTAAACTCAAATAAGTTTGGGTCCCAAAGGGTACAAAGGTAAATTTGGATGGATTGTTATACAAATAGGTTAGGGTACCAAAACATATGAATACAACTGTGAGTGGTTTTACTAATTTTGTTAGACCACTCAATTCCTTGAACTGTTAGGTACCGGTGGAGGCTGAGGAACTGCTTTGCGAAAGAGAAACTGAATTTAAATTGCTTCATATCATCAAATTATTAACAGTTCCTTAAGCCAAGTTTATTGAGTTAGAGATTCATTTGCTTACATCGATTTCAGGTATAATCTCTAAACTCACCTTTGTAAATATTCTCTGTTTTATTTTCTTTGTTTATTTCTTCTTCTGTCCCTGTTTATTTTTCCTTATTTTTTTTGTTTTGATTTGTCCCTGCCATATCATTATAACTTCTTCTAGGCTTCATTAACTTCCAATTGTAAAATTCATATTTTTTGGAAATTCGCTTTAGTTGAATGCAATTCTGATGTTTTAATTATTTCTAGATCTTGAATTTAATCTTGTAAATATCTGCAATTGTTTTGAAGTTTATTTTTTTGATTTCTGAATTCAGAACAGTGTTGATGTATTCTTGTCATATCTTGAACACTGTTAATTAGAATTCTAAATTCTTGAAGATATGAAAATTTGATGAAGTTTCACACACCTCTGCTGTTTTGAGTTCCTTCTAATTCATTTTATAAAAGCTTGAAATATTATACTCATTACAGCACTCTACTATTTATCAGTTGTGATAATTTCATTGATTTTCAGATTGGTTTGGAAATTTTGAATGTCTTGAATCACATTGTTTACATCTTTAAATTCACTGTCATGATCATCTGGTTTAGATATTTGTTTATTTGAAATCATCTTGAAATTTCTGATATTTTAAATCTCACACACCTCTCATATCTGAAATTATTAATCCTGTGTGATTGATCCACTGTATCTCATGTTCTACATTTGTTCATGTGATTTCGGATATGGATCATGATTATTATTCAATCTTGATGTTATTATTTTGAAAAATTTCTTGTGTCATTGTCAGAAAATACTTGTGAAAAATTCTTTGAAAATCCGATCTTAAATCTCTCTGTTATTTCATGGTTATTTGACTTAAATATTTGTTTGTTTAAAATCATTTGAAATTATTGATTTATTGAATCTCACACATACCTTGAATTTGAAATTAATAATCTGGTGTGACTGATTCATTAAATCTTGAGTTTTTTTTTCATATTCCTCAAATGATTTCAAATAAATGGTATTTTTTAATCTTGGATCATGAATCATCTTTTGTGACTGACAGAAATATCTTTAAAACATCTCCTTGACAAGTCTGCTTTAAAAATGATTATTGTGCTGCTCAGATATTGTTCTTGAAAATATTTTTTGATGACTGCTTGTTTTGGTATCAAATATATACCATGCTCTGATAGATGAAATTAATTTTCTTGTTTTGTTGACCGTGTCTGCTTAGGCTTTATGAATAAAAATTCTGTTGTTTGAGATAACCTTGTTCGTCTCGAGTGTCATGTTAAAATCCTTAGTAATAGAGACATCAAGTCGTATCAGTTTAGATGTGCTAAATTTTTTTTGTATATTTTTTTTTAATCCCTCATGTCTTGTATAGATCTTTATATCCCTCTGGTTATTGATTTTCAATTTTAAAAATTATTTATTGACTATTCATTCAGAAATTAAATCAATATCCAAATTGAACTGTATTTATAATTCATCAAAATTATTATCAAATTTTGAAATTGTGATGAATTGTGACTGCAATATGTTTCACAACAAGAGGAGACTTTATTTAAATTTTTCATGATGGTTGAACATTTATTATAATATCTTTGAATTGGCGATTATTTCACGACCATCTTCTTTATCTACCATTATTCTATCACTCATCATATTTTTGTATTAATGTGGAGAGTTTAATATTTTTTAAAAATATTCTTGAATAAACAGTGGAAATATTTGTGATAGAAATTGGACTATGTTATTATTCAGAATTAGTAATAATTGAAAATTTTCAGTGATGCGGGTACAGTCGAGCATATTTCATAATATAATTAATTTAGAAATTTATTTCACAGTCCATTTCTGTACCTACCATATTTCTATCATTCATATTGGTTTTATATATCGAGGAGTTTTTTCTTTTGAAGCTGAAAATGATAAATATATAATTAATGCATAAGTGTGTCTTTAACCTCATTTAAAAACCCAAGCTTTGGTCATGCATGGTTATGAGACAACTTATAATTTAAGCTGCGACTGACCTCATTTAAAAATCCGAGCTTTGGTCATGCATGGTCAGTGTGCTCTTAAATAAAATAAAAAGAAAAAGGAAATATTGTGCTATAAATTGAAATTAATCTGAAATTCTCCTTGGTGTATGAAAACCAGCCTTTCAATCCATCTTTCTAATATGCGAAATGTGTTGAAATCTTATGAAGTATTATGATTTGTTGATTGATTGCTATTTGAATTTGAGATTATATGATTTTTCACTTAAGTTGAAATTATAATTATAGTCCAAATCCATCACTGTTTTGTGGTTCAATTTTCAAAATTCTCTTGAAAATAATTGGAAATTATTTTTGAACTCTCTCCATTTTTATAAATTCCACCGTAAATCCGTCATTCTCTAAAGTGTGAAATATGCCACCTGTTCTCAGAATATTATGATTTTTGTTTGATTGATTGAGATTTATGATGACTGTTCTTCCTCTTAAGCTAAAATTATATATTTTTTTTGTTATTTTTCATCTATATTTTAAATTCTGAATCCTTTTGATGATAACAAAAGGGGGAGGATGGGTTGAGATTTTGATTTTGGGTTGATATTTTTATTTATGAGCGAATATTTTATAAATATTTTAATTTTGAAAATTCCAATTAATTTTCACGTTCTTTTCACTCATGCACAGTTGTAGGGGGAGTTTCTGTTGAATGGGAAGCTTTCAAATAGGGAGAGTTCAGCTCTTCACAGTCAAACACATTTATTGGAATCAAAATCCTAATATTTGTTTGTCATCATTAAAAGGAGGAGATTGTTGTATATAACGGTGTTGTATACACAATTATATGATTTTTGTCTGATGATAACAAACAAATATATTTTATTATAAATGTGTTTGTTACTGTACTGATTTATATATACATCACATACAAGAATATAATATTTAAATTTAAATAGAATACGACTACACACGAATTCAAATATTCAACAATATTTTGTTTAAATATAAATATTTTATTTCATACATTCAAACAATACAACTCTTGTAACTCCACTATTTGTACAACTCACATTTCAATTTCAATTCATACATATACAGTTTCATATACAGTACTCCTCACAATAGTTCTCATCTTACTCATATAAAATTTTATATATACATTCACTTTGACTCATATACACTAGCACATATACATTCTCTGCTAAATCTTTTGTCTTTCATATTCTGTCTTCGTAGCATCTTCACACTCAGTCCAGTCATCACCTGCTTACCTGTCACATGAAACACACACAATACACTGCAATAGAAATAAAACTGAATACATGCAAATATAAATTTTATTTTTAAAATTTTATTTGCCTCAGATTTCTGGTATGTTTCTCATCATTTTTCATGACTCAATCTGATTTATCATTTTTTCCAACTATGTCTAGACAACTTGTGATATTCACAGTGATACACTGCAAATACCACAAGGCAGTCAGTGTATATACAAAATATTTCAATGCAGGGACAAGATTTTTTTTTACTTCTGCATATACACTTTAACGACCTGCCTTTTTGACCGCTTTAAGTTGGTATTTAAACCAACTCAGAACGTTCAAAACGACAGATTGTTATTTAGCTTATCAAGTTTAAACAGAATAAACATAGAATCACAAATACAATATTTGCAATGGAAGAAATTTTTATATAAATAATATCAGAGTTGTACAAAATATTTATACGGCGGAAGATTTATAAGTACAGTACATGAAACTTTAAATAAATAAAAGCTTTACGGTTTTTGTCGAGCGTGCGCCATATGCGTCTTTACGTGCCACTCCACTTCGTTGCAAGCTAAAATTTTCTAAGCCTGGAACACTTAGGACCTGACCCGAGTGTTCCATGCAAAATACACAAAACACCCAAGTCAGGATTAAACTTATTTCAAGTTAATACATTTCGAGATAAACACAAAAGTATAATCTGTTAATCCCGACACTTAATTAATGGGTATGATCATAAAAACTCAATGAATTTCCGAGATATATATAGACAGACAAACATCATAGACACAAACATCACATATAAGACATCCGACAACAAATGGGATGCAGGAATACAAAATATAGCATGCGGAGGCAGGTACTTGGCACATGATATATGCAGGATGCTACAACGACATTTAATTAACAGTCTAGACAAGGAATATATATCGTTGTGCTTTGCATGGATGCATTCTTAATAATAGACCTTCGGCATTTCCATAGTAGACACAGTATAAATGTACTTAGATGTAGTGGTTTATTTTCACTTTATGTGTATATAAGAGACCAATATAATTCTTGAGTTTGCCACTGCTATTAACAAGAAGGGTATTTATTACAATTACAAATCACTAATCATAAAGCTATAACAGCACAATTATAGTCATATTTATATTATGTCGAAATATAAAAAATTTCCTGTATCAAATAGTGGCATCAAGTGGAGATATGTGGCATGGTAATATATATGTCCAAATTTGGGTTCAGCCTTATGTATAAAATCACACAGCAAACATGTATGTGGCTTTGTCATGGCATATAAGGGGACAAGGTTTACCAGTCGACAATTACACAAATAAGACCAACAAAAGTTTCAACTATATACATTCAAACAATTCAAATAGTCCGCGGCTTTCACGCATACAGGGTCCATACATTAGAATGAATCACGGTAAGTTACCAAGTTGCATAACCAACCAAAAAGAAAGAACACTTGCTAAATAAAAGGACTAAAGTCTCAAAAGAAGAACAACAAGATTTTTTTCATGGGTGTAGTGACAAATTATGACAACAAGGAATCAGTTTAAATTATGCTACAGGTTATGAAATTTCTCAAAACTGCATGGTGAGTACATTAGCAACAAAACAACAAAGCTTCCCTTTCCTTTTTAGTGTACATATGACGTTAGTTTCTCAACCATGTTCAGAGATAAATGCAGACTAGTTTAGACTTTGTAACTACAAAGTACAGTGCATTCATGAGTGTTTAAGACCACTAGCAGTATAACTCAATTGACCATATAACAAAGGCGGGGACAAGATGACGGCCATCAACAATTTATACTCAGTGAAACTAGAGGTTGCAACTTGTAATAAGTGAAATCGTAAGCTATGCTTACCTTAAACGGCGATGGAAAGAGCAGAAAACGGCGAACGAGGAAGTTGCGGTTCTCACGTTGTCAGGGGTGTTGCGCTGGGCCTACTTCAGGTTCGATGGTTACAGCAGGCGCCGGGGGCTCAAAGGCGAACTGGGCGGCTTCATGAGGTGGGTTCGGTCACGGTTTCAGATGGCAACGCAGGCAAGGGGAAGGCGCAGGTTTCATTCGAAGTAGCAACCAGAGCGTTGGGCGAAGGGTGAAATTTTGCAAGGAGGCGGTGCTCAGCTTTTGGGGTAGACGAGCGCAAAGGCGAGAGGATGGCCAGGGCTTGGTGGTGACAGCATGCGGATGGCATCAGAGGCCATTAACACTTCGATTTAGGAAGGAAGACAAAATTGATTTGGGGATTTCGGCTGACATTGGATTTAGGGGAAAACTTTCCTTTTGGCTGAGAAAAATATAACAAAGAAAAGGGGAAGAAATAAAATAAAAAGGGGCAGTGGAAATAAGTGGAAGAGAGGGCTTAAGATCCAAAAAAATCGGTGAAATGGTCGAAAGATGGAGCGACTGATTCAAACATTTTCTTTTTAAATTGAGTAGTCGGGATGCGAATGGATAGGAGAAGCAGCGGCTATCAGATCGTGAATTGGTCAGTACGTTTTTATTATTAAAAATTAATAAGAATTGAAGGTTTTAATGCAAGACATCCATTCACAGTCCTTTGGAATTCATGTTCACGTCAGAATACATGTAAAAGAATGGAAGGAAAGAAATTGGCATAAAAATGAATGGCACACTACAGGCATGCATGCTTAGAGTTATGTATAATTTTTTTTTAGTCTATATAAGGTGTGATAAGACTTCATGTTAGAATAGAAATAAACAATGGGATGGAATTATAAACGTGCATGAAGCTTTAGGAAGCAACATGAAGGCATAGTGCATGTCTTTGAAAATATATTTGCCTACTCGCATTATTGTCTTTTCAAACACCATGCGAACGTTACTGAAAGGGTTTGCAGACCCAAATTAACTAGAAAAATATGTCGAATCCGAATAGGGACACGTCGAACTCAAATGACTTTATTTCAAAAATGAACTACGTAAGCCTTTCTGTCATTTCATCTCGAACGGAGCACCAAAACTTACAAATGAATATATTGCGGAAACCAGCGCGACGAGACGGACACAACGATATAAAATTTGCAGTGTCAGGATGCTCCGTTCAAAAACGCATTACGGACCCCTTTAAACAGAAAATACGGATGGAAAACGGAGGCCAAAACGTCCGATTTTAGCGAAATGAATTTCGCCATCAGATTAATAACAACGAATAAAATATTTTTCATGTTTGTTCGAAGAGATTTTAAAATCGTTAAAATTTGAACTGTTACGCGTAGCTTTGCATCGAAAATTACGCGATCGACAAACATTCAAATTTTCTAACGAAACTAATTTTTACGCTATGTCTAGTTAGATGCATCTCAAATATATTTTTCCGAATTTTTATTTTTATTTTACATTTTTATTTTTATTTGAGATATATCGGTTGCCGCTACCGCAAATAATCATCAAAAATCGATTCAAACAAAGCGGTTAATGTAACGACCCGCATTCTACGCATCATAAGATTGTGGAATATTTATTTCTTTCACATATGAAGTCGTATAGTCATGTAACTTTGAGAGATGACTATTGGGGTCATTTCCCATGTTCATGATTTTTGTCGATTTTTAAATGACCGTTTTGCCCCTAGCTGATCTTGTTTTGGCCATAACTTTTGATTGGAAAGGAATTTTGACCTGAAACAACTTCCATTAGATTCGTTTGATGGTTTACCTTTCCGTAGAGTGGTCATAATAGCCAAACGGACTTACCGTTTGGGAGATATGGCTGAAATAAGGTTTGGAAGGTGAGAAACTGCTTAACCGGACCAAACAGGGTGATTAGTGAATAGGCCCATAACCCATTTCGGGATTAGGGTTATGGGGAGGCTGAAATGAGTTAGAGAATCATTCGATTTCAGTTTTGAGCCGCCACTTTCCTTCTTGAAACCCTAGTAATGGCCTCCACCTTCTAATTTCACCTCCAAATCATCTCCTAATCAAGGATTAAGCTTAGCAACTTCAAATCAAGGAAGATCTACACCAAATCAACATTGGAGCTGCTGTTTAACATTGGAGTTCACATCAAATCAGAGATTATTTCAGATCTAAAGTTTGTTTATGGCTAAGGTGAGTGATTTGCATTGTTTTTCACTAATTACGGCTAATTATGGTAATTAGCGAAGATTAGCAAAATTATGGCTCAGAAAAATCTAGAAAAATTCCTAAAATTCTAAAACATCATTTTAGACCTCTGATATGAATTTGGGTTAATTTGGTTAATTTTTACTAATCCTATCATTAGTTTCACCTAAACATGCTTAAGGGGAAATATGGGGTTTTGGGTATGTTTGATCCATTTTAACCTATCATGTTGATGTTTTGATGTTTGTGGTTGACTATGCATGTTGCTATGACTGCATGATATGCTTTGTGATTGATTTCAATAGTTATAATGGTCGAAAACGTCGTCGAATGGCGTAAAATACTCGCTGGAAAGGTTGCAGGCAAAGTGCAGGCTCTGGACCGGATCGGATCGGATATGGGGGGCTCGGATCGGATAAGTGAACTGGGCAAGGGATTCGATCGGATCGGAACTTGACACTTGAGAAATCTGGCAGAAAGGAAGGTCATGCTAGTAATATTGGGATCGGATCGGATAAAGGAGGGGGATCGGATCGGCTAAAGGAGGAGGATCGGAGCGGCTAAAGGAGGAGGATCGGATCGGAACAAATGAAGGGCGAGGGAGCTGATCGGAGCGGAAGCATGAGCTGGATGGGAGATGGCACCCGACCCGACCCGACCCGAAGTGAGACACCCGACCCGAACCGACGCGATGGAGTGGACCCGAACCGAACCGTACCAGTGGAGGACCATGAACTGACGCAACGGAGTGAACCCGACCCGAACCGATGACTTGAAGGGGAATCCGACCCGACCCGGTATTAACCAATAACCCGAGATGCAAAGGTAGTCCAAATGGATGTTAGAGCTTAGGATCCAGTTGGGAACCAATGAGTTCACTTCATGGTTGGGCTTTGCTGCGGGACGTGTGCAAAGGGGTTGTCGGTATTCATAACTTTGGTTCACCACTGAGAGATTGATGGTGGGCTTGTAGTGATAGTTACACGGGATTGGATTCCGTCATGGCCCAAAGTATTAAGTGACAAAAGTAGTGGATATTGTATGCTTTACGCACCGAGTGAGAGATGTGAGGATGGTTGCTATGCTTGATTGTTTGCCATCACTATGACATGCACACCCCCACCCCCATTACCTTTACATCACTTGAAAGGGCACCTTAGAGTGTTGTACAGTATGTAGTGCTAACTCTTTGGTTGCAGGTCCAAGTTCAGGTACGATTGGATTATACCTGTTATTGTTATGTTTTGTTGCTTATCGTTCATACCAGGCTTTATGTCTGACCCAGAGTTTTATGTCTCCTCTTATTACTCTGGTTGCTCACACGAGCAGACTAGAGACATGTTATGGTTAGCTGGTGATGCGCGAATAGCTGATTCGGAGGCGAGCAGGAGGCTTCCACGTATGATATATAGATATACTCCCTGTGTCGCTGGTGGTCGCTACTTGGGCATTAGTAGTGTACCTCCTTTATCTTGCTTTTGTTTTGTTGAGACAGTTTGAAAAGTTGTAATAATGTTGGCTTTGGATCATAAGCTATACTTGGATTTTCCGCTGCTATGTTAGTTTATTTTCAGCTTATGCACTGTCTCACCTGTTTTATGTCAAGTATGTTATTATTATATTTTATCCTATGCGTTGTGAGACATTCTACAGGTTCCTTGATTAGCTCATTCTCTTCTTTCTTTTCTTTGGCGATCGTTCCGTGCTAACTAGACATGTGTACAGCGCACTTTTGGAGTAAATGTCGGTTGGTGCGGGGCGTGCCGTCACATTTGGTATTAGAGCTTTAGGTTGTGTAGTTAACCTAGGGAAAGACACTAGGGAGAGATATTACGTATATGAGAGCGCGTATTTGTGATTACTTTGGTTTTCAAAAGCTATATATATATATATATACTATTATTAGTATAGCTAAGGATGAAGTCGTATTGCACTAGCACCACTATGGGGTCGTTAATCGTTTTCTCTTTACAGATTGAACAATGAGTAGAGACACCAGGGGTTCTGGTAGAGGGACCAACCATGGGAATGCTCCTGACATGAGGACAATGTTCACAAACTTCATGAGGGAGATGCTTAGGGATGTTCAAGGGGCAGTTCCCAATCCCGGAAATGGTGGTGGTCCAGTAGTGCAGGCGCCTAGGGTCGATTTCGCCAAGTTGTGCAAGGATTACACTAACCTTGGTGGGAAGCCGTTCCACGGAACGGAGTCAGCCACAGATGTTCAGGATTGGTTGGATTGCTGTGATCGTATCTTCGACGACTTGGGTATTGAGGATGCGATGAAGAGAAGGCTAGCGTCTCGTCAACTGCAAGGGCGAGCGATGAATTGGTGGAATGCCATTAGAACAGCTACTCCAGAAGATCAAGTTACTTGGAATTAGTTTAAGACTCGCTTTTGTGATAAGTTTATTCCAGCTGCTCATAAATCAGAACTATTCATGAAGTTCTTGGAGCTGAAGCAGAATGGTAGAGCAGTCTCGGAGTATATCGCTGAATTCGACACTCTATCGAAATATGGATGGTCCCTTATCGATACAGTCGAAAAGAAGAATGAGAAGTTCATAACCGGCTTGGATGGGTACTTGGGGGAAAGACTTATAAACCATATCGATGAGACGTTCGAGTCTATTGTAGGAAAGGCATTAAGGTCAGAGAGCCTTTTTCCTAAGTCGAAGACTGAGGTTGCTACGGTATCTGCAGAGGAGCCAAAGCTGCAAGTAGGCGGTGAAGGCAAGAAGAATTCCCAGAACAAGAGGAAGCAGAACCCGATCAAGGATGGTCAGAATAAGAATAATAAGAAAGATGGCGAATGCTTTAGTTGTGGAAAAAAGGGCCACTATGCCAGAGATTGTCGAGAAAAGCCTGGGGAAAGGAAGTGCTTTAACTGCGGCCAGGCGGGACATCACAAGGATGATTGCCCACAACCTCCTAGGGAGAAGCAGATTGTGAAAGCGGATGCTATCAACGCTGTTCCTTCTTCGTCAAATGCCCCAACTGCGGCGCAGAAGGAAAAAGGTGTCGTTATTCGAGGTATGCTTTCTATTTAAGATGTTTTGATCGGGTTTTGTTTGACAAACCCGAGTTAGTCGATAGACCTTTAGTTGTGACGAACCCGATTGGTGGATGGACTAGTTTTGGCATGATTTGTTTAATGTGGCCTGATCGAGTCATGGATGTATGTTTCCTTGTGATTGCTTTGTATTGGGCTTTACTGGGTTTAGCATTATTTTGGGGAGTCGATCTACTTCAAAGTAATAGGGTGGTATTAGGTACCTACCTAGTGATGGCGATAGTAACTGGAGTTAAGGAAGCTAAGAGGTTATCGTTGTAATAAGTTCTAGTTGTCTCTGGGAGGCAAATGAGTACTCCAGTGCTAGATTGTTTTGCAAATATCACCTCATGTGGATTGTCCGAACTCGGAGGAGATGTTCCTTGGGTGCTTGTCTGATATTGGTTTAGGCCTTTGGGGCTTGTGCTTGGGGAATGTCGATTTCGACTAGGATGGTTTGCGTGAGGGGTAAATAGTTGTTGTGATTTTTCATTGGATGATATCTTGGTTTACTCGAGGAGTGATGGGCAGACGAAACATGATGGGACTGTTCAATGGTATAGACTGCCCAGAGTTAGACTCGATAGGGTTATGAGATTGCTCGAGTGGGACTCGGGAAAGATGCAAAGTAATGGATTGTTTAGGACTCTATGTTGATGTTCTCTATTGGATAGTAGAACTTTGAAGGAATAGGATGTGTTCGTTGTTCATGGAAGATACAACGAAGATTAGGGCGATTCAAGTTGGACTTGAACTCGTAAAAGAAAATGGGTGTTCATTGATCTTGGAGATGCAACGAATAGGGAGACAACTCACGTTGGACTAGAGTTTGTCACTAATGGATACTCAAGACTGGGTCTGAGTTATAGATTGACTCGAGTTGGACTCGAGAAGGCTGCAAGGAATTGGATTCGGCTTGAGTTGGACTCGAGAGGGCAGCAAGAAAATGGATAGGCTTGGGTTGGACTCAAGTATTTTAGGCGGACTAAAAGCAGGGGTATCTGGGGACGCCCGTTACCCTGGATCCGTTGGACGTGATCTAGTTATCCTTGGAGGATAAACGTATGTTGGACGTACGGTAGTCCGTAGGGAGGCGGGGCTTCCATTGGCCTGGGATTGGTTGGACCAGTCAAGTAGGCATCGGTGTATGTATGGAGGCTGGGCTTCCATTAGTTATTGATGTTGGTTGGACCAGACATACTAGAATCGACATATTGGGATTGGTTAGACCAATCATGTTGGTGTCGATGTGTTTATCAATTTAGCAGGTGATAGGTAGGACTTGTTTGATGGATGTTATGGTTGCTATGTTGTTCCTATTTTTCTTCCCTTGAGTAGACTATCACCTGTAGGGTTCCAGCGATGGGGAACAAAGTGATTGTAGTAGGACTATGAGCCAGTGCAGTAGAGTCGTCATGACTCGAGGGGCAAAGTGGACATAGTAAAGGATTAGTAAGGCTATGAGCCAGTGCAGTGGAGTTGTTATGACTTCATGGGGAAGAGTGGACATAGCTAAGGACAAGTGGCTGTGGATCAGTGCAGTGGAGTTGCCATGACTCCATAGGGCAGAGTGATCATAGTAAAGGATGTGGGTGCGGTAATAGTTGCATTGAGTAGGAGACATGCCAGTTTAGGGGTCTTTGTCTCTAGGATGGAAGCAACTAAAGTATATCACAAGATATGATTTCGGGCCCAAGAGTGAATTGGATTCAGAAACACTAGTAAGCTTGATGATTAGATCGATTTTGATTGAGTGGATTGTTTCCAGTTAGAAGGACGATCCTAATCTATTGGAAACCATCTCTAGGGTAGAGATGGGTATCGATGGAAAGAGAATGATCAAGTAAGGATTTGATCTAGAAGGGTGGCTTCGAAAGAATAAGGGACTAGTTGTACCCAACGTAGATGGATTGAGAGATGAAATGCTTAGAGCATATCATCACTCGAAATTGACTATGAATCCCGGTGGTAACAAAATGTATTGAGACATGGATTAGACCTACTACTGGGAAAGGATAAAGAAAGACGTTAGGAAGTTTATGTCCAAATGCATAAATTGCCAGTTAGTTAAAGCTGAGCAAAAAGAAGCCTAGTGGTTTGTCACAACCGTTGGAAACAAGTCTCAATGGATTTCATTGATGGTTTACCAAGGACTAGGTCAGGTCATGATGGTATTTGAGTGAAATGTATATTAGAGAATGAAGGCTACCCAAGATAGGCAGAAGACTTATCTCGATAAGAGACGAAGAGATTTGGAATTCTTCGTTAATGACTTGGTGTTCGTCAAGATCTCTCCATTGAGAATGTGATTCAGATGGGTTGGAGAGGTAAGTTAGCACCAAGATTTGTTGGCCCATTCCCAGTCCTCGAGCAAGTTGGGAATTTGGCGTATGAAGTAGAGTTACCTGACAAGATGGCGGGAGTTCACAACGTATTTCATGTTTCCCAGTTAAGGAAATTCGTGCACGACCCTAGTGTGGCTATTTCACCTGATCAGTTGGATAACATCGAAGTTGAACTCGAGGCGGTTGGGAACCGCAAGTCTATGCGTATTGTTGGGAATGATACGAAGCAGCTTCGAAGGAAGGCGGTGAAACTAGTCAAAGTCCAGTGCGGTGAGAATGAAAAGGACTGTACTTGGGAAACAGAGGAGGATATAAGGAAGAAGTATCCAGAACTCTTTGCCTAGTAAGGTTTTGGTAGTGATAGTTTCTTCCCTTGTTAGTAAACCGCATGCTAGGATAGACTTGTTTTGCATGTTGATTGTTGTTTTATGGTTGATAGGCATGCGGAACCGTTTGTGTGTTTTGGTTAGGGAATTTCGGGGGCGAAATTTCTTAAGAGGGAGAGAGTGTAACGACCCGCATTCTACGCATCATAGGATCGTGGAATATTTGATTCTTTCACATATGAAGTCGTATGGTCATTAACTTTGGGAGACGACTATTGGGGTCATTTCCCATGTTCATGATTTTTGTCGATTTTTAAATGATCGTTTTGCCCTTAGCTGATCTTGTTTTGGCCATAACTTTTGATTGGAAAGGAATTTTGACCTAAAACCACTTCCATTAGATTCGTTTGATGGTTTACCTTTGCGTAGAGTGGTCATAATAGCCAAACGGACTTACTGGTTGGGAGATATGGCTGAAATAAGGTTTGGAAGGTGAAAAACTGCTTAACCAGGCCAAATAGGGTGATTAGTGAATAGGCCCATAACCCATTTCGGGATTAGGGTTATGGGGAGGCTGAAATGAGTTAGAGAATCATTCCATTTCAGTTTTGAGCCGCCACTTTCCTTCTTGAAACCCTAGTAATGGCCTCCACCTTCTAATTTCACCTCCAAATCATCTCCTAATCAAGGATTAAGCTTAGCAACTTCAAATCAAGGAAGATCTACACCAAATCAACATTGGAGTTGCTATTTAACATTGGAGTTCGCATCAAATCAGAGATTATTTCAGATCTAAAGTTTTTTTGTGGCTAAGGTGAGTGATTTGCATTGTTTTTCACTAATTACGGCTAATTATGGTAATTAGCGAAGATTAGCGAAATTATGGTTTAGAAAAATTCCAAAAATTCTAAAACATCAATTTAGACCTCTGATATGAATTTGGGTTAATTTGGTTAAGTTTTACTAATCCTATCATTAGTTTCACCTAAACATGCTTAAGGGGAAATATGGGGTTTTGGGTATGTTTGATCCATTTTAACCTATCATGTTGATGTTTTGATGTTTGTGGTTGACTATGCATGTTGCTATGACTGTATGATATGCTTTGTGATTGATTTCAATAGTTAGAATGGTCAAAAACGTCGTCGAACGGCGTAAAATACTCGCTGGAAAGGTTGCAAGAAAAGTGCAGGCCCTGGACCGGATCAGATCGGATATGGGGGCTCGGATCGGATAAGTGAACTGGGCAAGAGATTCGATCGGATCAGAACTTGACACTTGAGAAATCTAGCAGAAAGGAAGGCCAAGCTAGCAATATTGGGATCGGATCGGATAAAGGAGGGGGATCAGATCGGCTAAAGAAGGAGGATCGGAGCGACTAAAGGAGGAGGATCGGATCGGAACAAATGAAGGGCGAGGGAGCTGATCGGAGCGGAAGCATGAGCTGGATGGGAGATGGCACCCGACCCGACCCGATGTGAGACACCCGACCCGACCCGAAGTGAGAAACCCGACCCGAACCGACGTTATGGAGTGGACCCGAACCGAACCGTACCAGAGGAGGACCATGAACTGACGCAACGGAGTGAACCCGACCCGAACCGATGACTTGAAGGGGAATCCGACCCGACCCGGTATTGACCAATAACCCAAGAAGCAAAGGTAGTCCAAATGGAAGTTAGAGCTCAGGATCCAGTTGGGAACCAATGAGTTCACTTCATGGTTGGGCTTTGCTGCGGGACGTGTGGGGTTGTCGGTATTCATAACTTTGGTTCACCACTGAGAGATGGATGGTGGGCTTGTAGTGATAGTTACACGGGATTGGATTCCGTCATGGCCCAAAGTATTAGGTGACAAAAGTAGTGGATATCGTATGCTTTACGCACCGAGTGAGAGATGTGAGGATGGTTGCTATGCTTGATTGTTTGCCATCACTATGACATGCACACCCCCACCCCCGTTACCTTTACACCATTTGAAAGGGCACCTTAGTGTGTTGTACAGTATGTAGTGCTAACTCTTTGGTTGCAGGTCCAGGTTCAGGTACGATTGGATTATACCTGTTATTGTTCTGTTTTGTTGCTTATCGCTCATACCAGGCTTTATGTCTGACCCAGAGTTTTATGTCTCCTCTTATTACTCTGGGTGCTCACACGAGCAGACTAGAGACAGGTTATGGTTAGCTGGTGATGCGCGAATAGCTGATTCGGAGGCGAGCAATAGGCTTCCACGTATGATATATAGATATACTCCATGTGTCGCTGGTGGTCGCTACTTGAGCATTAGTAGTGTACCTCCTTTATCTTGCTTTTGTTTTGTTGAGACAGTTTGAAAAGTTGTAATAATGTTGGCTTTGGATCATAAGCTGTACTTGGATTTTCCGTTGCTATGTTAGTTTATTTTCTGCTTATGCACTGTCTCACCTGTTTTATGTCAAGTATGTTGTTATTATATTTTATCCTATGCGCTGTGAGACATTCTACAGGTTCCTTGATTAGCTCATTCTCTTCTTTCTTGTCTTTGGTGACCGTTTCGTGCTAACTAGACATGTGTACAGCGCACTTTTGGAGTAAATGTCGGTTGGTGCGGGGCGGGCCGTCACAGTTAAACTTTGACGTTACAATATAAAATTATATAAATCACTTCTATTTAAAAATAATAAAATTTTAAAGATAAAATTTTCAATATAAATCAATTTCAAATTTTGAGTTTCCTAAATAAATACATTCTAAGTTGCGTTTATTGTTTAATGCTTATTTTAAAACATTTTAAATCCAAATTTAAATTAAATTCAGTAACTTAAATGATCGAAATTTACGGGATGTTACATACACACGTATGCACTGCCTTGCCAATCAGCGAGCAAAAAAGGAGTAGCCACATGGACCATCTCGACTCAATTCACAATGAAAATATGTGTGCAAATGTTAGCATAAGTGGTCGAGACATATTCAAGTGCAAGTTGACTAGACAGTGAAACTAGGTAGTGCCAAATACAATAGGCTGACTGGACATAGTCAAAACTGCAAAGGCATAATGTACATGTGTACACTTTTTAATGCACAAGGTAGTGTACAACAACAGCTAAAACAACATAGTACAAAGGCAAAGGTAAAACTACATGTATATGCACAAAGCAGTGTGGAGAATGGAGACAAATGGGCTATGCACAACACAGCAATCAAATTAGCTTCAGATTTTAGCAAGGCTAGTAACGTAGCATGTATTGTTCAAATGGGAAGTCAGTGATCAATGGTTTAGCACAAATGCAAATTGTCACAATATCAAAACATGCACGGTGCAAGGATAACATGAACATCAATACATGTTGGCACAAATAGATGCAAAGCTCAAATTTTGGCAAGTTACAAATTAGCTCAAGACAAGTTTATCAACCAGCAAGATGCAAGAATAAAATTCAAATGTTTCCAGTTTTACTTTGCCAAAAATGAGATTACAAAATAACTTCTAAGAATCAGGATCCTTATATTTGGCAAGATTACAATTTAAGTTTAAATGTTCCCAGAATTAGCAATGTCAAATTCAACATTGTTTTGTTTCCAGAAATAAAATGAAATAGTGACACAAATGTTGGACAAGAAACATTGTTTTGATAATCAGTTTTTGCAATACTAATTCATTTTTAGAAAGTCACATAGTTTCCATTTTACATCCACCAATTCATGAGTCATCAATGAAAGGTTTCCAGAAATATTAAAATCATTTTCAAGGGGCTGATTTAGTCAAGGAAATCGCAATAGATCAGTGTGGAGAAATATATATATATATATATATATATATATATATATATATATATATATGGCAAGATTCATAAAGGGGATAATATCAAGTCTAGATTCATCAACAAATTCACAGCAAGCATCAAAGCCATTCCATTTCAAGGCATCAAAAAGGGGAATCACGCAATAACAATCAAGTCGAGTTGATTAATCCAAAAAGGGGAAAGCAACACAAATCAGAGCCAAGTCATTTTATGAAATCATAGTTTTTCTAGGGTTTCTAATCCCTATATATATACTACCAATTCATCACAAACACGTTTATCTATAACAAAAGCTACAACTCAAAAGTAAACAAGTTCAAATCAAGATTACTCACTTGTTTTTGATCGAAACTCTAAGTCAGAATAATCGAAGGGGAGCATAGAGAATCATAGATTGTTAGAAAAAATTCTTTTTAGAAATTCACGATTCGATTTGGGTCCAACGAAGAAAGCCCTCAGCCGCCATTTATCTTTTTCCAGAGAAAGGGGATCCGACCAAAGAAATGAAGATGAAACAAATGTCAAGTGGGCCGGCCATGTTACAAAGGGCTTACATTGTTAATTTTTTAAAGGGGAGGGTTTTATTAGTTTTTTTACTTTATAATGTTTTTGTTTTAGTTTTTATTTCACTTGTAATCGTCCATTGATTTTCTAGTTTTCTATAAAACTAGGGTTTACTGGCTATGGGTCTGTAGCCAGGGGAAATCTAGTCTAGGGGATATAGACAAGTCTAGGGTTTTGAGCGTAGGATTAGAATAGGAGCGAGGGGTTCGCGAGTGTACATGGTCTTGTATGCGGGATCTGTTCTTTTACCTAGTAGAAACCTTATGAATGCAGCAGTAGGCAGGGTTTTGCCGAAGCTGGGTATATCTGTGTGTCATTTATTTTCTGCACTTTTATTTTTGCTGCATTCTGTGATCTGTTTATTATTTTAATATCCTGTCATATTTTTAACTTAGAAAAAAAAGTGATAAACCCAATTCACCCCTCCTCTAGGGTTAATATAGATCTAACACATAATTCATAAACCATTCAACAGTTAAGCCAACATAATATAAAACAACTTTTATATCAACTAACAAATACGCGCTCTCGTATATATACACTCATACTCAATCTAGGGTACTATTGACCTTATCTCTAATGAGTAAACCCAAACCAAAGCCTAAGTATTTGCTCAACCTAAGCTGTGATACTAACTATAATGGCCCGTAAATCTATACCATCCGAGTTGACTAAATACAACACACATCCAACCCAAATTGCATAGAAATACAAATCGTTATGGGTAAAGAAGAAAAAGATAGAAGAGGAACAGAAATAACAACACGGAATCTCACATCGCAGCAGAATAAAATATAATATATATATATAACAGCTTTTAAATACATAATTCTGTACCATATATGCATACCATAATTGGAGTACAACATAACACATCACAACGAAAAAAACTCTGTATAGCTTTCTAAAGCTGAACCCTCGTACTACAAGCTCATCCTGGTGAATCAGTAAAATCTCGACTACTTGACTGCCCGTACAAATACGGACACCCAAGAGTTTAGGGAAAAATAAAACAAAATAAACTCTGGGTCAGTCATGGGACTGGTGTGAGTAAACTCCAACCACTTGGTTTAACTTTTAAAATTCTTTTTAAATGAAAGGATACTCATAGCACCAATCCACACATAAACACAATGATTTTAACCTAACAATAACCCAAAATATTATATAACCTCTTCTTATATTATAATAATGTCTAAATCAAATCAATAGCAATATAGTGGAACGTTTGCATCTCACGCACCATATCATAGTATATAATCATAACTCGTAGGGCGCTTATTGGAGAATGGATTTCCAACTATGACAAGGTATGGGACCATCTTCCGATAGTGTATCTTTAGAGAGGAATACACTAGGTTCAACAAGAACATCTTGTAATCTGGCCACACATGACCGACCACTCATTCTACTTGAGTGTACTAAATGTATATCACTAATGGTTGTGATCAATAACCGTTACCGAAAGCATACAACAATGATAGAATAAGAAACAATTAAATCTTCACTAGATCAGGTGATAATACATCCTAATGGGAATGATCCACATAGCCATGTTGCTGCCCGATTTTTGTTATTTCTTGGTTAATGAGGCCTGAGGCTAAGTCTTACCTTTAGAACATCACAGCATCATTCACTTTGAATGCCACATCGTCGGATCCGTCAAAATTACTTATTAATGTCCCCAAAAATACACTGGGTGCCCCCAAAATTACAGCATCATTCACTATGCAGACATCCACCCATATACGTTGTCCTGGGACTGGACAAATTGAAGGCACCATCCACCAATCAATCTTAGGACATTTCTAGCAAGGATTAATAGAAAAGCCCTTGCACTTTACTGCGTCTTCAGTTATTTTCAAATAATCTGATTCGCAACGCTTATGCCAATACGGAGTGGTTTTCGGATAATAAATCCAATCAATCTCTCTGTATTGACAACGATAGTATTAAATTGGCCGATACTTTGATAGTTGGTTATTTAACTACCGAAGAAACAAACTATAACAACCCGGATTTTCAGAACCAATTTAAAATTTTTATTTTAGCTATTTTAATGGATTTTGATTATTTAAAATGATTTATTTCAAATAATAGCGACTATAAATTTATTCAAATCAAAATTAGAACATATAAATTTATTTTAATTATATAACAAGCTTGAAATAGCGCGGTAGTTTGGAAATTCGATTTTAAACTTTAACTGAATGTACAGAATTCAAAATAAATCTGATTTCAGTAAAACAAGAAACATTTGAATCTGTTTAATTATATCTTTCTAACAAATATGAAAAATCCAGATTTTATAATATAAATTGAAAGTTAAGTCCATTTTAAAATTTAAAATAGTCGCTATGTAATTTATATATATTTTATATAATATATAGCCCTTAAAAATAGCCATTTTGCAAACGACCTCCATTTTCGATGAAACCACATTTGTTGGATCCAAAATGTCAAATTATTGCTAAATTCCAAATTTCATAATTTTTGGAATTAATATGTGAGCATGGTGAATTTAAACATGTTTGGTCAATCTAATTTGAATTTAATCAACTGGAAAAAGGGCCATTTTTCAAACGGTCTCCAAATTCGAAGAAATTAGTTTTGTTAGGACCGTATCATCAAAACATAGCTAGGTTTATTTTTCTGTAATTTTTGGAGTCAGTATGTGGCCTCGGTAAATTAAAATTTATGTTTTGTTAGGAATCGCCCGGCAAATCCAGCAACCGTAATAATACCTATCTAATGTGAGTGGTTAGTGCATGGAGCCCAAAATAACTCGAGGTTAGACTAAGTTGTGGTGTAAAACTGTCCGGAACCGACCGATACATCCAGTGACCACAACAATACATGTCTAATGTGAGTGGTTGGTGCTTTAATGAAATGAATTAAAGCTAAGTCAGGAATGGTAGGGTTAAGTCAATTAAGGAAACACTTAACCAATTCAACATGTTAGCTAAACTGATGGGCGGGTTAGGTAAACTTGGACACTTAACCAATTTAACATGTTGGCTATAAAACCCTAGTAAAGGGGACCCATTTCAGCAGTAACCTACATAGATGTATCATGGTACCCTGAAATAGGCAGGGTGGGGCACGATTACTGGGCTGATTATAAGCGGTCAAAATGACGGCGGGTGGTACGTCAGTGTAGGTTCCAGCGGAGTACGGGCGTGCACGTACTCCAGAGCGGAAAAAGCAGACATTAGGCATCAGTAGTCATACACTGTGCATCTTGAATCATGTCGGGTTGCCACCATAGGATTTGATACACCCCATGGTGGGACCTGCACAGGTATCTACAATCAAGCGGGGGCCGAATGACACACGGTACAAATGTATGCGAGTAGGAGTCGATCGATAAAAAGGGATCATTTCACCATGTATATGGGGTGCCAGTTGGGACTAGTATAAATAGGTGCAGAGAAGTAGAATGGGTGAGATAGTATATTCGGTTTAAACTTCCTTATCTTGGTTTATGTTAGTTAGTTATCCTGGTATGGTCCAATTTTCAGCTTATTCCTATCATGACCCTTTTCCTTATTCACACACTAAAAAATTACTAGACTTACTCAGACTTATGTCTGACCCATTTTCTTTCGCTCTTTTTTCTTCCGTCCCCCCCTCCCGTCAGGTAGCCAGGCAGGGAATAGCTTAGCTTATTTTGGGCCGTTCATCTTTCCAAGCTTGAAGACTCTGTGATGTATAGCTTGGAATCTCTTACCTTTGGCTATGGCTTTGGATACACTACTACTTGGGGATTTATGCAGTTTTGTTTTGTTTTATGCTTCTTTATATAATAATCAAGACAAAAATTATGATGTAATGATTTGGAAGTTGGTTTGAAATAGTTTGCTGCAACGTTTTGTTATGAACCATGTTTGAAATAAAGTTAGTTTTATTTTCCACTGCTTATATATATATGTCTTGTAAATTATCTGTGTCTTTTACCTATAATGCTCCACTAAAGTTAAGGCATTCCCTTTGTGAGTGACCTCAGCGAAGGTGGGGTGGTTCAAAGGGTGTTACGGGTTTAACAAGAGGGAAGATGATCAACAGGAAAAGGTAACGGTTTTTAAGCGCTATGAATTTAATTAACTACGTTTTAAATTGTACAACGTTTAAAAATACATATCTTTTCCATACGAGGTCCAAATCATGCGAAACTGGATCCATTGCGATCGTGGAGTCGAGAGCTTCACAACAAGACTAACTGGGTGCAATTTGGAGCAAATTAGAATTTAGGGAAGATTTAAATCCAAACTGTCCTTTAAAGAATGATGGAGTGGAACCTAATGGTGAGAACTCCTTCTCACTTAAACTATTTTATAGTTAAATATATCCTAGGTTGCAGACAGGGCTTAGTAGCTCCTGACACTACTTTTTGTACAAACCATGGATGATTTGTGTGATTTGATTGTATTGTGAGAAAATTTATTGTATTGTGGTTTTGTTGATTGGATTGATTGTTATGTATGGCGCAAGCCAGTATCAGGAGAGGGATAATGCTAGACATTATTCCGTTTCTAATATCACGTCGTTATAAGGCCGAATTTTTTTGAAATGAACTATTAAAATATTCATGTGTTGAATAAAATGTTTGAACAATAAAAATATTATTTTTATTGAATGTATGAACTATATAAAATAGTCAAGTGTTGAAACAAATATTTTATCATTAAAAATATATTTTTTAATGTATATGTGAACGACATAAAATTCTCCTGAAATGAAAATAAATATTCATTTACAAATAGGAGGATTTGTTTATGTACACCCCTTTAATTGATATTGATTGGGAAGATTTACATATCGCCCAACTGCACAAATAATATTCAGTATTTGTTGGTTGAAACCCTACACAGGTATTGGGGACTAAACTAATCCCAATTGTTTAGTTGTATGTCAATCGATTTGTTGACAGAATCTTGTAAGCGTTAATTATTTATATTTAATGCTTATGCAGTTGTGTAATGCACTCTGGATGATTGATGATTGGTTATCATTATTGTTGTATACCTGTGTTGTATGAAATCCATATAAATAACATTATATGGTAATTGATTGTGTGTGATTTCAATTCAGAAATAACGAATATTTTAAAATAATATTCAGTAAAGGATTAAAATGTGAATTTGATGTCCAATTTTAGATGGACACAAAAACGTTGAAATGTGTGAAGCTGTATTGATTAAATATGTGCCATTTTAACGCAAACTATATTTATATCGATTTTATTCATATTTATAGTGAATATCGAAAAAAGGAAATGATTTCAAAATATGATATTTTGAAAATATTATAACGATAAGGAGTATTCAATTTTGATTTTAAATTGAAATGAAAGTGGGAATCGTTTTTAAAACGAATTTATAAAATACGTTTTGAACAATATATATATTATATACATACATATATACAATATATATATATGGCTTGAATAGAACGTGCCGCGTCGCGACTGTTCGCTAATTTCAACCATTGACTTCGAATTGATATTACGGGAGATCCAACTGTCGGATTCTCCTAAAATCGGAACCGTTGGGTTCGTATTGAAAGGATCTTTCCATTGAATATAAGAAAATTGAAATCTAACGGTTGGATTTGGAATTATGTCCAAATCAAATTTGGAAAAGGTATGGATGTAGTTCGGTGGCCGTTATTGGAAACCGACTGTACGGGGCTTGATAAATTTATTAAAAATATTAATAATTTGTGTAAAATAATAATAAATGATTTGGAAAGAATTTGAGTGAAAAATTCCAAGTTTGTAAAGATAAAAATACATTTTCATCAAAATGAACTAGTTATTAACTAGAAAGATAATCCAACGTTTAGAAATAAATAAAATTGGATTTGTGAATGATTTTAATCTAACCAGAATTTTCAAATGTATGAATTAGAGTGGATTTGAATAGAAATCATCTTCAGGAGATTTTGATATTGGATTATGTGACTATATGGATATTGTGGAGGAATTTGGAAGATAGATATATATTGTTATTCCCCATACGATATGTGTGGGTTTCAGAATTTGATATTGAATGTAAGACCATATAATTTCTGTTTATAATCTTATATTTAATATAAAGTGGATTTTCGGTTTGTCGTGAATGGTGCCTTTAGTAACACTGTTCTTGAACCCTGTTGTGAAAAGAATAAATCTTTTAATTAAGATTAGTAGAGTTTCCAGTTATATTTAGTAATTGGAATAAAATGGAATGTGAATTGGGTTTATTGTGAACTGTGTTTCTAACAACATTCGTTCTTTAACTCGATTAACAGTGAAATGTGATTTGGAATATATGGATCTTTCATTAAAATTTAATGGAAAATTTCCAAAGTAAAGTTTTCCAATTTAATAAAATAAATTGGAGTTGAATGGAATTCGATTTGGTAATAATCGAAGTGATCTTCTATGAAGGAAGGCAGTAACGTCCCGCATTTTATCGGTTTGTATTTGAATATTTAAATCAGTTTATATTGAATTCGTAAAATAAGTGGATTTATATATTAATTAAAATGGAGTTTAACGTATAAAAATATATATTAAATATAATCGAGACCTTAATATCGTGGCAGTTCGTAATTTAACGTTCTGAACTTCAACTGAGTTTACAGGATCCGTTATTAGTCATGTTTCTGTGAAACAAGAAACATTCGAATCCATTGGATTGTATTTCTCTAATGGAAGTGAAAAATCGAAATTTCGGATTATATATTGTAAGTTATGTCCAATTTAAATATTCAAAAAAACAACGGCATAATCATTTATGGCCATAACGGTTATTTAAATATATTTGAATATCGGTTTCGAATTTAGACAAGATTCTTTTGGGATGTAGTGATAATTTAATTTTAGAATTTTACTGTAATTTTTAATTAAATAAATACATAACTTTTTATTTGGAGTATTTTGCACCCTGTATTAGTAATTTGCGTTTCAGAATATGAGTTAACCTACCGATATTATTATATTTTTGGAATTGTGACACCTCACTGGACGTGACTGTATTTTTATTTTTTTCCATAGCGGTCCGTAATGCAAATGAGGTTTTTGTAGGATCGATAATAACCCTAGAGGGGGGGTGAATAGGGTTATTAACACAAAATTTAAACTAAACACGGTAATAAAGAAATGCAGTAACAATAAAATCACACGCAGATATACCCAGCTTCGGCAAACTGTGCCTACTGCTGCCTTTCTAAGATTTTTACTAGGAGATACAAACAGATCCCGCTTACAATCCTATGTAAACTCGCAACTCCTGCTCCTGTTTATCCCTAAGCTCAAAATCCTAGACTAGTCTGTATACCCTAGACTAGATTTTCTCAGATTACACTTCAATATTCTATGCTCCCTAGTTTTACAATAAAACTAGAAAAGAAATTTTTAAAAAAAATTCAATGACAAAAAAAAACAAAGCTTAAAGGAAATAAGGGGAGGAGTTAAAAGTGGGTTATCCCCTTTTCTTTGCACTAGTCCAAAGTGGTCGGGCCACTTTTATTTTGCGGTGCTCCCTTGTGTTTTCTTTAGCCCGATCCTTCCTTTTTCTCTGAAACAAAAAAAATGGTGGCTGCGTTTAGGGTTTCAGTGATTTTTCCCTAAATCAATCTCGGTGATGTGTGTAATGGATCTCTGGAAGCTTGTTTTGCTTCTCCAGTGTATCTCCTTCGTCCTTGCGATCAATCTGAGTAAGTTTTATCAACTCTTGCAATTTAGGGTTTCGGATTTCTTTTGTGTGTATTGATGATTAATGTCGATGATGAATTGTGTGCTTTTATAAGGGTTTCTACACCTTGGTGCTCTGATTTCGTTGATGACTTGCCCGATTTGAATTTTGGAATTCCTTGAATTTGATTTGGTAATTTGGGAAAATAATTTGCGGTCCCCTTAAAGATATTTCCAAATAAAACACTTGCTGTTAAAAAAACAGGAAACAAAAACTGTTTTCCTTGCATGATTCTTTTGCACGATTTAAATTGTGAAAACTCTCCTTTGATTTCCATGCGTGATTTCTGAAGATAAAAGATTTTTATTGTAGAAAATCAATTATGCTTTCTGAGATTCATTCTGCCTAGTCATCATCCCATATATGATTGAGTCCAATGCGTTAATTCCATGTGTGATTGAGTAAATGTGGAAAGGAGAAAAAACGATTTCAAAAAACTGCATTAAACTCTTTCCTGAATTAATCTGTCACATGTACTTGCTGTGTGAACATATTCCATTTGTTTGGTGACTGTTTCCATGATTTACACCATGTCATTCATGTTATAAAAATTCCATATGCAGACATGTATCCATACAAAAAATTTTGAGACTTCACTACCATGTTGTATTGAGTCATATGTTTTCAGAAATGATATCCTTGATTATCACTAAAAATTGTTGCATGTACTACCTGGTTTACTGCTTCTATGTTGTTTGCCACCTTGTTGAACACATGCCCCAGATTTGTTTATATCCATCATGCCCATTAATTCAGCTTGCATGTTGTACCACTGAGTTGTGCATCACCGCCATATATTTGAGCTTCATGAAACGAACTTGGAGCTGTGTGTGTGTATGAACTTGTACACCCTCTGTTTTGACCCTGAAATGTGTGTGCTTACACCACCTTGCCATTTGCAGTTTCACCACTATTGTGTATTTGTCACCTTGCTGTCATGATGTTAAGACTTGCTTACATATTCATTCATGCGTGCTCACATTTGTCCACTGCTGTTCTGAACCTTGCTTCGACCAAGTTTGATTTCCTTGTTAAAAAATGTTGAGTTTATAGATGCACCAAAAATTTATTTCTGCATGTCTAATTGCTGTCTTGACCATACACCATGTTGTTTCTGACTTGGCTCTTGAAAGTGATTTCATAGTATGTACACAACTCCATTGTTGCTGATATGTTTTCTTGCTTGCTGCTCGGCCATTCTTTATTGAACCATGCTGATTTGTCTTGTGTATGCTACCTCACTTGTATATGTGCCATGCAATCATTTAGCTGCACTATTCCTGAATAAAGCTCCACTGTATTTCTTCCTTATGCCCATGCAGCTGCTATATTGCACCATTGTGGACTGTATATGTTTGCAAACTAAAATCAATTTGCAGTTTCATTTGTGTTCTGTCATACTTGTGATGGTTGTCTTCACTTGTTTTTGTTGCATATGTGTGCTAAAATTGTTCATGTACACGGCTTGTACTTTGACTTTGTACTTGAACCATGATTTCAATTTCTTGCTCATTTTCTTTTGACTTTGATTTTATCTTGTGACCCTGAAACATTAACAAAAAAAAATAGCAGTCAAACTGTACTGTGTTGAGGCTGGTCAGAATCAGTTGGTTCTGATCAGCAAACCAGTATGGTTTTGATGTGGCTGTTCAAGTCTGAAATATGATGAGAAAAACACACAGAAAGCTGAGACAAAAGAAATTGAATCAATCACACAGAGAATCATTTTTGTCAAAAGTATTTGTTTTAGTTCCAGTGTACTGTGTATTTTTCTTTCTTTTGTGACAGGTTACAGGATGATGCTTTGGACAGCTAAGGTGTTCTTAACAAGAATAATCCAGCAAGAAATGAGAAGAAAAAAATGAAGTGCTTGTAAAAAAAATTGTATGTACTGAAATTATTTGTAAAGTGATTTGTAACGTCTTGTGTGTAAATGAATTGTAAGATAAATAATATTATTGGAAATAAAATTTATTTGATTTTTCTATATTCTGTGTAAATTCTGTGTTATTTTATTTTCCAATAATACTAGATATTCCACAATCAAACACTCCAGTAACAAAAATCTATTTGTTATCATCAAACAAAAATATTAGTATCAACAAACTCCCCCTTTTGATGATGACAAACAGACTTAAGATTTTTGTGAATAACGAGATGTGTTTGAACAAGGGCTCCCCCTACATTTGAGCTCCCCCTATCAGTTGTAAACAGACATGAGTAAAGAATTTGAAAATAACAAAAAAAATTAAACACTTAGCATTAATGGCAAAATGAAATCTATAGACGTCTGTAAACAACACAAAATCTTAACTTCTTCTCCCCCTTTGTAATCATCAAAAGAATAACAATTCTGGACATTTGTAAAGAGTATGGACTGTAATTAGTAATCAAGTCATTTGACAGTATCAGATTCAAACACTCCGAATAATCAAATAAAAAGATTAGAATAATCTGTAAAAGAAGAACACATTTCACAAGACAGAAAGTGGAACAATGGAATATTTAATATATATCAGGGAATATTTTAAAATATATTTCAATAGCAAACTAACCACGCATGACCAGAGCTTGGATTTTTAAATGGAATTAGTTGCAACATGAGAAAAAAAAAATTCAATACTATACTGATCAAGCATAACCAGATCTTGGATTTTTAAATGGAATCAGTGATAGCATGAAAAATAAGTATTCTCATAACCATGCATGACCAGAGCTTGGATTTTTAAATGAGATTAGAGAAATACCTTTTTTTTTTTTAAATTCCCTTGATATATATATAAAATAATAATGATTGATAGAAGGGTGATAGAGACAGAAGATGAAAGTGAACAAAAGTTCCTCAATTACTCATATTATAAAGCATATTTGATCGTATCAGAGCTACAAATTTTCAAACATCTCATATTCTGAAAACTTACACAGTCACAAATTTATCATAAATGTCCAAAAACAAACTGGTCTTTTCTTGATGATTTGAAGCATGGATTATTTGTCAGAAAGATAATTGCCAACAGAATATCTTAAGAGAAAATTTATCCAAAAATGCTAAAAGATTAATTTATTTCTATAATTCCCAAATCCAAACGTAATCTGCAAAATCTGTCTTCAGGAAGGGGTTTTGTAAAAATATCAGCAAGTTGAGATTCGGTTGGAATAAATTCTATACAAATATCTTCACAAGCAATATGATCTCTAAGAAAGTGGTGTCTTACATCAATGTGTTTCGTGCGTGAGTGATGTACTGGATTATTTGATAAGTCAATTGCACTCTTACTGTCACATTTTAAAGGAACTCGTTTATAACAAAGTCCAAAATCAGATAAAGTCTGCATCATCCATAAAATCTGTGCACAACAACTTCCTAAAGCAATATATTCAGCCTCAGTGGTGGATAAAGCAACACAGTTTTGTTTTCTACTTGACCACGACACAAGTGAATGACCTAGCATGAAACACGTTCCACTAGTACTTTTTCTATCAGTGAGTGAACCAGCATAATCAGCATCAGTAAACCCAACTAAATTAAAGTTATCACAAGAAGGATACCATAAGCCCAAATTTGGTGTGTGTAACAAATATCTTAGAATCCGTTTTGTGGCTTTTAGATGAGATTCTTTAGGATTTGATTGAAAACGAGCACACAAACAAACAGAAAACATAATATCGGGTCTAGAAGCAGAAAGATAAAGAAGTGAACCGATAATACCGCGATATTTCTTTTGATCCACAGCAACACCTTTTTCATCTTTGTCAAGTTTGGTTGTTGGACTCATCGGTGTTTTCATTGGCTTTGCATCTTGAACTCCAAATCTCTTTAACAACTCCATCACGTACTTCGTTTGGGAGATAAAGATCCCTTTGCTACTTTGTTTGATTTGGAAACCAAGGAAGAATTTCAGCTCTCCAACCAAACTCATCTCAAATTTGCCCTGCATAACTTTTTCAAATTTTTCACACAAGACATTATTAGTAGCACCGTATATGATATCATCAACATAAATTTGGACAATCAAAAAATCATCACCATCATGAGATAAAAACAAGGTTGTGTCAGCACTTCCCTTTTTAAAACCGTTTTCCAAGAGATATGTACACAGACAGTCATACCAAGCTCGAGGAGCTTGCTTAAGTCCATACAATGCTTTTTCCAGTTTGTATACATGATTTGGATAATCGTGACTCTCAAAACCAGGGGGTTGTTCAACATACACTTCTTCTTTTAGTTCTCCATTCAGAAAAGCACTCTTCACATCCATTTGCTTTAATTTGAACCCCTTAAAGCACGCAAAACTTAACAAAATTCTGATTGCTTCAAGCCTAGCAACTGGGGCAAAAGTTTCATCAAAGTCAACACCTTCGATTTGATTGTATCCCTTAGCGACCAACCTAGCTTTGTTTCTTGTTACGTTTCCAGATTCGTCAAGCTTATTTTTGAATACCCATTTTGTTCCAACAACTGGGTAGTCTTTTGGTCTGGGTACCAAGTTCCAGACTCTGTTTCTCTCAAACTGGTTACGTTCCTCCTGCATAGCTAACACCCAAAATTCATCATTAAGAGCAACATCATAAGAACTTGGTTCTATTTCAAATACAAAGGCATTATGAATACAAAGAGTACAAACTTCCCTATTGAGAGAGGATCGTGTACGAACACCAGCAGTTGGACTTCCAATTACCAAATCTGGAGGATGACTTGGCTTGAATTTTAGTCTTTCGATATATGTTGCTGCTTCAGTGGCTTTTTCATTGTTTGTCTCAACATCATTGTTTTCTTGTTCAATTTCTTGTGTACCAGCATCATCTTTATCATCTTCAGGTATCGTATCCATATCTGATTCATTGAACTTGACGTTGACGGTTTCCACGATTGTTCTTGACTGTTTATTGAAGATTCTGTAAGCCTTACTTCTTGAGGAATAACCCATGAAGATTCCATCAACCGTTTTTGACTCAAATTTCCCAAGCTGTTCACCTGTGTTCAAAATGTAACAAGGACATCCAAACACTCTAAAATATGAGATGTTAGGCTTTTTGTTAGACCACAGTTCATATGACGTTTTATTAAGTATTGGTCTAATCATAACTCTGTTCATTACATAGCATGAAGTATTGACTGCCTCAGCCCAGAAAGTTTGAGGCAATTGATATTCACATAACATAGATCTAGCCATTTCTTGTAATGTACGATTTTTCCTTTCAACCACCCCATTCTGTTGAGGTGTTCGAGGAGCGGAAAATTCATGTTTGAAACCATTTTCTTCACAAAGATTTTCAAAGTCTATGTTTTCAAATTCACCTCCATGATCACTTCTTAAAGTTTTAATTGAAACCCCTTTTTCATTTTGGACAAGTTTTGAAAACTTTAAAAAATAATCAAAAGCTTCAGACTTTTTGGCTAGAAAGTAAACCCATGTAAACCTAGAGTAATCATCAACCAATACATAACAATAACGTTTACCATTTAAACTAGCAGTATCAGTAGGTCCAAACAAGTCCATATGAATCAATTCAAGCACTCTTGAAGTGCTAACAACATTTTTTGGACAGAAAGATGAACGACTAAGTTTTCCCATGGTACAAGCTTTACATACTTTGTTATTTTTGTAATTCTGATGTGGTAAACCCCTGACAAGTTCATTTGCTTTCAGTCTTTCAAGAAGACCCATACTTGCATGTGCCAACCTTCTGTGCCATAAGATTGCCTCCTCTTCTGTTGCTACCAAGCACCTAGATACTGTTACATCATCGAAAGAGAGAGTATAGACATTTCCTTTTCTTTTCCCTGTAAACACAACTTTTCCAGAGGAAATCTCAATGATTTTACAACTATTACTATCAAACACAACATTCATTCCTTTATCACAAAGCTGACTGATGGAGATAAGATTGTGAAAGAGATTATCAACATATAAAACATCAGTTAAGGCAAAGATACTGTTACCTACTTTTCCTTTACCAATAATTTTACATTTGCTGTTGTCACCTAACGTCACATTCCCACCTTTATGTTTTTCCAGGCTAAGGAACAGTCTTTTATCACCTGTCATATGTCTGGAGCAACCTGAATCCAAGTACCATTTTTGTTGCTCCTTAGCCCGCCAACATACCTACACAAACAGAGAAGGAGATGACCTAGAGAAACTTCTAGGTCTAATCATATCAGTAGTAGAAGAATGATAGTCATAAGATTCTTTTGGAATCCAAATTAGATTTTTCTTCTTATTTGTGTTCCAATCTTTGTGATAATTGTGTGCCAAGTGTTTAGGGACCCATACCTTTTTGAACTTCTGAATTTTACTGCTAAACTTGCAATTTTCATGACTGTGACCAATCACCCCACACTTTACACATTTGGGAAAAATACTTTTACCTTTAGCATTGTCACTTCCAGTTATTTCTTGTATCTTCCCAAAACCCAGTCCTTTTCTATTATTCCCAACCAATTGGTTTCCAAGTAACATTTTAAAAGATGTTTGACCGATTGAGAATTTGTTCAATGTGACTTCTAGATCTTGGACTCTTGTTTTTAAGATTGTGTTCTCATTCACAAGTGAAGTGCATCGTTTAATGTAGTTCTTTCTTTTAGTGTCATCTTCAACTTTTAGAGTCAAGTTTTCTTTTTCAAGATTCTCAATGGTGCTCTTGAGTGTTAAAATTTCTAGATTCACATCTTTACACATTTCACAATCTAGATTATTGGTTTTTGAAGCATTTTTAATCTCAGATTCCAACTTCTTATTATTGTGAACAAGGTTGAAGTTTTCCGCTTTCAGTTTCTCTGCGTCTGATTCTAACGTGTCAATAATTTCAGAAAGATGTTTACACATTAAAACTAGATCGTCATAACTGTATATCTCAGTGGTTTCCTCGTCAGTATCTTCTAGGTCTGATTTTGCCATGAAGCACAAATTGCTTTCCTCCTCACTGCTGTCTGAATCTTCTTCTCCTTCCTCGTCATCCCAAGTTACGGCAAAAGCTTTCTTTTTCATCTTGTTTCTTTGGAGAAGTGGACAATTTGGTTTTATGTGTCCAGGCTTTTGACAGTTGTAGCAGAGTGGTTCGTCTTCTGAATTGTTGGTCTTTGGTTTATTTCTTCGAGGTTTGAATTTTCTCCACTTCGTGAGTTGTCTGACTGCCATGGCAAGCTGTTCAATAGGATCTTCACTATCGCTAGTGACAGTGTTGGACAAAGCTATTGACTTCTTTTTCAGATCTGAGTTGTTGCGATCTTCTCTTGCTTTCAGCTCCATTTCATATGTCATCAGATTCCCGATAAGCTCTTCCATGCTCAGCTTGCTCAGATCTTTGGATTCTTGAATGGCTGTGACTTTTGCTTCAAAGTTCATGGGCAGAACACGCAGAATCTTCCTCACAAGCTCCACTTCTGTATAGACCTTTCCAAGGGCTCTGGCATTGTAAACTAGTACGGAGAAGCGACCATACATGTCCTTGATGCTCTCGTCCTTCTGCATGTTGAAGTTTTCATATTCATTACTGAACATGGCAAGATGGGATTCTTTAACCTGAGAAGTTCCTTCGTGTGTGACTTCCAGAGTATGCCAAATTTCCTGGGCTGTATTACAATGAGAAATTCTGTTATATTCTGTTTTATCAAGAGCACAAATCAGAGCATTCATAGCTTTAGAATCTATAGAGTATAATTTCTTATCATTTGCATCCCACCTACTTTTTGGTTTAGGTGTTACAATACCATTAACAGTTTCAGTCGGAGGTGTATATCCAGTTTCAATGATATCCCAGACATCATAATCAACAGACACTAGATAAATTTTCATCCTAGCTTTCCAATACGCGTAATCACTACCATTGAACATGGGTGGTCTAGCAATAGATTGACCTTCAGAAAAAGCATTGTTCATTGAAGTCATGATTCTAGGGTTCCAACACCGGCTCTGATACCAATTGTAGGATCGATAATAACCCTAGAGGTGGGGTGAATAGGGTTATTAACACAAAATTTAAACTAAACACGGTAATAAAGAAATGCAGTAACAATAAAATCACACGCAGATATACCCAGCTTCGGCAAACTGTGCCTACTGCTGCCTTTCTAAGATTTTTACTAGGAGATACAAACAGATCCCGCTTACAATCCTATGTAAACTCGCAACTCCTGCTCCTGTTTATCCCTAAGCTCAAAATCCTAGACTAGTCTGTATACCCTAGACTAGATTTTCTCAGATTACACTTCAATATTCTGTGCTCCCTAGTTTTACAATAAAACTAGAAAAGAAATTTTTAAAAAAAATTCAATGACAAAAAAAAAAAAACAAAGCTTAAAGGAAATAAGGGGAGGAGTTAAAAGTGGGTTATCCCCTTTTCTTTGCACTAGTCCAAAGTGGTCGGGCCACTTTTATTTTGCGGTGCTCCCTTGTGTTTTCTTTAGCTCGATCCTTCCTTTTTCTCTGAAACAAAAAAAATGGCGGCTGCGTTTAGGGTTTCAGTGATTTTTCCCTAAATCAATCTCGGTGATGTGTGTAATGGATCTCTGGAAGCTTGTTTTGCTTCTCCAGTGTATCTCCTTCGTCCTTGCGATCAATCTGAGTAAGTTTTATCAACTCTTGCAATTTAGGGTTTCGGATTTCTTTTGTGTGTATTGATGATTAATGTCGATGATGAATTGTGTGCTTTTATAAGGGTTTCTACACCTTGGTGCTCTGATTTCGTTGATGACTTGCCCGATTTGAATTTTGGAATTCCTTGAATTTGATTTGGTAATTTGGGAAAATAATTTGCGGTCCCCTTAAAGATATTTCCAAATAAAACACTTGCTGTTAAAAAAACAGGAAACAAAAACTGTTTTCCTTGCATGATTCTTTTGCATGATTTAAATTGTGAAAACTCTCCTTTGATTTCCATGCGTGATTTCTGAAGATAAAAGATTTTTATTGTAGAAAATCAATTATGCTTTCTGAGATTCATTCTGCCTAGTCATCATCCCATATATGATTGAGTCCAATGCGTTAATTCCATGTGTGATTGAGTAAATGTGGAAAGGAGAAAAAACAATTTCAAAAAACTGCATTAAACTCTTTCCTGAATTAATCTGTCACATGTACTTGCTGTGTGAACATATTCCATTTGTTTGGTGACTGTTTCCATGATTTACACCATGTCATTCATGTTATAAAAATTCCATATGCAGACATGTATCCATACAAAAAATTTTGAGACTTCACTACCATGTTGTATTGAGTCATATGTTTTCAGAAATGATATCCTTGATTATCACTAAAAATTGTTGCATGTACTACCTGGTTTACTGCTTCTATGTTGTTTGCCACCTTGTTGAACACATGCCCCAGATTTGTTTATATCCATCATGCCCATTAATTCAGCTTGCATGTTGTACCACTGAGTTGTGCATCACCGCCATATATTTGAGCTTCATGAAACGAACTTGGAGCTGTGTGTGTGTATGAACTTGTACACCCTCTGTTTTGACCCTGAAATGTGTGTGCTTACACCACCTTGCCATTTGCAGTTTCACCACTATTGTGTATTTGTCACCTTGCTGTCATGATGTTAAGACTTGCTTACATATTCATTCATGCGTGCTCACATTTGTCCACTGCTGTTCTGAACCTTGCTTCGACCAAGTTTGATTTCCTTGTTAAAAAATGTTGAGTTTATAGATGCACCAAAAATTTATTTCTGCATGTCTAATTGCTGTCTTGACCATACACCATGTTGTTTCTGACTTGGCTCTTGAAAGTGATTTCATAGTATGTACACAACTCCATTGTTGCTGATATGTTTTCTTGCTTGCTGCTCGGCCATTCTTTATTGAACCATGCTGATTTGTCTTGTGTATGCTACCTCACTTGTATATGTGCCATGCAATCATTTAGCTGCACTATTCCTGAATAAAGCTCCACTGTATTTCTTCCTTATGCCCATGCAGCTGCTATATTGCACCATTGTGGACTGTATATGTTTGCAAACTAAAATCAATTTGCAGTTTCATTTGTGTTCTGTCATACTTGTGATGGTTGTCTTCACTTGTTTTTGTTGCATATGTGTGCTAAAATTGTTCATGTACACGGCTTGTACTTTGACTTTGTACTTGAACCATGATTTCAATTTCTTGCTCATTTTCTTTTGACTTTGATTTTATCTTGTGACCCTGAAACATTAACAAAAAAAAATAGCAGTCAAACTGTACTGTGTTGAGGCTGGTCAGAATCAGTTGGTTCTGATCAGCAAACCAGTATGGTTTTGATGTGGCTGTTCAAGTCTGAAATATGATGAGAAAAACACACAGAAAGCTGAGACAAAAGAAATTGAATCAATCACACAGAGAATCATTTTTGTCAAAAGTATTTGTTTTAGTTCCAGTGTACTGTGTATTTTTCTTTCTTTTGTGACAGGTTACAGGATGATGCTTTGGACAGCTAAGGTGTTCTTAACAAGAATAATCCAGCAAGAAATGAGAAGAAAAAAATGAAGTGCTTGTAAAAAAAATTGTATGTACTGAAATTATTTGTAAAGTGATTTGTAACGTCTTGTGTGTAAATGAATTGTAAAATAAATAATATTATTGGAAATAAAATTTATTTGATTTTTCTATATTCTGTGTAAATTCTGTGTTATTTTATTTTCCAATAATACTAGATATTCCACAATCAAACACTCCAGTAACAAAAATCTATTTGTTATCATCAAACAAAAATATTAGTATCAACAGTTTTATATAGCGGAGACAGTAAAACAAAAGAGAATGAACTGATCGTATCAATGCAACGTTGAAAATCAATACCAAAGCCGTCTATTGTCCATTAATATGACTACACTACTAACAAACTAAGACCCATGCTACCATGCCTAATTCCAAACACTTGCAGACAAAGGAAGCTTGCACCATCTACCAATCCTAATCTAAACACATGCACCTATTGCTTTCCATTGAAGCAATCAAACCATACCTCATTTTTATGACTTGCAGCCATGTCCTTTCTTTTCAACATAAATACAACCACGTTCTATATGCTGAATCTCCACGCTACGTTGAAATATTACCTCTACACTGTACAACCTACCATGAAATGTGTAGGCTACTGTAAATTACTTAAGAGTGAAGGATTGGCGCCTTATAAATACCTCTTGTTATCTCTTTTCTTTGAAATTAAAATAAAACGCAAACAAAGATCTCCACTATAATATATGAAACAATTTCCGTTGGGTGCTAAAACTGCTGAGCCCTACAACTTGATCATTATTGTTTGGTCACTGTGATGGAAGCTGACTTATACAATGAATATAGGGTTAGAATTCGTGAGATATACATGCATACTGGAAGCAAAAATTGCGAAATGGTTAAGGGAGTTCCGTAACTTTCTTTTCGCACTAAGTAGTACATCGTACTACTTCACAAGCTGGGTGAGGAATAAAGGGGGCGCAGGCATTAAAGAGAAGGGGAGTTAAAAGTAATGGAGTGCTGGAGGGCAAGGCAAACAAAGGTGGCGCTGGGTGGTTGACACGCGGGAGCTTGCGTGTATAAGTGGACGTAAGGAAGAAAATGATGAACGCAACGGTGATCTCGGTTGAAACGAACGTGGACAAGCAAGAAGAAATGGGAGATGCTTTGTCAAGGCGGGCAGAGTTCTATGCATTCGAAATAAACTGGTGAAAGTGGTATTGGAAACAGGGAGCAGGTTTATAAAAAGAAAGAAATCTTTAAAGAGGGAGCACAGGTTGGGCGCCATGGAAGTTAAAGCTTGCGAAGTTGAGCTATGCGTTGAAAGGTCACTCTTGCTGTGTACAGTGATTACGGGGTAAGCATCGAGTGAAAACTAATGATGTCGATAGGGAGGCGGAGGAGAAGCTAACCAAATTGGTAGAGGTGGAAGGTGTGTTCGCGGTGATGCACAGGGTCAAAGATTCACAAACAACGTTGCACTGAAGTGCGGTTTTCAGGACGGGGATAAGAGACCATTTTGGTGAAGAATGTTTTTACTGTTGCGAAGACATGGAGATTGTGGAGTCTGTGAGGGAAGGGTTTCAGAAGTCTTGTTTTGGAGATGGTTTAACGTGGAGGGTGGAAGGCGTTTGGAGGCATAAACTAACAAGTGTAAAGGGTTCAAGCGCGGGTCTCAGGTATGGCAGAGAAGGGTGAAGGTGGTACTGCATGGTGCTACACGTTTGGAAAAGTGAGAAAATATGGGGAGATTATTGAGGCAAGTTGCGGTGGTTGTTTGAAAATAGGAGTTCACAGATGCTTGTTTTTACTAGTTTGTGGTGGGGGACGTAGGTGTAAATGGTGCGATTGGCATCTGAGAGCATACAGGTTTCGGAAAAATTAGTTATGGGAGAAGAAGCTACTCACATGCGGGTGTAGAAGAAATTTGGGCCGTGGTAAAGTAAATTGGTGAAGCTCGAATACAAAGAAAAATAAAATATGGAAATAGAGGAAGAGTGGAACGTTAATTTGCAGGACAAAGGAGAGGGTGTTTAAGTTTGAGAAGAAGCCATCTCACGTGAGTGTGAAGACGTGGGCTACCGTAAACATATATGTACACATCATTGGTTGGATACTGATTCCATCGATTACAATATTCCGTAGTATGGAATTAGTGTAAATTGTGTTGACTAACATCTGTGGATGCGAAAACCGGTTGGAGGAATCCAACCGGATTCCTAGATATTTATATGTATTGTTTGTTTTATATTATTTATATATGCACTGTTGAACCCAAATGACATTAAAACCCTGTATGGGTATTGATGTTGAATGAAAATTCAATGTTAGCTTGATTTATATCAAATAGACGATATCAATTAAGAATGTGGCAGCACCGACCGTAAACCCATCTTTTTGTTAAGAAGTTGATTAGCCATCATGCAAATCAACAAAGTTAATTATAAAAATTATATTTTTATAATTAAAGCGAAGTTTTAAACTATAATAGAAGTTCTATTAAAAACTGGTATTTTATAGCTCATCTTATAAAGTAAATATGAACGATGATTTGACATTTAAATAAATTATTAAGCGGTAATTATCCTGCAAGTGAATAATTTGGATAATTATTTTAAAGCAACAGTTAAGAAATATTATTAGATTAATTATATTAATCTAATAGTAAGAAGTAATTAAAATCAGTTAACAAATTGACTGAAGGTTTGAAGTTGATTAAATCAACTGTTTATTGGAAATTGATTATTAGATTAATTGGTCTTGAATTAATCTAATGATAATAGCTTAGAAACAAATTAATCAAAATTAATAAGATTTCATATTAATTAACTTTTAATTAATAAAGTTTGAATGATTATTGAACAAGTAGAATCAGTCATTGTTTAATAAAGTAAGCAACCAATCTAGTTAAATTGATAATGAAGTAAAGCATTTTACTTCAGTTATGGTGAAGTTAATTTCTTTGTAATTATTTTAATTAAAGTAATTATTCTTAAATGGAATTCATTTAAGATAATATTGAGTTTGTATAAGATATTTACTTGAATTAGATGAAATGATTCGAATGGAAAGTAAGATGTCAGAA
Organism: Allium sativum; assembly: GCA_030737875.1. NCBI lineage: Eukaryota > Viridiplantae > Streptophyta > Magnoliopsida > Asparagales > Amaryllidaceae > Allium > Allium sativum. Next base: position 249,542,297 of record CM060922.1, on the reverse strand, counting down.
GACAAAGAGCACTAATGATTTTTGATAAAAGAAGTTATAAATGGAATTGTATAAGTAAGATGAAGCAAAGAATTAATATTTAATATAAATAGTTATGAACAACCAAGTTTCAAAGTAAGGATATGGTGTTATAAAACCATATTCCAAAATAAAATAAGAAATACCGTTTAGGGGATACTAAAGTAATAAGGAGTTAGAGTTACGAACTTTTATCTATCCTAAGATAAGAACGTCGTCGATCAAGGTCTGAGAGGTAAATAGAATACCCCAACTTGAATGACTTCACACTACAAGAAAAATAACATATAGCAGCCGCATAATCCGCTTCTAATACGTTGCTATATTGGCTTTAGCGACGGATTTCCTGCATAACATGGTAGTCGGTAAAAACCATGACGGTAATTGTGTCAAATTTTGCGACGGACTTTAGCATGAGTTTTCCGACAGTTTTCCGTCATTTTACTAATTATATAATAAAAAATAAAATTTTATTTATTAATTTAATTTTCAATTATATACCGATTGTTTACCGACGGATAATTAATTTAGAATAAAATATTATTTAAAAAAGGAGTGGGTAAACCCTCACTAATTGCCAAGGGATTAGCGACGGAAAGTAAAATAGGGAAAACTTACCCTTATTTTTTGTTGGTAATTCGTCGACATTCCACTTCCAATTTACCTATATATATATATATATATATATATATATATATATATATATATATCCATATACATAGAGGTGAGCGTTCGACTGGTATAATAAACAATAAGTTGAATATCAACTAAACATAAAAATTAAAGGTAATTAGTCTGTTAATACACAAAAGTGTCAGATCATAATACATTCACAATAACATGAAATTGCAGATAATAAATACAACAATGGTTATCTTTCAAAATATGGTCATAAATTAAACTGAAATGTCAATCAAGCTGAAAGCAGAGCATATCAATTGAGTCTAGCTGCAATCCAAAATTTTGAATGCTGCACCTGAAATGATCATGTAAAATTGTCATGAATATATGAATATATTCTAAAAAAAATGTTCTGCATGGTAACATGAAAGAAAATCCATGCAAAAAGAAAACATCAATTGGTCATCCTATCCTTTTCACTATGTACATGTCCAGTTCATTAAATAAAAAACATGGACGTAGTATGAACAACCTGAGCATGCAGCAAAACCATATGCTACGCCTACTTTCTTTTTTGAAAAATCTGTGTATGCAGGATGTTATTTATCATCTATACAGTATTAACTCATCGTGGCAAATGATAATACCCTTTCACGAACTTGGTTGCTTTTATTTTCTGTGGCTCTTTTGCGCACGTACCATATGTATTGCTCCGTAGGAGACAAGATGAAAAAAAATTAGTAAGCATAGTACTGTATTTTAGCCTTCATTATTTTTTCGACATCAATTAAATGATTGGAAAATGTAAAGTACAGAGAATATACATCTTGTACAGCTTGAATCATAGTGAGAGCTGTGGTTGGTATTTGATTTTCCATTGTAGCAAAAGATATATGAGCTGACGTGTTCCTGGTTTAATATCACAAAACACAAATTTGCATTTAGTAAAGATGAACATATTGTAAAATAATATTTTATTCTATAGCAACTTTTGTTATGAATACTATTCTTAACTATGAATACTGCAGTGATGCCTTACAATCATGTTTCAATCGCATTTCACATATCAGTACATATATTATGTTTTTTTCTTCAAAATACAAACTTGCTTTGAAGAAACATCATTCACAAGAAGAAAAAATCAACTACAACCGAATGTTTTGCATATAAAAAGTAATTTGAAAAAGGATTTGGAATCAATTCATTGGTTCATAGCATAGTTTTGGGTTCAAATTAGGCAAAAACAACATCAAATCATAGGTTTCTTTTTGCAAAAAAGGGATTCAAACCCTATTGATATTAACACAACTTCATTCTAAAATCAGACTATTCCTATAAGCTCAAACTATTTCCATTAGTTTCACATAGTTTATACACCAGTGGAAAATTTTACAATTTAGAAAAGAGATTTACTTACTTGAGAAACGAAGATAAGTGAGAATTGGAAGATTCCACCTTTTTGGTTTAGATCTAGCAAGGGAATTCTGATATCTGGATTGGAAGATGCTAGTTGCTGATGAGCAGTGACATGAATTTTAGAAATTGAGATAATAAGTTTCCATAGAGAACAGTAAATGAATGCGTTTTTAATTTTCAGGAAGATACCGTTTTCTTTTCTGACCGGAATTGAGCGAGCCAAAAAGAGAATGTGTTTTTATGAAGGAATAATGTTGATATTTGGTAATAAAGTCAAAATAAGTAAGTGTAAATGTGTAATTATGAATGGCTGTCTATATTGGAAAAAGAAACGCCTCTATGGTTTCTGAAAATTCGTTGGTTCTCTGTACAAAAGGAAAGCCAAATTTAATGAAACATAAAAATGCATCAATATCAATAAAAAGATAATAATTGTTACTTGTTTTTTTATGTTCGGTTTAATTGGTCAGTTTGGTTTAATCAGTTTTAAAGTAGATTATTAAGTTAAAATTTACGTGAATATAAAAGGTAAAATTTGAAATATTATAAGCCTAAACTAATCTTTCATTAAAGTACTACATAAATATTTATTCAAATTCAACAAGATGTATCATTTTTGGACAGTTTTATTTTTTATTGTATTTTTTCTAACTTTTATTAAACAATTACATCATTTATTTATAATTTAATACTAAATTAAGTATTGAATTCAATATTTAATATTAATTTATATTTTATATCAATTAAGATATAAATTTACAAAAACTGGAAACATTTACTAGTTCATAAAAATACCTCATTTGAATACATATCATAAATTAATTCATATAAAAAATTATTATAATGATTGTTTAGCTAAAATTATTAATCAATTAATGTTTATTTATTTATTAATATTAACTTATTAATCATTAGTATAAATTATTCCATATTTCAAATTAATTATTAAATATTATCTGGTAATTTATTATTGCTACTACTTAATTATTTTTACTTAAAATTATTTTTATAATTACTAATTTTCAAGTCAATCATTCACTATTGTTATTTAATTATTATAGTCATTAATTATTATTTATTAATTATTCAATATTAACTATTACATGGATATGTATCCATCGACGAACAATAAACGACGATGGGTGAACATTAAATAAAGTATTACCCACATTCAGGTTCAAGCGAACGTCCCATAGAAGATAGTTAGAATTGAAAACCGTAAATACGCAAGGATGTTACCATTTTCAATGTAGTGTTTATATTTTTCAAAAATTGAAATTCTTTTACGTTTTGGAATTCTTTGGAATTTTGAATATTTTACAAACTTTTAGATATTTTTTTAAAAAAATGAACCTTATGAAAAATTCAAAATTTTATATTAAAAATTTATGAATAGTTTAAAATATATTTTAGAAAATTCTGAAACTTGTATGGTAATGTTTGAATTTTTTGAATTTAGAAATTCTTTATTGTTTATTCAATTTCTTATTTTTAACATTTTGTTTTTCTTAATTACTAATTACATATTAATTACATATCAATTAATTTCTTAAAAGTAAATATTTATTAATAATTTCTCGATAGTAATTTCTTTAGTCGTATTAAAGGTTACTTATTAGTCATTAATTATCAAAATAAATTTAATTAAACAACAAATATTAATCTATTTTACTAATTATTATTACCTCTTATTTATATTTTATAGTAATTAATAATTAATAATTAATCAGTACTAACTATTGAATATTATTTACTTTTAATAGTAATTATTTATTATTTATTATTAATATATTATTAACATTAATTATTTAAAATTTATATTTACTTATTAATTACTAAGTAAAAAAACAAATGTAAAGTACTTTATAAATAATAAATATTAAAGTCCTTTTCAAATCTCTTGAAAAACTGCTGCAAAAATAGCATCAAAATTTTGATGACGGTAAACAGCCTCTATCTGCAACGGAATTTAGCGTTAAATTTTTTATGACGGTAAAGTGCTGTAATTTCCAAAGATTTAGCGATAGAAATTAGATATGACGGTAATAATTTAAAAAAAGTTGGCACATAAAATCCAAAATATTATCCTTTACAAAGTCTACGAAAATCCGTCGCTAATTTGCGATGGAATTTTCCGCTGCTAAAAATCTGCCGCTATATACAGCTTTTCTTGTAGTGTCACTATTATCGAGGGATGGTATTAGTTTGTAATGGACAGAGACATCGAGATTAGTTATAAAAGGGGAATATGGCAGCGTATTGCATTAGTTATAAAAAGAGGAATACGGCAGCGTATTGCATTAGTTATAAAAGGGGGAATATTACAGCGCATCGCATTAGTTATAAAAGGGGGATATTACAGCATATTGCAAGTTTTTTTAAAACTATAACGATAAATTAACGTTGTTAACCAAGCTTAAGCATGATTATTATATATATAACACTATTCCCTAGAAAGGTTTGAAATTCACTTATCCCAAATGATAAGAGGATAATTATGTTTATCCCGAAGAAGTGTAAATGAATTATACGAAGTTGGAAGTAGAAGTAAATAATTGAGATCTAATATATGTTACCCATACTGAAGGGAACTCTTTAAAATATGGGAATGTGATAAAAACATTTGAGTTTATATAACATGCCATTCGACATTGTTCTGGATCATATAAGAAATGGTACTTGAATGTTTAACAAATAATATATATATTGTTATTTCCGAAATAAAGGAAGGCTAAACGAGTTTTAATCAAATAGGAGGTCGACATTAAGTTATAATAGTATTTATTATCTAAATACAGAATTATTTGATAAATGAAATCAGATTCCTATAAGAAATAAATGTTCACATTTCAAAGTGAATAAGGTTTTTTTAAAAAAAACAAATGTTTGCAGATTAAGTAGTTAAAATGGAAATTGGAAATGTTTTCCAATGTAAATAACATATATTTTCTAATATGCCAGAAATAAGAAATGTGAAAGGATGAGAATGTTTTCGAACATTAACAATATATATCTGGAATATGGAAGAATAAAGGTTTATAATAACTGGAAATGTTTTCCAAGAAATGTGAAGGGCTAAACGGGTTTTGGGAAATATCTAGGAAGATATGGAAAATTTGGAAAGTAATGATAAATAAAAGGGCCAGTGATTTGTTTGACGCTTATTGTAAATTTGAATGGATGTTTGTTTTACTCTGATAGTGAAATAACCGACTATCAAAGTGTTTTGACCATCGTTGTCAATACGGAGAGATCGGTTCGATATATTATCCGAAAACCACTCCGTATAGGCATAAGCGCTGCGAATTAGATTGTGCTGAAGACAATTGAAGACGGAGTGAAATACAAGGGTCATTCTGTTTAAAAATGGTGCTTTAGGTTTGTCCAGTCCCAGGATAACTTGTATGGACAAGTGTCTAACAGAGTATACCTAACAAATCACGTACGATTGATATCCTAAAGGTATTACGTCTGGTGGCGGAGGAATTCGTTCCTCTTAGCTTTTTATGCCCGTGATATTTTTGGAAATCGATTAGTGAATTGACAGGTTTGACGATTTGACATTCAAAGTGAATGGCGATCAAATGTTCTGGAGTGATTATAACCTCAAGCCTCACAACCGGGAAATGAAAAAAATCGGGCAGGCAACATGGCTATGTGGGTCATTCCCATTAGGGTGTATTGTCACCATATAGAGAAAATTCATATTTGTTCTTCTTTCATTTCTATATCTTCGGATAACGGTTATGTGGGCCCAACCATAGGTGGCAATATATTCGATTCGCTCAAGAGAAATGAGTGGTCGATGTGTGGGCCGGGTTGCAAGACATTCTTGTTGAACCCAGTGTATTCCTCTCTAGAGATACACTATCGGAAGGTGGTTCCATACCTTGCCATAGTTGAAATCCAATCTCCAATAAGCGTTGCGGTTTTGATTGTATCTATATATGTGGAGCGTGAGATGCAAGCGTTCTGCTAGATTCTATTTATTTGTATTTAGACATTATCATAATATCAAATAAGATATGATTTCAAAACGTTTTGGGTTATAGTAAGGTAAAACCGTCCATGTTCATGTGTGGGCTGGTCTTACTATTATCTTTTGTTTCAAAAGGATTTTCAAAGTTAAACGATATGGTTGGAATTTACTCATACCGGTCCCTTGACTGACCCAAAGTTTATTTTGTTTGTTTCACTAAACTCTTGGGTGCCCAAATTTGTACGGGCACAAGTGTTTCAGGCTTTTACAGATGCACTTGGAGGAACTCAAAGCAGGAGGCTTCACCGTTAGTTATGTAGAGTTATTTCCGTTGTGATATATCATGTGTTATACTCTGATATGGTATGTATATACAGTACAGTTTTGTAATTCAAAGTTATGTATATAATTTATTTCATTCGTTCCATTCTGAAATTCGTGTTACACTGATTCTGTTCAGTCGTGTTCTTCCTCTTCTTCTATTCTATTAGTTCTATCTTTTCTATCTCATCCTCTAACTTCTTTCTATTAAAGATCTGTATTTTCGTGCATTTTGGGTTGAAAGTGTAGGATATTAGTCAGCTCAGATTGGTATGGATTTGCGGGCCTTTACAAAGACTCCTACTATATATGGAATTTAAAAGGCTTTGCTGTAATTCCATTTATATTACTAGTCGGATACAGAAATTGGTATCGATTATATATTGATCTGTTTCTGTGAAGATTCCTTTGTTAATGGAATGTGACCTCGGGTTTATCGTGAACTGTGTTTTAAATGACATTGGTTCTTTAACCCAGTTCAAGACAGGATTACATGACTAACATTGTTTCTCGAACTGTATTCTACTAAGTATATATCTTTTTGGTGGCGGAGAATTTATTCTCTTGCTTAACACCCTTCTTTGAGACATATGAACTTAGAGGTTATATATTGGCAGAAATTAGTGGTATGGTGTAGATTGTTGATGTGGCATGTTTAGGTTTCCAAGGTTAAATAATCATTAAATAATGATTGTTGAAAGATTAAAACTAAGTGGAGTTTAATGAATCTTTAATTAGATTGAAATGAGAATGTGATAATATAAATTATCAAATTTGGGAAATGATCGAGAATGGAGTATCACCAGTTTTGCTCCAAGCGATAGTTAAATCTTTAATTAGATTTGAACATGAAATGGTAATTAATTTTTACCGATAACACCGTGGTGTTAGATATGGAGTATTACCAGTTTTGCTCCATGGGATGAATAGGTTGTTATTGGGAAATTAAACAAATGATTACTTCGGTAAGGTTCGCTAATCCTGACTAGTTTGGGAAAACTTAATTTGGTTTAAATTGTGAAAATAATATTTGAATAAAAGAATATTCTGGATTGGAATGAGGCATATGTTGTGTTTGTGTAACACTTGTTTATGAGATCCACGAGTTATTTGGAAAGGTCAGGTTTATACCCATTCTGAATAATTGATTCGACGATAAGTCGACGATGAAGATGGTGGTTGAAGAGATCTTCACATCGTTTGGATGACTGCTGATGTCTTGATTGGACTATACACCCAAAACAAGGTAATAAGTGGTGATCGTATAGACGTACTTGGAGATCAACATGATATGCAAGGACCTCTCTCCTGTATTGGACATATGGGACAAGGAATAAGATGTCTCCGGTTTCGTTCAGATCCAGAACTAACTTGTGGATGGATGTACGTTTGACATTGGATTTTATTCTGTGTTGATTGATTGATTTCTATTAAATATATATTTGTTTAGCGATGGAGAATTTATTATCTTGCTTAACGCCCTTCTCTGAGACGTATGAGCTTAAAGGTTATATATTGATAGACATCAGTTGCATGGCATGAATTGTCAGTGTGGCATGCTGAGATGCAAATGATCAAGGCTTCTGTTGAAAAGCAGAGTCTTGTGGTTGATGATCAAAGCACGACTTTAAATAGCATAGCTTTATGTATAGCATTAATTCGCGGGCCTCACACCCGGTATGAGTCAAATACGGGATAAGGGACCCAAGGAGTGAATGACATTTCTTTCTAACTATGGGTGGTGTCATGGTATGAAGCCCAGATATTTATTTATTTTTACCTGTGTGGATGATGGAATGCGAGGCGCCTCGGATATTGGTCCCTAGTGGCCAAGTGATAGGTTCGATAGGACCAAGAAACGTGTGCTCAGGAATAACCAATCCTCAAAAGTAAAGGAGGGCCAGTCTTGTAGGATCTAAGGGTTCACTGCCTCGACTCGTGATGGAAATCCAATTTCCAATACGAAACTTTTCGGTTTTAGTTGTAAAACTAGTATGGCCACATGATATATGGTACCCATGCCGTCTATGATTGATACATTTATATTTAAAGTTTTTTTTGACATTATGTACTTATAATAGTATCAAACGATTTGTTTTAAATGTACCAAGCATGTTTGGCTATTATAAGGGAAAACTCTATCCTCCGGCTTGCGTTCCATTGTGTGATAGGACCTGAGTCTTATAACAACTTCATTTTTCGAAAAGCATTGAGCTGTTTATAAACTGTTTTATGCACTGGTATTCATGGGAGAAAACCCATTCCGTGTTATACGGCATGTGATGTGCACATAAATGTGCACATTTATATTCAAACATTTATTCTTATTTTAATTAAATAAATAATATAATTGGCTATTTTTACATGTTTTAAACCAAAATCCTAAAATTCTCAATTGGTCATGCATTCATCCTCATTTAAGGTGTAAAATGGTCACTTGTGCATGTTTTAATTTGTGATTGCATTTACTTATTCTTTGTATTTGTCTCTTATAGGAATTTTGGAGCACGAATAATGCATACACATGAAGATTTCGAGCACAAATGCATGCATGCAAAGGAATGAGGAGGAAATAATTCTCATACATGATCATGGAGGACCCCACTTCTCAAATTGTCCTCTTTCTCTTAAGATTTTTTATTAAAGACTAATTGAATAAGACAAAAGGTCTCATGCATCCCACATGACTCATTAGTGGCTAAATGAGGAATATAAGCTTCATGAAGGGGCATTTTGGGGAGTTCCCAACAAATGTGATTAGGGTTTTGGGTTAGAAACATGTATATATACCCCTTTATGTGATGTAAATAGCCTCTTCTCTTTTGATCCCCTTCTTTAGTTTAGTTGAGAGGAGCACAAGCTCTTTTGTATTTCCATGGCTACTTAGCCATTTTCTTTATGTAACTTCTTTGTTTTAATGTAATTTAATTTCTATGCTCTTTACTTTCATGTTCATAGCATAGATTTACATTCATGTTCATAGCTTAGATTTACTTTCATGTTCATTTACTTTATGTTCATGGCTTAGATTTACTTTATGTTGAAACTTACATGCGTTGATATGATAACACATATGAGTGGCTAATCCCTTGATTTAGGGGTAATGATGCTATCTAACTTTATGTAAGTTCAACATTTGTATGATTTGTGATCTCTAATTTGTGCTTAATGTTAGTGAATTTTGATGTAAGTTTATACAAACGGTTTTGATAGTCTATATTTGTTGACAACAAATTAGGCTATGCTTAGTCAATGTAAACACAAATTACAACAATATTTGCTAAGTGGTTATTGATTTTGAAATGAAAGTAAGAACAAAATTTGATGGTCTATAGTTTTAGTTAATAATTCGTAGGTCATTATTATAATAGTTTTGCTCTAGTTCCATTTTCATGAGAATTATAAGTGGTTTAAATATTGCATTTATATCACTTAATGGAGATCATAAATTGTATTTTTGATAACTTACATAAATGTCAGAGTTGATTTGCCTCTAAATTGCATTCATTTCATATTTATCTCTCAACTAGTTCTTATTTTCATTAGTTTATGTTAGTTTAATCAATCCAAAGTTTGGTTTAATTCAATTGAATAAGATTGAAATTATTTCTTTCCCTGCGAATCGACTCGTATTCGACACGTACTAATAACTGTACGCCGTGCGCTTGCGGTATTATTACGATATTTCATGTTAACGGTTTTCTAATTCAATAGAAATTCCGTTTGCGAACAAGTTTTTGGCGCCGTTTCCGGGGAAAGTAACTAATTTTCATTTTATTCTTCGAATTAATTTTCTAGTTAGTTGTTCTTTTTTATTTTAAAAAAAGTTGGTTTTGTTCATAGATTTTGTGTTTGTTCTTGCTTTTGTGTTATTTGTGTGTTCGTGTTGCTTGTGTTTGTGTTCTCTCTTTTCTAAAAAAAAATTGTGTGCTTTTGTTTTGTGTTCATTTTTGTGTTTTTGTTGTTTGTTTTCTTTGTGATTGTACTGTTTCTTCAAAAAAAAAAAAAAAAAAATTGAAACACAAAAACAGAAAATGTTTGTTGTTTATGCAATTTATTGTGTTTTGTTAGTTTGCACTTGGTTCAATTTTGACATTCACTATTTTATTGGTTCTATTTTGTATTCTCATTTAACATTCATAGTTCTATAGCATTTCTGTTTTTCCCAACTTTGTATTTCTGTTTACAATTCTGTGTTGCCTTCACAAGTTCTCTGTCATCATCGTGTTTACAAAAAAAAAAAAAAATACACACACACTTCATATTTCAGGTTGTTGCTGCTTCAAGTGCTTTCATTACAGTTGTTACGTGCATCTTTCATTGCTATTTATTTTGTTGCAATTTGCATCTGTTTTCAAATTCATCTGCTGATACATTGATCTCCCAAAAAATTTACATAGTGCAAAAGAAAGTTCTGTATTTCAATTCTAAACTTCATTACAAGTTACAATTCATTTGCTTAGTTCTATTTCTAACAGGCATTCTTTGCATGTTCAATTCTTCTTGCCTTTTACAATTTATTTGCATAACTGCATCTGTTTTCTTATATTGACAGAATTGCTTTGCTGCTCCACTTCTTGTCAAACAAACTCACATTTCCTCTTCTACAACCTGCTTGATAACCACCACGAACAAACAACTCATTGCAACACCTCATTTCACTACAGCCTGCCAAAACTGCTATAATCTTCACTACTACCTCTAACAACAAACTGTTGCATTCACTTCTTTTTCCTACCGCATCCCCCTCCAATTCTAAGTTCCACAACACATCCTCTTCTTACATACACCAGACAACTTGCTACACTTCATCATCAACTCCGACCACAATCACAAAAGAACACCTAACTTACAATCCACTCCATAAACATTAACAGTCTCCATCATACAACTTCCATTCATACAAATCCACCGTCAACCATTAACCAAGCACACTGTTCACCCAAACCCACAGTGAACTCACCTCCTGCTACATCTACAAAACAGTCCACCAAAGTTTACCAGTTTGAAGACACTCACACAATCAGACCGCCGACTAACATCTCGCATCACCCTGCTGTCACCACACAAACACCACTGCATCTACATTCAACCACCATCCACTAGCCAACCAACTCTCAAAACATAGCACTGTTACCCCATAAACCACATCCACTTGCACAAATCCAGATTACCCAAACCAATAAGACAAGCACAATACCCTCATAAACTATTCTACACTCAAACACCAGGTCAAAGACCCCTTCCCAATCGCGAACCACCGAAACCACCATCTGAGTCCTTAACCAATTCACTTCGCATCAAAACCCTAAATTGCACCCTTAGAATCGAAAATCGAACCCACAAAACCACCGAGCTTCAAATCCAAATTGGCATCTCTCAACCATATCGACTTTGAATTTGTGAATTTGTGAATTATAAATTTGAATTTTGATTTCGTATTTCATCCTCAACCTATGTTCTCACTCACGCAATTCTAGGTCGATAATATACCAATTCGAATTTGCGAATCTAATTCACTGATTTCATTTGTGATTTAGTTCTTGGATTGGGTTGTCTTTTGCTAGGCAGAGGAAGCGTTTTTTTTTATTTAATTTGCAAATGGGTCTGGGTGACTTGTGTTATGTGATTAAATTGGGCTCGGGTTTGGGCCTTTCATCTGCATAAACGTTTTTCTATCACTTAGTCTCTCTATTTAACCATTGTAATTTTCCTTAGTTTTTTTAAATTTTTTATTTATTTTTTTTTCTCATTGTTTCTCTTGTTTTGTTTGAGTTATTTTTGTGCTTGTTTATTTCAAAAAAAAACCTCACTTCTTTCAACTATCGTTGTACATATCCCTTTTCAGGTTGAAGAAGTGCTTAGGAAAATTGTGTCGCTTTGCTTGTTTGCAAAAAAATCGCTGGTAAAAAAATTTCTAATAAATTCAGACATTCTGGTATTGTGCTCTCATCTCCGTTTTTATTCCCTTGCATTGTTATTAGCTTGCATTTGCATTCACCAAAAAAAAATCCAAAAACAAAATAAAAATTCATTCGTTGTTGCATTGTTAATACATGTTTAATTTTTGTTTGCATTCATTTCATTTTATTTTTATTTTTAGGGACATTATCATATAATGACAATTTGGTTTCTTTCCAATGATTTTTTTTCCGGTGACTAGACTACGACAGAGTAATAACCGTTTATAAATATTACGGTGATTCGTAAATATTATGTCGATTGTTCCTCTGAAGGTACTTAAACCTTCGGCTGCATTGCTAGGGTGATTCCTGGTGCACAGATAACTCCTGACCATTAACTGGATGAGAAATCTTTTATTGAAATTAATCTAACCGTCATTATATAATTCTAAAATTTTTGTAAATATTTAGTTTGCATTCATATAGTTGCATTACGTTCATGCATATATAAAAAAAAATCAAAATCCCAAAAGAAAAAAAATATTTTCCATTTGCAAATAACTTCTTTTCATTTTTATTTAAGCTTTTTGTTTAAAGAAAAACATTCAAAAATCTAATAAAAAGGTTAAAAAAAGGTTTTCTCTTTTGTGAAATTTTTTTTCCTTTTTTCTTGAATTTTTTTCTAGAAAATTCAAAAAAAAAAAAATCTTGAAAATGTCCCAATTTCCGTATTCGAATTTTTTTTACGATAGTTGTGAAAACCAATATAATCCATATAATTTTACACCAAATTCATATGGATATCTTAATGACGACTATTGTACAAACAAATCAAATTTTGCACCACAAAGTTTTCAGACTAACAATCAACCCTCAAATTTGGAAACAAATATTGAATCTTTGCTTGAAATGAGCACACAACAAAATCAAAGAATAAATGAATGGTGTAATTCATACTTGTGTAACAATTCATGTCAAAGTTTTCAAAATAATAAAAATTTGAATTCACTTTCAAATTCAAATAATTTTGATTATAACCCTTTCTAATTCAATTTTGAACTTCAAAATGAATTTCAAATTCAAAATGGAAATGTGAATAAATTTTCAAATGGTTTTGGCAATGGGAATAATTTCAATTATTTTGCAGATGAAAATTTTTGTTGTCAACAAATTCAAATTGAAAATTCTCAAATAAATAATTATAAATTTTATTTTGTTGAGCAAATAAATGAAATTCACAATAATCACACGAATTTGTTGTTTCAAAATTACTTGAATTTTCGTGAAAAACAAAATAATCTAAACCGAACATGTGGTGATTCGAACGATAATCCATCTTTTACCACAATCGAGGATTTGCAAATAACAACTTTTAAAATGGAAGATAAAGATCTTAATGAAGAAAATATGGTAATTGATTTGGATTTTAATTCTTTTGAGACTTTGAAAACAAATTCAGAATTCAATCTTCCGTGTCCTGATTTTGAAAATTTGAAAACAACAACTTTGGACTTTGAAAATAATACATGCATTTAAGTTGTTGATAATTCACTAAAGGAAGACGAATTTGAGGAAAATAAATTTTTTGGATTTTTCAAAAATGAGTTGAATCTTAAAGATGTAGATTTGAATCACCATTTTAATTTTGAAATTGATAACTCAAAAGAATTTTTCAATAATAATTTTGAGATTCAATTTGGTGAATATAAACTTGAAATTCAATCAATTATTCAATATACCCCAATGATCATCGAAATTACAACAATTCATTCAATTTTTTATAAAGCGACATTCGTTTTTCCAAATCTAAATTCAACTTCGAAATCTTTTACGATTTGTTTTTTCATGCTTAAGCTATATCTCTCATACTTGAAGAGACAAGTGAACCGGTCTTTGAAAGATCGTTTCATTTACTTCTTGTCGATATATTTTATGATATAATGTAAATAAATTTTTTTCCTTCTTTTTTTTTGTAAATATAGGGCATATTTTCAAAATTTTCTTTTCTCTTGCCACTTGGGTTGACTGTGGCGACATAGTAAAAATCAAGTGTGGGGGGAGTTTTATATTTATTTTGTTTTTGTATAGATTTTAGATTTCTTTTCTTTTTTCATCCTAAAACAAAATTTAAAAAATAAAAAAAAATCATTTTAATTTACTTTTAAATGGGCACGATGAAGAAATATACGATTTTGGTCATGTGATTAAAATGCTTGGAATTTACTTCTCTTAATGGATAACGAAAGAAAAGTTTGAATTATGAGCAAAATTGGTGTAACTGGTTTATAGGGAGATTCGTAGTTGATGAGTATGAAATGTTTTCTAAATTGTAATCCAATTAAATGAATGATTAATTTAGATTACTTGCGATAACAATTTAGATCTTTTAAGTGAAGTTGTGCTAAGATATTCTCGCTTAACTCTCTCTCTCTTATGTAAAAAAATATATAAAAAAAAGGAAAAAAAAGAATGCATATAGATATAATATTCGGTACATCTGGCATTGGTGTGCAAACCCGCCAAGCTCTTTCCGACACCTTGTTGACAAAGTCAGAATCGGTATACCTTGGTCTCATTTTATGAGTTGGACACCTTAGAATTACTGACCCTCACGTAAGTCGTAATGCAGTGTAGGGGTGGTACACCCATGTATTTGTAAATAATAATAATGTAAATATTTTGTAATAAAGAGAGAGTTAGCACTTGAAATCCAAGCACACTCTTCCCTTGTTTGACCTAACTTGCTAACCAAAAGTAAATAAAGATGCCAATGTACGATTGTTGATATCGATTACAGAATTTATTTTATATTTGCACTATATTTCTACCAAAACAATTGGCCAAGCTGGAGGAGTTTGTAATGATAACTGACTTTTTTTTAAAGTTTTGATTAGTAACGAACTTTAAATTTCATAGTGACGACCTAAACTTGTGTTAACTCCTTCGTGTTAAATTTAAAAGTAAATTACCCATTTGTAAATTCTCCTTTAAAAAAATATTTTCTAATCTTGCATTTTGTAAATATTTTTTGCATTTAACATTTGGATTTTGTGGGTAGTATCTGCTGAAAACCCTCACGAGACAACACTCGTCCTACTGGGGACACCCAGAGGTTTAACGACTTATTGCATATACTCAATGCAATCGTGCTCCCAAAAAAAATGGATCTATCCTAGTTTTTTTATTGTTTATTAGAGGATGAATAAAAAAATAAGTGTAGGGGTATTTGATGTGCATGTAAATGTGCATATTTATATTTAAACATTTATTCCTATTTTAATTAAAAAAATAACATAATTGGCTATTTTTACATGTTTTAAACCAAAATCCTAAAATTCTCAATTGGTCATGCATTCATCCTCATTTAAGGTGTAAAATGGTCACTTGTGCATATTTTAATTTAGGATTGCATTTAAATGTTCTTTGTATTTGTCTCTTATAGGAATTTTGGAGCACAAATAATGCATACAGATGAAGATTTGGAGCATAAATGCATGCATACAACGGAATGAAGAGGAAACAATTCTCGTACATGATCATGGAGGACCCCACCTCTCAAATTACCATCTTTCTCTTAAGCTTCTTATTCAAGACTAATTGAATAAGACAAAAGATCTCATGCATCCTACATGACTCATTAGTGGCTAAATGAGGATTAGAAGCTTCATGATGGGGCATTTTGGGGAGTTCCCAACAAATGTGATTAGGGTTTTGGGTTAGAAACATGTATATATACCCCTTTATGTGATGTAAATAGCCTCTTCTCTTTTGATCCCCTTCTTTAGTTTAGTTGAGAGGAGCACAAGCTCTCTTGTATTTCCATGGCTACTTAGCCATTTTCTTTATGTAACTTCTTTGTTTTAATGCAATTTAATTTCTATGCTCTTTACTTTCATGTTCATAGCTTAGATTTACATTCATGTTCATAGCATAGATTTACTGTCATGCTCATTTACTTTATGTTCATAGCTTAGATTTACTTTATGTTCTTAGCTTAGTTCTCTTCTTGTTCTACTTAGTTTTTCTTTCATTTTTCTTTATTTTCTAATGTTTAAACTTACTTGTGTTGATATGATAACACATATGAGTGACTAATCCCTTTATGTAAGTTCATTGTTTGTATGATTTGTGATATCTAATTTGTGCTTCATGTTAGTGAATGTTGATGTAAGTTTATATAAATGGTTTTGATAGTGTCTATTTGTTGACAACAAAATAGGCTATGCATACTCAATGTAAACACAAATTACATCAATATTTGCTAAGTGGTTATTGATTTTGAAATGAAAGTAAGAACAAAATTTGATGGTCTATAGTTTTAGTTAATAATTCATAGGCCATACTTAGAATAGTTTTGCTCTAATTCCATTTTCATGAGAATCATAAGTGGTTTAAATATTGCATTTATGTCACTTAATGGAGATCATAAATTGCATTCTTGATAACTTACATAAATGTGAGAGTTGATTTGCATCTAAATTGCTTTCATTTCATATTTAGCTCTCAACTTAGTTCTTGTTTTCATTAGTTTATGTTAGTTTAATCAATCCAAAGTTTGGTTTAATTCGATTGAATAAGATTGAAATTATTTCTTTCCCTACGGATTGACTCGTATTCGCCACATACTAATAATTATATGCCGTGCGCTTGAGGTATTATCATGATATTTCGTGTTAATGGCTTTCTAATTCAATAGAAATTCCGTTTGCAAACAGAGTGGTCCCTTGATTTACTTTATTTTTAAGGTGAAATTTTAAATAACTGTTTCTGTTCTCACACTAGTGTTGTAACAACCCGGAAAATTCAGAACCAATTTTAATTTTAATTTTAGAAATTTTAGTGAATTTTAATATTTAAAATAATTTATTTTAAATAATAACGACTAAAATTTATTTAAATCGAAGTTAGAACGAATTTTTTTAATTTAATTATAAAAGGAGTTAGAAATAGCACGGTAGTTTGGAAATTTGAATTTAAACTTTGATTGACTGTACAGTATGCAAATCGGATTTTAGTGAAACCAAAAATATTAGAATATATTTAAAAATATTTTTCCATCGTATCTGAAAAATCGAAATTTCATAGCGGGAATCAAAAGTTATTCCCAGTTTAAAATTCAGAAAAGTCGCTATAGAATTTATATATATATATATATATTAATATTAAAAATAGCCATTTTACAAACGACCTCCGTTTTCGATGAAACCACTTTTGTTGGATCCGGAATGTCAATTTATTGCAAGATTCCAATTTTCATGATTTTTAGAATCAATATGTGAGCGTGACAAAAGAAAACGTGTTTTGTCAGTTTTAGTCAAATCGGATCAACCAGAAAATGGCCATTTTTCAAACGGTCTCGAAATTCGACGAAATTAGTCTTGTTAGAACCGTATCGTCAAAACATAACTAGAAATAATTTTTATGGAATTTTTAGAGTTAGTATGTGGCCCTGGTAATTAAAATGTACGTTTAAATTTAACATTAAATGTTTTATATTTTAATTTAAAGAAAAACATGTCGTAATAGCCGAATTGGGTTACGAAACATATTTCATTATGTCCGGAATAGGGGTATTTTGTTAGGGGCGACAGCCGTTGGGTTTCGTTTGGAGTTCGGAAGATTTAACAAGTTATTTCTGAATTAAATAATTAAATAATATAAAATATACCCTACAAATAACCCTTGATTTCCATGCCAAGCCAAAACCCTAATTCTGAAAAGAACAACCGCCGGCCTCTCAAACTAATGGCCGATACCATCCCAAATTCAAACACTAAATTCTTCTAATCTACTCCGAATAACTCGTAATTCCTAAGAAAATATGGTAGCGATTTTTCTGAACTTCAATTCCATAAGGTGATGGTCGAATTTATGGAGCATTGGGTTCGGATTTCTGGTGCAAACAACGGACGTTCGTGGTCGGATTGGGGGCCGAGGGGAGGTGCGAGTTGCACCTCATTGGGGGCGCTGGAAGCTGACGTCATGGCGGCTGGAGGGGCAGATTTTGATCGTCCTACCATGGCCTTGAGTCGCGTGCGTGGTGGTGGAAGTTGGTGTGATGATGGGTTCACGGTTCCTGGAAGAAGAAAGTATCGGCCTTGTTTAACTTAGGGGTAATTAGGTTTTAATTAATTTATTAATTACATAATGATGTCATTGAACTTTATAAACGCGTAACTTTCTCATACGGTCTTAGAATTCATCGAATTCAAATGCGTTGGATTCACAAAAACGAGATCTGGACGATGGGACAGACTAGATCTGAAACCGAGCACTTTTAAAATTCAGACAAATCGAGGTGAGATTTCTATTTTAAAATAAAATTAATTATTTATTTCACTGTGAAATTTATATTCATTATGTATAAAATTCATGTTGATGTTGTGTATATATTTATTTCAGTGTTGATTTTTTTTATGATTGTGATGAATCATTGAATTAATTTTTGTGTCTCATGTTTGTTATGAAATAGATAAAAATAAACATATCATGTTTGAAATAAAATAGAAGAAACAAGCTTCACACATTTGGTTGAAATAGAATTAGCATTTTTATTTGCTAAGTTAGATTAGACATTATAACAAATAAATTATTCTCTTATTTGTTACTAGAATGTAAAATAAATAAATACTTTTATATGTTATTAGAACACATAGAAAAATAAACAAATAAAATATTCTTTTATTTGTCATTAGATTATAATGAAATGAATAGAATGAAAGATATATTTTTATTATTATTTTAGTTACAATAAAAAGAGTAAAGTAGAAAGAGATATTTTTATTATCAAATTTTTTGCAATGAAAAGATAAGCATTAAAGATCATGTTTTTACTTTCACTTTGTTTAAATAAAAAGAAGTAATATGAAAGATTATATTTTTTATTGTTCATAATTTTCAATAAAAAGATTGAACATAACAAAAATTACATTTTGTTGGATAAGATTAGAGTTTAACAAAAATTTACATTTTTGTGAAATAAGATTAGAGTTTAACAAAAATTACATTTTGTTGAATAAGATTAGAGTTAGACAAGAATTACATTTTTGTTAAATAAATTTGAGTTATAACCAAAAATTACATTTTTGTTAAATAGAATTGAGTTATAACAAAAATGATATTTTTGGTTAAATAGATTGGGTTTGAGCAAAATATGAAATTTGTCAAACTAGAATTGTCAACATAAATGCCACTATCACTTGTAATCATTTGGTTAAACAAGATTTGTAATAACCCGGAAATATAAGCCAATTTAAAATTTTTATTTTGGCAATTTTAGCGAATTTTGAATATTTAAAATGAATTATTTTAAATAATAACGATGAGAATTTTATTTTGAATAGGATTAGAACATATATATTTATATGGATCGTCGTTAGAGTATAAATATTTATTTTTAAATATAAAATGAACTGAAAATGGCACGGTAGTTCGAAAATTTGATTTCAAATTTCAAATGAATATATAGGATTCAAAATAAACCGGATTTTAGCGAAACCAAAAATATTAGAATCTATTTGAAAATATCTTTCCAATGAATCCGAAAAATCAAAATTCCATAGCGGGAATAAAAAGATATGTCCATTTGAAAATTCAGGATAGTCGCTATGGAAATATAGCCCTTAAAAATAGCAATTTAGCAGA
This sequence comes from Allium sativum, assembly GCA_030737875.1. Lineage (NCBI taxonomy): Eukaryota > Viridiplantae > Streptophyta > Magnoliopsida > Asparagales > Amaryllidaceae > Allium > Allium sativum. The sequence continues at coordinate 249,522,395 of CM060922.1, read as the reverse complement.
CAACCTATGTTTTCGACGAAACCACTTTTGTTGGATTCGGGATGTCAAATTATTTCTAGATCCCAATTTGCATAATTTTCTAAATCAATATATGAGCGTGGCAAAGGAAAACGCGTTTGACCAGTTTCAGTTGATTTTAATTGACTGGAAAATGGCCATTTTTCAAACAGGCTCGGAATTTGACGAAATTAGTTTTGTTAGAACCGTATCGTCAATACGAAGCTAGAAAATATTTTTCGGGAATTTTTAGTGTCCGTATGTGGGCCCAGTAAATTGAAATGTAAGTTTGAATTTAAAATATATGGATTTACATTTTAAATTCAATGAAAACTGAGCATAAAGATAGAATTGGCTAACAAAACATATCCCATTGTGTTCAGAATGAGGGTAATACGCTAGGGATGACAGTCGTTGGGTCTCGTTTAGAGATCGAATGAAAAAGTTACTTTATGAAGATTAATAAATTAAATAAATATAATATAATATAAAATCCCTCCCTTACCTCACCTCTCTCCCACTCATTCTCGGTCAACGCTGAAAAAAAAAGGAAAACCCGTGAATCTCGTTAGCCCTTCCCTTCGAAGCGTCGCCGCCCTCCACGATCGGCGCCCCCCTCACCTTCTCCTCCTCCCCATATCTCGCGACCGTACCCCTGCTTTAGCCCAACCACCCTCGTCGAAACCTCCCCGAGACCCTTAGCCCCGCCTCCGTTAAGCCCTAGCCGCTACGACTGCAACCCCACCACCTGCGCCTGCTTCCGACGCACCCCCACCACCTGCGACGGCGCAGATAACCCCCCCTCTGACCGAACACTTCAAGTCTTGTTTCCTTTATTATTATTTTATTTACATAAATTTAAAGCTTAGATTTTTTATAAATGCCCAAGGTTTGATTTTTAAATGCGAAAGGATTTGATTTTTATTTATATATTAAACATATAAAGATTTGATTTTTATTCGTATGAAAAACATATAAAGATAAGATTTTTAAAATAGAAAAAAAATATGATTTTTAAAATTAAGTTGAAGTTATAAAAATACGATTTTTAATATGAAATTGAAGTTATAAAAATCCAATTTTTAAGGTGGAGTTGAAATTATAAAAATTCGATTTTTATATATGGGAAGTAAAGATAAAAAAATCCGAATTTTATATATGTAGCGAAATAGAAATCCGATTTTTATTATATATATATATGTTGAAATAAAAATGTGATTTTTATAGCGTTGAAATCAAAGTGTGATTTTTACTATGAACAGCGTGAAAAGGAGTGATTGGAAATGCGGCGAAGATTTCCTACATATGAAGAGTTATGGCGTTTGGTTTAGCTTCTAGGTGAGAACTTCTCACTTTTAATTTATTTTCTAGTTGAAATATATACTATGATGCAGACAGTGCTTAGCAGCACCCGACACCCGTCGTCCACAGACCATGGATGACTTGGTTGTTTGATTGATGTGTAGTGAAAAATTGATTGTGTGATGTGGAATGGAAATAAATATTTTATAGTTAATAAAATAATTTTTAACATGTATATAAAATAAATATTTATAAACAAATCAGACGATTTTTTTATGTACACACATTTGACTGATATTGATTGGGACGATAAATTTTACACATCGCCCAACTGCACAAATAAAATTCATTATTTGTTGATTTGAACCCCACACGGGTAGTGGGATGATATTGGTCATACACTAATCCCAATAATTAGTTGTATGTCAATAAATTGGTTGACAAGTTGTATAAGCGTCGAATATTTATATTTAATGCTTATACAGTGTAGAATGCACTCTGGATGATGGATTGCTATTTTCATTGTTGTTATACACATTTGTTGTGTGAAATCCATATAATGAAATTATATGGTAATTGACTGTGTCTGATTCCAGTTCAGAAAGAATGAATATTTTGAATTAACGATCTATTATATTATATGAAAGCACAATTTTTTCCCAAAGGCTGTTCGGTTCCAGATCTTTCAAAAATTCACACAGCTGCCACGTGTACAATAATTTGATCCAACGGCAACCCTTACTCCTGTTTTCCCTTTCGCAACCTACGCCCTAGCCGTCACTCTCCTTTTTTTCTCAACTGCATCGTAAAAGAAAATGGTGCGTTGCCCAGCCACCAAATCTGTTCTCCATCCGTCTTCCCTTCACCATCGGCAAGCTGCGCTTTTGCCTTTCTTTCAACCTCTGCCTGATGCGCTCCGATTAACTCCAAATCTCTCCACTACGTATCGCATCTCCATGCTTTACTCCACCTATGAGCAACTGATGTCTTCACTTCCATGATTTTTCTATCTTAATGAAAGGTATGATTTTGCTATCTTCTATTTTACCCACATTAGCTAACTTAATTTTGTTCCTCTTCGCTGCCCCGCATTTTCCTGGGTACCTTCTATGATTATTGAAGAAATCGCATTTCCATATTTTTCTCCAGCTACGAGCAACCGTTGTCTTCGCTTCAATGATTTTTCTATCTTCTACTGATGCCATACTGAAAGGTCTTATTTTTCTATCTTCTGTTTACCCCACATTAGCTAACTTAATTATGTTCCTCTTCGCAGCCCGACATTTTTTTGGGTACCCTCTATGATTAATGGAAAAAATAAGCAATAGGTCATCTTGGTAATGATTGGTGATGTCAAATCGTCTGATTACCATGACGATTCACAACCCAACGCCTAATATTTGGGTAAGCTTTGCAAATTCTCATTTACATGGTTTTCTTCCTTCAACGTTGATCATCTGTCCACTCGGTTTCTTTTTTTAGTTACTGTCTACTGCACTTTTTGTTTGTACTTGGATGGCATAAGGTCAACAAATATTTAGAATTTTGGTAACCACCAAGCTTCATAAACCTGAAAGATTTTTGCGGTGGCTTCACAATACCTGATCGTTATACTGAATAAATAGGGGTTCGCGGATGTGTACAAATCTATGGTTGAATTGTGAAAATTTTCCTTCCAATCGAGGAATGCTCACTTTGATTGAAATTTCTACACTACACAAGTCATATTAAATGTTTAGGATTTTTAGTCTCCACAATATCAATGTTTGTATATTGATGATCATTGTGGTAATTGACTTGCAGTTTTTGAGATGGCTTGAACATGTTTTCTGTTTTTTGGCCACACGAAATATATTAATACTTTTAGAAGTGCGATGATGACTAAATCTGAAGCTTAAAGTCATGGTTCCAATTTAAAACTTTTGTGAATTGTTGTTGGTGACAATTCCAATTTTGATGAATTTGAAGTATCAAGTCGCGAGATAATAATTTAACCATTGTATAGTTCATTCAATTCGAGATTAGCACTTCTTTATGTATGAACATTTTTAACCTCGATTTGAATTGAATCTATACTATACTATAAAAAAATGAGTTGCTAACACTGTGCACTCTGGCATTCGCCCACTTCAGTTGCCCTTTCGTTTCTAAGATTCAGCGTGTAGTTTTCATTTTTTAATTTCTCTGTGGAATATCTTTGACTACATGTGCTTTTGGTTTGTAAGCCAATTGTATATATCCTATACAAGGTCCTTTGTTGTTTCATTGGCGATGCATCTGTATATGCCAAAAAAAGTTAAATCCTAGACTTTTAAAATAGTTGTATTTTACTCAGTATTCCTAATCGATCTCACTAAAAGTTGCCTTATGTTTTACTACTAAGCACATAATAAGCTAAGTTAAATTTATGCTATAAGAAAAATCAACCTCTTGAATATAGCTTAATATATGTGATTATTTTCATGCTGTCTCTGCTGCAACAAAGTTTATAACTTCAATTCTTCTACTTATAACTGTAGTTATGGAGTTTGACGAAAAACTAAATAGTTTAATCTTCGGCTAGGTATTCATTGTACAGAAAACCTACAGGGATGCGTGCATCTTTTCAGTTTCCTATCAACGAAATTTACCTTCAACGACAGAGGTGGAGAACTATAGCTTCTGATTTGATCTTGCTCGCCATTTATATCCAATGCACTAAATATTTGCTAAAATTGAAATGATTCTATATAGAGAAGTTATTCCATATAATTTTTTTAGGAATTTATTTATTAATATAACTTCTGGTTTACGTGAAATGTATTCTTTAACTGCCTTTAAGAATTTGAATTATTACTATGGAAGTTCCTATTTTTATTGAATATCATCGACCATCATTTCAAAAATTCATTCTTTTTACATGGTTTGCATAATAGTTCGTTTGTATGGGTTCCTTAGTTTAGTTTATATAATGTTTCTATAAAATTTGTTATAATCGGTAAGGTCAGTGCATTTTTAAAGTAATTTAATTTATGCATTAGGTATTTTCAGGGCATGTTTTTTGTTAGATTCAACAAATTGAGAGCATGAATCAATTTAGAGAAAGGAAACACGCTGACTAATATTCTTCAGAGTAATGTTTTCATTAATATGACAATTTAATTTGATATTTTTTATTTTTCACTAATAAAGTTATATTTAGAGTAAGGTGAGGTGTCTAATTTGTAAACTAATATCCAGACTTTTGAACAATTTTAGATTTTAGGACCTTCAGTTTATATATATATATGTGTGTGTGTGTGTGTGTGTGTGTGTGCGCGCGCGCGCGTGCACACACACGCACAACATTTTTTCATAATTCCAGTTGTCATGACTTATTTTTGTTTGGTCTTTTCAATGTTATGATTTTATGAATGATCTCGCGTTTAATGTCCGTGTAAGATGTAAATCGTAGTGCAAAATGTCTTATACTTTACATGATATGGAGGAGGTTACGTTGTCAAGATTTGAATTTGTGTCATTGTTGCTTCTTTTATGTTAAAACCGTATCCACTAGGCTACCTTTTAGGATTAAGAATACTTATTTTAACATACGTTTCTATAGGAAAATTTTAGGTAGTAATTTCATTTAATGCACAAGCTATATAAGATATTGACATGAAATCATTTATTAATTACACATGCATTATAACCAGCAGGTGAAGGCATATACTATGCAAGTTTTCATTGGTTAATATCCTTTAGAGAAATATTTTGATTGATACTGCAGTTTGATTATAGTTTACGTTTTTCTTTTAAATATTAAAGTTGTATTCAAAACATGATGAACATGATAAGATGTCTAATTTGTTAACTGATATCAAGACTTCTTTGACATAATTGATTTTAGTACCTTCGGTTATTAAAAAAAAACAATACTTGCACTAAATTTTGCCATAGTTCCAGTTATTATGACTTATTTTTGTTTAAATATTTTCAATGTTATAGATAACGAGTTCTTTGTCCGTGTAAGATATAAAAGTGGTGCAAAAAGGGTTTATACTTTATGTAATTTAACGGAATTGCATTGCCAAGATTTGGATTTGTGTCGTAGTGGTTTCTTTTTTTGATAAAAACCTCATCCACTATACAAAACCTTTCAGGGTTAAGAATATTTATTTTATCATATTGTTCTGTTGGAAAACTTAAGGTACTCATTTCATCATATGCACAAGTTGTATCATATGGTTTTTGACGACACTGTTTTTATCTTTAGAAAATCTATCTTCGGTTAAATTATCAATGCACATACTTTATCTCTAGAACAATTGGATTTGATAATTGTTTAAGGATCTATAAAACAATTGAATTCGACATATTCGAAGAGATATCTAGAAATTATTTACTATATTTGGATCCATTCATCATGCTTTCTCTTTTCATTGTTTGACAGAAATGTTTATTTACTTTAAAGTTAAACCTCTCAAGTTTGGATTCTTGCTTTAATAGAAAAGTGGAATAATAGACATTATATACATCTAATCCTATGCATTTAAATTTCAATTGTATGAACTAGAAGAATCCATAATAATAATCTATCAATGAGGCATTAGTTCCAGCATGATGAACGTAACATCTAAGTTTGAACTATTAGATTCGAAATTATGGATGTATTCTTCGATTGAACAAACCTTTGTACTTGAGGCCATCCATATGTGATTCAACCATATCCAATAACTTTATATTATATATTATTTCAAGCATACTAAATTATTGATAGTTTATAAATCTTATGCAGAGCATGGATTTATATACATAATATGAGTTTTTTAGCCAATAATTTCACAGTTGGCTACTGAATGCTTACATAATTTTCGCTTTTATGCAAACAAAGGTACAAAGCTTACAGTTGTCTGTGACGTAATGCTCCAGTGATTCACTACACATACCCATATTCCGTGTATTACTGCGTTTTATCAATTGAATATATATACAAGTGAAGTTGGGGTAACTTAGTTTTATGAATTTGTGAAGTTTTCTGTATTCAGCATGATATGTGTGAGTTGTATATTGTGGAACAAGTTTTATTACCATGTGCTCAAATTTTTTGTTATCCTTTCCACTAAATACACGTGAGATCACTGGCCATTTTAAGGCGGTAAACCATGTTTATCACTAACACTTTTATTCTTAAATGAGATATAAAAATAACAATGTCAGCTTTAGATATTACCTTCATTTTATTTTGGAATTTCTCATAAATTTATTAATATATTATTTGCTACATTTAATCGTCAGTTATGTATTTATTTGCTTCATAGTTATCCTGCTGCGTTCTAAGCCATTCTATTTTATGAAAAAAACCACGATTTGTTGAGCATTTGAAGTTTATAGTAGACCATCCATGATTGATTTGATTTTAACAAAAAATTCCCGATAAAAACAAATTTCTTTAGACAAAGCATTAAATTACACTTAAATTTAGTGAGTTTGAGAAGATACTATAAATCCATGAGTTATTAATCAGCTGAATCTATTGTTTATAGACTGACTTGATAAAAGTTGGTGTATTGACTTATGAATTTTTAATAGGTGGATATACTAACCAACTAAGTTAATGTAAATTAAAATATCATTCATAGTTTCAGTATTCATTTATTCTTATTTGTAAAAATTTGAAGAAATAATGCTTAAGAGATAATATGAAATTCAATTTTCTCTATGCACTTCCACCAATCTACATTTTTGTATTATGAATTGATTATGCTTTTGTTTATAGAAATGCACTACTGAAAAGTATTTTGATTGTCACGTTTCCTTCTATGTACTAAAATTTACATTCCATTTTTCTTATCTTACTTAATGTCAAGTTTTGTTCACATTGGACTTCATATGAAAGACTCATTCTAGATTTCTTGATTCAACCGTTGTGTCATGACATGCGATATTTCTCAAAATTATTTAGTTTTTAGGGAAATACATTTGTGACTCTCCTATTATTGCCATAATTCCCTTTCTTCACAGTTAACGTTTCTTTGCTGACCAAAGCTTAGTTTTAAGCACTTAATTTCGAAAAGGGAATTTTAACTATTTCTAGGTTTACATACCGTGAGATAAATATTTTTCTGCTTCTTGCTTAATTCAATAAAGTTTTCGAATTATGCTTACTTTAGTGTCTACGCACGTCGATGATCTACTGTTTTCTTACCTTATGAAACCTTGCAGCTGCAACACTCTTAAATATTTTGCAAATCTGCAAATTACTTGGTGTTCCTACAGGCAATTACCACCTACATCGGTTGCCCATGTTTTTCACTAATGAAAGCTTCAATAAAATGACGACTGGAGATGATAATCTTCAACTGAAAACAATTTTGATGCGTGTTTCCCATCATGTACCCACAGTAAGCACAGTAAGCACCTCATTATCTATTCTAAGCTTCGATTTTGATGGTTGATTGTACCCACAGTAAGCACCTCATTATCTAGCAATTCTATTATAATGGTACAACCTATCCATGCCTCCTAGCCTAGGAAACATGTTTAAGTACAGATGCACACAAATGCACATACTGCTCGCCTCTGATTTTGCGTTAAATTTACAAGTATTAAGTAATATAGTTAACAAATGATTACCAACGTTTGTCACTCATTTTAAAACTAGCAGTCGGTCAACTATAGTATATAGTTGATTTTCAGTTTTGTCAACATGATTATGCATTCTGAAGCATATAAATAAAACACCGAACACGTGGTAACAAATTGGTACGAAATAAGACTATTAAATGCAAATTTTTTTTTCTGGTACTTAAATGAGAAAACCTAAATAAAGATTAGCTACAGTGCAATTACTAATTATGTTAATTTTATTACACGTATCAATATATTTTATTAATACATGCATGTTATTTTTGTTTGATTTTCCCAATTACTAATTACTAAAATGAACCTTCTGAATGTATGTGCTTTGTTTTTCTTTTAGGGATATCTTAATAACTAATCAACCAATTGATTTTCTACTGATATGTAATCAATTTTCTATATGACTGCAGTATTCTAAAGCGGATCAATGTATGGTTTCGAGGACCAAGGCACGAAATTTTTCTCTATCGCTGTTGCCTCATAATTTTTACTGTTACTTTTAGCCTGTTTCAGCTTTCATGTTGTAAGGTAATTTTGTTTATCTGTACAATAACTAAAATCAACTGTTATTTTTCAAGTATATATTATAACGACATCTACGTATTTTAATTACTATCTGCATATAAATAACAATTTGTTGACCTTTTTTAACATCAATGGTATGCCTACTCCACTTTTGGATAGATTCTTTATTTTTCCTATTTTCTTCTTTATGACCTCATGTAATCAATAATAATGAAGTAAAAAAGACATAATAACGATGAAGAAAGCAAATTTTCTATATAAAAACCAGCGGATGCGATGTTTTCCTTTGCAAATATATGTGTGCCAACTATTGCATTGCAGATGCTTAGGAATTAGCATTTGATCAATGAAAATGAAGACATAAATATATTTATAAAAAAGAATTAGCAAATTTAATCAAGGTTACAACTAATTAGGACCACTAATTAAATAATCATTCATTGCTAGCGAATTGGCTGTGCGTTTACATTATAAAAAACAATAGACACAATGTTAGTCCGTAAGGTAGCTTATATTTCCTTTTAGTAAAGATACATGTACAAATAAATTTATATAAACAACCAAATTTCATGGGTAAGTTATTGGGGTAATAATGCCTCTGTATGCTCTTCTAAGTTAAAATTTGAATTAATTAGCAGGGGAAGAAGGTTCATATTAGGTAATTTATAACTATGCTTGTGATAAATTAAAATTCATATCTTCAAATCGAAATCTTTTCTTTATTTGGTTTGAGCGTTACATTTGAAGCACATCCTTAAATGTAATGTGTGAATAATTGGAAAAAAATTGAATTTTTATGCCCTTTGTAGATTGATAATTAGAAATCGTTTCTATTTTAACTCCTAAATACTGTTTACTCAGCACTCTATCTATGATTCAACTATAAAAAAATAGTACATTCAGTTACCATCTTTAGCAGCTAATTCAAAAATTGGGTGTTACCTTAATCCACTCTCATTATTAAAGTAAATGGTAAAACTATTATTTCAGAATATCTTTTAACTAAACTAAAGCAAATTAAAGTTGGTTGTCTAATTTTTAATTATGAACACATACTTTAACATGTCTTCATGCCTAAGTTTTATTCTATAGTGACCTGTCCATATCCATTATGCTCTTTCTTATTGCACAATTGTTATCATGAATTTTTATTTTGAATACATCTTTGGCCTATATCATTTTTGGAACTTTTTGGGTCTCCTTGAGTAAAATACAGGCAATGTAAGCATTCTCATATTCACTTCAAAAGTTAATTCATGTAAAGCAAGGCCCTTTTTAACTGGGTTAATTTAAAATGTGTTTACTTTGCGTGAAATAAGTTGAATTATATTTTAAGTAACCACGTTTATTAGAGCTACTATGTTCAAGTCAATACAAGAGAAAGTTGTTGAGACATGCTAATTTAAATTCCCAAACACATTTCCTTGGACTATGTTTCTTTACTCAAATCTGAGGAACTCAACCCACATAAGGAGAATATATAGCATACAATTAGGAAATTAGAGTCTAAATTCTAGATGGCCTGTCGATTTATTTTTGGGTATGCATTCGTTATCAATATGGACTCATAATAATGTTGTGATTAACCAAAATTTGTGTGTTTTTCTTACCTTCGTACAAATTTTTTTCCCCCAATCGTTTGCAGCATATATCCTTCAAAACTAAATTTGAAAACTACTGTGTCAATGAAGAATGAACTCTTTTTCCTCGCTATCTCTTTTCCCAAACTACAATAAGTCAACATAGATTTTTTTTTTAATGGGTTATGATATTGGGAATATTAACAAAATGAGTGATAAATGGATACTGAGGAGTGAAACCTGCTATATTTTCAAATTGCTTACGGGTGTATGGTGAAATCAATACACAACACAATATTGGTGAACCTTTTTCATACCACAAATTCATCACTTAATATTTCATGCAAATCAGACCTATAGATCGTATTGCTTGCAAATCAAAATTCTTTATTTCTATATACAAGTATCCTACACACATGCTTTTTATGGACACAACTATTTGTGCCATGATTGCTTTAAATAACAATTTGCATCTTGCTGACAAGAATCACAGTATGTGTTCACATGCATGTATCTGTGTTTGTGTGTATATGCATGTGCCACCATATTTGTAAATAAGCACTAACATAGGCATGATCAGAAAATTGTATAAACACTTTGGATGGAAACAAGCAGATCCGCATATATTAATGAATCAATGCTAACAAAATATAAAGTGCAAACAAAACTAAAAAGTTATATCATAAATTAAAGTGTAAAATGTGTTCTTTCCAATGGCCGTAATGATTTTTTTGCATGAATGGTGATGCGATGATGAGCAAACAGAAGAGTACATAAACAATAATTATTAATTACCTCAAAACTCCATAGAAATTTATTAAAATAGGGAAACAAAATAAAGTCAGTTTAATGCGTTCATGGTATTTTGGTGGATGCACAATCATTATAAGTTTCAAGATGAGGTGATAACTATCTTTTTGCCATATGCATCAAAATATTTGTGCCAATGAGAATTCTAGAGATTTTAGCTCCATTATATGTTGCCCCTCCTTTCGAGTTGGGCATATTCGATTACCTATTGAGCTCCTACTTTGGTGCGGTATTTGTACCATTTGTTGAGTTATTAGTTTTATGAGTGAATTTGGGAAACTAATTTTAGTAATTAGAAAACCTAGGATTTTTTTTTAAAATTATGTACAACATCAATTGAGATTTTGCAAGATTAGTGAACAAATCCATGTACGTGAATAAATTATGGAATAGCACTGCAATTGAAAGGCAAGTGCCCTACTCATAGTATAGTGACTACTACCATTAATATAATAACAATATGGGATCATCATTACACAAATCTTTTACATTTGAATATGCCCCCTAACTGTAGATTTATGATATTGATGAAATCTATTATGCATTAGCTTGCGTTCATTTTTGTTGTTTGTAAAAATTGGATGACTCTGCATTGAACTTGAAAACATAAAAAATTCAAATAATTATTTTTATCAGTTGATCTATTTTCATCAGAATTTTGAATGGTAGTTATTCTTATTTACAGTCATTTTGTAGCACTGATAGACAAATATGTATGTTCTGCTTGCACATTAAAGTTTGCAGTAATCAATTGAAGTTGCGAGATGAGGATGGTTCTCCCAGTGCTTGATATATAAAACATTCTCAATTTACTAGGATATAATTTACATCACTGTACATAATTGTAATCTTCTCCCCAATTATGTCAGGTTAACTTTTTTTCTAGGAAAACCTGTAAATGGGATATTTAATACATTATGAGAACCTATTACTGAATGTTCAAATTTGCAAACTATCAAAGTATCTAATAGCTCATAAAGAGGTAAACAGGCATATCAGAAACCATTATTTATATAGGTTTCTTTTTATTTATGTCTCTATTTTATACATTTAAATGTGAAAGACAAGTTATTTGGCTTTTGTTATTAGTTCTGTTCATGTGGTTCACCTTAATATGAGGAAACATTGTAAATAAGTATATTTTCATTGTACTTTAAACCTTTACCATTTCTGCCTATTACTTCAAACCACTGTTTCCAACATGTTTTCTCTTAAAGAGTTGCGAATTTTTTGAAATTGTAAAAGATTAATCTTGGTAAAATGATATAATACAATAATTTTCCATAGCACATGGAATGCATATTAGTTAGCCCAATGAAAAATTGTATATTACAAAATTGTAGTAAAGAAATGTTATTAAAGTCAAAAATATCCATTGAAGATTGGTACTATAGGTGCTACACTCTGCGATTATACTAACGACATTCTTGGTTGCGGCATTGTTAAATGACCTAGCAACTGTTTTGATGCTATGTTGTGCCCAATATATAAAAATTAACTATATCGACTGTTTCTCTGCTATGTTGCACTCCTATCAAATTAACTAATCTCTACCCATTAACCTTAGCGTAGATAGTCTAATGTGTTGCATATCTTCAATGAACAGGAAGAATTAGAAGTGCCAGTGATCTTCTGTTCAGAAAACTAAATTCAATGTGTTTGCTTCAATGGCTCCCTACGCCAAATTAGGAAGATTGTATTGCTGCTTGGGATATCATGCGCTCCAGGCTAAACCAAATGCATTTTTTCTCATTTTGTTATTTATTATTTACAATGAATGCAATACAGATGTTTTGTAAAAACAAGAATTTACATTGTATTTATGCATTGTTGTTATTGTCGTTTTGATGTGTGATTGTGTACTATGGTTTGTTGAAGTATTATTATTTGTTTTGCATATGTATTTCTTAACAAGTTTACAAAGGAAATGAGAAATTTTTAGCAGGTCTTTGAATGAAGAAGTATTTTAGTCAGGCTATTTTATTATAGAGAACTGCTCAGGCATTCTGTTATTGATTATCCATTCACTTGCGCATTTTTTTTTATTAATGTCTGCTTACTTTTATATGTTGGGCTTGCAATGCTGGATTATTCTCCAAAAGTATATCCACAAACCGTTTAACATATTTAATTACATTATATTATGTCTGCATCTTATGTTGTCTACGGTTTGAAATGCAAAACTAATACCGTTGATTTATATGGACTAAGGTTACGAAGTCCAGGTTTATTCGGGACATTGTAATCTATAAATATAACCAGATCTATTTAAACATGAAGCCTGAATTAAATCTAAGAGCATGATGCCTAATTTGATTTTTTTTTCCCTATGCATAAAACTCCATCATAAGCACTCCAGCAATAGTTTGAGTAACGATTAAAAATACAAACATTGTGCAAATTTTGAGTTATTACCAATTTACCATCTTAGCCATTGTGATGTGTGGCTATTCAGGATTATAATAAATAAGACTTTCTTTGGAATATATGATGATTGAGTTTCTTGAAGTGCATATCATTTGTTGCCAACTTCAAATGTTTATATAACTATTTTCATCTACGAACCGTGTGCGAAGCACAGGTTCGCACTAGTTATTTTAAAATAACGAATATTTTAAAATAATATTCAGTAATAGATCAAAATGTGATTTTGATGTCCGATTTGGGATGGACACGATTATATTTAAATATATATAACAGTGTCGATTAGATTGACGCCATTTTGACGTGAACGATATTTATATCGATTTTATATTCATTTTTATAATGAATATCGAAAAGGAATTGATTTCAAAATATAATGTTTTGAAAATATTACCATTTATATATCAATGATATGGAATTTTCAATTTTGATTAGAAATTGAATAGGAAGTTGAAATCGTTTTGAAAACGAATTTAAAACGATTTACAAAATACGTTTGGAAAGGAAATCGAAGAAATATATATATATATATATATATATATATATATATATATATATATATATATATAATGGCCTGTATAGAACGCGCCGCGCTGCGGCAGTTCGCGAATTTCACCATTGACTTCGAATGGACACTACGGGATATCCGACCGTCGGATTTTCCTAAAACCGGAACCATTGGGTTTGTATCGAATAGAGATTTCTAACAAATGTTAGAGATTTGAAATCTAACGGTTTGATTTGGAATTATATCCAAATCAAATTTCGAAAAGGTCACTATAAGTGCAGTTCGATGGCCGTTTATGGAAATCGGCTGTACGGGCCATAATAGAATTATTAAAAATAATAATAATTTGTGTAAAATCATAAGAAATGATTTGGAACGAATTGGGATGAAAAACTCCATATTTGATAGATAAAAATAGATTTTTATCGAAATGAACTAGTTTTGAACTAGAATTATAATCTATTTATTTTTGAAATAAATAAATTGGATTTGAAAGGGTTTTAAAAGTAACCAGAATTTCCAATAATTGAATTGGAATGGATTATAATCGAAATTGTCTTTGGAATATTTCGATGTTGGATTTCGTGATTATACAGATATTGTTATGGAAATTTGAAAGATATATTTATATCGTTATTTCCAATACGATATTTGTTGGTCGTAGAATTTGATATTGAATATAAGCCGATATATTTTCTATTCACAGCCTTGTATTTAATATCAAATGGGATTTGGGTTTGTCGTGAATGGTGTCTTCATTAACAATGTTCTTAAACCCAGTTGAGAAAAAGATTAAATCTTTTTATTTATATTTAATGAAGTATACCAATTAAATGGTATTTAATTGGAATTGAATTTGAATTGATTTTTGGGTTTATCGTGAACGGTATTTTAAATAATACTTGTTCTTTAACCCGATAATTAATAGAATGTGAATTGGGTTTATCGTGAACTGTGTTTTAACGACATTCGTTCTTTAACCCGATTTACAGTGAAATGTGATTTGGAATTTATAAATCTTTTGTTAAGATTTATAGGAAATTTTCAAAATTAAAGTTTTCCAATTTAATAAAATAAATTGGAATGGAATGGAATTCGATTTGGTAATAATCGAAGTGAATTTCTGTGGAGGAAGACAGCTAATATATATAGAATTTAAAAGGCTTTGCCATTATTCCATTTATATTATTAGTCGGATATGGAAGTTTATATCGATTATATACATCGATTTGTTTTCCATGAAGATTCCATTGTAAATGGAATGTGATTTTGGGTTTATCGTGAACCGTGTTTTAAATGACATTGGTTCTTTAACCCAGTTAAATACAGGATATGATTTCCCAAGTTAAATAATCATTGATAGTGATTTTTGGGAAGACTAAAACAAAGTGGAGTTTTAATGAATCTTTAATTAGATAAAAATGATCGAGAATGGAGTGTCACCAGTTTTGCTCTAGGCGATAGTTAAATCATTAATTAGATTTGGATGTTAAATGGTAATTGAATTTACCGATAACACCGTGGTGTTAGATATGAAGTATTACCAGTTTTACTTCATGGGATGAATAGGTTAGGATTGGGAAATTAAAACAAATTATTAATTCGGTAAGGTTCGTTAATCTCGACTAGTTTGATAAACCATAATTTGGTTTGAATTGATATTGAAAAGAAGATTAAAGAATAAATTTAAAAGAATTTATCTTTGATAAAATTAATGGGAACCTTTCCCAAAGTATAAGAATATTTGAATAAAAGAATTTTCCGAATTGGAATGAGGAGTATGTTGTGTTTGTGTAACACTTGTTTATTATATACGCGAGTTATTCGGAAAGGCTGGGTTTATCCCATTCTGAATAACTGAATCGACGATGTGTCGAGGATGAAGACGGTGGTCGAAGACCAGAGGTCTCCACATCATTTGGATAATTACTAATGATCTTGATTGGGCTTTACACCCAAGACGAGGGAATTAGTTGGTGATCGTCCAGACGTACTTGGAGAACGATGGATATGCGAGGAATAAGGTTCCTCCGGTTTCGTTCAGACCCAGAACGAACTTGTAAATGGATGTGTGTCTGACATCGAATTTCATTCTGTGTGATTGATATCGGTTGCATAGCGTGAATTGCCCGTGTGGTATGCTGAGATGCAAATGAACAAGGCTTCTGTTGAAAAGCAGAGTCTTGTGGTTGATGATCAAAGCACGACCTTTGTGGCATAACTTTGTGTAGCGTTAATTCGCGAGCCTCACACCCCGGTGTAAACCAGAAATGGGAGAGGACCTCAGGGAGGGCATGCGTTTCCTTCTAGCTAGGGTGGTGTCAGTGACCTACCAGCCCTGATATGTATATTATTTTCACCTGTGTGGTTGTTGGATTGCGAGGAGCCTCGGATATATCGGTGACTATGTGGAGCCGATGGAGTCATTTGGCTCATTGACGCCCCAAAGGGCGGGAAAAGCAGTGTTTAGGCATTTTAACCCACATTCGGCCCTGACAATCCAAGGGCCCACCTGAATATGGGTCCTTAGACACGGGCTAGAGCGTCTCAAATCGGTAGAGGACTATCTTTTGCCTCGGTTCACAGATGGGAATCCAACTTCCAATACGTGACTTTGCAGTTTTGATTGTAAACCTATATATGGCAACATAGTGGTATGGGGCACTTATGCCGTCTATGATTGATACTTATGATTGAAATTGTTTTGACACTATACACTTATAGTAATAGTAAAAGATGAAATTTCATGTACCAAGCATTTTTGGTTATTATAAGGTAAAACCCTATCCTCCGGCTTGTGTTGCATTGTGTGATGGGACCTGGGTCTTATAATAGCTTCATTGTTCTTTATTTAGCATTGCGCCGTTGTTTTATGCACTGGTATTCTTGGGAGGAAACCCGTTCCATGTTATACGGCATGGTCCCTGGATTTACCTAACCGTAAAATAAAGATTAATAACTGGTTTAGTTCTCACACCAGTCACATGACTGACCTGGAGTTTATTGTTTTAACCTAAACTCTGGGTGCCCCTATTTCCACACGGGCAGCTTGTAGTTTTGGTTTTGCAGATCTATATTCACAGGATCCTGGTTTACAGCTGGAATGATATCCGGAAAGCCCTGTATCCGTATATTCTTTCCATTTGTGTTTTGTATTATTTTTCCGCTGCTATGTAATGTAAATTGAATCTCTGATGTTTTCTGATGTATAATATTTATTCATACTCTGTATATTCTTGTATTTTGGTGGATTTGTTGTAATTACAATTATTACAAGACTTGTTAACAAAATGAAATGATCACATTTATCAAGTTACAAAAGTTGAAATCCAATTTGTCACTTTTATCGAATTATAATAGTTGACACTAAAACTATCACTTTTATAGTTATAAAAGTTAAAACCAAATTTGTCACTTTTGTCAAATGTAAAAGTTAAAACCAAATTGTCAATTTTTTCAGATGTAATAGTTGAAACAAAATTGGCTTTTTTGTCAAAATATAATTATTGAAAACAAAAATGAATATTTTTGTCAAATTAGGATTGTTGAAACAAAAATGAGCATTTTTGACAAATTAAGATAGTTGAATTAGAAATATACATTTTTATAAAAATATACATTTTAGCCAAAAATATTGGTTGAAACAAATACATCATATTTGTTGAAACCAAATAGCTGAGATGAAAAGAACATTTTTGTCAAAATATATTAGTTGGAACAAAAATGTACATTTTGTCCAAATAAAATGGTTGAAAACAAAAATCACATTTTTGTTAAATAAAAGAGTTAAACACAAATAGCATTTTGTCAAATAGGTTTGTGTTACAACAAAAATATTCATTTTGATAAAATAGAATTGTCAGTAAAATGGATGTATCTCTTTTTATACATTTTGTTGAAATAGAGTTTATATGAAAATATAATAATCAATTTTATTTGCATAACATACATTAGAATTTATATGCAAATATAGAAATCATTTTTATTTGCAAACTTACGTTAGAATTTATATTCAAATATAAGAATCATTTTGTTTGTCATAACATACATTAGAATTGTATGTAAATTTAAGTGACATTTTATTGTTAAATTATATAATAGAATTTGTATGCAAATCCAAGAGACATTTGTATTGTCAAATTTTACATCAGAACTTGTGTACATAATAAAGAGGCATTTCATATGTTATGATTTGGAACTAGATACACAAATAAAACAATTCTTTTTATTTGTTAAAGTTTAAAAATAGAAATTTGCATACAAATAAAGGAAAATGAAAATTATCTTTTCATTTGTCATCAAAAATATTATCATATAAATAAATTGCATTTTATTAGACATTAGAAACATGTATGGAAATTATGTGAATAAAATGCATTCTTATTCGACATTAGGAATATAATAACATGTTTGTTCATAATCGTCAACATGTTAGCTAAAATTAAAATTGGTTAAATTCATTAATCAATTATTTATTTAGATGAATTGTTGTTGGCTGAAAACCCCACACGGGTATTGGAATGATATTTGACATACACTAGTCCTAATATTTAGTTGTATGTCGATCGATGGATTGGCAGGCTACGATGAGCGTTATTTATTCATTTTAATGCTCGCACAGTTGTAAATTTCACTATGGATGTGAATTGATTATTTAATGATTATTTATCATTGTTGTCGTGTTCATGCGATGTATGGAATCCACATAACCAAAATTATACAGTAAATGATTGAGTCACATTCCGATTCAAAATATCTTTTAAATAAAGAATATTTTTTTAAAGGACATTGTAATATAAAGAAAATTTTAAAATAAAGAATACTGTACTATAAAGAATATTCATTTTACATAAATAATCTTTTTGTATAAAGAATATTTTTAAGTAACGAATATTTTCAAAATAATATTCAACGAAGAATAAAATGATGATTTCTTTGTCCATTTTGGATGGACAAAAGATAAAAATATATTTTTATCGAAATAAAATAGTTATTAACTAGAATAAATATTTTAAACTAAGATTTAATGAAGCATTCCAATTAATTAATATTTAATTGGAATTAAATAAAGGAATTAGATTTTGGGTTATCGTGGATGGTATCTTAAATAACACTGTTCTTAAATCCCGCATGAAAAGAATAAATCTTTTAATTAAGATTATTAGAGTTTCCAATTATATTTAGTAATTGGAATAAAACGATATGTGAATTGGGCTTATCGTGAACTGTGTTTTAAACGACATTTGTCCTTTAACCCAATTAATAGTAAAACTATAATTTGGAATTTATAAATCTTTTTATTAAGATTTAAAAGGAAAATTTCCAAAGTCAAGTTTTCCAATTTAATATACTAAATGGGAACCGAGTGGAAATTCGATTCGATAATAATCGAGATAGGCTTCTGTAAAAGAAGACTGTTACTATATATGGAATTTAAAAGGCTTTGCCGTTATTCCATTTATATTATTAGTCGGATACGGAAATTTATATCGATTATATATTGATTTGATTTCTATGGAAATTCCATATTTAATGGAAAATGATTTTGGGTTTATCGTGAACAATGTTTTTAAATGACATTGGTTCTTTAACCCATTTAAAGACAAGATTAATTTCTTAAAAGTTGAATAATCATAAAGCAATGATTTTTGATATTAAAACCAAATTGGAGTTTTCATAAATCTTTAAAAAGGAATTAAGAATAAATTTAAAAGAATTTATCTTTGATAAAATTAATGGGAACCTTTCCCTAATAATATGAATATTTTATTAAAAGAATATTCTGATTTGGAATAAGGGGTATGATGTGTCGTTATAACACCTGATTTTTGAATATAAACATGTGAGTTATTCGGAAAGACCGGGTTTAACCCATTCTGAATAATTACTATGACGATTAAAGTCAAAGACACTGACGATCAAATGGACGACTACTGATGCCTAGCTTTGGGTAGCTCCCAGTAAAGGGTTAAAAGTAGTAGTTTGTCCGTACGTACTTGTTGATTGTCCGGATATGCGAGCACCTCTCTTTCGTATTGGACATACGGGACGAGGAATAATGTGTCTCAAGTTTCGTTCAAACCCAGGACGGACTTGTAAATGGATGTGTTCACCCCGCATTTTTATGATGATTAAAATGTACGTAGACGATGGTGATGCATAACAAGTTCATACGTTGTAAAGAAGCAAAAATTAATACGATAACAATGCAGAGGAATATATTAATGCCAATGTTAATAATTAATATGCAATAGAATTTACAATTAAAATATTACTGCATGAAAGAAAATTCAATACTAAAATAGGCAATGTGTCAGTACAATGCATGCGATAAAAAAAATAGATCTCATGCAAAGGTATTAGGTTGCATACAATAGATGTTTTGGCATTAAACGGTATTATAATCAGTGCATATATATATATATATATATATATATATATATATATATATATATGTATGTATGTATGTATGTATGTATGTATGTATTAAAATGCAAACAGAAGAACGAGGTGAATTAATAACATGCAATTAATTATGTGCATGTGAATATATGCATAAGTTTATATATTGAAAGTTATATTTTTAATGCATAGAATAATAAAAAGGATTGAGCGAATAAAAGTAGAGTGCATTAATTACAATGAATTAATAAATAAATGCATTACAGGTAAATTGATTGATTGTAAAATAAGGATGTGCAATCAAAATAAAAAGAAAGTTAAATGCATGAAGGAAAATTAATTGATTTAAAGAAAGACAAATGGTTTGAAAAAAAAAGTAATATTAATATAATTGATGCAATTATAGGAAGGTTTAGAAAGTGAGAGTTGAGGAATTAATTTGAATGTATAAAATACATACGTTGAGGAGAAAATAGAATGTATGCAAATATATATATATATATATGGAAAACAAGTAATGAATTAACGAAGTAAATTGCAATGCAACATTGAAAATAATAGTAGATGTAAATTTTGGCATTTGATATTCAGAAGTAGCGAATTAATTGCATGCAATATAAAAGGATTAAGGCATGCATAAAACATGCAAATAATTAAGGGAAGAAAAAGTGGCACATTTAATTTAAAATAAAGGCAATTGAACATTAAAAAAGAATCTAAACGTTAAAAATAGAAAACAATGCAGCTAAATAAGTGCGCTTGGACCCAACTTGTTTCTGGGTGCATGCGTGCGTTTATAGTGCAGTATACCTGGGTTAGTCTAGCCTAATCTAGAACATTCTTTTCTTTAGCGAAGTGTAAGGTTTAGATGAATTCTATTTTAATCCTAAGGCCCTTGTTGTTCTAAACTACCTATAAATAAAACCCTTTCCAACCCCAAAATTCACAATCCCAAAGCTACGCTAAAGTTTTGCTTCTTCTTCCTCAAAAAATCCTCTTCTCCTCTAAAAATTAATGGTGATGTTGTAACACTTCTTCAACTCTAAATAAATAAATTATTCTTCTTCAACACAAGATAGATGAAGATCAAAGATTAGATTTAGAATTTCTTCTATTTCAAAATAAAGAGAAAAGAGATTTTGATCTATAATCTACATTGCAAGAAAGGTAAGAACTTTGGATGCTAATCTAAATCAGACCTAGGAAAGCAAAAATCACTGTGAGTGGATTTAAATTACCCTTGTTGAATAATAGTAGATGTATCGTTTAGCAATTCCCCAAGTTAATTTGTTTAATTCAATTGAAATAATTCATATTTTATTTCATGCGTATTCTGTTCTTTTTCTTCCCCTTTCCTTTTTAATTTTAAGATTTGGCTAACTTTGATCCTAATCCAAATCTCGCTGAAAAGCATGCGTACGAACAAAGATTGGAATAGTGAAAATGATGCTTGGGAATTTGGAAATAATTTGTGATTGGAAAATTGAAACAACTTGTAAGATGAATTTTTGGGCATAATTCACGAATTGGGGAATTGGGGAACAACATATAACATAACCTGAGATTGGGAAATTAGGGGAAATTGGGACATATATTAACCTAGAACATGAAAGAAAATATGTGCGATTAAAATTGAGAATGATTAGATATGCTTGGGTATGTTGAATCAAGAATTTATGAATGAACTATATGTACATAAGAAAAGTTAGAATTGAAGATTTAGACATATGAGATTATAAGTTGAACTGGGATTTATGCAATAAAAATGAGGGTTGACATTAATTATTGATGACTTTAAAGAACAATTAAGTTGGGATTAATTAAGTATAACTTATATACATGAAAAGTTGGGCATAACATATAATAAAGATTATTGGCATAACTATGTACGAGATTATGTAATCATGGTAGAATTTATGTATCCAAATCATATTGGAACCATAAACATGAAATTGGGTTTATAAGCGTGAACATGAATTATTGGATTGGGATAAACAGGCATATAAAACCTAGATTGAAATTGTATAGGTCAGTTAAAAAATGAAGATGCCTAACCCGAGGTTAGATTGAGTTGCAGTGTAAGTCTGCCCGAAAACGCCCGGCACATCCAGCAACCGCAACAACAAGTCTTATGTGAGAGGTTAGCGCATTAAGCCCAAAACCCAAGGTTAGAATGAGTTTGCGGTAGAAGTCTGCCCAGAACCGCCTGGCATATCCAGCAACCGCAAGCAACATGTCTAATGTGAGAGGTTGAGTGCATTAATAAAAAGATTAATGCTATGAAACAAACATGTTAAGTGTGCTAAAGTTAAGTAAACGGAGGCGTATAGACAAACTTAACCAACGTAATAATGGGTAATTGTAACAACCGGGAAATCCGAGCCAATTTAATTTTTTTATTTTGGCAACTTTAATGAATTTTGATTATTTAAAATGAATTATTTTAAATAATGACGACGAGAAATTCATTTTTAAATAGAATTAAAACATATATATTTATATAGATCGTTGTTAGAATATAAATATTTATTTATAATTATAAAAGGAATTGAAAATGGGCGGTAGTTTGAAAATTCGATTTCAAAGTTTAAATGAATGTACCGAGTGCAAAATAAACCGGATTTTGGCAAAACCAAAAATATTTGAATCCATTTGAGAATATCTTTCCAACGCATCCGAAAAATCAAAGTTCCATAGCGGGAATCAAAAGTTATGCCCAGTTGAAAATTCAGAATAGTCGCTATGGAATTCTGGCCCTTAAAAATGTAAATTTTGCAAACGACCTCGGTTTTCGACGAAACCACTTTTGTTGGATCCGAGATGTTAAGTTATTGCTAGGTTCCAAAATTCGTAATTTTTCGAATCAATATGTGAGCGTGGCAAAGGAAAACGTGTTTGACCAGTTTCATTTGATTTTAATCGACTGGAAAATGGCCATTTTTCAAGTGGTCTCGGAATTTGACGAAATTGATTTTGTTAGGACCGTATCATCAATATAAAGCTAGAAAATATTTTTTGAAATTTTTAGAGCCCGTATGTGGCCCCGGTAAATTGAAATGTGCGTTCAAATTCAATATATAGAGTTATATTTTGATTTTGACGAAAACTGATCGAAACGATCAAATCAGCTTACGATACATATTCCATTGTGTTCGAAATGGGGGTAATTAGCTATGGACGACAGTCGGTGGGTTCGATTTCGAGGTCGAAATAAAAAGTTGCTTTTTGAAATTAAATAATTAAATAATTAAATAAAAAAACTCTCCTCTCTCTCCCTATTCTCTCTCAGGCCCCCCCGTTTCATTTCATTCAAGAAGGAAAAATATGAAAAAAAAACGAATGGAGAACCACCTCCGTCCACCATGCTAGAGCGCGCGCCACCACCCCACCACTCCGGCAAGGCCCCACCTCATAGGCGCATGCCCTCCAGCCCTTGAACGAGACCCGAACCCCAACCCCCATCTCGAAGATCAACCGCGGTACCCCAAGAACCCACAAACCCCCAAATCGATTTGAAACCGACCTTCGCCCACAACCCTTCGCAGACCCCCCTCCCCCCCCTCACCGCGACTTCGAGCCACCTCAGCCCTATCCGACGTCCGCCTGCTCCTCTCGATCCCCTAGAAATACTGTGAGTCTTTTCTTTTATTATTTTATTTGCTTACATTAATTTTAATTTTCAGTTTTCTTATGAAAGAATTTTCAGTTTACTTATAAAAGAATTTTCAGATTTTTAACATTGTAAAGGCGAGATTTTTAACATTGTAAAGGCAAGATTTTTAACATCGTAAAGACGAGATTTTTTAAACATGATAAAGATACGAAGTGAAGATAAAAAATAATTTTTACTGTGAAGTTAGTGTAATAAATATATAATTTTTATTATGAATAGCAAGTTAAAAATATGGTTTTTATATTAGTATAAGATTAAAAATATAATGTTTATATATATAGAAAGTAAGGATAGTAAAGATTGGATTTTTAGAGTAGAAAAGGCGAGTTAAAAATTAGATTTTTATATTAGAGGAAGATTAGATTTTTAGAAATAGAAAGTTTATATTTTTATATAGAAAGAAGCGTTGTAAATATATATGAAGTAGAAATAAAAATATGATTTTTATATTATATAGATAATAAAAATTCGATCTTTATTATGTAGGAGATATAAAAATATGATTTTTATTATGCAGAAGAGGAAAAGATGTGATTTTTATATGAGTAGCGATATAAAAATATAATCTTTATTATATGAACACCGTTATAAAAATAGAATTTTTATCTATATAGTAGCGGTATAAAAATAGAATTTTTATCTATATAGTAGCGGTATAAAAATAGAATTTTTATCTATATAGTAGCGGTATAAAAATGGAATTTTTATCTATATAGTAGCGGTATAAAAATATGGTTTTTATCTATATAGTAGCGGTATAAAAATGTGATTTTTATCGATATAGAGTGATTATAAAAATGTGTTTTTTATATACATAGCAATAATATAAAAATGTGATTTTTATATATGTAGTGGCTACGGGCAATGAAATTGACAAAAGACGAGTGATGAAGATTTCTACACAAGAAGAATCGCGGCGAATTGGTTTAGCTAATCGGTGAGAACTTCTCACTTTAAATCTTGTTTTCTAGTTAAAATATATGCTAGGATGCAGACGGTGCTTAGCAGCACCCGACACCCGTCGTCCACAGACCATGGACGACTCGTATGCTTGTTTGATGTGTTGTGAAGTTTGCTTGTGATGTTGATGTGAAATGGATAACAAAACATTCATGTGTTGAAATAAATTAATTATCGTTATAAATATAATTTTTAACGTGAATGTGAATAAATAAATATTCATTTACAAACTGGACGATTTGTTTATGTACACCTATTTGAAGGACATTGATTGGGACGATAAATTTTATACGTCGCCCAACAGCACAAATAAAAAATCTGTGTTTGTGGATTGAAACCCCACATGGGTGTTGGGATGATATTTGACGTACATTAATCCCAATTGTTTAGTGGTATGTCGATTGTTTGATTGACAGACGGCGTAAGCGTTAACTATTTATATCTAATGCTTATGCAGTTGTGTGGTGCACCTTTGGATGATGGTTGATTATTTATCGTTGCTATTATATACATGTGTTGTATAGAATCCATATAATTAACATTATATGGTAATTGATTCGACCTCGTCCCAATTGGGAAAATAAAGAATATTATAAAATATATATTCATCTGTTGAATTGAATAAAATAAAATATATATTCATGTGTTGAAAATGTTCATGTGTTGAGTAAAGTATTTAAACAACAATAAAATTTACATCTTTATCATAATTTTATAAAATATGTTAAATAACAAAAATAGTCATGTGTTGACGATACTCATGTGTTGAAGGAAATATAGATTCATGTGTTGAATAGAATAAATATTCATTTGTTGAATAGAATAACGAAGTTATTGAAATATATAAAGTCGTGTTGATTAGAGATGCGCCATTTTGACGCGAACGATATTTATATCGATTATATTCGTTTTTGTAATGAATATAGAAAAGGAAGTGATTTCAAAATATAACGTTTTGAAAATATTATCATTTATATAGTAATGATATGAAATATTCAATTTTGATTTGAAATTGAATATAAAGTTGAAATTGTTTTGAAAACAAATTTAAAACGATTTATAAAATACGTTTTAAAAGGAAATCGACGAAATATATATAATATCTATATTATATATATATAATGGCCTGAAAAGAATGCGCCGCGCTGCGGCAGTTCGCGAATTTCGACCATTGACTTCGTGTGACGGCCGGGAATTTCGCTCGATCCGAATCAGTCGTTAAACCGATCTAGACCGTTCGAAACCCCTGATCGTTTTGAGAACAGGACAAACTGGAACACAAACAGAAGAACATTTCATTGCTATTACAACAATTCCATCAGATACAAGAATATACAGAGTATAATTGAATAAATTACATTCGATAAATATCAGAGATTACAATAAATTACATAGCAGCGGAAAATAATACAAAGCACAACTGAAGGTGATATACGGATACAGAGCTTTCCGGATATCGTTCCAGCTGAAAACCAGGATCCTGTGAATATAAATCTGCAAAACCAAAACTACTAGCTGCCCGTGCGGGAAATAGGGGCACCCAGAGTTTAGGTTAAAACAATAAACTCTAGGTCAGTCATGTGACTGGTGTGAGAACTAAAATAGTTATTTAAAACTTGACTTTAAAAGAGAGTAATTCAAGGGACCACGCCGTATAACACGGAACGGGTTTCCTCCCAAGAATACCAGTGCATAGAGAAAACAACGCAATGCTTTTTCGAAAAATGAAGCTATTATAAGACCCAGGTCCCATCACACAATGCAACGCAAGCCGGAGGATAGGGTTTTCCCTTATAATAGCCAAACATGCTTGGTACGTTTAAAACAAATCATTTGATACTATAATAAGTGTATAGTGTCAAAACAATTTCAATCAAAAATATCAATCCTAGGCGGCATGGGTTCCATCTATCATGTCACCATACTAGGCTCTACAAATAAAACCGCAATACACGTATTGGAAATTGGATTTCCATCATGAGTCGAGGCAAGGGGCAAGCTCCTCTCCGCTACGAGACACTCTAGCAAATGCCTCGGGACTACACACTCTGGGTAACCCCTGGATGCTTCAGGGCCGGTCCTCACTTATGTTAGAGGATTAGTATGCCTGAACACACGTTTCTCGGTCCTTACAGACCTAAAATCGAGGCGCCTCATCCAACAACCACGTAGGTGAAAAGTATATAAATGTCATAGCTGGTAAGTCACTGACACCACCAAAGCTAGAAAGAAACGTCGTGCTCTCCCTGCAGTCCGTATCCCGTTTTTAACTCATACCGAGGTGTGAGGCTCGCGAATTCACGTTATACACAAAGCTGCCACGTAGGCTGTGCTTTGATCATCAACCACAAGACTTTGCTTTTCAACAGAAGCCTTGATCCATGCAACTCAGTGTGCCACACAGGCAATTCATGCCATGCGATTGATATCTATCGATATATAATGTAACACCCCACCTCCGCCAGGGTGGCTCTTGCAAGCACTCTGACTTTGGAGGGGCGTTTGAATCGGGTAAACATGCATAATGATATATCAAGGCAGAACAAGAACATATGTATATATGTAAACAGAGTAAATAACATAGATAAAACAGCGGAAGATTTCAAACCATTTCAAAACAAGTCTGGTACAACATAATGTCAACTTTCCAAATAAACAAGTCTAGATAAAAACAACTTCAACTTCAACTGAAATACATAAGTACTATCCCCAAAATAAGTGATAACCATAGCTAGCTTCATGTCAAACCGTACATGAGCTAAATCCCACAAGCAAGCGATCAGAAATCCAAGCTAAGCTCCAATATTCCCACCATGAGAACCTGGGTGGGGGGGGGGGGGGGGGACGGAAGAAAAGAGGCGAAAGAAAACAGGTCAGTCAAAAAGACTGAGTAAGCCCTACTACAATCAATGTAAACTGATAAAGTTAACTGGCATGAGAAGCAGGGATGAACATAAGGATAATTACATACTAGCATGGTGAATATCTAACAGATAGTTCAAAGGAGTCATCACATAATCAGGATAAAGTTTTTCACCACAGGTGTACCAGCATTCTAACATGTCATGTATAAACAAGAATTTATCCCTTGGCCTAAACTTGGCCCAGTATCAGATGTTTAACTTACATCAAGATCCAACTTCTTGGTACAAATTCTAGTATAACAGGATTAGGTGTTACCCCAATGTTTACATCGAAACAGGACGGAACAGAATGGTCCATACAGAGATAGAGTTTGGGAAAAATGGGCTTTTACCACCCTAATAGATAAAGTACAGAAACAGAATGCTAACAATAATGGGCCTTTACCACCCTAACAGAACGGTACCACGCAGAAACAGATGGGTGTTACCACCCAACAAAACAGATGGTACCAACAGAATCAGACAGAGCTAAGTGTACACTAAATCCTACCCAAGCGATCGGCTCCCTAATACATGAATATCCTATGTCGGCCCCACGATAGGGTGTATCACTCCCTAAAGTGGCAACCAATTGGCACAGGCATATTTACAGATGTCACGGCGTCTTACATCCTCAGAGGCAGACCGGGATCCATGCACGCACATGACCCGGTTGGAACGCACCATCAACACCCATCGCCATTATCAGAATGAACCACTTATAATTAGTTCAGTAAGCGTGCCCGGACCCTACCTACAGTTAGGTCAAAGTTTTGATACCAGAAAGGGTTACCGACTAATATGGGTCTCAAACAACAAATGACACAAGTATTCCCACTTGTGTCCCCAGACTATCAGATTCAGATTAACTTATTAACAGAGTTCAGACATACAAAGTTCAGACGATCAGTTTTCAGACTAACGGATCAGATAACAGATTTACAAACTTGCCTAACTTGGTGTGGGTCCTACAGATCCGCGAAACAGGTTCGTTTAATTTATCAATCAAGTTAGTTTATCCAGACCAGGTATCAAATCGGTTCTCAGCCATATCAAATTACTGAGTTGGATTGGTTAAGTATAGTTCAACTTAACTCCGTTAAATTACCGAGTTCAGATTGGTTAAGTGTAGGTTAACTTAACCCTAACCACTAGTCGTATTTTACGGTTAAGTGTCATTAAGAAATCAAGCCCGGTTTCACTTAACCTACCCATTCATGTCAAATTGGTTAAGTGTCATAAATCAAATTTAGTTAACCTTATCATGTAGCATTAATTAATTTAATGCACCTTAACCTCTCACATTAGACCTCGTTGTGGTTACTAGTTAAGCCGGGCGGGTCCGGGTAGCTTTACACCACAACCTAGTCTAACCTCGGGTTCAAGCACAACTTGACCAACTTCTCACATTGGGTCCTATTGATTGTAGCCACTAGTTAAGCCAGTTGGTTCCAGGTAGATTTATGCTACAAACTCAACCCAACCTCGAGTTGGTCACACTTATATTTTCTAAGTGTCATGTCCATTATGTTTCCAAAACATATTACAAGTTTTCAAGCATTTGGGTAGACCTAACTTAATAGGTAAATTCCCAATGGGTAGACCTAACTTAATAGGTAAATTCCCACCCTTATGTTTTTATGTCCTTTAAGTTTACCCAACCCCAAATGCAATCCCATCGCTTACATATCGCAATAGCGCATAAAGGATAGAAAGAGGGAACTTGGCATAATCATGACATAAAGGTGTTGAAGCCACAAGTTTAACATGGTGGCATATGAAATGTACATATGTTCATATACTTGCATATTGCATCATTAGGCCTCAAAAGCATGCATAAAACCAAACTTAGCATATTGGTGATACATGGTGATAAATGACATGTAGAAATGGCCATAAGTTCGCATTTAGCCTCACATGCAAGTTATCATAAGAGATATGATAACTTATATGTTGCCGAAATGCAACCTTTAGCATAAAGCTTGAAGCTTTAAGCTCATAAACCCAAGATAAGCTTGCATAACATGATAACATGAACAAAATGATCAACCCAAACTTGCATAACATAACTTGCATATCATATGACAAACTTGCATATCATAACATAGCAAACTTGCATAACATAATATGATAAACTTGCATATCATAACATGGCAAACTTGCATAGCATAACATGGTAAACTTGCATATCATAACATGGCATACTTGCATAGCATAACATGGTAAACTTGCATATCATAACATGACATACTTGCACATCATAACATGATAAACTTGCATATCATAATGATCAAACACAACTTGCATCATTCATTTAACTTTAGAGTTTAAATATGAAAGTAGAAAAGGGCTTACAATGCTTATGAAGACACAAAAATATATATATATAGATTGAGACAAAGCTCTTATGCAATCAAATAAACCCAAAATGCAAGCTCCAATAGAAAAACCCTTGAGCAAAAATGATCAAAACCCTTGCTTTAATATGTAAATATGGAAACTTGACTTGAATGCAAGCTAATGACACTCATACAAGCTTGAAAACACTTGTATGCATGGAAAATCTCTCATAGAAATAACTTAGGAATTTTATGAAGAGAGTGGAGGCCATGAGAGGAATGATTTTGCCATAGTTTAGTTACTTGAATGAATAATGATAATTTATGGTTAGGTTAGGGGCTTATTTATAGAGATTAGGATTAGTTTCAACCTTAGGATTAAACCCTAATTCCAATCTTAGCCCTTAAAACCGAATCTGGCCCCAAAGCCTAACCAAGACCCCAAAATGGTGCACCATACAAAACTGCCCGGCTGAACCAAGTCGACAGCCAAGTCGACAGGGCTGTCGACTTGGGTCCAACCAAGTCGACTCCCAAGTCGACAGGGCTGTCGACTTGGGTGCTTTGGCGGGAATTTTCCCGCCTAGCCCAATCTGATCTAATTTCCAAATTCAAACTTGAATTTGAAATCTGTTTTTACTTTGAAATTTTCTGAAAACTTCGTTGGGCCTTAATCGGGTCATACGGACTCCGATTTTCGAAAACTTGGACTCTATTTCGCGTATTTTTCCGAGACGAACGCAATGACATGGCCCGTTTCCCTTGATTCAGATTTATAAATTAAATTCTGCCTCGATTTACGATATAACAAGTTATCAGAAATACGGGTTGTTACATTCTCCCCTCCTTAAAGGATTTCGTCCTCGAAATCTTCAAGTTAGGAAGAACGCATCCTACCATCCATCATCCATCTACTCAAATCATCATTCACGAGCAATCATTGTCCTTAAAGATTCTAATGCGGTATGAACATATGCAAAAGGTGTGTGTATATGTTCTTATCTAATGCAAAGATCCTCAATGCAAAGTATGTTAGTGAAATGAATCCATTATGTATGCAAATAGTCCTAATCATATAATACTATATGTGTGCACAAACATTCGTCCATATGCAACATCCATGTGCCGAATTAACCATCTTGCAACCATAAGAATTGAAAATGTACACACGTCCATATGCAATATGAGAGTGTATTTCAAGCCGATCTAGTGCCTAGTGTGTGTTTATGCATCCACGAGCAACCACTAGCAACCACTTGCATCCACTTGCAACCATCAAACATAACATGAAACACCTCGCCTCCGTTAGGGTCACTCTCAAAGGGAATGCCCTAATTTTGGTGGAGGTTTATAAGTATAAGTGACAGATATACAAGACAGATATAAGAACACATATTTTTGAACAGCGGAAAACAACAACTTTTATTTCATTAAAATATGTGTTACACAAACCATGCCATAATTGTCTTACAATATTTCCAAAATCATAACTGTCTTGATTACATTATTTAAAGAAGCATAAAGAAAACATAAATAAACTTCAAAAGTCCCATAGTTGCTGTCCAAAGCCATAGTCCAAAACGAAAAGAACCAAGCAATACATTCTTTCTCTTCAAGCTGGATATGAAGGCTGGTCAAGCTGCGGTATTCCCTCCCTGTGGACCTGGAGGGGGTGGGGAACGGAAGGAAAGAAGACGAAAGAAAAGTAGAGCCAGACATAAAGCCTGAGTAAGTCTAGGACTATTCAGTCTATGAATAAAGAACTGGGTATGATAAGTATAACTAGAAGTGGAAAAGCACCATAAACTTAATTAAGTTGTCTAGGGTCGAATATACTATCGTACCCCATTTTAATCTCTGAACCCATATAAACTAGTTCCCAACTGGCACCCCATAATCAGGGTGAAGTGATCCATATTATAATGATCGGCTCCCACTCGCATAGTTACATGTGTCTTACGGCCCCCGATGTTGTAGTTACCTATGCTGGTCCCACCATGGGGTGTATCAAGTCCCATGGTGGCGGCCCGACACAATCCTAGAATGCACAGGTATGCTACTGGTGCCCAGTGCCTTATTTTTCTGCGCCGGAGTGTGTGCACGCCCGCACCCCGTTAGAACCTACACTGCTGCACCACCGCCGTCGATTTGACCTCTTACAATCAGCCCAGTAATCGTGCCCCACCCTGCCTAGTTTCAGGGTATCATGATACACCTTATAGGGTTACTGCTGAAAAGGGTCCCCCGCTACTAGGTTTTCTATCTCTAGCCAACATGCTAAGTTGGTTAAGTGTTTTATAAACCTAACCCCCAATCAGTCTGTTTAGTTTAGCATGTTCCATCTTGATTAAGTATTAATATAATTTACTTAATCCTATCAATCCTGACTCAGCCTTAATTGTTTTATTAAAGCCTTGACCTCTCACATTAGACAGGTATTGTTGTGGCTGCCTGTTGCCGGTTGGGTCCGGGCAGTCTTACGCCACAACTCAGTCTAACCTCGGGTCCTTATTGGGCTACATGTTTAACCACCCACATTGGATAGGTATTGTTGTGACTACTGGACAGCCGAGCGGTTCCGGGCAGGTTTACATCACAACTCAATCCAACCTCGGGTTAAACACATCGTATTTTCTACATTTACATATTTTGTCTTTCTTCTCTTTATATGTAAATATTTGCGGCCCATTATTCAAAAATCAATTTAAGCTAATGGTGTAAAAGTTTACACCAATCATGGGCCCAACCCATTCTTGGATTTGGGCCCCTCTACTTTTATATTTTCATTTATTAATTAATTTGGCCCAACGCTATTTCCCCCGTTTAATACGTTCGTTTGTTGTAATATATGTTGGGCTTAGCCTTTTTAAGCCCAACTTAGCCACGTGAAAAAGGGGAGGCTTAAAACGTGATTACATACACAAAGAGGGGAATGTGAACGCATGAACTTGCAACATGACGTTGGAACTACAAAATAGAAACTGGTGTACTTGCATTGTGGTGACATATACTTTGGTCATAAAGCATAAGTGACATAAATCAAACCATGTAAACTTGTAGTTAAGTTAAGAATCTAACTAAATTAGATATCATTATTGACACATAGTCTAACTACAACATAAACCTATATTTTTACTTAGGCATAATGTCAAACATAAGCAAATCATGTTTATAAAATTACCATATGTCTACAAAGGTGCTTGGTATAGTTCAACTAGAATTATTTCAACTCAATCATGATTTTTAATCTATTCACATAACCCAAACATGAAATGGCGGTTTTTGGTCTATTCATATAATCATGGCATAAATATTCCTAAACATGAAATCATGGTTTTTACTTTATTCATGCAAACTTGCAATTAGAATGTAAATCTAACTTAGCTATGTGTCACATATATTACATAATTCTTGTTAACAACATAGGCCTAACTTGTTTTTCAATTTGGCATAATACCAAACATAGCCTAGTCATATTCATAAAAATCAACATAAGTTCACAAAGAGGCTTACTTTTGTTTCTAATACAAAAGTATGGTTTTATACATAGATCATGATGCCAATTCCAACATATATGAATCATAATATCCCAAATTTGATCCAATTACTCAAAAAGTGATTTTTTTACAAAATATACATTATGTTGGCATAGTAGCAAAACCACAAACTTGCATGAATCTCAATTAAACAACCATAAACATATAGCTTCAACATGAATTACATACTTGCGAATATCACATCGTTATACATTATGTTGGCATAGTAGCAAAACCACAAACTTGCATGAATCTAAATTAAACAACCATAAACATATAGCTTCAACATGAATTACATACTTGCGAATATCACATCGTTATATCACAACGTTTAGAATCATAGCAACGCACAAATATGAATTATTAACGCCACAATTCCATTTCTTACATTACAAACCAAACACAGTTATTTAATTCATACCGGAATAATACTCTACTTACAATCGTGTGACGAATTCTTCAATTTAGGAGATGTTATTCCTTTTGATGTAGGCGTTGCTTTGATTTGATTCGCTTTAAGCTTTCTTTATGCTTTAGAGTTTGCCTCCTAATCGTCTCTCAAATTGGTGGCTACTCCTAGTCGTTCCTCAGCATCATGATGGCCTCGTTCTTATTTTTGAATGAATAGATTAGGTAGAGTCTAGGGTCATTTTTATAGAGTTTATGAACTGATTAGGACCATCGATGTAGCTTGGGTTAATCGTAGCCATTCATTCGAAAGAGAGGCCAATCAGGGGCTGCCACCTAGCCCTAGTGACAAAGCAAGCCTCTGAAAATCGACCAAACATAGACTAGGCCAGCCAGGGTGGGCTGGGTTCGACTTGGCTCTGGGGCCAGGTCGATAGCCCAGTCGACAGCCCTGTCGACCTGGCTAGCCCAGGTCGACTGCCTAGTCGACCTGGGTGCCTTAGGCGGGAATTTTCCCGCCCTGGCCAATTGGGCCCGATTTTGAATTTTAAACTTGTTTTTCTAAGCTGTTTTCTTCTGTTTGAATTTTAAACTGAATTCTGAAACTTCCGGAGGCCATATCTTCTTCATACAGACTCCGTTTTTCGAAAACTCGGACTCTATTTCGCGTATTTTTCCGAGACGAACACAATGGCATATCCCGTTTCCCTTAATTCTTTGATTTGAAATTAATTATACTTTAATTTGTGATTTTTTCTGTTATAGAATACACGGGGTGTTACATTCTCCCCCACTTAAAAGGATTTCGTCCCCGAAATCTTCAAGTTAGGAAGAATGTATATCCTAATATCCAAACATCCATCTGCTCATCCATCAAACACGAGCATCCATTGTCCTTAAAAGACTTCTAATGCTTCATGATCCTATGCGAAGTGTGTGTGTACATGTACTTATCTAATGCAAAATCAGGCGGTCTACTGATTCAGTTGACCTCCTTAATGCGAATTATGTAAGTGCCATGAATTCATTATGTATGCAAATTTTCCTATTCATGATTCTGCATGAGTGCACAATCATTCATACAAATGCAACATTCATATGACAATACATTAAAGTTCAACCATATACGAATGCAAACATATATGCATATGCAATATGAAGTGACTAAGCCGATCTAAAACCTAGATTGTGTGTGTATATGCAACCACGAGCAACCACTAGCAATCACTTGCAACCACTTGCAACCATCATCCATAACATGTTTCAACTACATGTTTTCATCCAAAGAGTTTCTACCTAAAAGATAGGGTCGAGGAGATATACCTAAAAAGATAGATAAAAGCGCAACTTAAGGAAAAAGAAAGATCAAGGATGTACCCTCGAAAAGAAAAGGGTAGGCAGTGCGTATTCTAGCTTCAGTTTCCCAAGTCGCGTCTCCCTCGGCGTCGCTCCACTGAACTTTGACGAGCTTGACTTCGCGGTTGCGTAGCTTCTTCACTTCCGTTCCCAATATGCGGGTTGGAACTTTCCTCACGGTTGCTTCGCGCTCCACTTCAGCTTCTTCTAGGATATTTGGCTCTACCACTTCAGCAGACTCATGTAGACATTTTCGGAGATGTGAAACATGAAAAACGTTGTGAACTCCGGCCAGCTTTTCTGGTAGCTCTAATCTATAGGCCATTTTCCCAATTTTCTCGATGATAGGGAATGGCCCTACGAACCTTGGTGCTAGCTTTCCTGTGGTTCCAAAACGAACAACGTTCCTTAGCGGAGATACCTTAAGAAAAACTCTGTCCCCAACCTCAAATTCAAGGTCGGTCCTCCTCTTGTCGGCGTAGGACTTTTGTCTGTCTTGGGCCGTCTTCATCCTTCTTCGTATTAAGTCTACTTTCTCTGAAGTCTCTCGGATCATATCTGGTCCAAATATGAGCTTATCAGTAGACTCCCACCAATAAGTGGGCGATCGGCACGGTCTTCCATATAAAGCTTCGAAGGGCGCCATTCCGATGGTTGCTTGATAGCTGTTGTTGTAGGCAAATTCCACCAAAGGAAGATGGTCTTCCCATGTCCCTCCGAAGTCAAGGACGCACAGTCTTAAAAGGTCCTCCAAACCTCTGTTCACTCTTTCTGTTTGGCCGTCGGTTTGGGGATGATAGGCTGTGCTCAAGCATAACTGCGTTCCTACTGCTTCTTGCAGACTCCGCCAAAACTCACTGGTGAAGATAGGGTCTCGATCACTAACAATGCTGGATGGTATTCCATGGAGTCGAACGATTTCTTTGAGGTAAAGAGATGCTAGGGATGAGGCAGTTCTTTTACTTTTGACAGGTAAAAAGTGGGCGCTTTTAGTAAGCCTATCCACTATTACCCAAATGCTAGTGTTGCCTCTCCTAGACCTAGGCAGCCCATCGATGAAGTCCATTGAGATGCTATCCCACTTCCACTGCGGGACCTCTAGAGGATGTAGCAGACCGCCAGGCTTTTTCTGTTCCGCCTTAACCTGTTGGCACACCATACACTTAGAAACGAATTCTGCCATGTCCTTTTTCATGCCGTTCCAAAAGAAAGTTCTTTTTATGTCTTTGTACATTTTCTCTCCGCCTGGGTGTATCGTCATCTTGGGGTGATGTGCTTCCTCGAGAACCTTCTTTACTAAATCCCTTGTCTGTGGGACGCATAGTCTTCCGTCTCACCTTAGCCAACCCTTGTTGTCGATGGAGTATCTGTTGAGGTGACTTGAAGTCTCACCCCTAATTAGCCTATCAATCGTTTCCACAAGCTGAGGGTCTTCTCGTTGTGTTGTCCCTATTGAGTCCACTAAAGTAGGGCGTACTTCGAGAGATGCTAGCAAGCCTGGTACAAAATCGGAGGAAGGCCTAAAGTCGAAGCTGGCTATAAACTCTAGGCTTTGTCTTTCAACAAACAGTGGGCTTAGGGTCAATTTCTTTCGGCTCAACGCGTCTGCCACTACGTTGCCTTTGCCCGGAGTGTAGGAGATCTCGAAATCGTACGAGGCAAGAAACTCCATCCATCTCTGTTGCCTCAAGTTAAGATCTTTCTGCGAGAAAAGATATTTCAACGATTTATGGTCAGTGTAAAGTTCGAACTTCTCACCTAGGAGATAGTGTCGCCAAGACTTGAGTGCAAAGACGATGGCAGCTAACTCAAGATCGTGGGTCGGGTAGTTCTTTTCGTGCACTTTCAACTGCCTCCCGCCATAAGCTACTACCCTTCCTTCTTGCATTAAGACGGCGCCTAGCCCTGTCCCACATGCATCTGTATAAACAGTGAACATCTTGCTTCCATCTGGCAATGTCAAAACTGGGGCTGTTGTGAGAGCCCTTTTTAGTCGCTGGAAAGCAAACTCGCAATCCAAGTCCCAATTGAATGCTAGATTCTTCTTGGTCAATTTCGTGAGCGGAGCTGAGATTTTCGAAAAATCCTTTATGAACTTTCGATAGAAACCTGCTAGTCCTAGAAAACTTCGGACCTCAGTTGCATTCCTTGGTGTCTTCCAATCCTGTACCGCCACTACCTTAGCAGGGTCCACTGCTAACCCTTGTTTGGATACTATGTGCCCAAGGAACCTCACTTCTTCTCTCCAAAAGTGGCATTTGGAGAATTTGGCTTTTAGCTGATGGACTCGCAGAGTTTCCATGATTGCCCTTAAGTGCTGAGCATGTTCCTCTTCACTCTTTGAGAAGATAAGGATATCGTCTACGAAGACCACTACGAACTTATTGAGGAAATCTCTGAATACCCTACTCATCAGGTCCACGAAGTAAGCAGGTGCATTTGTCAAGCCGAAAGGCATGACAAGCCATTCAAAGAAGCCGTCTGGGGTTCTGAATGCCGTTTTATCGATACTATCTTCAGCCACCCATAGCTGATGAAAACCGGTCGCTAAATCGAGTTGGGAGAAAACAGATGCTCCTACAAGCTGATCAAACAAATCGTCAATTCTGGGGAGAGGGTGCCTATTCTTTTTCGTTAGCTTGTTGAGCTCCCTATAGTCAACACATAGACGGAGTGAACCATCCGCCTTTGTAGCGAACACCACTGGAGCGCCCCATTCTGAAATGCTCCTCCTAATGAACCCCTTTTCTAGAAGCTCTTTAATCTGTTTACTGAGCTCTTTCCTTTCCCGTGGAGCCATGGTCTAACGGGCAACGCAACGGGCTTTGCATTATCTACAAGATATATGCGGAAGTCTATCTCCCGCTTCGGAGGCAAGCCTTCACCTCTTCAAAGACATCCGGATATTCCCGGACCACTCTAACTGATTGCAAATTTTCAACAGAGGCATCTAGCGATTCAAGATAACTAAGCATAACCGCATATGAGGGATTACAAGAAATATCCAAAGTATTACCGAGCTGGGTTAGGAGCCTGACAACCCTTTTCTCACAATCAAGGATGACCCCATTACTGGATAGCCAATCCATGCCCAAAATCAAACCATATCCCGAAAAGCCCAAAACAAAGGCACTACATTGAAATTCTACGCTTAGAATAGAAATTTTCAATCCCAAACAGATCATAGACAAATGAGCTGGGCCCCCAATTGGGTTTGAAACAATTAAGGGGTCCTCTACCATACTTGTTTTTAGGTGCAGAGATTCTACTAAAGCAGACGAGATAAAGGAGTGTGATGCACCAGAATCAAATAAAGTGCGAACGGGGTGATCATAAAGATAAACTACACTTTCTACAGAAGTATTTATACCTCGCTGTTGCAGAGGTGGCGCTTCTAGCACATGAACTTGTGCCCCTGAGGTGGATCCAGCCCTCTGCCCCTGTCCTCGTTTCTTTGGGCAGTCCTTAGCCCTGTGGCCTGTCTCACCGCAAGAAAAGCACCCACCATTCTCCTTGGCCTTCTTTTTTCGGCAATCTTTCACTAAGTGCCCCACTTTGCCACAGAAATTACACTTCCTCTTCTCTTTGTTGCCTTTTACGCCCTTCTTAAAGTCTGTCTTCTTAGGCTGCAAACCCTCTTTCTTCCCTTGGGAGCTTTCTGCCTTTGTCTCCTTCTTGCCCTTATCCTCTTCGTTCAGCAATGCCATCTGTACCAATCTTTCATATGTGGCTCCCATGGGTATATGGGTCATGGCCAAACTGTGTAATGGCTCATTCAACCCTTTGACGAAACGGAGAGCCTTCTTGTGTGGGGTGTTGACTAGGTCCAGCCCAAACCTAGCCAGCTCATCGAACTGATTAACATACTCTTTGACTGTCTTGTTCCCTTGCTTAAGAAATAAGAATTTTTCCAACTGCAAACTCCTTTCCGCATCTGAGAGAAATTTAGACTCAAACCTTGCCCTAAAGTCCTCCCATGTCTCCACTGGTCTTTCTGCATTAGTGACTTCCCACCAGTAGGAAGCCTCGCCCTTTAGTTGCCATACTGCCAGTTGTACTTTCTGTCTATCTTCTACCTCAAAGATGATGAATAAGTCCTCAGTTTCTTTCAGCCAATTTCTAGCTGCCACGAAGGACTCAGTTCCAAGGAAATCCTTTCCTCCCATAGCTTTAAAATCTTTACATATCTTAGCAAACGTGTTTCCTCGTGGAGGAGGTGGAGGAAGAGGTGCTGCTGCAGCTGGATGATTCCCTGCAGCTGGGGGAGGAGGAACGGTAGGACCTGGCTGAGTGGCCCTTGCTTCTAAGAACCGTCTAAACCAACCAGGTATTGGTACACCCTCCGGCAAGTTAAGTTCTTCGGACATGCTGAAACAAAAAGGATAGATTCAAAACGAAGGATAAAAGATAGTACCTATGGCTTTGGGAGGGACTTTGCCTTTTAAAATAAAATAATATTTTATTTCTTTAAAAAAATGCTTCTTTAAATTTCCTTTTTGAAAATAATTTTTCAAAACTTTTTATCTTATCTGGTAAACCTATGCTCTGATACCAAGTGAAACACCCCGCCTCCGTTAGGGTCATTCTCAAAGGGAATGCCCTAATTTTGGTGGAGGTTTATAAGTATAAGTAACAGATATACAAGACATATATAAGAACACATATTTTTGAACAGCGGAAAACAACAACTTTTATTTCATTAAAATATGTGTTACACAAACCATGCCATAATTGTCTTACAATATTTCCAAAATCATAGCTGTCTTGATTACATTATTTAAAGAAGCATAAAGAAAACATAAATAAACTGCAAAAGTCCCATAGTTGCTGTCCAAAGCCAAAGTCCAAAACGAAAAGATCCAAGCAATACATTCTTTCTCTTCAAGCTGGATATGAAGGCTGGTCAAGCTGCGGTATTCCCTCCCTGTGGACCTGGGGGGGGGGGGGGGGAACGGAAGGAAAGAAGACGAAAGAAAAGTAGAGTCAGACATAAAGCCTGAGTAAGTCTAGGACTATTCAGTCTATGAATAAAGAACTGGGTATGATAAGTATAACTAGAAGTGGAAAAGCACCGTAAACTTAATTAAGTTGTCTAGGGTCGAATATACTATCGTACCCCATTTTAATCTCTGAACCCATATAAACTAGTTCCCAACTGGCACCCCATAATCAGGGTGAAGTGATCCATATTATAATGATCGGCTCCTACTCGCATAGTTACATGTGTCTTACGGCCCCCGATGTTGTAGTTACCTATGCTGGTCCCACCATGGGGTGTATCAAGTCCCATGGTGGCGGCCCGACACAATCCTAGAATGCACAGGTGCTACTGGTGCCCAGTGCCTTATTTTTCTGCGCTGGAGTGTGTGCATGCCCGCACCCCGTTAGAACCTACACTGCTGTACCACCGCCGTCGATTTGACCTCTTACAATCAGCCCAGTAATCGTGCCCCACCCTGCCTAGTTTCAGGGTGTCATGATACACCTTATAGGGTTACTACTGAAAAGGGTCCCTCGCTACTAGGTTTTCTATCTCTAGCCAACATGCTAAGTTGGTTAAGTGTTTTATAAACCTAACTCCCAATCAGTCTGTTTAGTTTAGCATGTTCCATCTTGATTAAGTATTAATATAATTTACTTAATCCTATCAATCTTGACTCAGCCTTAATTGTTTTATTAAAGCCTTGACCTCTCACATTAGGCAGGTATTGTTGTGGCTGCCTGTTGCCGGTTGGGTCCGGGCAGTCTTATGCCACAACTCAGTCTAACCTCGGGTCCTTATCGGGCTCCATGTTTAACCACCCACATTGGATAGGTATTGTTGTGACTACTGGACAGCCGGGCGGTTCCGGGCAGGTTTACATCACAACTTAATACAACCTCGGATTAAACACATCGTATTTTCTACATTTACATATTTTGTCTTTCTTCTCTTTATATGTAAATATTTGCGGCCCATTATTCAAAAATCAATTTAAGCTAATGGTGTAAAAGTTTACACCAATCATGGGCCCAACCCATTCTTGGATTTGGGCCCCTCTACTTTTATATTTTCATTTATTAATTAATTTGGCCCAACGCTATTTCCCCCGTTTAATACGTTCGTTTGTTGTAATATATGTTGGGCTTAGCCTTTTTAAGCCCAGCTTAGCCACGTGAAAAAGGGGAGGCTTAAAATGTGATTACATATACAAAGAGGGGAATGTGAACGCATGAACTTGCAACATGACGTTGGAACTACAAAATAGAAACTGGTGTACTTGCATTGTGGTGACATATACTTTGGTCATAAAGCATAAGTGACATAAATCAAACCATGTAAACTTGTAGTTAAGTTAAGAATCTAACTAAATTGGATATCATTATTGACACATAGTCTAACTACAACATAAACCTATATTTTTACTTAGGCATAATGTCAAACATAAGCAAATCATGTTTATAAAATTACCATATGTCTACAAAGGTGCTTGGTATAGTTCAACTAGAATTATTTCAACTCAATCATGATTTTTAATCTATTCACATAACCCAAACATGAAATGGCGGTTTTTGATCTATTCATATAATCATGGCATAAATATTCCTAAACATGAAATCATGGTTTTTACTTTATTCATGCAAACTTGCAATTAGAATGTAAATCTAACTTAGCTATGTGTCACATATATTACATAATTCTTGTTAACAACATAGGCCTAACTTGTTGTTCAATTTGGCATAATACCAAACATAGCCTAGTCATATTCATAAAAATCAACATAAGTTCACAAAGAGGCTTACTTTTGTTTCTAATACAAAAGTATGGTTTTATACATAGATCATGATGCCAATTCCAACATATATGAATCATAATATCCCAAATTTGATCCAATTACTCAAAAAGTGATTTTTGTACAAAATATACATTATGTTGGCATAGTAGAAAAACCACAAACTTGCATGAATCTCAATTAAACAACCATAAACATATAGCTTCAACATGAATTACATACTTGCGAATATCACATCGTTATACATTATGTTGGCATAGTAGCAAAACCACAAACTTGCATGAATCTAAATTAAACAACCATAAACATATAGCTTCAACATGAATTACATACTTGCGAATATCACATCGTTATATCACAATGTTTAGAATCATAGCAACGCACAAATATGAATTATTAACGCCACAATTCCATTTCTTACATTACAAACCAAACACAGTTATTTAATTCATACCGGAATAATACTCTACTTACAATCGTGTGACGAATTCTTCAATTTAGGAGATGTTATTCCTTTTGATGTAGGCGTTGCTTTGATTTGATTTGCTTTAAGCTTGCTTTATGCTTTAGATTTTGCCTCCTAATCGTCTCTCAAATTGGTGGCTACTCCTAGTCGTTCCTCAGCAGCATGATGGCCTCGTTCTTATTTTTGAATGAATAGATTAGGTAGAGTCTAGGGTCATTTTTATAGAGTTTATAAACTGATTAGGACCATCGATGT
This sequence comes from Allium sativum, assembly GCA_030737875.1. Taxonomy (NCBI): domain Eukaryota; kingdom Viridiplantae; phylum Streptophyta; class Magnoliopsida; order Asparagales; family Amaryllidaceae; genus Allium; species Allium sativum. The sequence continues at coordinate 249,479,578 of CM060922.1, read as the reverse complement.
AGCTTGGGTTAATCGTAGCCATTCATTCGAAAGAGAGGCCAATCAGGGGCTGCCACCTAGCCCTAGTGACAAAGCAAGCCTCTGAAAATCGACCAAACATAGACTAGGCCAGCCAGGGTGGGCTGGGTTCGACCTGGCTCTGGGGCCAGGTCGACAGCCCAGTCGACAGCCCTGTCGACCTGGCTAGCCCAGGTCGACTACCCAGTCGACCTGGGTGCCTTAGGCGGGAATTTTCCCGCCCTGGCCAATTGGGCCCGATTTTGAATTTTAAACTTGTTTTTCTGAGCTGTTTTCTTCTGTTTGAATTTTAAACTGAATTCTGAAACTTCCGGAGGCCATATATTCTTCATACAAACTCCGTTTTTCGAAAACTCGGACTCTATTTCGCGTACTTTTCCGAGACGAACACAATGGCGTATCCCGTTTCCCTTAATTCTTTGATTTGAAATTAATTATACTTTAATTTGTGAATTTTTCTGTTATAGAATACACGGGGTGTTACATAACATGTCTCAAACACATGTTTACATCCATGGGATTCCTATCTCAACAAGATACAGTCGAGTGATGGAAGCGAGTACAGATAAAACAAAAACTTGGTACATATACTTACAGACTACTAGTACAGATCAGATTTCCCCAAATGATTCTTAGGAAACTAAGCATGGTAGAAACCCAGAATGTATTCGTCATAGTCACCCTCATGCCCAACACAGATACTCTCAAACCCCAATTTATCACAAACAGATGAGTTATAACTCTCAGGGAGTTTGAGACTATTACCAGATCAGAAGCAAGACAAGCATTAAATATCGAGTTTCCATTACAGAATCAAAATACCAGAAAAAGAGTTTCAAACTGAAAATCAGACAAGGAAAATTAAACATCCTACAGACAAATTATTCTAGCCCTAATCTATTCACTCGCCATGCGAGTATTCACCGTTCCTTCTTATGTAGTCCCTTTCTTCTTCGGGCAGTCCCTAATGAAGTGTCCCATCTCTCCACAGTTAAAGCAAGTGCCCTTCCTCTTTCTGCAATCTTTGTTTAGATGAGTTGAGCTTCAACAAGTAAAGCACTTCTTTTCCTTCTTATCTTCAGACTTCTCCTCCTTCTTTTGCATTTCCTTTTTGGGCCCCGTTTTCTTGTTTTGAGACTCATTCACCTTGACCTCCTTCTTTGCACTCTTGTTCTCTTCATTGAGTAGGGCCATATCTACCAAACTCTCAAACGTGGCCCCCATGGGCACATAAGACATAGCTAACTCCTGTAACGGCTCATTCAATCCTCTAGCAAAACGAAGAGCCTTCTTCTGAGTAGTACTCACCATATCCAAGCTAAAACGAGCTAACTGATTGAACTTGTTCACATATTCTTTGACAGACATGTCTCCTTGCTTCAAAGCAATAAACCTCTCCATTTGCAAATTCTCTTCGGCAGAAGACAAAAACTTAAGCCCGAATCTTGTCCTGAAATCGGCCCAAGTCTCAATGGGCCTAGTCGCGGTGGTGATCTCCCACCAATAAGCGGCTTCATCCTTCATAAGCCAAACCGCCAACAAGATCTTTCTCTGATCATCTAATCCAAAGATAGCGAATAAATCCTCGGTCTCTTTCAACCAATTCCGGGCCTCTACAAAAGTCTCGGTACCTAGAAAGTTCTTGCCACCCATTGCTTTGAAGTCCTTGCAAATCTTCGTGAACTCTACTGGAGGATGCTGAGGGGGAGGAGGAGGAGGAACCTCAGCGACAGGAGGAGGAGGAACATTAACCACCGGAGGAGGAGTAACATTTGCGGTGCCGGCTTCGGTCGCCCTAGCCTCCATAAGTCTCCTATACCAAACAGGAACTTGCACTCCCTCTGGGATAACAAAGTTATCTGTCATACTAAAACGAAGGAAAAGATAGATTCAGAACGAGGGAACTAAGAATAGATAACTAAGGATTGTGCTAATGGCTTTTTGGGGAATAACCTTTAAAATAAACTAGACTTTTCTTTGGAAAATACTTTATACTTGGTTTTGAAACTAGTTTTCCGAAAGTTTTAAAAACCTTTTTGTTCCTTCTCGTAAACCATATGCTCGGATACCAAATGTAACACCCCACCACCGCCAGGGTGGCTCTTGCAAGCACTCTGACTTTGGAGGGGCGTTTGAATCGGGTAAACATGCATAATGATATATCAAGGCAGAACAAGAACATATGTATATATGTAAACAGAGTAAATTACATAGATAAAACAGCGGAAGATTTCAAACCATTTCAAAACAAGTCTGGTACAACATAATGTCAACTTTCCAAATAAACAAGTCTAGATAAAAACAACTTCAATTGAAAAACTGAAATACATAAGTACTATCCCCAAAATAAGTGATAACCATAGCTAGCTTCATGTCAAACCATACATGAGCTAAATCCCACACGCAAGCGATCAGAAATCCAAGCTAAGCGCCAATATTCCCACCCTGAGAACCTGGGGGGGGGGGGGGAACGGAAGAAAAGAGGCGAAAGAAAACAGGTCAGTCAAAAAGACTGAGTAAGCCCTACTACAATCAATGTAAACTGATAAAGTTAACTGGCATGAGAAGCAGGGATGAACATAAGGATAATTACATACTTGCATGGTGAATATCTAACAGATAGTTCAAAGGAGTCATCACATAATTAGGGTGAAGTTTTTCACCACAGGTGTACCAGCATTCTAACATGTCATGTATAAACAAGAATTTATCCCTTGGCCTAAACTTGGCCCAGTATCAGGTGTTTGACTTATATCAAGATCCAACTTCTTGGTACAAATTCTAGTATAACAGGATTAGGTGTTACCCCAATGTTTACATCGAAACAGGACGGAACAGAATGGTCCATACAGAGATAGAGTTTGGGAAAAATGGGCTTTTACCACCCTAACAGATAAAGTACAGAAACGGAATGCTAACAATAATGGGCCTTTACCACCCTAACAGAACGGTACCACGCTGAAACAGACGGGTGTTACCACCCAACAAAACAGATGGTACCAACAGAATCAGACAGAGCTAAGTGTACACTAAATCCTACCCAAGCGATCGGCTCCCTAATACATAAATATCCTATGTCGGCCCCACGATAGGGTGTATCACTCCCTAAAGTGGCAACCAATTGGCACAGGCATATTTACAGATGTCACGGCGTCTTACATCCTCAGAGGCAGACCGGGATCCATGCACGCACATGACCCGGTTGGAACGCACCATCAACACCCATCGCCATTATCAGAATGAACCACTTATAATTAGTTCAGTAAGCGTGCCCAGACCCTACCTACAGTTGGGTCAAAGTTTTGATACCAGAAAGGGTTACTGACTAATATGGGTCCCAAACAACAAATGACACAAGTATTCCCCCTTGTGTCCCCAGACTATCAGATTCAGATTAACTTATTAACAGAGTTCAGACATACAAAGTTCAGACGATCAGTTTTCAGACTAACGGATCAGATAACAGATTTACAAACTTGCCTAACTTGGTGTGGGTCCTACAGATCCGCAAAACAGGTTCGTTTAATTTATCAATCAAGTTAGTTTATCCAGACCAGGTATCAAATTGGTTCTCAGCCTTATCAAATTACTGAGTTGGATTGGTTAAGTATAGTTCAACTTAACTCCGTTAAATTACCGAGTTCAGATTGGTTAAGTGTAGGTTAACTTAACCCTAACCACTAGTCGTATTTTACGGTTAAGTGTCATTAAGAAATCAAGCCCGGTTTCACTTAATCTACCCATTCATGTCAAATTGGTTAAGTGTCATAAATCAAATTTACTTAACCTTATCATGTAGCATTAATTAATTTAATGCACCTTAACCTCTCACATTAGACCTCGTTGTGGTTACTAGTTAAGCCGGGCGGGTCCGGGTAGCTTTACACCACAACCTAGTCTAACCTCGGGTTCAAGCACAACTTGACCAACTTCTCACATTGGGTCCTATTGTTTGTAGCCACTAGTTAAGCCGGTTGGTTCCGGGTAGATTTATGCTACAAACTCAACCCAACCTCGAGTTGGTCACACTTATATTTTCTAAGTGTCATGTCCATTATGTTTCGAAAACATATTACAAGTTTTCAAGCATTTGGGTAGACCTAACTTAATACGTAAATTCCCAATGGGTAGACCTAACTTAATAGGTAAATTCCCACTCTTATGTTTTTATGTCCTTTAAGTTTACCCAACCCCAAACGCAATCCCATCGCTTACATATCGCAATAGTGCATAAAGGATAGAAAGAGGGAACTTGGCATAATCATGACATAAAGGTGTTGAAGCCACAAGTTTAACATGGTGGCATATGAAATGTACATATGTTCATATACTTGCATATTGCATCATTAGGCCTCAAAAGCATGCATAAAACCAAACTTAGCATATTGGTGATACATGGTGATAAATGACATGTAGAAATGGCCATAAGTTCGCATTTAGCCTCACATGCAAGTTATCATAAGAGATATGATAACTTATATGTTGCCGAAATGCAACCTTTAGAATAAAGCTTGAAGCTTTAAGCTCATAAACCCAAGATAAGCTTGCATAACATGATAAAATGAACAAAATGATCAACCCAAACTTGCATAACATAACTTGCATATCATATGACAAACTTGCATATCATAACATAGCAAACTTGCATAACATAACATGATAAACTTGCATATCATAACATGGCAAACTTGCATAGCATAACATGGTAAACTTGCATATCATAACATGGCATACTTGCATAGCATAACATGGTAAACTTGCATATCATAACATGGCATACTTGCACATCATAACATGATAAACTTGCATATCATAATGATCAAACACAACTTGCATCATTCATTTAACTTTAGAGTTTAAATATGAAATTAGAAAAGGGCTTACAATGCTTATGAAGACACAAAAATATATATATAGATTGAGACAAAGCCCTTATGCAATCAAATAAACCCAAAATGCAAGCTCCAATAGAAAAACCCTTGAGCAAAAATGATCAAAACCCTTGCTTTATGATGTAAATATGGAAACTTGACTTGAATGCAAGCTAATGAAACTCATACAAGCTTGAAAACACTTGTATGCATGGAAAATCTCTCATAAAAATAACTTAGGAATTTTATGAAGAGAGTGGAGGCCATGAGAGGAATGATTTTGCCATAGTTTAGTTACTTGAATGAATAATGATGATTTAGGGTTAGGTTAGGGGCTTATTTATAGAGATTAGGATTAGTTTCAACCTTAGGATTAAACTCTAATTCCAATCTCAGCCCTTAAAACCGAATCTGGCCCCAAAACCTAACTAAGACCCCAAAATGGTGCACCAGGCAAAACTGCCCGGCTGAACCAAGTCGACAGCCAAGTCGACAGGGCTGTCGACTTAGGTCCAACCAAGTCGACTCCCAAGTCGACAGGGCTGTCGACTTGGGTGCTTTGGCGGGAATTTTCCCGCCTAGCCCAATCTGACCTAATTTCCAAATTCAAACTTGAATTTGAAATCTGTTTTTACTTTGAAATTTTCTGAAAACTTCGTTGGGCCTTAATCGGGTCATACGGACTCCGATTTTTGAAAACTCGGACTCTATTTCGCGTATTTTTCCGAGACGAACGCAATGACATAGCCCGTTTCCCCTGATTCAGATTTATAAATTAAATTCTGCCTCGATATACGATATAACAGGTTATCAGAAATACGGGTTGTTACATATAACCTCTAAGCTCGTACGTCTCAGAGAAGGGCGTTAAGCAAGAGAATAAATTCTCCGCCGCCAAACAGATATATATTTAATAGAAATCAATCAACACAGAATAAAATCCAATGTCAGACACACAATCCATTTACAAGTTCGTTCTGGGTCTGAATGAAACCGGAGGCACTTTCCTCGCATATCCATCCATCTCCAAGTACGTCTGGACGACCACTAACTGATTCCCTCATCTTGGGTGTACAACCCAATCAAGATCATCAGTAATCACCCAAACGACGTGAAGACTTCCGGTCTTCAACCACCATCTTCAACTTCGACATATCGTCGATCGGTTATTCAGAATGGGTATAAACCCGGCCTTTCCAAACAACCCGCGTATATTAAAAACAAATGTTACACAAACACAACATATGCCTCATTCCAATTCAGCAGCCACTAACCGTAAATCAACAAGAGAACAATTTCCCAAATATTAACCCCGAAGGCCGAAACCAACATCAGATCAATACCCAGGAAACCATTCTTCTTAGCTAACCTACAGCTAGTTTCTAAATTTCATATTCTTCGGGAAAGGTTCCCATTAATTTTATCCAAGATTAATTCTTTAAAATTTATCCTTTAATCTTCCTTTGGATGTCGTTTCAAACCAAATTATGGTTTTTCCAAAACTAGTCGAGATTAGCGAACCGTACCGAAGTAATTATTTATTTTATTTCCCAATCCCAACCTATTTATCCCATGAAGCAAAACTGGTAATACTCCATATCTAACACCACAGTGTTATCGGTAAAATTAATTTTCATTTCACGTTCAAATCTGATTAAAGATTTAACTATCGCTTTGGAGCAAAACTGGTGATACTCCATTCTCGCTCATTTTCTAAATTTGATAATTTAGATTATCAATTCAAATTTCAATCTAATTGCAGATTCATTAAAACTCCTTTTACTCGGTTAAAGAACTAATGTTATTTAAAACACAGTTCACGACAAACCCAAATCACATTCTAATTATTATCGGGTTAAAGAACTAGTGTCATTTAAAACACAGCTCACGATAAACCCATGAATCAATTCTATTTAAACCCATTTCAAATCCAACTTATTTATTTAAAAATAAATGGGTTTTATTTTAGTTCAAAACTAGTTCATTTCGATAAAAATCTATTTTTATCTTTTCAAATATGGAGTTTTTCATCCCAATTTTTCCCGAATCATTTCTTGTGATTTTACATAAATTATTAATATTTTTAATAATTTTATCAAGGCCCGTACAGTCGATTTCCACCAACGGTCATCGAACTGCACTTACAACGACCTTTTCTAAATTTGATTTGGACGTATCTCCAAATCCAACCGTTAGATTTCAAATTTCTAATATTCGTTAGAAATCTCTTTTCGATACGAACCCAACGGTTCCGGTTTTAGGAGAATCCGACGGTCGGATCTCCCGTAATATCCGTTCGAAGTCAATGGTCGAAATTCGCGAACTGCCGCAGTGCAGTGCGTTCTATTCAGGCCATTATATTATATATATATAATATATATATAATATATATTTCATCAATTTCTATTTAAAACGAAGTTTATAAATAGTTTTAAATTCGTTTCAAAAACATTTCAACTTCCATTTCCAATTCAATTCAAATCTCGATTCATTCTATATTCAATTCAATTCGAATGCGTTTTCTATTCAATTAAATTCAAATTCGTTTATAATCGATATAAATATCGTTCGCGTCAAAATAGCGCATCTCTAATCAACACGGCTTTATATATTTCAATAATTCCGTTATTCTATTCAACAAATGAATATTCATCCTATTCAATACGTGAATCTATATTTTTGTCAACACATGACTAATCTCAACGAATGAGTACTGTCCACGTGGGACTATTTTTGTTATTTAATATATTTTATCAAAATTATGGTATCTATCGTTTGATTTAAAATCAGACTCCAACCGTAAATTAGTAAGAGAACGATTCCCTAAATATCAACCCCGAAGGCCGAAACCAACATCAGATCAATATCCAGGAGACCACTCATCTTATCTATTTTCCAGTTAATTTCTAATTTTATATTTGATAAAGATGTAAATTTTATTATTAAAATATTTCATTCAACACATGACTAATCTCAATGGATGAGTACAGTCAACACATGAACCTTTACTTTATAGTGATAAAGATGTAAATTTTATTGTTAAAATATTTCGTTCAACACATGACTAATCTCAACGGATGAGTACAGTCAACACATGGACCTTTATTTTATAATATTCTTTATCTTCTAAATTGGAATGAGGCCCAATCAATCACCATATAAGTTAATTATATGGATTCCATACAACACATGTATATAATAGCAACGATAAATAATCAACCATCATCCAAAGTGCACTACACTGTATAAGCATCAAATATAGATATCTAACGCTTATAACAGCCTATCAATCAATCGATCGACATACAATTAATTATTGGGAATAGTGTATGCCGTATTTTATCCCAATACCCGTGTGGGGTTTCAAACAATCAAACAAAGATTTTTATTTGTGCAGTTGGGCGATGTGTAAAATTTATCGTCCCAATCAATGTCAGTCAAATCAGTGTACATAAACAAACCGTCCGGTTTGTAAATGAATATTTATTTATTCACATTCACGTTAAAAATTATATTTTTAACGATAAAACATTTTATTCAACCTATGAAAATATTCTATTCAGTTCATTTATTAAATATAATGATATCTTTATTTTTCTAACTTATTTAGAAAATTTCGACGGCATAATGGCACGATACTAGAAACGGGACGAGGCCTAGCCTTATCCCCGGTCTAGTGAAGGCCCACGCCATTCACACATCAATCAAATCCATTCCATTTCACCAAACAACTCAATTCAAACCAAATAATCTAACCAACTACACAACCAAACAAACAAGTTCATGGTCTGTGGACGATTGTGTCGGGTGCTACTAAGCACCGTCTGCATCCTAGTATATATATATAACTAGAAAAGAAATTGAAGAGTGAGAAATTCTCATCGGCTAGCTAATCCAATCATCTCGACTCTTCTTATGTATAAAATCTTCGTCGTACTCGCCTTTTGTCAATTTCGTTGCCCGTAGCCACTACATATATAAAAATCATATTTTTAATATCTACATTATATAAAAATCTCACCTTTATATCTTCTATAAGTTAAAAATCGGATTTTTATCCTCACTATAATATAAAGATCATATTTTTATTTACTTCATATGTCAAAAACTGTAGAATCTTTAAAACGGAGTAAACTCACTTTTTTTCTAACGTCCGGATTCGCTGTTCGGGTCCTAGAATTTGTAAACGAGCTTCAATCTTCACACCATCTTTTTTCTAGCTTAAACACGCCATTCCGGACAACTATCGCCTAAGGGTCTTTTTGCCGAAAATGCTCCAATTCGCCAGAATTCGCGAAAGTACACGAATTTTTCAGCTTTTGAACAGCAGACTTCGAACGCGTTTTCTGAGCAGCTCCGAACTCCAAAACATGACTTCCATATAGCCAAATCGAAGAGAATTTCGTGCTCTACAACTTTGGTCTAGAGGGACTTTGGCCAAAAGCGCACCGTTTGGGAGTTATTCGCGAAATGATGACAGGGTGTTATTTGCAAAACGGGATTTTGTGAAAAATGTGATTTTTGAGGAGGAGGGACCCACGGCCGGAGTTGGGTGGCCATAGGGGGGCGCCGGACCTGATTGGACATGGGGAGTCCGACGGTGGTCGACGGTGGTGGCCGTGGTGGCCGCGGTGGTGGTCGTTGGCTCGTAGGGTTTGCGATTGGAAGAGAGAAAGAGGAGAGAGAGAGGAGGAGGAAGAGGAGGAGGAGGGGAGGAGGGGGAGGGGGTGCGGCCGGCGGTGGAGGTGGTGGAGGGGCGGCAGCGGCGGCGGGTGGGTGGAGGTGCCCATTAAAGAGGAAAGAGGAAGAAAGAAGAGGAAGAGAAAAGTGAGGAAGAAAAGGAAGTAAAAGTGTTTATATGCTCGTTTCCCGTGTATCGCCTGAACGCTAACGAACTCCAATCGCCGCGGATTTCGGACACGAGATAGTAGACGTGAAGAAGAGTCCAACCGAAGCAAGTTTCGTCGAATTCCGAGTTCGTTTGACCATTCAAAAAAATCACAAAAATGCTCAGATAAGCTCAAAAAATGCGATTTTTGCACACCTTTTCTTCTCGCACGCTCACATGCTAATTTCAAAAATCATGCCCTTTTGGATTTAACCATTTTTAGACGATACGAATCCAGAGAAAAAAACGAAATCGAATTCTGAGGTCGTATCAATAATGTTCTTTTGTAAAATGACTGCTCGCTTTACCCGGTACTGTTTCAGCTCGCATGACCACATATTAACTCCGTTTGATGCGCCATTTGGAACTCAACAATGATTTTTCATTATGAATCCATAGAATTTTATCTCGTCGAATTCTGAGCTCGTATGCAAAATTTCACTTTTTAAGGGCTATGTATTGTTAACCGAACAACTCCAGCCCATAGCCACTATTTCGGATATCGGAATATATCGAAGCTTATACTTTTCGGAGTTCTAAACGGCATTTTGAACTAAATGGAAGTGGTTTCGAGTCCAAATTCATCCGTATGCAAAATTTGACTTTTTGGGCCATGTATAATTTACATAGCGACTATTCTGAATTTTCAACTGGGCATAACTTTTGATTCCCGCTATGAAATTTCGATTTTTTGGATTCGTTGGAAAGATATTCACGAATATATTCTAATATTTTTGGTTTCGCTAAAATCCGGATTATTTTGCACCCGGTACATTCAATTGAAGTTTGAAATCGAATTATCGAACTACCGCGCCATTTTCAATTCTATTTATAATTATATATAATTATTTATATTCTAACGACGACGTATATAATATATACGTTCTAATTATATTCAAAATAAATTTCTCGTCGATATTGTTTAAAATAATTCATTTTAAATATTCAAAATTCGCTAAAATTGCCAAAATAAAAATTTTAACTGGCTCGCATTTCCGGGTTATTACAATCTCCCCCACTTAAAACTTTTCGTCCCCGAAAAGGAACAAAATCGAAAGTAGTTTGATTAATCAACTCTACGTTCGATCTGGCTTCCATTCTCCAACCTTTCAGTTTCTGAGAATTTTCAAATTTTCAAAAATTTGGCTAACACCCTAAATTTTTGAAAAATTTCGCCATAACCTCCTTTGTACGGGGAGCACGGGAAAATCCCGAAATTTCCATATAGGCCTTCTGATCTCAAAAAGAAAAAGAAAAAGTCAAGCGGCTAGCCAATCGGCTCATAAAATCATCATCACCCAAACAAAACAGTAAATTATAGTAAATATGTACCTATTTGTCGGGCAAACAAATTTTATTCTCTGCTCTAGCCTCCTTGCTATGACCTGTTCAATGTAAGTACTTGTATATGCAAGCAAATGCGACTAATTTTCTATACAATTCAATATGTGATTCAATTAGGCATAATGGTTCAAAATTATCAAACAAATAAACAAACAACACAAACATCAATCAATTAGTGGATTAGAGTTTCAAATTCATAATTTTGATATATATACAGAAAATCATGTTTTTGATGCCAATTCACAACAATGTGTTCTAGCTATATTAGTTTTGGTTCTCACACCAGTCTAATGGAAATATATAGATATCACACCTTCGAAACACGAAAATAAACCACTGATGCCGTACGTCATCAGTGGAGTCATCCCCGGGCTACTAGAGTGCGATTCCATATCTATCCAGTATATTAAAACTTCGAATATACGTTCATGACGCGTATATGCAAAACCTTTATATACTAGATTGTCCAAATCAATACAAATAAAATATTCAAATACGTATAAAACGATTTAAATTTTCAAAACAAAATTGTTTTCATTTGAAAAATATACTCTTCACACTCATTCTAGGATACTACTGATCCTATCTCTAACGAGTCATTCTAATTGGATATTACTAATCCAATATCTGATGAATTCTTTCGTATGGTTCTAATGTGTCTTGTTCTCGAGCTCTGTAAACCAAAGCTCTGATACCAAATGTGACGGCCGGGAATTTCGCTCGATCAGAATCAGTCGTTAAACCGATCTAGACCGTTCGAAACCCCTGATCGTTTTGAGAACAGGACAAATTGGAACACAAACAGAATAACATTTCATTGCTATCACAACAATTCCATCAGATACAAGAATATACAGAGTATAATTGAATAAATTACATTCGATAAATATCAGAAATTACAATAAATTACATAGCAACGGAAAATAGTACAAAGCACAACTGAAGGTGATATACGGATACAGAGCTTTCCGGATATCGTTCCAGCTGTAAACCAGGATCCTGTGAATATAAATCTGCAAAACCAAAACTACTAGCTGCCCGTGCGGAAAATAGGGGTACCCAGATTTTAGGTTAAAACAATAAACTCCAGGTCAGTCATGTGACTGGTGTGAGAACTAAAATAGTTATTTAAAACTTGACTTTAAAAGAGAGTAATTTAAGGGACCATGCCGTATAACACGGAACGGGTTTCCTCCCAAGAATACCAGTGCATAGAGAAAACAACGCAATGCTTTTTCGAAAAATGAAGCTATTATAAGACCCAAGTCCCATCACACAATGCAACGCAAGCCGGAGGATAGGGTTTTCCCTTATAATAGCCAAACATGCTTGGTACGTTTAAAACAAATCATTTGATACTATAATAAGTGTATAGTGTCAAAACAATTTCAATCATAAATATCAATCCTAGGCGGCATGGGTACCATCTATCATGTCACCATACTAGGATCTACAAATAAAACTGCAATACACGTATTGGAAATTGGATTTCCGTCATGAGTCGAGGCAAGGGGCAAGCTCCTCTCCGCTTCGAGACACTCTAGCAAATGCCTCGGGACTACACACTCTGGGTAACCCCTGGATGCTTCAGGGCCAGTCCTCACTTACGTTAGAGGATTAGTATGCCTGAACACACGTTTCCCGGTCCTTACAGACCTAAAATTGAGGCGCCTCATCCAACAACCACATAGGTGAAAAGTATATAAATGTCAGGGCTGGTAAGTCACTGACACCACCAAAGCTAGAAAGAAACGTCGTGCTCTCCTTGCAGTCCGTATCCCGTTTTTAACTCATACCGAGGTGTGAGGCTTGCGAATTCACGTTATACACAAAGCTGTCACGTAGGATGTGCTTTGATCATCAACCACAAGACTTTGCTTTTCAACAGAAGCCTTGATCCATGCAACTCAGTGTGCCACACAGGCAATTCATGCCATGCGATTGATATCTATCGATATATAACCTCTAAGCTCGTACGTCTCAGAGAAGAGCGTTAAGCAAGAGAATAAATTCTCCGCCGCCAAATAGATATATATTTAACAGAAATCAGTCAACACAGAATAAAATCCAATGTCAGACACACAATCCATTTACAAGTTCGTTCTGGGTCTAAACGAAACCGGAGGCACTTTCCTCGCATATCCATCCATCTCCAAGTACGTCTGGACGACCACTAACTGATTCCCTCATCTTGGGTGTACAGCCCAATCAAGATCATCAGTAATCACCCAAACGATGTGAAGACTTCCGATCTTCAACCACCGTCTTCAACTTCGACATATCGTCGAATCGGTTATTCAGAATGGGTATAAACCCGGCCTTTCCAAACAACCCGCGTATATTAAAAACAAATGTTACACAAACACAACATACGCCTTATTCCAATTCAGCAGCCACTAACCGTAAATCAACAAGAGAACAATTTCCCAAATATTAACCCCGAAGGCCGAAACCAACATCAGATCAATACCCAGGAAACCATTCTTCTTAGCTAACCTACAGCTAGTTTCTAAATTTCATATTCTTCGGGAAAGGTTCCCATTAATTTTATCCAAGATTAATTCTTTAAAATTTATCCTTTAATCTTCCTTTGGATGTCGTTTCAAACCAAATTATGGTTTTTCCAAAACTAGTCGAGATTAGCGAACCGTACCAAAGTAATTATTTATTTTATTTCCCAATCCCAACCTATTCATCCCATGAAGCAAAACTGGTAATACTCCATATCTAACACCACAGTGTTATCGGTAAAATTAATTACCATTTCACGTTCAAATCTGATTAAAGATTTAACTATCGCTTTGGAGCAAAACTGGTGATACTCCATTCTCGCTCATTTTCTATATTTGATAATTTAGATTATCAATTCAAATTTCAATCTAATTGCAGATTCATTAAAACTCCTTCTACTGGGTTAAAGAACTAATGTTATTTAAAAAACAGTTCACGACAAACCCAAATCACATTCTAATTATTATCAGGTTAAAGAACGAGTGTTATTTAAAACATAGTTCACGATAAACCCATGAATCAATTCTATTTAAACCCATTTCAAATCCAATTTATTAATTTAAAAATAAATGGGTTTTATTTTAGTTCAAAACTAGTTCATTTCAATAAAAATCTATTTTTATCCTTTCAAATATGGAGTTTTTCATCCCAATTTTTCCCGAATCATTTCTTGTGATTTTACATAAATTATTAATATTTTTAATAATTCTATCAAGGCCCGTACAGTCGATTTCCATCAACGGTCATCGAACTGCACTTACAACGACCTTTTCCAAATTTGATTTGGACGTATCTCCAAATCTAACTGTTTGATTTCAAATTTCTAATATTCGTTAGAAATCTCTTTTCGATACGAACCCAATGGTTCCGGTTTTAGGAGAATCCGACGGTCCGATCTCCCGTAATATCCATTCGAAGTCAATGGTCGAAATTCGCGAACTGCCGCGGTGCGTTGCGTTCTATTCAGGCCATTATATATATATAATATATATTTCATCGATTTCTATTTAAAATGAAGTTTATAAATAGTTTTAAATTCGTTTCAAAAACATTTCAACTTCCATTTCCAATTCAATTCAAATCTCGATTCATTCTATATTCAATTCAATTCGAATGCGTTTTCTATTCAATTAAATTCAAATTCGTTTATAATCGATATAAATATCGTTCGCGTCAAAATAGCGCATCTCTAATCAACACGGCTTTATATATTTCAATAATTCCGTTATTCTGTTCAACAAATGAATATTCATCCTATTCAATACGTGAATCTATATTTTTGTCAACACATGACTAATCTCAAAGAATGAGTACTGTCCACCTGCGACTATTTTTGTTATTTAATATATTTTATCAAAATTATGGTATCTATTGTTTGATTTAAAATCAGACTCCAACCGTAAATTAGTAAGAGAACGATTCCCTAAATATCAACCCCGAAGGCCGAAACCAACATCAGATCAATATCCAGGAGACCACTCATCTTATCTATTTTGCAGTTAATTTCTAATTTTATATTTGATAAAGATGTAAATTTTATTATTAAAATATTTCGTTCAACACATGACTAATCTCAACGGATGAGTACAGTCAACACATGAACTTTTATTTTATAGTGATAAAGATGTAAATTTTATTGTTAAAATATTTCGTTCAACACATGACTAATCTCAACGGATGAGTACAGTCAACACATGGACCTTTATTTTATAATATTCCTTATCTTCTAAATTGAAATGAGGCCCAATCAATCACCATATAAAGTTAATTATATGGATTCCATACAACACATGTATATAATAGCAACGATAAATAATCAACCATCATCCAAAGTGCACTACACTGTATAAGCATCAAATATAGATTTCTAACGCTTATAACAGCCTGTCAATCAATTGATCGACATACAACTAATTATTGGGATTAGTGTATGCCGTATTTTATCCCAATACCCGTGTGGGGTTTCAAACAATCAAACACAGATTTTTATTTGTGCAGTTGGGCGGTGTGTAAAATTTATCGTCCCAATCAATGTCAGTCAAATCAGTGTACATAAACAAACCGTCCGGTTTGTAAATGAATATTTATTTATTCACATTCACGTTAAAAATTATATTTTTAACGATAAAACATTTTATTCAACCTATGAAAATATTCTATTCAGTTCATTTATTAAATAAAATGATATCTTTATTTTTCTAACTTATTTTAGAAAATTTCGGCGGCATAACGGCACGATACTAGAAACGAGACGAGGCCTAGCCTTATCCCCGGTCTAGTGAAGGCCCACGCCATTCACACATCAATCAAATCCATTCCATTTCACCAAACAACTCAATTCAAACCAAATAATCTAACTAACTACACAACCAAACAAACAAGTTCATGGTCTGTGGACGATTGTGTCGGGTGCTACTAAGCACCGTCTGCATCCTAGTATATATATATAACTAGAAAAGAAATTGAAGAGTGAGAAATTCTCACCGACTAGCTAATCCAATCATCTCGACTCTTCTTATGTAGAAAATCTTCGTCGTGTTCTCTTTTTGTCAATTTTGTTTCCCGTAGCCACTACATATATAAAAATCATATTTTTAATATGTACATTATATAAAAATCTCACCTTTATATCTTCTATAAGTTAAAAATCGGATTTTTATCCTCTCTATAATATAAAGATCATATTTTTATTTACTTTATATGTCAAAAACAGTAGAATCTTTAAAACGGAGAAAACTCACTTTTTTTCTAATGCCCGGATTCGCTGTTCGGGTCATAGAATTTGCAAACGAGCTTCAATCTTCACACCATCTTTTTCCTAGCTTAAACACGCCATTCCGAACAACTTTCGCCTAAGGGTCTTTTTGCCGAAAATGCTCCAATTTGCCAGAATTCGCGAAAGTACACGAATTTTTCAGCTTTTGAACAGCAGACTTCGAACGCTTTTTCCGAGCAGCTCCGAACTCCAAAAATGACTTCCACATAGCCAAATCGAAGAGAATTTCGTTATCTACAACTTTGGTCTAGAGGGACTTTGGCCAAAAGCGCACCGTTTGGGAGTTATTCGCGAAATGGTGACAGGGTGTTATTTGCAAAACGGGATTTTGTGATAAATGTGATTTTTGAGGAGGAGGGGCCCACGGCCGGAGTTGGGTGGCCATAGGGGGGCGCCGAACGTGATTGGACATGGGGAGTCCACTGGTGGTCAGCGGTGGTGGAGGAGGTGGCCGTAGTGGTGGTGGTTGGCTCGTAGGGTTTGCGATTGGAAGAGAGAAAGAGGAGGAGAGAGAGGAGGAGGAAGAGGAGGAGGAGGGGAGGAGGGAGAGGGGGTGCGGCCGGCGGTGGAGGTGGTGGAGGGGCGGTAGCGGCGGCGGGTGGGTGGAGGTGCCCATTAAAGAGGAAAGAGGAAGAAAGAAGAGGAAGAGAAAAGTGAGGAAGAAAAGGAAGTAAAAGTGTTTATATGCTCGTTTCCCGTGTATCGCCTGAACGCTAACGAACTCCAATCGCCGCGGATTTCGGACACGAGATAGTAGACGTGAAGACGAGTCCAACGAAACAAGTTTCGTCGAATTCCGAGTTCGTTTGACCATTCAAAAAAAATCACAAAAATGCTCAGATAAGCTCAAAAAATGCGATTTTGGCGCACCTTTTCTTCTCGCACGCTCACATGCTAATTTCAAAAATCATGCCCTTTTGGATTTAACCATTTTTAGACGATACGAATCCAGAGAAAAAAACGAAATCGAATTCTGAGGTCGTATCAATAATGTTCTTTTGTAAAATGACTGCTCGCTTTACCCGGTACTGTTTCAGCTCGCACGACCACATATTAACTCCGTTTGATGCGCCATTTGGAACTCAACAATGATTTGTCATTATGAATCCATATAAATTTATCTCGTCGAATTCTGAGCTCGTATGCAAAATTTCACTTTTTAAGGGCTATGTATTGTTAACCGAACAACTCCAGCCCATAGCCACTATTCCGGATATCGGAATATATCAAAGCTTATACTTTTCGGAGTTCTAAACGGCATTTTGAACTCAATGGAAGTGGTTTTGAGTCCAAATTCATCCGTATGCAAAATTTGACTTTTTGGGCCATGTATAATTTACATAGCGACTATTCTGAATTTTCAACTGGGCATAACTTTTGATTCCCGCTATGAAATTTCGGTTTTCCGGATTTGTTGAAAAGATATTCACGAATAGATTCTAATATTTTTGGTTTCGCTAAAATCCGGATTATTTTGCACCCGGTACATTCAATTGAAGTTTGAAATCGAATTATCGAACTACCGCGCCATTTTCAATTCTATTTATAATCATATATAATTATTTATATTCTAACGACGACGTATATAATATATACGTTCTAATTATATTCAAAATAAATTTCTCGTCGATATTATTTAAAATAATTCATGTTAAATATTCAAAATTCGCTAAAATTGCCAAAATAAAACTTTAAACTAGCTCGCATTTCCGGGTTATTACACTTCGAATGGATATTACGAGAGATCCGACCGTCGGATTCTCCTAAAACTGGAACCGTTGGGTTCGTATCAAAAAGATCTTTCTAATGAATATTAGAGATTTGAAATCTAATGGTTGGATTTGGAATTATGTCCAAATCAAATTTGGAAAAGATCGTTGTAAGTTTAGTTCGATGGCCGTTGATGGAAATCGACTGTACGGGCCTTGATAAAATTAGTAAAAATATTAATAATTTGTGTAAAATCATAATAAGTGATTTTTAAAGAACTGGGATGAAAAATTCCACATTTGAAAGGATAAAAATATATTTTTATCGAAATGAACTAGTTTTGAACTAGAATTAAAATCAATTTATTTTTGAAATAAATAAATTGAATTTGAAATGGTTTTGGAAAATAACCAGAATTTCCAATATATAAAGTGGAAATGGGTTTGAATCGAAATTATCTTCAGAATTTTTCGATGTTGGATTTCGTGATTATACAGATATGGCTGTGGAAATTTGAAAGATATATTTATATCGTTATTTCCAATACGATATTTGTTGGTCGTAGAATTTGATATTGAATATAAGCCGATATATTTCTTTTCATAGCCTTGCATTTAATATCAAACGTGATTTAGGTTTGTCGCGAATGGTGTCTTCATTAACACTGTTCTTAAACCCAATAGAGAAAAAGATTAAATATTTCTATTTAGATTTAATGAAGTGTACCAATTAAATAATATTATAATTGAATTTAAATTGGTTTTGGGTTTATCGTGAGCGATGTTTTGAATAACACCTGTTCTTTAACCCGATTAACAATATAATACGATTTTGGGTTTATGGTGAACCGTGTTTTAGATGACGTTGGTTCTTTAACCCAGTTAAAGACAGGATATTGATTTTTGGGAAGATTAAAACCAAGTGGAATTTTAATGAATCTTTAATTAGATTAAAAGGATCGAGAATGGAGGATCACCAGTTTTGCTCCAAAGCGATAATTAAATCTTTAATTAAATTTGAACGTGAAATGGTAATTAATATTTACCGATAACACCATGGTGTTAGATATGGAGTATTACCAGTTGTGCTCCATGGGATAAATAGGTTGGGATTGGAAAATAAAATAAATAATTACTTCGGTGTGGTTCGCTAATCCCAACTAGTGTGGAAAACCATGACATGGTTTAAAAAGATATCCAAAGGAAGATTAAAGAATAAATTTAGAAGAATTTATCTTTGATAAAACTAATGGGAACCTTTCCCTAAGAATGTGAAAATTTGAATAAAAGGATATTCTAAATTGGAATGAGGCGTATGTTGTGTTTGTGTAACATTTGTTTATTATATACGCGGGTTATTCGGAAAGGCCGGGTTTATACCCATTCTGAATAACTGATTCGACGATAAGTCGAAGAAGAAGACAGTGGTTGAAGACAGGAAGTCTTCACATCATTTGGATGATTATTGATGATCTTGATTGGGCTGTACACCCAAGAGGAGGGAATCAGTTGGTGATCGTCCAGACGTACTTGTAGATCGATGGATATGCGAGGAAAGTGCCTCCGGTTTCGTTCAGGCCCAGAACGAACTTGTAAATGGACTGTGTGTCTGACATTGGATTTTATTCTGTGTTGATTGATCTCTATTAAATATACATCTGTTTGGCGGCGGAGAATTTTTTCTCTTGCTTAACGCCCTTCTCTGAGACATACGAGCTCAGAGGTTGTATATCGATGAACATCAGCCGCATAGAGTGAATTGCCTGTGTGGCATGCCTAAGTGGCAAATGATCAAGGCTTCTGTTGAAGAGCAAAGTCTTGTGGTTGATGATCAAAGCACGGCCTGTGTGGTACAGCTTTGTGTATGGCGTTAATTCGCGAGCCTCACACCTCGGTATGAGTCAAAAACGGGATAAGAACCCAAGGAGTGCACGACGTTTCTTTCTAGCTAGTGGTGGTGTCAGTGCTTAAACTAGCTGACATTTATATACTTTTCACCTGTGTGTTATTGGAATGCGAGGCGCCTCGAATATATGGTCGATAACTGGCACTATGTGAGCCGACGTACAGACCATTATATAGGTCCTATAGGACCTGGAAACGTGTGTTCAGGAATTGCCAATCCTCAAAAGTAAGAGAGGACCGGCCTTGAAGGTTCCAAGGGATCGCTGTTTGTGGTCCTGAGACATTTGCTAGAATGTCTCGAACGGAGAGGAGCTTGCCCCTTGCCTCGACTCATGATGGAATCCAATTTCCAATACGTGACATTGCTGTTTTATTTGTAGAGCCTAGTATGGCGACATGATATATGGTACCCATGTCGTCTATGATTGATATTTATGATTGAAATTGTTTTGGCACTATACACTTATAATAATATCAAATGACTTGTTTTAAATGTACCAAGCATGTTTGGATATTATAAGGGAAAACCCTATCCTCCGGCTAGCGTTGCATTGTGTGATGGGACCTGGGTCTTATAATAGCTTCATTTTTCCAAAAAGCATTGCGCTGTTTTGTTTTATGCACTAGTATTCTTGGGGGGAAACCCGTTCCGTGTTATACGGGATGGTCCCTTGAATTACTCTCTTTTAAAGTAAAGTTTTAAATAACTATTTTAGTTCTCATACCAGTCAAATGACTGACCTGGAGTTTATTGTTTTAACCTAAACTCTGGGTGCCCCTATTTTCTACATAGGCAGCCAATAGTTGGGTTTTGTAGATTTATATTCACAGGATCCTGATTTACAGCTGGAACGATGCTCGGAAAGCTCTGTATCCATGTATTACTTTCAGTTGTGTTTTGTATTGTTTTAAAAGATGAATTGAGAGGAATAATTTATAAATAATATTTTATAAAAATATTATTTATAAATATTATTTTATAAATAATATTAAATAAAAATATGTTTTAACAGATGAATTGAGAGGAATAATTTATAAATAATATTTTATAAATTAAGTAAAATATTTATCATTGGATAAATGGAATATATAAGTCAGGACTTGCATAGAGAAGTAAGAATCGATTTCAACATTGATATTTGAAACTGAATATGGACGAAGAGTAAATCGAATATTACTTATTCGAAAAAGAGTTAATCAAAAAGGAGTTAATAAAAAGGAGTTGATCAAAAGGAGTTGATCAAAATGAGTTAATCGAATATAGTTATTCGAATAGAGTTAATCGATTAGAGTTAATCGAATAAAGTAATTGATTAGAGTAAATCAATAAGGTTAATTGATAAGAGTTAATCGATTAGAGTTAATTGAATTAGAATTAATCGAGTATTAGTTATTCGAATAGAGTTAATCGAATAGAGTTATTCGAATAGGGTTAGTCGAGTATTTGTTATTCGAAGAGATATTATCGAATATAGTTTATTCGAAGAAAATGTTATCGAATATAGTTGTTCGAGAAAAGATCTTCAAATATAATTTATTTGAAAGGAGTTATCGAATATGGTTTATTCGAGAAGGAGTTAATTGAATATAGTTTATTCGTAAGGAGTTATCGAATATAGTTTATTCGAGAAGGAGTTAATCGAATATAATTTATTCGAAAGGAGTTATCGAATATAGTTTATTCGAGAAGGAGTTAACCGAATATAATTTATTCGAAAGGAGTTAATCGAATATAGTTTATTCGAGAAGGATTTATCGAATAGAGATTATTCGAAAGAGAGTTATACGTTGAAATTCGATTATATCGATTTCGGGAAAGTACTATTCACTTTCTATTTTTGATCAAGATCTATTTATTTGGTTATAATTATCTAGTTAGTTATTTAGTTAAATTAAGGAATAAAAGTTATATTTTGAAGTTAGATATTTCAGAAGTAGGGATTATAACGCTATAGTTATAATCAGTGTTTTCAATAAAGAAGTGGATTCATAAATTAGATCCGAGGGTTACGTAATGAAGTTTATTAGAGGTTTAAAAGGTGAACCTTGTCTATTTCGAAGTTAGAAATGTTGTTCAGTTAAGGTCTGAGAGGTAGTTATACCCCAACTTGATTGGCTTCGTTTTTAAATAAGGAATGGTTAAGGTACGATAGTGAAGGTTGGTTAAGTGAGTTCAGTTAATGAGTGTAATGTTTTGAGTTGACATAACGATGTTTTATTCAAAAATCTATTTAAATCCAAATGTAGGAGTTTTGGAAATGTTTTCCAAATAAGAATCAGAAATGTTTTCTAATATAGAAAATAAGAAATGGAAATGTTTTCCAATGTTAATAACGTATATTTTCTAAATTTAGAAAATAAGAAATGTCAAATATACGGAAACAGGAAATGAAAAAATGAATAAATTAATGAACTAAAGAGATAGATATTCAATGATGATTGATCGATAAATATCGTTGTTTGCATACGTGTTTTTCTTGATAGTTAACTCACCAACTATCAAAGTTTTTGACCATTTTTCCGTCGTCAATATGGAGAGACAAGGATCAGATTCATTATCTGAAAACCACTCTGTATGGGCGTTAGCGTTACGATCAAATATGAGGAAGATAATTGAAGACGAAGTTTGTGCAAGGGTCGTTCTGTCAAATCTTAGGTAGAAATTGCCTAAGACGGATTTACAAAATAGTGCCTTCGGTTTGTCCAATCCCAGGATAACCTGTATGGAAGAATGTCTGACAGAGTATATTTAATGGATCACGTAAGTTGATCTCTTCAAACGTATGTACATTTGGTGGTAGAGGAATTCGTTTCTCGTAGCTATATACCCGTTGTATTTTTGGGGAAATAAAATTTTGATTTGGCAGGTATAACGATGTGACATTCAAAGTGATTAATTGTGTGATCTGTCAGAGATAAGCGTGGCCTCTAGCCTCACAACCAAGAAATGAAAAAAATCGGTTAGGCAGCATGGCTATGTGGGTTGCTTCCATTAGGGTGTATTATCACCTATCTAAAGATATTCATTTCATTCTTTAATCTATTCGATGCTGTCCATTCGGGAAGCGGTTGCTGATCCCAACCGTTGGTGATATACATTCGATACACTCAAGCAAAATGAGTGGTCGGTCTTGTGTGGCCGGGTTGCATGATGTTCTTGTTGAACCCAATGTATTCCTCTCTAGAGGTACACTATTGGAAGGTGGTTCCATACCTTGTCATAGTTGGAAATCCATTATCCAATAAGTGCTCGCGGTTTTGATTGTATATTATATATATAGAACGTGAGATGAAAGCATTTCTGCTAGATAATTATTATATTGTGATTGATAGACACTATTATAATATCAAAAGGGTTTTGATATAAAGATTATCTTTTCTTCCAAAATGATTTGAAAGTTAAATCAAATTAATTTGGATTCCCATAAGGGAAAAACCCGTTTCGTTATATCGCATGGTCTTATGAGATATCGTTTAATTTCTCAAACTGTTTTAAATTGTTTTACTCACACCAGTCCCATGATTGACCCATAGTTTGTTTTGTTTTCCCTAAACTCTTGGATGCCTAATTTTGGTACGGGCAGTCAAGTAGTCAGGTTTTACAGATATACTTGGAGAGCTTGGAGCAGGAGGCTTCAGGATTATATAGCTATTGTTATTTCCGCTGTATTGTAAGTGTTATACTCAGATAATGTTACCGTATACATATACTGATTTTATTTCAAAGATATGTATATATTATATATTGTTTGTTCCGCTGTGAGATTCGTGTTTACTCTAATGTTGTATGTTCTTCTTCTTCTTCTTTAATTCTAAGTTTCTATCTTACCTATTCTCACCCTCTATTTTCTTTCATGGACTATCCGGTGTTTTCAGTTCTTGTATGTTCGACATGGTGTTGTATGCCGATATCCAAGGTCGGAAATTCCCCAGGTCGTTACATCGCCGTCCCTTCACGAATATCTATGTACCCCTCGCCACTGGAAACGACTCGCTGCCTCCCTATCTGATATGCGCTGAACAGTCCATGCACACATTTCGTTTATCGGAAAGGAAATACCCCAACGCTTTTCATTCATTCTTTCTTTTTTTTTCAATTTATTTTCTTCACCATATACTAGGAAAGCAAACACTTCAGTCTAAAACATTATTAATTATTAACCTTAATCCGTTCATTAGTATAAACCCTTCTTTCTAGATATGTGCTACTCTGCTCATGGCCATTTCCACATGTACTAACCACAAGGGCTCCTCCTCCTATTCATAAGAATTCAAACTAGAAACTGTACACGACTCCACATCTCGAGCTCGTCCACCTCATGTCCATTACATTCAACTCGTTGCCATCCTCTTCACCACGACTGGAGGACCTGCGCTACCCAACATAGAACCATCGAACTCACTTCTCACAGAAACAGTAACACTCCACACTCTGTCATTACCATATATTCTGCTCCAGTCCCAGTGTGCATTTCAAACATGCATAGTCTGAAACTCGTCCCTTTTCTCCTTCATGACTGCGTACGCTCCTCCATTTATACTAAAACGATACTCACAGTAATACCCAAGTCTTCCTCACAAGGCCACGCACACCACCTGCATCCTCCCTCCACAAATAAAACACGTCCACGCATTTCTACTTCTCATGGCCATTTTCCAAACTTCTTTTCTTCCCTTTTATACTTTTATACCATGAGCTTTCTACTTCCCTAAAATGCTCGGATCCCCATTCCACAAACTATGCCCTCTTCTTCTACTTGCGACCATCCTTCTTTTAAAGCCATACGACACAGATCCCCTTCTCTGACCATTCGCATGCTAACATTTCTTTCTTATTTTATTTTATTATTATTTTACTGAGAATGATAGAATGGATTTTGTGTCTCCATTTCTTTGTGTATATTATGCCTGAGAAGTCGAGATAAGGGGTAAAAAATGGAAATTGGAAGAAACAAAATTAAAGAAGTACTCCTGCGTTTTATATATATAGAGGCTCAAATTCCGTAGATGCTAAGAAACGCGTTTCTAACCTTACCTAGAACTACCTACCTTAAATTTCGTGAATTAATATTATATAAGTATATTACTTTGCTTCAAAGTAACAATTGAAAACGCCGAGATATTTTTGGGAGACTATGTATGGTTTTACGCAGGTATATTTTATTTTAGTTTTGCTTAGGGGCTAAGAAATGTACAAATACACTAAATACTTAGATGTTAAGAAAAAACTAAGGACACGTGTGCACTTCGTGAAGTGAGATACTAGGGGTTGTGAGGTGACAATTCATGTAGTGAATGCAGTAGGATAGAGATGACGGCATATAACTTAGCAATGAAGTAATATAACATATATATTTGTTTTGGCATAAATTATATATTTATTAAGGGTACCTCGTTTCATAAACTCCATTTGTTTACAGACCTCAATCGACAAAAATAAAAATACTGTTGTCACGGGAAACGTGCCACGATCCCAAAAATATAATAATATAGACAAGTTAGCTTATTTTGTGAAACCCGAAAATACTGATATAGGGTGTAAAATACTCCAAAATAAAAAAGTGGCTTACTTTCCAAAATAAAAATTACAGAAAAATTCTAAAAATTAAATTATAATTATGTATCAAATATATTATCCAAATTCAAAGCCAATATTTTATTATAATTAAATATATCGTTATGGCATATGAACGTTCCATAGAAACTATTTAAAAATTTGATTTGGTCATAACTTACAATCTACACAATGAAATCTCGATTTTTCTCTTCCAATCGAAAAATATATTTCATCAGCTCCGAACGTTTCTTGTTTCACAGAAATCCGACTTAAAATGGTTTTTGTGTATTCATTTAAAGTTCGAATCGCAAATTACGAATTGGCGCACCATTTCGAGCCCGGTTATAATTATAATATAATTATTACGTTCAACCGTCGTTTATATAATATATTCGTTAATATAATTCAATTCTAAACTGAATTATATATTATAAATGATCCAATTCACACAATATTATGAATTCCACTATTTCGGACTATTTCGAATATTAAATATATTATTCTATTATTTATATTAATTAAATATTCAATATTATTTAATTTTGGTCATTTTAAATTACATAACCATCATTTAAATAATTAAATAAATTATTTATTATCCGTTAAAAATATGGGTCGTTACATTCTTCCCCCCTTAAAATAATTTCGTCCTCAAAATTACGAAGGTAGAAAACAAACCCTATTGACTGGGTCAAAAATTATTTGCTTTACTTATCAATTTTAGTTTTAACTGAACCAACGAATTTCAATTAATTATTAATTTATGCCGACTAACTAAATTTTTCAAAAATTCTGAAAATTTTCTAACATCCGAAATTTCTAAAAAAATTCGCCAACACCTCCTTTGTACGGCTCAATCGGTACAACTACAAATTGCCTCTTTGGGCTTTCCCTAATCCAAAAGAAAATCAAAACGCCAAGGGGCTTGCCAAATCGGCTCATAAATCACCAAACTCATGTAAAATATAAACTTGTACCTTTTTGTCGGGCATATCATTATATTCCTTCCATCTGCTACCAATTCAGCATATACCAATGTCATCCCAATCAACCCCCAATCAAATTTATCCTCAAAACCAAATTCATTCGCTTATACAAGACAAATATCATTTCAAACTCAAGTTTCATTCTTGATTCCAAATTCTTAGCTCACCAATCCAATATACTTAACCGAGTTAAGATCCATCCATATATTTCATTAACTGGTTAATTTCTCTAATCAATTATCATTATCTCATAACTCAAATCTTATTTTTATTCTAGAGATCAATCCATTTACTCACTTGAGTCTATTTATATTTCAACATCCAATTTTACCCAAAATTACTCTACTCTCATTCAATTTCAATTTGCTTTCCCCCGTTTCTATTCAATTTGTTTTTAATTTAGATAGTCTCTTCCTGGGAGTTTTAAACAGTTTACCATATAAAAAACCAAACCTTCCTTTTTAGGATTCAAAACAACTCTTTTCCTAAAAACAATTCAAAACAATATCTTTGATAGTAATCCATCACTTAGAACTCGAAAATGAACACTGATGATGTGGCCAGCATCATCAGGGTTATTTCCCAGTGATCAAAGTGAATTCAATACTATATCACCTTCAAAACCCATATTTAAACATTTCTATTTTGAAATATATTCCAAAACATCCATCTAAATGTTTGTAAAACAATTTAAAATCTACCAGGATTTTAAAATTCTCATATTTTTAATCCAAATCCATATACAAACACTTTTCCAAATTCCTAGGGTTTTAATTTCAATTCTGATTTGAATTTGGATTTAATTCATTTCGTAACACTTGTACGAATTTTTATTTGGTTATGTATATATAACCAACTCAATTTTAATCTTATTCGATTAATATAACAACTAACACTTTTAATATACATAATATTTTCAATATTAATCATTCTTTTATATCAAAATATAATTGGGTAAAATTATTTTGTTTACCCTCTTTTCAAAACATACTGTGTCAGTTCATTGTATTCGAGTGTTCAGAAACCCCTGCCGATACAGTGGATCAAACTGATCGACCAGAACTAATAAATAACTCAACCAATAAATTCCACAATATAAAACAATTTTTTATAAAATCTACAAATATGTTCACTCGTACATATACACTCAACTCAATCTAGGGTATTACTTACCCTATCTCAATCGAGTTACGCCACAGAGCCAAGGTAATCACTTAACCTTATGCTCTGGTAATACTGTAAAGACCCGGGATATTTGCAACCTCAGTAATCGTCATACAACACCATGTCGACTATCCAAGAATCGGAAATGCCGGAAAGTCAATAGAAAGAAGTTAGAGGGTGAGAATAGATAAGATAGAAAATTAGAATAGAAGAAGAAGAACACAAAAACAACAACATCAGAGTAACACGAATCTCACAGCGGAACGAGTAAAATATATTATATAACATAACTTTGGAACAAAACAGTATCGGTATACAATACTATTATCAGAGTACAACACTTACAACACAACGGAAATAACAGTAGTTATATAATCTTGAAGCCTCCTGCTCCAGCTCTCCAAGTATCTGTAAAATCCCGACTACTTGATTGCCCATACAAAATTGGGCACCCAAGAGTTTAGGGAAAACAAAACAAAATAACCTCTGGGTCAGCCATGTGACTAGTGTTAGTAAACTCCAAACACTTGGTTTAACTTTTCCAAATCCTTTTTAAAAGCAATGATAATCGTAAGACCGATCCACACATAAATACGGATGGTTTTTACCTTACGATAACCCAAAATATTTTTTAAGCTCAATATTTTCTGATATGATAATAATGTCTAAATCAAGTAAATAGCAATCTAGTAGAACGCTTTCTTCTCACGCTCTACATATATAATATATAATCAAAAAACACAGGCTCTTATTGGGTAATGGATTCCAACTATGACAAGGTATGGAACCACCTTCTAATCAGTGTACTCTAGAAGCGATACACAGGAGTTCAACATGAACATCTTGTAACTCGGCCACACATGACCGGTCATTCATTTTGCTTGAATGTTCCTAATAAATTGTTACCTTACGGTTGGTATACCAACATAACCGTTCTCGGGAGATACAGAATTGAAAGAAGCAACAAATATGAATATTCTCTAGATGATGACAATATACCCTACTTGGGTGCGACCCACTTAGCCATGATGCCTACCCGATTTCTATCATTTCCCAGTTGATGAGGCTTGAGGTCATAACGTATCTTTTAATACATCACTCCTTCATTTACTTTGAATACCACATCGTCATACCCATCAAATAACAAATTGATTTCCCCAAAAATACCATGGGTATAAGCTAAGAGAAAGGAATTCCTCCGCCACCAACATAAATACGTTTGAAACAATCAACTTACGCGATCTACAAGATATACTCTGTCAGACATTCGTCCATTCAAGTTGTCCTGGGACTGGACAACCGAAAAGCACTATTCTGTAAATCCATCTTAGGCAATTTCTACCTAGGATTTACTGAACAGTCCTTGCATACTCTGTCTTTAATTATCTTCATCATATTTGATTCGCAACACTAATGCCATATGGAGTGGTTTTCAGATAATATATCTGATCCCGGTCTCTCCATATTAACAATGGAAATGGTCAAAATCTTTGATAGTTAGTGATTTAACTATAAAGGAAAACATGTGTACAAACAACGGTCGTATTTCCAAATATAAATCTTATCGATCAATCATCAGTTAACATCTCCCCTTTAAATTAATTTATCATTTATTTATTCATTTTCCCATTTCCATATATTCGTGAATTCTTACTTTCTGAGTTTAGAAAATATACATTATTAACATTGGAAAACGTTTCCATTTCTTATCTTCTTATCAAATCATTGCTTACGCAACTCTTGGATTCAGTTTACGAATCCAATTATTTTATGAAAAACATTTATTATATGATAACATTATAATCCCTACTTTTGAAATATTTAACTTTAAATACAACTTTTATACTTAATTTAAATAAATAACTAAATAAACAATTTATTTAAAAATAAATAAATCTTGATTAACAATCGAAAAGTAAACAATACTTTCCCGAATTCGATATAATTGAATTTCAATGCATAACTCTTCTTTGAATAAACTATATTCGATTACTCTCTTTCGAATAAACTATATTCGATAACTCCCTTTCGAATAAACTCTATTCGATAACTCCCTTTCGAATAAACTAATATTAGATTAACTCTCTTCAATTAAATTATATTTGATTGACTCTCTTCGAATAAATTATATTCGATTAACTCTCTTCGAATTACTAATATTCGATATAACTCTGTTTGAATAACTAATATTCGATTTAACTCTCTTTTAAATTCCTATTTCAAAACCCAATTTTCCTTATAAATGTTTTAATTTATAAAATATTTATTTTAATCCATTATTCACATCAAATGTGAATAATGTTTCTTTTATATAATCAATCAGTTTGATTTTTCATTTAAAAATAATATCCCATTTCCAAATTTTATTTATACTTCTATTTATAGAATTATTCATACAAAATCTTATTTTCAATTCCAATCACCTATAATCTCGTTTATATTTCCCTTTATAAATGCTATGTTTACATTCCATAAAAATATCGGTGTTAAAACCAATTTCTACTTCTTCATATAATTTCAGACTTATATATCCAATGTATCCAATGATAAATAATTTACTTAATTTGTGAAACATTATTTATAAATTAATCTTTTCAATTTATCTGTTAAAACAGATTCTATTTAAAATCTACTTTAAATTAATCTTCCCATAATTCTTTTATATCACGCCAATTTCCCTTAATCAATATCTTGTTATATCGTGTGCGAAACACGGGTCTAAACCTCCCTGATGTAAAATTCTCCTTTTATAATCTTATAAATTTTCCAAAATATTATATTTACTCCATATACTCACTTATTTACCTCTTATTACCTTCATTCAGTATTTATACCGAAAACAACCTTTTAAAACATTCATATAACTGTTAATAATTTTATACAGAAGTTCTTATTTAATTTTCCAAATAATTCCTTTTTATAGAATCCATTGATTTTATATTAATATTTTATTTTCAATATACACTTTGAAAATTCCCTTTTTACATTTTAGTATTTCTTACGGTATTTAAAATACCAAATAACCATGATCAATATCATCTAAACACACATAATCAACAACAGATTATATGTAATGACCCAAAAATCCGGTCCAATTTGAGCTGACCTAAAACACAAGTCCAACCCCAAATTAAACTGAAAATTAGGAAATTAATAGAAAGAAATTAGAGGGTGAGGAAAGATAAGATAGAAACTTAGAATAGAAGAAGAAGAACACAACATCAGAGTAACACGAATCTCACAGCGGAACGAATAACATATAATAGATAACATATCCTTGAAATACAATCAGTACATGTATATAATAACATTATCAGAGTACAACACTTATAACACAGCGGAAATAACTATACTATATGATCCTGAAGCCTCGTGCTCCAAGCTCTTCAAGTATCTGTAAATCCCGACTACTTGACTGCCGTACAAATTTAGGCACCCAAGAGTTTAGGGAAAACAACAAAATAAACTCCGAGTCAGTCATGGGACTGGTATGAGTAAAATAGTTTGAACAAGTAAACGATACCTCATAAGACCACGCCGTATAACAGAACGAGTTTTTCCCTTATGATAATCCAAATTATCTTTATATCAAAACCTTTTGATATTATAATAATGTCTATCAATCACAACTATAATAATCATCTAGCAGAAACGCTTTCATCTCACGTTCTACATATATAGTATACAATCAAAACCGCAAGCACATATTGGGTAATGGATTTCCAACTATGACAAGGTATGGAACCACCTTTCGCTAGTGTACCTCTAGAAAGGAATACACTGGGTTCAACAAGAACATCTTGCAACCCGACCACACATGACCGACCACTCATTTCGCTTGAGTGGATCAAATGTATGTCACCAACGGTTGGTATCAACAACCGTTTCCCGAATGGGACAGCATCAACAATAGATTTTTAGAAGTAAATGAAACTCTAGATCAGGTGATTATACACCCTACTTCGGAGCGACAGACTTAGCCATGCTGCCTGCCCGATTTCTGTCATTTATCGGTTGATGAGGCCAGAAGCTACGCTTAATCATCACACCAGATTCACTTCGAATGCCACATCGTCAAATCCATCAGATCACCAATTGATGTCCTCAATAATACATTATGTGTTAGCTAAAAGAAGTTTCCTTCTCCGCTTCCACTCTTGGTACGGTTGAAGAAATCAATGTACGTGACCTTTCTGGAAATACTCTATCAGACATCTGTCCAAACAAGTCATCCAGGAATAGGATGAACTGAAGGTACTATTCAGTATATCCATCTTAGGCACTGTTATCTAAGATTTATACAATAGCCCTTGCACTTTACTCCGTCTTCAATTTTCTTTGGCATATATTATTCGCAACGCTTATGTCAATACAGAGTGGTTCTTTGGAAAATATACAACTGGTCTCTCCATATTAACAACGTTAAAATGGTCAGACTTTGATAGTCTGTGATTTAACCATCAAAGAAAAACAGGTGTGCAAACAACGATATTATTTCCAAATGGAAATTATATCAATCAATCATCATTTATATATATATATATGTATATATATATTCACATTTCCTTATTTTCTATGTTTTGAAAATATACGTTATTAACACTGGAAAACGTTTCCATTGTTATTTACATATCACTATCATTTCATAACTATCAGTCCCTGACTGTAAACTAGTAGGAGAAAAATTCTCTAAGTATAAACCCCGAAGGCTGAAACCAACATCAGACCAATACTCAGAAAAACTATTCAACTTACAAATCTTTAGTCAGTTTCTAATTTTGCTTAACTCTATCTCTTTACTCTATTTGATTGACCTAACTGGTTAACTCTAACTGATTAACTCTAACTGGTTACTCTTTTAACTCTATTCAAATAAACAATATCCGAATAACTCCTATTAACTCTATTTATTTAACAAATAATTATTCCTTTCTTATTCTATTTATTTAAAAAATAAATAATCCATTATCTTATCTTATTTATTTAATAAATAAATATCTCCTCTTCTCATTCTATTTATTATAACCAATAATATTTCCATTTATATCTATTATATTTATTCTAACCAATGAATGTTTCCTTTATTCTATTTATCCTTCGATTTTATAATTATTTCGTTTTATAAAAATCCTTTTCCTTTTCTATATAAAATTCATCGATTTTATATAAATAATTCATTTTCAAAATACACTTTGAAAATCCCCTTTCCCACATCCTGTATTTCTTATGGTATTTAACATACCATATAACAATGATAAATATCGTCCAAACACACATAATCAACAACAGATTATGTATCACAATATATGAATCACAGTAAAATAAATGTTGATTAATCCAGTCGGATTCCTCCAACCTGTTTCCCTGCATCACAGATGTTAACCAATATAGATAACATCACTTTCAGTTCCATATGATATATTCTGTTAAAAAGAATCAATATAGAAATTCACTAACTGACTAGCAGTTCAATCAAAAAGTCAACACACAGTAAATCAGCCAATATTTAACAGTTCTAAAAATGCAACATGAAATTACAACTGTTCAGAGTTAGTGAGATTTACTCACATTGGCAGTCCATCGTTAAAGAACGATAAACTATTGTTTGATTTGAATCAAACAAATTATTTTTCCATAAATTCGGACGAGCTTCAATCCACTCCCCGTTAGTTCCAGTGCGTAGCCACCGTCCATATGATCCCAACGGATCTTGTTTCGCTGAAAACCGATATCGTATGCGATAGTTATTTAATTCACAAAACTATACACTAATTTAAATTGAATTGAACTCAACCCATTTTAATATTGGGCCTCACCACAAACACCTTGGCCCATGTCCCTTCAAACAGACCCACACCCTTATCCGTTCTTCCACAATCAGCCGTAATACTCGTCGCCCCCCTGTACAAAAACCAAACCGATCCTTTAAGCTCCCTTTCCTACTTCAATGTTCCACCGAAACTCAAAATGAAATCACCATGATCCTCCTCGCCAACTTCTCTTCAACCCCATACGGATTCATCAAAGCTCGATGTACGGTTTTCACCCCACAACCCGCGAATGCCAGTACAGTATCACCGAACCAAACCCAACCGAGTCCCACCAAATTACCACCAACGAAAGCTAAATCGATCCCCGAATACCATACCAACCCAGTTTTGCCCCTCGATAACCCATCGTCGCAAGAAGTGGAACCCTAGGTATTGCCGTAAAAACCCAAGCCTCGCAAACAACGATCGAACACAGTAAAACCCAGATTAGTCTGAAGCTATTCCTTCTGTGAATCCGAAAATTCTTGTTTGAAGATTTATAGCAATTTAAATGATTTTATTTTGATTTCCAAAGAGGATTCTTTTCTACTTGCTGATCTTATATACTGCATTGGGGTTGGTAGCAGTTGTGGTTGAGGATTATGTGTGCGTGGCCTCCCATATGATCAGATAATGAAGTAGGATACTCTTTTATTCTTTTTATTTTATTTATTCTACTGATTTTATTCTCCTTTCTGGTCTTTAAAAATCTCTGCGATCATATACGACACCCAAAAATCACCAAACTAGACATGCACGATTAGTTCGATATTAAGGTCCCAACGAAACTAGTTTCGTCGAATTCCGACTCTATATGCTCACACAACGTATTTTTAACCATCAAAAATACTGACTGTTTTTCACTCTAAAAATCCGTACGGCCACATACTGACTTCAAAAATCACGGAAACCGAATTCTAGCAATAATTTAATATTACGGATCCAACAAAATTAGTTTCGTCGAATTCCGACTTCGTATAACAAAAGTGGCTTATTTTTACAGCTCTGAATGACCCATTTAAATATATAAATATATATATAAATATAATTAAATTAAATATAAATAAATTTATATTATCGTATATATTCACAGTGGAATACCATACAGCTCTAGAATATTCTTATATGGATTTCTAACTCGATACTTCAATCTGGGTCAACCCGATATTCGATTTATATTGAAATTCCTTTTTAAAATATAAATAATTCCTTTATAAATTATAAAGGAATTCCACAGCGACTTTTCTAAAATTTGATTTGGACGTGAATCAAAATCTACACGACGAAATTCCGATTTTTCTCTTCCACTAGAAAGATATACTCTACCAGCTCCACACGTTTCTTGTTTCACAGAAATCCGGCTTAAAACAAATCCTGTTTATCCAGTTGAAGTTCAAATCGCCAAATTACGAACTGCAGCGCCATTTCAAGCTCGATTTTAATTATAATATAATTATACGTTCAAACTATCGTTCAAATAATATATTTGTTATTCAAATTCAATTCCAAGCTGAATTAAATATCACAGATGATCCGGTTCACACCATATCGTCATTTCAGCCAATTCTGATTATTTCAGAATTAAATATATTATTTAATTTATTATTTTAAATTAAATATTCACCATTATTTAATTAAACCACCATTTAATTCACTATACCACTATTTATATAATTGAATAAAATTAATGATAATACCTCTGCCAATGCGAGTCATTACAATCTTCCCCACTTAAAATAATTTCGTCCTCGAAATTGCTAAGGTAGAGAATGACCCTATCGACTGGTTAGAACATATTTTTTTCACTTCTTAACTTTAGTTTCAACTAAACCAATTTAATTTCAATTAAATTATTTATTCATTCTTATTATCGAAAATTTTCAAAAATCCTGAAAATTTTCTAACGCCTTAACTCTTCGAAATTTTTTGCCAGCACCTCCTTTGTACTGGTCCATCGGTCAAATTCCCACTCGCCTCTCTGGGCCATCTTCATCCCAAAAGAAAATCAAATAGCCAAGCGGCTTGCCAATTCGGCTCATAAATCTTATATCCAATAGAAATATAAACTTGTACCTTTTGTCAGCATATCATTATATCCTTTCCAACGGTTATCAATTCAGCGAATACAAGGGTCATTCCAATCAAATTCCAATCTTCTTTTATCCACAATCCAACCATTCTCTTATATCCGAGCCAAATATCATTTCAACTCGAGTTTCTTCTCGAATTCCCAACTCTTAACTTGATTATCACATTACACTTCAAATTTGAATCTCACAATCCAATTTGTCTTGATATCATTCTAATTCAATCTCAGTTACCACTTTACTGGCTTTATTTTAATTCAAATTTGTTTTCACAAATTTCTGTTAAATTTGTTTTTAATTCAAACAGTCTTTCCCTGGGAGTTTTTAAACAGTTTACTCTTTTCAAAAATCAAATTTTCCTTTTGAACATGTCACTGAGCCCTTATTTAATATTCCATTAGTTAAATCACTTCTCTAATTCTTTATCAATATTTGTTAACCAAATATTTTCAATAACCATATTGGCCTTTTATGTTAATTGGAAAACATTTCTAAATATCGCCTTCCTTTATTTTCTAAACTTTAGAAAATATACGCTATTTATAATTGGAAAATATTCCAATTACTTATCTCTTTTCCGATCTCGTTTATTTCTGTACTTAGGAAATATTCTTTATTATATTTCTAAGCTTACACTTATTTGGGTTAAAACGGATGTTGTGTAAAACATCGTTATGACAACCCAAACACTATATTTAACTAATTCTTATTCAACATTGAACTTCGAGCCTGAAATCTTACTATTTATTTATTAATAATGAAATCAATCAAGTTGGGGTATAACTACCTCTCAGACCTTGACTGAATAACATTTATAACGTCAAAACAGATATGACTACTTACTCGAATAATCAATACCATACAACTACTTATTCACTTTTAAACACGTATATGCTTCCTCTTTCTATTCTTACTAGATTTTATTCTTAGTCTTCCTTTTTGATTTTACTATTCAATTTCTAAGTTTGTTCCCTTATCATCTTCTACATATATATCGATACATTGATTTCTAATTATCAAATTATCTTAAAAATATTCTAACTCCTTAAATTCCTGAAAAAATTCGCCATAACCTCCTTTGTACCAGGAGCATCGGGATATTTCAAATAGCCTCCCATGGCCCTCACCAATCCCAAAGAAAAAGAAAAAGCCAAGCGTCTAGCCGATACGGTGCATAAAATCTCATATATGAATTAAATACATACCTTTTCGTCGAGCATTCTATTAATATACCTTTATACCTTATCCATACCTATCTCATGTATATTTATACCTGCCTAATCTATTTTAACTATACCTGATCGTTTTAACTCAATTCGTTAATTAATTTGTTATTTAACTCTTTAGTCTATTTCATTTTTATATTTGAACATGACATGTTCAAATATATTTTAACTTGCTTATTAACTAAATTGAATCCAAATTTCAAATTTAAGTTCTATATTCGATTTCAAATATCCATTTATAAATCCAATTCACCTTTCAAAGTTCAACTTCAAAATTCAAAACTCGATTAACTAATTTCTCTTTGACTTAGTTAATTTTATTCAATTTCTATTCAAATTTTATATCACTTCTATTATTCAAATCTATATATCAAATTCTATTATTCAAATTCTATAGTTTAAATTCCATTTGAATTCTATATTCAAATTCTATATATTCAAATCCTATATTTGAATTCCATTTGAATTCTATATTCAAATTCCATTTCACCTTCGATATTCAAATCCTATATTTGAATTCCTTTATATTTTCTATATTCAAAATCTATAGTTTAAATTCCATTTGAAATTCAACACAACTTGTCTTTCCCAAAACAAATTCAAAATAGTATCTCTGGTAGTAATTTGTCACTTACAACTCGAAAATGATTACTGATGATGCAGCTGTCATCATCAGAATCTATTTTCCAACGATCGAAGTGAGTTCAATACTATAAAACCATTTCTAAACATTTCCACCTTGAAATTCATTTCAAAATATAATTCACACTGCTTGTAAAACAATTTAAAATCTCCCAAGATCTTAAAATTTCCTTATTTTTAATCCAAATTCATTTACAAACACTTATCCAATTTTCCAGAATTTTAATTCAATTTCTAGTTTAAAATTTCAGATTCAACTCATCTGATTTCACGTATTTCACTTATATAAATTCTGATTGGTTATTTACATAACCATTTAATTTATAATCTTACTCGATTACAATAACAACCAATATATCCATCATGTTATAATTTTGATATATATATCTTCTCTATATCAAGATATACTTTGGGTAAACTTATTTTAATTTACCCTCTTTTCAAAACATATCGTGTCGACCCATCGTATTTGAGTGTTTAGTAACTCCTACCGATACAGTGGATCAAACTGATCGACCAGAACTCATAAACAACTCAACCAATAAATCACCACAATATAAAACAATTTTTATATCAATAACAAATACGCTCACTCGTATATATACACTCAACTCAATATACGGTATTACTAACCCCATCCCTACCGAGTCACGCCACAGAGCCAAGGTAATTCACTTAACTTAAGCTCTGATGCCAATTGTAATGACCCGAAAATCCGGTCCAATTTGAGCTGACCAAAAACACAAGTCCAACCACAAATTAAACTGAAAATCAGGAATTTAATAGAAATAAATTAGAGGGTGAGGAAAGATAAGATAGAAACTTAGAATAGAAGAAGAAGAAGAAGAATACAACATTAGAGTAACACGAATCTCACAGCGGATCGAATAACATATAATAAATAACATATCCTTGAAATACAATCACTATAGCTATATGATCCTGAAGCCTCCTGCTCCAAGCTCTTCCAGTATCTGTAAATCCTGACTACTTGACTGCCCGTACAAATTTAGGCACCCAAGAGTTTAGGGAAAACAACAAAATAAACTTCGGGTCAGTCATGGGACTGGTATGAGTAAAACAGTATGAACAAGTAAACGATACCTCATAAGACCACGCCGTATAACGGAACGGGTTTTTCCCTTATGATAATCCAAATTATCTTTATATCAAAACCTTTTGACATTATAATAATGTCTATCAATCACAACTATAATAATCATCTAGCAGAAACGCTTTCATCTCACGTTCTACATATATAGTATACAATCAAAACCGCAAGCACGTATTGGGTAATGGATTTCCATCTATGAAAGGGTATGGAACCACCTTTCGCTAGTGTACCTCTAGAAAGGAATACACTGGGTTCAACAAGAACATCTTGCAACCCGGCCACACATGACCGACCACTCATTTCGCTTGAGTGTATCGAATGTATATCACCAACGGTTGGGATCAGCAACCATTTCCCTAATGGGACAGCATCAACAATAGATTTTTAGAAGTAAATGAAGCTCTAGATCAGGTGATTATACACCCTACTTCGGAGCGACCGACTTAGCCATGCTGCCTGCCCGATTTCTGTCATTTACCGGTTGATGAAGCTACAAGCTACGCTTAATCATCACACCAGATTCACTTCAAATGCCACATCGTCAAATCCATTAGATCACCGATTGACGTCCTCAACAATACATTATGTGTTAGCTAAAAGAAGTTACCTTCTCCGCTTCCACCCTTGGTACAGTTGAAGAAATCAATGTACGTGACCTTTCTGGAAATACTCTGTCAGACATCCGTCCATACAAGTCATCCAGTAACAGGATTAACCAAAGGTACTACTCAGTATATCCATCTTAGGCACTGTTATCTAAGATTTATACAATAGCCCTTGCTCTTTACTCCGTCTTCAATTTTCTTTGGCATATATTATTCGCAACGCTTATGCCAATACAGAGTGGTTCTTTGGATAATAATCCAACCGGTCTCTCCATATTAACAACGTTAAAATGGTCAAACTTTGATAGTATGTGATTTAACCATCAAAGAAAATAGGTGTGCAAACAACGATATTGTTTCCAAATGGAAATTCTGTAAATCAATCATCATTCAACATATATATATATATTCACATTTCCTTGTTTTCTACGTTTAGAAAATGTACGTTATTAACACTGGAAAACGTTTCCATTGTTATTTACATATCACTATCATTTCACAACTATCAGTCCCTGACTGTAAACTAGTAGGAGAACAATTCTCTAAGTATAAACCCCGAAGGCCGAAACCAACATCAGACCGATACTCAGAAAAACTATTCAACTTACAAATCTTTAGTCAGTTTCTAATTTTTCTTAACTCTATCTCTTTACTCTATTTGATTAACCTAACTGGTTTACTCTAACTGATTAACTCTAACTGGTTAACTCTTTTAACTCTATTCGAATAAACAATATCCGAATAACTCCTTTTAACTCTATTTATTTAACAAATAAGTATTCCTTTCTTATTCTATTTATTTAACAAATAAATAATGCATTATCTTATCTTATTTATTTGACAAATAAATATCTCCTTTCTTATTTTATTTATTCTAACCAATAATATTTCCTTTTATATCTATTCTATTTATTCTAACCAATAAATATTTCCTTTATTCTACTTATCCTTCGATTTTATAATTATTTCCTTTTATAAAAATCCTTTTCCTTTTCTATATAAAATTCTTTGATTTTATATAAATAATTCATTTTCAAAATACACTTTGAAAATCCCTTTTCCCACATCTAGTATTTCTTATGGTATTTAACATACCATATAACAACGATAAATATCGTCTAAACACACATAATCAACAACAGATTATATATCACATCATGTATCACAATATATGAATCACAGTAAAATAAATGTTGAGGAATCCAGTCGGATTCCTCCAACCTGTTTCCCTGCATCACAGATGTTAAACAATATAGATAACATCACTTTCAGTTCCATATGATATATTCTGTTAAACAGAATCAATACAGAAATTCACTAACTGACTAGCAGTTCAATCAAACAGTCAACACACAATAAATCAGCCAATATTTAACACTTCTAAAAATACAACATGAAATTATAAACTGTCAGAGTTAGTGAGATTTACTCACATTGGCAGTCCATCGTTAAAGAACGATAAAGTGTTATTTGATTTGAATCAAACAATTTATTTTGCCATAAATTCGGACGAGCTTCAATCCACTCCCCGTTAGTTCCAGTGCGTAGCCACCGTCCATACGATCCCAACAGATCTTATTTCGCTGAAAACCGATATCATATGCGATAGTTATTGAATTCACAAAACTATACACTAATTTAAATTGAATTGAACTCAACCCATTTTAATATTGGGCCTCACCACAAACACCCTAGCCCATCTCCCTTCAAACAGACCCACACCCTTATCCTTTCTTAAACAATCAGCCGTGATACTTGTCGCTCCCCTGTACAAAAACCAAACCGATCCTTTAAGTTCCCTTTCCTACTTTAATGTTCCACCAAAACTCAAACTGAAACCACCATGATCCTCCTCGCCAACTTCTCTTCAACCCCATACGGATTCAACAAAGCTCGATGTATGGTTTTCACCCCACAACCCGCGAACGCCAGTACAGTATCACCGAACCAAACCCAACCGAGTCCCTCCAAATTACCACCAATGAGAGCTAAATTGAACCCCAAATACCATACCAACCCAGTTTTGCCCCTCGATAAACCATCGTCGCAAGAAGTGGAACCTTAGGTGTTACCGTAAAAACCCAAGCCTCGCAAACAACGATCGAACACAGTAAAACCCAGATTAGTCTAAAGCTCTTCCTTCTGTGAATCCGAAAATTCTTGTTTGAAGATTAATTGCAATTTAAATGATTTTATTTTGATTTTCCAAAGAGGATTCTTTTCTGCTTGCTAATCTTATATACTGCATTTGGGTTGGTAGCAGTTGTGGTTGAGGATGATGTGTGCGTGGCCTCCCATATGATCAGACAATGAAG
The DNA here is from genome assembly GCA_030737875.1 of Allium sativum. NCBI lineage: Eukaryota > Viridiplantae > Streptophyta > Magnoliopsida > Asparagales > Amaryllidaceae > Allium > Allium sativum. The sequence continues at coordinate 249,438,050 of CM060922.1, read as the reverse complement.
TGGGATATTTTTTTATTCTTTTTATTTTATTTATTCTACTGATTTTATTCTCGTTTCTGGTCTTTAAAAATATCTGCGACCACATATGACACCCAAAAATCACCAAACTGGACATGCACCTTCAGTTTGATATTACGGTCCCAACGAAACTGGTTTCGTCGAATTCCGACTCTGTATTCTCACACAGCGTATTTTTAACCGTCAAAAATACTGATTGTTTTTCACTCTAAAAATCCGTACGGCCACATACTGACTTCAAAAATCACGGAAACTGAATTCTAGCAATAATTTAATATTACGGATCCAACATAATTAGTTTCGTCAAATTCCGACTTCGTATTGCAAAAGTGGCTTATTTTTACAGCTCTGAATGACCCATTTAAATATATAAATATATTTAAATATAATTAAATTAAATACAAATAAATTTATATTGTCATATATATTCAAAGTGGAATACCATACAGCTCTAGAATATTCTTATATGGATTTCTAACTCGATACTTCAATCTGGGTCAACCCGATATTCGATTTATATTGAAATTCCTTTTTAAAATATAAATAATTCCTTTATAAATTATAAAGGAATTCCACAGCAACTTTTCTAAAATTTGATTTGGACATGAATCAAAATCTACACGACGAAATCCCGATTTTTCTCTTCCACTAGAAAGATATACTCCACCAGCTCCACACGTTTCTTGTTTCACAGAAATCCGGCTTAAAACGAATCCTGTATATCCAATTGAAGTTCAAATCACCAAATTACGAACTGCAGCGCCATTTCAAGCTCGATTTTAATTATAATATAATTATACGTTCAAACTATCATTCAAATAATATATTCGTTATTCAAATTCAGTTCCAAGCTGAATTAAATATCACAAATGATCCGGTTCACACCATATCGTCATTTCGACCAATTCTGATTATTTCAGAATTAAATATATTATTTAATTTATTATTTTAAATTAAATATTCACCATTATTTAATTAAACCACCATTTAATTCACTATACCGGTATTTATATAATTAAATAAATTAATGATAATACCTATGCCAATGCGGGTCATTACATTATACATCACATCATACATCACAATATATGAAAAAAAACAGTATTATAAATATTGAGGAGTCGAGTTGGATCCCTCCAACCTATTTCCTTGTATCCACAGATGTTTAACAAAATAATTAACATCAATTCCATTTCAATATGAACTATTCTGATAAACAGAATCCATATTTGATTAACGATATATATTTATGTATCGTGTAACAACCCGGAAAATCTAAGCCAATTTAAAATTTTTATTTTGGCAATTTTAATGAATTTTGAATATTTAAAATGATTTATTTTAAATAATAATGACAAGAAATTTATTTTGAATAGAATTGGGACGTATATATTTATTTGAATCAATGTTAGAATATAAATATTTATTTCTAATTATAAAAGGAATTGAAAATGGCGCGGTAGTTTGAAAATTCAATTTCAAATTTCAAATGAATGTACAAGATTCACAATAAACCGGATTTTAGCGAAACCAAAAATATTAGAATCTACTTGAAAATATCTTTTCAACGAATCTGAAAAATTGAAATTTCATAGCAGGGATAAAAAGTTATGCCCAGTTGAAAATTCAGAATAGTCGCCATGGAAATAAAGCCCTTAAAAATAGCCATTTTGCAAACGACCTCTGTTTTCAACGAAACCACTTTTGTTGGATCCGGGATGTCAAATTATTACTAGATTCCATTTTTCATAATTTTTGAAATCAATATGTGAGCGTGGCAAAAGAAAACGTGTTTGGTATATTTCAGTCAAATTGGATCGACCAGAAAAAGTCCATTTTTCAAACGTCTTCAAATTCGATGAAATTAGTTATTTTGGGACCGTATTGTCAGAACATAGCCAGATTTATTTTTTTTTGGAATTTTTAGGGACCATATGTGACCCCGGTAAATTAAAATGTATGTTTGAAATCAGTATAAATTGATTTATATTTTAATTTAAAGGAAAACTGAGCATAACAACCGAATTGGATTATGAAACATGTTCCGTTGTGTCCGAAAAGAGGATATTTGGCTAGGGGCGACACTCGTTGGGAATAATTTGAAGTTCGGACGCGAGATTTCTCAATAAAGTGATTAATTGAATTAAATAATATATATATATATTTGTAGCCCTAACTTCACTTCCTAACCCCAACTCAAATAAATCAGCCGCCATCTCACTGTTCGATGATCCTCGTCATCCTAAACTTCCTCCCCTCCGATATATAAATCCACGCACCCATTTTTGATGCCCCCAACTCCAAACGCTTCAGCTAGGAGAGGTCCTCCTTTGGGACGAATGTGATGGGATATTGGCGACGGAGGTGGTAGGATTCGGGTCTGAAACCCGTCAGCTTTGGAGGTGTTTTAGAGGAGAGGGTGAGCTCGAGTTGGATGTGGTTCTAGTGGGAGGTAGGCGTCGCGCAGGCGCTCCATTCGCCAGCGTTCGATGGTGGTCCGACCCCCTCAGGCGGTGACGCGATGATGCCCTAGGATTGGAGTAGAACGACGATTTACCGTAAGCTTATATATAGTATTTTTATATATTAAAAAGCCTTGCTTTTGAAGATCTGAGATAATAAAATATATAAAAATATAGTTTATAAAATATATAAAAATATAGTTTTTAAAATATATAAAAATGCAGTTTTTAAAATAAATAAAATGAAGTTTTTAAAATGAAAATTGCATTGGTTTTTAAAAGGAAATTGCTTTGTTTTAAAAAAACAAAATAGAATTGGTTTGAAAATAAAAATAGCATTGTTGTAGAAAATATAAACCTCTTTGATTTGAAAATATAAACCTCTTTGAAATGAAAAATATAAACCTCTTTGATTTGAAAATATAAACCTCTTTGAATTGAAAAGTATAAATCTCTTTGATTTGAAAATATAAATATCTTTGATATAAAAATATAATCTTTATTAGAATTAGAGCGATGTAAAAATATGATTTTTATATATAAAACTGAATAATAAAAATGTGATTTTTACTATGAACAGAGGGAAACAGTGTGTGATGGAACCAACTAGAATCAAATCCAAACTCGAACCGTTTAGAAATAAAGAATGGCGGAGTGGAACCCAAGGTGAGAACTTCTCACTTTTAATTTTATTTCTAGTTAAAATATATACTAGGATGCAGATGGTGCTTAGCAGCACCCGACACCCATCGTCCACAGACCATGGACGGCTTGTTTGTTTGTTTGATTATGTTGCGAAAATTGATTGTGTGATGTGGAATGAAGTAAAATATTTTATAGTTAAAAATACAATTTTTAACATTGATATAAATAAAATAAATATTCATTTAAAACCAGATGATTTGTTTATGAACACCCATTTTACTGATATGGATTGGGATGATAAATTTTACACATCGCCCAACTGCACAAATAAATTCATTATTTGTTGGTTGAAACATCACACGGGTATTGGGACGATATTAGACATACACTAATCCCAATAATTAGTTGTATGTCGATCGATTGATTGACAAGCTGTGTAAGCATTGAATATTTATATTTAATGCTTATATAGTGTAGAATGCACTCTCGATGATGGTTGATTGTTTATTATTGTTGTGATATACATGTGTTGTATGAAATCCATAAAATCAACATTATATGGTAATTGACTGTGTCTGATTCCAGTTCAGAAAAATGAATATTTTTAAATAACGAATATTTTAAAATAATGAATATCTTAAAATAGTATTCAGTAAAAGATCTAAATATGATTTTGATGTCCAATTTGGGATGGACACGAATATATTTAAATATATAAAGCCGTGTTGATTAGATTAGTGCCATTTTGACGTGAATGATATTTTTATCGATTTTATTCTTTTTAATAATGAATATCGAAAAGGAAATGATTTCAAAATATAATGTTTTGAAAATATTATCATTTATATATCGATGATATGGAATATTCAATTTTGATTGGAAATTGAATATGAAGTTGAAAACAAATTTAAAACGATTTATAAAATACGTTTTAAATGGAAATCAACGAAGTATATATATATATATATATATATATATATATATATATAATGGCCTGAATAGAATGCGCCGCACCGCGGTAGTTCGCGAATTTCGACCATTGACTTCGAACGGATATTACGGGAGATCCGACCGTCGGATTCTCCTAAAATCGGAACCGTTGGGTTCGTTCAAAAAGAGCTTTCCAACGAATATTAGAGATTTGAAATCTAACAGTTGGATTTGGAATTATGTCTAAATCAAATTTGGAAAAGGTCGCTGTAAGTGCAGTTCGATGGCCGTTTATGGAAATCGACTGTACGGGCCTTGATAAAATTATTAAAAATATCAATAATTAGTGTAAAATCATAAGAAATGATTCCATATTTGAAAAGATAAAAATAGATTTTTATCGAAATGTCCTAGTTTTGAACTAGAATTATAATTCAATTATTTTTAAAATAAATAAATTGGTTTTGGAATGGTTCTAATATATAAATTGGAAATAGATTTGAATCAAAATTGTCTTCGGAATATTTTGATGTTGGGTTTCGTGATTATACAGATATTTTTATGAAAATTTGAAAGATATATATATATATATATATATATATATATATATATATGTATCGTTATTTCCAATACGATATTTGTTGATTTCAGAATTTGATATTGAATATAAGCCGATATATTTTCAATTCAGAGCCTTATATTTAATATCAAATTGGATTTTGGGTTTGTCTTGAATGGTATCTTTAATAATACTATTCTTGAACCCAATGGAGTTAAGAAAATTAGAAACTGACCGGAGATTAGTTAAGTTGAATGGTTTCCTGGGCATTGATCTGATGTTGGTTTCAGCCTTCGGGTTAACACTTAGCGAATTGTTCTCTTACTAATTTATGGTTAGAGGCCAATGTGAATTGGGTTTGTTGTGAACTGTGTTTTAGCAACATTCATTCTTTAACCCGATTTACAGTGAAATGGGATTTGGAATTTATAAATCTTTTGTTAAGATTTAAAGGAGATTTTCCAAAGCAAAGTTTTACAGTTTAACATATTAAATTGCAATTGAATGGAAATCAATTTGGTATAATCGAAGTAAGCTTATGTAGAGGAAGGCGATTAATATATACGAAATTTAAAAGGCCTTGCCGTTATTCCATTTATATTATCGATTGGATATGGAAGTTTATATCGAGTATATATATATATCGATTTGTTTTCCATGAAGATTCCATTGTTAATGGAATGTGATTTTGGGTTGTCGTGAATGGTATTTTTAATAATACCGTTCTTAGACCCAATGGAGTTAAGAAAATCAGAAACTAACTGGAGATTAGTTAAGTTATATGGTTTCCTGGGTATTGATCTGATGTTGGTTTCGGCCTTCGGGGTTAATATTTAGGGAATTGTTCACTTGCTAATTTATGGTTAAAGGCTGATGGAATGGAATGTGATTTTGGGTTTATAGTGAACCGTGTGTTAAATGACATTGGTTCTTTTACCCAGTTAAAGGCAGGATATGATTTCCTAAGTTAAACAATTGTTAATATTGATTTTTGGGAAGATTAAAACCAAGTGGAATTTTAATGCATCTTTAATTCAGTTGAAATGATATCCAAAAAAAGATTAAAGAATTTATCTTTGATAAAGTTAATGGGAACCTTTCCCAAAGTATAAGAATATTTGAATAAAGGAATATTGTGGATTGGAATGAGGCGTATGTTGTGTTTTTAGAGCACTTGTTTATTATATACGCGAGTTATTCATAAAGACCGGGTTTATCCCATTCTGAATAACTGATTCGATGATGTGTCCAGGATGAAGACGGTGGTTGAAGACCGGAGGTCATCACATCGTTTGGATGATTACTGATGTCTTGATTTGGGATGTATACCCGAGACAAGGTAATAAGTGGTGACCGTCCAGACGTACTTGGAGATCAGCGGATATGCAAGGGCCTCTCCCCTGTATTGGACATATGGGGGAGGAAAAAGGTGCCTTCAGTTTCATTCAGACCCAGAACGAACTTGTAAATGGATGTGTGTCTGACTTCGGATTTCATTCTGTGTGATTGATAGACATCGGTTGCATAGCGTGAATTGCCTATGTGGCATGCTGAGATGCAAATGATCAAGGCTTCTATTGAAAAGCAGAGTCTTGTGGTTGATGATCAAAGCACGACTTTAATATAGCATAGCTTTGTATAGCGTTAATTCGTGAGCCTCATACCCCGATGTGAACCAGAAACGGGAGAGGACCTCAGGGAGGGTATGCGCTTCCTTCTAGCTAGGAGTGGTGTCAGCGTTTTGCACGCCCCGGCATTTTACTAATGTGGATGATGGATAGCGAGACGCCTCAGTTGTATCGGCCGATCCGGGACTGATGGAGTCATTTGGCTCATTACGCCCCATAGGGCGGGGAAACGTTGTGTTCAGGCATTTTAATCTGCTCCGTGTGGACCGGCTCTGATGATCTAAAGGCTTGACAGAGTACTTGCCTGAGGGGCGGGCTAGAGCGTCTCGAAGGGGTAAGGACGATCCCTTGCCTTGGTTCACAGATGGAAATCCAACTTCCAATACGTGATATTTGCGGTTTTGATTGTAGAGCCTAGTATTGGCGACATGATATATGGTACCCATGCCGTCTATGATTGATACATTTATATTTGAAGTTGTTTTATACACTATGCACTTATAATAGTATCAAATGATTTGTTTTAAATGTACCAAGCATGTTTGGCTATTATAAGGGAAAACCCTATCTCCCGGCTTGCGTTGCATTGTGTGATAGGACCTGGGTCTTATAATAGCTTCATTTTTCCAAAAAGCATTGCGCTGTTTTGTTATATGCACTGGTACTCTTGGAAGGAAACCCGTTCCGTGTTATACGACGTGGTCCCTTGATATATCTGATTTAAAGTAAAGTTTTAAATAACTGTTTTAGTTCTCACACCAGTCACATGACTGACCTGGAGTTTATTGTTTTTACTTAAACTCTGGGTGCCCCTATTTTTGTCATGGGCAGCTTGTAGTTTTGGTTTTGCAGATTTATATTAAGAGGATCCTGGTTTACAGCTGGAATGATATTCAGAAAGCTCTGTATCCGTATATTCTTTTCAGTTGTGTTTTGTATTATTTTCCACTACATTGTGACTTGTAAATCTCTAATATTTAATAAATGTGTAATATTTATTCATACTCTGTTATATTCTTGTATTCTAATGAAATTGTTGTAATAAGCAATGAAATGTTTTTCTGTTTGTGTTCTGATTCGTCTTGTCCTCAAGGCAATCTGTTCTTTCTCTTCTCTTCGGAGACCGAGGAAGTTCTGGGTTCTTACATATCGTTAGCTATATTCTTTACCAATTAATTAGCAGTTCATCCAAATAGTCAACACACAGCAATCAACCAGCATTTATCAATTCTAAAAATACGTTATAAAATATAAACTGATCAAATTTAGTGAGATTTACTCACATTGGTCGGTTATCGTTAAATAATGATAAGCGATCGTCGATTTGATTCAGACCAGGCAATTTATTTCGCTATAAATTGTAACGAGCTCCAATTCACTTCGAATCAGTTCCATTGTGTAGCTCTCGTCCATACCATCCCAACGGATCCTGTTTTGCTGAATTCTGATACCGTATGGGTAAGATATAAATATTTCTAGTTAATACATTATTAAATTTTAAAACTAAACTAAAAATAATAGTAATCTATAGTTGGGCTTACATGTAAATCCTTGGCCCAAATTAATACACCGCTCCATGTCATGTATTTACTTTGTCTTCCTAAATCAAGAATTCTGGTACATTACTCCACTCTGAACCATTCCAAACAACGTCCTTCTTCCCATGAATCAGAATAAAAATGAAACTCCCACTACCAAATTTTTAACTATTAGGGCCATTATGTTTGAGGCAAAATAAGTCAATTGCCTTTAAAAATATTTAACTAGGGGAAAATATAACTTCAGTTGTTAATACCCATTAGTTAAGGCCCATTTATCCGCCCTTAATCCAGCCCTTCTTTACAGCATGCCAGCTCAACCTATCCGCACATTTTAACACGGTCCCTATTCTGTACTACCCATTTCTCTCTTAATCATCAAACCCTAATTCTAAGATCAAAAACGAAAATTTAATCATGGAGATTCCAAATAAGTGGATTAGACTGACGCAGTACCTTCTTCTTATATTTACTAGTAATGGTTGTCGTTGAATGCTTATCCGAAGAATGCTTGTGCTCAAGATTCGGATCTCAAATGCTAAATTGGAAAAAAGATGTTCCAAATCAAGGTTGAGAACTTCCCTTTGCCCCTTTTTTGATTTTTCTTTAGTGTTTTAGCTACTCTAGATTGAGCTTTATATATTGATTATTTTCCTTCGTTGTTTTATGTGTTTTGCTAGCAGTATTTTTCCAAATAATTTAGTCCTATTGTTAAACATCCAATTCATCATGTTAGTTCAATGACCATGTTGAATTTTGTAGTTTAGTTCTTTTCACCGACACATTTAAGGTATTGGAATCTACATTTTTAAGTGACTTGAATAGTCCTTTTGATATCACAAACTTCTTCTATGATAACATAAGAAGTATCTAGAAATGGAGTTGGAATGGGTACAGTCATAAGCAAGGACTTCAATATATGATGCATGAATGGAATTTCGATTTATTTGTCTTTGCTTTGCAAAGACTGAAGTAGTATTTCAAAGAAATCCATGAAAACTTAAATTTCTATTATGTGAAAAATAGGTAAATTCAACGACCCACTTGCAGTAAAGACAACAATCTTAGTTTGATTTTTAATCTGAATATGTAGTCGTTGACAATCAATAATCCATTTCTTAAAATTTGCTTCTGATATTGTTCAAAATGCTATCACTAATATAGAATTCCATAATTTGGTATTGATTAGTAGCATCTGAAATTTCATTTCCAATTTCTCATTATGCATGTTTTTGTTATAGTTTGAACTTAATGCAATAAACTTGTTTGCTTATAAATTGAGAAACGTGTTATGAATCAGATAACTTGTGTAAACCAAAATTGCATAAATAAGGAAATTTCCAGGAGGGTTTGATGCTGTATTTTATAAGATACTAACATGAGTTGTGACTATAACAGCTATCTACGTATGTCATTTTTATTTCTTCTCTTCGGAAGCTTAATAAAGTGGTCTTTTCAAGCACACATTTATTATTATTTTTACTTTATAAATCTTGTTGGAGTTAAGTTAAGTTACCATAATGTGTATGTTATTCTAGTAGGGATCGTGTGCAAATAATTTGCAAGAAAATGATGGCGAGCACAAACTCAATTACGAGGAAATTTTTTTTTTTATTTTTTTTTACTAAATATTTTTGAAGATCATTTGCCAAAATCAAGTGCTACTCAATTAATACACTTCTAAAGCAATTTTTAAGTGTTGTCATATTAAACAGACATGTCATATGTAAAGTGTATATAATTTGGAAGGGTAATTTAGTTTCCACTTGGTTAAGAAGAGTACAAGATTATGTATATTATCATATAGTAACAAAATTGGTAGACTTTAACCTCTTTTGATATATGACAGTGTCTCATAATTAAAAGTTCTGTCAAATATATTTCCACGCTAGGTTAGGCTTTTTGGAGACATACATCAAATAGAAATTTTGGATGATGCCATGTCTTGACAATAAAATCATAGTCGCTTGTAAATTGTAATCTTTGAGAGATTTTTTAGGAAACAATTAATATTTATCGTTTTAAGTTGTTTACTTTTTTCCACCTGAAGAAGCTTCATTTTATTATTTGTAAGGCAAATTAAATTAATTGTAACAATATCATTGATTTCAGAAACAAAGATCATATGAAATCACTATAAGCTAGGAAGCAATAAAAACATAATATAGTTCAAATAATATATAATGCATTCGCTGAAGCTATCGACTTGATACCCAGTGCCGAAGGCTCCCGTACTCAAGCGTGAGAACTTCCTAGACAGTCTCCCATCTGATACTATTCTCACGACTTTCCGGGCTCTGGGGTGGTCGATTAGCGTGCGCAGCCTTTCCCTCACATTATGTGAAGAGGCCAGGGCTCGAACCTGTGCGCTCCAGATTACCAGCTGGGTAACCTTACCGTTTGCGCCAGGCACCACCTAGAAGGTATCGACTTGATATGCCTGTAAATAACAACCACTGATGAATAATGCATTTTGACTCAGATCATGGAGCTATATCAGTGTAACTTTCCTTGGAGTGGAAATAAATGAATGGCCACTGTTATGATGTTGTTGAGGCTTTTCGATTTGGTTCACAAATGAAAATATGTGAGCACAAACAAGGGTAAGTTCTATAGCTCTTTGGCGGCTATGTTAAAAAAAATTGTATGCTAAGAAACTCTCTTTCTTTTATGCTTTCTCACTGTCAAACAAATGAATTTTCTGTTATTTTATATCTGATGTCTACTATGCTGAAATATATTCTATTACTATTGAAACTATGTAAAACTAATTGTGGCTGTAGCATTAGCAGAACTATAAGAATGTTATCCCTTGATACACATGTATATTGCAAGTTATATATAATATTTGTTATTTTTCATGTTTGTATTACTAGTGATTTTATGCGTATTACCAATAATGCAAAACAATAATTCATTTAAGCAGTCCTCTAATGTTATTGCCTGCATTTAGTTACATGTGTTCTATTGAATTCAATAGACATTATAAAACTACAATAAATTTCATACTTATCAACCTTATACATTACTAAAAACCGTACGTAGTAGCATATCTAAGTATGCAGGACATTTACTTTGTTCATTCATAACATACAACCATATATACCATAATTGTTTTAAGTATTATTAACCTTATTTTATGTCTATCTAATGTTGCTTTCTTTTTTCATCATCATGTATATTGTCCAGCTTATAAGCACCTAAAACCTACTAGAGTTGGCCTTCTCGTAAAGAAAAGCGATGCAATGTCTTTGGGCCACATATATTCTAAGGCATTTGTTTCTATATATTAAACGCCATAGCATCTAAAAAAAGCATCGCCATTTTGGATTCACGATTCCGAGGTAGGCGCAACATGGTAGGCAACTCCATACTCTAATGGTATCATTATCGCTACCCGACGTCTCAACGACGTCTCCTGTAGATTTCAACTATCAAATTGATGGGTAACTCAAATTTTCCAAATTTAGAGTGCGGTTCCATCTCTGTGAAGGCTTTCTAAGAACAGGATGGCACAGGCAGGCATATGCATCTTCGTCTGTCAAATTTGAAAGGTGTTTTATCCCTTGTCTTTTATTTCTATTTTTCATTTGGCATAAAATTTTGACCTCCTATCAAATAATTAAGTGATTAGCCTTTCTAGTATTTTGGGTGATGCTGGTTTACTAGTTAGTTAGTACATTAGTTTCTGAATCTGCTCTTTGCTAAAAACCAAAAAAGTGTATGATTTTCCCTCTTTAAACCATACAACTGAAGATAACCAAGTTCAAACACCAAAATCTTTTAATGTAAGATCAAACACAAACAATCCAAGTAAAATAAATTGCATTGTTTAGGAACACATGATTTAAGACATCTATAGTTGTAGAAATTGGAGTAACATAGCATAAAGAGAAGACAATACTACCCCGTTACGTACTTGTGAGCCCAGGAATGAGCAGTTGCCTCTACTTCTTTCTATCGTTCTTGTACATGTAAGCAATATTCGGTATTAACAGAACTTCTAGGTTTGGGTCTGTCAGAAGTGAGATATATTTAGAACAAGGTTCCTTTGTTTTGTCAGAATGTGGAGGCAAGTATTGTATTGCAATATTTGGATGGTTTTTGTGAAATGAAATTTGTGGTGGTACTCTTAAAATGGATCCCTCGTTGATAATACGTAATAACATCCGTAAAATGGAGCAAGCACTTATAAGTTATGACTGCATAAATTTGGGATGATTTATTAGTTTACATGTTATTTTGGCTAATGCAATGGATAATTGTTAATTGGCCTCAGGTAATAAAAGTTCTAAGACTGGCCCGGATCCGACCGTATATGAAATATCTCATCCAGTGTCAATGATGCAGATTTTCGACAAATGTGTGCATTTACATCGGGCAAGTAACTATCTGCATAAGATGCCCAATATGTCATTTTGTTCTTTAGAGATATTAATTCTATCGATGCTGAAGTCAATTCCTAGAAGAAGAAAAGTTTGATGTAATTTTATTTTTATGTCAAGTAATGATGCATATGTTAGTTTTCTATTATAATGCTTCTCAGGAATAAAAAGGTAACATTATTTTTATGCTAGTTGTATCAAGTTAATGTTCATGTTTTGTACTGTTTTCGTACATTATTGAACACTGTAGTATGTTCATTTTGTTGAGTGAAAGTTATTATAATGTGTTGGAGCATGGCTTGTTTGCAAAATCTAAGTCTATATAATGGTTACAATTTGCGGTGATATTGTGTTTTGATTACGTTGTTCACCCAGGGAAGATGTTTTAGCTCGTCTGTTTCTGGAGTTTAATGAAGCAGCAAGGGCATTTGTACCTCTTTGTAATACTACAAGTTCTAGGGGCGTTTATATTTGCCTTTGTTGATGTTTCATTTGATTTCTTGCTTACGTGGACTACAATGTTTTAGAGGCAAATTAAATAAATTATTTGCCCTTAATTTCCTTTAGAGACGGCATTATTTGGGGTAGAACTTACTCTGCCTCTCATAATAACAAGGGCAGTTCAAGATTTTTTTTGGCCTCTATTTAGAATATTGGAGGTATCTATAAATGACTTTAAAGTTTTCATTCTCAGTAATGTCCTCCTTCCAGTTCGAGCCTTTCATGACTCGACTCCTTCATTTCACTGTCCTTTCACGAATATCCACGTACCCCTCACCACCGGAAACGACTCGCTGCCCCCCCATCTGATATGCGCTGAACAGTCCATGCACACACTTCATTTATCAGAAAGGAAATACCCCAATGCTTCTCCTTCTTTCTTTCTTTTTTTTTTTTCAATTTATTTTCTTCACCATACAGTAGGAAAGCAAACACTTCAGTCTATAACATTTTTAATTATTAACCTTAATCTGTTCATTAGTATAAACCCTTCTTCCCAAATATGTGCTGCTCCGCTCATGGCCATTTCCGCATGTACTAACCACAAGTGATCATCCTCCTATTCATAAGAATTCAAACAAAAAACTCCATATGACTTCTTATCTCGAGCTCTTCCACCTCATGTCCATTACATTCAACTTATTGCCATCCTCTTCACCGCAACTGGAGGACCTACGCTACCCAACACAGAACCATTGAATTCATTTCTCACGGAAACAGTAAAACTCCACACTCTGTCATTACCATATATTCTGCTCTAGTCCCACTGTGCATTTCAAACACGCACAGTCTGAAACTCTTTCCTTTTCTCCTTCATGACTGCGTACGTTCCTCCATTTATACTAAAACCAAACTCACAGTAATACCTAAGTCTTCCTCACAAGGCCGTGCACACCACCTGCATCCTCCCTCCACAAATAAAACGCATCCATGCATTTCTACTTCTCATGGCCATTTTCCAAACTTCTTTTCTTCCCTTTTATACTTTTATACCATGAGATTTCTACTTCCCTGAAATGCTCGGATCCCCACTCCACAAACTACCCCTTCTTCTTCTACTTGCGGCCATCCTTATGTTAAAGCCATACAACACAGATCACCTTCTCTGACCATTTGCATGCTAACATTTCTTTCTTATTTTATTTAATTATTTGTTTACTGAGAATGATCGAATGGATTTTGTGTCTCCATTTGTTTGTGTATATTATGCCTAAGAAGTCGAGATAAGGGGAGAAAAAGGGAATTGGAAGAAATAAAATTAAAGAAGTCCTTCTGCGTTTTATATATAGAGAGGCTCAAATTTCTTAGCTGCTAAGAAACGTGTTTCTAACCTTACCCAGAACTACCTCCCTTAAATTTCGTGAATTAATATTATATAAGTATATTACTTTGCTTCAAAGTAACAATTGAAAACGCTGAGATATTTTTGGGAGACTATGTATGGTTTTACGCAGGTATATTTTATTTTAGTTTTGCTTAGGGGCTAAGAAATGTTCAAATACACTAAATACTTAGATGCTAAGAAAAAACTAAGGACACATGTGCACTTCATGAAGTGAGATACTAGGGGTTGCGAGGTGACAATTCATGTAGTGAATGCAGTAGGATAGAGACGACAACATATAACTTAGCGGTGAAGTAATATTACATATATATTTTTTTTTGGGCATAGATTAGATATTTATTAAGGGTACCCTATTTCATAAAACTCTATTCGTTTACAGACCTCAATCGACAAAAATAAAAATACTGTTGTTACGAGCAATATGCCACAATCCCAAAAATATAATAATATAGACAAGTTAGCTTATTTTGTGAAACCCCAAAATACTGATATAGGGTGTAAGATACTCCAAAATAAAAGTGGCTTATTTTCTAAAATAAAAATTATAGAAAAATTCTAAAAATTAAATTATAAATATGTCTCAAATATCTTATCCAAATTCGAAGCCAATATTTTATTATAATTAAATATATCGTTATGACTTATGAACGTTCCATAGCGACTATTTGAAAATTTGATTTGTTTATAACTTACGATCTACACAGCGAAATATCAATTTTTCTCTTCCATTAAAAAATATATTTCACCAGCTCCGAAATTTTCTTGTTTCACATAAATATGACTTAAAATGGATTATGTATATTCGTTTAAAGTTCGAATAGCCAAATTACGAACTACCGCGCCATTTCGAGCCCGATTATAATTATAATATAATTATTACGTTCAACAATCATTTATATAATAAATTCATTAATATAATTCAACTTTAAATTTAATTATATATTATAAATGATCCAATTCACACAATATTGTGAATTCCACTATCTCCGACTATTTCAGAAATTAAATATATTATTCTATTATTTATATTAATTAAATATTTAGTATTATTTAATTTTTCTCATTTTAAATTACTTGACCATCATTTAAATAATTAAATAAATTATTTATTACCCATTAAAAATACGGGATGTTACACCTTCTGTACTTCTTTGCAACCCACTGATGTGTAACACTGCAAAATCCAACTTTTTTGATCGACTTGTTTCAACAAATCTATGATACTTTCTTAACAAAACACAAAAGTAAATTACCTGGCGGGGACCAAAATCAATTGCAGTGAACTTGTCCTTCATCTTGAAGAGAAGCATGCTGCTGCTACCCAAAAAACTAATTAAATACAATTCCAAATGATATTAAGATAATTAAAAACATTGATTAGAATGGATGTCCAACTCAAAAGCGGACATGTTTTGCTTTAAAATAAATAAAATATTAAGTTAGAATTATAATGAAGTACGAAAATTTTAACAATAATGCCAAAAAAAAGTCCCCTAGAGTGAAGTTCTAGTGGTGATGGATTCAAACCCTGAAGATACAGTGTTTCTTATTCTTAACAAAAGTAATGCAAGATTTCAAATACTGTTGGTCACTATTAATAATTAACAATATATATTACCTAATCCATTTGTGGATTTCGGTTGCTACCTGATTCGTTGCGCATGTAATGAAGTTTTAAACAAAATATTGCTGTCCAGATCCTTTTTTCCATAAATGTGAACCAAGTACTGTTAGAAATAATAAAAAATAAATAACAATTATTGCATGTCCGTGCAAGTAATTCCAATTTTTGTGAATGCAAAGGCTTCATAATATCACCAATATTCAGTGAACATGTCCTTCATCTTGAACAAAATGTTTAATAACAACATTATCTGTTATGCCATGACCAACGTTTTTGATAATGTCCAAAATAATGTTTTTGAACATGTATACTGAAAGACACTTACAAATGATATCTTTGATAGTTCTGCCATTACTGAACCTTCCATCTATTGCTTCATAAATTCCAATAGAAAGCCATACATCACTGCTTGCTTTTCGAAGATAAGGCTCAGGCCCTTTGTCATGATAATGAGTACAAGAAGATATTATGTCCTATAAGTTGGCAAATCTAGATGGAACAATGATGGAGATATACATGCCGATAGATTTTTAAAAATATAGTCAAAAGTTATTGTGCAAATTATACACCCCAATGGTAGCATAATATCCATAAATAGGAGAGAATTAAAATAAATATGTACACAACCATACAAAAAGTAATATTTATGTCAAAATAATCAATTGAATTTAGAAATTCAAAGAATCTAATCTTGTTGAATGCTTAAGGCAATACTGAATATCCTATGTTTATTTTAAGTATAGGATCCAGCCATAGCATTGCAACATGCCGAACTATTCTATAGGAGTATTTTCAAAAAACTTTCTGTCAATACAATTTCCAATTTGTATAAATACACATAATGGTATAAATGCTTATAATATTATTGCTTATTATATACTTTATACAATAAGCCTATAAATTCTATTCCTTGAAATCTTTTAGTCATTACTACTGCTTATATTGCTAATACATTGGCTCATTCTTGCATACAAGAACAGAAGACAGACACAAAACCAAAACTAAGCTATTTCTTTAAAATTGCAGCATACCACATTGTGGGAGGCGTAGCTGTATCACATGACGAAAGTGAACCACATGGAGCATTTCAAAACAAAGATAACCAAACCATGCTTTTGCTTGTAGCAACATAAAAAATAATACTTAATAACAAGAAAAGAAAGAAAACTAGATCACAATTCGCAATTAGCAAATAGAAGAACCAAAGACGCTGTAATCATATACCTAATTCTGGAAGCCATACCAATACCTAGAACAAACCGAGCAAAGGAGGGTGGTTTGGAGAATTTAGATTTGGGGAAAGTACCTGCTGTTACCATTGAATCCCTAGACTGCCTCATGCCGGCCAGAGGATGACGAGTTTTCCGATGAGATTTGACCATCTGAAATCCATCATCATCAATTGGGGGAGGAAGAGGAATTAACGATGGGCTCGGCGCTACTATGTTAGTTGAAGTCAAAACTGGGGTGATTTCCATCGAAGTATATTCCATCTGATATCGGCTATCACGCTGAGGCGCAGTGGAGTCGGGCGGGTTCGGATGGGGGTAATCTGAAGGAGGATAGGCTGGAGGGGAAGAGAGTGGCGACGGAGGTCGTGGAGGATGGTCAAGCGACTGGAAAGAGGCGGAGATGATGAATTCTGCTGGTATTTTCTGGGAGCCATGAGAATGTCGGTTTTTTACAGTGTTTGTTTTTATGCAAATGAAATTGGGATTTTGAGGAAGAGTATGATGTTTCTTTTCGTGAACTGGAGGGAGCCTAAAATTTTTCAATCCTCGCAAAGAGGGATAATGAAAACTACAGCGAGAATTCGTGAACTGGTAAATGAAGTTTGCCCACTTTCTACCGAGATATTTTTCTACCCAATTCAGGATGGATTATTTTGCACCCCACATATTATAAAGTTTAAAATTTATTATTAGCTACAATTAAATATTAATTCCTTATTAAAAAATTAGTAAATATTAATTTCCTACTAATTATTGGTTATTAAATATTAATCTTAATCATTAATTGAGAATTATTAAATATTAAAAATACTATATTATCAATTTCTATCGAGATATTTTATAATTTTTAAATGTTTATTATTATTATTATTTGTCCATTATTAATTATTATTATTTAATCATCGAATACAAATATCACTTTATAATACATAAATTTTATTATTAACTATTAAATTGAGTACTAAATATATATAGTAGTTGTTTAACATTAAATACTAATAGTACTTACTAAATAATATAATTTTTAATGATATAATATTAATTATATTTGCCAATTATTAATTTTGTATATATTTATATGTGTGTGTGTGTGTATGTATACATATATACTATTATGCTTATACTTCTTATATTATAACGGAATATTACTTGGGGAAAAATAATTTTTAAAAGTTTGTTTTTTGAAAGTGGCTTTACCTGTTGCAAAAAAATTACAGTTACTGCAACTGGTGAAAACTGTTGCTAAATATATAATTTTTGCAACTGGTTTGAAAGTGTAATTGCAAATAATATGTCTATTACAACAGGAACGAAAGAGTAGTTGCTAAAAGTATGCTTTTGCAATAGACTTGAAAAGCTGTTGCGAAAAATATGCTGTTCGCAACAGGAAGGAAAAGCCTATTGTTAATTCTTATCTATTGTAACAGCTACGAAAGGTCTATTGCTAAATATCATTTACTAACTGACATTTGAGGCCTGTTGCAAATAGCTAGTTACAATAGGGTTCTTGTAGTGATGGACACTTGTAATTTTGCATGTAAACTTTTCATGCATGGTTTCCACTTGTCCCATTATGTGTCTTTACCTCCTTACTCCTCCTTTCCTAAATAAGGAGCTCTTTACTTCATTTTTTATCATCTATTTTCATTTTTCCCACCTTCCTTCTTCTTCTTAAGCTTATGGCCATGGTTTCCATGGCATAAGTCTTCCTCTTTTCCACCACACCATACCAAAGTTCGTCATCATCCTCCTCCTCCTCCTCTTATAATACAAAGAGAGAGAGAGAGAGAGAGAGAGAGATTCGTGTATATTATATTATATTATATATATATGGGTGAAGAAGATGTTGCACCGAAATACTGTCTGATGGTTCGCTCAGCTAGACTCGCCTACCGTGAAGATTTGGAAAGCTGTCAGGTGAGAAATCTTTAACCATAGTATATATATTTAATTAGTAGTTAGACTAATTTAAATATATAAATGAATTATTAATGGTTAACGATGATTGATGTTTATTGTGATGGATGATGGATGCGTAGTTTAGAACATACACACTATTAAGCGTTAGTGTTATAACGCTTGTGCATAGTTATGATTTATTTAATTATGTTGGTGATGGTTGCTATAGATTTTTATAATGGTTGTTGATGCTGTTTTGCACACACTATGACACAAGTATGGTATTACATTGGTGATCGACAAATCTCCATCGTAATTAGAAGCAATATCATTATTGAAATTAAAGGTTAATAATTGGAAAGACCATATGTATGAATTCATGTATATTGATAAAGTTCTTTAAATGAATAAATAAATACCAGAACGTTCTAGGATGACAGAGAGGATAGTGTCTAGGCTTGGGTTTGGAAAATATAGTTTCCTGCTTAGAAATGAATTGGAATTTGATTTATTAGGTAAAAAATAAAAGTTGAATTCTGAACCCAAAATAAATTTGAAAAGTCAATGTAAATTACTTTAAATGGTTTTAAATGATTTACATGAGTATATAATGGTTTTCTAAGGTATTTTGAAGTACTAAAAAATAATTTTTATTTTGATTAAAATAGAGCTTTCTTCACAATGGTAATTTGTGTATTTTAGTTACAAACTTTAAACGCTTATAACTTTAGCAATCTGAATTGGATTTCCAAGAACTGAAAAACAATTGATTTATATTAACAAGAGATTTTAAATGAATGAAAGCGGATTTTTATTTCAGGTTATAATTTTCAAGTTATGTTTAAAACCATTTTGGAAAAGGTTGCTTTAAGAGCAGTTGTCGACCATAACTATAAACAACTATTATAAATGTTTCAAAATATGAAAAAATGGTAAAATAGCTATTTTGTAACGCTTTTGTAACACTATGGTAACTCTTTCTTCGAAAATAATCTATTTTGAAGTGGTAAATCGTGAGATGTTTCCCGAACTATAAGTAATCATTTGTAAATGATTGGTAGAATGTTTTCAAAGATATAAAAGTATTGAAAATGTTTTATATGGAAATTAAATTGATTTACTTGATACTAAAACGGGGTTTTCAATTTAAATAATCGGATACGGTTGGAGATAAATCTTCGGATGTTTGATATTAATCCGGTAGATGATGACTCTTACTATTTGAGGAATTTAAAAGCTAGGTCACCGTTATTCCTTTTATAGTGTGAGTTGGAAACAGAGATTAATATTAAAAGTTGATGATATTTCTATACAGATCTAATGTCAAAGAGTTGGATAAATCTTTAAATTAAGATATGGGTTTCCCAATTTGATTGGGATAAGTTGGATAGAAATAATCTTCGGATACTTGATATGAAATTCTTTGGTGTAAACGTATACCATTTGAGGAATTTGTAAGATATTATTATTATATCGTTATTCCACTTATAACATTTGTTGATTATGAGAATTGATATCGAATATAAGTAGATACAATTTTTATTTAACTTATGTTCAATATCGATTGATTTGGGTTTTTTCGTGAATCATATCTTCAATAATATCATTCTTGAAACCCAATGAGATTGAGTTATGAAAATCTATATCGTAATTTAGGGATTTAACCAAAAATTTTATTTGAGGAAATTAAAAATAAGGAATTGGGAAGCAAGAATAATCTTTTAGTTAAGATTACAGAATTGAATGTTCGGAAACCAATTTAATTGGAAACTAGGGTTGAAATGTGGGGTAAGGGTTTTCAAAGGAAACTGGGTTTTTGATAACGAGTTATCAAATAGAAAATTAATTAACGCTTTGAGGCTAAATTATCTTTGATTTAAGGGATTTAGTTTAAAAGAGAAAGGTTAAATATGGATTTTGTTATAATTTGAAAATGGATTTAAAGAAGTTTAATTTAACAAAATCCAAGACTGAAGGAGATTTGGTTGAAAGCCTGTGTGTTTCGTAATTGTATTTTTTTAAATTGCACTTATTATTTGTAAAAAATTGGATCGAATATATGTTTGAAAAACATTCCAAGTTATAATACAATGTCATGGAACAATTCAGGACTAGGAAAACGATGAATGAAGACCGGGATTCTTTGAATTGTTAATATTGATTGCTGATATCTCGGTTGGGCTGATCCTCCGATCCGAGGTTATAAGTGGCAAGAGGTTAGAATATATTTGGAGATTTTTGGATTGGTGTTTCGTTCAGACCTAGAACGGACATATATGGATTGTGTGTCTGATATTGTAATTGACTGCGTAGCAAAGATCTCTGTTAAATATATATCTGCTTGGTGGTGGAGAATTTATTCTCTTGTTTAACACCCTTCTCTAAGACGTATGAGCTTAGAGGTTATATATTGATGGAAATCAGTGATGCGTTGTGAATGGACAATGTGGCTTACTTAAGTTATGTGGTGAGCTACGGATGATCAAAGCATGGCTTATTTAAGCATAGCTTTTTGTATATCATGACCTCGGCAAGCCTCACTTCCCGGTAAATGCCCAAAACAGGAAGAAATGCAGCAGGGTTATGGGGTGTTGTATCCTTCTAGATAAAAGGTGTACTATGGTATGGAGCCCAGGTATTAATATATGTGGTAAAAGCATCTACTTTTGTGGTTGTTGTTGGCGCGCGCTCAAAAAGATCGGTAATGACCAGGAGATGGCATACTCAAGCGTACTCTAAGTTATCCAGTTAAGGGGTAACCCGACATTATCTTGGCATGAGGAGTATTAGTTGATCCTCGGACATCCCTCTAGAGGTGTTCAAAATTCGGTTCGAAAGGAAGTTCCTTTGCTTGGTCATTGTTGGAAACCCAATCTTCACTACGAGCCCGTAAGATTTTAGTTGTATACCATATGTTAGTATAGTATATGGTACCTATGCTGGCTAAGATTGATACATTTACTTTCGAAAGGATTTTTCACACTATATTATAGTATTGAAAGAGGATTTTCACGTGTCAAGCATTTTTGACTATCATAAGGAGAATCTCGCCCATATGTGCGTATGCATTGTGTGTGCCGCGAGACTTTATGGTAGTTTCATTTTTCAAAAGTCATTGCGAATTTCTATGCATGGGAATTCATATGGAGTAAACCCGTTCCGCGTTAGCGGCGTGGTCCTTTGAATTACCCAACTTTAAAATGAATCATAAATAAGTACTGTTTTGAGTTTCATACCAGTCCCACGACTGACCTGGGGTTTAATGTTCCCACACCTAAGCTCTAGGTGCCCATAATTTTGCATTGGTAGCCGGTAGCTTAGCTAGCAGGTTTAACTTTTAGAGTTGGATTCAGGATTGGAGCTAGAGCTATATTTTGGGTTTTCTTAGTCCGTTGAAGAATTGATTTCCGCTGAGCTTATGTTGTACTCTGATGTATTCCCTGTAACTCTGATGTTACATTATGGCAATGAAATGAAAAGTTATGTTATTTTTTGTGAAAATATGATAGTAACCATAACCATTTGTCTTTATGAACGGTTTAAGTTGGTTTAATTACCGGCGAGAACCGGGCAAAAAGCCTTGTCGTTACATCGTGGTATCAGAGCTTTGGTTTATACAACGCTATTGGGTATGACATGTTTGAACAAAAGTAAGGACTCATCAGAGTTATGATATCTCATTAGAGATAGTGTTAAAAATACCCTAGAATGAGATTTGGAAATATTATGCTTAAGAGAGCGTCCTTTATCATAAAATCAAGGTGTTATTAAATTAGAATGAAATTTATGGGTCGAAATTAATTTATGGAAACATTAAAAACTTTCCTTAACTCATAAATTAGTAGTAATTTATAGTATTATATGAGAATAAATAACTTAAGTGAGTAAAACCCTTGAATGGATTTAAAGGAATGTTAGATTGCACCAGAACTTAAATAAGAATTATAATGACCTAGGTTAGATAAATTTAAGTCCCTTGATTTTTTGATTAGATATTAGAATACTTTGGGTAAGTAATTCAAAGTAAGAATACAAAATGAGTATAAATTTAACTTGTAAATGGATTGGAAACAATTTGAATTAAAATTGAAATAGAATGAGTGTTCTCGAAATATAATTCTACCTCTTCGCTTTGCTTGTCCCATCATCATCTTTTGTTTTTCATTGTCTTCCCGATTGTCGTGCTTGAGTTTTTAATAGTCCAAATTTATTTCTGAACTCTTCCTTTTGCCTTGTCTTGACGAAACCATGGATAAATGGATTAATGAAGTAGTTTTGAATTTGAAACAAATATTTTGAATTATCTCTTAATTTGAACTTGAATATGTATTAAGTGCAAAAGAGTTTCAAATGATGAATTTATCCAAAATGTTATTTTTTGCGAGATAATTAAATGTTTTGAGAAAAAGATTAATTATGTGAGTATTTGGATTCAAATTTTGTTGAAATCTAACAAATTTAAGGAATTGGATTTAAAATTAATTTTGACAAATTTGAGGTATGAACACTTAGTCTTATGTTTTGACTTAAATTGTTAAGAAAACCTTAGGTTCCATAAGTTTGGTAGTGAGTTAGAAAGATAATTTCTAAATTTTAAATTTTCTTAGGGTCATAGATATTTAGGTACTAGTCAATATCTATCCCAGTTACTCCTTAGTGGTAGTAGTAGTAGCTCTGAGTCTAACTCAGAAAATATTCGATTATAAACATGACTAGTGACGACCATAGTAATTACGAGATTATATAAACCTCTATTTTAACGAGAATTAGATAGAGTATCTTAAGAATGATATGGGCCTTGCTTTTGACCATTACATTTCCGATATGTTAAGAGAGAAATGAGAATTTAAACTGGTAAAGGAGTTTAAATTTACTCGTCTTCCTTTTCGAGGACGAAAAGTTTTGAGGGGGGTGAATGTAATGATCCAGAATTTTTAACAAATTTAAAATTGGAATTTTTATTACTTAATTTGAATTTGAATTTGAATTTTACATAAATATATATGGTTAAGAATTTTGATAAGTTAGATTTTATTTGAATTTTAAATGAGAATGGTTATTAATAAGTTTGGATTTATTGATACTATTTGTCGTTCGATCGGATTTGTCAAACCATAACAGGAATTAGTAGCATTAGAATTAAGTGTTGCCCGTAGTTTTCATAACATTTAAGGGAAAATTCTACCAAAGTTCACCTTCGATTTTTAAGACAAGTGTATGGACACTTGTAATTTTGCATGTAAACTTTCATGCATGGTTTCCACTTGTCCCTTTATGTGTCTTTACCTCCTTACTCCTTTCCTATATAAGGATCTCTTTACTTCATTTTTTATCATCCATTTTCATTTTTCCTACATTCCTTCTTCTTCTTAAGCGTATAGCCATGGTTTCCGTGGCATAAGTCTTCCTCTTTTCCACCGCCCCCTTGCCAAAGTTCGTCGTCATCCTCCTCCTCCTCTTATAATATAAAGAGAGAGATTAGTGTATATTATATATATATATATATATATGGGTGAAGAAGACATTGCGCCGAAATACTGTCCGACGGATCGCTCAGTTAGACTCGCCTACCATGAAGATTTGGAAAGCTGTTAGGTGATAACCATTTAACCATGGTTTATATATTTAATTAGCAGCTAAACTAATTTAAATATAGTGATGAATTATTAGTGGTTAATGATGATTGATGTTTGTTGTGATGGATGATGGATGCGTAGTTTAGAACACACACACACACACACACACACACACACACTATTAAGCGTTAGTGTTATAATGCTTGTGCAAAGTTATGATTTATTTAATTATGTTGATGATGGTTGTTATAGATGTTTATAATGGTTATTGATGCTGTTTTGCACACACTATGACAAAACAAGTATGGTATCACATTGGTGATCGACAAATCTCCTTCGTAATTAGAAGCAATATCATTATTGAAATTGAAGGTTAATAATTGGGAAAGACCATATGTATGAATTCATATATATTGATAAAGTTCTTTAAATGAATAAATAAATACCGGAACGTTCTAGGATGACAGAGAGGATAGTGTCTAGGCTTATTTGGAAAATATAGTTTCCTGCTCTCCCTGGCTATCCCTAACTGATCCGATGAATGGGATGGTTAATTTGAAATTATTCGAATTTAGAAATGAATTGGAATTTGATTTATTCGGTAAAAAATAAAAGTTGAATTTTGAACCCAAAATAAATTTGGAAAATCAGTGTAAATTAATTTAAATGGTTTTAAATGATTCACACGAGTATATAATGGTTTTCTAAGGTATTTTGATGTACTGAATAATAATTTTAATTTCGGTCAAAATAGAGCTTGTCGCACAATGGTAATTTGCATATTTTAGTTACAAACTTTAAACGCTTATAGCTTTTGCAATCTAAATCGGATTTCCAAGAAATGAAAACAATTGATTTACATAAACAAGAACTTTTAAATGAGTGAAAGAAGATTTTAATTTCGGGTAATAATTTTCAAGTTATGTTTAAAACCATTTTGGAAAAGGTTGCTATAAGAGTAGTTGTCGAACATAACTATAAAGAGATATTTTAAATATTTTAAAAAATGGTAAAATCATTATAAATTATGTAAGAGTGTTTTGAATCATAAAGTTTAAGTTTTGGCTAAGATAAACGATATTTTGATCAAAGTAGTTAAGATAGCTGTTTTGTAACGCTTAGGAAACACTATGATAACTCTTTCTTTGAAAATAATCTATTTTGAATTGGTAAACCACGAGCTGTTTCCCAAACTATAAGTAATCATTTGTAAATGATTGATAGAATGTTTTCAAAGATTTAAAAGTATTGAAAATGTTTTATGTGGAAATTAAATTGATTTACTTGATACTAAAACAGGGTTTTCAATTTTAAATAATCGGATATGGTTGGAGATAAATCTTCGGATGTTTGATATTAATCCGATAGATGATGACTCTTAAACGGTAGTTCGCTGTTATTCCGTTATAGTGTGAGTTGGATACAAAGATTAATATTAAGTATAAGTGGATGATATTTCTATCCAGATCTAATGTCAAAGAGTTGGGTAAATCTTTAAATTAAGATATGGCTTTCCCAATCTGATTGGGATAAGTTGGATAAAAATAATCTTCGGATATTGGATATGAAATTCTTTGGTGTAAACGTATACTATTTGAGGAATTTGGAAGATATTATTATATTGTTATTCCACTTATAGTATTTGTTGATTATGAGAATTGATATCGAATATAAGTAGATACAATTTCTGTGTAATTTATGTTCAATATTGTTTGTTTTGGGTTTTGTCGTGAATCATATCTTGTAATAACCCGCATTCTATGCATCGAAGGATCGTAGAATATTTATTTCTTTCACATACAGAGTTGTATGGTCATGTAACTTTGGGAGACGACTATTGGGGTCATTTCCCATGTTCATGATTTTTTCCAATTTTTAATTGACCGTTTTGCCCCTAGTTGATCTTGTTTCGGCCATAACTTTTGATTGGACAGGAGTTTTGACCTGAAACCACTACCATTAGATCCGGATGATGGTTTGCCTTTCCGTAGAGTGGTCATATGTGAAAAATGAACTTACCGTTTGTGAGATATGGCTGAATTAAGGTTTAGAAGGTGAAAAACAGCTTAACCGGGCTTAATTGGGTAGTTAACAGCTAGGCCCATTGGGGGATTTCGGAATTAGGGATATATAGGGGCTGATTAGGGTTAGAAAACATTTCTTTAGAAACTTTTACAGCCGCCACTTTCATTCTTGGAACCCTATAATGGCCTCCAACATCTAAAATACCTCTAAACCACTTTCTGATTGAAGATCAGGCTAAACTACATCAAATTAAGGAGAGATAGAACCAAAGCAAGGTTGGAACTGTTGTATAGCTTTGAGAACAGCGCCAAACAAAAGATAATTTCAGATTTGGTATTTTGTTTGTGGCTAAGGTGAATGATTTGCATAGTTCCTCACAAATTATGGTTAATTAAGGGTAATTAGTGTTAATTAGCGAATTTAAACATGATTAAATTCTGGAAAAACATTTATAAATTTTGAAATATTGTTTTAAGCCCCTGTTAGAAATTTGGGTTAATTTGGTTAAGTTTTACTAATCCTATCATTAGTTTTGCCTAAACACGCTTAAGAGAAAATATGGGGTTTTGGCTATATTTGATCCGTTTTAACCTATCAAATTATTGTTTTTGTGTTTGTGGTCAATTCTACGAGTTGCTATGACTGTATGGTATGCTTTGTGATTGATTAGAAAAGTTAGAATGGTCGGAAAACGCCATCGTATGGCGTAAAACAGTCGCTGGAAGAGTTGCAGGAAATGCGCAGGACCCGGATCGGATCGCCCCTCCCTTCCACGACCCGACCCAATCGTGAGACCCCTTTAGCAGTGACAAACCCGATTGGTGGTTCAACTTCCTTAGCATGATTTTCCGTAATGTGGTTTTATCGAGTCATGGATGCATGTTTGCTTGTGATTGTTTTGTTTTGGGTTTTACTGGGTTTGGCATTATTTTGGGAGTCGATTGGCTCCAAAGATACGGGATGGTAGTAGACTGTGAGGGCTTTTTGGTGACAGTTATGGCGGATGATGGGCGGAGGGTAGTGTTTGGTGACCTACCTAGTGATGCGGCGATGGTTAGTTTTCTAAATTCCCTTGACATCCCGTAGGACGAGTTAGCAGGAATTCCCGTTGTTGGCCAGTATCCGGACGTCTTCGAGGAAGTGACCGGACTTCCACCACACCGAGAGATTGAGTTTCATATTGATTTACTGAAAGATGCCAGACCTATAGTGATGCCACTTCGTCGCATGGAACCAAGGGAGCAGCGAGAGCTTGGGGTGCAAGTAAGCGATCTTTTGAAGAAGGGATTTATCAGAAGAAGTGTTTTTGAGTGGGAGCACCAGTTGTGTTTGCTACCAAGGCAGATGGTTCCCTTTGTTTGTATGCGGACTACCGCGAGTTGAATAAGGTGACGAGGAAGAATAAGTATCCTCTACCGTGGATAGATGATTTGTTTGATCAGTTGACTGGCGCAAGAGTGTTCTCCCAGTTGGATCTCGCGATAGGTTTTCATCAGCTTAGAGTGGAAGCTGAGAGTATAGATAAAACGGCCTTTCGGACGCCATCTGGATTTTATGAGTGGTTTTTCATGCCATTCGAGTTGACCAATGCACCAACATATTTTGTGGATCTTATGAATAGGGTATTCAGAGATCAGTTGAATAAGTTTGTTCTTGTGTTCGTGGACGATATACTTGTTTATTCGAGGACAGAGGAAGAACACAAGGAACACTTGGGGATAGTGATGGGGGTGTTGAGAAAACACCAATTGAAAACAAAGTTTTCTAAGTGTCACTTCTGGAGGAGGTAGGTGAGATTCTTAGGCCATGTTGTTTCAGAAAATGGTATTGCCGTGGGCCCTGCGAAGGTGGCTATGGTACAAGATTGGTCTATGCCCAAGAATGCAACGGACATAAGAAGTTTCTTGGGATTAGCTGGATATTACCGGAAGTTTATCCAAGACTTCTCCAAGATAGCGGCACCGTTGACTCAGTTGACCAAGAAGAATCAAGCTTTCGTCTGGGACGAAAAGTGCGAGAATGTGTTCGAGAGTCTAAAGGAAAAGTTGACATGTGCACCAGTGTTAATCATTCCTAAGGGGAATGAAGAGATAACAGTACATACAGATGCATGTGGTACCGGGCTAGGTGCTGTATTGATGCAAGGAGATAGGGTTGTAGCTTATGCTAGTCGGCAAATAAAACTGCATGAGAAAAGATATCCTACCCATGATTTGGAATTGGCAGTGATCGTGTTCGCATTGAAGATGTGGAGACATTATCTCTTGCGAGAAAGATTCGAGTTGTTTACTGATCATAAATCGTTCAAGTATCTTTTCTCCCAAAAGGATCTAAATCTTCGACAACAAAGATGGTTAGAATTATTGGCTTCCTACGATTTCGATATCGCATACACACCAGGAAAGGGCAGTGCGGTAGCGGATGCATTGAGTAGAAGACATGCCAGTTTAGGGGCTATGTTTCTTGAGTGGAAGCAACTAGAGTACATCGCTGGGTATGATTTCAGACCAAAGTGCGAATTGGATCTAGAAGTATTTGCAAGTTTGACAGTCAGACCCACTTTGATTGAGCGGATTGGTTCCAGTAAGAGGGACGATCCTAACTTATTGAAAATCATCTCTAAGTTAGAGATGGGCATCGATGAGGAGATGAGCAAGTATAGGCTTGATCGAGATGGATGGCTTAGAAAGAATGGAAGACTAGTTGTGTCCAATGTCAATGGATTGAGAGATGAAGTGCTTAGAGAATGTCATCACTCAAAACTGACTATACGTCCCGGTGGTAACAAAATGTATCGAGACATGAAGCAGACCTACTACTAGGATGGGATGAAAAGAGATGTTGGGAAGTTTATATCCAAATGCATGAATTGCCAGCTAGTTAAAGCTGAGCAAAAGAAGCCTTGTGGTTTGTTGCAACCATTAGAAGTTCCAGAATGGAAATGAGAACATGTCTCAATGGATTTCATTGATGGGTTACCAAGAACTAGATCGGGCCATGATAGTATTTGGGTGATTGTAGTGCAAGCTTTATACCCATCAAGTCGAATAGAACGACAGCTAAGTTAGCAGAACTATATGTAAAGTGGGTAGTGAGATTTCATGGAATACCCAAAGGCATTGTGAGTGACTGAGATCCGTTGTTCACTAGTGGATTTTGGAAGAGCTTACAAGAGGCGTTAGGATCAAAATTACAACTCAGTACCACGTATCATCCTCAAACCGACGGTCAGACAAAGATGGTGAATCGTATATTAGAAGACCTCTTAGGAGCTTGCATATTGGATTTTGGTGGATCATGGGATGACCATTTACATCTAGTAGAGTTTGCATATAATAATAGTTAACAATCCAGTATTGGTGTGGCTCCATTTGAAGCTTTTCCCGGAAGACCATGCAACTCACCGTCATGTTGGTTAGAAACTGGTGAAATGTTTGTTCTTGGACCAGATGTGATAAGAGAAACTTCAGATAAGATTAAGGTTATCCAACAGCGAATGAAGGCTGCCCAAGATAGGCAGAAGAGTTATGCTGATAAGAGGCGAAAGGATTTAAAGTTCTCCATTGGCGACTTGGTGTTTGTCAAGATTTCTCCATTAAAGAGCGTGATACGATTTGGCAGGAGAGGCAAGTTAACACCAAGATTTGTTGGACCATTCCCAATTATCGAGCAAATTGGGAATTTGGAATATAAAGTTGAATTACCAGAGAAGATGGCAGGAGTTCACAATGTATTTCATGTTTCCCAGTTAAGGAAGTTTGTGCACGACCCTAGTGTGACTATTACATCAGATCAGTTGGACGATATCGAGGTTGAACCCGAGGCGGTTGGGAGCCGCAGGCCTATGCATATTGTTGGGAACGATACGAAGCAGCTTCGAAGGAAGGTGGTGAAATTAGTCAAAGTTCAGTGGGGTGGTGATGAGGAAGACTGTACTTGGGAAATAGAGGAGAACATAAGGAGGAAGTATCCAGAACTCTTTGCCTAATAAAGTTTTTATATCGGTATAGTACTCACTTATCAGTAAACCGCATGCTAGGATAGGCTTGTTGTGTTATTTTGTATTTTTTATTGTTTTGTTAATGATTGGTAAGCATGCGGGATCCTTTGTGTTTTTTGGGTTAAGGAATTTCAAGGATGAAATTCCTTAAGGGGGGGAGAATGTAACGACCTGCATTCTACGCATCGAAGGATCGTAGAATATTTATTTCTTTCACATACAAAGTCATATGGTCATGTAACTTTGGGAGACGACTATTGGGTCATTTCCCATGTTTATGATTTTTGCCGATTTTTAGATGACCATTTTGCCCCGAGCTGATCTTGTTTCGGCCATAACTTTTGATTGGAAAGGAGTTTTGACCTGAAACCACTTCCATTAGATCCGTATGATGGTTTACCTTTCCGTAGAGTGGTCATATGTGAAAAACGGACTTACCGTTTGGGAGATATGGCTGAATTAAGGTTTAGAAGGTGAAAAATAGCTTAACCGGTCTTAATTGTGTAGTTAACAGCTAGGTCCACTGAGGGATTTCGGGATTAGGGGTATACAGGGGCTGATTTGGGTTAGAAAACATTTATTTAGACACTTTTACAGTCGCCACTTTCATTCTTGGAACCCTAGTAATGGAATCCAACATCTAAAATACCTCTAAACCACTTTCTAATTGAAGATTAGGCTAAACTACATCAAATTAAGGAGAGATAGCACCAAAGCAAAGTTGGAACTGCTGTATAGCTTTGGGAACATCGCCAAACAGAAGATAATTTCAGATTTGGTATTTTGTTTGTGGCTAAGGTGAGTGATTTGCATAGTTCCTCACTAATTAGGGTTAATTAAGGGTAATTAGTGTTAATTAGCGAATTTAAACATGATTAAATTCTGGAAAAATATTTATAAATTTTGAAATATTGTTTTAGGCCTCTGTTAGAAATTTGGGTTGGTTTGGTTAAGTTTTACGAATCCTATCATTAGTTTTGCTTAAACACGATTAAGGGAAAATATATGTTTTTTGCTATGTTTGATCCGTTTTAACCTATCAAATAATTGTTTTGGTGTTTGTGGTCAATTCTACGAGTTGCTACGACTGTACGACATGCTTTGTGATTGATTAGAAAAGTTAGATTGGTCAAAAACGCCGTCGTATTGCGTAAAACAGTCGCTAGAAGAGTTGCAGGAAATGTGCAGGACCCGGATCGGATCGCCCCTCCCTTCCATGACCCGACCCGATCGTGAGACCCCTTCACGAGACGCCACGCTCCATCCATCACGAACTGCTTCAGAAGCTAAGGAACCGATGGCCAAGGAGGATCACGAAACAGAAGCTCCGACCCGACCCGAAGCTTTTTCATGACCCGAACCGATCTAGAGCAGGCATGAAGCAAGTCACGAACCATGGGTCGCCTACCCTCACCACGATCCAGCTTGGGCACCATGACCCGATCCGACAGAGGGAGCACGAACTGACCAGAAGGAGGCTAGTGACTATGGACTGAACAAGGGGAAGAGAACCGATCCGAAAGGAAGTTTGTTTCTGAACCAGATGAAGACCGATCCATAGAAGACCAAAACCCGAGATGCAATGGTAGTCTATATGGGAAGTAGAACACAGGATCCAGATGGGAACCAATGAGTGAACTTCATGAGTTGGACTTTGCTGCGGGACGTGTGCAAACGGGTTATCGACGTCCATATCTTTGATTCACCACCGAGATGGATGTTAGGCTACGTATCAGTGCAGTGGGGTAGTTATTACTCCATGGGGCAAAGTGATCGTAGAAAGGCTATGAGCCAGTGCAGTGGAGTCGTCATGACTACATTGGGCAGAGTGGACATAGTAAGGACTAGTGGCTATGGATCAGTGCGGTGGAGTCACCATGACTCCATGGGGCAGAGTGATCATAGCAAGGATTTGGGTGATCAAAGCGGTGGATATCGTACGCTTTACGCACTGAGTGAGAGATGTGAGGATGATTGCTATGCTTGATTTTTTGTCATCACTATGACATGCATGCCCCCATCCCCATATTATTTACACCATATGCTAATGGCACCTTAGAGTATTGTACAGTATGTAGTGCTAACTCTTTGGTTGTAGGTCCAGGTTCAGGTATGGTTTAGTATACCTGTTATTATTCTATTTTGCTTCTTATCGCTCATACCAAACTTTTGTCTGACCCAGAGTTTTATGTCTCTTCTTATTACTCTGGGTGCTCTTAAACGGGCAGACTAGAAACAGGTTAGGTGGTATGCATGAGTAGTTGTACAGGAGACAAGCAGGAGGCTCCCACGTATGATATATATAGATATTCTCCCTGTGTCGCTGCTGGTCACTGTTTTGGGAATTAGTAGTGTACCTTTCCTTCCTTTTTCCTTAGAGACAGTATTTTGAAGTTGTAATAATGGTTATGGATCATAAGCTGTATTTTGGATTTCCGCTGCTATGATGATTTTGATTTAGTTTTCAGCTTATGCACTGTCTCGCCTGTTTTATGTCAAGTATTTTATTATTATTATATTTTATTGCATGCGTCTACAGTTTCCTTTGGTAGTTCAAATTCCTTTCTTTGGCGACATCCCGTGCTGATTGGACATTGGCACAGCGCATTTCGAGGGAAATGTCGGCTGGTGCGGGGCGGGCCGTCACATATCTTCAATAATATCATTCTTGAAACCCGATGAGATTGAGTTATGGAAATTCATACAATAATTTGGGGATTTAACCAAATTTTTGATTTGAGGAAATTAAAGATAAGGAATTGGGAAGGAAGAATAATCTTTTAGTTAAGAATACAGAATTGAATGTTCGGAAACCAAATTAATTGGAAACTAGGGTTGAAATGTGGGATAAGGGTTTTCAAACGAAACTGGATTTTTGATAATGAGTTATCAAATGGAAAATTAATTAAGGCTTTGGGGCTAAATTATATTTGATTTAAGGGATGTGTTTTAAAAGAGAAAGGTTAAATATGGATTTTGTTATAATTCGAGAATGGATTTAAAGAAGTTTGATTTAACAAAACCAAGATGGAAGGAAATTTGGTTGAAAGCCTATGTGTTTCGTAATTGTATTTTTTTAAATTGCGCTTATTGTTTGGAAAGACCGGGATCGAATATATGTACGAAAACCATTCCAAGTAATAATACAACGTTATGGAACAATTCAAGACTTGGAAAACGACGAATGAAGATCGGGATTCTTTGAATTGTTTGGATTGATTGCTGATGTCTCGGTTGGCTGATCCTCCGATACGAGGTTATAAGTGTCATGAGGTTTGAATATATTTGGAAATTTTCGGATTGGTGTTTCGTTCAGACCTAGAATGGACATATATGGATTGTGTGTCTGACATTGTAATTGACTGCGTAGCACTGAACTTTGTTAAATATATATATGCTTGGTGGCAGAGAATTTATTCTCTTGCTTAACACCCTTCTCTAAGACGTATGTGCTTAAAGGTTATATATTGATGGAAATCAGTGATGCGTTGTGAATGGACAATGTGGCATGCTTAAGTTATGTGGTGAGCCATGGATGATCAAAGAATGGCTTATTTAAGTGTGGCTTTGTGTATATCGTGACCTCGGCAAGCCTCACTCCCCGGTAAATGACCAAAACAGGAAGAAATGCAGCAGGGTTATGGGGTGTTGTCTCCTTCAAGATAAAAGGTGTACTATGGTATGGAGCCAAGGTATCAACCTATGTGGTAAAAGCATCTACTTTTATGGTTGTTGTTTGCGTGCGCTCGAAAAGGTCGGTAACGACCGGGATAAGGCGTACTCTAAGTTACCCAGTTAAGGGGTAACCCGGCCTTGTGTTGCCATGAGGAGCATTAATTGATCCTCAGACATCCCTCTAGAGGTTTTCAAAATTCGGTTCAGAAGGAAGTTCCTTTGCTTGGTCGTTGTTGGAAATCACTCTGCTACTTGCCCGTGCGATTTTAGTTGTATACCATACGTCTATATAGTATATGGTACCTATGCTGGCTAAGATTGATACATTTACTTTCTAAAGGATTTTTCACATTATATCATAGTATTGAAAGAGGATTTTCATGTATCAAACATTTTTTACTATCATAAGGAGAAACCTCGCCCACGTTTTCGTTTGCATTGTGTGTGTGTTGCGAGACCTTATGGTAGTTTCATTTTTCAGAAGTCATTGTGAATTTCTATGCATGGGAATTCATATGGAGTAAACCCGTTCCGCGTTAGCGGCATGGTTCGATGAATTACCCAACTTTAAAACGAATCCTAAATAACTACTGTTTTGAGTTCTCACACCAGTCCTACAACTGACCTGGAGTTTATTATTCTCACACCTAAACTCTGGGTGCCCATAATTTTGCATGGGTAGCTAGTAGCTTAGCTTGCAAGTTTTTCTTTCAGAGTTGGATTCAGGATTGGAGCTAGAACTATATTTTGGGTTTTCTTAGTCCACTGAAGAATTGATTTTCACAGAGCTTATGTTATACTCTGATGTATTCCCTGTAACTCTGATGTTATATTATGGAAATGAAATGAAAAGTTCTGTTATTTTTTGTGCATATGTGTTAGTACCCATGACCATCTGTCTTTATGAACAGTTTAAGTTGGTTTAATTACCGGCGAGAACCTGGCAAAAAGCCGAGTCGTTACATTCTCCATCATCGAACTTCGAACAACAATGATTTTTCCATACGAACTCGGCTTGAAGCGTAATATATATGTAAATAGATTTGAAAATTGAAAGGAACACAAATTTATTAGCCTTGTGCCAGATTCAGATATTCCAAGAAATGTTTATCTGCTCTGTTTAATAATTAAATCATATTATCTACGAGGAGCGATCCGGGGCACCATTGTTTTGCAGTACCCTATTAGCACCCCTACTATATCGTGAGCTACACCAATCCAGATCCAACAAGATTATGTGGATGTTCAGTTCACATATATATTAGCATCTATCCAAAATTTGAGGTCGTTTCGATATCCATAACATTTTCAAAATTTTAGCTCAATTATTCACCGTTTAGACAATTATTCGAACCCTTAAATTTAAATATCAAATATATTATTCTTTGATTGTCAGAACAAGCTCAAATTTAGATAGATGATAATATTTATGTGGATTGAACATCTATAAAATCTTGTTGGATTTGGATTAGTGTAGTTCACGATAGGGTAGGGGTACTAAAGGGATGTTGTAAAACAGGGATGCCTTGGAATGCTCCTCATTATCTATTTATTCTAAAAAATATGGGATATTGCATTCTCCCACCTTTAGGAATTTCATCATTGAAATTCAACAAGGGTAAAAATATGCGATCCCTCGCATCTATTTTTTTTACTGGCAAAGTCGATCGGTTATTAAAGTGGACCATTAGCTTGCTTCTATTTACTTAATCACATCCATCTAATGTACATC
Organism: Allium sativum; assembly: GCA_030737875.1. NCBI lineage: Eukaryota > Viridiplantae > Streptophyta > Magnoliopsida > Asparagales > Amaryllidaceae > Allium > Allium sativum. Next base: position 249,402,276 of record CM060922.1, on the reverse strand, counting down.
CAAATTTACAACCGCCAGTGTCATTGTGCAAAGTGTATCACATTATGAATAATATGAATGGACATGAATTTCTAAGTAGTACCTCCTATATTAATTTTATTTCTTAAAAAATTCTTCTCACAAACATCTTAAATATACTAGAAATTCTACATGAATGCGATCTTTTAAAAATCAAAAATAGCTTTTCATCCAATTTTTCTATGCTTCTACTAAATAGAAGCGTGGTTTAATCAAATTTTGCATTCAAAACCCTATCACATAACTTTTAATATTTAAATTTCAGAAAAAAATCTAATTTTACAAACTTGATTTCTACCTCTTTTATGCACCTCTTTCCCGTACTTGGAACTTTTTTTAGAATTCTATCAAAAAATCCTATTTTTTCCAAGTACAGCTTACGTAAGAAAAAAAATTCTTTTTAAATTCCCCATACATTGTATGGATGAATTCAATTTTCTTTTCAAGTTTTTTTCCTTTTTACTGTAACTGTCTTTATTGCTTTATTTATATTTGTCGTTCTCTTTTTGGTTTTAGCTTTTCTTTTGTTTTCCTTTTATTAGCTACGTCTTGTGTTATATACTCTTTTGGAGACCTAATCCAACATTGCTCGGGGGCTTTGACCTCACATCTATTTTCAATAGCTGAGATCATTATGTAATGGACAATATTTTGAGCGACGTACTGGATTGAGTTGGAAGATGATCTGGTGATTGAAAATTATGTAGTTTCTTTATAAATAAACACCTAGGATTAGCCTAAATCCTTAGGTAGTGAAGCTCTACAAAACCGAATACTAAAACTCTAATCCTAAAATAATTTTCTTATTCCTAATCAAACATAAATCCTAATTCAAACCAGAGTTAAAACTGAAATCAAGCAAAATGTAGGAGGAATATGCAGATCTAAGGGAAACAAGAAAGATTGGAGCAAGATATAGAGCTATGGACAGAGGTGAGTGATAAAGATTTGATTTGAATAATTGAATCAATTGGTTTTAAATTTATTCTCTAGAGAAGTAGATTGTTAAACACCTAAATTACGTTGAATTGATAATTATTGACTTGTAGATTTAACTAGTCTAATAATAACTTGCTATTGAAACTGTAGAACTCTGGTTAAGACATAAATTGGTTTTAACTGAAATTAGGGAAATATGGAATAGGCTAGATTTTTTTAATTATTCTTCTAATGCTAACTAACTGATTTAATTAACCACATTAAGGATTAATATTAACAATAAATTCAAATCATCGGATGATGTACAAAAATGAATTGGAGCAGTCGACCAAGGAGATCCTAGGCCCATTGTAGGAGATTGACCGATGGAGTTTCATGGTCGACCGCAAAGTATGCTTATTGGACTTGTTATTCTTGGGGTTAGGCCTAATTAACAAATGAAGTAAGTGATCTATAGACAACATATTACATAGTTTTGATGAGGGAATGGGGAGCTTAATTCCTTATTCGAGTTGTAGGGAGATTTGATTTTATGAATAGGGTTAGATCTAAAAGCTCTATAATAAAGGCATTTCTACGGATAACTTGTGGATGTGAAGCTCTGTAGACAAAGGTATATTGGCCAACCATTTGCAGATATGCGACTCCATGATGTCGGCATTTTGGTGGACGATTTTCGGATGACATACTCTGTAAACGTAGGCATTTGGGTAAACTGTCAGACGAACGTCGAAGCTCATCTAGTAAGATGAAATCAATTTATTTGCAAATTAGTTTCGTGGAGTGCTACATATGGGAGCGCAGCACTAGCGGGAATACCTCTTTAGGAGGGGCTTGATTTTAAGTCAAGAATTAAGTACAGTAAATTCTGCTTAGGAAAACGTGTATTGATGGACCATGAAGCTAAACAATAAGAGGCCATAGAAAACATAAAAACACCAGGTAGGAACTATATGGAATACCTCATAAGCTGATCTAGCGGGAATACCTCATAATTTATGAAGTATGGGATTATACAGAATAAATATAGAATTTTCCTTAAAAGAAAGAGATGTACCAAACAAGGATAAGTACCATATTCTATACCACATATTTAAATAATTAGAAAGAGGATTCCTTATATTTACAAACACCATGAAGAGTTCCTCTTTAAGGGTAAAGTATGGAAATTGGCTTTGTAGCAATAAAAGATAAAACTAAGTTCCAATTTACTAAAATTAGGTAGGTTCTAAGAATGAAATAGCAAGAAAATTAATAAGTTAAAGACGTTAACAGGATTGGAAAATGGGCATAAAAGTAAAAATGGTTAGCATGGGAAAATTGAAAGAATGGAATAAAAAGGAAGGAAATATAATTAAAAAGGAAAATGATAACGATGTAAATTACAAATAAATATGGAAATGGAAAATGAAATTGTTTAAAACGTAAAGTAAGCTCATAAGAATGAAACTATAAATCAAGGATCTAATAAAAGTCAAGGGTTAAAAATAAATTATTTGGTAAAGAAATAAATATACTTAAAAAGAATAAATTATATATGTAGCCTCGTAGATGCATTTAAAATGGACCTGTATAAAATTGTAACATAAGCAAAGTGTGTTATCAATTATACATAAGTTGGGAAAGCTGGGAATGATCTATCCTAACAATGGTATGACGAGTATCATCGACATAGGATTAAGTGGCTAAGAACAAGAATTGGGAATGTCTCATAGTAATGGCAGTTAGGGCTGTATATTTGTACTATAATACAAACCCATACCGATTACAATGGTACCGCAACTATTGATACCAAATTTTGTGGCTCGGTTTACCAAACCGAATTGGGAAAAAGGGTATGGTTTTGGTAACACATTTTGTTTACCAAAGATTGAAGAACCAACCGTATTGTTTAAATTATTGGACATAGCCCATGTGATGAGGCCCGTTATTTCCATCATTTATTCAGATTCCAGATCCGATGAATCAAAATGAAACCCTCATTTATTTTACTTCGTTTCTCTTCTCTCTACTTCACTGAAGAAAACAAGAAATTAGTCGATCTATCCATTGTTTCCCAATACTCAAAAATTGATAGTTTCTCAGCTAAACATAGATAGAAGTTAAAGAGTCAAAGGCAACAAAAGGAAAGAAAGTCTATCATCGACGTCGATTTGCAGCATTTGCCTTTCAAACTCAAGTTATTAATTATTTCATATTAATTTCTTATCAGTATGGTTAATTCATTGTTAATACAAATAGCATTAATTTGTAAATTGGATTGTACCAAGTTAATAATTATTTTGAGGTGGTTTATAAACTTTGAATTCTCGAACTTTCGTACATATTAAGACTTGATACTACATCAGTTCACCAAGTCATTCGAATATTATGTGATGAAGGAACCCAACTTCGTAGAATTCACATTACAAAGAGGTAATGCCAGACTTCTTTTGAACTTAGCATTAATGTTTCTAGTGTATTGTTCATATTAGTTGTAGCTTAAGTTGTTTGAAAGCAGTAAAACTAAAACTTGGTGTTTCCATTTAAATTAGCCTAAGGTTACGCATCAATTATGTTTATGTTTTTGCTGGGGTCAATCTCAGCACCACTGAATTCGGACATAATGTATGAATTATTTTCTAATCCAGTTGTTGAATTAATTTCCTTTTGGCATGTTTTGATAAAATTTATTTTGCATGTTAGATTTTTGAAATGGTTTTCGCTATTGTTTGAAGTGTACAAGTCTAGAAAGTGGATTCTAGCTTCTTATGGTGCTCTGTAAGTGTCTGAAGTGTGATGGTGATCTTTGTGAATAAGGTTAGCAGTCAGGAATATGTAGCTTATTTTCCTAGCAACCATCATTATGCAGGAATTTTTTTTGTTAGCTGCTTCCCATTTAGTTAACCTTCTGACTTATATTTTGTTCCCTTGCAAAAGTATCAGTTACAATTTTTCTTCTATTGCTTTGAATTCTAAAATAGCTGCTCCAATTATTGTTTTCCTTGTTTGCATTGTTCCAAGCCAACTCTAGTATAGATTTTACAATCCGTGTGCCATCAAGTTGCTTGAATTATTCACTAGAATTCACGGGATAAGGAAATGGTACAAAAGTGATTCTTTATTTGGAGAGGAAGGCTTTTAACAACCATGTGTCCCGGGAGGATCTTAGTTTCCCTCGAAATATCAACATGTAAGTATATGAATAAACTATTTTTTATTCCCAAATATAGGATGAAGTTATCTAGAAATAAACGAGATTTTTCCCATCGTAGCATAGATAAATACATATACTCTATATTTGGTAATTATTAAAATAGCTAAAAATATAAAGAGATTGGAATAAGAAAAACAGAGTAGGCCATACCGCCATGTTATCGGAATAAGCATTGTGGGTCCGCCTTGATTGCTATTGTTTGAACCTGAGTGTTTTGTAATTGTATTCCATTGCTAGTGATTTTGTGTACTGTTCCTTTGTATTGTAATTTTACTTGTTGTAATCCATTTATATTAGTTGGATTTTTTTTGGCATACTTATCTTTTCCAACACTAGTGTGCTTGTAAGCATCCAAAGCAATTACAGTTTGAACTATGAACATATGCTATACTTGAATAATGATGAATTAATGCTGCTTTACAGATCATATCAGATCTAAAAGGCACTAGTTCTAGTTCTGCAACAGTGTAACATTTATAGAACTTAGATGACACGAATGTCGGGAATTCTCAATGTGAAAATGCAAAATAATGTTGGAGCATTACTACTTATTAAAGTTCAAAGAAGTAGAGATCTAGCGAGTAGCTAGTCAGTGCTTTGCTGCTATACGGCTGTTCGATGACGAATATTCTATCGGTTAGAAATTCGTCGTGAAGTGTAATAAACCACAAGCGCATAGCGTACACTTGTAGTACTGGCGAATACGGATCATTCCACGGAGAAAAAAAAAGAATTTTAGATTCTACTCAATCAAATTAAAACAATGTCATGAGAGATGCTAGCTACAACTAAACTATATTAACAAACTAATTTAGATAAAAATATGAGAGTTAAATAACAACTTAGAAGCAAATTCACTTTCTAAATCATATAGTTCAACATGTTATGAAATTACGATCTCCCTGTTTTGGTTATAACTATGATTAGTTGATGTGTTTATCCTAAGCATGACATATTTTTGCTATTAATTATCCCAACATAAGCCATCAAACTTTAACACAACCACCAAATCTATTTTAAGCATGACCTGTTAACTATTGTTTAGAAATATAGGTCATCAAATTTCAATTTAAATAATAACTTCTTTGCCATAATTATATTTTCATTAAGCACAAAAAGAGAACATAAATTCAGATTATATTGAAGCTACATAATTAGAGAGCTTCATTACCCCCAAGTTGAAGGGGATTAGCTTCTAATATTTGTCATCATATTAACAAAAGTAGATTTCAACATAAAACAAAGGAAAAAAGAACAAAATAAAGGAAATTTTATTCTACGCATAAATTGAAAGAGATCTACACTACAACAAAAAGTAAAAGTGTGTAAATAAAAGAGAACTAATTAACAAACATTGCATAAATAAAAATGAAATTACATGAAAAATGGCTAAGTAGCCATGGAAATAAAAGAGAGCTTTGATCCTCCAAACTACACTAACTAAAATAAAGGATAAAAGAGAGGATCTTTACATTAACATAAAGGGAGTATTGAAACAAGTTCTAAAGCCTAACACCCTAATCACTTTTGTTGGGAACTACCAAAAAATAACCATTTCATGAAGCTTCTAATCTTGTCATTATCCACTAATCAATCATGTAGAATGCAAGAAGCCTTTTTTCGTCTCATCCACTTTGTGCATTAGTCTCTAATATGAAGCCTTAAGAGTATATGGGTGGGGTCCTCCACTTTCCATAGAATGAATTAATTCTTTCCCTCCTCTTGTGTAGATGCATGCTATTCTTCATATCTTTATGTGTACACATCATTTTTGCTCCAAAATTTCTACAAGGGACAACTAGAGGGAACAAGTAAATGATATCACAAATTAAAACATTCACAATTTACCGTTTTATCCCAATATGGAGAAGAATGCATGATAATTTAAAAATTTGCATTTTTGGTTAAAACATATAAAAATCGCCCAATATGTTATTTATTTAATTAAAACAAGATTAAATGTTTGAATATAAATACGCAAATTTACGTGCACATCAAATACCCTCACACTTATATTTTTATTCGTCCTCGAATAAAGAAAAAAACAAAGATAAAACTGTTTTTGTAGGGAGCACGACTGTATTGAGTGTATACAACAAGCCGTTAAACCTCTGGGTGTCCCCAGTAGGACGAGTGTTGTCTCGTGAGGATTTTCAGCAAATACCATCCACAAAATCGAAATGTTAAATGCAAAAAATATTTACAAAATTCAAGGTTCGAAAATATTTACAAGATGAACGAAAGCTTTCAAAAGAATATTTACATAAGGATAATTTACTTTTAAATTTAACACGAGTGAGTTAGTACAAGTTTCGGTCGTGACTATGAAATTTTAGTCTGTTACTAATCAAAACTTCAAACAAAAGTCCGGTTATCGTTACAATCTCCTTTAGCTTGGTTATTTGATTGAAACATAGTGCTATCATGAAATGAATTCTATAATCGATTATCAACAATCGTAAAATGATATCTTTATTTCCTTTTGGTAAACAAATTAGGTCAAATAACTGAAGATAGTGCTTGGATTTCAAGTGCTTACTCTCTCTTTATTTTGAAAGATATTTACATTATTATTATTATTTACAAACACCTAAATGAAAAGACCAAGGGATAACACCCGTGAGATTTTGGAACAGAGCTTGGCGGATTGTGCAGACCGACGCTGACTTTGTCAACAAGATGTCGGTAATCTTTACGTGTCCAACTCATAAAATGAAACCAAGGTATCCTATCCATGCATTGCTTCGCAGACTGACGTTAGAGTTGGGACAGAGCTTGGTGAGTTTGCATAACAATGCTATATTTACAAGGAATGGTGGACACCGTTGGATTATATATATATATATATATTCTTTTCCCATTTCCTTATCTAATTTTTTTTAAAGAGCGAGAGTTAAGCGAGAATAAAAGATCTAAAATGTTATCGCAAGTAGTCTAAATCAACCATTCATTTAATCGGATTACAATTTAGAAAACATTTCATACTCATCACCTACGAATCTCCCTATATAGCAATTACACTAAATTTGCTCATAATTCAAACTTTTATTTCGTTATCCATTAAGGGAAGTGATTTTCTAAACATTTTAATTGTACGACCAAAATTGTATGTTTACTTCATCATTCCATTTTAAAAGTAAATAAAAAAACTTTTTTAATGAAAAAAGAAAATAATTTTTTTATGCAAAACTAAAATATATATGGAATTCCTCCCATACTTGATTTAGACTGTGACCCCACAGTCAAGCCAGTTGGAAGGAGAAAAGAACATGAAAATTTGAAGAAAAGAATTTTTTTACCTATATTTACAAAAAAAAACAATTATTATTTACACTACATGAGAAAATATATTGACAAGAAGTAAATGAAAAGGTCTTCTAAAGACCAATTCATTTGTCTCTTCAAGTATGAGAGGCACAAATTAAGCTTAAAAAACCAAATCATAAAAGATTTTGAAATTAAACATTTGTTTGGAAAAATGAATGTCTTTTTTATTAAATATCGAATGAGTTGGTTTGTTTTTGGGGTATATTGAATAAATGGTTGAAATTCGTGTTTAAATTCACTAATTTGAATTTCAAATTCATCATTGAAAATTTCTCTCGAATTATTGATTTCAAAATCAAAAAGGTGATTCAAATCTACCCATTTAGGATTTGACAACTCATGTTTGAAAAAACCGAAGAATTTGTGTTCATGAAATTCGTCTTCCTTTGAATTATTTACAACTTTATTGCTTATATCATTTTCAAAGTCCAAAGTTGTTGTTTGAAATTCGTTATTTTCGAAAAAAGGAAGATTGAATTTTAAGTTTTGTTCCACACTGTCAAATGAATTAAAATCCAAATCAATTACCGTAGTTTCAACAATTTCGTTAAGATTGTCATTTTCTATTTCAAAATACGTTATTTGAAAATCGTCGAGTTTGGTAAAAGATGGATTATTATTTGACTCGTCACATGTTAGGATTTGATTTTGTTTCTCATGAAAATTCAAGTATGTTTCATACAACAAATCCGTGTAATTATCATGAATTTCATTCATTTGCTCAACATAATCAGATTTATAACTATTTACTTGAGAATTTTGAATTTGGAATTGTTGAGAAAAAAGTTTTCATTTACATCACAATTGAAATTATTTTCATTACCAAAATTATTTGAAAATTGATTCTCATTTACATTTTGAATTTGAAATTCATTTTGGAGTTCGAAATTGAATTGGCAAGGGTTATGATCAAAATCATTTGAATTTCAAATTGAATTTTGATTATTCTGAAAACTTTGACTTGAACTGTTGCACAAGTATGAATTCCACCATTCATCCATTCTTTGACTTTGTTCAAGTAAAGATTCAATACTTGTTTCCAAAGTTTAGGGTTGATCATTATTTTGAAAATTTTGTGGTGCAAAATCCAAATTGTTTATGCAATAGTTGTTTTTAAAATGTCCATATGAATTTGGTGTAAAATTATATGGATTATATTGATTTTCACAACTATCGTAAAATTCTTATGAGTATGGAAATTGAGGCATTTTCAAGAAAATGAAGTTTTATTTTATTTTATTTTTATATTTTTGGGTTTTAAAAGTGAAAAGGAAATATTCCCTCTAGTTCAAATTACATGACTTTCTAAAGTTTGAAACATTTTGCAAAATATATGACATTTTGAAACAAAACAACACCTTATTCTCCATTTTAACCTTTTTGAAAATGCTACTCATTAATAAGTACTGCTATCTTTTAGTTTCAATGCACCAATGGTAAATAAAAGGTGCATGGATTGTGCGTACTTTGATGAAGAATAAAAGTGCATTTAATAACATGTTGAAGGATGACTATGTCATTTTTTAGTTCTCTTAATATGCATGAAATTTTCCAAATCTTCATTTATTTTGAACCGGAGTGAGTAGATATTTACAAAAGAAAATCATTTTTCAATTTTTTTTTTGAATTTTGGATTTTTTTTTTGCTTTTTTTATATATGCATGAACCTAATGCAACTATATGAATGTAACTTATTTACAAATTTCTAAAATTATGTAATGACGGTTAGATTAATTTCAAAAAAAGATTTCTCAGCCAGTTAATGGACATGAGTTATTAGTGCATCAGGAATCACCCTAGCAATGGAACCGAAGGTTTAAGTACCTTTAGAGGAACAACCGTTAAAATATTTACGAATTACCGTAATATTTATAAACAGTTATTACTCTGTCCTAGTCTAGACAACAAAAAATAATTCGTTAGAAATAAACCAATTTGTCAAAAGATAACGGTGTCCTTAGAAAATAAAAACAAAAATAAGATGAATGCAAAACAGAAATTAAACGTGAATTACAATGCAACTAAGAATGAATTTTTATTTTTATTTTGGATTTTTTGGTGAATGCAAATGCAAGCAAACAACAATGCAATGAAAATAAAAACAAGGGTAAGAATACGATACCAGAGCGTGAAGTTTTTTATTAGTAAATTTATTTTATGCGACGACTTTTTTAAGCAAACAAGCGAAGCATAGAAGAATTTTTTTTTTTTTTTTTTTTTTTTTTTTTTTGCAGCTTGGGAAGATAACCAAGGCAAGTATATTCACAAGAGAAAACTGAAAATCAGTAAAACAAACACACATTCAAACACATACGTCCGAAGAATTCTAAAAACAGAGCTCTAAAACCATAAGGAAGCAACTAATTTTTTTAATATCGTGAGGATTTTTTTAAATGTATATAAACAAAGGAAATACTAAAATTGAGCCCACATCCCTCAAATTAAGCCAAGCCAGGCCCTATAAGAAATATTTTTATATGACACCTAAACCAACTTATTCATAAAAAAAGCCAACCTATAGTCTCTTTTTTTTTTTTCAAAATTTTCGAAACAATATCAAATTAATCCAAAACAAAAATTTCTTGAAATCTAGGGGACGTGGATTTTGGTCACGATTCAGAAAAGGGTAGTTTTGTGGTTTAAATTGTAGGGAAACGTCTGCTGAAGGTGGTGCGATTTCGTGGGCTTCGAGTCGATTGAGGGTTTTCTATTTTGGCTTTGGGGAAGAAGGTGAGGCAGTCGTAGGTTGATTTTTACTGGTGTTTGTAGAGGATTGTGCTATGTTTTGGGGCTTGGTTAGCTGAATTGTGATCGCTGACTTGGTTCATAGATTGTGATGAAGGTCATGGTGATGTCGAGATTAATGGCAGCGGAAGCCACCTCAACTCACACAACCCAGTCTAGTGCAGAAAATGAACAAGACAGCAAAACAAAGAGAACACCATGGTTTTAACGAGGTTCAGCTGTAATGCCTATGTCCTCGGGCAAAGAGAGTGATTTTATTACCTCACAATGGAGAACAAAAAGAACTCATACACAGTTTTTTAAAACACTCAACTCACAATTTCAGTTTTTCAGTTTTGTGTGGCGGCTGCTCTCTCTTTTTAAACCCTCACAAATGGTACGATATATATATAGTATGGATACAACAGGTAAGAGGCCCACAAAGCACTCACATAATAATAAACTGAAAATGCACGTGACTGCAGGAAAAATGCAGCATACTTCACAATTCTCCACCTCGGATCATGCACAAAAAGCATGAGACGATCACACACAAAATACTCTGATTGCCACATATCCAGCTGCACCACCAAAGTAGTTGCCTACATACCCAAAGGATCAAGCTGTCGTAGTTCATCTTAGTGTCTCGCAAGCGAGACTTCACAATGTTCCGAAGAACCTCCACCCATCGGGATATCATACATCAAATATACAAAACATTAATCTAGTCAAGACAATGCTTGAACTTGATATTAGGAACCACTTTAGTCAACATGTCTGCGGGATTCTGTTTTGTACCAATCTTCACTAAGAGAATATGACCCTCACCTAATATTTCTCTGATGAAATGATAACGCACATCAATGTGCTTTGTTCGGGCATGATGAACTTGATTCTTTGCTAGGCGGATGGCACTCATACTATCAAAATACACAGGAAGTTGATCTTGCACCACTCCCAAATCATCCAACAAGCCTCGTATCCATATAGCTTTTTTTGAAAGCTTCAGTCACTGCCATATACTCTGCCTCGGTAGTAGATAGAGCCACTGTGGACTACAGAATAGACCTCCAACATCTAGAACCTCCTTCCACGGTAAACACATACCCTGTAGTAGAGCGTCTCTTATCAAAATCACCAGCATAATCTGAGTCTACGTATGTGACGGCCCGCCACGCACTAGCCGGCATTTCCCATGAAAGTGCGCTGTGTCGATGTCCAACCAGCACGGAACGGTCGCAAAAAAAAAGGGAAGGAAAAGAAATTTAACAGTCGACTAACAGAAAACTTGTAGGATGTCCCACAACGCATGGAATAAAATATAATAATAACATATTTTGACATAAAACAGGCGAGACAGTGCATAAGCTGAAAACTAAACATCATAGCAGCGAAAAATCCAAATACACCTTATGCTCCACGTCATCATTATTACAACTTTTGAAAACTGTCTCTAAAGCCAATAAGGAAGGTACACTACTAACACCCAAAGTAGTGACCAGCAGCGACACAGGGAGAATGTATATAGAGAATCAACCATAAACATCAAAACAACAATTTAATGTGTCAATATGGATCAACATACCCAAAAACCCATATTTCCCTTAATCATGTTTAAGCATAACTAATGATATGATTAGCAAAACTTAATCAAATTAACCAAATTTTCTAACAGAGGCCTAAAACAATATTTCGAAATTTATAAAAAAAATTCTAGAATTTAATCATGTTTAAATTCGCTAATTAACACTAACCAGTCCTAATTAGCCATAACTAGTGTAAAAAGGTGCTAATCACTCACCTTAGCCACAAACAAACTATAGATCTGAAATAATATCTAATATAGATCCAATCTCTATGCGTTCTAGCACCTCTATTCCAAATTCAATGCTAATTCGCCTTGGTTTGATGTAGATTATGCTAATACTTGATTAAATGGTGACTAGGAGGTGTTTTAGATGTTGGAGGCCATTGCTAGGTTGAGAGGAATGATAAGTGGCGGCTAAAAAAATATGTGAAAAGGATGTTCTCTAAATCCTAGCAGCCCTTAAATACTCCAAATTCCGAAATCCCCCAGTGGGCCTAGCTGATAATTACCCAATTAAGCCTGGTTAAGCTGTTTTTCACCTTCTAAACCTTGTTTCAGCCATATCTCCCAAACGGTAAGTCCGTTTGGCTAATGTGACCCCTCTACGGAAAGGTAAACCATCATCTGAATCTAATGAAAGTGGTTTTAGATCAAAACTCCTTTCTAATCAAAAGTTAGGGCCGAAACAAGATCAGCTAGGGGAAAAACGGTCATTTAAAAATTGGCAAAAATCACGAACATGGGAAATGACCCCAATAGTTGTCCCCTAATGTCACATGACCATACGACTCTTTACGAGAAATAAATAAATATTCTACGATCCTGCGATGCGTAGAATGCGGGTCGTTACAACATAACCAACACATAGATGACTGTTGTTCATATCCCTCACAAATTCTAAACTAGCATCAATAGTTCCCAAAAGATATCTCAAAATCCATTTGACAGCATTCCAATGCTCTTTTCCAGGAGTATGCATATAACGACTGACCATACTCACAGCATGTGAAATATCCGGTCGTGTACAAACCATTGCAGACATAAGACTTTCAACAGCATTAGCATAAGGCACATGTGCCATAAACTGAATCTCATCATCAGAGGAAGGACACATAGTTGCATTCAGATTAAAATGAGCAGCAAGAGGAGTACTTACCGATTTGGTTTCTTTATAAATTCCAAATTTCCTTAATACCTTCTTCAAATATGTCTTTTGAGATAAACACACCTTGCCCTTCATTCTATCTCTCTGAATCTCCATGCCAAGAATCTTCTTCGCATCTCCAAGATCTGTCATTTCAAATTCAGCTGACAACTTACATTTCAGCTTTTCAATCTCAGACTTGCCAATAGATGCAATCAACATATCATCTACATACAAAAGCAAATAAATGAAAGAACCATCACTCAGCTTCTTCAGATATACACAGCGATCATGGTGGCTTCTGGCGTACGCTTGGCCTAACATAAAACGATCAAATCGTTTATACCACTGTCTCGGAGACTGTTTTAGTCCATACAACGATTTTTTCAACTTACACACCAGATCCTCTTCACCGAGATATTTGAATCCACTTGGTTGAGTCATATAGATCTCCTTATCTAGATCTACCTGTAAGAATGCTATTTTTACATCCATCTGAACCAGATTCAAGTCATACTGAGCTACCAAGGCTAACAAGATACGAATAAAGGAGTGCTTCACAATTGGAGAGAATACTTCATTGTAGTCAATTCCCTCCTTTTGGGCATAGCCTTTTGCGACTAGCCTTGCCTTGTAGCGAATCTCATTTTTCTTCACTCGTTTCTTAGCATATACCCACTTGCATCCAATTGCTTTCTTGTCCTTCGGGAGCTTGATAAGAACCCAGGTGTCATTCTTTTGAAGAGATGTCATTTCTTCACCCATAGCCTCTTTCCATTTTTCACACTCAATGCTATGAATAGCTTGTGTGTATGTCTCGGGAATGCCTTCATCAATAACTGGTAAAGCATAAGTTACACAATCTCGAAACCAACCTGGTTTCTTGATATCCCTTTTCGGTCTGCTAGAAGCAATTGACTTTGGAACACTCCTCTCAACCTCTGTTCTATTTCCAACCCATCTTTTGAATCATCAGCATTTCCCCGGTCAACCGTAAATTCATCTGTTTCAACAACTGAACCTGTCACCTCTTCAGAAGCAGGTCCCACTGGTATAGTTTCATCTGGGATTTGTGTAACAATATCAAACCTCACACGCTGCAGATTCTCACAATTACTGCTCTCATTCTCCACCTGATGAGAATCCTTAGGCTTTAGCATAGCAGCCTTATTAAACGTAACATCCCTACTTATATTCATTTTCTTAGTAACTGGATTCCAGAGTTTGAACCCTTTGACTCTAGTCTTCATGCCAACAAATATTGCCTCAACAACACGAACTTCAAGCTTATTGTCTTTCACATGATACTAAGAAGGACAACCAAATACATGAATCAACTCATAGTCATAAGCAGGCTTACCATACTAGAATTCCATTGGTGTTTTTCCTCCTAATGCAAATGAAGGCAACCAATTGATGAGAAAACATGCATAAGTAACAGCTTCAGCCCAGAATGCTTTGCCTAATCCAGAATTAGACAACATACATCGTACTCTCTCTAGCAGTGTACGATTCATCCTTTCTGCAACTCCATTCTACTGTGGTGTTTCTCTAGCTGTGAAGTGTCTCTTGATTCCCTCATCTTGACATACTTTATGAAATGGATCACTTGTGTACTCTCCACCATTGTATGAACGAAGCACTTTGAGTTTTCTACCCGTTTGAGTTTCAACTGCTTTCTTCCATCTCACAAATATTTCCAGAACATCACTTTTTTGTCTCATGACATACACCCATACACGCCTAGAATAGTCATCAATAAAAGAGACAAACTAATGCTTACCTCCCAAAGAAGCATTTTTGGAAGGACCCCACACATTCAAATGAACATAACCTAGAACACCACTAGATTTATGGATTCCCTTACCAAAGCAAGATCTTGTCTTCTTTCCTTTTACACAATGTTCACAGAAACCTAACTTACAGACAACAGCCTCTTTCAACAGATTTTGCTGAATCAAAGCATTCAAAGATTTCTCACCTAGATGTGCAAGCCTTATGTGCCATAGCATTGCAGATTCCTTAGCAGCAACTTCAATCTACTTAGCTGTAGCTACATCCCCAGTCACTGTTCTTCCATTTAATTAGTACAAGTTGTGATGATGTGTACCTTTCATAAAACCATAGCTCCAGAAATCACCTTCATAACTCCTTTTTGGCCATCAAGTCTTAATCCTTAGATTCAAGCATTCCTAAAGATATCAAATTCTTCTTCATACTTGGCACGCACCTCACATTTTTCGGTTCTCTAACCATGCCATCATGCAGTTTCAGGCGAATACTCCGATTCCCACAATGCTACAAGAATTGTGATTTCCCATCAATACTTCGCCCTCAAACTTCGTAAAATTTGAAAACCATTCTCTATTTGGAGTCACATGAAAGGTAGCACCTGAATCAAGTATCCACTCATCATCTTTGCCTTAGAGTTAGATGGTACCATGATTAAAGAGAAATCTGACTCATTCCCTGTGTCTTAGTTGGACTGGACTACATTTGCTACACTTTTGCCTTTTTTGTCCCGCTCCTTGACCTGAGGACAATCCTTAGCCCAATGACCTTTTTCATGACACCTAGCACATTCATCCTTAGCCAAACGCCCTTTTGTTTTCGAGTATCCTTTACTCTTATTAGGATGTTGGCCAACATTTTTCT
The DNA here is from genome assembly GCA_030737875.1 of Allium sativum. Classification (NCBI taxonomy): domain Eukaryota; kingdom Viridiplantae; phylum Streptophyta; class Magnoliopsida; order Asparagales; family Amaryllidaceae; genus Allium; species Allium sativum. Next base: position 249,386,685 of record CM060922.1, on the reverse strand, counting down.
TATGGTCTGATTTTCTGCCTCTCACTAAAAGAGCATCACCACTATCTTCTCTGGAGATATCATCTCTATCCATCTTTCGGAATTCTTCACTGCGTAATGATGTAGCGACTTCATCATAAATCAGCTTGTCTTTGCCTTGAATTAACGACTTAATCACGGGTTCATATTTCTTCGGAAGAGAATTCACTAAGCACAAAGCTTTCTCCTCATCTGGAATGATCTCATCATAATTAACCAACTCCGTAAGGAGTTTGTTAAAGGAATCCAAATCTTCAGTCAGTGTTGCACCCTTCTTCATATTGAACCGATAAAAATTTCTTTTTAGACTAGTTCGTTTTGCCACATTCTTCAAAAGGTACTTCGCTTCAAGTTTTTCCTGATAATTCTTTCGGCGAGGTCTCATGTTGATAGTTCACTCTGATATCTGCTTCCATGCAACCCCTGAACGTAGCTAAACAAAGCCTTTGATTCTTTTCCTACTGTTTGTCTGACCATTCTTCAGGTTTCTCTATTCTCAAACAAGGTTCCAAATCCAAATGTTCAAGAGCATCAGACACATCTGTTCTCCACAAACCAAAGTTATTGTTTCCATTAAATTTATCTGCATCCAACCTTTCTCTGTGATACACTATTTTTTCATATTGATTAGATTCACTCATTTTCGCAACATAAGAAACTTACACAAGAGAAACAAACACAAATGCAAAACTGGCTTCACAGGAATTTCATCGAACACCTTCTGTGCACTAAACTGAACATACAAATCCAAAGATTGCAACAACAAGCTCTGATACCAATTGTCGAGACTAATGGCAGCGGAAGCCACCTCAACTCACACAGCCCAGTCTAGTGCAGAAAATGAACACGATAACAGAATAAAGAGAACACCAAGGTTTTAACGAGGTTCAGCTGTAAAGCCTACGTCCTCGGGAAAAGAGAGTGATTTTATTACCTCACAATGGAGAACAAAAAGAACTCATACATGGTTTTTTAAAACACTCAGCTCACAATTTTAGTTTTTCAGTTTTGTGTGGCAGCTGCTCTCTCTTCTCAAACCCTCACAAATGATACCATATACATACATATATATATATATATATATAGTATGGACACAACAGGTAAGAGGCCCACAAAGCACCCACATAATAATAAACTAAAAATTCACGTGACTGTAGGAAAAATGCGGCATACATCACAGGTGATAGGCGGTCGTCGGGTTTGCTTTGGTGCATGAGTGGTTTTGTCGTTTTTTTCCAAGAGCAGTGATGGAGTTATTATGGTATTGAAGGTTGTTGAAGAGGTAGTGGAGTGAAGTTTGAATATGGTAGAGATGAACTGATGGTTTGAAGTATTGATGAGGTGAAGTGAATTATGGAAGGATGCTGGGCTGTTGTGTTGGCGGTGATGATTTGGTCAGTCGGACGATAGTGAGTGAAGTAGTGGTGGACTGAGGGGTTGGTTTGCGTGTGGCAGAGATGAAGTGTGATAAAAACCGAGATGGTGTTAATTGGGGTGGATGAAATAGAAATGGTGGGAGTTTTCTGATGATGCAAGGAAAAAGATTCGTAGAGGGTGTTTGTTGAATATGGATGGATGTAGTGATGAACTCGCAGGTTTTTGGTTGTAGACGGAGTTGAAGAAGTTTGTGGTTTCTTTGTAGGTTTCTCTTCGGACAAAGGTTCAGAGGTAAATTTTGTGGTTTGTGTTTGGTGGGAAGGCTGTGTGATTTTGGCCGAAAATGTTATGTGAGGAGGAAGGTGGTTGAAATGTAGTGATGATGGTTATGAGGATGGGATGAACAGGGAGTATATGTGTGGTGTTTATATTGGTTTTCGGGATGATGATGTGAAAGGGGGAATGGTGTATGTCGATGTTGGATAGTGATACGGTCTAAATTGCAGGAGGGTTTGTATGAGATTTTAGTGGCAATTTGGTCTCAGGGATGGTGGAAGGTTGATGTCGGATGGTGTAATTTGAATTTTGTGAAGTTGGTGATGGTATTGAAGGAATGGAGGAGATGGGTGGAAATGCACAGAAGTTTGGAAACGAACAGAAGTTTAGTAATTGTTTTTTTAAACTAGAAAGTGTAGACAAAACATCTTGCAAAATATTTAGGTTGTGTTTGTATGGAAGTGAACAGAAGTTTGGAAATGCACAAAATTCTGTAAAACAATTTGAGGATGAAATGAAATGGCAGCTTGGTGAATGATGTTGTAATGTAAAGTGACAGTTTGTTAAAATGCAATGCAATGCAATACAATGCACTGAACTAAGTGAAATAAAAATTTATGCATAGGACATAGAATTGAAAACAGAGAGCGAAAACTGGTAATAACTCTTTTTTATTCAATGCAGAATGGAACCAAATGAGAAGTAATGAAGTACTGAAACACAAAACTAAATGCACAAGCACAAACAATATAATTCAATAAAAATGCAAAAACCACAATATTGAAAACTTCACAGGCAGAAAATGCAAGATTTAATGGACAATAAAATCACAATCTAACAAAAGTATGAAACTGAAATGTCCTTTTTTTGAAAAGTGAGAAGACTAAACTAACAAAAGAACTCAAAAACAAACAGTCATAAAATCAAAACAAAGCACAAAAACATAAAATGAAAGTGAACAAACATTAAATCTAAGAACAAACAACCCCCCTTTTTTCGAAAAGAGAAAAAAGAGATAAAACAAACAACTTTTTTTTAAAAACAATAACCCAAAGAAACAAGCTAAAAAGAGGCAACGAACACGACAAACACAATAGTTGAATGAACAACAAATACCAAAATACACACAACATTTTTTTTCTTCTTTTTTTTAAACAAAAGAGAACGCAAAATAAATATCAACACACAATGAAAGTGAACACACAAACAAACAAAAATCAAAAGAGCAAAAACAACAAACACACCATTTTTTTTAAGGATTAACAAAACAAAACACACAAGTATGAAAACAAGTGAAGAGACAAAATATAAATAGAACAAAATAAACACATATAATTTTTTTTGAAAGAAAGAAGAAACGCAACAAATAAGAAAATTAATTAGAAGAATAAAATCAAAATTAATTTTTCTTCCCGACAACGGCACAGAAAACTTGTTTGCAAATGGAATTTCTAGCGAATTAGAAAACCGTCAATGAAGTGTATAAACCGTGAGTGCACAGCATACACTTGTAGTACATGGCGAATACAGGTCGGTCCACAGAGAAAGAAAGAATTTTAGATTCTACCCAATCAAATTAAAACAACGTCGAGAGAGATGCTAGCTACAACTATAAATAAACTATATTAACAAACTAAGGTAGATAAAAATATAAGAGTTAAATATCAACTTAGAAGCAAATCTTCTTTCTAGATCATATAGTTCAACAAGCTATGAAATTATGATCTCTCTATTTTGGTCATTAGTGTGATTAGTTGATGTGTCTATCCTATGCATGACATATTTGTGCTATTAATTAGCCCAATATAAGCCATCAAACTTTAACACAACCACCAACCCACTTGTTTAACTCTCATGAAAATGACAAAAAGATGAGAATCAAATCTATTTTAAGCATGGCCTATTAACTATTATTTAAAATATAGGTCATCAAATTTCAATTTAAATAAGCCCTTCTTTGCCATAATTCATTAAGCACAAAAAGAGAACATAAATTCAAATTATTTTGAAGCTACATAATTAGAAAGCTTCACTACCCCTAAGTTGAAGGGGCTTAGCTTCTAATATTTGCTATCATATTAACAAAAGTAGATTTCAACATAAAAACAAAGGAAAAAGGAACAAAATAAAGGAAAATCTTTTCTATTTGCATAAAATGAAAGAGATCTACATTACAACAAGAAGTAAAAGCATGTAAATAAAACAGAAATAACTAACTAACATTGCATAAATGAAAATGAAATTACATGAAAATGGCTAAGTAGCCATGGAAATAAAATAGAACTTTGATCCTCCGAACTACACTAACTACATCAACATAAAAAGGGTATTTATACATGTTCTAAACACTAAAACCCTAATCACTTTTGTTGGGGACTACCAAAAATACCCATTTCATGATGCTTCTAACCTTGTCATTAGCCACTAATCAATCATGTAGAATGCATGAAATCTTTTTTGTCTCATCCACTTAGTGCATTAGTCTCTAATATGAAGCCATAAGATTAAGTGGGTGGGGTCCTCCACTTTCCATTGAATGAATATTTTTTTTTTTGAAACAGGAAAAAAGAGTATTGGCCCAAGGCCCAAATAAATGGGTAAAACCCATACACACTAAAACCAGAAATATGGTATACTAACCCTAGCCGCCACTATATCCAACCACAACACAAACCCTAACAAGCTTTAAAAATCACTCAATAATGGTGAGCTATTCAGGGAAAACATCTCCTCCGTCTTCAAGGCGGCTTCCAAACAATATCTTCGTTGATTTCCCTTCTCTTCTCACTGAATTCAGACTTGCGATTAACTTCGTAGTCTTTCAATTGAAAGTTCTGGTCTTCCATATAAAGATTCTAGAGCTCGATGTAGGTAGTAGAGTTCATTTCTTTTAGATTTGAACTTCTCATGCTCTCGAAGCTTCTCTTTAGACTTGATAAGCCACTGTTGCCCTCCAATGGACTTGCGAAGCTACTCTCGCCTTCTGACCAGACAGATAAGTGGTAGATCTGGTTATGCAGCTTGCTCTTATAGTGATTGTTCCCAATTCTATGCAAAAGTCTTAACTTTTCTTCTTCTTTTCTCTTTTCCATGAGTTTTCTACGATTTGGATCATTGCTGGAGTGTCCACCCTCTGTAATAGGTATTACCAAAGTATTACTATTTGATTTGTATAAAAAATCACGCACTAATGGACCGGAATAATGTCTACTTCCCTCAAAATGTTTTGGTTTGTAATTATAGATGGTGGATGCCCCAGGTAGGACGTCAGATCTAACCAAAACTTCATTTGGGTACACTGAGAAATTACTGGTAGAAAGATGATCTATGTTCCCTGCAATAGGTGCAATCAATGCATTATTATTATTACTTTTAGATCTAGAGAAGTTTAAATCACTAATAGCATGTTTACTCCCTTTGCAGTGATGAGGGCTATTAGCGTGGCAGAGATTACTTTCACCAGTGAGGAAATCAGAGCACTTTTTGTTAGGAAGCTGCTTGCCATTGAGTAAAAATTCTTCAACTTGCTTTTCTCCATCTACATTACTTTTATGAAATGCCTGATTGTGCAAGTTTTCTTTTCTAAATCTATTAGCTTTTTTCATGACAATATCACTATCATGAAGAATAGTATTCCAGGTCTGAGTGCAATTAATTTCTTTAACCATATGTAACCTCTAGTTTCTCTCTCTCTCCAAAGATAATAAATAGAAGCAGTTAGTAAAACACAAGCTCTATTAAATTTGGTGGATTTGGGCTTAAAAAATTTCAAAATATACGCAATACTACCTCTTATGTTCAAAGCAACATTAGTTTGATTGAAACCCAGAGTGCATTTGGCATTAATCCAAATGTACTTATAGTAATCACAATCAAAAAATAAATGATTGGAGCTTTCAACCTCTTTTTTACAAAGGAAACAAGTGTTTTCAGAGTCCTTATTCCATTTGCAACAATTTTCTCTAGTTGGGAGTTTATTTAAAAGAGCAAAGTAGGCACAGTGTGCCATTTTGGGACAATTTGATTTACACCAAATAATTTTATACCAATCAACTTCAACCTCTTTCCCTTGTAAAAACTCCCAAACTTTTTTAAAAGAGAATTTATCCTTAGAACTCAAAATCCAATTCCAATGATCTTTATAACAGCTCTAATCAATTTGGATATCCAAAATAGCATTTTTAAATATATGAGCTGCAGGGTTACTAAGAAAGCTCCAACAATTATTTAAAATAATATTTTGCACTTTGTCATTAACCCCCCCTAAAATATATAAATTGTTCCACACAAGAAGATTGATTAGTGATTTACCACTAATCCAAGGGACAAACCATAAACTGGTTTGGCTGCCATCTTTTATTTTTCTAAGTAAAAGATTTCTGCCGATATTCCTACAATCTAAAATATTTTTCCAAACATAGGAATGATGAATCTCTTTTTTGGAAAACCAAAAGTTATTATTTTTTGAATATTTAGCACTCATTCTTTTTTGCCCAAAGAGATTTACCATCCAAAATTTCCAAAACAATTTAAACTTGCAAACTTCAGCAATATCTCTAATATTTCTTATCCCTAGACCACCAAATTTTTTAGGCTTACACACTTTATCCCAAGCAACCTTGTGATGCTTGCCTCCCCATATAAAATTAGAAGAATTTTTTTTAATTTTATAAATGACACTAGCATGGATACTATGCGATTGAACCCAATACATGATCATAGCAGTGATGACATTGTGAGTAAGCTCTACTCTACCAGCCAGGGAGAGCAACTTACAAGACCACCCTTCAAGCTTACCCTGAATCATATCTAATAATCTAGTATAATCTCTATCATTAATCTGATTAATGCTTAATGGAATGCCAAGGTATTTAATAGGAAGTTTACCTTCTTTAAATTTTAAAAGGTGCAAAGTTTCTTCTTTAATTAAAACACCTTTGCTAAAATAAATTTTACTCTTAATAGGATTAACAGCTAGACCAACATGTTTATCCATGTTCTCCAAAATACTATAAATAGCACTCTTCATATCAGCTTTTAAAAACAGGAGCATATCATCAGCATATAACAAGTGAGTAATATGTGGCTTAACACTATTAATAGGCTTAATGTTCCCCTTTAGAACTTCAATTTCCATTTGCAATGAAAAATATTCCATAATAATATAAAATAAGTAGGGTGATAAAGGATTTCCCTGCCTTATTCCTCTATTGCTATGTATAAAGCCTTTAGGGAACCATTAACCATAACAGAATAAGTCACATTATTAATTCATTCTTTAATCAGAGCACAAAATTTATCATTAAACCCCATTTTCTGCATAATATAAATGATAAAATTGCTATTAATTTGATCAAATGCTTTATGTAGATCAATTTTGATACACATTAGATTACTATTCCTCATATTAAAATTCCTAATTAACTCATGAGCTAATAAAAAAATTTCAGAAAATAATCTACTAGGGATAAAGACACTCTGATTTTCAGATATAATGAACTTAAGAAAGCACTTTAACCTATTCAAAAGTAAGGAGGAAATAATTTTGTAAAAAAAATTGCAACAAGCAGTAGGTCTATACTCGTTAAGCCCAGAGGGATTCTCAACTTTAGGAATTAAAGTAAGAAATGTATGATTTGTGTTCTTTAGTATCTTACTAGAATTAAAAATTTCTTTAACTGAATTACACAAAACAGATTTCAATTCTTCCTAATGAGTTTTGTAAAATTTAGCACCAAATCCATCTGGGTTTGGACTTTTGTCATTATTAGCATTAAAAATAACATTTTTGATCTCTTTCTACCTAACAGGAGCTAATAAGATTTCAACGCTATTGTTGTTAATAGTAAACTGTAACAACCCGGAAAATCAGAACCAATTTAAAAATTTTATTTTGGCTATTTCAATGAATTTTGAATGGTAAAAATAATTTATTTTAAATAATAACGATTAGAAATTTATTTTAATCGAAGTTAGAACGAATATATGTATTTTAATTTTAAAAGGAATTAGAAATAGCACTGTAGTTTGAAAAGTCAAATCTAGACTTTGACTAAATGTACAGGATTCAAAATTAAACAGATTTTAGTGAAACAAAAATATCTTAATACGTTTAAAAATATAATTCCAACGAATCCGAAAAATCAAAATTTTATAGCGGGAATAAAAAGTTATGGCCAGTTGAATATTCAGAATAGTCACTATGGAATATAGTATAATTTGTAGCCCGTATAAAAGGGCCATTATACAAACGACCTCTGTTTTCGACGAAACCACTTTTGTCGAATCTGGAATGTCAAATTATTGCTATATTTAATTTTCCAGAATTTTTGGAATTAATTTGTGAGCGTAGTAAATTAAACTCTGATTTGATAATTTCTATTGAATTTGATCGACCGCCGTTAAAAAAGCCAATTTTCAAACGGTCTCCAAATTCGAAAAAATTAATTTTGTTAGGACCGTATCGTCAAAGCATAGTAGATTTATTTTTCGGGAATTTTCGGAGTCCGTATGTGGGCCCAATGAATTTAAATGTACGATCGAATTTATTAAACAAAGGATTTAAATTTTAAATTATAGAAATCAGGCCAAAAACAATCATTTGGGCTGACGGGACCTAGCCCATTAGTTCCAAAACAGGGATAATTAGGTCGAAACAACTCTTGTTGGACAGAAATTTGAGTTGTTACGAATTTACAGATTTATTTGTAAAAATTAGAAATAAAATATTATAAAAATCCCTTTTGTCTTCTTCCTAAAACCCTAATATCCCTGTAGCCGCCGCCTACTCCATTTCAATGGCCAATACCGCTCCATTTTTCCTTCATTAAAATTACGCGATCCGTACAAAAAAATCCATCAGTTCTTTTGACAATATCGTAGAGATTCTCCTCCTCTACAATTCCATACGGATTGATCCTCCTGCGGTGGCAAGTACTCCGAGAACTGACGCCCCGAAAGCCACGCCGTTCGCAGCGCCGCACCCCCTTATTGCGATCGAGTTGGCCAGAGGCAGGGCCCCCTGCGTGCGCCTCCCCGTGCCCTTCGTCATGGTGGCATCTGATCATCCTCTGGTGTATTGGTCGATGAGAAATCTGGTGCCCTAGGATCGAACCATTCTGAAACAACGACGGCCTTGAATTTGTAAAGGAAGAAGAAGGATATTTCCCCTTTTTTATTTTATTAATTTAATTTAAAAATGTTATCAATGTAAATTAAATCGTATCTGACTCATACGAATTCGGAATCGAAAAATTTCAGATCTATTACAATCGTGAGCTCAAGATCTACACTGCTAGACTGATTGGAACTGGTTTAGAGCAGATCGAAATTTGGACAAAAATCCAATTTTGAATAATTTAGAATCAAGCCCAACAGTGAGAATTCTATTTTATTTTTATTTTTAACTTTTTTAAAAATAATTAGAATTAATCATGATTGTATTATCGTCTATCCGCTGTAAATTTCTACATGCTATGCTACGTGATATGATCTGTATGTGATGTGTTATGAAGATCTTTTATTTTGGGTGATATTGTGTTATAATTGAATTTGAAAAAAAATTTGAATCAAAACATTTTTATTATTTTTATTGAGTCAAAATATTCAACAAAAATGAAGTATCATATTTTTATTGGAATTATATTTGCAATAAAAATAAATCAAACATTTTAGTTAATTTTTGTTGAATCAAAAAATTCAACAAAAATGAAGCATCATTTTTATTTCATTTTGTTGGATTAAAATTTGCAATAAAAATGAGTAAAACATTTTGTTAATCTTTGTTGAATCAAAATATTCAACAAAAATGAAGTATCACCTTTATTTCATTTTGTTGAATCAACATTATCAACAAAAACGAATCATACATTTTTGTCACCTTGATTGAATTAAAATTTCCAATTAGAATGAAGTATCACATTTATTATATTTTGTTGTATCAAATTTATCAACAAAATTGAATCATACATTTTTGTCACTTTGATTGACTTAGAATCTTCAATCAAGATGAATATCACTTTTAATCATTTTTGTTAAATTAGAATTTTCAACAAAAATGAAATATACATTTATGTCATTTTGTTGAGTCAAAATTTTCAACAAAAATTAAATTATACATTTGTGTCTTTTTGTTGAATTAGAATTTTCAACAAAAATGAAAATATACATTTTTATGTCATTTTGTTGAACTAGAGTTTTCAACAAAATTATATTATACATTTGTGTTTTTATTGAATTAGAATTTTCAACAAAAAGAAAATATACATTTTTTATATACGTTTTGTTGAATTAGAATCATCAACAAAAATGAAATAACATTTTTTGTTATTTGTTTGAACTAAGATTTACAATCAAAGTGAAATATCACTTTTGTTATTTGATTGAATTAGAATTTTCCATCAAAATGAGATATCAAATTTTTTTCATTTTGTTGAATTAGAATTTTCAACAAAAGTGAAATATAAATTTCTATCATTTTATGGAATTAATATAAAAATAGAATTGTTCATGTTTTTAAAATAAGAACATGATTACATTAAAAAATTCACGTTTTTAATGTAATGTTAGAAACATAGAAAAGTATATGTTTTAAAGAAAAACATGATTTCATTAAAAATTCACATTTTAATGTCAAGAATGAAATTAGAGAAAAGTGTTCATTTTTTAAAATCAAAACATGTTTTACATTAAAAACACACATTTTAATGTAATATTAGAATTTAGTGGAAAGATTCATGTTTTAAAATCAAAATATGTTTTACATTAAAAACACACATTTTAATGTAATGTTAGAGTTTAGTGAAAAGATTCATGTTTAAAATAAAAACATGTTTTACATTAAAAATTCAATTTTAATGTAATAAATAGGAATATAGAAAAAGATTCACGTTTTAAAATGATAACTTGTTTTATATTACAAATTCACTTTTTAATGTAATAACAGAAGCTGGATAAATATGAATGTTTTAAAATAAAACATGTTTACGTTGAGAACTTTGTTTTCAATGAAATAAATAAATCATTAGAAAATGTACAATTTTTTTAAACAAAAGCATGTTAACATTAAAAATATCATTTTTATAAAAGAATGATTCATATAAAATTGTTCATGCTTAAATAAGAGTATTGAAACATTAAAATCATAATTCTAATGTAAAGTTTGAATATTGGAGATATTGACTAATTACATTTATATTAACATCGCATATTATATGCGTTGTTAAAATTACATTTATATTTACATCACATATATTAGAACTTATATGCGTTGTTATAATTACATTTATATTTACATCACATACATTAGAATTTATATGCGTTGTTAAAATTACATTTATATTTACATTGCATATATTAGAATTTATATGCGTTGTTAAAATTACGTTTATATTTACATGGCAAATATTAGAATTTATATGCATTGGTAAAATTACATTTATATTGCTTATATTAGAATTTATATGCGCTGTTAAAATTACATTTATATTTACATCGCATATATAAGAATTTATATGCGTTGTTAATATTATATTTATATTTACATCGCATATATTAGAATTTATATGCGTTGTTAAAATTACATTTATATTTAAATTGCATATATTAGAATTTATATGCATTGTTAAAATTACATTTATATTTACAATGCATATATTAGAATTTATATGCGTTGTTGAAATTACATTTATATTTACATCGCATATATTAGAATTTATATGCGTTGTTCAAATTACATTTATATTTACATCGCATATATTAGAATTTATATGCGTTGATAAAATTACATTTATATTTACATTGCATATATTAGGACCTATATGCGTTGTTAAAATTACATTTATATTTACATTGCATATATTAGGACTTATATGCATTGTTAAAACTACATTTTTATTTGCAATGCATATATTAGAATTTATATGCATAGTAAAATGATATTTATGTTTACATTGCATATATTAGGATTTATTTGCAAAGTTAACTTGTCATTGGTTCAATTTTCACGTAAATGAAATGTATTTTGTTTGGCAATACGTAGATATGATATGCCAACAAAAACATTCTTTTATTTGGCATACTAAAAACATTATTTTAATCATCGAATGGTTTATATTTATATAAAATTATATATATATATATATATATATATATATATATAAATTAAAATTTAACGACCGCGCGCAGTAATTCTCGTTTCACAATTGTAACTTTAAATGATTATATCGAAAGATCCGACCGTTGGATTTTCCCAAAACTGGAACCGTTAGGACCACTTTGGGAAGATCTTTCCAATGATATAAATTTTGTTAAATCCAACGGTTAGATTTCGAGATAAGTGTAAATCAAATTTTGATAAGAACTGCGCCAGGGCCGGCCATTGACCCGAAGCGTCATTAAATTAATTTAGCTATTTTTCTATAAATAAAAATAGCGATAAATCGTTATTAAATACCATTAACGATATGAAATGTTTTTAAACTATATATATGCGAGAATCATTTGAAAAGACCGAGTTCAATCTCATTTCAAATGATTATACAACGATTTAAATCCAAGATATTGAAGATGGGGATTGAAGATTGACGATCTTCACATCGAAAGGATAACTACTGATGTCTGGGATTGGTTAGCTCCCAGTAAAGGGTTAAAGTAGTAGTTGTATGGACGTACTTGTTGATTGTTTGGATATGCGAGCACCTCTCTTCCGTATTGGACATGGATGTGTGTTCGACTTTGGATTTCATTCCATGTAAATTGATTTCTATTTAATATATATTTATTGGTGGCGGAGAATTTATTCTCCTGCTTAACACCCTTCTCTGAGACGTATGAACTCATAGGTTATATATTGGTAGTTATCAATCGCATGGCATGAATTGTCAATGTCACATGCCAAAATGCAATTGATCGAGGCTTTTGTTGAAAAGCAGAGCCTTGTGGATGATGATCAAAGCATAGCCTATTTCGGCATAGCTTTGTGTATAACATTACTTCGCAAGCCTCACATCCCGATAAGAGTCAGAAACGGGACAAGGGAACGTAGGGAGTGCGCACGTTTCTTTCTAGCTAGAAGTGGTATCAGGGTTTTGCAAGCTCTGACATTTTACTTATGTGGTTGATGGAATGAGGCGTCTCGGATTGATTGGTCGATTGTGATCATTTTATAGGTCTAATACGATCAGGAAGCGTGTGTTCAGGCATAACTAATCCACTAAAGTATTTGTGGATCGGCCCTGCAGTATCCAAAGGTTGCCCGTAGGTGTGACCCTAAGACATTGCTAGAGTGTCTCGAATCAGTAAGGAGATCATCCCTAGCCTTGACTCATGATGGAAACCCAATTTGCAATACGATATTACGGTTTTGATTGTAAACCTTTGTATGGCGACATAGTATATGATAGCTATGCCATCTAGGATTGATACGTTTACTTTGAAGTATTTTTGAAACCTACTAGACACTAATTATAATATTAAAATATTATTTTCTACGTATCAAGCATTTTTTATCATTATAGGGCTAAACTTTATCCTCCGGTTTGTGTTGCATTATGTGACGGGACTTGAGTCTTATAATGATTTCATTTTCTAAAAAGGCATTGCGTTGTTTTTTTCAATAAAATATATTAAACATATGCACTGGCAATCCAATGGAATAAACCCGTTCCGCGTTAGCGGCGTGGTCCTGTGATTAGCCATATTGTTAGTTAAGAAAGATTTCTCATACCAATCCCATGATTGACTCGTAGTTTGTTTCACTTTGCAAACTCGGGTGCCCTCTTTCCACACGGGCAGCCAAATGACAGGTTTAGGTATGGACACATTCTGGATTGGAGCTTGCTTAAGGAAGAAGATGAAGAACCTTTTCCTTTTTATCTTTTTATTGCTACTTGAGACATTTAGACATTATTGATCTTTGATGTATTTGATGGAGTTGAGACTTATTTCTCTTTTTGTTGAGACTTCTATTTGCTAAGTTTATCCTGTTACTGCGTACTCTGATGTCTTTGATGTTATGTTGTGATGACATTATTATTTCTGCTGCAATGGGTTATGTGCTATGTTATTATCTGAGATCTGCTATTGTTATAATTATGTTATTCTCCTATGATTATCCTTACTTTCGTACTACGGAAGTTTGGGGTCGTCACAGTTGGTATCAGAGCTAAAGGTTAACCTTAGCTTCAGAGTATAACATTTTTAGAACAATTCATCTAGATAGATTCAGTAGTATTATAAGACGAGTAGCTCATTAGAGATAGGATTAGAATGTCCTAGAATGAGCACAGCAGAATAGCACATATTAATCAGTCATTACATCATTATCATCTTATAATATGTCTCTACTTTTAGCCTTTCCTTTAAAAGTTATCATTTCTGTTAGTCTGGCTCTTTCCTTGATGGTACATAACTAACTAGAAAATGAGCACGAGCTAGAGCCCGAGGCAGAGGTGGGGCTAGAGGCACAGCTAGAGATGAGACTCCCACGGCCCAAGGACAGCCCACTCCCGAGGCTATAAAACCACCTCCACCCCCGCAGCCGTTTGACTTGGATAAAATGTCCAAGAAGTTCAGAAATCTAAGGAGCATATCCTTTACCGGGCGAGAGACTGTGATTGAGGCACATGTATGGCTTAAGAACTGCAAGAAAATTTTAAGGGCCTGGAATTAAAAGATCAACGCAAGCGCTTTTTAGCTATGTGGCTTTTAAAAGATCAAGATGAAAATTGGTGGGATACAGTCAAAATTGGCAATAATGTGGCTGACATATCATGGGCCAGATTCAAAAAACTCGTCAACGATAAGTATATCCCTCTGCAGGAAGTAGAGCGACTCCATGATCAATTCGCCAATTTGCAGCAGGGAGAAATAACTATTTCAAAATATGTGCGGAAGTTCGAGGAACTCTCACGCTACACCCCAGAGCTAGTTCAAGAACCAGTGCAGAAGAACAAGAGATTTATCAATGGCCTATCCAAGAAATACCTGAACAGGGTCACTACTCACATCAAGCTTCCCTTTAATGAAGTAATCGAGATGGCTTGCCGCTATGAGGATAATGACAGGAATGCATAGCAGGAGCGTGAAAAAAATCATAATAACAACAAAAGAAAGCAAGCTGACAAGAAGGCAGAGTCGAGCGATTCTTCTACCGCCAAGCCCCAGGGGAAAAAGAAAAGAGACGAATCCAAGGAGAAATGCTTCAATTGCCAGAAGATGGGGCACTTTGACTATAAATGTCGAGTCGCGAAGAAACCTAGAAGGAATGAGTCTGGACCGAGTCAGAACCGCGGTCAGAATTCTCGAAGCACTTAGGAGTGCTTTAACTGCCATAAGATGGGGCACTTTATCAGAAATTGTCCTCTGTTGAAGAAATCTGAGGTAGCACATGTCTATGATGGAGCGGCTGTACCATCTTTAACCGAGAGAGCAGGTAAACCAGATGTTTTAGGAGGTGCTCTTAAGAACCTATTACAGTTTTGTTTGACACTGGTGCATCAAGCAGTTTCATATCAAGTGACACGATTAAAAAGCTAAAACTGAAACCAAGAAAATTAAAGAACCAGTTAGAGCCCATAGTCTGATACGAGGTTCACTTATTCTCGATCAGTATTGTAGAGTGCCTGTTTCTTATTCCTATTTCCAATTTCCTTTTAATTTGATCATCATGAATTTTTCCGGGTATGATACCATACTTGGAATGGATTGACTAACGAAGTATGAGGCTAAGGTACTATGCGTTGAAAGAGTAGTCAGAATTAAAACCAAATTTGGCCATATTATGGATATACCATGCCATGGCTCAGCCACAGATAGGAAAGAATTTTGGTCTTCTCCAGAAGTCACTCCTGCTTCTATTGAGGATATGTAACACCCCGTGATTCTGTAACGCTAAGATTCACAAATCAAGGCAGAATTAAAAGTTAAAATCAAAATCAAGGGAAACAGGCTGCGCCATTGCGTTCGTCTCGGAATTCTACATGAAAACGAGTCCGAGTTTGCGTAAATCGGAGTCCGTATGAGGAAGATATGGCCTCCAGAAGATTCAGCGAAGTTAAAATTTCAAAACAGGTCAAGTTCAAAATTCAAATCGGACCCAGATTGGGCTGGGCGGGAATTTTCCCGCCCAAGGCACCCAGGTCGACTGGGTAGTCGACCTGGGGGTCGACCCCCTGCTTTTTCCAACTTTCTGAACCTGGTTCGTTTCTCTGTATCTAGACGCCATTCTGACCAGATTCGTTGACTTCTACACTATTTAAACAGCCCTGGTCTTCTTCTCTATTCACAATTCTTTTCTATCCTTATGCTGCCTTTGAGAAATAAATAAGTGAGTAAAATAATATATATAAAATAAATCAAGACGAGGAAATGCTGCTAAAAGATTTTCAAGGAGAGGATCAAGTCATGCTAGGATTCAAGAGGAGGTTCAAACGATTTCAACGATTGTTTTTCTACGAATCATAGCAACGCCATCTTTCTATTCTAATCTAATCTCTGTAAGTTAGTTATTTTTAGATTTGAACATTTTTCTCTGTTCGTGACATGAAATTAAAGGAATAAAAGAATATTCCAAATCTCTCTCTCTCTCACTATTCGAATCAGTGCCTATACTCTTGGACCTAATCAAGAACTGTTATGATTCAAGGACAAATGAGACTGTGACTATGAAACTATGGACCTTAAAACCATATGCCTACAACTATGAACATTTTCCTATGACTATGAACATTGCCTATGACTATGGACATTGCCTATGACTATGAACATTGCCTATGACTGTGATTGTGACTATGAGGATTATTTCCTTGACTAAGCCTATGCCTTTGATTAGGAAATATAAACTATTGCCTATGACATAACAAGGACATCTGTGATTAAACACCTGTGATTCATGACTAGGAAAGTGTTGCTTAAGTTTTGTGACTATGAAATTGGGTCTAAACCTGATTATCTGTTCTGTCTATTCTTGGTTATCTTTGGTTTTAGACCTTGGGAATTTACCTATTAAGTTAGGTCTACCCATGTTCTTGAACCTACGTCTCTATTCTGTCTATTCTTGGTTTTCTTTGGTATTAGACCTTTGGAAATTACCTATTAAGTTAGGTCTACCCAAGTTCTTGAGCCGACATCGTTATTCGACCCTTTTTATGCCAGTTAGTATGTCTATCTTTTGCATAGCATCTTTGGTTCATTCCCTATTTTCTACGAACCTAGCTTTATTTATAATCTAGACTGAATCACGATTATACGAACGGTGGAAATGCGATTTGGGCAAAATATGAAATTTACTAAAAACATAGTTTAACTTGGAATTGGCATAAATTGGGAACATGTATTATGGCATGTTCATAGAAGTGCAATTTGGATAAATTTGACATGAATTATAAGATGTGTAATTTGAATCTAGTATTGACGTGTAAATCTAGCATTTACATGAATAGTGAACTAGAGTAATAAGTCTAGTTTGACGTGAATTAGAATGTTGAATCGGAATTGGATTAGCTAATTTAGCACGGTAAGTATATTGGCATAAATGTGAAATTGGCCATAATTGGGAATAACTGTCAGGTTTAGCAAAATCATGGTTAGTGACACTTAATTTGGTATAGTTTACATACCAAAAGGGCATAAATATGATATAGAGGGGAGAATGGGCCATAAGAATAAATGTTGACAATTCACATTAAAAGAGTAATTAGGAAATAAGTAAATTAGGAATAATTTACTTATAGAATTTGGCCTGAATGAGGAAATGTAAATTTAGACAAATTAAAGGTTTATTAACGACATCTCTTTTAATGACACACCAGAAAGTTTTAGGGTGACAGAGAGGATAGTGTCAAGGCTTGGGTTTGGAAAATACAAGTTTCCTGCTCTCCCTGGCTATCCCTAACTGATCCGACGAACAGGATGGTTACTTTCAAAACTTGATTTGAAAATAAATTGAAACCCTTTGAACTTAGAAAACACGAATATGCCTAACCCGAGGTTAGACTGAGTTGCGATGTAAACCTACTCGGAACCAACCGGCACATCCAGTATTCGCAACAATATCTGTCTAATGTGAGTGGTCGCGGCTTTAATTTATTTAGTTAAAGCTAGAACAAGAAAGGTAGGGTTAAGTTAACTAAGACACTTAACCAGTTCAACGTGATAACTAAACTGATGGGTGGGGTTAGGTTCAGATTGACACTTAACACAGTTAAGCTAGAATGGGAGGGCTAGGTCCATAGAAACACTTAACCAAATTCAAGGTAGCAAGACAAGATTTGTAGAGGTTAAGTAACTAAGGAAACACTTAGCCAAATTAACATGTTAACTAGTCTAGAAGGTGGGGTTAAATAAAGTTAATACATTTAGCCAAATTAACATGTTAACTAGACTAGAGGTTGGGGTTAAGTAAGATTTAATACACTTAGTCAATTTGATATGATAGCTGGGCTAGACTGTAGGGTTAAGTAAACTTGAACACTTAACCATCAGATTGTGATGAAGGAATAGGGTTAAGTCTAGAGCATGAAGGGATAATACTTAACCATTAATAACATGCTAGTTAAAACAGACGGCCAGGGTTAAGTTAAAAAGGAGCACTTAACCAATACAGGATGAATGGGTAGGGTTAAGTAATAAGAAATACTTAACCAATATAACTTGGTTTGTGGTGGGGTTAAGTCAACATGAATTACCGATAACACTTAACCAGTTTAACAGGATAAATGAAGAGGGTTAAGTTAGCTTGAATTGACTAATGACACTTAACCAATCCAAAGTGACAAGAAAGGAACTAAGTAGTAAAACTTAGTTAAGAAAACAACGATTTTGGGAACTAAGAGGTAAATCTTAGTTAGTAAAACTAAGTAGTAATTCTTAGTATAACACGGGAAGGAGCGAATGTCCGTCTGAGTAAAAAGGAGGCTCCAACGAATTGGGTTACGAAGCCCGAGGCTTTGAGGGGACGTGAGTGTACTCTTGGTATCCCACTGTGAGCCTGCAGATGATCCTTCTGGGCTCACAGAGGTTAAGGTCTGCGTAGAAGAACCAGGGGTATGCCTTTGTTGCAATATATGGCAACCTAAAGACTAGGATGGACCGACGTGATTCAGCGAGAAAACGGTAGCCTTGTGATAGCAACTCGTCGTCTACCATCCATCTTGAGTCAATCGAGATACGTGAAGCGGAAAGGTGGAGAACTCCAAAAGACCATATACTTGCTATCTAGTTATGGGTGAGGATGGCCATAGGATAGAGGGGCACCGGGGGCCGGCGTATAGTTCTCATTTTACAAGGCGTGTCTTTCATTAGTTGAGGGAGGGGTCAAGTGGGACCATAGCCACTGGAATAAAAACAGACCTTAGCATCTGCATCGGCAGATATCTGAAAGCTCCCGACCGAGTTCTGTATTCCTTGATTTGCCCTGACACAGGACTCGTGTCGCACATTACAGGACATGTGCATCTAGATAAGCGATAACGATTCGCGATACATGCGCGGGGAAGTATAGGAACATATACCACTCTAGGTAGTGTGTCCTAGACTTGGGGGCATCGTTTGACAGGTAGCATAATTCCTTGTTGAACTAGGTGGCATAAATCCTGAATCCGAGAAGCGTTCAGCAGACAGCGTAAACTCTAGTTGAATCTAGAAGGCACCTGGTAGAAAACCCTAGATTAAATCTAGGTAACAAATATATAAATGGATGCCTGAAGGCGATGGAAAATACAGGGATTGGGATCACGTCAGCGTTACGAGTTGGGACATTAGTTAGGTGGTGCAGAGATAATAGAAATCCGTATAACAAGAAAATGGCGAAGCGGCGAAAGTATTAGAGAACATCCAGTTTATCTTATCTTAGCATATCTTGTGTTGATCTTGTCTAATCTTGCTGACCCTATCATCATGGTGTTATCTTGTATTCAGTTAATTCATGTCGTTTTGTTTTCCATGTTCACATGCTAGAAGTTACTGAACTTACTCAGGCTTTATGTCTGACTCTGTTTTTCTTTCTTCTTCTTTTCTTCCGTTCCCCCCAGGTAGTAAAGGAGGGAATAGTATAGCTCAGGTTAAGTTGGACTGTCACTCTTTCCCAGCTTGAAGATTTATCGAAGTTTGCTTGGATTCTCTTATCAGATGCTATGGATGGCTCTTGCTAAAATTGGGGAATATAAATGTTGTTTTATGCTTCTTTATTTTGTAAGACAGATGATACTCTGATATTGTAAAGAAATCATTGTACAAACTATTTTATCAATAAAGCAAAGTTTTATTTTCCGTTGTTTAATTTCTGTCTGTCTTGTAATTTATCTGCATCTTTTACCCTAAATGCTCCACAGAACTTAGTGCATTCCCTTTGTGAGTGACACTAACGGATGTGGGGTGCTACACGTGGTATCAGAGCTGAAGGTTACCAGATCAGATAAAGGATTTGAAAAATTATTTTCAAAACGGTTTTTAAAGAAGCATTTTCAAGAAAAGATTTGTTTTAAAGACATATTCCCCAAAGCCATACACACTATCTTCTCTTCCTCTGTTTAAATTCTTGTCTCGAGTCTCGGAGGCTCCTAGCTTTCTGGGAGGTAACCTCATCGAAGGGCAAAGTAGTGCCCGGCTTCCATCCATAGCCGTAGTTGTTTCATCTACGGGCAGTTGTCTTTCAAAGTTTATAGGGTTTTCCGGACGATGGAGGTAGCTTTCGAGAGATTTGTCAACATGACTACACACGGAAGGGGATGAGGAGTTTGGCAAAGGAGCAGAACCCTAGAATGAGGAATTCATGGATGTAGACTTAGCTCACAAAGAAGAAAGGAATTATAAAACCTAAGACAAGAGTAAGTATCTTTACTAGGGTATGATAGGGCATAGAATTAAGGATAAGGGCAAGGACGAGGATGAGATTTTCAGAAGGACAAGTACATGCTTTCGCCACCAAGCGTACCTAGGAGAAAGGTAGTCCGGTTGGAAGAGTCTAGTTTTATGTTCGTGCTATTTCCTTAGGTTCTAGCACTTCACATTTGTTCATATCCACTTCCATAGTTGGGTCTCTGCACCATAGTACTTGTATAGTAGAAAGATCCCGCTAGAGTCTCAAATCCAATTGGTGGTCCGACCAGTTTATTTTTGGTTAGTAGGGATTTGAGAATAGCTATCGAGTTTGCTTATATCATCTCACGTAGATCGTCTAAATTCGGGGGAGATATTCCTTGGGTGCTTGTATGATATTGGTTTAGGCCTTTGGGGCTTATACTTGAGGAATGTCGAGTTCGGTTTGGATGGTTTGCGGGAGAGATGAATAGTTGTGGCAGGCACTCCAAAGAGCATGTAGTGACCTTTCGACTCTTATAGTTATGGCATGGCGGATAAGAGGGAAACCTCTAATCATCTTAGTACGTATACCTGGTACCGTGATTGACATCTGTTTATTTTGGAAATGGAGATCCGGAAATTCACAATCGTGAAGTTAAATTAGTTAAGATACAGTGGAGTAAAGCTCAAGAAGGCTAGATACTAGCATCATACCCTTTTCCTTGAGGGTGCATCCTTGATTTCTTTGTTTAGGAGCTTTACGCATATTTGTTTCTCTCTTTCCGAAGTATATCCTCTAGGTCATATCTTCGATCTTTAGGTAGAAGCCAATGGACGTAAACATGTATTTGAAAGATGTTATGGTTGGTGGTTGCAAGTGGTTGCTAATGGTTGCTCGTGGATGCATATGCATACGTATTAGGCACTAGATCAAGTTCGGACGCTTGCATATTGCATTTACAAATATGTATTTGTTTGTAAGTTGAACTTGATATGTTATCATACGGATGTTGCATATGGATGAATGGTTGTGCACGCATGTAGTATTTACATAACTAGGGATGCTTGCATACATGATTGGACGCATGGCACTGACATGATTCGCATTAAGGAGGTCAACTGAATCAGTAAACTGCCTGATTATGCATTAGATAAAGACATACACACACACTATACATAAAAACAAGAAAGCATTAGAAATTTTTTTAAGGACAATGAATGCCTGTGATTGAATGGTTGATTAAGTGGGTGATTGGATGGTAGGACACATTCTTCCTAACTTGAAGATTTCGGGGACGAAATCCTTTTAAGTGGGGGAGAATGTAACACCCCGTGATTCTGTAACGCTAAGATTCACAAATCAAGGCAGAATTAAAAGTTAAAATCAAAATCAAGGGAAACGGGCTACGCCATTGCGTTCGTCTCAGAATTCTGCATGAAAACTAGTCCGAGTTTGCGTAAATCGGAGTCCGTATGAGGAAGATATGGCCTCCGGAAGATTCGGCGAAGTTTAAATTTCAAAACAGGTCAAGTTCAAAATTCAAATCGGACCCAGATTGGGCTGGGCGGGAATTTTCCCGCCCAAGGCACCCAGGACGACTGGGTAGTCGACCTGGGTCACCCAGGTCAACTGGGTAGTCGACCTGGGGGTCGACCCCCCTGCTTTTTCCAACTTTCTGAACCTGGTTCGGTTCTCTGTATCTAGACGCCATTCTGACCAGATTCGTTGACTTCTACACTATATAAACAGCCGTGGTCTTCTTCTCTATTCACAATTCTTTTCTATCCTTATGCTGCCTCTGAGAAATAAATAAATAAGTGAGTAAAATAATATATCTAAAATAAATCAAGACGAGGAAATGCTGCTAAAAGATTTTCAAGGAGAGGATCAAGTCAAGCTAGGATTCAAGAAGAGCTTCAAACGACTTCAACGACTGTTTTTCTACTAATAATAGCAACGCCATCTTTCTATTCTAATCTAATCTCTGTAAGTCATTTATTTTTAGATTTGAACGTTTTTCTCTGTTCGTGACATGAAATTAAAGGAATAAAAGAATATGCCAAATCTCTCTCTCTATTCGAATCAATGCCTATACTCTTGGACCTAATCAAGAACTGTTATGACTCAAGGACAAATGAGACTGTGACTGAAACTATGGACCTTAAAACCATATGCCTATGACTATGAACATTTGCCTATGACTATGAACATTGCCTATGACTATGGACATTGCCTATGACTATGAACATTGCCTATGACTGTGATTGTGACTATGAGGATTATTTCCTTGACTAAGCCTATGCCTTTGATTAGGAAATATAAACTATTTCCTATGACATAACAAGGACATCTGTGATTAAACACCTGTGATTCATGACTAGGAAAGTGTTGCTTAAGTTTTGTGACTATGAAATTGGGTCTAAACCCGATTATCTATTTTGTCTATTCTTGGTTATCTTTGGTTTTAGACCTTGGGAATTTACCTATTAAGTTAGGTCTACCCATGTTCTTGAACCTACGTCTCTATTCTGTCTATTCTTCGTTTTCTTTGGTATTAGACCTTTGGAAATTACCTATTAAGTTAGGTCTACCCAAGTTCTTGAACCGACGTCGTCATTCGACCCTTTTTATGCCAGTTAGTATGTCTGTCTTTTGCATAGCATCTTTGGTTCATTCCCTATTTTCTACGAAGCTAGCTTTATTTATAATCTAGACTGAATCACGATTATACGAACGGTGCGAATGCGATTTGGGCAAAATATGAAATTTACTAAAAACGTAGTTTAACTTGGAATTGGCATAAATTGGGAACATGTATTATGGCATGTTCATAAAAGTGCAATTTGGATAAATTTGACACGAATTATAAGATGTGTAATTTGAATCTAGTATTGACGTGTAAATCTAGCATTTACATGAATAGTGAACTAGAGTAATATGTCTAGTTTGACGTGAATTAGAATGTTGAATCGGAATTGGATTAGCTAATTTAGCACGGTAAGTATATTGGCATAAATGTGAAATTGGCCATAATTGGGAATAACTGTCAGGTTTAGCAAAATCATGGTTAGTGACACTTAATTTGGTATAGTTTACATACCAAAAGGGCATAAATATGATATAGAGGGGAGAATGGGCCATCAGAATAAATGTTGACAATTCACATTAAAAGAGTAATTAGGAAATAAGTAAATTAGGAATAATTTACTTATAGAATTTGGCCTGAATGAGGAAATGTAAATTTAGACAAATTAAAGGTTTATTAACGACATCTCTTTTAATGACACACCAGAAAGTTCTAGGGTGACAGAGAGGATAGTGTCAAGGCTTAGGTTTGGAAAATACAAGTTTCCTGCTCTCCCTGGCTATCCCTAACTGATCCGACGAACAGGATGGTTACTTTCAAAACTTGATTTGAAAATAAATTGAAGCCCTTTGAACTTAGAAAACACGAATATGCCTAACCCGAGGTTAGACTGAGTTGCAATGTAAACCTACTCGGAACCAACCGGCACATCCAGTATTCGCAACAATATCTGTCTAATGTGAGTGGTCGCGACTTTAATTTATTTAGTTAAAGCTAGAACAAGAAAGGTAGGGTTAAGTTAACTAAGACACTTAACCAGTTCAACGTGATAACTAAACTGATGGGTGGGGTTAGGTTCAGATTGACACTTAACACAGTTAAGCTAGAATTGGAGGGCTAGGTCCATAGAAATACTTAACCAAATTCAAGGTAGCAAGACAATATTTGTAGAGGTTAAGTAATTAAGGAAACACTTAGCCAAATTAACATGTTAACTAGTCTAGAAGGTGGGGTTAAATAAAGTTAATACATTTAGCCAAATTAACATGTTAACTAGACTAGAGGTTGGGGTTAAGTAAGATTTAATACACTTAGTCAATTTGATATGATAGCTGGGCTAGACTATAGGGTTAAGTAAACTTGAAAACTCCATCAGATTGTGATGAAGGAATAGGGTTAAGTCTAGAGCATGAAGGGATAATACTTAACCATTAACAACATGCTAGTTAAAACAGACGGGCATGGTTAAGTTAAAAAGGAGCACTTAACCAATACAGGATGAATGGGTAGGGTTAAGTAATAAGAAATACTTAACCAATATAACTTGGTTTGTGGTGGGGTTAAGTCAACATGAAATACCGATAACACTTAACCAGTTTAACAGGATAAATGAAGAGGGTTAAGTTAGCTTGAATTGACTAATGACACTTAACCAATCCAAAGTGACAAGAAAGGAACTAAGTAGTAAACCTTAGTTAAGAAAACAATGATTCTGGGAACTAAGTGGTAAATCTTAGTTAGTAAAACTAAGTAGTAATTCTTAGTATAACACGGGAATGAGCGAATGTCCGTCTGAGTAAAAAGGAGGCTCCAACTAATTGGGTTACGAAGCCCGAGGCTTCGAGGGGACGTGAGGGTACTCTTGGTATCCCTCTTTGAGGCTGCAGATGATCCTCCTGGGCTCACAGAGGTTAAGGTCTGCGTAGAAGAACCAGGGGTATGCCTTGGTTGCAATATATGGCAACCTAAAGACTAGGATGGACCGACGTGATTCGGCGAGAAAACGTTAGCCCTGTGATAGCAACTCATCGTCTACTATCCATCTTGAGTCAATCGAGATACGTGAAGCGGAAAGGCGGAGAACTCCAAAAGACCATATACTTGCTATCTAGTTATGGGTGAGGATGGCCATAGGATAGAGGGGCACAGGGGGCCGGCGTATAGTTCTCATTTTACAAGGTGTGCATTTCATTAGTTGAGGGAGGGATCAAGTGGGACCATTGCCACTGGAATAAAAACAGACCTTAGCATCTGCATCGGCAGATATCTGAAAGCTCCCGACCGAGTTCTGTATTCCTTGATTTGCCCTGACACAGGACTCGGGTCGCACATTACAGGACATGTGCATCTAGACAAGAGATAACGATTCGCGATACATGCGCGGGGAAGTATATGAACATATACCACTCTAGGTAGTGTGTCCTAGACTTGGGGGCATCGTTCGACAAGTAGCATAATTCCTAGTTGAACTAGGTGGCATAAATCCTGAATCCGAGAAGCGTTCAGCAGACAGCGTAAACTCCAGTTGAATCTAGAAGGCACTTGGTAGAAAACCCTAGATTAAATCTAGGTAACAAATATATAAATGGATGCCTGAAGGCGATGGAAAATACAGGGATTGGGATCACGTCAGCGTTACGAGTTGGGACACTAGTTAGGTGGTGCAGAGATAATAGAAATCCGTATAACAAGAAAATGGCGAAGCGGCGAAAGTATTAGAGAACATCCAGTTTATCTTATCTTAGCATATCTTGTGTTGATCTTGTCTAATCTTGCTGACCCTATCATCATGGTGTTATCTTGTATTCAGTTAATTCATGTCGTTTTGTTTTCCATGTTCACATGGTAGAAGTTACTGAACTTACTCAGGCTTTATGTCTGACTCTGTTTTTCTTTCGTCTTCTTTTCTTCCGTCCCCCCCCCCCCCCCCCCAAGTAGTAAAGGAGGGAACAGTATAGCTCAGGTTAAGTTGGACTGTCACTCTTTCCCAGCTTAAAGATTTGTCGAAGTTTGCTTGGATTCTCTTATCAGATGCTATGGCTGGCTCTTGCTAAAATTGGGGAATATAAATGTTGTTTTATGCTTCTTTATTTTGTAAGACAGATGATACTATGATATTGTAAAGAAATCATTGTACAAACAATTTTATCAATAAAGCAAAGTTTTATTTTCCTCTGTTTAATTTTTGTCTATCTTGTAATTTATCTGCATCTTTTACCCTAAATGCTCCACAGAACTTAGTGCATTCCCTTTGTGAGTGACACTAACGGACGTGGGGTGTTACAGGATATTCCTGTCATCAGATATTATGCAGATGTGTTTGAAGAATTTGACAGCTTACCTCCACGCAGAGAAATCGACTTCAGGATTGACTTGGTTCCTAATGCAAGGCCCGTTGTGCATCCTATTCGGAGAATGACATTGAAAGAAAAAGAGGAGCTGAGCAATCA
Source organism: Allium sativum (assembly GCA_030737875.1). Classification (NCBI taxonomy): domain Eukaryota; kingdom Viridiplantae; phylum Streptophyta; class Magnoliopsida; order Asparagales; family Amaryllidaceae; genus Allium; species Allium sativum. Next base: position 249,360,179 of record CM060922.1, on the reverse strand, counting down.
AATAAAGAAACTATTGTGGAAGGGTCTGATCAGGCCTAGCTTGTCAAACTGGGGTGCAGCAATGATGTTTGTCCCAAAGTCGGACGGTACCCTCAGACTATGTGTGGACTACACGCTAAATAAGCAAACGCTGAAAAATAAATATCCATTGCCACATATTGATGATCTGTTGGACCGCTTGAATGGAGCACAAGTATTCTCTAGGATGGACCTAGCTACAGGTTTCCACCAATTACGCATTGCCAAGAATGTGTTCCTTTGACAACATTCAGAGGGCCAGACATATTCTATGAATGGATAGTGATGCCCTTCAGCTTATGCAACACTCCAACATACTTTGTTGGTCTGATGAACATAGTATTTCGAGATGTTTTAAATAAATTCGTGCTGGTGTGCATCGATGACATCCTGATCTTTTCTAAATCCACTACTGAGCATGAAAAGCATCTGAAAGAAGTCTTGGAGATTTTGCGAAGAAATGTGTTGAAAGCCAAATTCTCTAAATGCATATTCTGGCAAGAAGAGGTGAAATTCCTTGGCCATGTTGTTTCAAAGGAAGGCATTTCTGTAGATCCAAGAAAGATCTCAGCCATCCAAGATTGGAATTAGCCTAGCACTCCTATAGAAGTCAGAAGTTTCTTAGGATTGGCTGGCTATTACCGGAAATTCGTTAAAGATTTTTCAAAATTATCTTGTCTATTGACGAATCTGACTAAGAAGCATACAAAGTTCATTTGGACACCCGAATGTAAGGCAGCTTTCCAAGAGCTGAAATGGAGGTTGACCATTGCTCATGTGTTGACCATTATTGATGGCAATCGGGATTTGAAAGTCTGGACAGATGCTTCCATTGAAGGTTATTCCTTTTATCTAAACAAACATGTCAGAGATGACATTTTTAATGTCAAATCTTATTTTAACATGTTATCCTTTTTAACTGTTTAAGGTATTGGTCCGGTGCTAATGCAAAGGGACAAAGTAGTCACATATGCTAGCCGCCAGTTGAAACCACATGAGAAGAAATACCCCACTTATGATCTTGAGTTGAAGGCCATCGTATTTTCTCTGAAGATATGAAAGCACTATTTTTTGGGTGAGAAGTTCGAACTGTATACTGATCACAAATCCTTGAAGTAATTGTTTACCCAAAGATATTTGAACTTGAGGCAGCAGCGTTAGGTTGAATTTCTTACGGCCTATGACCTAGACATTTTATATACTCTAGGGAAAGCCAATGTAGTAGTCGATGCACTCAGCAGGAAGAATACAGCCAACACCAATCCTATCCTCGCCAATCTCATTATTACACCTTCCTTGATCGATAAGATCTCTACTCTTCAGAAGAATGATGAATTTATTCAGAGGATTACCAAAAGAGTTAGGGAAGGCGAACTCACGAGTTTCCAAATTGACGATAAAGGGGTTCTGAGGCTATTAGGTCGAATCCGTGTTTCGAACCTTCCTAAGCTCAGAAGGGAAGTAATGGATGAATGTCACAAATCTAAGCTCAGTATTCATCCAGGGGTGAGCAAGATGTATCATAACCTCAGGCGCATATTTTGGTGGAGATCTATGAAGAGAGACATTTCTATATATGTTGCTAGATGTCTCATCTGCTAACCAGTCAAAAGCTATCAACATAAGCTAGCAGGATTGTTGCAACCGCTAGAGGTTCCAAGTTGGAAGTGGGACCAAATTTCTATGGACTTTATTGATGGCTTGACCCAAATTAGAAAACACAATGACAGTATGTGGGTGATTGCAGATCGCTTCACAAAGACTGCCCATTTTATCTCTGTCAAATCTAATAGAACAGCTCGAAGTTTGGCACAGTGCCTTTATTTCAGAGAGGTTGTCAGACTACATGGAGTTCCCAGTAGCATCGTTAGTGATCGCGATCCGATATTTGCTAGCAAAATTTGGGAAGCATTGCAAGAAGAGCTTGGGACCAAGTTGAATATGAGCATAGCTTATCATCCTCAGACAGATGGCCAGACCGAGAGGGTGAACCGCATATTGGAAGACTTGTTGCGTGCATGCATTCTTGATTTTGGCGGGTCATGGGAAGATCACTTGCACTTGGTTGAGTTCTCCTATAATAACAGTTACCAAGCAAGCCTGCAGATGTCGCCATTTGAAGCATTATATGGTAAGCCATGCAGATCTCCCATTTGTTGGGTGGAACACGACAATCGATTGGTATTGGGTCCTGACATGATTTGTGAAGCATCAGATAAAGTTAATTTTATTAAGAAGCTATTACTGGCTGCTCAAAGCCGACAAAAGAGCTATGCAGACTCACGAAGAAGGGATTTAGAATTCTCTAATGGTGATCTTGTGTACTTGATGTTTCCCCACTGGGAGGTGTAATTCGATTTGGGAAGACTGGGAAGTTGGCACCAAGATTCATTGGTCCATTTCCTATTCTCGAAAGGATTGGAACCCTCGCTTATAGGGTGCAGTTGCCTGACTGGTTGCCAGGGGTTCACGATGTATTCCATGTGTCTCAACTTCGGAAGCATGTTCATGATCCAAACTTAGTTGCGGAGGAAGCAGCATAACAAGATTTGGAGATTACCCCGAGCTTAGTAGTGAGAAGGGGGCAAGTTAAAATTGTTGGCAAAGAGACCCGAGTTCTGAGGAACAAGAGGATCCACTTAGTTGAGGTGCAGTGGAGCGGTGATCCTAAAGACTGTACATGGGAGAATGAGGATAGCATCAAACAGGCTTATCCCAAGTGCAGAGTGGACATCTCCGAGTAACTTTTGTGTTGAGGTACATTTACAATACCTTGCATTTTTCGTTTTGTTTCCTACTTTACTATTGTTTCCTATACGGGGACGAAAAGCTTTTAAGTGGGGGAGTTTATAACAACCCGGAAAATCAGAATCAATTTAAAATTTTTATTTTGGCTATTTCAATGAATTTTGAATGGTTAAAATAATTTATTTTAAATAACAATGATTAAAACTTTATTTTAATCGAAGTTAGAATGAATATATTTATTTTAATTTTAAAAGGAATTAGAAATAGCACGGTAGTTTGAAAAGTCAAATCTGAACTTTAACTAAAAGTACAGGATTCAAAATTAAATGGATTTTAGTGAAACCAAAAATATCTTAATCTATTTAAAAATATCTTTTCAACGAATCCGAAAAATCGAAATTTCATAGCGGGAATAAAAATTTATGGCCAGTTGAATATTCAGAATAGTCACTATGGAATATAGTATAATTGATAGCCCATATAAAAGGGCCATTATACAAACGACCTCCGTTTTCGACGAAACCACTTTTTTCGGATTCGGAATGCCAAATTATTGCTAAGTTTAGTTTTCCAGAATTTTTGGAATTAATTTGTGAGCGTAGTAAATTAAACTTTGATTTGATAATTTCTATTGAATTTGATCAACAGTTAAAAAGGCCATTTTTCAAACGGTCTCCGATTTCGACGAAATTAATATTATTAGGACCGTTTCATCAAAACATAGCTATATTTATTTTTGAGAATTTTCGGAGCCCGTATGTGGGCCCGATGAATTTAAATGTATTATCGAATTTATTAAATAAAGGATTTAAATTTTAAATTAAAGAAATCAGGCCAAAAAAATTGTTTGGCCTGACGGGACCTAGCCCATTAGTTCTGGAACAGGGGCAATTAGGAAAAAAACAACACCTGTTGGACTGAAATTTGAGTTGTTAAGAATTTACGGATTTATTTGTAAAAAATAGAAACAAAATATTATAAAAACTCCTTTTGTCTTCTTCCTAAAACCCTAATATTCCTGTAGATGCTGCCTACTCCATTTCAATGGCCAATACCGCTCCATTTTTCCTCCAATAAAATCACGCGATCTATACAAAAAAAACCATCAGTTCGTTTGACAATATCGTAGAGATTCTCCTCTATAATTCCATACGAAATGATCCTCCTCTGGTGGCATGAACTCCGAGAACCGACGCCCCAAAGCCGCGTCATTCGCAGTGCCGCACCCCCTTATCGCGATCAAGTTAGCTAGAGGTGGGTCCCCTGCATGCGCCTCCCCATGCCCTTCGTCGTGGTGGCATCCAATCATCCGCTGGTGTATTGGTCGACGAGAAATCTGGTGCCCTAGGATCGAACCATTCTGAAACAACGTTGGCCTTGAATTTGTAAAGGAAGAAGATGGGTATTTCCCCTTTTTATTTTATTAATTTAATTTAAAAATTATATCAATCTAAATTAAATCGTATCTGACTCATACGAATTCAGAATCGAAAAATTTCAGATCCGTTACAATCGTGAGCTCGAGATCTACACTGCTAGACTGATTGGAACTGGTTTAGAGCAGATCGAAATTTGGACAAAAATCCAATTCTGAATAATTTAGAATCAAACCCGACAGTGAGAATTCTATTTTATTTTTATTTTTTTTAAAATAATTAGAATTAATCATGATTGTATAATCATCGATCTGCTGTAAATTTCTACGTGCTTTGCTACATGATTTGTTCTGTATGTGATGTGTTATGTAGATCTGTTATTTTGGGTGATATTGTGTTATAATTGAATTTGAAAAAAAAAATGAATCAAAACATTTTTATTATTTTTGTTGAGTCAAAATATTCAACAAAAATGAAGTACCTTATTTTATTGGTATTATATTTGCAATAAAAATAAATCAAAAATTTTGTTAATTTTTGTTGAATCAAAATATTCAACAAAAATGAAGCATCACCTTTATTTCATTTTGTTGGATTAAAATTTGCAACAAAAATGGGTCAAACATTTTGTTAATTTTTGTTGAATCAAAATATTCAACAAAAATGAAGTATCACCTTTATTACATTTTGTCGAATCAAAATTATCAACAAAAATGAATCACACATTTTTGTCACCTTGATTGAATTAGAATTTCCAATCAGAATGAAGTATCACCTTTATTACGTTTTGTTGAATCAAATTATCAAGAAAAATGAATCATACATTTTTGTCACTTTGATTGAATTAGAATCTTCAATCAAGATGAATATCGCTTTTAATCATTTTTGTTAAATTAAAATTTTCAACAAAAATGAAATATACATTTATGTCATTTTGTTGAGTCAGAACTTTCAAAATTAAATTATACATTTGTATCTTTTTGTTGAATTAGAATTTTCAACAAAAATAAAAATATACATTTGTATGTCATCTTATTGAACTAGAGTTTTCAACAAAATTATATTATACATTTGTGTTTTTATTGAATTAGAATTTTCAACAAAAAGAAAATATACATTTTGTTGAATTAGAATCTTCAACAAAAATGGAATATCATTTTTTATTATTTGATTGAACTAGGATTTTCAATCAAAGTGAAATATCACTTTTGTTATTTGATTGAATTAGAATTTTCAATCAAAATGAAATATCAAATTTTGTCGTTTTGTTGAATTAGAATTTTCAACAAAAGTGAATTATAAATTTCTATCATTTTATGAAATTAATATAAAAATAGAAATGTTCATGATTTTAAAATAAGAACATGATTACATTTAAAAGTTCACGTTTTTAATGTAATGTTAGAAACATAGAAAAGTACATGTTTTGAAGAAAAACATGATTTCATTAAAAGTTCATATTTTAATGTTAAGAATGAAATTAGAGTAAGTGTTCATGTTTTAAAATCAAAACATGTCTTACATTAAAAACACACATTTTAATGTAATATTAGAATTTAGTGAAAAGATTCATGTTTTAAAATCAAAACAGGTTTTACATTAAAAACACACATTTTAATGTAATGTTAGAATTTAGTGAAAAGATTCATGTTTAAAATAAAAACATGTTTTACATTAAAAATTCACTTTTAATGTAATAAGTAAGAATATTGAAAAAGATTCATGTTTTAAAATGAAAACTTGTTTTATATTAAAAATTCACTTTTTAATGTAATAATAAAAGCTGGACAAATATGCATGTTTTTAAGATAAAACATGTTTACATTGAAAACTTTGTTTTCAATGAAATAAATAAATCATTAGAAAATGTTCATTTTTTTAAAACGAAAGCATGTTAACGTTAAAAATATCATTTTTTTTTATAAAAGAATGATTCATATAAAAATTGTTCATGCTTGAATAAGAGTGTTGAAACATTAAAATCATAATTCTAATGTAAAGTTTGAATATTGGAGATATTGACTAATTACATTTATATTTACATCGCATATTATATGCGTTGTTAAAATTACATTTATATTTACATCGCATATATTAGAACTTATATGCGTTGTTGTAATTACATTTATATTTACATCACATATATTAGAATTTATATGCATTGTTGTAATTACATTTATATTTACATCACATATATTAGAATTTATATGCGTTGTTAAAATTATATTTATATTTACATCGCATATATTAGAATTTATATGCGTTGTTAAAATTACATTTATATTTACATCGCGTATATTAGAATTTATATGCATTGTTAAAATCACATTTATTTTTACATTGCATATATAAGGACTTATATGCGTTGTTAAAATTACATTTATATTTATATTGCATATATTAGGAATTATATGCATTGTTAAAACAAAATTTTTACTTGCAATGCATATATTAGAATTTATATGCATAATAAAACGACATTTATATTTACATTGCATATATTAGGATTTATATGCAAAGTTAACTTGTCATTGGTTCAATTTTCATGTAAATGAAATGTATTTTGTTTGACAATACGTAGATACGGCATGCCAACAATAACATTCTTTTATTTAGCATATTAAAAACGTTATTTAATCGTTCAATGGTTTATATATATAATTATATATATATGTATTAAAATTTAATGAATCGCGCGCCGTAGTTCGTGTTTCGTAATCGTAACTTTAAACCTTTGTATCGAAAGATCTGACCGTCGGATTTTCCCAAAACTGGAACCCTTAGGACCGCTTTGGGAAGACCTTTCTAGTGATATCAATTTTATTAAAATCCAACGGTTAGATTTCGAGATAAGTGTAAATCAAATTTTAATAAAAACAGCGCCTGGGCCGCCTATTGACTCGAAGCGTCATTAAATTAATTTCGCTATTTTTATATATATAAAAATAGCAATAAATCGTTATTAAATACCATTAACGATATGAAATGTTATTAAACTATATATATGTGAGAATCATTTGAAAAGACTGAGTTCTATCTCATTTCAAATGATTATATGACGATTTAAATCGAAGATATTGAAGACGACGATTGAAGACCGACGATCATCACATCGAAAGGATAACTACTGATGGCCGGCATTGGTTAGCTCCCAGTAAATGGTTAAAGTGGTAGTTGTCCGAATGTACTTGTTGATTGTCCAGATATGCGAGCACCTTTCTTCCGTATTGGACATACTGGACAAGGAATAAGGTGACATCGGTTTCGTTCAAACCCAGAAAGGACTTGTAAATGGATGTGTGTCTGACATTGGATTTCATTCCATGTAAATTGATTTATATTTAATATATATCTGTTGGTGGCGGAGAATTTATTCTCTTGCATAACACCCTTCTCTGAGATGTATGGACTCAGAGGTTATATATTGATAGTTATCGATCGAATGGCATGAATTGTCAATGTGACATGCCAAGATGCAATTGATTGAGACTTTTGTTGAAAAGTAGAGCCTTGTGGATGATGATCAAAGCATAGCCTATTTCAGCATAGCTTTGTGTATAACATTACCTCGCGAGTTCACACCTCGGTAAGAGTCAGAAACGGGACAAGGGAACGCAGGGAGTGCACACATTTTTTTCTAGCTAGAAGTGGTATACGGGTTTTGCAAGCCCTAACATTTTACTTATGTGGTTGATGGAATGAGGCGCCTCGGATTCATTGGTCGATTGTGACCATTTTATAGGTCCAATAGGATCGGGAAGCATGTGTTCAGGCATAACTAATCCACTAAAGTATTTGTGGACCGGCCCTGTAGTGTCCAAGGGTTCCCCGTAGGTGTGACTCTGAGACATTGCTAAAGTGTCTCGAATCGGCAAGGAGATCGTCCCTAGCCTTGACTCATGATGGAAACCTAATTTCCAATTTGATATTACAGTTTTGATTGCAAACCTATGTATGGCGATATAGTATATTGTGACGACCCGCATTCTACGCATCGAAAGATCGTAGAATATTTATTTCTTTCACGTACTAAGTCGTATGGTCATGTAATTTTGGAAGACGACTATTGGGGTCCTTTCCCATGTTCATGATTTTTGCCGATTTTTAAAAGACCGTTTTACACCTAGCTGATCTTGTTTTGACCATAACTTTTGATTGGAAAAGAATTTTGACCTAAAACCACTTCCATTGGCTCCGGATGATGGTTTACCATTCCGTAGATGGTCACATTAGCCAAACGGACTTACCATTTGGGAGATATGGCTGAAACAAGTTTCAGATGGTGAAAAATAGCTTAATTGGGCTTAACCAGGTGATTAGCAGTTAGGCCCAAAGGGGATTTCGGGATTAGAGATGTATAGAGGCTGATTAGGGTTAGAAAACATTTCTTTCAGCCGCCACTTTCATTCTTGGAACCCTAGCAATGGCCTCCAACATCCAAATCAACTTCTAATCACTTTCTAAACAAGTTTTGGCTTAATCAACACCAAATCAAAGAAGATCTTCACCAAATTAGTATTAGAGCTGCTGTTAGACGTCAGTATTCGCCCAAATCGGCGAGGTTTCAGTTATGAAAATTTTATTTGTGGCTAAGGTGAGTGATTTGCATAGTTTTGCACTAATTACGCTTAATTAAGGGTAATTAGTGAAGATTAACGAAATTAGACATGGTAAAATTCTGGAAAAATATTTATAAATTCAAAAATGGTGTTTTATACCTCTGTTAGAAATTTGGGTTGATTTGGTTAAGTTTTACTAATCCTATCATCATTTGTTGTTAAACATGCTTAAGGGAAAATATGGGTTTTGGGTAGATTTGATCCATTTTAACTTATTGAAAATTTTCTTTTAGTGTTTATGGTTGATTATACATGTTTCTATGACTGTATGGTATGCTTTGTGATTGTGTAGAAGTGTTAGATTGGTCGAACATGCTGTCGAATGGCGTAAACAGCTCGTTGGACAAAGTGCAGGAAAATGCAGAGGGCCGGATCGGATCGCCCCTCCGAACCCGACCCGATCGTGATACCCGATCCGAACCGCCACGTGGAGACTCCGATGCACCACGATCTGATGTTCCATGAACCGCTCGAGAGAAGGAGCCCGACCCAAGCCGCTTCAGCCTGAGCTCCACGATCCGACCTGAGCATGGTGGCACGACCCGAAGGCACCCGATTTGAACCGATGCACCATGGATGGACTTGAGAGACTCAACCCGATCCGGAGTGTTTGGGAAGGAGGACCGAACTGCCAGGAGATGTGGACCTCGACCCGATCTAATGGAGGTAGCTCGACCGATCCGAACCGAGATGCTTGGACTTGAGGCATGATTCACGATCCGAATTTGAAGTATAAACTGAAGTGAAGAACTGATCCGGAGAAGACCAATAACCCAAAATGCAAAGGTAGTCCAAATGGGAAGTTTGTACTCAGGATCCAGTTGGGAACCAACGAGTTGACTTCATGAGTTGGGCTTTGCTGCGGGACGTGTGCAAAGGGGTTGTCAATGTCTGTAACTTTGAATCACTATGTGTAGGGGGTACATGAACGGATTCAGGGCCACAGTGGCCTAGGTACGACTATAAAGGCTATAGACCAATGAAGTGGGGTCATTTGAAAAGGTTTGTCATGATTCCATGCGTAAGCTTGGTCGTAGCAGTAGGCGTACAAGTTGAACTCCGTCACTACTTCGATGGGTCTAGTGATTGACAGTGGTGGACATCGTATGCTTTACGCACTGAGTGAGAGATGTGAGGATGGTTGCTATGCTTGATTTGTTTTCCATCATTATGACATGCACACCCCCACCCCTGTTATCTTTACATCATTTATTCAATGGCACCTTAGAGTATTGTACGATATGTAGTGCTAACTCTTTGGTTGCAAGTCCAGGTTCAGGTATGGTTTAGTATACCTGTTATTGTTATGTTTAGCTGCTTATAGCTCATACCAGACTTTTTGTCTGACCCAGAGTTTTATGTCTCTTCTTATTACTCTGGGTGCTCTCACGAGCAGACTAGAGACAGGTTAGCTAGGTATGCATGAGTAGCTAATTCGGAGACAAGCAGGAGGCTTCCACGTATGATATATATATATATATAGATATTTTCCCTCTGTTGTTGAGGATCACTGCTTGGGCATTAGTAGTGCATCTTCTACTTTAGCTTTCTTTTGCTTTAGAGATAGTTTTAAAGTTGTAATAATGATGTTGGATCATAAGCTATTTTTGGATTTCCGCTGCTATGTTGGTTTAGTTTTCACCTTATGCACTGTCTCGCCTGTTTTATGTCAAGATTATGTTATTATTTCATTCTCTTCTTTCCTTTCTTTGGCGACCGTTCCATGCTAGTCGGGCATGTGTACAACGCACTTTCGGAGAAAATGCTGGCTGGTGCGGGGCGGGCCGTCACATATATGGTAGTTATGCCGTCTAGGATTGATACATTTAATATGAAGTATTTTTGAAACCTATTAGACACTTATAATAATATTAAAATATTATTTTCTATGTATCAAGCATTTTTGATCATTATAAGGTAAAACTCTATCCTCCGGTTTGCGTTGCATTCTGAGATGGGACTTGACTCTTATAATGATTTCATTTTCTAAAAAGGCATTGCATTGTTTTTGAAATAAAATATATTAAACATGTGCACTGGCAATCCAATGGAATAAACTCGTTCCGCGTTAGCGGCGTGGTCCTGTGATTTACCATATTGTTAGCTAAGAAAAATTTCTCATACCAGTCCCACCATTGACTCGTAGTTTGTTTCACTTTGCAAACTCGGGTGCCCTCTTTCCACACAGGCAACCAAATTACAGGTTTAGGTATGGACACATTCTGGATTGAAGCTTGCTTAAGGAAAAAGATGAAGAACCTTTTCCTTTTTATCTTTTCATTGCTACTTGAGACATTTAGACATTATTGATCTTTGATGTATTTGATGGAGTTGAGACTTATTTCTCTTTTTGTTGAGACTTATGTTTGCTAAGTGTATCCTGTAAGTGCGTACTCTGATGTCTTTGATGTGATGTTGTGATGACATTCATATTTCCGCTGCAATGGTTTATGTGTTATGCTATTATCTAAGATTTGCTATTGTTATAATTATGTTATTCTCTTATGATTATCCGTACTTTCTTACTACGGAAGTTTGGGGTCGTCATGTAAACCTAAAATCAACATCAAGAAAAATATTAGAATAACAGGAAGTATTATATGAAGAGCTAAAATAAATAATAGCCTCTTTTTCTATAGAAGAGGCCTCATTGATTATTTTGTCTTTATTATCAATAAGTTTACCAATATTATTCCTATTCTTCCTGTTAGACGTCCTGGTGTAGAGGAATTCACTAGCTTCATCACCAGCTGTTAACCATTCCACCTTGGCTTTCTGTTTTAAATTAATAGAGATAATATGAGGAGCATTAACCAAATTGCCTTGAGCATTAAAATAATTCTCAGCCATATCCTTATCTGAGCCATTATTATCAAGATCAGTTTGCAATGTTTCACATTCATCCCTAATAGATTTAATGTCATTTCTGTTTCTAGAATTTTTCCAACTTTTAAGACTAGACTTAACAATCTGCAAAGTTTTATTGAATTTGCATTGAGCAGTACCATAGATATTGTTATTGAAGCAATAAAAACAACATCTTTATAATTATTCTCATAAACCCAACCATTAACAAATCTAAAAGGAATGCTGCCAACTACATTCTTGTCCATGCTAAAAGATGCAAGAATAGGTGTGTGATCACTTGTATTTTGGGGTGAAGTGCATCATTTAACATTAGAAAAGAGGTTGATGAACTCTTGGTTAAATAGAACCCCATCTTGCTTGCAACGTATATTTTTAAATTCACCTGATTTCCAAGTAAATTTATTGCCAAGTATATGTGGTTCTATTAATCTAGTTTTCGTCATAAAATTGGCAACTCTTTCCAATTTAGAAAAAGGAATAGCGTTGCCTCCACTTAGGGCTGCCGATTAGAACAGAGAACCGAAAACCCAAACCGAACCGACCCGAAGAGACCCAAACCGAACCCGATGGGTCTCGGGTCGGGTCTAGGTGATGAAAAATACCATTAAGACCCGATCAAACCCGACCCGCATAGACCCGACCAAAAAACATTGAAATATATTTATTTTTAGTGTTATTATTCAATCAGACCCGAACCGACCCGACCCGAAGCTCGGGTCGGATCGGGTCCAGTGTAACGAACTAGGATTTTCGACTCCGAAAATCAACACAAAACTACCATGTTGACTATTTAAACATCGGAAATACCTAATCATTAATGGAAAGAAGTTAGACGGTGAGAATAGATAAGATAGAAAATTAGAATAGACGAAGAAGAACAAAATCAGAGTAAACACGAATCTCACATCGGAACGAATAAAATATAATACATAACATAACTTCGCAATAAAACAATGTACATATATAGAATAACATTATCCGAGTATAGCACTTACACACAGCGGAAATAACAATAGCTATATAATCCTGAAGCTCCTGCTTCAAGCTCCTCCAAACATATCTGTAAAGACTTGAACTACCTGACTGCCCGTACAAATTGGGGCACCCAAGAGTTTAGGGAAAACAAAACAAAATAAACTCTGGGTCAGTCATGGGACTGGTTTGAGTAAACTCAATTCATTTGGTTTAACTTTTCAAAATCCTTTTCAAAAGAAAAGGTAATCGTAAGACCGATCCACACATAAACACGGATGGTATTTACCTTACGATAACCAAAACACTTTTTGAAATCAATACTTATCTGATATTATAATAATGTCTAATCACAAGAAATTAACAATCTAGCAGAACGCTTGCATCTCACGTTCCACATATATAGTATACAAACAAAACCGCGGGCGCTTATTAGAGATTGGATTCCAACTATGACAAGGTATGGGACCACCTGCCGATAGTGTACCTCTAGAGGCAAATACACTGGGTTCAACAAGAACGTCTTGCAACCCAGCCCACACATGACCGACCACTCATTTCGCTTGAGTGTATCGAATGTATACCACCAACGGTTGGGAGATACCCACCGTTTCCCGAAAAGGGACAACATCGATAATAGATAAAAGAATGAAATGGATTTTCTCTAGATCGGTGATATACACCCTAATGGGAGCCATCTACTTAGCCATGCTGCTTGCCCGATTTTTGTCATTTCTGGTTGATGAGGCTTGAGGTCATAATGTACCTTTAATACACCTGACCACCATTCACTTTGAATGCCACATCGTCATACCTGCCAAATCACAAATTGATTTACCCAAAAAATACCACGGGTATAAAGCTACGAGAAACAAATTCCTCCGCCACCAAATGTAAGCACGTTTGAAGAGATCAACTTACGCGATCCGTTAGGTATACTCTATCAGACATTCGTCCATTCACGTTTGTCCTGGGACAGGACAAACCGAAGGCACTATTCTATAAACAGGATAGCCCTTGCATAACTCCGTCTTCAATTATCTTTATCATGTTTGATCGCAACGTTAACGTCCATACATAGTGGTTTTCAGATAATGAATCTGATCCCGGTCTCTCCATATTGACGACGAAAATGGTCAAAACTTCGATAGTCGGTGATTTAACTATCAAAGAAAAACAGGTGTGCAAACAACGATATTATTTCCAAATGGAAATTCCATCGATCAATCAACATTCAACATTTATCTCTTTATATTAAATTATCTTTAATTTATCCATTTCCCCATTTCTATATATTTGAAATTCTTATTTTCTAAATTTAGAAAACGTTTCTGATTCTTATTGGAATAACATTCCCAAAACTTCTTTATCGGATTTAAACTGATGTTTAAATAAAACATCGCTTGGCCCATACAAGCCAATTTACTTACTAACTAAGTTCATCTAACCAATCTTCACTATCGAACCTTAACTACTCCTTAGTTAAAACGAAGTCAATCAAGTTGGGGTATTATTAGCTCTTAGACCTTAACTGAACAACATTTCTAACCTCGAAATAGACAAAGTTCATCTTATAACCCTTCAATAAAATTTCCTAATGCAAACTCTCAGATTCTATTTACGAATCCACTTAAAAATCATTTGATTTTAACGCTAGTGTTATATTTTCATGCTTTCGAATATATATTAACTTAATTATAACTTTTGTTTATTAATTTGGATAATTAAACAAACAACTAATTTATTAACAAATAAGTAAGAACTTGATTTGAAACGGAAAGTAAATATCACTTTCGTTAATTCGATATAATCTAATTCCAATGTATAATTCACTCCCGAATAATCACTATTCGATATCTCTCTTTCGAATAAACTATATTCGATAACTCTTTCTTCGAATAACTATATTCGATAACTCCTTCTTCGAATAACTATATTCAATAACCTCTCTTTGAATGATTTACATTCGATTAACTCTCTTCGAATGATTTACGTTCGATTAATCTCTTCAAATGATTTACATTCGATTAATCTCCTTTCGAATAAACTATATTCGATTAACTCCTTTAGATTAACTCATTTGGATTAACTCGGTTTGATTAACTCATCTTGACTAACTCAACTTGATTTAACTCCACTTGATTAACTTACTTGATTAACTCAACTTATTTAACTCAACTTATTTAATTCCTATCGAATAACTAATATTCGATTAACTTATATTCGAATAAATATATCTGTTTTAACTTTATTTCGAATGGATAATATTCAATTTAACTCCATTTGCTTGACTCTAGATCGCAGCAATCACAATGGTTACGCCTGATTCCCTCAGGAAACATCTGACCGCCGTAGGTTATCTACAGCCCTGCGAATTACGCTAACATTCGTACGAAATGGCAACTCATCTTGAATAACTATGTTTGACCAACTCTATCTCAAATAACTATATTCGATCAACTCTAATTGAATAACTAATATTCAATTAATCCTAATTCGATCAACTATGTTCAATTAACTCTAATTCGATTAATTCTAACTCTAATCGATTTACTCAAACTGATTAACTCTACGTTCATTCAGTTTCAAATATCGATGTTGAAATCGATTCTTATTTCTCTATATAAGTCCTGACTTATATATTCTATTTGTCCAATGATAAACATTTTATTTAATTTATAGAATATTATTTATAAATTTATCTTCTCATTCTATCGATTAGAATAGATTTTATTTAGAATCTTTACTTTAAATCCATATCATGTTATACCCGTGTGCGAAGCACGAGTTTAAATCTTTCAATTGTAAAATTCTTCTTTGATACAATTCTAGTCACTTTTCAAGTATTTCCTTTTATAATCTATTTATTTATAAAACAAATCCCTTTTGGATAATTCTATTTGTTTTATAAAATATTTTCTATTTATAAAACCTATTGATTTTATAAGTAATTCCTTTGATAATCTAACTATTCCCTTTTCTATTTGTTTCACATATTTCCTCTTTCTATTCTATTTATTTTTCAAATAAATATTCCTTTTCAACTCTATTTGTAAATAGCTTACAAATATTTCTTTTTCAATTCTATTTGTAAATAGTTTACAATTATTTATTTTTCAATTCTATTTATCTGATTAACAAATAAATATTCCTTTTTAATTTATTTATTTTTTAAATAAATATTTATTTTTCAATATAACATTGAAAATTTCCTTTTTAACATTCCAGTATTCCTTATGGTATTTGACGTACCATATAATAATGATCGGTATCATTCAACCATACAAAATCTACAACAGATTTCATATCACATCATATAACACAATATATGAAAAACAATAAAATAAATGTTGAGGAACCCAGTTGGGTCCCTCCGACTTGTTTCCCTGCAACCACAAATGTTAATCAACATAAATAACACGGATGTGAAGTATTCTGATAAACAGAATTTATATTCGATTAACGATTTATATCTATATCATTATTTATATTTTCAATCAACTGACTAGCAGTTCAACCAAACAGCCAAAACACAGCAAACAACCATTATTTATAAATTCTAAAAATATTTTATGAAAATATAAATTGAGTAGAGTTAGTGAGATTTACTCACATTGGTCGGAAATCGTTAGATTGCGATAAATGTTCAATAGATTCAGTCAGGCGTTTTATTTCGCCATAAATTGGGATGAGCTCCAAATCACTCCAAGTCAGTTTCATTGCGAAGTCCTCGTCCCTACGGTCCCAACCGACCAACCGTTCCAAATTCTGATATAGTATGACCGAGATATTACGATTAGAAGTTTAATACATTTATTAAATAAAATAAAACTTAGAATTCTAATTTCCTTTGGGCCCTCACCCTCATTTTCCTTCAGCCCAAAAAGAAAGCACAGGCACGCCAACCTCACTTCTTCTTCCTCGATACGGTGCGAGCTCCAGAAGTTTTGCTGGCCATTTTCCATGACTTTCCATCCCCATTTCTAACTCAATACTTCATGAATCCTTAAACATAAATCACCATACTATTTCTCTTCGAAAATCCTTCCTCTCCATACCTAAAGGAGTACACTCGAATGCTTAATACAATTTGCATCGACAGCCCTCTTCCTTTCACTGTCAATGAAATCACCGATCCCTTTTAATGTCGATCACCACAAAAATCACCACGCAACAGCTAACTGATCCACTAACCTCCAAAACAACACCCGTTCATGAATTTCTGCTCATATCTCCTTCGATCATGAACCTTAGGTTCATTGATGTCACATTGTGTAATTTACAGCGATAAGAAGTCGCGTCGAACCCAATAATAACTATACGAGGGTGAAGAGCAGCTAAAGAGGTGCTCAAATATTTATATTTCGATTTATGGATTTTGTTTTGATTTTTCTATGATTTTTGAAAGGGGGTTTTTGCTGTATATTTTATTCGGTGGTGGCGGCGCATTTTTGACCAGAGAGAAAAGGTTGTTAGGGTTTTAAGGAATGGAGATGTATTTATAGTGTAAGGATAATATTTTTATATTCGATTTTTATATTTATTTTAATCAATCACTATTTGTATACGCTGTTTAAAAATCACTGTTGTTACATACAATACCTAAAAATCACGAAAATGGAAATGCAGCTACAGTTCGACATTACGGTCCCAGCGAAACTAGTTTCATCAAATTCCGACATCGTTTGCTCACACAACGTATTTTTAAAGGTCAAAATATCGACTGTATTTCAGATTAAAATCCCGTACGGCCACATACTGACTTCAAAAAACACAAAAATTGAAATCTAACAATAATTTAACATTGCGGATCCACCAAAATTAGTTTCATCGAATTCTGAGTTTATTTGTAAAACTGGCTATTTTTAAAGCTCTAAATAACCCTTTTAAATATATAAATATATTTAAAAACATTTAAATTTAATATTAATAAATTAATATCATCGTATATATTCACATACACTATCATTCGGCTTCAAAATATTTCTATATGAATTTCTAATTTGATATTTCAAATCCCGATTAAATCGATATTTGACTTATAATGAAATTCCTTTTATAAATATAAATAAATCGTTATAAATTATAAAGGAATTCCACATCGGCTTTTCTAAAATTTGATTTGGACATACATCAAAATCTACACGACGAAATCCTGATTTTTCTCTTCCACTAGAAAAATATACTTCACCAGCTCCGAACATTTCCTGTTTCACAGAAATCCGGCTTAAAATGAATCCTATACCTTCGGTAGAAGTTCAAATCGCCAAATAACGAACTGCTGCGCCATTTCGAGCTCGATTTTAATTATAATATAAACTATACGTTCAACTATCGTTCAAATAATACATTTTTTATTCTAATTCAATTCTAAACTGAATTAAATATCACCGATGATCCAATTCACACCATTTTGTGAATTCCGCTATTTCTGAGTATTTCAGAAATTAAATATATTATTATATTATTTATTTTAATTAAATATTCACTATAATTTAATTCAACGACCATTTTTGTAACAACCCGTATTTCTGATAACCTGTTATATCGTAAATCGAGGCAGAATTTAATTTATAATTCTGAATCAAGGGAAATGGGCTATGCCATTGCGTTCGTCTCGGAAAAATACGCGAAATAGAGCCTGAGTTTTCGAAAATCGGAGTCCGTATGGCCCGGTTAAGGCCCGAAGAAGTTTTCTGAAAATTCAAAGTTCAAAACAGATTTAAAATTCAGGTTCAAATTTCGAAATTGGGGCCATTGGGCGCAGGTGGGAAAATTCCCGCCTAGCTACCCCAGTCGACAGGCCTGTCGACTGGGCAGTCGACTTGGCTAGGACCAAGTCGACAGCCCTGTCGACTTGGGTGTCGACAGGGGGTGCTCGACCAGTTTGGTCTGATGCACCATTTTTGGGTTAGGCTGTGTTTTGGGGCTGTTTTCTGGAAGCTTCCGAGATCTGATGGTCCTAATCTAACCTAGGGTTAATCTAAGGGTCTAAAACACATCCTAATCCTATAAATAAGCCCCTAACCTAACCCTAAATCATCATTATTCATTCAAGTAACTAAACTATGGCAAAATCATTCCTCTCATGGCCTCCACTCTCTTTATAAAATTCCTAAGTTATTTCTATGAGAGATTTTCTATGCATACAAGTGTTTTCAAGCTTGTATGAGCATCATTAGCTTGCATTCAAGTCAAGTTTCCATATTTACATCATAAAGCAAGGGTTTTGATCATTTTGGCTCAAGGGTTTTTCTATTAGAGCTTGCATTTTGGGTCTATTTGATTGCATAAGGGCTTTGTCATATGTTTGTGTCTTCATAAGCATTGTATGCCCTTTTCTACTTTCATATTTAAACTCTAAAGTTAAATGAATGATGCAAGTTGTGTTTGATCATTATGATATGCAAGTTTATCATGTTATGATGTGCAAGTATGCCATGTTATGATATGCAAGTTTACCATGTTATGCTATGCAAGTTTGCCATGTTACGATATGCAAGTCTATCATGTTATGTTATGCAAGTTTGCTATGTTATGATATGAAAGTTTGTCATATGATATGCAAGTTATGTTATGCAAGTTTGGGTTGATCATTTTGTTCATGTTATCATGTTATGCAAGCTTATCTTGGGTTTATGAGCTTAAAGCTTCAAGCTTTATGCTAAAGGTTGCATTTTGGCAACATGTAAGTTATCATATCTCTTATGATAACTTGCATGTGAGGCTAAATGCGAACTTATGGCCATTTCTATATGTCATTTATCACCATGTATCACCAATATGCTAAGTTTGGTTTTATGCATGCTTTTGAGGCCTAATGATGCAATATGTAATTATATGAACATATGTACATTTCATATGCCACCATGTTAAACTTGTGGCTTCAACACCTTTATGTCATGTTTATGCCAAGTTCCCTCTTTCTATCCTTTATGCGCTATTGCGATATGTAAGCGATGGGATTGCGTTTGGGGTTGGGTAAACTTAAAGGACATAAAAACATAAGAGTGGGAATTTACCTATTAAGTTAGGTCTACCCATTGGGAATTTACCTATTAAGTTAGGTCTACCAAATGCTTGAAAACGTGTAATATGTTTTGGAAACATAATGGACATGACACTTAGAAAATATAAGTGTGGCCAACTCGAGGTTGGGTTGAGTTTGTAGCATAAATCTACCCGGAACCAACCGGCTTAACTAGTGGCTACAAACAATAGGACCCAATGTGAGAAGTTGGTCAAGTTGTGCTTGAACCCGAGGTTAGACTAGGTTGTGGTGTAAAGCTACCCGGACCCGCCCGGCTTAACTAGTAACCACAACGAAGTCTAATGTGAGAGGTTAAGGTGCATTAAATTAATTAATGCTACATGATAAGGTTAAGTAAATTTGATTTATGACACTTAACCAATTTGACATGAATGGGTAGGTTAAGTGAAACCGGGCTTGATTTCTTAATGACACTTAACCGTAAAATACGACTAGTGGTTAGGGTTAAGTTAACCTACACTTAACCAATCTGAACTCGGTAATTTAACGGGGTTAAGTTGAACTATACTTAACCAATCCAACTCAGTTATTTGATAAGGCTGAGAACCGATTTGATACCTGGTCTGGAAAACTAACTTGATTGATAAATTAAACGAACCTGGTTTGCGGATCTATAGGACCCACACCAAGTTAGGCACGTTTGTAAATCTATTATCTGATCCGTTATTCTGAAAACTGATCGTCTGAACTTTGTATGTCTGAACTCTGTTAATAAGTTAATCTGAATCTGATAGTCTGGGGACACAAGGGGGAATACTTGTGTCATTTGTTGTTTGGGACCCATATTAGTCAGTAACCCTTTCTGGTATCAAAACTTTGACCCAGCTGTAGGTAGGGTCCAGGCACGCTTACTGAACTAATTATAAGTGGTTCATTCTGATAATGGCGATGGGTGTTGATGGTGCGTTCCTACCGGGTCATGTGCGTGCATGGATCCCGGTCTGCCTCTGAAGATGTAGGACGCCGTGACATCTGTAAATATGCCTGTGCCAATTGGTTGCCACTTTAGGGAGTGATACACCCTATCGTGGGGCCGACATAGGGTATTTATGTATTAGGGAGCCGATCGCTTGTGTAGGATTTAGGGTACACTTTGCTCTGTCTGATTCTGTTGGTACCGCCTGTTTTGTTGGGTGGTAACACCCGTCTATTTCTGTGTGGTACCGTCTGTTAGGGTGGTAAAGGCCCACTACTAGTGTACACCTAATTGTAGTATTCCGTTTCTGTACTCTGTTCTGTTAGGGTGGTAAAGGCCCATTATTGTTAGCATTCCGTTTCTGTACTTTATCTGTTAGGGTGGTAAAAGCCCATTTTTCCCGAACTCTATCTGTGGGACAATTCTATTCCGTCCTGTTTCGATGTAGACATTAGGGTAACACCTAATCATGTTATACTAGTATTGGTACTAAGAAGTTGGATCTTGACTTAGGTCAACACCTGATATTGGTCCAAGTTTAGGCCGAGGGATAAATTCTTGTTTATACATGACATGTTAGAATGCTGGTACACCTGTGGTGAAAAACTTCACCTTGATTATGTGATGACTCCTTTGAACTATCTGTTAGATATTCACCATGCTAGTATGTAATTATCCTTATGTTCATCCCTGCTTCTCATGCCAGTTAACTTTATCAGTTTACATTGATTGTAGTAGGGCTTACTCAGTCTTTTTGACTGACCTGTTTTCTTTCGCCTCTTTTCTTCCGTTTCCCTCCCCCCCAGGTTCTCAGGGTGGGAATATTGGAGCTTAGCTTGGCTTTCTGATCGCTTGCTTGTGGGATTTTAGCTCATGTACGGTTTTGACATGAAGCTAGCTATGGTTATCACTTATTTTGGGGATAGTACTTATGTATTTCAGTTTTTCGGTGATGTTGTTTTTTTATCTAGACTTGTGTATTTGGAAAGTTGACATTATGTTGTACCAAACTTGTTTTGAAATAGTTTGAAATCTTCCGCTGTTTTACTTATCTTATTTACTCTGTTTACATATATATATGTTCTTGTTCTGCCTTGATATATCATTATGCATGTTTACCTGATTCAAACACCCCTCCAAAGTCAGAGTGCTTGTAAGAGTCACCCTGGCGGAGGTGGGGTGTTACATTTGGTACCAGAGCATATGGTTTACGAGAAGGAACAAAAAGGTTTTTGAAACTTTTGGAAAACTATTTTCAAAACCAAGTATAAAGTATTTTCCAAAGAAAAGTCTAGTTTATTTTAAAGGCTATTCCCCAAAAAGCCATTAGTACAATCCTTAGTTATCTATTCTTAGTTTCCTCGTTCTGACTCTATCTTTTCCTTCGTTTCAGTATGATAGATAACTTTGTTATCCCAGAGGGAGTGCAAGTTCCTGTTTGGTATAGGAGACTTATGGAGGCTAGGGCGACCGAAGCCGGCCCCGCAAATGTTACCCCTCCTCCGGTGGTTAATGTTCCTCCTCCTCCTGTCGCTGAGGTTCCTCCTCCTCCTCCCCCTCAGCATCCTCCAGTAGAGTTCACGAAGACTTGCAAAGATTTCAAAGCAATGGGTGGCAAGAACTTTCAAGGCACTGAGACTTTTGTAGAGGCCAGAAATTGGTTGAAAGAGACCGAGGATTTATTTACTATCTTTGGGTTAGACAATCAGAGGAAGATCCTGTTGGCGGTTTGGCTTATGAAGGATGAAGCCGCTTATTGGTGGGAAGTCACCAATGGTACTAGGCCTGTTGAGACTTGGGTCGATTTCAGGACAAGATTCGGGCTTAAGTTTCTGTCTTCTGCTGAAGAGAATTTGCAAATAGAGAGGTTTATTGCTTTGAAGCAGGGAGACATGTCTGTCAAAGAATATGTGAACAAGTTCAATCAGTTAGCTCGTTTTGGCTTGGATATGGTGAGTACTACTCAGAAGAAGGCTCTTCGTTTTGCTAGATGATTGAATGAGCCGTTACAGGAGTTAGCTATGTCTCATGTGCCCATGGGGGCCACGTTTGTGAGTTTGGTAGATATGGCCCTACTCAATGAAGAGAACAAGAGTGCAAAGAAGGAGGTCAAGGTGAATGAGTCTCAAAACAAGAAAACGGGGCCCAAAAAGGAAATGCAAAAGAAGGAGGAGAAGTCTGAAGATAAGAAGGAAAAGAAGTGCTTTACTTGTGGAAGCTCAACTCATCTAAACAAGGATTGCAGAAAGAGGAAGGGCACTTGCTTTAATTGTGGAGAGATGGGACACTTCACTAGGGACTGCCCGAAGAAGAAAGGGACTACATCGGAAGGAACGGTGAATACTCGCATGGCGAGTGAATAGATTAGGGCTAGAATAATTTGTCTGTAGGATGTTTAATCTTCCTTATATGATTTTCAGTTTGAAACTCTTTTTGTGGTATTTTGATTCTGTAATGGAAACTCGGTACTTTAATGCTTGTCTTGCTTCTGATCTGGTAATAGTCTCAAACTCCCTGAGGGTTATAACTCATCTGTTTGTGATAAATTGGGGTTTGAGAGTATCTGTGTTGGGCATGAGGGTGACTATGACGAATACATTCTGGGTTTCTACCATGCTTAGTTTCCTAAGAATCATTTGGGGAAAATCTGATCTGTACTAGTAGTCTGTAAGTATATGTACCAAGTTTTTGTTTTATCTGTGCTCGCTTCCATCACTCGACTGTATCTTGTTGAGATAGGACTCCTATGGATGTAAACATGTGTTTGAGACATGTTATGTTTGATGGATGCAAGTGGATGCAAGTGGTTGCTAGTGGTTGCTCGTGGATGCATAAACACACACTAGGCACTAGATCGGCTTGAAATACACTCTCATATTGCATATGGACGTGTGTACATTTTCAATTCTTATGGTTGCAAAATGGTTAATTCAGCACATAGATGTTGCATATGGACGAATGTTTGTGCGCACATATAGTATTATATGATTAGGACTATTTGCATACATAATGGATTCATTTCACTAACATACTTTGCATTGATGATCTTTGCATTAGATAAGAACATATACACACACCTTTTGCATATGTTCATACCGCATTAGAATCTTTAAGGACAATGATTGCTCGTGAATGATGATTTGAGTAGATGGATGATGGATGGTAGGATGCGTTCTTCCTAACTTGAAGATTTCGAGGAAGAAATCCTTTAAGGAGGGGAGAATGTAACAACCCGTATTTCTGATAACCTGTTATATCGTAAATCGAGGCAGAATTTAATTTATAAATCTGAATCAAGGGAAACGGGCTATGCCATTGCGTTCGTCTCGGAAAAATACGCGAAATAGAGCCCGAGTTTTTGAAAATCGGAGTCCGTATGGCCCGGTTAAGGCCCGAAGAAGTTTTCTGAAAATTCAAAGTTCAAAACAGATTTAAAATTCAGGTTCAAATTTCGAAATTGGGGCCATTGGGCGTAGGTGGGAAAATTCCCGCCTAGCTACCCCAGTCGACAGGCCTGTCGACTGGGCAGTCGACTTGGCTAGGACCAAGTCGACAGCCCTGTCGACTTGGGTGTCGACAGGGGGTGCTCGGCCAGTTTGGTCTGATGCACCATTTTTGGGTTAGGCTGTGTTTTGGGGCTGTTTTCTGGAAGCTTCCGAGATCTGATGGTCCTAATCTAACCTAGGGTTAATCTAAGGGTCTAAAACACATCCTAATCCTATAAATAAGCCTCTAACCTAACTCTAAATCATCATTATTCATTCAAGTAACTAAACTATGGCAAAATCATACCTCTCATGGCCTCCACTCTCTTCATAAAATTCCTAAGTTATTTCTATGAGAGATTTTCAATGCATACAAGTGTTTTCAAGCTTGTATGAGCATCATTAGCTTGCATTCAAGTCAAGTTTCCATATTTACATCATAAAGCAAGGGTTTTGATCATTTTGGCTCAAGGGTTTTTCTATTAGAGCTTGCATTTTGGGTCTATTTGATTGCATAAGGGCTTTGTCATATGTTTGTGTCTTCATAAGCATTGTAAGCCCTTTTCTACTTTCATATTTAAACTCTAAAGTTAAATGAATGATGCAAGTTGTGTTTGATCATTATGATATGCAAGTTTATCATGTTATGATGTGCAAGTATGCCATGTTATGATATGCAAGTTTACCATGTTATGCTATGCAAGTTTGCCATGTTACGATATGCAAGTCTATCATGTTATGTTATGCAAGTTTGCTATGTTATGATATGCAAGTTTTTCATATGATATGCAAGTTATGTTATGCAAGTTTTGGTTGATCATTTTGTTCATGTTATCATGTTATGCAAGCTTATCTTGGGTTTATGAGCTTAAAGCTTCAAGCTTTATGCTAAAGGTTGCATTTTGGCAACATGTAAGTTATCATATCTCTTATGATAACTTGCATGTGAGGCTAAATGCGAACTTATGGCCATTTCTATATGTCATTTATCACCCTGTATCACCAATATGCTAAGTTTGGTTTTATGCATGCTTTTGAGGCCTAATGATGCAATATGTAAGTATATGAACATATGTACATTTCATATGCCACCATGTTAAACTAGTGGCTTCAACACCTTTATGTCATGATTATGCCAAGTTCCCTCTTTCTATCCTTTATGCGCTATTGCGATATGTAAGCGATGGGATTGCGTTTGTGGTTGGGTAAACTTAAAGGACATAAAAACATAAGAGTGGGAATTTACCTATTAAGTTAGGTCTACCCATTGGGAATTTACCTATTAAGTTAGGTCTACTCAAATGCTTGAAAACGTGTAATATGTTTTGGAAACATAATGGACATGACACTTAGAAAATATAAGTGTGGCCAACTCGAGGTTGGGTTGAGTTTGTAGCATAAATCTACCCGGAACCAACCGGCTTAACTAGTGGCTACAAACAATAGGACCCAATGTGAGAAGTTGGTCAAGTTGTGCTTGAACCCGAGGTTAGACTAGGTTGTGGTGTAAAGCTACCCGGATCCGCCCGGCTTAACTAGTAACCACAACGAGGTCTAATGTGAGAGGTTAAGGTGCATTAAATTAATTAATGCTACATGATAAGTTTAAGTAAATTTGATTTATGACACTTAACCAATTTGACAAGAATGGGTAGGTTAAGTGAAACCGGGCTTGATTTCTTAATGACACTTAACCGTAAAATATGACTAGTGGTTAGGGTTAAGTTAACCTACACTTAACCAATCTGAACTCGGTAATTTAACGGGGTTAAGTAGAACTATACTTAACCAATCCAACTCGGTAATTTGATAAGGCTGAGAACCGATTTGATACCTGGTCTGGATAAACTAACTTGATTGATAAATTAAACGAACCTGTTTTGCGGATCTATAGGACCCACACCAAGTTAGGCAAGTTTGTAAATCTGTTATCTGATCCGTTAGTCTGAAAACTGATCGTCTGAACTTTGTATGTCTGAACTCTGTTAATAAGTTAATCTGAATCTGATAGTCTGGGGACATAAGGGGGAATACTTGTGTCATTTGTTGTTTGGGACCCATATTAGTCAGTAACCCTTTCTGGTATCAAAACTTTGACCCAACTGTAGGTAGGGTCCGGGCACGCTTACTGAACTAATTATAAGTTGTTCATTCTGATAATGGCGATGGGTGTTAATGGTGCGTTCCAACCAGGTCATGTGCGTGCATGGATCCCGGTCTGCCTCTGAGGATGTAGGACGCCGTGACATCTGTAAATATGCCTATGCCAATTGGTTGCCACTTTAGGGAGTGATACACCCTATCGTGGGGCCAACATAGGGTATTTATGTATTAGGGAGCCGATCGCTTGGGTAGGATTTAGGGTACACTTAGCTCTGTCTGATTCTGTTGGTACCGTCTGTTTTGTTGGGTGGTAACACCCGTCTATTTCTGCGTGGTACCGTCTGTTAGGGTGGTAAAGGCCCACTACTAGTGTATACCTAATTGTAGTATTCCGTTTCTGTACTCTGTTCTGTTAGGGTGGTAAAGGCCCATTATTGTTAGCATTCCGTTTCTGTACTTTATCTGTTAGGGTGGTAAAAGCCCATTTTTCCCGAACTCTATCTATGGACCATTCTGTTCCGTCCTGTTTCGATGTAGACATTAGGGTAACACCTAATCCTGTTATACTAGTATTGGTACTAAGAAGTTGGATCTTGACTTAGGTCAACACCTGATATTGGGCCAAGTTTAGGCCAAGGGATAAATTCTTGTTTATACATGACATGTTAGAATGCTGGTACACCTATGGTGAAAAACTTCACCTTTATTATGTGATGACTCCTTTGAACTATCTGTTAGATATTCACCATGCTAGTATGTAATTATCCTTATGTTCATCCCTGCTTCTCATGCCAGTTAACTTTATCAGTTTACATTGATTGTAGTAGGGCTTACTCAGTCTTTTTGACTGACCTGTTTTCTTTCGCCTCTTTTCTTCCGTTCCCCCCCCCCCCCCCCAAGGTTCTCAGGGTGGGAATATTGGAGCTTAGCTTGGCTTTCTGATCGCTTGCTTGTGGGATTTTAGCTCATGTACGGTTTTGACATGAAGCTAGCTATGGTTATCACTTATTTTGGGGATAGTACTTATGTATTTCAGTTTTTCGGTGATGTTGTTTTTTTTTTATCTAGACTTGTGTATTTGGAAAGTTGACATTATGTTGTACCAGACTTGTTTTGAAATAGTTTGAAATCTTCCGCTGCTTTACTTATCTTATTTACTCTGTTTACATATATACATATGTTCTTGTTCTGCCTTGATATATCATTATGCATGTTTACCTGATTCGAACACCCCTCCAAAGTCAGAGTGCTTGCAGGAGTCACCCTGGCGGAGGTGGGGTGTTACAATTTTAATCTCTCAATCCCTGTTTATATAATTTAATTAATTAATTATTATACGGTAAAATACGGGTCGTTACATTCCTTTCCCCTTAAAATAATTTCGTCCTCGAAATTGCTAAGGTAGAGAACATACCCTATTGACTAGTAAAAATTTATTTGTTTATTTTTTAACTTCAGTTTCAACTGATCCAATTTAATTTCAATTAAAATATTAATTAATTCTTATCAACGATAATTTTCTAAAATCCTGAAAATTTTCTAACACTCTAAATTTCCAGAAAATTTTGCCAGCACCTCCTTTGTAAAGGTCAATAGTTCAAACCCCAACTCGCCTCTCTAGGCCTTCTCCAATCCAAAAGAAAATCAAACAGCCAAGCGGCTTGCCAAATCGGCCCATAAATCACCAAATCCATAAAAATAAACGTGCACCTTTTTGTCGGGCATATCATTAAATCCTTTCATTCTGCTGCCAATTCAGCATATACCGAAGTCATCCCAATCAATCTCCAATCATCTGTTCTCAAATCCAATCATCCTATTTTCAAACCAAATCTCATACTCAATCTCAAATTTCATTACCAATTTTAACTCTTACTTACCCGTCCAATATACTTAAACAAATTCATAACTCACAAATCCAACTTTATACGATATCGTTCTATTTCAATTCAATTTTCCCTTACTAGTTTTTATTCAATTCCAGTTTGCATTCACAAATGTCTATTTGATTTCCATTTCTGGTTTTAATTCAATTTCAATTTTCTTCTACCAATTTTCTTTAGATTTTTTTTAATTCATACTATCTTCCTGGGGATTTTAAACAGTTTAGTTTTTCTAAAATAAATTATTCCCTTTCGGGATTCAAAACAACTTCCTTTTCCCAAAATAATTCGAAAACAAAATCTTTGGTAGTAATCCGTCACTTACAACTCGAAAATGAACACTGACGATGTGTCCAGCATCATCAGAGTTATTTTCCAGCGATCGAAGTGAGTTCAATACTATATCACTTTCAAAACCATATCTAAACACTTCCATTTTGAAATCTTTTCAAAATATCATTCACGATACTTGTAAACAATTTAAAATCTCCTAGGATTTTAAAAATTTCTTAACTCAAATCCACTTACAATCACTTTTTCCCCAGTTTTCAAAATTTTAATTCCAATTCTGATTTAATTCAGATGTAATTAATCTGCTTTTATATTATACGAACTCAAATTGGTTATTTATATAACCATTTCAATTATAATAAACCAACACATCCAATATATGATAATAATTCCAAGATATACCTTTCTTTTATATCAAAATATGTTTTGGGTAAAATTATTTCATTTACCCTCTTTCAAAACATAATGTGTTTGGTAGCCACACATAACTTTCAGCTCTGATACCACTGTAATGAACTGGGATTTTCGACTCCGAAAATCAACACAAAACTACCATGATGACTATTCAGACATCGGAAATACCTAATCATTAATAGAAAGAAGTTAGAGGGTGAGAATAGATAAGATAGAAAAGTAGAATAGAAGAAGAAGAAGAAGAACACAATCAGAGTAAACATGAATCACACAGCAGAACGAATAAAGAATAATACATAACATAACTTTGCAATAAAACAGTGTATATATATATATAGAATAACATTATCAGAGTACAACACTTACACACAGCGGAAATAACAATAGCTATATAATCCTGAAGCCTCCTGCTTCAAGCTCCTCCAAGCATATCTGTAAAGACCTGAACTACTTGACTGCCCGTACAAATTGGGGCACCCAAGAGTTTAGGGAAAACAAAACAAAATAAACTTTGGGTCAGTCATGGGACTGGTGTGAGTAAACTCAATTCATTTGGTTTAACTTTTCAAAATCCTTTTCAAAAGAAAAGGTAATCGTAAGGCCGATCCACACATAAACACAGGTGGTTTTTACCTTACGATAACCAAAACACTTTTTGAAATCAATACTTCTCTGATATTATAATAATTTCTAATCACAAGAAATTAACAATCTAGCAGAACGCTTGCATCTCACGTTCCACATATATAGTATACAAACAAAACCGCGGGCGCTTATTGGAGATTGGATTCCAACTATGACAAGGTATGGGACCACCTGCCTATAGTGTATCTCTAGAGGCAAATACACTGGGTTCAACAAGAACGTCTTGCAACCCGGCCCACACATGACCGACCACTCATTTCGCTTGAGTGTATCGAATGTATACCACCAACAGTTGGGAGCTACCCACCGTTTCCCAAAAAGGGACAGCATCGATAATAGATAAAATAATGAAATGGATTTTCTCTAGATAGGTGATATACACCCTAATGGGAGCGACCCACTTAGCCAAGCTTCCTGCCCGATTTTTGTCATTTTCGGTTGATGAGGCTTGAGGTCATAATGTACCTTTAATACACCTGACCACCATTCACTTTGAATGCCACATCGTCATACCCGCCAAATCATAAATTGATTTCCCTAAAAATACCACGGGTATAAAGCTAAGAGAAACGAATTCCTCCACCACCAAACGTAAGCACGTTTGAAGAGATCAACTTATGCTATCCGTTAGGTATACTCTGTCAGACATTCGTCCATTCACGTTTGTCCTGGGACTGGACAAACCGAAGGCACTATTCTGTAAACAGGACAACCATTGCATAACTCCGTCTTCAATTATCTTTATCATATTTGATCGCAACGCTAACGTCCATACAGAGTGGTTTTCAAATAATGAATTTGATCCCGGTCTCTCCGTATTGACGATGAAAATGGTCAATACTTCGATAGTCGGTGATTTAACTATCAAAGAAAAACAGGTGTGCAAACAACGATATTATTTCCAGATGAAAATTCTATCGATCAATCAACATTCAACATTTATCTCTTTATATTAAATTATCTTTAATTTATCCATTTCCCAATTTCTATACATTTGAAATTCTTATTTTCTAAATTTAGAAAACGTTTCTGGTTCTTATTGGAAAAACATTCCCATAACTTCTTTATCAGATTTAAACTGATGTTTAAATAAAACATCACTTGGCCCATTCAAGCCATTTTACTAACTAAGTTCATCTTCACTATCGAACCTTAACTACACCTTAGTTAAAACGAGGTCAATCAAGTTGGGGTATTATTACTTCTCAGACCTTAACTGAACAACTTTCTAACCTCGAAATAGACAAAGTTCATCTTATAACCCTTCAATAAAATTTCCTTACGCAAACTCTCGGATTCTATTTACGAATCCACTTCAAAAATAATTTGATTTTAACACTAGTGTTATAATTTCATGCTTTTGAATATATATTAACTTAAATATGACTTTTCTTTATTAATTTGGATAATTAAACAAACAACTAATTTATTAACAAATAAGTAAGAACTTGATTTGAAACAGAAAGTAAATATCACTTTCGTTAATTCGATATAATCGAATTCCAATGTATAATTCACTCTCGAATAATCACTATTCGGTAAATCTCTTTCGAATAAACTATATTCGATAACTCTTTCTTTGAATAACTATATTCGATAATTCCTTATTCGAATAACTATATTCGATAACCTCTCTTTGAATGATTTATATTCGATTAACTCTCTTCGAATGATTTACATTCGATTAATCTCTTCGAATGATTTACATTCGATTAATCTCCTTTCGAATAGACTATATTCGATTAACTCCTTTAGATTAACTCATTTGGATTAACTCGGTTTGATTAACTCTTCTTGACTAACTCAACTACATTTAACTCCACTTGATTAACTTACTTGATTAACTCAACTTATTTAACTCAACTTATTTAATTCCTATCGAATAACTAATATTCGATTAAGTTATATTCGAATAACAATGTTTGTTTTAACTTTATTCCGAATGCCTAATATTCAATTTCACTCCGTTCGCTTGACTCTAGATCGCAGCGATCACAATGGTTACGCCTGATTCCCTCAGGAAACAATCGACCGCTGTAGGCTATTTGCAGCCCTGCGAATTACGCTAACAGTCGTACGAAATGGCAACTTATCCTGAATAACTATGTTTGACCAACTCTATCTCAAATAACTATATTCGATCAACTCTAATTGAATAACTAATATTCAATTTATCCTAATTCGATCAACTATGTTCAGTTAACTCTAATTCGATTAATTCTAACTCTAATCGATTTACTCTAACTGATAAACTTTAACTAATTAACTCCTTTGATTAACTCTACGTTCATTCAGTTTCAAATATTGATGTTGAAATCGATTCTTATTTCCCTATATAAGTCCTGACTTATAATTCTATTTATCCAATGATAAACATTTTATTTTATTTATAAATTTATCTTCTCAATCTATCGGTTAGAATATATTTTATTTAGAATCTTTACTTTAAATCCATATCACGTTGTACCCGTGTGTGAAGGACGGGTTTAAATCTTTCAAATGTAAAATTCTCCTTTTATACAATTCTAGTCACTTTTCAAGTATTTCCTTTTATAACCTATTTATCTACAAAATAAATATTCCTTTTCAACTCTATTTGTAAATAGTTTACAAATATTTCTTTTTCAATTCTATTTGTAA
Organism: Allium sativum; assembly: GCA_030737875.1. Lineage (NCBI taxonomy): Eukaryota > Viridiplantae > Streptophyta > Magnoliopsida > Asparagales > Amaryllidaceae > Allium > Allium sativum. The sequence continues at coordinate 249,328,150 of CM060922.1, read as the reverse complement.
ATAGTTTACAATTATTTCTTTTTCAATTCTATTTATCTGATTAACAAATAAATATTCCTTTTAAATCTATTTATTTTCTAAGTAAATATTTCTTTTTCAATATAACATTGAAAATTTCCTTTTTAACATTCTAGCATTCCTTATGGTATTTGACGTACCATATAATAATGATCGGTATCATTCAACCATACAAAATCTACAACAGATTTAATATCACATCATATAACACAATATATGAAAAACAGTAAAATAAATGTTGAGGAACCCAGTTGGGTCCCTCCGACCTATTTCCCTGCAACCACAGATGTTAATCAACATAAATAAAACGGATGTGAAGTATTCTAATAAACAGAATTTATATTCGATTAACGATTTATATCTATATCGTTATCTATATTTTCAATCAACTGACTAGCAGTTCAACCAAACAGCCAACACACAGCAAACAACCATTATTTATAAATTCTAAAAATATTTTATGAAAATATAAATTGAGTAGAGTTAGTGAGATTTATTCATATTTGTCGGAAATCGTTAGATTGCAGTAACCGTTCAATAGATTCAGTCAGGCGTTTTATTTCGCCATAAATTGAGATGAGCTCCAAATCACTCCTAGTCATTTTCATTGCGAAGTCCTCGTCCCAACGGATCCGACCGTTCCAAATTCTGATATAGTATGATCGAAATATTACGATTAGAATTTTAATACATTTATTAAATAAAATAAAACTTACAATTCTAATTTCCTTTGGGCCCTCACCCTTATTTTCCTTCAGCCCAATAAGAAAGTACTGGCCCGCCAACCTCACTTCTTCTTCCTCGATACGGTGCGAGCTCCAGAAATTTTGCTGGCCATTTCCCATGACTTTCCATCCCTGTTTCTAACTCAATACTTCATGAATCCTTAAACATAAATCACCATACTATTTCTCTTCGAAAATCCTTCCTCTCCATACCCAAAGGAGTACACTCGAATGCCTAATACAATTTGCGTCGACAACCCTCTTCCTTTCGCTGTCAATGAAATCACCGATCCCTTTTAATGTCGATCACCACAAAAATCACCACGCAGCAGCTAACTGATCCCCTAGCCTACAAAACAACGCCTATTCCATGAATTTCTGCTCATATCTTCTTCGATCATGAACCCTAGGTTCATCGATGCCACGCGGTGTAATTTACAGCGATAAGAAGTTGCGTCGAACCCAATAATAACTATGGGTGAAGAGCAGCTAAAGAGGAGCTCATATATATATATATTTTTTGATTTATGGATTTTGTTTTGATTTTTCTATGATTTTTGAAAGGGGGTCTTTGCTGTAGATTTTATTCGGTGGTGGCGGTGCACTTTTGACCAGAGAGAATAGGTTTTTTGGGCTTTAAGGAATGGAGATGTATTTATAGTGTAAGGATAATTGTTAGCCCATAAAAAATGCGTGATCAATATGTCGACAAAACCATGCCGTTATTCGATATGCCGTGGGGCCTGATACGTAAACACCAGGTCGTTCTAAAGCCATGTCGTAGAGAAAGGAGGGAACTATGCTGTCTTCAACCATGACGTATCAGTCATGTCGTCGTACTGCGTACCAAATCATAAAGCTAACTCATGTGCCTCCATGTCGCAACCAAGACTCTTCTAAAATCGTGTCGCAACTCGTCAAGTTGTTCCCAAGGTCAAGGCGAAATATCGTAAGATAGGGCTGAGCTTCATGTCAGTAAGCGATATGAAACTATGTCACTATTATTCATATCATTCAGCGGCATGGTCCAAATAATTCATATCGGCCTGAAACCATGTCAGGTGAGCCAAGTTGGATTCAGGAAACAAACCATGTCATCCCAAGGAAACCATGTTGGCCCCAAGTCGTGCTGCATTCCATTCATAACGTCAAAGATAAGTCGTCATGCGACACCGCACCACGACATGCCATAAAGCTCAAGGCGCAAAAAAGCACAAGATCACACGACATGAGTCATGCCGCCATGCCTCCATATCGATCTATAGCATGAAAGGTCAATCGCTACTTAAAGCCTGGAGTCAAACCATGTCTCACCCCACTCATGTCGCTCCCAACAAGTATCGGATCACCATAACGATATGAACCCTGTTGAAGGGAGTCGTGTTGGATCGCAAGTATAATGCGCCACGGGTTAACCCGCCGGGCGACATCAATCATGCCGTTGGCCAAAATTATGTCGGCGACAACATGAGTCAAGGCGCTTTCTGAATATTTACAGAACTGCTACCTGGTCTGAAGATCTCCTATAAATACCCCCTCACTTCTTCATTTGAGGGGATCGAATCTTATGGCCACGAAGTGCTGTCAAAAATATTTTTGATCAATCCTAACATCTATCCAACATAATAAATCAAAGATTAATCCATGGATCATAATCTCCATCAAAGATATCCAAACGATCGGAGAATTGAAGATTAATCAAGCAAGTTCATGAACAAGGCAGAAACTTTCTAATTCTACCACATTCACGTCATATCTCCTCGGATTGACATATTTTACTCATTGTCCTCTAACGGATTTGAGTGTAATTCGTCTTATTTGTGAATAAGAGAGTGATAATATTGTAAGAGAGAATTCGATCTTCATATTGATAATGAAATTCCTTGTGCGGACGTAGATCCTCATTAGATCGAACCACTATAGAACTTTGTACATTCAACTCGCATTTGGATTGTTTTGTGACTCTACTATTTCATTTTTTGTGAAATCTTCTTAGATACTTTTGGGTGTTTGCCCAATTTCGGGACAAACATTTGGCACCCACCATGGGGCCACATTCTCACTTCACTCGATCCTAAGAACCTACCATTGAAGTTCTAAGCCTACTTCTACTGCAGATTTTATAAACCTTTGATTCAGGCTAATCTTCCAAATATGAATCAATCTTTGGAAAGTGGATTTGGCGTAACTCAAGATCAACTAGATACGGTGGTGGGCGACTTAAATCAGCAAATGGTAATTTCAAGTAAAGCTTTAATGGATAAGCTTGACATGTTTCTGGCCACTCAAAAGGATCTCATACCTGCGAAAGTTGACTCGCAAAGATGTGACAAAGCCATAAAATATATCTCCGCCATTCCACAAACCAACAACCTGACCATAGACAAAATTCCAAGGGATTTTGTGACTCCAAAAGATTTTGTTATCGTTGTGACCAATTTGCACCAAAAAATAGATATTTCAAATAAGATATTGTTGAATCAAATATAGGCTCTTGAAGCCACTCAAGCCAGTCTCGCAGACCGTATAGAACAACTTGGTGTGGAAAAGAGTATGTACCTTACTGTTTCAGACTTTCACATTAAGAACTGTAGATGTCATGATGATAAGGAAAATGGGAACAAGCGACCTTCCTCCCCTGCCTATCGAGTAAGCCGTGGGAAGGATGTCAGAAGGCGGAAGAGAACATATGGAGACAAAGAGGGAAAGGTGAATAAGAGATTTCACTTCTTCAAGTCTAAAGAATTAACTCCACTAAATGATACCTTGGAGAACATCTTCTTTGCCGCTAAAGGCGCAGGGTTCTTTCCAAAGCCACCACCAATATTAGGAATATCAAACAAAGCAGGGACATCTGAAAGTTTCTGCCATTATCACAACCAACCTGGTCATGATACTAATGATTGCAAATATCTAAAGAGCTCAATCAAGATGTTGGTTAGGGAGAGCAAGCTGCAAAAATATGTCAGGAAATCGCATACGACAGGTCCTCTTTCAACTCCTCAAAAACAAAGCATATCCGTCAAATGATCAAGCCCAGATGGGAAGGCTCCAACAAGAAACCATGCGAAGCCATTGTTTGGCACTATGACGAGTAGTTCTCATTCAGATAATAGAAATTGGAGGAAGATGCAAAGCAATGTAAGATCTCAAGAATACAGCCCGACGAAAGCAATGATCCCAATGGAATTACAAGCTCCTGTTCATCAAATGATCACCCGACACTTCCATACCGAAGCCTAGTAAAAGCCAGTGTTGAAAACATTTGAGTCTAATTGGCAAAGATATGTTGTCAGCCAAAAGCATCTAAATAGCATCAACAAATTATTGACCTTTGATGAAGTTCCCATACTTGGAATCCGGGATAACGACCGATTGTGTCAACATTCTGCATAAAAACACTGCTTTCTTATAAAAATTATTATGCTTTCCTTTGCAAATATTAACCCCCTATGGTAAAAACGAGAATTGTAATTGAGCAAATACTATGTCTATTTTCATACAATGAGAAGTCTATATCTTCTTAACCTCAATTATTCCATTATATCAAAAGTAACTAAAATCAATTTAATATTGTAGGACGCTTACTAACTCGCGGTCTGATAAATTCTGGCGACCCCTGTTAACATACCCTGTTTGGGAAGTCCGGGTGTTGAGTACCAAGAGCATCATATGAAGCAAACCCGATGATGTGAAGTGCCATTTTACAAATCAAATGGAAAATTTAACATACCCCGGTTCATCGTCGACACCATTAAGATATGGTCAGATAGCGATACAAACACCGGGCTCCTAACCAAAGACCTCCCCGAGGGGCACCCGGTTCATCGCCGATGCCATTAATACATGGTCGGATAGCGATACAAACACCGGCTCTTAACCAAAGACCTCCCCGAGGGGCACCCGGTTCATCGCCGATGCCATTAAGATATGGCCGGATAGCGATACAAACACCAGGCTCTTAACTAAAGACCTCCACGAGGGGCACCCGGTTCATCGTCGATGCCATTAAGATATGGCCGGATAGCGATACAAACAATGGGCTCTTAACCAAAGACCTCCCCGAGGGGCACCCGGTTCATCGCCGATGCCATTAAGATATGGCCGGATAGCGAGATAAACACTGGGCTCTTAACCAAAGACCTCCCCGAGGGGCACCCGGTTCATCGCCGATGCCATTAAGATATGGCCGGATAGCGATATAAACACCAGGCTCTTAATCAAAGACCACCCCGAGGGGCACCTGGTTCATCGTCGATGCCATTAAGATATGGCTGGATTGCGATACAAACACCAGGCTCTTAACCAAAGACCTCCCCGAGGGGCACCCGGTTCATCGCCGATGCCATTAAGATATGGCCAAATAGCAATACAAACACCGGGCTCTTTAACCAAAGACCTCATTGGAGGCATCCGCTCAAATTCTGAATCTTCCAAATCCAGCTATTAATTCTGAGCCCTTCAAAGCCAGTAACTGATGGACTCAAGGACCTCTCCGCAGGCGTCCGATAAGTTCAATAAGTGTTTGAATTTGTTAGACTCAACGAACAACGGAACAAAGACCCATTCGAGGGCATCCAATCATAGGCCGAATCTTACAAACTCGGTTAGTGACGGAACTAAAGACTTTCCTCAAAGAAAATTAATAAATCCCATAAGTAACTAATCCGCTCAGTTACCAGGAATAACAGATTTCTCTATTTGATTATAAAAACCATGCCTAAATTTCAAGATATTTAAACTAATTGTGGTATGGGGGCATTATTATCGCATTAATGAAATCTAATGACGCTCTCTTAAACGTACTACAGTCCGATCATAATTCCATGAAAACTCGGCATTAGTTCATTCCAACCGACAATACCGGATTTGCTGAAATAATTAAGATAAAATACAACGTAAATAACGAGACTGGAATAACGAAATACAATGAGCATCGACTTAGTCAAGATCAGGAAAATCCAATAAAGTTGGCCGGTCATAACAAATAACTTATAGTGCAGAATTTGTATTGCAAATATAAAACAAACATGAAATGCGAAAATATAAAAGCACGGGGAAACATAAAGCAAAATTTAAGACATGAAAAGCAGTACACAATTTCCTGACAACAAAGCATAACTATATCATAAAGCCACAGGTTAAAGTGCAAAATATCAGACAGCAGAGTGCATAAAGGTGACAAATGCAAGAGTAATAAGCAGGGACTGGCACCTGCATACACAACCGTCCTGAATACAACACACAAAAGAAAGTAATTATCAACCAAGTTGAGCAACTACTGAGTATGATCATTTTTTCTTGTCACTTGATCTCAAAGCTGGCTTGTTAAGTAGAGGCGGAGGAGTTTCTTCCACGTCACTCTGATTCTCTTGGGAGGAAAAAGCGGTAGCCTCCATCTCCTTCTTCTTCCTCTTCTTCTTAGACAGTGAGGATTTGGCAGACTTCTTTCCTTTCTCCTTGGTAGTAACCCGAGGACTCTCATCTGCGAGATCGTCACTAAGACTGTAGTCAACAACATCCAAATCTGAGAAGGCACCGATCTTCGTATCCTGCGAACCAGGAGCTGTAACAAGCAAGGGTGTGTTACTGGGAGGAGGAGGAGTAATGACAGAAGTAAGCGAAAAAGTTTTCAATGGTGTGTCAGCCCTAATAGCTCCTGTTGTCATTGCATTGCCTATGACAGGAGAAGACAAGGGTGAAATTAAATTCAAAGTATGGAAACATTGAGCACAATAAGCAAGGGACCCAGGCGAATCGAAAAAGGACTCTAAGCACGACAAGGTAAAGTTAGTTTCAGATTTACCTCTATCTGGAAGATTCTCCGAGGGATCCCTATGCTCAAATCTCTAGTGATCGGGATTGTCATCATCAGCCTCATCGTTTTCAACATGCTCATTAGCAATATTCTCTGTATTAACATCCCCCTCAATGGTGACATTTTTATCTTTAGGAGCATCAGTTGGGTTAGCTAATGTCTGTGAGCCAGAATCTTCAAAGGACGAGGGATCAACAAGAAGGTTGGCATCTGATTGAATGTGAACTTTCTCACCAGAAGTACCAGTCCTCTCGCTCATTAATTGTGCCCTTCTGTAATAACCCGGAAATTCTGAACCAGTTAAAAAAAATTTATTTTGGCAATTTTGACGAATTATGAATATTTAAAATGGATTATTTTAAATAATATCAAAGAGAAAATTTATTTTGAATAGAATTCGACGTATATATTTATATACGTCGTCTTTTGAATATAAATAATTATATATAATTATAAATAGAATTGAAAATGGCACGGTAGTTCGATAATTCGATTTCAAACTTCAATTGAATGAATCGGGTGCAAAACAATCCGGATTTTAGTGAAACAAAAAACATTAGGATCTAATTGATAATATCTTTCCAACGAATCCGACAAATCGAAATTTCATAGCGGGAATCAAAAGATATGTCAAGTTGAAAATTCTGATTAGTCGCTATGGAATTCATGCCCTTAAAAAGGGGAATTTTGCAATCGACCTCGGATTTCGACGAAACCACTTTTGTTGGGTCCGTGATGTCAAATTATTGTTAGATTCCAAATTTCATAATTTTCTGAATCAATATGTGAGCGTGGCAAAGGAAAACGCGTTTGACCAGTTTCAGTTGATTTTAATCGACTGGAAATTGGCCATTTTCCAACGGTCTCAGAATTCGACGAAATTAGTTTTGTTAGGACCGTATCGTCAATACGAAGCTAGAAAATATTTTTATGGAATTTATAGAGTTGTTATGTGACCCCGGTAATTTGAAATGTACGTTTAAAATTCAATATAATGAGTTATATTTTAAATTTAATGAAAACTGATCGAAACGATCGAATCAGCTTGCGATACATATCCCATTGTGTTCGGAATGGGGGTAATTAGCTAGAGGCGACAGTCATTGGGTTTGATTTGGGGTTCGTACGTAAAAATATCATTTTCGAATTAAATAATATTAAATATAATATATATATAACCAAATAAACCCTATTTCTCTTTCATCTTCTGATCAGCCGGCCCTAGCAAAACAAATGGCCATGAAAGCTCTGAAATAAATCCCCAAAATCTATAGATCTATCGCGAATTTGATCGTCAAACTAAAGTGAAGATTATAGAGAATTATTTCCTCTTTAATATCATATGGTAATGATGGGTTCTAATCGACTAAATGGTTCGAAATCGAGTGCTGAAGACAGCTCGTTCGCAGCGGTCCTCCGGGCACCAGGGACGTTCGAGTTCGCCGTCCTCCCAGGTGATGGCAGCTAGCGTTCCAGCGGTTCAGGCGGCGACCCCTGATGGCTCTCCGATCAACTATGGCGGCGGCAAATCCATGCCCTAGGGGGCGAGCTCAGTTCAGCGGCTTCCAGAGAGAGGGATGCAGTGTAAATTTCTCTTTTTACTAGTATATTAGTTCGTTAATTAGGTAAAATCTGAATTGTATATTTTATATCTATATATCATTGATTATTATTTTTGTATTTAAATATGTTTCAAATTTAAATATACCCCTTTGTCTTAAAAATAAGAATGGTTTTAAAAATAGAAAGGGGAATGGAATAGAAAAAAAATAGAAATATACTTTGTTTTAAAATACAATTGCTTTGAAAATAAATATGTTTTTAAAATAAAATTAACTTTGTTTTGAAATGGTTATCATAAGTATAGAAATTCGATTTTTTTTATACATTCACTTAGTGAAGAAAAAATATGATTTTTATTAAAAGTGAAAAGACGATATTTTTTAAAAGTGAAAAGACGATATTTTTTTAAAGTGAAAAGACGATATTTTTAAAAGTGAAAAGACGATATTTTTAAAGTGAAAAGACGATATTTTTAAAAGTGAAAAGACGATATTTTTAAAAGTGAAAAGACGATATTTTTAAAAGTGAAAAGACGATATTTTTAAAATAGAAAAGATTAGGTTTTAAAAATAGAAAAGGCGAAATCTTTATATGAAGAATAGCGAGGTAAAAATATAATTTTTATCTGTATAGTAGCATAATAAAATTTTGATTTTTATATATTGAATAGCATAATAAAAATTCGATTTTTATATATTGAATAACGAGGTAAAAATTCGATTTTTATATATTGAATAACGAGGTAAAAATTCGATTTTTATATATTGAATAACGTTGTAAAAATTCGATTTTTATATATTGAATAACATAGTAAAAATTCGATTTTTATATATTGAATAGCGAAGTAAAAATTCGATTTTTACATATGTAGTGGCTACAGTAACGAAGATGACAAAAAGGCGAGAACGATGAAGATTTCTATAGAAGAAGATTCAAGGAGTTGGGATAGCTATTGGTGAGAATTTCTCACTCTTCAATTTCTTTTCTAGTTATATATATATACTAGGATGCAGACGGTGCTTAGTAGCACCCGACACAATCGTCCACAGACCATGGACTTGTTTGTTTGGTTGCATAGATTAGTTAGATGATTTGATTTGAATTTGGTTGTTTGGTGATTTTGATTGATGTGTGAATGGCGTGGGCCTTCACTAGACCGGGGATAAAGCTAGGCCTCGTCCCGTTTCTAGTATCGTGCCGTTATGCCGCCGAAATTTTCTAAAATAAATTAGGAAATAAAAATATCATTTTATTTAAAGAATGAACTGAATAGAATATTTTCATAGGCTGAATAAAATGTTTTATCGTTAAAAATATAATTTTTAACGTGAATATGAATATAGTGAATGTGAATAAATAAATATTCATTTACAAACCGGACGGTTTGTTTATGTACACCTATTTGAAGGACATTGATTGGGACGATAAATTTTACACATCGCCCAACTGCACAAATAAAAATCTGTGTTTGTTGATTTGAAACCCCACACGGGTGTTGGGATGAACTTTGAAGTTCACTCATCCTGATTGATTAAATATGTCGATCGATTGATTGACAGGCTGTTATAAGCGTTATATACCTATATTTGATGCTTATACAGTGTAGTGCACTTTGGTCGATGGTTGATTTTTTTTCAATGCTATTATATGCATGTGTTGTATGAAAATCCATATAATTAATTTTATATGGTGATTGATTGGGCCTCATTCCAATTTAGAAGATAAAGAATAATATAAAATAAAGGTTCATGTGTTGACAGTACTCATCCGTTGAGATTAGTCATGTGTTAAACGAAATATTTTAATAATAAAATTTACATCTTTATCAATATAAAATAAAGGTTCATGTTTTGACAGTACTCATCCGTTGAGATTAGTCATGTGTTGAATGAAATATTTGAAATAGAAATATTTGAAAACGAAATATTTGAAAACGAAATATTTGAAATAGAAATGTTTGAAAAGGAAATGTTTGAAATAGAATATTTGAGAATAGAAATACATGAAGCCGTGTTGATTAGATTGACGCCATTTTGGCGTGAACTATGTTTATATCGATTTTATTCATTTTAAAATGAATATTGAAAAGTGATTTCGAAATCGAGTATTTTGAAATGAAAAATGAATTGAATCGAATAAATAACGAATTCGATTTGAATTGAATTGAAAACGATTTCGAAATGAATTGAATTGAAAACGATTTCGAAATGAATTGAATTGAAAACGATTTCGAAATGAATTGAATTGAAAATGATTTCGAAATGAATTGAACTAAAAACGATTTCGAAATGAATTGAATTGAAAACGATTTCGAAATGAATTGAATTGAAAACGATTTTGAAATGAATTGAATTGAAAACGATTCGAAATGAATTGAATTGAAAACGATTTCGAAATGAATTTGAATCGAATAGAAAACCAATTTGAATTGAATCAAATAGGAAACCAATTTGAATTGAATTGAAAAGAAAATGAATTCGAATCGAATTAAAATCAATTTGAATTAAAAATCAAATAGAAATGAAAGTAAAAAGGATTTATAATCGAAAATTCCATTTTGATTTGAATTTGAAATAAAGGTTGAAATTGTTTTTGAAACGAATTCAAAACTATTTATAAAATTCGTTTTAAATAGTAATCGACGGATATATATTATATATATTATATATATATATAATATAATGGCCTGAATAGAACGCGCCGCGCCGCGGTAGTTCGTGAATTTCGACCATTTATTTCAAATGGACATTACGGGAGATCCGACCGTCGGATTCTCCTAAAACCGGAACCGTTGGGTTTGTATCAAATAGAGCTTTCTAACGAATATTATAAATTCAAAATCTATCGGTTGTATTTGGAGATACATCCAAATCAAACTCAGAAAAGGTCGCTATAAGTGCAGTTCGATGGCCGTTGATGGAAATCGACTGTACGAGCCTTGATAAAATTATTAAAAATATCAATAATTTGTGTAAAATCATAAGAAATGATTTGGGAAAAATTGGGATGAAAAACTCCATATTCGAAAAGATAAAAATAGATTTTTATCAAAATGAACTAGTTTAAACTAAATTTAAAACCCGGTTTGTTTTTAAATAAATAAATTAGATTTAAAAAGGGGGTTTTAAATAATCGGAATTCCTAATATATTTGATTTGAATTAAGTAGAATTGATTCATGGGTTTATCATGAACTGTGTTTTAAATAACACTTGTTCTTTAACCCGGTAATATAATAGAATGTGATTTGGGTTTGTCGTGAACTGTGTTTTAAAAAACTCCTAGTTCTTTAACCCAGTAAAAGGAGTTTTAACGAATCTGCAATTAGGTTGAAATGTGAATCTATAATCTAAATTATCAAATTTAGAAAGGAGCGAGAATGGAGTATCGCCAGTTTTGCTCCAAAGCGATAGTTAAATCTTTAATTAGATTTGAACGTGAAATGGTAATTAATTTTACCGATAACACCGTGGTGTTAGATATGGAGTATTACCAGTTTGCTTCAGGGGATGAATAGGTTGGGATTGGGAAATAAAATAAATAATTACTTCGGTGTGGTTCGCTAATCTCGACTAGTTTGGAAAACCATAATTTGGTTTGAAACGACATCCAAAGGAAGATTAAAGGATAGATTTTAAAGAATTTATCTTGGATAAAATTAATGGGAACCTTTCCCAAAAGATGTGAATATTTAAATAACAGAATATTCAGAATTGGAATGAGGCGTATATTGTGTTTTCTAGCATTGTTTTTAATATACGTGGATTGTTCGGAAAGGCCGGGTTTATACCCATTCTGAATAACCGATTCGACGATATGTCGAAGATGAAGACGGTGGTTGAAGACCGGAAGTCTTCACATCGTTCGGATAATTACTGACGATCCTGATTGGGCTGTACACCCAAGAGGATGGAAATAGTTGGTGGTCGTCCCGACGTACTTGGAGATGGATGGATATGCGAGGAAAGTGCCTCCGGTTTCGTTCAGACCGAGAACGGACTTGTAAATGGATGGTGTGTCTGACATTGTATTCCTTTATATTGTATTTGTTGATCTCTGCTAAATATATATCTGTTTGGTGGCGGAGAATTTATTCTCTTGCTTAACGCCCTTCTCTGAGACATATGAGCTCAGAGGTTATATATTGGCAGAAATCAGTGGTACGATATGGATTGATAGTGTGGCATGTTTAGATGCAGTGATCCAGACTTTTGTTGAAAAGCAAAGTTTGGTGGTTGATGATCAAAGCGCAGCTGATATAGCATGGCTTTGTGTATAGCGTTGATCCGCGAGCCTCACACCCCGGTATGGTGGTAAACTGATGGTTTGATCAGTATGCTTTTTCGTGGATGGGCACCTTAGTGGTGTCGTGGATTCGGTCGACCGAGATGAGCCTAGTGCTCAGGGATATATAGAGTAGGCGGTGTTTTCTCTCGCTGGGACGTAAGCCGCGGTGGTACTCTGGTCCCAAATGTGCGGATGTGCAGACGGTGTTTTCTCTTGTGGGGACGAAAGCCGTGGTGAATTGCATTACGCGATCGATATTTCGAATCAGGAGCCACCATGATGGAAATCCAATTTCCAATACGTGTATTGCAGTTTTAATTGTAGAACTAGTATGGCAACATAGTAGATGGTAGCTATGCCGTCTATGATTTATATTTATGATTGAAATTGCTTTGAAACTATACACATATTATAGTATCAAATGATTTGTTTTAAACGTACCAAGCATGTTTGGCTATTATAAGGGAAAACCCTATCCTCCGGCTTGCGTTGCATCGTGTGATGGGACCTGGGTCTTATAATAGCTTCATTTTTCGAAAAAGCATTGAGCTGTTTATTCTATGCACTAGTATTCTTGGGAGGAAACCCGTTCCGTGTTATACGGCATGGTCCCTTGAATTACTCTCTTTTAAAGTAAAGTTTTAAATAACTGTTTTAGTTCTCACACCAGTCACATGACTGACCTGGAGTTTATTGTTTTAACCTAAACTCTGGGTGCCCCTATTTTCCGCACGGGCAGCTAGTAGTTTTGGTTTTGCAGATTTGTATTCACAGGATCCTGGTTTACAGCTGGAGTGATATCCGGAAAGCTCTGTATCCGTATATCACCTTCAGTTGTGCTTTGTATTATTTTCCACTGTTATATAATTAATTGTAATCTCTGATATTTATTCGAATGTATAATATTCATTTATACTCTGTATATTCTTGTATCTGATGGAATTGTTATAATCACAATGAAATGTTCTTCTGTTTGTGTTCTGATTTGTCTTGTCCTCACAGTAATTCGTTCTTTCTCATCTCTTCGGAGACCGGGGAAGTTTCGGGTCGCTTCATTTGGTATCAGAGCTTTGGTTTACAGAGCTCGAGAACAAGACACATTAGAACCATACGAAAGAATTCATCAGATATTGGATTAGCTATATCCAATTAGAATGACTCGTTAGAGATAGGATCAGTAGTATCCTAGAACGAGTGTGAAGAGTATATTTTTCAAATGAAAACAATTTTGTTTTGAAAATTCAAATCGTTTTAAACGTATTTGATTATTTATTTATTTTGAATATGGACATTCCAATATATAAAGATTTTGCATGTACGCGTCATGAACGTATATTCGAAGTTTTAATATATTAGATAGATATAGAATTACACTCTAGTCGCTCGGAGATGATGTTGATAATGACCATGGCATCATCAATATTTATGTACGTGTTTCGAAGGTGTGATTTCTATATATCTCCATTAGACTGGTGTGAGAACCAAAACCAATATAGCTAGATTTATTGTTGTGAATTGGCATCAAAAACATGATTTTCTGTATATATATCAAATTTATGAATTTGAAACTTTAATCCACTAATTGATTGATGTTTGTGTTGTTTGTTTATTTGTTTGCAAATTTTGAACCATTTAGCCTAATTGAATCGAATATTGAATTATATTGAAAATTGGTCGCATTTGCTTGCATATACATATACTTTTATTCAACAGGTCATAGCAAGGAGGCTAGAGCCGAAGAATAAAATTTGTTTGCCCGACAAATAGGTACATGTTTACCATATAATTTACTGTTCTGTTTGGGTGATGATGATTTTATGAGCCGATTGGCTAGCCGCTTGGGTTTTTCTTTTTGAGATCAGAAGGCCTGTATGGCAATTTCGGGATTTTCCCGTGGCTCCCGGTGCAGGGGAGGTTATGGCGAAATTTTTCGAAAATTTAGGGTGTTAGCCAAATTTTTGAAAATTTGAAAATTCTCAGAAACTGAAAAGTTGGAGAATGGAAGCCAGATCGAACATAGAGTTAATTAATCAAACCACTTTCGACTTTGTTCCTTTTCGGGGACGAAAAGTATTAAGTGGGGGAGACTGTAATAACCCGGAAATTCTGAACCAGTTTAAAATTTTTATTTTGGCAATTTTGACGAATTGTGAATATTTAAAATGGATTATTTTAAATAATATCAAAGAGAAAATTTATTTTGAATAGAATTCGATGTATATATTTATATACGTCATCGTTTGAATATAAATAATTATATACAATTACAAATAGAATTGAAAATGGCGCGGTAGTTCGATAATTCGATTTTAAACTTCAATTGAATGTACCGGGTGCAAAACAATCCGGATTTTAGTGAAACTAAAAACATTAGGATCTAATTGATAACATCTTTCCAACAAATCCGACAAATCGAAATTTCATAGCGGGAATCAAAAGATATGTCCAGTTGAAAATTCTGAATAGTCGCTATGGAATTCAGGCCCTTAAAAAGGGGAATTTTGCAATCGACCTCGGATTTCGGCGAAACCACTTTTGTTGGGTCCGTGAAGTCAAATTATTGTTAGATTCCAAATTTCATAATTTTCTGAATCAATATGTGAGCGTGGCAAAGGAAAACGCGTTTGACCAGTTTCAGTTGATTTTAATCGACTGGAAATTGGCCATTTTTCCAACGGTCTCAGAATTCGACGAAATTAGTTTTCTTAGGACCGTATCGTCAATACGAAGCTAGAAAATATTTTTATGGAATTTATAGAGTTGTTATGTGACCCCGGTAATTTGAAATGTACGTTTAAAATTCAATATAATGAGTTATATTTTAAATTTAACGAAAACTGATCAAAACGATCGAATCAGCTTGCGATACATATCCCATTGTGTTCGGAATGGGGGTAATTAGCTAGAGGCGATAGTCATTGGGTTTGATTTGGGGTTCTTACGTAAAAATATCATTTTCGAATTAAATAATATTAAATATAATATATATATATATATATATATATATATATAACCAAATAAACCCTATTTCTCTTTCATCTTCTGATCAGCCGGCCCTAGCAAAACAAATGGCCACGAAAGCTCTGAAATAAATCCCCAAAATCTATAGATCTATCGCGAATTTGATCGTCAAATTAAAGTGAAGATTATAGAGAATTATTTCCTCTTTAATATCATATGGTAATGATGGGTTCTAATCGACTAAATGGTTCGAAATCGAGTGCTGAAGACAGCACGTTCGCAGCGGTCCTCCGGCCACCAGGGACGTTCGAGTTCGCCGTCCTCCCATGTGATGGCAGCAGGCGTTCCAGCGGTTCAGGCGGCGACCCCTGATGGCTCTCTGATCAACTGTGGTGGCGGCAAATCCATGCCCTAGGGGGCGAGCTCAGTTCAGCCGCTTCCAGAGAGAGGGATGCAGTGTAAATTTCTCTTTTTACTAGTATATTAGTTCGTTAATTAGGTAAAATCTGAACTGTATATTTTATATCTATATATCATTGATTATTTTTTTTGTATTTAAATATGTTTCAAATTTAAATATACCCCTTTGTCTTTAAAAATAAGAATGGTTTTAAAAATAGAAAGGGAAATGGAATAGAAAAAAAATAATAATAATAGAAATATACTTTGTTTTAAAATACAATTGCTTTGAAAATAAATATGTTTTTAAAATAAAATTAACTTTGTTTTGAAATGGTTATCATAAGTATAGAAATTCGATTTTTTTTATACATTCACTTAGTGAAGAAAAAATATGATTTTTATCAAAAGTGAAAAGACGATATTTTTTAAAAGTGAAAAGACGATATTTTTTAAAAGTGAAAAGACGATATTTTTAAAAGTGAAAAGACGATATTTTTAAAAGTGAAAAGACGATATTTTTAAAAGTGAAAAGACGATATTTTTAAAAGTGAAATGACGATATTTTTAAAAGTGAAAAGACGATATTTTTAAAATAGAAAAGATTAGGTTTTAAAAATAGAAAAGGCGAAATCTTTATATGAAGAATAGCGAGGTAAAAATATAATTTTTATCTATATAGTAGCATAATAAAATTTTGATTTTTATATATTGAATAACATAATAAAAATTCGATTTTTATATATTGAATAATGAGGTAAAAATTCGATTTTTATATATTGAATAACGAGGTAAAAATTCGATTTTTATATATTGAATAACGTAGTAAAAATTCGATTTTTATATATTGAATAACGTAGTAAAAATTCGATTTTTATATATTGAATAGCGAAGTAAAAATTCGATTTTTACATATGTAGTGGCTACAGTAACGAAGATGACAAAAAGGCGAGAACGATGAAGATTTCTATAGAAGAAGAGTCAAGGAGTTGGGATAGCTATTGGTGAGAATTTCTCACTCTTCAATTTCTTTTCTAGTTATATATATATACTAGGATGCAGACGGTGCTTAGTAGCACCCGACACAATCGTCCACAGACCATGGACTTGTTTGTTTGGTTGCATAGATTAGTTAGATGATTTGATTTGAATTTGGTTGTTTGGTGATTTTGATTGATGTGTGAATGCCGTGGGCCTTCACTAGACCGGGGATAAGGCTAGGCCTTATCCCGTTTCTAGTATCGTGCCGTTATGCCGCCGAAATTTTCTAAAATAAATTAGGAAATAAAAATATCATTTTATTTAAAGAATGAACTGAATAGAATATTTTCATAGGTTGAATAAAATGTTTTATCGTTAAAAATATAATTTTTAACGTGAATATGAATATAGTGAATGTGATTAAATAAATATTCATTTACAAACCGGACGGTTTGTTTATGTACACCTATTTGAAGGACATTGATTGGGACGATAAATTTTACACATCGCCCAACTGCACAAATAAAAATCTGTGTTTGTTGATTTGAAACCCCACACGGGTGTTGGGATGAAATTTGAAGTTCACTCATCCTGATTGATTAAATATGTAGATCGATTGATTGACAGGCTGTTATAAGCGTTAGATACCTATATTTGATGCTTATACAGTGTAGTGCACTTTGGTCGATGGTTGATTATTTTTCAATGCTATTATATACATGTGTTGTATGAAAATCCATATAAATAATTTTATATGGTGATTGATTGGGCCTCATTCCAATTTAGAAGATAAAGAATAATATAAAGTAAAGGTTCATGTGTTGACAGTACTCATCCGTTGAGATTAGTCATGTGTTGCACGAAATATTTTAATAATAAAATTTACATCTTTATCAATATAAAATAAAGGTTCATGTGTTGACAGTACTCATCCATTGAGATTAGTCATGTGTTGAACGAAATATTTGAAATAGAAATATTTGAAAACGAAATATTTGAAAACGAAATATTTGAAATAGAAATGTTTGAAAAGGAAATGTTTCAAATAGAATATTTGAGAATAGAAATACACGAAGCTGTGTTGATTAGATTGACGCCATTTTGACGTGAATGATATTTATATCGATTTTATTCATTAAAATGAATATTGAAAAGTGATTTCGAAATCGAGTATTTTGAAATGAAAAATGAATTGAATCGAATAAATAACGAATTCGATTTGAATTGAATTGAAAACGATTTCGAAATGAATTGAATTGAAAACGATTTCTTAATGAATTGAATTGAAAACGATTTCGAAATGAATTGAATTGAAAACGATTTCGAAATGAATTGAATTGAAAACGATTTCGAAATGAATTGAATTGAAAACGATTTCGAAATGAATTGAATTGAAAACGATTCGAAATGAATTGAATTGAAAACGATTTCGAAATGAATTTGAATCGAATAGAAAACCAATTTGAATTGGGAAACCAATTTGAATTGAATTGAAAAGAAAATGAATTCGAATCGAATTAAAATCGATTTGAATGAAAAATCAAATAGAAATGAAAGTAAAAAGGATTTATAATCGAAAATTCCATTTTGATTTGAATTTGAAATAAAGGTTGAAATTGTTTTTGAAACGAATTCAAAACTATTTATAAAATTCGTTTTAAATAGTAATCGACGGATATATATTATATATATTATATATATATAATATAATGGCCTGAATAGAACGCGCCGCGCCGCGGTAGTTCGTGAATTTCGACCATTTATTTCAAATGGACATTATGGGAGATCCGACCGTCGGATTCTCCTAAAACCGGAACCGTTGGGTTCGTATCGAAAAGAGCTTTCTAACGAATATTAGAAATTCAAAATCTAACGGTTGGATTTAGTGATACATCCAAATCAAATTTAGAAAAGGTCGCTATAAGTGCAGTTCGATGGCCGTTGATGGAAATCGACTGTACGAGCCTTGATAAAATTATTAAAAATATCAATAATTTGTGTAAAATCAAAAGAAATGATTTGGGAAAAATTGGGATGAAAAACTCCATATTCGAAAAGATAAAAATAGATTTTTATCAAAATGAACTAGTTTAAACTAAATTTAAAACTGTTTTTAAATAAATAAATTAGATTTAAAAAGGGGGTTTTAAATAATCGGAATTCCTAATATATTTGATTTGAATTAAATAGAATTGATTCATGGGTTTATCGTGAACTGTGTTTTAAATAAGACTAGTTCTTTAACCCGATAATATAATAGAATGTGATTTGGGTTTGTCGTGAACTGTGTTTTAAATAACACCTAGTTCTTTAACCCAGTAAAAGGAGTTTTAACGAATCTGCAATTAGGTTGAAATGTGAATCTATAATCTAAATTATCAAATTTAGAAAGGAGTGAGAAAGGAGTATCGCCAGTTTTGCTCCAAAGCGATAGTTAAATCTTTAATTAGATTTGAACGTGAAATGATAATTAATTTTACCGATAACACCGTGGTGTTAGATATGGAGTATTACCAGTTTGCTTCAGGGGATGAATAGGTTGGGATTGGGAAATAAAATAAATAATTACTTCGGTGTGGTTCGCTAATCTCGACTAGTTTGGAAAACCATAATTTGGTTTGAAACGACATCCAAAGGATAGATTTTAAAGAATTTATCTTGGATAAAATTAATGGGAACCTTTCCCAAAAGATGTGAATATTTAAATAACAGAATATTCAGAATTGGAATGAGGCGTACATTGTGTTTTCTAGCACTGTTTTTAATACGTGGATTGTTCGGAAAGGCCTGGTTTATACCCATTCTGAATAACCTATTCGACGATATGTCGAAGATGAAGATGGTGGTTGAAGACCGGATGTCTTCACATCGTTCGGATAATTACTGACGATCCTGATTGGGCTGTACACCCAAGAGGATGGAAATAGTTGGTGGTCGTCCCGACATACTTGGAGATGGATGGATATGCAAGGAAAGGCCTCCAGTTTCGTTCAGACCTAGAACGGACTTGTAAATGGATGGTGTGTCTGACATTGTATTCCTTTATATTGTATTTGTTGATCCCTGCTAAATATATATCTGTTTGGCGGCGGAGAATTTATTCTCTTGCTTAACGCCCTTCTCTGAGACATATGAGCTCAGAGGTTATATATTGGCATAAATCAGTGGTACGATATGGATTGAGTGTGGCATGCTGAGATGCAGTGATCCAGACTTTTGTTGAAAAGCAAAGTTTGGTGGTTGATGATCAAAGCGCAGCTGATATAGCATGGCTTTGTATATAGCGTTGATCCGCGAGCCTTACACCCCGGTATGGTGGTAAACTGATGGTTTGATCAGTATGCTTTTTCATGGATGGGCACCTTAGTGGTGTCGTGGATTCGGTCGACCGAGATGAGCCTAGTGCTCAGGGATATATAGAGTAGGCGGTGTTTTCTCTCGCTGGGACGTAAGCCGCGGTGGTACTCTGGTCCCAAATGTGCGGATGTGCAGACGGTGTTTTCTCTTGTGGGGACGTAAGCCGTGGTGAATTGCATTACGCGATCGATCTTTCGAATCAGGAGCCACCATGATGGAAATCCAATTTCCAATACGTGTATTGCGGTTTTAATTGTAGAACTAGTATGGCGACATAGTAGATGGTAGCTATGACGTCTATGATTTATATTTATGATTGAAATTGTTTTGACACTATACACATATTATAGTATCAAATGATTTGTTTTAAACGTACCAAGCATGTTTAGCTATTATAAGGGAAAACCCTATCCTCCGGCTTGCGTTGCATTGTGTGATGGGACCTGGGTCTTATAATAGCTTCATTTTTCGAAAAAGCATTGCGCTGTTTATTCTATGCACTGGTATTCTTGGGAGGAAACCCGTTCCGTGTTATACGGCGTGGTCCCTTGAATTACTCTCTTTTAAAGTAAAGTTTTAAATAACTGTTTTAGTTCTCACGCCAGTCACATGACTGACCTGGAGTTTATTGTTTTAACCTAAACTCTGGGTGGCCCCTATTTTCCGCACGGGCAGCTAGTAGTTTTGGTTTTGCAGATTTGTATTCACAGGATCCTGGTTTACATCTGGAATGATATCCGGAAAGCTCTGTATCCATATATCACCTTCAGTTGTGCTTTGTATTATTTTCCGCTGTTATATAATTAATTGTAATCTCTGATATTTATTCGAATGTATAATATTCATTTATACTTTGTATATTCTTGTATCTGATGGAATTGTTATAATCACAATGAAATGTTCTTCTGTTTGTGTTTTGGTTTGTCTTGTCCTCACAGTAATTCGTTCTTTCTCATCTCTTCGGAGACCGGGGAAGTTTCGGGTCGCTTCACCTTCCTTCTTCCAAAGCCTTTTTGGACCTGTCATCTAAGAGTTTGTTAATGAGCTCGTCCTCGCTACAGTCATCACCGTTAATCTCAAGCACTCACTCCCAAACAAGCGCCAAAGTACGTGGAAAACTATCCTCTAGGTAATGTAAGCTCCCACGGCTCATAACACTGTATACATAAAAGTGGAACATATCATCATCAGCTTCGTCCATAGCTTGTTTGTGAGTCTCTTCTGCAATTATCTTGTCTTTCTCAAGAGATTCGACCTTGGCCATCAATGTCTGGTTAGAAGCCTTCAGAGATTTTACTTCCTTACGAAGATTAGTGGCATCCTCCCGATATTGTTTGGAAAAATCTTTCTCAACGGCCAATTCGGCATCAGCATTGCGCTTGGCAGTTATGACATCTTTCTCTCTTTTTTTGGAAGCCTCGACTTCTTCCCGAAGCTTTTTAATATTGTTGTCTGATGCCTCTAGCTCTGCGACTCTTTTATTAAGAACTGCCATAGTAGCATCACAATCGTCTAAAACCTTCTCCCATTTGACCTGGTCATTCTTGTAAGATGAGAATCATGGCGCTTTTGGAAGTCATCACCATGTTTCTCCCATCCACGCAACTTTTGATAAAAGATATCTCTTACGATGCTCCATTTAGTCTTAAGTTGACTCTTAGAAGTGTTGAGCTGGGTGTGTGTTTGACTTATAACCGCATCCACCTCTTTAAGAAAATCATCGGCATCGGTTATACTTACTCCACGGTCAAAATAAAGCCCTTTCAAGTTCCAACCCGGGAGCTTTTCGGTAAGGGAGATGTTTATCGATCCAGGAATATGGTGAGGCTTATTAATGATCGAATGGATCTCAGCTGGAGGACCAGGAGGGCCAGAGGATGAAGGGAGTCGAGGTTTAATAAGCAGCTTCTCCACTTGGGAGTGCTAACAAGAACCGTCCCTTTCTCGTTTCCTTCTACGTTCCCTTTCATCGGGAGTGTCTTTCCTCAGCCAACCGTGCCTTCTAGTCTCTTCTTCCTCCTCGCGTATCTTCTTTCTTTGTTCCTCAGTCAAAATGGACTCTGATATATGAAAAGACTGAGAAGAGAGCTTCGAAGGTGGAGGAGGATGAGGCTACTCATGATGACAGGATGATTGCCGAGGTTCGGATTGTAGTAGGTGCTTCAGAACAATAACTTTGCTCCTCTTACTGAAATCTGACCTGATTCCTAACGAGCGTTTCCCGTACATGTCTAAACCTGAAATGTGGCATGCATTAGCTTTTGATACTTAAAACTAAGTAGTTTCTAAGAATGCTAAAGCAAGATACCAACATACGAAAATAATTGGAAAACGCAAGATGAATTTCTTTAAAAATACTGCTATTAACAGACCAGTCGTAGCCTCTGAGTTTAAAGGAATTCCTAAAGATTTAAGATGCCTTTTCGGCCCAGTTGAGGCTGCATCCCTAAGTCCGGTTTCTACGGTGTGAGAGTTGAGAGCCTGAGTAACCGAACCATCCTGACTAAGATATTTAGCAGAGTTGAGATCACTCAAATTGTCAAAGTACCTGCAGAATCTACTGTAGCTACATTTTCAGTAAGAGAAATTCTAGTTGTAGTCTCAGTATTTGGGTCAGTTTCCAAAACAACTACGTCTTCACCATCATGTTCAACCCTGCACTCAAGATCAAAAGGATTCACTTCATTATCACCTCTTTTAGCCTGTTCGGAATCTAATTCTGGCTCAGAAGGTAGGAGAATGTTTTCTTTCTCGATTAACTCAATCGACGTTGTGGTATCTTTGTCCCCATGATGGTTAGAATCTTCACTCTTATCCAAGGTCTTCGATGAGGGTGATATTTTTCCACTAGTAGACCCAGAGCATCTTTACAAGGAAGGGTCAACGGAAGGGTTCTGATCAGCTTGAGTTACACTCCTATCGTCTGGATTCACTAAATCTGATTTTGTAAGGTTAGGTTTAGGAGTGGAAGGTCCTCCCTTACATAAAAATTTTCTTAAGGGGTGGAGAAGTTCA
This sequence comes from Allium sativum, assembly GCA_030737875.1. NCBI lineage: Eukaryota > Viridiplantae > Streptophyta > Magnoliopsida > Asparagales > Amaryllidaceae > Allium > Allium sativum. Next base: position 249,305,027 of record CM060922.1, on the reverse strand, counting down.
TGTTGGTGGAGTATGCTATCTGTAATTAAAAGCTTTCTACTTCTCTTAGTTTCGTCAATAGCTTTTAGAGATTCGTATGTGGCTTTAATATGAGAAGGTGCTTTACTGTCCTTAATCAGTGTGGGGAGTACTGCATTTCAAAAGGAAATGATATAAGAACGAATAACTCAAAGAAAAGTAAAGTTAAGACCTTTGAATAAGATATGTATACCTCCATCTGTCCATTGTCCTCGAAATGGCTCAGGACATCTGACAAAGAAGAATTGGTTTAAAAATCCCGAAACACTGTCCGGCAATTCAAGAACCAGCTTCCGGTTTCTAGCACCTTCAACATGCATGATAAAGGAGGTGTCCTTCCTACTCTTGAAAGAACATGGGTACCGAAGGTCCTGGAAAGTAGGCTCTTGTTTTATTGTATCCATAAAGAAGACGTAAAGACCCAGCAGAACTGTGTAACCATTAGGGTGAAGTTGGAAAGGAGCGATGCCTAGATGGTTTAAGATTCGTCCTAAAAAAGGGTTAAACGGATGTAACACCCCGAATTTTCTGTTAACTGTAAATTAAAAAATTAAAGTATAATTAATCCTTAATGAAAGAATTAAGGGAAACGGGTTAAGCCATTGCACTCGTCTCGGAATTCTGCCTGAGATAGAGTGCGAGTTTGCGTAAATCAGACTCCGTATGAAGGAGGTATGACTCCCGGAAGTTTCAGAATTCAAATTAAAAATTCAAATGGTTCAAATGAAGTTCAAATTTCGAAAATCAGACCCAAATAAGGCTGGGCTGGAAAATTCCCGCCCAGGCACCAGGTCGACCATAGGGTCGACCTGGTTTGTCCCTGGCTGACCTGGTCGGGTTTCTGGTCGATTTTTGGGGCTTGGCTGTGTCACTAAGGCTTACATGTCGCTTTCTGATTGGCATCTCTTGAGATGGATGGCCCTGATTAACTCTAGCTTCATTGACGGCTCTAATTAATTTGAAATTCTATAAATACAACTTGAGTCTAAACCTAAATTCACACAAATAAATTGGAGATAGAGCCATCATGCAGCTGGAAGGTAGCCAAGAGTAGCCTCCACTTGTAGAAAGCTTAGAGACGAGCCAAAACTAAAGAGAAACACGATTCAAACAACGTTAGTCTACCCAAAGGAAAGCATTTCAAATTCAGAACTCAAAATCCAGAATTCAAGTTCGTCGTTTGTTGTAAGTATAGTGATTTTTCTGATGTGAATAAAATTAAGACTTGATTCGATGTAAATTGGGAATGGAATTGTGCTATTATGTAATGACGATGTTAATTCATATGTGATGTAATGATTGTGGTATTGTGATGTCTGCGGTATAATTGAGCTTATGTTGATCCTATTATACATTTAGAATGAAAACAACATCGCATGCAAGTTGTATAGTTCATGTTGTAATCTACACCTATATGTTTATGTGATTATATAGGTTGTATGTATACTTTATGCTAAGAACTCCTATGCCTAAATGGTTATGTTCATATACATGCTCCTATGTTTATACAAAAGTTGCAAGTTCCTAATTGGATCCATGTCAAGATCCACTTTAATATATGTTTCATGTTGTAATTAGACATATGATTGGATCTAGTTCACACATGCGATGAAATTATACATACTTTATGAAAACGTCACATTCTTGTCATATGCTAGTTATGTTCGATGTTATGCCTAGATCCAAAACATGTTTAGGCTTATGTTGTCTAAATCATATGCTAAATTATGTGGCACCTATTTGGTTAGATCCCTATTTCAATGCAAGTTCACATATATGTAAGTTGATTTAGGCCATGGTGCAAATACACATGTATGTTGATTAGTCTATGTTGCAAGTTCATACCTATGACATTCATGTTGACTATTTTGCAAGTTCACACCTATGATGTTCATATTGACTATGCCAAAAATGTCAAGTTTACACCTATGTCATGTTTATGTTAGTGAACTGCTTAATGCCAATTTTGTGTACGCTAAATTAGGCTAAGTTTTTAGCCTAATATTAAGTGTTAAAAATCATGCGAACGTAAAATTAGGCTAAGATTGTTAGCCTAATATTTAGATGGGGTAATGTTAGGAAAATTTAAAAATATTTGAAATTGGCATGTTTGTCACATGCCAAAATTGGTGGCATTGAAATGGTATAAATTCTTATACCAAGAATGTTAAACTTGAAAGTGGGCCATAACATTTAATTGTTAGCAAATTTACATATGACAAGTAATAAAGACAAATATGTAAATTTAGAAATACGAGTATGCTTAACACGAGGTTGGATTGAGTTGTGATGTAAACTTGCCCGGACCCGCCCGGCTGTCCAGTAGTCACAACAATACCTATCCAATGTGGGTGGTTAAGCATGGAGCCCAAATAAGGACCCGAGGTTAGACTGAGTTACGGTGTAAATCTTCCCGGAACCGACCGACACATCCAGCAACCGTAACAATACCTGTCTAATGTGAGTGGTCGGTGCTTTAAAAAAAGCTAAGGACAGGCTGTCAGGATGATAGGGTTAAGTTAACTAAAACACTTAACCAATTCAACATGTTGATGAAAATGATGGGTGGGTTTAGGTAAATACAGACACTTAACCACTTAACATGTTTGACTGGAAAACCCTAGTAATGGGGACCCTTTTCAGTAGTAACCTAATTAGGTATCATGGTACCCTGAAACTAGGCAGGGTGGGGCACGATTACTGGGCTGATTATAAGCGGTCAAAAGCGATGGAAGTGGGTGCAACAGTTTGGATACTAACAGAGTGCAGGCGTGCACACACTTCGGAGCAGACAAACAGGGCACTAGCGGCACCAGTAGTATAACCTATGCATTTCTAGTTGTGTGTTGGGCTTCCACCATGGGACATGATACACCCCATGGCGGGACCAACATAGGTATCTACAATCTTTGGGGGCCGTAAGATACAGATGATTATGCGAGTAGGAGCCGATCTTTAGAAAAAGGGGATCACTTTACCTCTTGCATGGGGTGCCAGTTAAGATAATACAAGTAGGTGCGGAGATATAGTATGGGGTGCGATAATATATTTGTTTCAAAGCTGCTTTATCTGAGTCTATGATACTTTCCTATTTCCAGTTCATGCCTGTCATACCCTTATTCTTATTCTCATACTGAAGAGTCACTAGACTTACCAGGCTTTATGTCTGACCATATTTTCTTTCATCTTCTTTTCTTCCATCCCCCCCCCCCCCCAGGTCCACAGGGAGGAAACAACTCATCTTAGTCGGACTCTTTGCAAGCTTCAAGATAGTAGATGTACGGTTTGGACTCTCTCTCCTTGGATATGGCTGTTGGACACAAACATGGGGATTTATGCAGTTTTAATTATGTTTTATGCTTCTTTATTTAATAACCAAGACAGAAATGATGATGTAATGTTTTGGAAGTTATTATGTGGCAGTTATGGAAATGTTTTGTATGAACACGTATTTATGAAATAAAAAGTCTGTTTGTTTTCCGCTACTTATATATATGTGTTTATATCTGTCATGTGTTGTATCTTTGACTTTTACTTACAAACCTCCATCAAAGTTAAGGCATTCCTTTTGCGAGTGACCTTAATGGAAGGTGGGGTGTTTCACTTGGTATCAAAGCATAGATTTACAAGACTAGATAAAAGTTTTTGAAACTATTTTCAAACAGAAGTTTAAAGAAGCATTCTTTTTCAAGAAAAAGTTTTGTTTTTAAAAGGCATAATTCCCCCAAAGTCATATGCACTATCCCTCTATCCTTTATCTTGAATACTTACCTTTTTATTCCGGCATGTCAGGAGATCTTAACCTTCCGGAAGGAGTACCGATACCTGGCTGGTTCCGAAGGTACCTAGAGGCTAGGGCCAATGGTGCGGGTCCAACAGACATTCCTCCTCCCACAGTAGAAGAGGTACCTCCTCCTCCTCCTCCTCATGGAAATACTTTCGCTAAGACGTGTAGAGACTTCAAAGCTATGGGTGGAAAGGACTTTTATGGAAGTGAATCATTTGTGGTGGCAAGGAACTGCCTGAAGGAGACTGAAGATTTATTCGTTATCTTCGAAGTTGACGACAGGCGAAAGATACAGCTAGCAGTGTGATTGCTCAAAGATGAAGCTTCCTATTGGTGGTAAGTTACCCATGCTGAGAGGCCAGTGGAAACTTTGGAAGATTTCAAGATGAGGTTTGAGATGAAATTCCTCTCCCAAGCTGAAAGAAGCCTGCAAATGGAGAAGTTCCTAACTCTTAAACAAGGAAATATGACAATCAAGGAGTATGTCAATCAGTTTAATCAGCTGGCCAGATTTGGACTTGATTTAGTAAACACCCAACACAAGAGGGCCCTTCGTTTCGTCAAAGGTCTGAATGAGCCTCTACACGGCCTTGTTATGACCCATATACCCATGGGGGCAACCTTTGAAAGCTTGGTGGACATGGCGCTGCTACATGAGGAAAAGGCAAGAAAGAGGCAAAGGCGGAAGTGCCTCAGGAAAAGAAAGAGGGTCCACAAGCTAAGAAAACAGACTTCAAGAAAGGCGGGAAGAACAACAAAACCCGTGAAAAGAGAAAGTGCAATTTCAATGGCCTTGTGGGACATATAGTAAAAGACTGTAGAAAGAAGAAGGCAAAGATGAATGGTGGCTGTTTCCATTGTGGTGAGACTGGGAACTTGGCTAAGGACTGCCCAAAGAAGCGAGGGCAGGGACAGAGGGCTGGATCCACATCAGGGGGACAGGTTCACACGCTGACGGCACCTCCACAGGAACGAGGTAGAAATATTTCTGTAGAAAGCTGAGTTTATCTGTATGATCATCTAGTTCGCACTCTGTTTGATTCTGGTGCATCACACTCCTTTATTTCATCTGCTTTAGTAGAATCTCTGCAACTAGACACTAGTATGGTAGAAGATCCCTTGGTTGTTTCAAAACCAATTGTGGGCTTGGCTTATTTGTCGATTGTTTGCTTGGATTTGAAAATCTCTATCCTAAATGTTGAATTTAGACGTAGTTCCTTTGTTTTGGGCTTCTCAGGATATGGGTTGATCTTAGGCATGGACTAGTTATCTAGTAACGGTGTCATTCTTAATTGTGAGAAAAGAGTGGTTAGGCTCTTGACTCGGCTAGGTAACACTCTAGAAATTTCTTGTAATCCCTTGAATGTTGTTATGCTTAGTTATCTAGAGTCGCTTGACGCTTTTGTTGAGAATTTGCAGTTGGTTAGAGCAGTCCGGAAATATCCGGATGTCTTTGAAGAGGTGAAAGGCTTACCTCCGAAGCGGGAAATAGACTACCGCATATATCTTATTGATAATGCAAAGCCTGTAGCTCTGCCTGTTAGACACATGGCTCCAATGGAGAGAAAGGAGCTCAGTAAGAAAGTTAAGGAGCTTATCGAGAAGGGGTTTATAAGGAGAAGCATCTCGGAATGGGGTGCTCCAGTGGTGTTCTCCACCAAAGCAGATGGTTCACTATGTCCTTGTGTGGACTATAGGGAGCTAAACAAGCTAACTAAAAAGAATAGACACCCGCTTCCCAGAATAGACGATTTGTTTGATCAGCTTGTAGGGGCATCGGTCTTCTCCCAACTTGATCTAGCTACTGGGTTCCATCAGCTATGGGTAGCTGAAGATAGTATTGATAAAACGCGTTCAAAACCCCAAACGGTTTCTTCGAGTGGCTTGTCATGCCTTTCGGCTTGACAAACGCACCTGCTTATTTCGTAGACCTAATGAGCAGGGTATTCAGAGAATTCCTCAATAAGTTTGTGGTGGTCTTTGTAGACGATATTTTGATCTTCTCGAAGAATGAGGAAGAACATGCTCAGCATCTGAAGGAGATTATGGAAACTCTTCGAGTTCATCAGCTAAAAGCCAAATTCTCCAAGTGCCACTTTTGGAGAGAAGAGGTCAGATTTCTTGGACATATAGTGTCCAAAGAGGGGTTAGCTGTAGACCCCGTGAAAGTAGTTGCAGTGCAAGATTGGAAGACACCAAGAAATGCAACCGAAGTCTGAAGCTTTCTCGGGCTAGCAGGTTTTTACCGAAAGTTCATTAGGGATTTCGCGAAAATCTCAGCTCCACTCACAAGGCTAATAAAGAAGAATCTGCCACTCGCTTGGGATCTAGACTGTGATATTGCCTTCCAACGCTTAAAAAGGGCTCTTACAACAGCCCCAGTTCTGACTTTGCCTGATGGAAGCAAGATGTTCACATTATATACGGATGCTTGTGGTACGGGGCTAGGCGCTGTTCTAATGCAGGAGGGGAGGGTAGTAGCTTATGGTGGAAGACAATTGAAAGTTCATGAAAAGAACTACCCAACCCACGATCTTGAGTTGGCCGCCATCATCTTTGCGCTTAAGCCTTGGCACCATTATCTTCTATGTGAGAAGTTCGAATTATATACTGACCATAAATCGTTGGAATATCTCTTCTCGTAGAAAGATCTTAACTTAAGGCAGCAAAGATGGATGGAGTTCCTTGCCTTGTATGATTTTGAAATTTCCTATACTCCTGGCAAAGGCAACGTAGTAGCAGACGCGTTGAGCCAAAAGAAACTGACCCTAAGCCCTCTCTTTGTAGAAAGGCAAAGCTTGGAGTATATAGCCAGTTTTGACTTTAGGCCATCCTCTGATTTTGTACCTGGTTTATTGGCATCCCTAGAAGTACAGCCCACTCTTTTGGACTTAATAGGGGCCGCACAACGTGAAGAACCGTAGCTTGTGGATGTGATTGATAAACTAATTAGGGGTGAAACTTCCAGTAACCTCAATAGGTACTCCATCGATGATAAGGGTTGGCTGAGGGGAGATGGGAGACTGTGCGTCCCACAAGCAAGGGATTTGGTAAAGAAGGTTCTCGAGGAAGCACATCATTCCAAGATGAAACTACACCCAGGCGGGGACAAGATGTACAAGGACGTAAAGAGAGTTTTATTTTGGGATGGCATGAAAAAGGACGTGGCAGATTTCGTTTCTTAGTGCATGATATGCCAACAGGTCGAGGCGGAACAGAAGAAACATGGAGGATTGCTTCATCCTCTAGAAGTCCCGCAATGGAAGTGGGATAGCATTTCAATGGACTTCATTGATAGGTTGCCTAGGTCAAGAAGGGGCAACACTAGCATTTGGATAATAGTGGACAGGCTCACTAAAAGCGCCCACTTTATACCTATCAAGAGTAGAAGGACTGCCTCGTCTCTAGCTTCTCTTTATCTCAAGGAAATAGTTCGAGGATACCCTCTAGCATAGTGAGTGACGGAGATCCCATCTTTACGAGCGAATTTTGGCGGAGTCTGCAAGAAGCTGTAGGCACACAGTTATGTTTGAGCACGACCTATCACCCCAAAACTGATGGTCAGACAGAAAGGGTGAATAGAGTATTAGAAGATCTTTTGAGACTATGCGTTCTTGACTTCGGAGGGACTTGGGAGGATCATCTTCCTTTAGTGGAATTTGCCTACAACAATAGCTACCAAGCCACCATCAGTATGGCGCCCTTCGAAGCTTTGTATGGAAGACATTGTTGATCACCAACTTGTTGGTGGGAGTCTACTGAAAAGATTATACTTGGGCCAGACTTGATTCGAGAGATTTCATAAAAAGTGGACTTGATACGAAGGAGAATGAAGACAGCCCATGACAGACAGAAATCCTACGCCGACAAAAGAAGGACCGGCCTTGAGTTTGAGGTTGGGGACAGGGTTTTCCTTAAGGTATCCCCATTAAGGAACGTCGTTCGCTTCGGATCCGAGGGAAAGCTAGCACCAAGATTTGTAGGACCGTTTCCTATCATCGAGAATATTAGGAAAATGGCTTATAGAGTAGAGCTACCTGAAAGGTTGGCCGGAATTCACAACGTCTTTCATGTTTCTCATCTTCGAAAATGTCTACATGAATCTGCGGAAGTGGTGGAGCCAAAGATTCTAGAAGAAGCTGAAGTGGAACGCGAAGCAACTGTAAGGAAAGTTCCAACTTGAATCGTAGGAGCTGAAATAAAAAAGCTACGCAACCGCGAAGTCAAGCTCGTCAAAGTTTAGTGGAGCAACGCCGAGGAAGACGCGACTTGGGAAACTGAGGACAGAATACACACGGCCTACCCTTTTCTTTTCGAGGGTACACCTTTGACCTCTATTTTTCCTTAAGTTGTGCTTGTATCTATCTTTTTAGGTATAATCTCCTCGATATTATCCTTTATCCTTAAATAGAAACCCCTTTGGATGTAAATGTGTATTTGAAACATGTTATGGTTAATGGCTGCAAGTGGTTGTAAGTGGTTGCTAGTGGTTGCTCGTGGATGCATATACACACACAACCTAGGTTTTAGATCGGCTCAGTCACTTCAAACTGCATATGCATTCATATTTTTATGTGGTTGAATTTGATACGTCATCATATGGATATCGCATTTGTTTGAATGGTTGCGCACTCATGTAGAATTATAAGTAGGAAAAATTTGCATACATAATGGATTCATGGCACTTACATGATTTGCATTAAGGAGGTCAACTGAATCAGTAGACTGCCTAATTTTTGCATTAGATAAGGACATGTACACACACTGTGCATATGATCATGAAGCATTAGAAGTCTTGTAAGGACAATGGACGCCTGTGTTTGATGGTTGAGTAGATGGTCGATTGGATGTCAGGATGTACGTTCTCCCAGACTTGATGATTTCGGGGACGAAATCCTAAAAGGAGGGGAGAATGTAACACCCCGAATTTTCTGTTAACTGTAAATTAACAAATTAAAGTATAATTAATCCTTAATAAAATAATTAAGGGAAATGGGTTATGCCATTGCGCTCGTCTCGGAATTCTGCTTGAGATAGAGTCCGAGTTTGCGTGAATCGGACTTCGTATGAAGGAGTTCTGACCCCCGAACGTTTCAGAATTCAAATTAAAAATTCAAACGGTTCAAACGAAGTTCAAATTTCGAAAATTAGACTCAAACTGGGCAGGCCGGGAAAATTCTCGCCCAGGCACTAGGTCGACCTGGGAGTCGACCTGGGTGACCAGGTCGACCATAGGGTCGACCTGGGGGTCGACCTGCCCAGTCAACCTGGTTTGGCCCTGGCTGGCCTGGTCAGGTTTCTGGTCGATTTTTGGGGCTTGGTTGTGTTACTAGGGCTTACATGTCGCTTTCAGATTGGCTTCTCTTGAGATGGATGGCCCTGATTAACTCTAGCTTCATCGACCGCTCTAATTAATTTGAAATTCTATAAATACAACTTGAGCCTAAACCTAAATTCACACAAATAAATTGGAGATAGAGCCGTCATGCTGCTGGAAGGAAGCCAAGAGTAGCCTCCACTTGTAGAAAGCTTAAACACGAGCCAAAACTAAAGAGAAACACGATTCAAACAATGTTAGTCTACCCAAAGGAAAGCATTTCAAATTCAGAACTCAGAATCCAGAATTCAAGTTCGTCGTTTGTTGTAAGTATAGTGGTTTTTCCGAAGTGAGTAAAATTAAGACTTGATTCGATGTAAAGTGGGAATGGAATTGTGCTATTATGTAACGACGATGTTAATTCATATGTGATGTAATGATTGTGGTATTGTGATGTTTGTAGTATAATTGAGTTTATGTTGATCCTATTGTACATTTAGAATGAAAACAACATCGCATGCAAGTTGTATAGTTCATGTTGTAATCTACACCTATATGTTTATGTGATTATATAGGTTGTATGTATACTTTATGCTAAGAACCCCTATGCCTAAATGGTTATGTTCATATGCATGCTACTATGTTTATACAAAAGTTGCAAGTTCCTAATTGGATCCATGTCAAGATCCACTTTAATATATGTTTCATGTTGTAATTAGACATATGATTGGATCTAGTTCACACATGCGATGAAATTATACATACTTTATGAGAACGTCACATTCTTGTCATATGCTAGTTATGTTCAATGTTATGCCTAGATCCAAAACATGTTTAGGCTTATGTTGTCTAAATCATATTCTAAATTATGTGACACCTATTTGGTTAGATCCCTATTTCAATGCAAGTTCACATATATGTAAGTTGATTTAGGCCATGTTGCAAATTCACATGTATATTGATTAGTCTATGTTGCAAGTTCACACCTATGACATTCATGTTGACTATTTCGCAAGTTCACACCTATGATGTTCATATTGACTATGCCAAAAATGCCAAGTTTACACATATGTCATGTTTATGTTAGTGAACTGCTTTATGCCAATTTTGTGTATGCTAAATTAGGCTAAGTTTTTAGCCTAATATTATATGTAAAAAATCATGTGAACGTAAAATTAGGCCAAGATTGTTAGCCTAATATTTAGACGGAGTAATGTTGGGAAAATTTAAAAATATGTGGAATCGGCATGTTTGTCACATGCCAAAATTGGTCGCATTTAAACGGTATAAATTCTTATACCAAAAATGTTAAACTTGGAAAGTGGGCCATAACATTTAATTGTTAGCAAATTTACATATAACAAGTAATAAAGACAAATATGTAAATTTAGAAAATACGAGTATGTTTAACACGAGGTTGGATTGAGTTGTGATGTAAACCTGCCCGGCTGTCCAAGTAGTCACAACAATACCTATCCAATGTGGGTGGTTAAGCATGGAGCCCAATAAGGACCCGAGGTTAGACTGAGTTACAGTGTAAATCTGCCCGGAACCGACTGACACATCCAGTAACCGTAACAATACCTGTCTAATGTGAGTGGTCGGTGCTTTAAAAAAAGCTAAGGACAGACTGTCAGGATGATAGGGTTAAGTTAACTAAAACACTTAACCAATTCAACATGTTGATGAAATTGATGGGTGGGGTTAGGTAAATACCGACACTTAACCACTTAACATGTTTGACTAGAAAACCCTAGTAACGGGGACCCTTTTCAGCAGTAACCCAATTAGGTATCATGGTACCCTGAAACTAGGCAGGGTGGGGCACGATTACTGGGCTGATTGTAAGCGGTCAAAAGCGACGGCGGTGGGTGCAACAATGTGGGTTCTAAAGGAGTGCAGCCGTGCACACACTTCAGAGCAGACAAACAGGGCACTGGGGGCACCAGTAGTATAACCTATGCATTTCTAGTTGTGTGTTAGGCTGCCACCATGGGACTTGATACACCCCATGGCGGGACCAACATAGGTATCTACAATCTTTGGGGGCCGTAAGACACAGATGATTATGCGATTAGGAGCCGATCTTTAGAAAAAGGGGATCACTTTACCTCCTACATGGGGTTCCAGTTAAAACAATACAAGTAGGTGTAGAGATATAGTACGGGTGCGATAGTATATTTGTTTCAAAGCTGCTTTATCTGAGTCTATGATACTTTCCTATTTCCAGTTCACACCTATCATGCCCTTATTCTTATTGTCATACTGAAGAGTCACTAAACTTACCAGGCTTTATATCTGACCCTATTTTCTTTCATCTTCTTTTCTTCCGTCCTCCCCCCAGGTCTACAAGGAGGAAACAACTCATCTTAGTCAGACTCTTTGCAAGCTTCAGGATAGTAGATGTACGGTTTGGACTCTTTCTCCTTGGATATGGCTGTTGGACACAATCATGGGGATTTATGTAGTTTTAAGTATGTTTTATGCTTCTTTATTTAATAACCAAGACAGAAATGATGATGTAATGTTTTGGAAGTTATTATGTGACAGTTATGGAAATGTTTTGTATGAACACGTATTTATGAAATTAAAAGTCTATTTGTTTTCCGCTGTTTATATATATGTGTTTATATCTGTCTTGTGTTTTATCTGTGACTTTTTACTTACAAACCTCCACCAAAGTTAAGGCATTCCCTTTGTGAGTGACCTTAATGGAAGGTGGGGTGTTTCAACGGAGGAATAGCACCAGCTGCTAGCATTTGTTTGCTTATAGCAACATATCCAACAGGGGAGTCATCAGCAAAAATGCCTTCCTTTGGTAATATTGCATCTGTAAGAGGAATTCCGTATTGACCACACAATAGTTCATATTACTCTTGAGTTAGGGAGGTAGAGTGTCTCTCCTGATCCCAAGCTTTAATCAGAAGAAGGTCCGGAGGAAGGGGGCGAAAACTTGGCTAGAGGTAGTAGCTGTTTCAGTCTCAGAAACCTTGTTTATAGAGAGACCAGTTTGTGTCATGGAGGTCTCTTTACTTTGAGGGAAAGTTTGCTTTTCAGTAGTCATTCTTCACAAATATACTTGAATATATTTCAGTTTTCCTTTTTTTAGCGACAAGGTTCAAGGATTGGGGACGAGAAAACACATCAGAGACTTACGACAAAGATAACGAAAGCTAGATCTAGGCGTGTGTGGACATTAGAGTTAAGTCATTGCGGCATGAGATTCATGTAGATTCACGACATGAGGTTAATGTCAGTTCGCGACATGAGGTTCATGTCGGTGCATGATATAAGACTCATTTCGGTTCACGATATGAAGCTCAAGTCAGCCCACAGCTAGAAGCTCATGCTCATCAACGACTTAAAACTCATAAAGGTCCACAACATGAGAACCGTGACAGTTTGCAACTCAATGTCGACACAAAGTTCCTAGCATTAAAAACGTATGTTTGAACGTTATCACAAGTTGAGTTTCATACTGCTACTATGACTTACGTCCTACGACTCAAGTTATTATCACGACTTGAGATTCATGTTCTCGTATCGGACTCTAACTTGAATCAGCTTGACAGTTTAGGTGTCTCGTCAATTCATATGATTTGGGATCGAAAGTGGTCACCTAAACAATTTCATAAACCTACCTTGGAGTAACATAGAAAGAGATCATACGACAACTATGATAAAGCAATAAAGTTCATGGTTGAAGCATTCCCGTGAGAAACTGGTGTGCGATATAACAAAATATTCAAAAAACAACTCATACGATCATAGTCGTGTCAAAAACCAAAACAAAATATTCTATGATGTTAAAGTTATGTCGCACGGGAACGGTTTGAAACTCATGCCACTGAAACAACATAAGAAACAAGTCGTATGTATTACATGGAAATTGGGTTTTAAGAAGAAAAAATGAATCAAGGAATTTCTAAGCCCTTACAAACGTTATGCCCATTCATATCTGGCTCGTTTTTGATTCACAAATACAAGATAGTCAAAGTCGATTTACAAAACTACCGCTTTACCAAAAGTGAACAAAAAATCCTTGGATCATATATGAATCCTATCTTTCAGAAAAAATAAAGTAGAATTTAAAGCTAAAAATTACATGTAATAACTTCTGAATGGTCGTCAAAAGAAGGATTCTTCAAAATCAAGAGCGTAGGAAACGAATCGGATTGATGGAACTTGCTGAAGTCGGACGGAATCTGGTCGCGGGCGTCGGCTTGTTCAAATCGCTAACGAAGAAGACGACAATATTTCTCCAATTCAATCCGCCATTAACAAAATCGAAGCTTCAGAGTGAAAAGAGGGATATGACTAAGTATACGAGCTTTGGAATAATATAAAGGCGGAGGGGGTTATCGGGCCAAATTAAAACCAATTAGAAGCCCAACACGACCTAAAGCCCACTGGCATTTCAGAGGCGCACGACTCACGACATGATAATGAAGAAAGATTAATTTTTTAGAGCTTCAAGCGACTTAGCTAAAGTGCACGGAAAAAAGTTATTGGGAATACCATGGTTCGAAGCCCATGTCATTTTCAATAACACGAACTTCGAGGGGCAAATGTTAACCTATAAAAAATGCGTGTTCAATATGTCGACAAAACCATGTTGTTATTCGATATGTCGTGGGGCCTGATACGTAAACATCAGGTCATTCTAAAGCCATGTCATAGAGAAAGGAACGAACCATGCTGTCTTCAACCGTGACGTATCAGTCAGGTCGTCATACTGCATACCAAATCATAAAGCTAAGTCATGTGCCTCCATGTCGCAACCAAGACTCTTTTAAAATCGTATCGCAACTCGTCAAGTCGTTCCCAAGGTCAAGGCGAAATATCGTAAGATAGGGCTGAGCTTCATGTCGGTCAGCGATATGAAACTATGTCACTATTATTCATATCATTCAGCGGCATGGTCTAAAATAATTCATATCGGCCTTAAACCATGTCAGGTGAGCCAAGTCGGATTCAGGAAACATACCATGTCGTCCCAAGGAAATCATGTTGGCCCCAAGTCAAGCTGCATTCCATTCATAACGTCAAAGATAAGTCGTCATGCGACATCGCACCACGACATGCTATAAAGCTCAAGGCGCAAAAAAGCACAAGATCACACGACATGAGTCATGCCGCCATGCCTCCATATCGATCTACATCATGAAAGGTCAATTGCTACTTAAAGCCTGGAGTCAAACCATGTCGCACCCCACTCATGTCGCTCCCAACAAGTATCGGATCACTAGAACGATATGAACCATGTTGAAGGGAGTCGTGTTGGATCACAAGTATAATGCGCCACGGGTTAACCTACCGGGCGACATGAATCATGCCATTGGCCCAAATTATGTCGGCGACAACATGAGTCAAGGCGCTTTCTGAATATTTATAGAACTGCCACCTGGTCTGTAGATCTCCTATAAATACCCCCTCACTTCTTCATTTGAGGGGATCGAATCTTATGGCCACGAAGTGCTGTCAAAAATATTTTTGATCAATCCTAACATCTATCCAACATCATAAATCAAAGATTAATCCATTGATCATAATCTCCATCAAAGATATCCAAACGATCGGAGAATTGAAGATTGATCAAGCAAGTTCATGAACAAGGCAGAAACTTTCTAATTCTACCACATTCACGTAATATCTCCTCGGATTGACATGTTTTCCTCATTGTCCTCTAACGGATTTGAGTGTAATTCGTCTGATTTGTGAATAAGATAGTGATAATATTGTAAGGGAGAATTCAATCTTGTAATCTTCCAAATTCATAATGAAATTGCTTGTGTGAGTGGACGTAGATCCTCAATAGATCAAACCACTATAAAACTTTGTACATTCAACTCGCATTTGGATTATTTAGTGGCTCTACTATTTCATTTTTTGTGAAATCTTCTTAGATACTTTTGGGTGTTTGCCCAATTTCGGGACAAACAATAATATTTTTATATTCGATTTTTATATTCGATTTTTATATTTATTTTAACCAATCACTGTTTGTATACGTTGTTTAAAAATCACTATTGTTACATACAATACCTAAAAATCATGAAAATGGACATGCAGCTACAGTTCGACATTACGATCCCAACGAAACTGGTTTCATCAAATTCCGACTTTGTTTGCTCACACAGCATATTTTTAAAGGTTAGAATATCGACTGTATTTCACATTAAAATCCCATACGGCCACATATTGACTTCAAAAATAACGAAAATTGAAATCTAACAATAATTTAACATTGCGGATCCAATAAAATTAGTTTCGTCGAATTCCGAGGTAGTTTGCAAAACTGTCTATTTTTAAAGCTCTAAATAACCCTTTTAAATATATAAATATATTTAAAACATTTAAATTTAATATTAATAAATTAATATTATCGTATATATTCACATACACTATCATACGGCTTCAAAAATATTTCTATATGAATTTCTAATTTGATATTTCAAATCCCAATTAAATTGATATTCGATTTATAATGAAATTCCTTTTATAAATATAAATAAATGTTATAAATTATAAAGGAATTCCACAACGACTTTTCTAAAATTTGATTTGGACATAAATCAAAATCTACACGATGAAATCCTGATTTTTCTCTTCCACTAGAAAAATATACTTCACCAGCTCCGAACGTTTCTTGTTTCACAGAAATCCGGCTTAAAACGAATCTTGTACCTTCAGTTGAAGTTCAAATCGCCAAATAACGAACTGTCGCGCCATTTCGAGCTCGATTTTAATTATAATATAAACTATACGTTCAACTGCCGTTCAAATATTACATTCGTTATGCTAATTCAATTATAAACTGAATTAAATATCACCGATGATCCAATTCACACCATTTTGTGAATTCCACTATTTCTGACTATTTAAGAAATTAAATATATTATTATATTATTTATTTTAATTAAATATTCACTATAATTTAATTCAACGACCATTTCAATCTCTTAATCCCTATTTATATAATTAAATCAATTAATTATTATACGGTAAAATACTGGTCGTTACATCCAGATTTTTGAAATGTATAGTTTAGAACCAGCAAAACCCGACCAGCCTAGAACCGAGACCCGTCGGTTTGGGTCCGAGTCCATCGGGTCAGGTCTAATTGCTACCCCTACTTCCACTCTTTTCAGAGTTGTGAAAAACAATATTGAAATCCCCAATTAACATCCAAGGGCTCTATATTGTATAGTTAAACTGCTCAATACAATTCCATAACAAAAGTCTGTCATTTTCAAAGTTGGAAGCATAAATAAAAGTAATCTTACTAAGTAGACCACCCTTATTCTTATAAGTGCAGTGAATATACTGCCGATCAATAAAAAGACTGATGAGGTTCCAAATGGTAGGATTATGTAAAACCATAATACTACCATTTCCTCCCATCAAATTATTATTGATAATACTCCAATTTGAAAGACTTTTAACCTGCAGATCATTAATCTTATGATCACTTAACTTATGCTCAAGTAACCCTATAATACTAGGCTTATGCAAATTCAAAAAATAGGCAAGGTCTAGCTGCCTTTCAGGGGAATTGAGACACCTGACATTCCAAGCTATAATATCCATAAAAAATAATATAAAAAGATAAAAAAATAAAGGATATGAAATTTACAGCGGACCACTGAGCTTTTTGCTGTCCACTTTAACCTCCATTTGTTTACCACTCTTTTTAAAACTGGTGTTGTCAGATGTATTTAACTGCTTTTCCCATTTTAAATTCTTGCTAATATACCTTTTCTTGAACTCATGATCTATAGAGGCCTCTGTCTCCTCTAATGCAGTTATGTATGATAAGCTTTTATTCCTGCACTTCTTCTTCTTTTTGATTGGTGATGAAGGTTTCGATGGTTTGGGAGCAACCATAGAATTAACAACCTTCTGGATGTTATCTTCAGTGATTGTAGAGAGCTTAACAGGAGCAAGTCTAGGAGCTAACAAGCTTGAATCAGTGTATATAGGATCTGCAGCTAGAAGTTCATTGCAATTTATTTCTTTTCCTTTTGTTTTGATATCATCAGAAATTGTAATTAAACTTGGGTTCTCATTTGGGGAGGACTCAATGAACTTTGTATTTTTTGCTCCCCTCTGTGCTGTTTTGATTTCTACTATTGTCTGATAATTGTTCCAACTGAACTGAGGAGTATTTTTAGTTCCTTCCTCTGATTCATTTGTACCAATATCAGTCTGCGAGTTTTGCTTTGAACTTGCAGACGACTTGGATTGCTTAATTGAGTTAAACTATTGAGTATATCCAGACTTTAGCATATGTTATGAAGAAGGCAGATCCAAAAGACCCACTTCAGAAATATTGATCTCAGATGAATTAATTTTCATTGCATCTAAAATGTTGTGTAGATCAGCATCTGCTTTGATCTCAACAAGAATGCGGGCATAACTCAATCGAGGTTCTTTGGCAGTTTGCTCGTCCATTTTCAATGGAATCCCAACTAAACTTGCTATTGCGCTGAATACCTCCTTGTCCCATAACCTTAATTTTATTTTAGGGATGCGTATCCACACTGGCATCTACTCAGTAAATCCCAATCTAGGATTAATATCTTGGTCCATCTCTTTAAGATAATCAATATGCCGTTGATGAAATAAGGCCCTCCTTGGAGGAGCTTTTCACAATCTTCACTGTTGGTAAACCTAATTATGAAAAAATCGTTTTCACGAGTGAATATTTCAAAAGATCCTATAGGGTACCATGTGTGGACTGCGAAGGCCCTAAAGTGATGATAAGGAAGGCGTTCGCCAAATACATAGGCAACAATAGTCAACCCCCACTTTACTTTTGTTCTGATGCTGGTCTCCTCAGAAATAACAACGATCTTCTCTCTGATAGTCTCAACCGAAGGAATAAAATCTAGGCCAAATATTGAGTCTTGACCCCGTCTCAACCATGTCCGCCCAAGAAGAAGCCTTTAGGTCTTTAGGCAGAACCCTCTTAATTGGCTGTATCGGTTCTTGACCATTACTGATAACATTTCTAGGTTGAACTCCATTACTAGAATGAAATCTTTCACCATTAGAAGCCGGGAATGGTTTATGTCCTGATTTAATTGGGTATTCACTTGATTTACCCACCCCCTGCTGTATGTGGGCACTTGATTTATTCGCTCCCTATCGGAAGTGGGCAGAAACATTAGATTTGAGAAAGATTTAGGTTTTTTCTTTCGATTGAGGACCTTAGTAAACCCATCCTCATCGACCAAGAAATTTGGAGGAGACTGTGGAAGACTAGAAGAAGGATTGGAGGAGAGATGGGGAAAAGATGATGAATCCCCCTTCTGATTGGGGTTATCGTTGGAAATCGGATTATGGAAGGACTTGGCAGTCATGGCTGTAGAATACTCATGCTTTTTTTTAATAATATGAATTAATTCTTTCCCTCCCCTTATGTATATGCATGTTATTCTGCATATCTTCAAGTGTATGCATAATTTTTGCTCCTAAATTCCTATAAGTAACATGAAAATGAACAAGTAAATTTTATCAAAAATAAATACATGCACAAATGACCGTTTTGCCCTAATATGAAGATGAATGCATGATAATTTGAGAATTTTGGGTTTTTTGTTAAAACATGTAAATATAGCCCGCTTATGTTATTTATTTAACTAAAAAAAGAATAAATGTGTGAATATAAATGTGCATATTTACGTGCACATCAAATAAATACCCCTACACTTATCTTTTTATTTATCCACGAATAAACAAAACAAAAAACTAAGATAAATCCATTTTCGTAGGGAGCATGACTGCATTTAGCGTACGCAATAAGCCGTTAAACCTCAGGGTGTTCCCAATAGGACGAGTGTTGTCTCGTGATAGTTTTCAACGGATACTACCCATAAAATCCAAATGTTAGATGCAAAAAATATTTAAAAAATACAAGATTCGAAAATATTTACAAGATGAATGCAAATTTTTAAAAGAATATTTAAAATGGGTAATTTACTTTCAAATTTGACACGAATGAGTTAATACAAGTTTGGGTCATCAATATGAAATTTTAGTCCTTTACTAGTCCAATCCTCAAATAAAAGTTTGATTATCGTTACAATATCCTCTAGCTTGGCCAGTTGTTTCAGTTGAAAACATAGTGCAATTATGAAATGAATTCTATAATCGATTATCAGTGATCGTAAAATGGCATGCCTATTTCCTTTTGGTTAACAAGTTAGGTCAAATAAGTGAAGATAGCGCTTGGATTTCAAGTGCTTACTCTCTCTTTATTTTGAAAATTATTTATATTATTATTATTTACAAACACCTTATTGAAAAAACCAAGGTATACCACCCGTGAGAGTTTGGAAAAGAAGAAAATTTAATGCAAAACCAAAATAAATATGAAACTCCCTCCTCAGTTGATTTCGACTGTGATCCCAAAGTCAACCCAAGTGAAAGAAAAATGATTTTTTTCAAAATATGACCTGTATTTACAAGGTTTTTTTATTTACAATTTATCAGAAAATATATTGACAAGAAGTGAATGAAATGGCCTTCTAAAGACAAACTCATTTGTTTCTTCAACTATGAGAGACACGGCTTAAGCACGAAAAACCAAATCGTAAAAGCTTTCAAAGTTGAATGTAGATTTGGAAAAGCAAATGTCGTTTTATTAAAAATCGAATGAGTTGGTTTATTTTTGATGATTCTTGTGGTAGATTGAATAACTGATCGAATTTCAAGTTTATGTTACCAAATTGAGTTTTTAAATTATCATTGGAAATTTCTTTGGAATTATTGATTTTAAAATAAAAATGGAAAGTCAAATCTACCCATTCAATATTCAACTCATTTTCGAAAGGTCCAAAAAATTCATGTTCATCAGATTCGTCTTGTAATAACCCGGAAAATCTGGGCCAGTTTAAAATTTTTATTTTAGCGATTTTAGCGAATTTTGGATATTTAAAATAGATTATTTTAAATAATATCGTCGAGAAATTTATTTTGAATGGAATTCAAATGTATATATTATATACGTCGTCGTTAGAATATAAAAATATATATATATATAATTATAAATAGAATTGAAAATGGCGTGGTAGTTCGATAATTCGATTTCAAACTTCAATTGAATGTACCGGGTGCAAAACAATCCGGATTTTAGTGAAACCAAAAATAATAGGATCTAATTGATAATATCTTTCCAACGAATCCGAAGAATCAAGATTTCATAGCGGGAATCAAAAGATATGTCCAGTTGAAAATTCTGAATAGTCGCTATGGAATTCAGGCCCTTAAAAATGGACATTTTGCAAATGACCTCGGATTTCGACGAAACCACTTTTGTTGGGTTCGTGATGTCAAATTATTACTAGATTCCAAATTTCATAATTTTTCGAATCAATATGTGAGCGTGGCAAAGGAAAACGTGTTTTGACCATTTCAGTTGATTTTAATCGACTGGAAAATGGCCATTTTTCTAACAGTCTCAGAATTCGACGAAACTAGTTTTGTTAGGACCGTATCGTCAATACGAAGCTAGAAAATATTTTCCTGGGATTTTTAGAGTTAGTATGTGACCCCGGTAATTTGAAATGTACGTTTAAAATTCAATATAGTGATTTAAATGTAAATTCAAAGGAAACTGATCGAAACGATCAAATCAACTTGCGGTACATATCCCATTGTGTTCGGAATGGGGGTAAAACGCTATGGACGACAGGCGGTGGGCCTCGTTTCGAGTTCGTTTGTAAAAGTCAACTTTTTAAATTAAATAAAAATAATAAAAATAATAAAAAAATTAAATAAAACTCTTTCCCCCCTTTTATCTCGTTCTGGCCCCCCTTCTACCATTCGTTCGATCCAAGGAAAAAAAAAGAAAAAAAATATAAAAAACGGGAGCGACGGGGGGAGGGAAGCCGCCGCCGCCCCTCCCCGATGGACCCCGCGACCCCCTCCCTCAGCTCGCCGCCCTCCCCTTCTCCTCCTCCGCCACCTCGAAGCTCCGACCCCCCCTGCCCTAATCGACAGCCGCAAAACCCCCGCCCCTCCCATTCGCCGACGCCGCCCTCTGAACCCCCACCTCCGGCGCCTCCGCCACGAGTCCCCCCCCCCCTCCCTCAGCCATTGACGAATGGAGAAGCCCCCCCTGTAAGTTTTTCTGATTTTATTTAATATATTAACTGATTTTATTTAATATATAAACTGATTTTATTTAATATATAAACTGATTTTATTTAATATATAAACTGATTTTATTTAATATATAAACTGAAATTTATTCATTATATAAACTGAATTTTATTTATGTGGTAAAGTTATAAAAATGTAATCTTTTATGTTTTTAAAGTAGTAAAAATATGATTTTTATATTTTTAAAGTATTAAAAATATAGTCTTTACTATATAGATGATGTAAAAATATGATTTTTGGTTAGGTAGAGGATTAAAAATATAATTTTTACATGATAGGAAGATTAAAAATATCATCTTTATATGTGTAGAAAAAATAAAAATGAGATTTTTATAAAGATGAAATCTTTAAATTTGAAAAGGCGAAGTCTATTGTTTTTATAAAGGCGAAAACTTTATATGGAAAATAGCGTGATAAAAATATAATTTTTATCTATATAACATAGTAGTAAAAAATTCGATTTATATATATATATATATATATATATATATATGAAGTGATTATAAAAATATGATTTTTAATTGAAAACGAATAAATAAAAATGTGATTTTTATTTTAAAGACATCAAAATATAAAAATGTGATTTTTATGTATATAGTGACTACGGGCAACGAAGATGACGAAGATGGGATAACGAAGAAGATTTCTATAAATGAAGAGTCGGGTTATTGGATAGCTATTTGTGAGAACTTCTCACCCTTCAAATTTCTTTATTCTAGTTATTTATATATATATATAAACTAGGATGCAGACGGTGCTTAGTAGCACCCGACACCCGTCATCCACAGACCATGGATGGCTTGTTTGTTAAATTGATTGGTTGAGTAGTTGGTTAGTTTAATTGGTTTGAATTGAATTATTTGGTGAATTGAATGGATTTGATTGATGTGTGAATGGCGTGGGCCTTCACTAGACCGGGGATAAGGCTAGGCCTCGTCCCATTTCTAGTATCGTGCCGTTATGCCGCCGAAATTTTCTAAAATATGTTAGAAAAATAAAAATATCATTTTTATTGAATAAATGAACTGAATAGAAATTCATATGTTGGAATAAAATGTTTTATCGTTAAAAATATAATTTTTAACGTGAAGTGAATAAAATAAAATATTCATTTACAAACCGGACGGTTTGTTTATGTACACTGATTTGACTGACATTGATTGGGACGATAAATTTCACACATCGCCCAACTGCACAAATAAAATATGCGTTTGATTGTTTGAAACCCCACACGGGTGTTGGGATGAAAATTGAAGTTCACTCATCCTGATTGATTAAATATGTCGATCGATTGATTGACAGGCTGTTATAAGCGTTAGATATCTATATTTGATGCTTATACAGTGTAGTGCACTTTGGTTGATGGTTGATTATTTTTCAATGCTATTATATACATGTGTTGTATGAAAATCCATATAATTAATTTTATATGGTGATTGATTGGGCCTCATTCCAAATTAGAAAATAAAGAATAATATAAAATGAAGGTTCATGTGTTGACTGTACTCATCCTTTGAGATCAGTCATGTGTTGAAAAAAATATTTTTATAATAAAATTTACATCTTTATCAATATAAAATAAAGGTTCATGTGTTGACTGTACTCATCCGTTGAGATCAGTCATGTGTTGAACGAAATATTTTTATAATAAAATTTACATCTTTATCAATATAAAATAAAGGTTCATATGTTGACTGTACTCATCCGTTGAGATCAGTCATGTGTTGAACGAAATATTTTTATAATAAAATTTACATCTTTATCAATATAAAATAAAGGTTCATGTGTTGACTGTACTCATCCGTTGAGATCAGTCATGTGTTGAACGAAATATTTTTATAATAAAATTTGTATCTTTATCAATATAAAATAAAGGTTCATGTGTTGACTGTACTCATCCGTTGAGATTAGTCATGTGTTGAACGAAATAATTTAACAAAAATAGTCACACGTGGACGGTACTCATTCCTTGAGATTAGTCGTGTGTTGACAAAAAGAAATATGTGAAATAGAATATATAAAGCCGTGTTGAATAGTGATGCGCCATTTTGACGCGAACGAAATATAAAACGATTTCGAAATGAATTGAACATATAACGATTTCGAAATGAATTGAATATATAACGATTTCGAAATGAATTGAATATATAATGATTTCGAAATGAATTGAATATATAACGATTTCGAAATGAATTGAATATATAACGATTTCGAAATGAATTGAATATATAACGATTTCGAAATGAATTGAATATATAACGATTTCGAAATGAATTGAATATATAACGATTTCGAAATGAATTGAATATATAACGATTTCGAAATGAATTGAATATATAACGATTTCGAAATGAATTGAATATATAACGATTTCGAAATGAATTGAATATATAACGATTTCGAAATGAATTGAATATATAACGATTTCGAAATGAATTGAATATATAACGATTTCGAAATGAATTGAATATATAACGATTTCGATTTGAATTGAATATAAAACGATTTCGAATTTAATGAAATAGAAAACCAATTTGATTTCAATTGAATATATAATGAATTGGATTCAAATAGAAAACGAAACGAATTTGATTTGAATAGAAAATGAATTTGAATCGAATAGAAAACCAATTTGAATTGAATCGAATAGAAAACGACTTTGAAATTGGATTGAAAACGAATTCAAATTTAATCGAAAGCAAAGTGAAATGAATTCAAATTGAATTGAAATTTGAATTGAATAGAAATGAATTTTAAAACGAATTTATAAAGAAGAATTCAATTTTGATTTGAATTGAAATGGAAGTTGAATTTGCTTTTGAAACGAATTTAAAACTATTTATATAATTCGTTTTAAATAGAAATCGACGAAATATATATTATATATATTATATATATAATATAATGGCCTGAATAGAACGCGCCGCGCCGCGGCAGTTCGTAAATTTCGACCATTTATTTCAAACGGACATTACGGGAGATCCGACCGTCGGATTCTCCTAAAACTGGAACCGTTGGGTTCGTATCGAAAAGAGCTTTCTAAAAAATATTAGAAATTCAAAATCTAACGGTTGGATTTGGAGATACGTCCAAATCAAATTCGAAAAAGGTCGCTATAGGTGCAGTTCGATGGCCGTTGTTGGAAATCGACTGTACGGGCCTTGATAAAATTATTAAAAATAGTAATAATTTATGCAAAATCATAAGAAATGATTTGGGAAGAATTGGGATGAAAAACTCCATATTTGAAAAGATAAAAATGGGTTTTTATCGAAATGAACTAGTTTTGAACTAAATTTAAAACCCAATTATTTTTAAATAAATGAATTAGATTTAAAAAGGGGTTTTAAATAATCGAATTTCTAATATATTTTATTAAATTTGAAATGGGTTTATTGTGAACAGTGTTTTAAATAACACTAGTTCTTTAACCCGATAACAAATAGAATGTGATTTGGGTTTGTCGTGAACTGTGTTTTAAATAACACCTAGTTCTTTAACCCAGTAAAAGGAGTTCTAACGAATCTGCAATTAGATTGAAGTGTGAATTTGTAATCTAAATTATCAAATTTAGAAATGAGCGAGAATGGAGTATTACCAGTTTTGCTCCAAAGCGATGGTTAAATCTTTAATTAGAATTGAACGTGAAATGGTAATTAATTTTACCGATAACACCGTGGTGTTAGATATGGAGTATTACCAGTTTTGCTTCATGGGATGAATAGGTTGGGATTGGGAAATAAAATAAATAATTACTTCGATACGGTTCGCTAATCTCGACTAGTTGGAAAACCATAATTTGGTTTTAAATGACATCCAAAGGAAGATTACAGGATAAATTTTAAAGGATTTATCTTGGATAAAATTAATGGGAACCTTTCCCTAAGAATGTGGAATTTAGAAACTAGCTGTAGGTTGGCTAAGAAGAATGGTTTCCTGGGTATTGATCTGATGTTGGTTTCGGCCTTCGGGGTTAATGTTTGGGAAATTGTTCTCTTGCTAATCTGCGGTTAGTGACTAATGAATTGGAATGAGGCGTATGTTGTGTTTGCGTAACATTTGTTTTTAATATACGCGGGTTGTTCGGAAAGTCCGGGTTTATACCCATTCTGAATAACCGATTCGACGATAAGTCGAAGATGAAGACGGTGGTCGAAGACCGGAAGTCTTCACATCGTTTGGATTATTACTGACGATCCTGATTGGGCTGTACACCCAAGAGGATGGAAATAGTTGGTGGCCGTCCAGACGTACTTGGAGATGGATGGATATGCGAGGAAAGTGCCTCCGGTTTCGTTCAGACCCAGAACGGACTTGTAAATGGATTGTGTGTCTGATACTGGATTTTATTCTGTGTTGATTGATTTCTATTAAATATACATCTGTTTGGCGGCGAAGAATTTATTCTTTTGCTTAACGCCCTTCTCTGAGACATACGAGCTCAGAGGTTGTATATCGATGGACATCAGTCGCATGGCATGAATTGCCTGTGTGGCACGCTAAGATGCAATGATCAAGGCTTCTGTTGAAAAGCAAAGTCTTGTGGTTGATGATCAAAGCACAGCCTACGTGGCAGCTTTGTGTATAACGTGAATTCGCGAGCCTCACACCTCGGTATGAGTTAAAAACGGGATACGGACTGCAGGGAGAGCACGGCGTTTCTTTCTAGCTTTGGTGGTGTCAGTGACTTACCAGCCCTGACATATATATACTTTTCACCTTTGTGGTTGTTGGATGAGGCGCCTCGATTATAGGTCTGTAAGGACCGGGAAACGTGTGTTCAGGAATACTAATCCTCTAACGTAAGTGAGGACCGGCCCTGAAGATCCAGGGGTTGCCCAGCTTGCGTAACCCTGAGGCATTTGCTAGAGTGTCTCGAACGCGGAGAGGAGCTTGCCCCTTGCCTCGACTCATGACGGAATCCAATTTCCAATACGTGTAATTCGTCTTTAATTGTAGAACTAGTATGGCGACATAGTAGATGGTAGCTATGCCGCCTATGATTTATATTTATGATTGAAATGTTTTGACACTATACACTTATTATAGTATCAAATGATTTGTTTTAAACGTATCAAGCATGCTTTGGCTGTTATGAGGGAAAACCCTATCCCCCAGCTTGCGTTGCATTATGTGATAGGACCTGGGTCTTATAACAGCTTCATTTTTCTTTATTTAGCATTGCGCTGTTGTTTTATGCACTGGTATCCTTGGGAGGAAACCCGTTCCGTGTTATACGGCGTGGTCCCTTGATTTACCTAACTTTAAAACCAATATTAATAACTGTTTTAGTTCTCACACCAGTAACCTGACTGACCTGGAGTTTATTGTTTTAACCTAAACTCTGGGTGCCCCTATTTTCCGCACGGGCAGCTAGTAGTTTTGGTTTTGCAGATTTATATTCACAGGATCCTGGTTTACAGCTGGAATGATATCCGGAAAGCTCTGTATCCGTATATCACCTTCAGTTGTGCTTTGTATTATTTTCCGCTGTTATGTAATTTAAATCTCTGATATTTCTGTGTAATATTTATTCATTTATACTCTGTATATTCTTGTAATCTGATGCATTGTTGTAATATACAATGAAATGTTCTTCTGTTTGTGTTCTGATTTGTCATGTTCTCAACGTTCAGGTGTTTCGAATGGTCTAGATCGGTTTAACGACTGATTCAGATCGAGCGAAATTCTGTGTCGTCACACGTCTTCCTTTGATTTATTCACATCTTCATTGCATAAATCATTTTCAAATTATAAAGTTGTTATTTGAAATTTGTTATTTTCAGAAAAAGGAATATCGAATTTGAGATTTGGTTCCACTTTCTCAAAAGAATCAAAATTCAAATCAATTACCACGTTTTCAACAACTTCATTAAGATTTTTATTTTTTTTCAAAGGTTTTTATATCAAAATCCTCGATTTTGGTAAAAGATGGATTATCATTCGAATTGTCACATGTTTGGATTTGATTTTGTTTCCGACGAAAATTCAAGTATGTTTCATACAACTAATTCGTGTAATTATCATGAATTTTTATAAGGATTAACAAAACAAAACATACAACAAGTATGAACACAAGTGAGGAGACAAAACATAAATAGAACAAAACAAACACACACAAAAAATTTAAGAAAGAAGAAACATAACAAACAAGAAAATTAATTTGAAGAATAAAATCAAAATTAAATTCTCTCCCTGGCAACGATGCCAAAAACTTGTTCGACGACGAATATTCTATTAATTAGAAATCTGTCGCGAAGTGTATAAAACTGCAAGCGTACGGCGCACACTTATAGTACGCAAATACGGGTCGATCCACGGGGAAAGAATTAATTTTAGATTCTACTAAATCATATTAAAACAATGCTACGAGAATTGTTAGCTACAACTACAATCAAACTAACAAACTAAGATTGATAAAAACTATGAGATTAAATGACAACTTAGGAATAAATCCAATCTTTAGATCACATGAATCAACATAAAAATGAAACCATGATCTCTCTTTTTTTGTCATAATTGTGATTAGTTGATGTGTTTATTCTAAGCATGACATATTTGTGTTACTGATTAGCCTGACATAAGCCATCGAATTTCAACAATCACGAACACACTTTTTTTAACTCTTGTGAAAAATACAAAAAGATGAAAATCAAATCTATTTTAAGCATGACCTATTAACTATTGTTTAGAAATACAGGCCATCAAATTTCAATTTTAACATTCACTTCTTTGCCATAACCATATTTCCATTAAGCACAAAAAGAGAGCATACAAATAAAAATATGTTGCATCTATATAATCAAGAGAGCTTCATTATCGCTGAATTGAAAGGGATTAGCCTCTAATATATGTAATCGTGACAACAAAAATAGATTGCAACATTTAAAACCAAAGGAAAAAGAGAACAAAATAAAAGAAAATCTATTCTACTAGCATGAAATGAAAGAGATCTACACTAATGCATAAAGTAAATAACAAGAATAACTGAACAAGATATTAAATTGCATTAAAATGAAAATTACATAAGAGGGAATTTGCTAAGAAGTCATGAATGAAAAAGAGAGCTTTGATCCTATAAACTAAACTAACTAAAAAGAGAGGATCCCTTTACATGAACATATGTGGGGTATTTATACAACCCTAAACCTAATCCGTCTTGTAGGGGATTACCAAAAATACAATCTTCATGAAGCTTCTAATTTTCTTTAGCCATTAAGTAATCATGTAGAATGCGTGCAGCCTTTTTTTATCTCATCCAATTAGTCAATACATTAGCTTCTAATTGTTCCATTGAAAAAAAGAGTGATAATGGGTAGGGTCCTCCACTAAGTTGTGTGTGAATTAATTCTATCTCTGTTCCTTTGTATCCACTTTGTGCATGCATATCTCCATGTGCACACTTCATTTTTGCTCCTACAATTCCGACAAGACACATGAAAATGAACAAGTAAATTTTATCAAAAATAAGTACATGCATAAATGACTGTTTTGCCCTAATATGAAGATGAATGCATGATAACTTGAGAATTATGGGTTGGTTAGAACTTGTAAAAATAGCTCACTTATTTTATTTATTTAACTAAAACAAGAATAAATGTGTGAATATAAATGTGCATATTTACGTGCACATCAACCGCATGTCACTACCACATACACAAATTGCAAGATGTTGATTTTTATCCAATGTAGCATGGATGGATCATATATAAATTAAATCCATTGTACTAAAATTTATTATGTTTGTACTTTGTATGGTATTTTGAATATTTACTGCGCGAGCATGGCTGCTTTACTAATTGTGTAACTACCATGCTTTATATTTGACTGACGTTCATGGTTTCATCTTTCAAGTTAAAGATGCTCAATTGTAGCTCTTTTTATACATATTGAAGGCTTACTTTCATGAAATTCTTGGGCCATAAAATTCATGATGGTGCCTTTTACCGACAATTAGCTACCGCACTCTTCGGTAAAACGAACATGATTTTACAAAATAATTTGGTTGGTTTAGATTTTTACTTATCGAATAAATGATGGTTGGTAATGGTTCTTCTCTTCCAAACGCGGTATCGAACCGATTCCAACCCTATTGGAAGTATGATAAATATCATCGACGTGAGAAATAAGTGGCTAAAAATGAGAATTTGGAATAGTCTATCCTAATAGCAATATGATAAGTATCATCAGCGCTTGAAGTATGTGGATAAGAACAAGCAATGGAGGAGCTCGATCCTGGCGGGTTGTGGATAACTTCGGAGTAGGAAATAAGAGACCATAACGAGTGGCCCATCCCGACAATATTTTGAAGCGAATATCAAAGTATGCAATAAGTGGATTAGTGTTCATGATAAAGATGGTTATATATGTATGTATGTATACATATACACATATATATACATGTATGTATCCATAGGACCCATGGGAATTGCGGTCATATAGTGTGGGATTCTCCGGGATATGTTCCGATATGTAGTCTAACATGAGTGCGGTCCATCGCAGTTTAGGTTTATTTCAGTTTATTAAGGGTATATGTCCCTGAACACTTTAGGCAATCTAAAGGATCGATGGATATCTAGGTGACTAAGCACCACACAAGGCGCGACGCTTAGGTACCACAGTGGATAGCATTGCAGAGTTATTGGATCATCATCAATCCAAATTGTTACTTGAGAAGGACATGAGTTATTCCCTTTGAGCTGAACGATCTTTGAATTCGAGATGCTCGAAAGGGACATGCAATGCCACATGGTTTTTACCGTACCAAAAGATAACTTCAAAAAAGGGATGGTTTAACAGAGGCTGTCATTAGATAAAATAGAAGCAGACAATATAGAAAATCTCTAATTAGATTGCACATAGTGGAGGCAATGGATTGGTCGATTAGAAATATTCAGAGCATCTGGGATACAAAATATGCATGTACACTCAGGATGTAAGCATTTGGCAATCCATCACGGGTGAGGCTTACTCGTGCTCATAACTTATGATAGCGATATCATAATATGGCGAAACGGTTAATTTCAGCAAGGTGTTCATGAAGAATACTAGGGGATAAAATCTAGGTCCAAGATGGACAAAGGGACGCATATATATAATTTTCAGTATATATATATATATATGTGTGTGTGTGTGTGTGTGTGTGTGTGTGTATGCACACATATCCATATATTAAACTAAATCTACTAAGAAGTAGTGGATGCAGTTCATACGCAGTGGTGTAGTCTAAACGACTTAAAATAAAATCTAACATTACATTAACTATTGGAACTCAGCATGTGATAGTGTTATGTATAAGTTGTATAATGTATCAGTCACTAGAACAATGTTCTAACATCCGCCTCGAAACAACCTTGTAACAACCCGGAAATTCTGAGCCAATTTAAAATTTTTATTTTGGCGAATTTAGCGAATTTTGAATATTTAAAATGGATTATTTTAAATAATAACGACGAGAAATTTAATTTGAATAGAATTAGAATGAATATATATATATATATATATTTGAATCGTCGTTAGAATATAATTATTTTATTTTAATTATAAAAGTAATTGAAAATGGCACGGTAGTTTGAAAATTCGATTTCAAATTTCAAATGAATGTACCGGGTGCAAAATAAACCGGATTTTAGCGAAACCAAAAATATTTGAATCTAATTGAGAATATCTTTCCAACGAATCCGAAAAATTGAAATTTCATAGCGGGAATCAAAAGTTATGTCCAGTTGAAAATTCAAAATAGTCACTATGGAATTCTGGCCCTTAAAAATAGCCATTTTGCAAACGACCTCGGTTTTCGACGAAACCACTTTTGTTGGATCCGCGATGTCGAATTATTGCTAGGTTTCAAAATTCACAATTTTCTGAATCTATATGTGAGCGTGGCAAAGAAAAACGCATTTGACAGTTTTAGTTGATTTTATCGACTGGAAAATGGCCATTTTTCAAACGGGCTCAGAATTTGACGAAATTAGTTTTTTTTGGAACTGTATCGTCAATATGAAGCTAGAAAATATTTTTTGGGAATTTTTAGAGTCCGTGTGTGGCCCCGGTAAATTGAAATATGCGTTCAAATTCAATATATAGATTTATATTTTGATTTTGATGAAAACTGGTCGAAACGATCAAATCAGCTTACGATACATATCCCATTGTGTTCGGAATGGGGGTAATTAGCTATGGACGATGGTCGGTGGGTTCGATTTCGAGTTCGAAATTAAAAGTTGCTTTTTAAAATTAAATAATTAAATAAATAAATAAATAATATTTCTCCCTTCATCTCCTATATCCTCTCAGGCCACCTCCCCTCCCCCCGGTTACATTTCAAAACCAAAAAAAAAAACCAATCGATCAACGTGCCGCCGCTCCCCAGCCTCGCGCCACCGCAGGCGATCTCGCCCCCACCTCCGATCAAGTAGACGCCCCCTCCAGTCAACACGACATAACCACCCTCCTTCTCCCCATTTCGAAAACCGCAACACCCCAAAATCAACAGCAACCACCGCCTCCGGTCACCCATGCCCACGCCGCCGACCACCAATAGCTCCACCCCCCTCCGACGCCGAGGCCAGCAGCGTCCAGATCCCCACTTCTTCGCTGAAAACTATGTAAGCTTTGTTTAATTTTTAATTAATTAGTGTTGTGTTGTTTTCAGAAAAATAAAATAAAATAGCTTTTAGAATAAAAAGAGGATTTTTATTGTAGATAAAAAATCGATTTTTAGGTAAATAGATTTGATTTTTACAATAGAAAAGATAAATCTTTAAAAGAAAAAAAATTATCATAGTAAAGAAGGAAAAATCTGATTTTTAAAGAAGGAAAAAATTCGATTTTTAAAGAAGGAAAAATATAATCTTTTACATATATGAAAAAGCGATAATAATTCGATTTTTAAATATTCATTAGCGAAGTAAAAATTCTATTTTTATGCATTCATATAGCGAAGGAAAGTAGAATTTTTATATACATAAGAGCCGAATAAAAATGCGATTTTTATTCGAATAGCGTTGAAATAAAAATTAGATTTTTATAATATATGCAACGAAATAAAAATGTGATTTTTATATATGAAGATATAGAGAATAAAAATATAATTTTTATATAATGTAAAGAATAAAAATATGATTTTTATATTAGTAGTGAACCAAAAATAGAATTTTTATCTATATAGTAGCGGTATAAAAATAGAATTTTTATCCATATAGAGTGATTATAAAAATGTGATTTTTATATACATAGCAACAATATAAAAATGTGATTTTTATATACATAGCAACAATATAAGAATGTGATTTTTATATATGTAGTGGCTACGGACGATGAAATTGACAAAAGGCGAGCACGACGAAGATTTCTACATAAGAAGAGTCGTGCCGATTGGTTTAGCTAGTCGGTGAGAACTCCTCATTTTATTTAGTTTCTAGTTTGAAAAATATACTAGGATGCAGACGGTGGTTAGTAGCACCCGACACCCATCGTCCACAGACCATGGATGACTTGTTTGTTTGATTGTTGTGTAGTGAAATTTGATCGTGTAATGGTGAATGAAATAAAATATTTTATAGTGGCAAATATTTTATAGTTAAAAATATGATTTTTAATATATATAAAATAAATAATTATAAACAAATCGGACGATTTGTTTATATACACTAATTTTACTGGTATTGATTGGGACGATAAATTTTACATATCGCCCAACCGCACAAATAAAATATGTGTTTGTTGATTTGAAACCCCACACAGGTATTGGGATGATATTTGACATACACTAATCCCGATTGTTTAGTTGTATGTCAATCAACGGGTTGACAGACCGTGTAAGCGTTAATTATTTATATTTAATGCTTATGCAGTTGTGTGGTGCACTCTTGATGGTGGTTGATTATTTATCGTTGCTATTATATACATGTTTTGTAGAAAATCCATATAACTAACATTATATGGTAATTGATTGAGCCTCATTCCAATTTAGAAAATATATTCATGTGTTGAATAGAAAATATATATTCATGTGTTGAATAGAAAATAAATATTCATGTGTTGAATAGAAAATATAAATTCATATGTTGAATAAAATTATATATTCATGTGTTGAATAAAATATATATCCATGTGTAACAACCCGAAAATCTGGGCCAGTTTAAAATTTTTACTTTGGCAATTTTAGCGAATTTTGAACATTTAAAATAGATTATTTTAAATAAAATCGACGAGAAATTTATTTTGAATATAATTCGAATGTATATATTATATACGTCGTCATTAGAATATAAATAATTATATATGTAATTATAAATAGAATTGAAAATGGCGCGGTAGTTCGATAATTCGGTTTTTATATATTGAATAGCAAAGTAAAAATTGGATTTTTATATATTGAATAGAAAAGTAAAAATTCGATTTTTATATATTGAATAGCAAAGTAAAAATTGGATTTTTATATATTGAATAGAGAAGTAAAAATTCGATTTTTATATATTGAATAGCGAAGTAAAAATTCGATTTTTATATATTGAATGGCGAAGTAAAAATTCGATTTTTATATATTGAATAGCGAAGTAAAAATTCGATTTTTATATATTGAATAGCGAAGAAAAAATTCGATTTTTATATATTGAATAGCGAAGTAAAAATTCGATTTTTATGTGTTGAATAGTAAAGTAAAAATGTGATTTTTATATATGTAGTGAATACGGGCAACGAAAGTGACGAAAGGCGAGAACGACGAAGATTTCTACTTAAGAAGTGTCGTGGAGATTGGATAGCTATCGGTGAGAACTTCTCACTCAAATTTCTTTTTCTAGTTATATATATATATATACTAGGATGCATACGGTGCTTAGTAGCACCCGACACCCGTCATCCACAGACCATGGATGGCTTGTTTGTTTAATTGATGTGTTGTGAAATTTGTCTGTGTTGTTGATGTGAAATCGATAATAAAATGTGGATGGTTGAAATAAATAAATTATCGTTAAAAATATAATTTTTAGCGTGAATGGGAATAAATAAATATTTGTAAACAAATCGGCCGATTTGTTTATATACACTGATTTGACCAATATTTATTGGGTTGATAAATTTTACACATTGCCCAACTGCACAAATAAAATCTGTGTTTGATTGTTTGAAACCTCACACGGGTATTGGGATAAAATATGACATACACTAATCCCAATAATTAGTTGTATGTCGATCGATGGATCGACAGGCTGTTATAAGCATTAGATATCTATATTTGATGCTTATACAGTGTAGTGCACTTTGGATGATGGTTGATTATTTATCGTTGCTATTATATACATGTGTTGTATGGAATCCATATAATTAACTTTATATGGTGATTGATTGGGCCTCATTCCAATTTAGAAAATAAAGAATATTATAAAGTAAAGGTTCATGTGTTGACAGTACTCATCCGTTGAGATGAGTCATGTGTTGAACGAAATATTTTAAAAATAAAATTTACATCTTTATCATATAAAATTAGAAACTAACTGGAAAATAGATAAGATGAGTGGTCTCCTGGATATTGATCTGATGTTGGTTTCGGCCTTCGGGGTTAATATTCAGGGAATCGTTCTCTTACTAATTTACAATTGGAGTCTGATTTAAATTAAACGATAGATACCATAATTTTTATGAAATATATTAAATAACAAAAAGAGTCACACGTGGACAGTACTCATTCGTTGAGATTAGTCGTGTGTTGACAAAAATATAGATTCATGTATTGAATAGGATAAATATTCATTTGTTGAATAGAATAACGGAATTATTGAAATATATAAAGCCGTGTTGATTAGAGATGCGCTATTTTGACGCGAACGATATTTATATCGATTATATTCGTTTTTATAATTTGAATTGAATAGAAAACGAATTTGATTTGAATTGAATAGAAAACCAATTTGAATTGAACCGAATAGAAAACCAATTTGAATTGAATCGAATAGAAAACCAATTTGAATTGAATCGAATATAAAACGAATTCGAATTGAATTGAAAACGAATTCGAATTGAATTGAAAACGAATTGAAATAAATTCAAATTGAATTGAAATTTGAATTGAATAGAAACGAATTTATAAGGAGAAATTCAATTTTGATTTGAAATGAAATGGAAGTTGAAATTGTTTTTGAAACGAATTTAAAACTATTTATAAAATTCGTTTCAAATAGGAATCGACGAAATATATATTATATATATAATATAATGGTCAGAATAGAACGCACCGCGCTACGGCAGTTCGCGAATTTCAACCATTAACTTCGAACGGACATTACGGGAGATACGACCGTCAGATTCTCCTAAAACCGGAACCGTTGGGTTCGTATCAAATAGAGCTTTCTAACGAATATTGGAAATTTGAAATCTAACGGTTGGATTTGGAGATACGTCCAAATCAAATTTGGAAAAGGTCGCTGTAAGTGCAGTTCGATGGCCATTGTTGGAAATCGACTGTACGGGCCTTGATAAAATTATTAAAAATAGTAATAATTTGCGTAAAGTCATAAGAAATGATTTGGGAAAAATTAGGATGAAAAACTCCATATTTGAAAAGATAATAATAGATTTTTATCAAAATGAACCAGTTTTGAACTAAAATTAAAACCCATTTATTTTTAAATAAATAAATTGGATTTGAAATGGGTTGTAAATAGAATTGATTTGTGGGTTTATCGTGAAGTGTGTTTTACGTGACACTTGTTCTTTAACCCGATAAATAAATAGAATGTGATTTGGGTTTGTCATGAACTGTGTTTTAAAGGACATTAGTTCTTTAACCCAGTACAAGGAGTTTTAATGAATCTGTAATTAGATTGAAATGTGAATTGATAATCTAAATTACCAAATTTAGAAAATGAGCGAGGATGGAGTATCACCAGTTTTGCTCCAAAGCGATAGTTAAATCTTTAATTAGATTTGAACGTGAAATGGTAATTAATTTTACCGATAACACCGTGGTATTATATATGGAGTATTACCAGTTTTGCTTCATGGGATGAATAGGTTAGGATTGGGAAATAAAATAAATAATTACTTCGGTGTGGTTCGCTAATCTCGACTAGTTTGGAAAACCGTAATTTGGTTTAATACGACATTCAAAAGAAGATTAAAGGATAAATTTTAAGAATTTATCTTGGATAAAATTAATGGGAACCTTTCCCTAAGAATTGAAATTTAGAAACTAGCTGTAGGTTAGTTAAGAAGAATGGTTTCCTGGGTATTGATCTGATGTTGGTTTCGGCCTTCGGGGTTAATATTTGGGGAATTGCTCTCTTACTGATTTACGGTTAGTGACTGATGAATTGGAATGAGGCGTATGTTGAGTTTGTCTAACAATTGTTTTTAATATACGCCGGTTGTTCAGAAAGACCGGGTTTATACCCATTCTGAATAACTGATTCGACGATATGTCGAAGATGAAGATGGTGGTAGAAGACCGGAAGTCTTCACATCGTTTGGGTGATTACTGATGATCTTGATTGGGATGTACACCAAAGATGAGGGAATCAGTTGGTGGTCGTCCAGACATACTTGGAGACCGATGGATATGCGAGGAAAGAGCCTCCGGTTTCGTTCAGACCCTGAACGAACTTGTAAATGGATTGTGTGTCTGACATTGGATTTTATTCTGTGTTGATTGATTTTTGTTAAATATATATCTGTTTGGTGGCGGAGAATTTATTCTCTTGCTTAACGCCCTTCTTTGAGACGTACGAGCTTAGAGGTTATATATCGATGGACATCAGTCGCATGGCATGAATTGCCTGTGTGGCACGCTGAGTTGCATGGATCAAGGCTTCTGTTGAAAAGCAAAGTCTGTGGTTGATGATCGAAGCACGACCTTTGGGGCGTAGCTTTGTGTATAACGTGAATTCGCGAGCCTCACACCTCGGTATGAGTCAAAAACGGGATAAGGACTGCAGGGAGAGCATGACGTTTCTTTCTAGCTTTGGTGGTGTCAGTGACTTACCAGCCCTGACATTTATATACTTTTCACCTATGTGGTTGTTGGATGAGGCGCCTCGATTTTAGGTCTATAAGGACCGGGAAACGTGTGTTCAGGAATAATTAATCCTCAAACGTAAGAGAGGACCGGCCCTGAAGCATCCAGGGGTTACCCAGAGTGTGGAGTCCCGAGGCATTTGCCAGAGTGTCTCGAAGCGGAGAGGAGCTTGCCCCTTGCCTCGACTAATGACGGAAATCCAATTTCTAATACGTGTATTTCGGCTTTATTTGTAGAGCCTAGTATGGCGACATAGTAGCATGAGATGCTATGCCGTCTATGATTTATATTTATGATTGAAATTGTTTTGACACTATACACTTACTATAGCATCAAATGATTTGTCT
Organism: Allium sativum; assembly: GCA_030737875.1. Taxonomy (NCBI): domain Eukaryota; kingdom Viridiplantae; phylum Streptophyta; class Magnoliopsida; order Asparagales; family Amaryllidaceae; genus Allium; species Allium sativum. The sequence continues at coordinate 249,267,375 of CM060922.1, read as the reverse complement.
TAAACGTACCAAGCATGTTTGGCTATTATAAGGGAAAACCCTATCCTCCGGCTTGTGTTGCATTGAGTGATGGGACCTGGGTCTTATAATAGCTTCATTTTTCGAAAAAGCATTGCATTGTTTATTCTATGCACTGGTATTCTTGGGAGGAAACCCGTTCCGTGTTATACGGCGTGGTCCCTTGAATTACTCTCTTTTAAAGTAAAGTTTTAAATAACTGTTTTAGTTCTCACACCAATCACATGACTGACCTGGAGTTTATTGTTTTAACCTAAACTCTGGGTGCCCTTATATTTGACACGGGCAGCTAGTAGTTTCGATTTTGCAGATTTATATTCACTGGATCCTGATTTACAGCTGGGACGATGCTCGGAAAGCTCTGTATCCGTGTATCACTTTCAGTTGTGTTTTGTGTATTTTTCAGCTGCTATGTAATTGATTGTAATCTCTGATATTTATCGAATGTAATTTATTCATTTATACTCTGTATATTCTTGTATCTGATGGAATTGTTGTAATAGCAATGAAATGTTCTTCCGTCTGCGTTTTGATTTGTCCTGTTCTCAAACGATCAGGGGTTTCGAACGGTCTAGATCGGTTTAACCACTGATTCAGATCGAGTGAAATTCCCGGCCATCACATTTGGTATCAGAGCTTTGGTTTACAGAGCTCGAGAACAAGACACATTAGAACCATACGAAAGAATTCATCAGATATTGGATTAGTAATATCCAATTAGAATGACTCGTTAGAGATGGGATCGGTAGTATCCTAGAACGTGTGTGAAGAGTATGTTTTTCAAATGAAAACAATTTTTGTTATGAAAATTTAAATCAATTCTACGTATTTGAATATTTATTTATTTTGAATTTGGACAATCCGCTATATTAAGATTTTGTATATACGCGTCATGAACGTATATTCGAAGTTTTAATATACTGGATAGATATAGAATCGCACTCTAGTAGCCCAGGGATGATTCCACTGATGACGCACGGCATCAGTGGTTTATTTTCGTGTTTCGAAGGTGTGATATCTATATATTTCCATTAGACTGGTGTGAGAGCCAAAACTAATATAGATAGGTTCATTGTTGTGAATTGGCATCAAAAACAAGATTTTCAGTATATATATCAAAATTATGAATTTGAAACGTTAAATTCAATAATTGATTGATGTTTGTGTTGTTTGTTTATTTGTTGATAATTTTGAACCATTATGCCTAATTGAACCAAAAATTGAATTGTATTGAAAATTTGTCGCATTTGCTTGCATATACATGTATTTACATTGAACAGGTCATATCAAGGAGGCTAGAGCAGAGAATAAAATTTGTTTGCCCGACAAATAGGTACATGTTTACTATAATTTACTGTTTTGTTTGGGTGATGATGATTTTATGAGCCGATTGGCTAGCCGCTTGGCTTTTTCTTTTTCTTTTTGAGATCAGAAGGCCTATATGGCAATTTCGGGATTTTTTCGTGGCTCCCGGTGCAGGGGAGGTTATGGTGAAATTTTTCGAAAATTTCGGGTGTTAGCCAAATTTTTGAAGAATTTGAAAATTCTCAGAAACTGAAAAGTTGGAGAAAGGAAGCCAGATCGAACGTAGAGTTGATTAATCAAACCACTTTCGACTTTGTTCCTTTTCGGGGACGAAAAGTTTTAAGTGGGGGAGATTGTAACAACCCGAAAATCTAGGCCAGTTTAAAATTTTTATTTTGGCAATTTTAGCGAATTTTGAACATTTAAAATATATTATTTTAAATAAAATCGACGAGAAATTTATTTTGAATATAATTCGAACGTATATATTATATACGTCGTCGTTAGAATATAAATAATTATATATGTAATTATAAATAGAATTGAAAATGGCGCGGTAGTTCGATAATTCGATTTTTATATATTGAATAGCAAAGTAAAAATTGGATTTTTATATATTGAATAGAAAAGTAAAAAATTGGATTTTTATATATTGAATAGCGAAGTAAAAATTGGATTTTTATATATTGAATAGCGAAGTAAAAATTCGATTTTTATATATTGAATAGCGAAGTAAAAATTCGATTTTTATATATTGAATAGCGAAGTAAAAATTCGATTTTTATATATTGAATAGCGAAGTAAAAATTCGATTTTTATATATTGAATAGCGAAGAAAAAATTCGATTTTTATATATTGAATAGCGAAGTAAAAATTCGATTTTTATGTGTTGAATAGTAAAGTAAAAATGTGATTTTTATATATGTAGTGAATACGGGCAACGAAAGTGACGAAAGGCGAGAACGACGAAGATTTCTACTTAAGAAGTGTCGTGGAGATTGGATAGCTATCGGTGAGAACTTCTCACTCAAATTTCTTTTTCTAGTTATATATATATATATATATACACACTAGGATGCAGACGGTGCTTAGTAGCACCCGACACCCGTCATCCACAGACCATGGATGGCTTGTTTGTTTAATTGATGTGTTGTGAAATTTGTCTGTGTTGTTGATGTGAAATCGATAATAAAATGTGGATGGTTGAAATAAATTAATTATCGTTGAAAATATAATTTTTAACGTGAATGGGAATAAATAAATATTTGTAAACAAATCGGCCGATTTGTTTATATACACTGATTTGACCAATATTGATTGGGTTGATAAATTTTACACATCGCCCAACTGCACAAATAAAATCTGTGTTTGATTGTTTGAAACCCCACACGGGTATTGGGATAAAATATGACATACACTAATCCCAATAATTAGTTGTATGTCGATCGATGGGTCGACAGGCTGTTATAAGCGTTTGATATCTATATTTGATGCTTATACAGTGTAGTGCACTTTGGATGATGGTTGATTATTTATCGTTGCTATTATATACATGTGTTGTATGGAATCCATATAATTAACTTTATATGGTGATTGATTGGGCCTCATTCTAATTTAGAAAATAAAGAATATTATAAAATAAAGGTTCATGTGTTGACAGTACTCATCCGTTGAGATTAGTCATGTGTTGAACGAAATATTTTAACAATAAAATTTACATCTTTATCATATAAAATTAGAAACTAACTGGAAAATAGATAAGATGAGTGGTCTCCTGGATATTGATCTGATGTTGGTTTCGGTCTTCGGGGTTAATATTCAGGGAATCGTTCTCTTACTAATTTACAGTTGGAGTCTGATTTAAATCAAATGATAGATACCATAATTTTTATGAAATATATTAAATAACAAAAAGAGTCACAAGTGGACAGTACTCATTCGTTGAGATTAGTCGTGTGTTGACAAAAATATAGATTCACGTATTGAATAGGATAAATATTCATTTGTTGAATAGAATAACGGAATTATTGAAATATATAAAGCCGTGTTGATTAGAGATGCGCTATTTTGACGCGAACGATATTTATATCGATTATATTCGTTTTTATAATTTGAATTGAATAGAAAACGAATTTGATTTGAATTGAATAGAAAACTAATTTGAATTGAACCGAATAGAAAACCAATTTGAATTGAATCGAATAGAAAACCAATTTGAATTGAATCGAATATAAAATGAATTCGAATTGAATTGAAAACGAATTCGAATTGAATTGAAAATGAATTGAAATAAATTCAAATTGAATAGAAACGAATTTTAAAATGAATTTATAAGGAGAAATTCAATTTTGATTTGAAATGAAATGGAAGTTGAAATTGTTTTTGAAATGAACTTAAAACTATTTATAAAATTCGTTTCAAATAGGAATCGACGAAATATATATTATATATATATATATAATATAATGGCCTGAATAGAACGCGCCGCGCCGCGGCTGTTCGCGAATTTCGACCATTAACTTCGAACGGACATTACGGGAGATCCGACCGTCGGATTCTCCTAAAACCGGAATCATTGGGTTCGTATCGAAAAGATCTTTCTAACGAATATTGTAAATTTGAAATCTAACGGTTGGATTTGGAGATACGTCCAAATCAAATTTGGAAAAGGTCGTTGTAAGTGCAGTTCGATGGCCATTGTTGAAAATCGACTGTACGGGCCTTGATAAAATTATTAAAAATAGTAATAATTTGCGTAGAATCATAAGAAATGATTTGGGAAAAATTAGGATGAAAAACTCCATATTTGAAAAGATAAAAATAGATTTTTATCGAAATGAACCTGTTTTGAACTAAAATTAAAACCCATTTATTTTTAAATAAATAAATTGGATTTGAAATGGGTTGTAAATAGAATTGATTTGTGGGTTTATCATGAAGGGTGTTTTACATGACACTTGTTCTTTAAACCGATAAATAAATAGAATGTGATTTGGGTTTGTCGTGAACCGTGTTTTAAAGGTCATTAGTTCTTTAACCCAGTAAAAGGAGTTTTAATGAATTTGTAATTAGATTGAAATGTGAATTGATAATCTAAATTATCAAATTTAGAAAATGAGCGAGGATGGAGTATCACCAGTTTTGCTCCAAAGCGATAGTTAAATCTTTAATTAGATTTGAACGTGAAATGGTAATTAATTTTACAGATAACACCGTGGTATTAGATATGGAGTATTACCAGTTTTGCTTCATGGGAAGAATAGGTTGGGATTGGGAAATAAAATAAATAATTACTTCGGTGTGGTTCGCTAATCTCGACCAGTTTGGAAAACCATAATTTGGTTTAATACGACATCCAAAGGAAGATTAAAGGATAAATTTTAAGAATTTATCTTGGATAAAATTAATGGGAACCTTTCCCTAAGAATTGAAATTTAGAAACTAGCTGTAGGTTAGTTAAGAAGAATGGTTTCCTGGGTATTGATCTGATGTTGGTTTCAGCCTTCGGGGTTAATATTTGGGGAATTGCTCTCTTACTGATTTACGGTTAGTGACTGATGAATTGGAATGAGGTGTATGTTGAGTTTGTGTAACATTTGTTTTTAATATACGCGGGTTGTTCGGAAAGGCCGGGTTTATACCCATTCTGAATAACCGATTCCACGATATGTCGAAGATGAAGACGGTGGTAGAAGACCGGAAGTCTTCACATCGTTTGGGTGATTACCGATGATCTTGATTGGGTTGTGCACCCAAGATGAGGGAATCAGTTGGTGGTCGTCCTGACGTACTTGGAGACCGATGGATATGCGAGGAAAGAGCCTTCGGTTTCGTTCAGACCCAGAAGGAACTTGTAAATGTATTGTGTGTATGACATTGGATTTTATTCTGTGTTGATTGATTTATGTTAAATATATATCTGTTTGGCGGCGGAGAATTTATTCTCTTGCTTAACGCCCTTCTCTGAGACGTACGAGCTTAGAGGTTATATATCGATGGACATCAGTAGCATGGCATGAATTGCCTGTGTGGCACGCTGAGTTGCATGGATCAAGGCTTCTGTTGAAAAGCAAAGTCTTGTGGTTGATGATCGAAGCATGGCCTTTGGGGCGTAGCTTTGTGTATAACGTGAATACGTGAGCCTCACACCTCGGTATGAGTCAAAAACGGGATAAGGACTGCAGGGAGAGCACGACGTTTCTTTCTAGCTTTGGTAGTGTCAGTGACTTACCAGCCCTGACATTTATATACTTTTCACCTATGTGGTTGTTGGATGAGGCGCCTCGATTTTAGGTCTGTAAGGACCGGGAAACGTGTGTTCAGGAATAATTAATCCTCAAACGTAAGAGAGGACCGACCCTGAAGCATCCAGGGGTTACCCAGAGTGTGTAGTCCCAAGGCATTTTCTAGAGTTTCTCGAAGCGGAGAGGAGCTTGCCCCTTGCCTCGACTCATGACGAAAATCCAATTTCCAATACGTGTATTTCGACTTTATTTGTAGAGCCTAGTATGGCGACATAGTAGCATGGGATGCTATGCCGTCTATGATTTATATTTATGATTGAAATTGTTTTGACACTATACACTTACTATAGCATCAAATGATTTGTTTTAAACGTACCAAGCATGTTTGGCTATTATAAGGGAAAACCCTATCCTCCGGCTTGCGTTGCATTGTGTGATGGGACCTGGGTCTTATAATAGCTTCATTTTTCGAAAAAGCGTTGCGTTGTTTATTCTATGCACTGGTATTCTTGGGAGGAAACCCGTTCCGTGTTATACAGCGTGGTCGCTTGAATTACTCTCTTTTAAAGTAAAGTTTTAAATAACTGTTTTAGTTCTCACACCAGTCACATGACTGACCTGGAGTTTATTGTTTTAACCTAAACTCTGGGTGCCCTTATTTTTGACACGGGCAGCTAGTAGTTTCGGTTTTGCAGATTTATATTCACAGGTTCCTGATTTACAGCTGGGACGATGCTCGGAAAGCTCTGTATCCGTGTATCACTTTCAGTTGTGTTTTGTGTATTTTTGCGCTGCTATGTAATTGATTGTAATCTATGATATTTATCGAATGTAATTTATTCATTTATACTATGTATATTCTTGTATCTGATGGAATTGTTGTAATAGCAATGAAATGTTCTTCCGTCTGCATTCTGATTTGTCCTGTTCTCAAATGATCAGGGGTTTCGAATGGTCTAGATCGGTTTAACGACTGATTCGGATCGAGCGAAATTCCCGGCCGTCACACCACGTGTTGAAGAAATTATTCATTTGTTGAATAGAATAACGAAGTTATTGTAATATATAAAGTTGTGTTGATTAGATATGCGCCATTTTGACGTGAACGATATTTATATCGATTTTAGTCGTTTTTATAATGAATATCAAAAAAGAAGTGATTTAAAAATATAATATTTTGAAAATATTATCATTTGTATATCGATGAGGTGGAATATTCAATTTTGATTTGAAATTGAATATGAAGTTGAAATCGTTTTGAAAATGAATTTAAAATGATTTATAAAATACGTTTTAAAAGGAAATCAATGAAATATATATAATATATTTATATTATATATATATATATATATATATATATAATGACCTGAATAGAACGAGCCGCGCTGCGGTAGTTCGCGAATTTCGACCATTGACTTCGAATGGATATTGCGGGAGATCCGACCGTTGGATTCTCCTAAAACCAGAACCGTTGGGTTCATATCGAAAAGAGCTTTCTAACAAATATTAGATATTTGAAATCTAACGGTTGGATTTGGAATTATGTCCAAATCAAATTTGGAAAAGGTCGCTGTAAGTGCTGTTCGATGGCCGTTTATGGAAATCGACTGTACGGGCCTTGATAAAATTATTAAAAATAGTAATAATTTGTGTAAAATCATAAGAAATGATTTGTGAAGAATTGGGATGAAAAATTCCATATTTGAAAAGATAAAAATATATTTTTATCGAAATGAACTAGTTTTGAACTAGAATTATAATTCTATTTATTTTTAAAATAAATAAAGTGGATTTGAAAGGGTTTTGAAAATAACCAGAATTTCCAATAATTGAAGTGGAAATGGATTTTAATCAAAATTATCTTTGGAATATTTCGATGTTGGATTTCGTGATTATACAGATATTATTATGGAAATTTGAAAGATATATTTATATCGTTATTTCCAATACGATATTTGTGGGTCGTAGAATTTAATATTGAATATAAGCCGATATATTTTCTATTCAGAGCCTTTTATTTAATATCAAATGGGATTTGGGTTTGTCGTTAATGGTGTCTTCATTAACATTGTTCTTAAACCCAGTTGAGAAAAAGATTAAATCTTTTTATTTTGATTTAATGACGTGTGCCAATTGAATGATATTTAATTGGAATTGAATTTGAATTGATTTTTGGGTTTATCGTTAACGGTGTTTTAAATAAAACTTTTTTTTAACCCGATAATGAATTGAATGTGATTTTGGGTTTGTAGTGAACCGTGTTTTAAATGACATTGGTTCTTTAACCCAGTTAAAGACAGGATATTGATTTCTGTGAAGATTAAAACTAAGTGGGGTTTTAATGAATCTTTAATTAGATTAAAATGGTCGAAAATGGAGTATCACCAGTTTTGCTCCAGGCGATAGTTAAATCTTTAATTAGATTTGATCGTGAAATGGTAATTGAATTTACCGATAACACTGTGGTGTTAGATATGAAGTATAACCAGTTTTACTTCATGGGATGAATAGGTTGGGATTGGGAAATATAATGAATGATTACTTCGGTGTGGTTCGCTAATCCCGACTAGTTTGGATTGATTAAAGAATAAATTCAAAGAATTTATCTTTGATAAAATTAATGGGAACCTTTCCCAAAGTATAAGAATATATGAATAAAAGAATATTCTGAATTGGAATGAGGCATATGTTGTGTTTGGGTAACACATGTTTATTATATACGCGAGTTATTTTGAAAGACCAGGTTTATCCCATTCTGAATAACTGATTCGACGTGGTGTCGAGGATGAAGACGGTGGTCGAAGACCGGAGGTCCTCACGTGGGTGATTACTGATGATTTTGATTGGGCCGTACACCTAAGAGGAGGGAATCAGTTAGTGATCGTCCAGACGTACCTGGAGATTGATGGATATGCGAGGTACAAGGTGCCTCCGATTTCGTTCAGACCCAGAATGGACTTGTAAATGGACTATGTGTCTGACATTGGATTTTATTATGTGTGGTTGATTTCTATTAAATATATATCTGTTTGGCGGCGGAGAATTTATTCTCTTGCTTAACGCCCTTCTCTGAGACGTACGAGCTCAGAGGTTATATATTGATGGATATCAAACGCATGGAGTGAATTTCCTGTGTGGCATGCCTAAGTGGCAATATGATCAAGGCTTCTGTTGAAAAGCAGAGTCTTGTGGTTGATGATCAAAGCACGACCTGTGTAGTATAGCTTTGTGTAGCATAGATTCGCGAGCCTTGCACACCGGTTGTGAACCAGAAACTGGAGAAGGACCTCAGGGAGGACTTACGTTTCTTTCTAGCTAAAAGAGGCGTCAGTGGTTTTACACGCCCTGACGAGTTTGACTTATGTGGTTGTTGCTGTTGCGAGGCACCTCGGATATATTGGTGACTGTGTGGAGCCGATGGAGTCATTTGGCTCAATTACACCCCAAAAGGTGGGGAAACATAGTGTTCATGCATTTTAATCCACATCGGTGGACCGGCCCTGTCGCTCCAAAGGCCTGACTGAGTACTTGCCTGAGACATGGGCTAGATTGTCTCAAATTCGGTAGAGGACTATCATTTGCCTCGGTTCACAGATGGTTCTCCCACTTCCAATACGTGACTTTGCGATTTTATTTGTAGAGCCTAGTATGGCGACATAGTGGGATGGGACACTCATGTCGTCTATGATTGATACTTATGATTGAAATTGTTTTATACACTATACACTTATAGTAATAATAAAACATGAAATTTAGCATACCAAGCATTCTTAGCTATTATAAGGTAAAAACAATATCCTCCGGCTTGCGTTGCATTGTGTGATGGGACCTGGGTCTTATAATAGCTTCATTTTTCTTTATTTAGCTTTGCGCTGTTTGTTTTATGCACCGGTATTCTTGGGAGGAATCCCATTCCGTGTTATACGGCGTGGTCCCTCGATTTACCTAACTTTAAAATAAAGATTAATAACTATTTTAGTTCTCATACCAGTCCCATGACTGACCTGGAGTTTATTGTTTTAACCTAAACTCTGGGTGCCCTTATTTTGACACGGTCAGCTAGTAGTTTTGGTTTTGCAGATTTATATTCACAGGAACCTGGTTTACAGTTGGAATGATATCCAGAAAGCTCTGTATCTGTATATCTCTTCTAGTTGTGTATTGTATTATTTGTCCGCTGCTATGTAATGTATTGTAATCTCTGATATTTTGTAATGTGTAATATTGATTTATACTCTGTATATTCTTGTATTCTGATGGAATTGTTGTTATTAACAATGAAATGCTCCTCTATTTGCGTTCCGATGTGGCTTGTTCTCAATTCAATCCGGGCTTTCCTTACTGGGGAAGTTCTAGTCGTTTCATTCTGGTATCAGAGCTTTGGTTTACAAAGCTTGAGAACAAGACACGTTAGAACCAAACGAAAGAATTCATTAGAGATTGGATTAGTAATATCCAATGAGAATGACTCGTTAGAGATGGGATCAGTAGTATCCGAGAACATGTGTGAAGAGTATATTTTTAAAGTGAAAACAAGTTTTGTTTTGAAAATTTAAATCAATTATTCGTATTTGAATATTATTTTTATATTGAATTTGGACAATCCAATATATAAATATTTTGCATATACGTCTGATCCGTGTGTATTTGAAGTTTTAATATACTGGATAGAAGAATTACACTGTAGTCGCCCAGAGACGATCCTGATGATTACTATAGTATCATCAGTATATGTGTTCGAGTGATGAAAGTGGGATTTCTATATGATTCCAATTGACTGGTGTGAGAACCAAAACTAGATAGGGCTTATTGTTGTGATTTGGCATCAAAAACATGATTTTCTGTATTTGTACCAAAATTATAAATTTGAAACGATAATCAACTAGTTGATTGATGATGGTGTTGATTGATTAATTAAAATGTTGAACCTTTAGCCAAATTGAACCAAATAGTGAATTGTATTGAAAATTAGTCGCATTTGCATGCATATACATGTATTTACATTGAACAGGTCATAGCAAGGAGGCTAGAGAAGAGGAATAAAATTGATTGCCCGACAAATAGGTACATGTTTACAAATTTCTTGGATTTTTGATGATTTTACGAGCCGATCAGCTAGCCGCTTGGCTGTTTCTTTTTCTTTTTGGATTGGTGAGGGCCATGGGAGGCTATTTGAAATATCCCGAAGTCCCCGGTGCAGTGGAGGTTATGGCAAAAAATTTTGAAAATTTAGGGTGTTAACCAAATTTTTGAAAAGTTCTTAGAAACTGAAAAGTTGAAGAACTTATGCCGTAATGAAAACAATGGAAGTTGAGTTGGTTTGTAAAACACCTTTCGGCTTCGTTCCTTTTCGGGGACGAAAATTTTTAAGTGTGGGAGAATGTAACAACCCAGAAATTCTGAGCCAATTTAAAATTTTTATTTTGGTGAATTTAGCGAATTTTGAATATTTTAAATAATAATGACGAGAAATTTAATTTGAATAGAATTAGAACGAATATATATATTTGAATCGTCATTAGAATATAATTATTTTATTTTAATTATAAAAGGAATTGAAAATGGCGCGGTAGTTTGAAAATTCGATTTCAAATTTCAAATGAATGTACCGGGTGCAAAATAAACTGTATTTTAGCGAAACCAAAAATATTTGAATCTAATTGAGAATATCTTTCTAACGAATCCGAAAAATTGAAATTTCATAGCGGGAATCAAAAGTTATGTCCAGTTGAAAATTCAGAATAGTCGCTATGGAATTCTGGCCCTTAAAAATAGCCATTTTACGAACGATCTCGGTTTTCAACGAAACCACTTTTGTTGGATCCACGATGTCAAATTATTGCTAGTTTTCAAAATTCACAATTTTATGAATCAATATGTGAGTGTGGCAAAGGAAAACGCGTTTGACAGTTTTAGTTGATTTTAATCAACTGGAAAATGGCCATTTTTCAAACGGGCTCAGAATTTGACGAAATTAGTTTTGTTAGAACTGTATCGTCAATACGAATCTAGAAAATATTTTTCGGGAATTTTTAGAGTCCGTGTGTGGCCCCGGTAAATTGAAATGTGCGTTCAAATTCAATATATAGATTTATATTTTGATTTTGACGAAAACTGGTCGAAACGATCGAATCAGCTTACGATACATATCCCATTGTGTTCGGAATGGGGGTAATTAGCTATGGACGATGGTCGGTGGGTTCGATTTCGAGTTCGAAATTAAAAGTTGCTTTTAAAATTAAATAATTAAATAAAAAATATTTCTCCCTTCATCTCCTATATCCTCTCAGCCCCCCCCCCCCCCGGCGTTACTTTTCAAAACAAAACAAAAAACCAATCGATCAACGCGCCGCCGCTCCCCCAGCCTCGCGCCACCGCAGGCGATCTCGCCCCCACCCCCGATTAAGCAGACGCCCCCTCCAGTCAACACGACGCAACCACCCTCTTTCTCCCAATTTCGAAAACCGCACCACCTCAAAATCAACAGCAACCGCCGCCTTCGACGCCGACCACCAATAGCTCCACCACCCTCCGACGTCGAGGCCAGCAGCGTCCAGACTCCCCCTTCTTCGCTGAAAACAATGTAAGCTTTGTTAATTTTTAATTAATTAGTATTGTGTTATTTTCAGAAAAATAAAATAAAATAACTTTTAAAATAAAAAGAGGATTTTTATTGTAGATAAAAATATGATTTTTAGGTAAAAAGGTTTGATTTTTACTATAGAAAAGATATGATCTTTAAAAGAAGAAATTTTTATCATAGTAAAGAAGAAATTTTTATCATAGTAAAGAAGGAAAAATACGATTTTTAAAGAAGGAAAAAATTCAATTTTTAAAGAAGAAAAAATATAATCTTTTACATATATGACGAAACGATAAAAATTTGATTTTTAAATATTCATTAGCGAAGTAAAAATTCGATTTTTATGCATTCATATGGCGAAGGAAAATAGAAATTATATATATATAAGAGCCGAATAAAAATGTGACTTTTATTCGAATAGCATTGAAATAAAAATTAGATTTTTATAATATATGCAACGAAATAAAAATGTGATTTTTATATATGAAGACATAGAGAATAAAAATATAATTTTTATATAATGTAAAGAATATAAATATGATTTTTATATAAGTGGTGAACCAAAAATAGAATTTTTTTCTATATAGTAGCGGTATAAAAATAGAATTTTTATCTATATAGTAGCGGTATAAAAATAGAATTTTTATCCATATAGAGTGATTATAAAAATGTGATTTTTATATACATAGCAACAATATAAAAATGTGATTTTTATATACATAGCAACAATATAAGAATGTGATTTTTATATATGTAGTGGCTACAGACGATGAAATTGACAAAAGGCGAGCACGACGAAGATTTCTACATAAGAAGAGTCGTGGCGATTGGTTTAGCTAGTCGGTGAGAACTCCTCACTTTTATTTTAGTTTCTAGTTTGAAAAATATACTAGGATGCAGACGGTGCTTAGTAGCACCCGACACCCATCGTCCACAGACCACGGATGACTTGTTTGTTTGATTGTTGTGTAGTGAAATTTGATTATGTGATGGTGAATGAAATAAATTATTTTATAGTGGAAAATATTTTATAGTTAAAAATATGATTTTTAACTTATATATAAAATAAATATTTATAAACAAATCGGACGATTTGTTTATATAAACTGATTTGACTGATATTGATTGGGACGATAAATTTTACACATCGCCCAACCGCACAAATAAAATATGTGTTTGTTGATTTGTAACCCCACATGGGTATTGGGATGATATTTGACATACACTAATCCCGATTGTTTAGTTGCATGTCAATCTATGGGTTGACAGACCGTGTAAGCGTTAATTATTTATATTTAATGCTTATGAAGTTGTGTGGTGCACTCTGGATGATGGTTGATTATTTATCGTTGCTATTATATACATGTGTTGTAGAAAATCCATATAATTAACATTATATGGTAATTGATTGAGCCTCATTCCAATTTAGAAAATATATTTGTGTGTTGAATAGAAAATATATATTCATGTGTTGAATAGAAAATAATTATTCATGTGTTGAATAGAAAATATAAATTCATGTCTTGAATAAAAATATATATTCATGTGTTGAATAAAATATATATTCATGTGTTAAAGAAAATATTCATTTGTTGAATAGAATAACGAAGTTATTGAAATATATAAAGTCGTGTTGATTAGATATACGCCATTTTGATGTGAACGATATTTATATCGATTTTATTCATTTTTATAATGAATATCGAAAAAGAAGTGATTTCAAAATATAATATTTTGAAAATATTACCATTTGTATATCGATGATGTGGAATATTCAATTTTGATTTGAAATTGAATATGAAGTTGAAATTGTTTTGAAAACGAATTTAAAACGATTTATAAAATACGTTTTAAAATGAAATCGATGAAATATATATAATATATTTATATTATATATATATAATGGCCTGAATAGAACACGCCGCGCTGCGGCAGTTCGCGAATTTCGACCGTTGACATCGAATGGATATTGCGGGAGATCCGACCGTCGGATTCTCCTAAAACCAGAACCTTTGGGTTCATATCGAAAAGAGCTTTCTAACAAATATTAGATATTTGAAATCTAACAGTTAGATTTGGAATTATGTCCAAATCAAATTTTGAAAAGGTCGTTGTATGTAAAGACCCGCATTCTACATATCGCAGGATTGTAGAATATTTATTTCTTTCACATACGGATTCGTATGGTCATGTAACTTTGGGAGACGACTATTGGGGTGATTTCGCATATTCATGATTTTTACCGATTTTTAAATGACCATTTTGCCCCTAGCTGATACTGTTTTGGCCATAACTTTTGACTAGAAAGGAATTTTGACCTGAAATCAATTCCGTTAGATTCGTTTGATGGTTTACAATTTTGTAGAGTGGTCACATTAGCCAAACGGACTCATCATTTGGGAGATATGACTGAAACAAGTTTCAGATAGTGAAAAACAGCTTAATTGGGCTTAACCGGATGATTAATAGCTAGGCCCAATGGGGGATTTTGGGATTTGAGGTATTTGAGGGTTGCTAGGGTTAGGATTTCGGTTTTTTGCTCATTTTCCGGCCGCCACAAACTCTTTCTTCAACCTTACAATAGCCTCCAACATCTAAATATACCTCTAATCATCTCTTAATCAAATTAAGGTGGATTAGCATGAGAATCGAGGTAGAGCTGCTGTGTAAGATTGGGAACAGCGCCAAATCGAAGAATATTTCAGTTTTGGGGTATTATTTGTGGCTTAGGTGAGTGATTTGCATAGTTTTGCACTAATTACAGTTAATTAAGGGTAACTAGTGAAGATTAGCGAATTTAAACATGATAAAATTCTGGAAAAATATTTACAAAATCGAAAATAATGTTTTAGGCCTCTGTTAGAAATTTAGTTTGATTTGGTTAAGTTTTACTAATCATATCATTAGTTTGCCTAAAAATGCATAAGGGAAAATATGGGATTTTGGCTATGTTTGATCCAATTTACATACTTTGGTTGTTGTTTTGATGTTTATGGTTGATTCTCTATATTGCTATGACTGTATAGTATGTTTTGTGATTGATTAGAACTATTACATTGGTCGAAAATGTCGTCATATGGCGTAAAACAGTTGCTGGAAAGCCGTAGGAAATATGTAGGGTTTCAAACCGGACCAGATCGGATTATTGGGCTCGGACCGGATAGGAGAACCGGGCAAGTGAACTGGATTCGGACTGGAACTTAGCATAAGGGGCTTGGTTAGAAGGAAGGCCATTTTCTTAGAGTTGGAGTTGGACAGGGGATCGGATCGGAGAAACCAAAAAGATAGGATCGGATCGGGCGAATGAAGAGGGATGGGATCGGATCGGGCGAATGAAGAGAGATGGGATTGGATCGGATATCTAGGAGGGAGCAACTACCGAACCGAACCAGGAGGCAACCACTGAGCCGCACCCAGACAGAGGGCATTCGAACCGAACCGAGCTAATGGGGAACATCCTAAACGAACCGCACCCTGGAGCGTACTAAGAGGCACTAGACCGAACCGAACCGATGAGAACTGGAGCACTATGCATATCCGAACCGAGTGCTATTACTTCTACTTGACGACTCTTTTGAAGACCAACTCCAATTCGACCTAAACTCGAGATGCAAAGAAGGTCCAAATGTGGAGCATTGACTCAGGATTCAGATGGGAACCAATGGGTGAGCTTCATGATTGGGCTTCGCTGTGGGACGTGTGCTAAGGGGTTGTCGATGTCCGTAACTTTGAATCACTATGTGTAGGGAGTACGTGAACAGATTTAGGGCCACAGTGTCCTAGGTACGACTAAAGAGCTATAGACCAATGAGATGGGGTCATTTGTAAAGATTTGGTCATGACTCCATGGGGTAAGCTTGGTAGTAGCAGTAGTTGTACAAATCAAACTCCGTCACTACTTCAATGGGTCTAGTGATTGACAGTGGTGGACATTGTATGCTTTACGTACTGAGTGAGAGATGTGAGGATGGTTACTATGCTTGATTTGTTCGCCATCATTATGACATGCACACCCCACCCCCGTTATCTTTACACCATTTGTTAATGGCACCTTAGAGTATTGTACGGTATGTAGTGCTAACTCTTTGGTTGCAGGTTCAGGTATGGTTTAGTATACCTGTTTTTGTTCTGTTTAGCTGCATATCGCTCATACCAGACTTTTTGTCTGACCCAGAGTTTTATGTCTCTTCTTATTACTCTGGGTGCTCTCACGAGCAGACTAGAGACAGGTTAGCTGCGTATGCACGGGTAGATGATCCGGAGACGAGCAGGAGGCTTCCACGTATGATACATATAGTATTCTCCCTGTATTATTAAAGATCACTGCTTGGGCATTAGTAGTGCATCTTCTACTTTAGCTTTCTTTTGTTTTAGAGACAGTAATTTGGAAAGTTGTAATAAGTTCTATTTGGATTTTCGCTGCTATGTTGGTTTATTTTTCAGCTTATGCACTGTCTCGCCTGTTTTATTTCAAGATTAAGTTATTATTATATTTTGTTCCATGCGCTGTGAGACATTCTACAGGTTCCTTGTTAGTTCATTCTCTTTTTTCCTTTCTTTGACGACCGTTCCGTGCTAGTCGGGCATGTGTATAGCGCACCTTCGGAGGAAATACGGGCTGGTGCGGGGCGGGCCGTCACATTTGGTATCAGAGCTCTAGGTTGCGTAGTTAACCTTGGGAAGTTGCCAGGGAGAGATAGTATACGTATATGAGAGAGCGTATTTTTGATTATTTTGGTTTTCAAAGCTATATATATATATATTATTAGTATAGCTAAGGATGAAGTCGCAGTGCACTAGCACCACCATGGAGATGGTTAATCGTTTTCTCTTTACAGATTGAACGATGAGCCGATACGCAAGAGGTGCCGGTAGAGGAGCCAATAATGGGAATGTTGCTGACATGAGGACGATGTTTACTGACCTCATGAGAGAGATGCTTAGGGATGTGCAAAGGGCAGCTCCCAATGCTGGTAATTGTAACACCCCACGCCCGCTAGGGTCACTCACAAAGGGAATGCCATAGCATCGGTGGAGTATTTTAGTGAATATAGAACAGAAAAATTACAACAAGACAGATATAAATAGTACTTGAAATTTTAAAACATCATCTCATAACAGCGGAAATAAACATGTCTGGTTACATCATAAAACCACGGTAAAAGTCAAGTACAATATCCATCAAAATAAAGAAGTACATAATCCCTCTCTCTCATACAATAGCCATAACAAAAGAAAAGATAACTGGATAACTGGAGCTTTACATCTACCCAAGCTCCTAAAGACTGGGACAGCAATCCGATCAAGCTCTACTACCGCTAGGATCCACCGTAGGACCTGAGGGTTGGGAAAAAGATAAAAACAACGGGGTCAGACATAAGTCTGAGTGAGTCCTATAACTTTAACAATACAATCATTAAAGTAACCAGAGAAGACATAAACTTGACCTACGGTAATATCTGGGGATGAATGGCTACACTAAGCAGCTTGGTAGCCTTAGGATAAACTAAGATAACCGTCAGGACGCATCTACCCACCCAAGGATAATTACTAGCTGCACCACACCAGTCATTCCTACTTAAAGGTTGATCCCTTCCAAGGACTTAGAAAATTTCCCCAGTAGTCTCGTGTACCCCTAGCCCACTACATAGGTGCCGTCTGCCCCTATCTCCACTAGGTGTACCCAGTATTCTTACCCAGTAGTTTCGTGTACCCCTACATAGGTGCCGTCTGCCCCTATCTTCATTAGGTGTACCCACTACTCCCAAAGCGATCGGCTCCCTACCGTAGATACCCGTGCTGGTCCCACAGTGGGGTGTATCACTCCCCTAAAGTGGCTACCCAATACTAACGGTGCACGGCTTTATATCTACACGATGCAACAACGGCTTATCTACCAGCCCGGGCCCACACACGCATATGAAACCCGTTGGACTTGCGTTGCCACCGCTAACCCGTTTTGGCCTCTTATAATCAAGCCCAATATGCGTGTCCCGTCACTCGACATGGGTCGAGCCCACAAAGATACGTTTGGGATATTGGTTGAAATGGGCCCCCACAAGCTACCCACTTAAGCTTGTCAAATATCTAGTGTATCCCACTTAACCCTTTAATCATGTTTAATTACATGTTTCCACTTGGTTAAGTATTCTAATCGTATTTTCTATTGCCACCCAAGGCAACCCACTAGATTCCACATGCCACCCAAGGCACCCACAGAATTTCCTCATGCCACCCAAGGCACCCACTTAACCCCTCATGTCCCACTACATGCTACTATGGTTAAGTGTTTCTTAATTAATTAAGACCGTGATCTCCCATAAAGACCTCCCACATTAGACTGGCTGTTATGACCGCCTGGTTAAGCCGGTAGAATCCGGGCAGTCTTACGTCATAACAGAGTCTAACCTCGTGTCTTTACCTTAATCACGTATTTAATTTGTGGCTAAGACCTCTCACATTGGGCTGACATTTGTAGCAACTGGTTAAGCCGGTCGGGTCCGGGCAGTTTTACACTACAAATGAGTCCAACCTCGTGTCTTAGTCGATTAATTACACCTAATTAATCACCCCCATATTAATTATCCCTAATTAATATCAAGTTTTCCATAACATGGGTAGACCTAACTCAATAGGTAAATTCCCATGGGGTAGACCTAACTCAATAGGTAAATTCCCACTTATGGTAATTTATTTTTATGGTATGCTTAATCATACCCAAACATTCATTTATTAACATATTTACCAACCCCATCGTTCCCCACGTAAATCGTTCTCGTTACATGACATAATAAGGGGAAGATCATCACAAATATCATGGGTTTAACATACAACTTTGTCATGGGTTAAGAGGATGTCAACTTGCATATATGAGCATATATTAACCCAACTACATATAACCCAACTTGCATATTATCATACACATGATTTGCATAACATGTTGCATATGAGCTTGCATATTATCATACACATATCTTGCATAACATGTTGAACTTGCATATAGGCATTCTCATAACTTGCATAACATGTTAAACATGCATTTAAGCATACACATAACTTGCATAAGCATTCACATACTTGCATAAGCATTCACATACTTGCATAACTTGCATATCATGTCATTTAAGCATATACATATCTTGCAAAAGCATTCATATACTCGCATAAGCATGCATAACTTGCATATCACATAAATCTTGCATTTAAACATATACATGACTTGCATAAGCATCCATACACTTGCATAAGCATGCATAACTTGCATATCACTTTCAACTTGCATTTAAACATATACTTAACTTGCATATCACTTTCAACTTGCATAACTCACTTTGCTAAACATGCATAATTCCACTTATTAAATATGCATAAATCCACTTATTAAACATGCATATATCAACTTGTTAAACATGCATAAATCAACTTATTAAGCATGCATAAACCAACTTATCAAATATGCATAAACATAAAACAACATAGAGTAACATATCATTATACATGATTCAAACTCACTAATCCGCATTTAAGACCATAGGTCTCATTACACCCAATCTACTTACTTTAACAATTGATGTTAAAGTGATAGAAACTCACCAAACTCAAGATTAGCAACCTTATGAAGTAGAATTAGTTGCTAACTATGAAGATAATGATGATTAAAGATTGATTAGAGAGGAATTAGCTTGCAACTTTCTTCTTAGATTAGTGGAGGCTTCTCTTAGGATTTAATTTGGCGGCATGAGGCCATTATTTCTATTTTTGGTAAGGATTAAGGTAGGTTTAGGGTGTATTTATAGATTAAGAGAGTGTTTTAGGCCCTTGGATTAACCCTAGATTAATTTAGGACCCTTAGATTTAGGAAATCTCTAGAACCAGCCCTCCTAGCCAGCCTGAAACCCAACCTGGTGCAACCTGGTGCACCCAGGTTCACAGAACGGTGCCACCCTGTCGACAGGCAAGTCGACAGGCATGTCGACACCCCTGTCGACAGGCCTGTCGACATGGGTTGGGCGGGAAGCTTCCCGCCTGACCCCGCCTGGCCCATTCCAAATCTGAATATTTAAATTTTTAAATCTGTTTTAGTTTTGAATTTTCTGCAAACTTCATCGGGCCATAACTGGGCCATACGGACTCCGATTTTCGAAAACTCGGACTCTATTTCGCGTATTTTTCCGAGACGAACGTAATGACGCAGCCCGTTTCCCCTAATTCCCACATCTGAGATTATTTATCCTGTAATTAGTGAATTTTAGTATTAACTAAAATTCGGGGTGTTACATTCTCCCCTCCTTAAAGGATTTCGTCCCCGAAATCTCTAAGCTAAGGAGAATGCATATCCTACCATCCAAACAACCATCTACTCAAACCATCAACCACAGGCATCCATTGTCCTTAAACAGTTTCTAATGATGTATGAGCATATGCAAAAAGTGTGTGTATATGTTACCTATCTAATGTATGAACATATGCAAACCATGATAGTGCCATGCATCCATTATGTATGCGAGAGAACCCTATCGACACATACAATATCTACATGAGTTCACAATCATTCACCAAAATGCATCATCCATGTGATAACACAACCATTATACATCCATAAATATATCTTCCTACACACAATTTTATGCAATATGCAATATGAAGTGACTGAGCCGATCTAGTGCCTAGAGTGTGTGTACATGCATCCACGAGCAACCACTAGCAAACACTTGCATCCACTTGCATCCATCAACCATAACATGTCTCAAACACATGTTTCACCATAGGTTTACCATACCTAAAGGTAAAAGGTACTAACGAGAGGACATACTAAAGATAAGATAAGTACTAGACAAGCGATAAAGGAGAAAGTAAGGACATACCCTCAAAAAGAAACGGGTACAATGAACGCATCTTCGCTTCCATCTCCCAAGTCGCGTTGCTCTCATCTTCTCCCCATTGCACTTTGACTAGCTGAACCTCTCGATTCCTCAATTTCCTAGTCTCTGACCCAAGGATGCGAGTAGGAGCTCGTCGAATCGTCGCATCACGCTCAACCTCTACATCTCTAAGTAAGCTCGGCTCTACCACCTCTGCGGTCTCATGTACGCATTTCCTCAGATGTGA
Organism: Allium sativum; assembly: GCA_030737875.1. Lineage (NCBI taxonomy): Eukaryota > Viridiplantae > Streptophyta > Magnoliopsida > Asparagales > Amaryllidaceae > Allium > Allium sativum. The sequence goes on along the minus strand of CM060922.1, from coordinate 249,246,116 downwards.
TACATGGAATACATCATGAACACCACTAAGTCTGTCGGGCAACTCCACCCTATATGCCATCTGTCCAATCCTTTCCTTGATAGGAAACGGCCCAACAAACCTTGGTGCTAACTTCCCAACGGATCCGAAGCGAACAACATTTCTCAACGGAGATACCTTAACAAAAACCATGTCCCCAACCTCAAACTCAAGATCCGTCCTTCTCTTGTCCGCATAAGATTTTTGCCTATCCTGCGCTGCTTTCATCCTTCTTCGAATTAAGTCAATCTTCTCAGAAGTCTCCCTAACCATATCGGGCCCAAGCAAGATCTTATCCGTAGATTCCCACCAACATGCAGGTGATCGACAAGGCCTTCCATAGAGAGCTTCGAAAGGAGCCATACCAATACTGGACTGAAAGCTGTTATTATATGCGAACTCCACCAATGGAAGATGCTCTTCCCATGTACCTCCAAAATCTAGGATACAAAGCCTCAAAAGGTCTTCTAGAACACGATTCACCCTCTCAGTCTGGCCGTCCGTCTGAGGATGATATGCGGTGCTCAAACACAATTGAGTCCCCACTGCTTCTTGCAAACTTCTCCAGAATTCGCTAGTGAAAATAGGATCTCGATCACTCACTATGCTAGAGGGTACCCCATGCAATCGAACTATCTCTCAAAGATATACTGAAGCTAGCCATGGAGCAGTCCTCTTGCTCTTCACAGGTATGAAATGGGCGCTCTTAGTAAGTCTATCTACCACCACCCAAATTCCTGTATTACCCTTCCTCGATCTGGGTAACCCATCAATAAAATCCATCGAGACGCTATCCCACTTCCATTGCGGAACCTCCAATGGGTGAAGCAACCCACCTGGTTTCCTTTGCTCCGCCTTCACTTGCTGGCACACCAAACATCGAGCGACATATTCGGCCACGTCTTTCTTCATACCGGCCCAGAAGAAAACCCTTTTCATGTCTTGGTACATCTTATCCCCACCGGGATGAATGGTCATCCTAGAACGGTGTGCGTCATCAAGAATAGCCTTCCTCAAACCCTCGTCTTGCGGTACACAAAGTCTACCGTCTCTACGCAAGTACCCCTTATCGTCTAGGGTGTACCTACTCAAATGGCTGGACGACGCCCCCCTTATGAGCTTCTCTACTAACTCAACCAACTGTGGGTCGCCCCTCTGTGCTTCTCCAATCCGCCCCAAAAGAGTAGGTCTAACTTCCAAAGAAGCTAGCAAACTGGGTACATAGTCAACGGAAGGTCTGAAATCAAACATCGAGATAAACTCCAAGTCTCGTCGTTCCACGAACAATGGACTCAAGGACAACCTCTTCCTACTCAAGGCGTCCGCCATCACGTTACCCTTGCCAGGGGTATACGCTATCTCGAAATCATAGGATGCTAAAAACTCCATCCACCTTTGCTGTCTTAAGTTTAAATCTTTCTGAGAGAATAAGTACTTCAATGATTTATGGTCAGTGAACAACTCGAATCTCTCACCAAGAAGATAATGGCGCCAAATCTTAAGCGCAAAAACAATAGCGGCCAGCTCTAGATCATGGGTAGGGTAATTTTTCTCATGTGCCCTCAACTGCCTTCCACCGTAGGCTATTACCCTTCCCTCTTGCATTAAGACTGCGCCAAGTCCTGTCCCACAGGCATCGGTATAGACAACAAATGGCTTGCTCCCATCTGGTAACACTAAAACTGGAGCGGTGGTTAAAGCTCTCTTTAACCGTCGGAACGCATCATCACAATCTACGTCCCATGTGAAAACAAGATTCTTCTTTGTTAAGCGAGTTAATGGGGCTGATATCTTCACGAAGTCTTTAATAAACTTCCTATAATAACCCGCCAACCCCAAGAAACTTCTTACTTCGGTAGCATTCTTCGGAACCTTCCAATCCTGAATTGATACTACCTTCGCGGGATCCACAGCTATCCCTTCCTTGGAGACCACGTGCCCCAAGAACCGTACTTCCTTCCTCCAGAAGTGACATTTAGAGAATTTAGCCTTAAGGCTATGTGCTCGAAGAGTCTTCAACACTTCCCCAAGATGTAGGGCATGCTCTTCTTCACTCTTAGAAAACACTAAGATGTCATCCACAAAGACCACCACGAATTTATTAAGGAACTCCCTGAACACCCTACTCATCAAATCAACAAAGTATGCAGGGGCGTTCGTCAACCCAAATGGCATCACCAGCCACTCATAGAAACCATCCGGAGTTCTAAAGGCAGTCTTGTCTATGCTATCCTCAGCCACCCTCAACTGATGAAACCCCGTGGCCAAGTCCAACTGAGAAAATACTGAAGCGCCAACCAACTGATCGAAAAGATCATCTATTCTCGGCAATGGGTGTCTATTCTTCTTTGTGAGCTTGTTGAGTTCTCTATAGTCTACACAAAGTCTGAGGGACCCATCCGCCTTCGTAGCAAATACTACTGGAGCACCCCACTCAGATATGCTCCGTCTTATGAACCCCTTCTCAAGCAACTCCCCTACTTGCTTATGGAGTTCCCTCCTCTCACGAGGAGCCATGTGGCGCACTGGTAAAGATACCGGTTTAGCATTATCCACCAAATATATTCGGAAGTCAATCTCCCGCTTCGGAGGTAAGCCCTTCACCTCCTCAAACACATCCGGATATTCCCGGACCACTCTCATAGATTGCAAACTCTCGACCGAAGCGTAAAGCGACTCAAGATAACTTAGCATAACAGAGTCCATGGGATTACAAGAAATCTCGAGAGTGTTACCCAAACGGGTCATGAGCCTAACAACTCTCCTTTCGCAATCAAGAACGGCACCATTACTGGATAACCAGTCCATGCCCAAAATCAACCCATAGCCCGTGAAGCCCAATACAAAAGCATCACATCTAAACTCAATGCTAAGTATAGAAATCTTCAAACCCAAACATATCATGGACAAATAAGTGGAGCCCCCAATTGGGTTTGAAACAACCAAGGGATCATCTACCAGACTGGTGTCTAAGTGCAGTAGCTCAACTAATGATGATGAAATAAACGAATGCGATGCGCCTGAATCAAATAATGTACGGACATGATGGTCAAATAGAAAAACCAGACATTCAACGGAAATAGTTCTACCTCTCTCCTGAATCGGTGGAACCGCGAGAGCCTGTACTTGCCCCCTAGCCTGACTCGGTGCCATAAGAGCTTGCACCTGTCCTCCTGAGGTAGATCCCGTCCTTTGCCCCTTCTTAGGGCAATCCTTCACTAAGTGCCCTGCTTCGCCACAGTGGAAGCAACCAGTCTTCTTCTTCTTGCGACAATCCTTGCTTAGGTGGCCAGGTGTCCCACAATTGAAACACTTCTTCTTCTTGCCCTTGCCACCGTTGCCTTTCCCACCTTTGCTTTGCTGTTGTTGAGGTCTCTTTTGATCTCCCTTCTTCTCGGGTGCCTTAATAGCATTAGGACCCTTCTCTTCCTCATACATGAGTGCCATGTCAACTAGCTTCTCAAAGGTGGCCCCCATAGGGATGTGAGTCATAGCCAACCCATGCATAGGTTCATTCAAGCCTTTCACGAACCTCAAAGCCTTCTTCTCCGGTGTATTCACCATGTCTAGGCCAAACCTTGCCAATTGATTAAACTTGTTAACATATTCCTTCACCGAGAGATTTCCTTGCTTTAGAGTCAAGAATCTTTCCATATACAAGTTTTCCTCCGCCCTTGAGAGAAACTTTGCCACAAATCTTTGCCTAAAATCCGCCCAAGAGTCAACGGGGCGTTCTCCATTAGTAACCTCCCACCAGAATGAGGCCTCTCCCTTCATTAACCAAGCAGCCAACTTGACTTTCTTCCCTTCTTCCATCTCAAAGATATCTATCAACTCTTCCACCTCTTTAAGCCAATCTCTACCCTCCACAAAGGTTTCAGATCCTTGAAAAGGTTTCCCTCCCATAGCTTTAAATTCCTTGCAAGTCTTAGCAAAAGTATCCATGCGAGGAGGAGGGGAAGGAGGAAGATCGGGTGCTACGGTTGGTGTAGGAATATTTGCTGGACCCGCAGTGGTGGCCCTAGCCTCCATCAATCTCCTATACCATACTGGTACCGTCACACCCTCCGGAAGATTAAGATTCTCGGTCATGCTGAAACGAAAAAGGAAAGATTCAAAACGGAGAATTCGAAGGATATAGATATGGCTATTGGGGATTATGCTTTTCTTTCAAAAACTTTTCTCTTAAAAGTCATGTTTTTGAAAATATCTTTTCCAAAAATGTTTTAGAAAAATAGTTTTCTAAAAATTTTATCTGTTCCGGTAACCTTTGCTCTGATACCACGTGTAACACCCCACGCCCGCTAGGGTCACTCACAAAGGGAATGCCATAGCATCGGTGGAGTATTTTAGTGAATATAGAACAGAAAAATTACAACAAGACAGATATAAATAGTACTTGAAATTTTAAAACATCATCTCATAACAGCGGAAATAAACATGTCTGGTTACATCATAAAACCACGGTAAAAGTCAAGTACAATATCCATCAAAATAAAGAAGTACATAATCCCACTCTCTCATACAATAGCCATAACAAAAGAAAAGATAACTGGATAACTGGAGCTTTACATCTACCCAAGCTCCTAAAGACTGGGACAGCAATCCGATCAAGCTCTACTACCGCTAGGATCCACCGTAGGACCTGAGGGTTGGGAAAAAGATAAAAACAACGGGGTCAGACATAAGTCTGAGTGAGTCCTATAACTTTAACAATACAATCATTAAAGTAACCAGAGAAGACATAAACTTGACCTACGGTAATATCTGGGGATGAATGGCTACACTAAGCAGCTTGGTAGCCTTAGGATAAACTAAGATAACCGTCAGGACACATCTACCCACCCAAGGATAATTACTAACTGCACCACACCAGTCATTCCTACTTAAAGGTTAATCCCTTCCAAGGACTTAGAAAATTTCCCCAGTAGTCTCGTGTACCCCTAGCCCACTACATAGGTGCCGTCTGCCCCTATCTCCACTAGGTGTACCCAGTATTCTTACCCAGTAGTTTCGTGTACCCCTACATAGGTGCCGTCTGCCCCTATCTTCATTAGGTGTACCCACTACTCCCAAAGCGATCGGCTCCCTACCGTAGATACCCGTGCTGGTCCCACAGTGGGGTGTATCACTCCCCTAAAGTGGCTACCCAATACTAACGGTGCACGGCTTTATATCTACACGATGCAACAACGGCTTATCTACCAGCCCGGGCCCACACACGCATATGAAACCCGTTGGACTTGCGTTGCCACCGCTAACCCGTTTTGGCCTCTTATAATCAAGCCCAATATGCGTGTCCCGTCACTCGACATGGGTCGAGCCCACTAAGATACGTTTGGGATATTGGTTGAAATGGGCCCCCACAAGCTACCCACTTAAGCTTGTCAAATATCTAGTGTATCCCACTTAACCCTTTAATCATGTTTAATTACATGTTTCCACTTGGTTAAGTATTCTAATCGTATTTTCTATTGCCACCCAAGGCAACCCACTAGATTCCACATGCCACCCAAGGCACCCACAGAATTTCCTCATGCCACCCAAGGCACCCACTTAACCCCTCATGTCCCACTACATGCTACTATGGTTAAGTGTTTCTTAATTAATTAAGACCGTGATCTCCCATAAAGACCTCCCACATTAGACTGGCTGTTATGACCGCCTGGTTAAGCCGGTAGAATCCGGGCAGTCTTACGTCATAACAGAGTCTAACCTCGTGTCTTTACCTTAATCACGTATTTAATTTGTGGCTAAGACCTCTCACATTGGGCTGACATTTGTAGCAACTGGTTAAGCCGGTCGGGTCCGGGCAGTTTTACACGACAAATGAGTCCAACCTCGTGTCTTAGTCGATTAATTACACCTAATTAATCACCCCCATATTAATTATCCCTAATTAATATCAAGTTTTCCATAACATGGGTAGACCTAACTCAATAGGTAAATTCCCATGGGGTAGACCTAACTCAATAGGTAAATTCCCACTTATGGTAATTTATTTTTATGGTATGCTTAATCATACCCAAACATTCATTTATTAACATATTTACCAACCCCATCGTTCCCCACGTAAATCGTTCTCGTTACATGACATAATAAGGGGAAGATCATCACAAATATCATGGGTTTAACATACAACTTTGTCATGGGTTAAGAGGATGTCAACTTGCATATATGAGCATATATTAACCCAACTACATATAACCCAACTTGCATATTATCATACACATGATTTGCATAACATGTTGCATATGAGCTTGCATATTATCATACACATATCTTGCATAACATGTTGAACTTGCATATAGGCATTCTCATAACTTGCATAACATGTTAAACATGCATTTAAGCATACACATAACTTGCATAAGCATTCACATACTTGCATAAGCATTCACATACTTGCATAACTTGCATATCATGTCATTTAAGCATATACATATCTTGCAAAAGCATTCATATACTCGCATAAGCATGCATAACTTGCATATCACATAAATCTTGCATTTAAACATATACATGACTTGCATAAGCATCCATACACTTGCATAAGCATGCATAACTTGCATATCACTTTCAACTTGCATTTAAACATATACTTAACTTGCATATCACTTTCAACTTGCATAACTCACTTTGCTAAACATGCATAATTCCACTTATTAAATATGCATAAATCCACTTATTAAACATGCATATATCAACTTGTTAAACATGCATAAATCAACTTATTAAGCATGCATAAACCAACTTATCAAATATGCATAAACATAAAACAACATAGAGTAACATATCATTATACATGATTCAAACTCACTAATCCGCATTTAAGACCATAGGTCTCATTACACCCAATCTACTTACTTTAACAATTGATGTTAAAGTGATAGAAACTCACCAAACTCAAGATTAGCAACCTTATGAAGTAGAATTAGTTGCTAACTATGAAGATAATGATGATTAAAGATTGATTAGAGAGGAATTAGCTTGCAACTTTCTTCTTAGATTAGTGGAGGCTTCTCTTAGGATTTAATTTGGCGGCATGAGGCCATTATTTCTATTTTTGGTAAGGATTAAGGTAGGTTTAGGGTGTATTTATAGATTAAGAGAGTGTTTTAGGCCCTTGGATTAACCCTAGATTAATTTAGGACCCTTAGATTTAGGAAATCTCTAGAACCAGCCCTCCTAGCCAGCCTGAAACCCAACCTGGTGCAACCTGGTGCACCCAGGTTCACAGAACGGTGCCACCCTGTCGACAGGCAAGTCGACAGGCCTGTCGACATGGGTTGGGCGGGAAGCTTCCCGCCTGACCCCGCCTGGCCCATTCCAAATCTGAATATTTAAATTTTTAAATCTGTTTTAGTTTTGAATTTTCTGCAAACTTCATCGGGCCATAACTGGGCCATACGGACTCCGATTTTCGAAAACTCGGACTCTATTTCGCGTATTTTTCCAAGACGAACGTAATGACGCAGCCCGTTTCCCCTAATTCCCACATATGAGATTATTTATCCTGTAATTAGTGAATTTTAGTATTAACTAAAATTCGGGGTGTTACAGTAATGGTGGTGGTCTAATAGTGCAGGCGCCTATGGCCGATTTCGCCAAGCTAAACAAGGATCATACTAGTCTTGGTGGAAAGTCGTTCCACGGAACGGAGTCGGCTACGAATGTTCAGGATTGGTTGGATAGCTGCGAACGTATCTTCGAAGACTTGGGAAACGAGGATGCGATGAAGAGAAGGCTAGCATCCCGTCAGCTGCAAGGACGGGCAATGAATTGGTGGAATGCTGTAAAGGCAGCTACTCTCGAGGATCAGATTACTTGGGATCAGTTTAAGGCTCGCTTTAGGGACAAGTCCATTCCAGCTGCTCAGAAGTCAGTGTTGTTTAAGAAATTCTTGGAACTCAAGCAGAATGGTAGAGCTGTCTTGGAGTACATTGCTGAATTCGACATTTTGTCGAAATATGGGTTATCTCTTATTGATACTGCCGAGAAGAAGAACGAGAATTTCATAACTGGTTTGGATGGATACTTGGGGGAAAGGCTTATTAACCACATCGATGAGACGTTTGAATCGATTGTGGGGAAAGCATTGAGCTCAGAGAGTCTTTACCCTAAGTTGAAGACTGAGGTTGCATCTGCAGAGGAGCCAAAGCCGCAAGCGAGCGGTGGAGGCAGGAATGGTTCTCAAAATAAGAGAAAGCAGGATCAGACTAAGGATGGCCAGATGAAAAAGAATAAGAAAGATGTTGAGTGCTTCAGCTATGGTAAGAAGGGCCATTATGCTAGTAATTGCTGGGCCAAGCTAGCAGATAGGAAGTGCTTCAATTGTGGCCAAGTGGGACATCACAAGGACAAGTGTCCGCAACCCCATAAGGAAAAGCAAATGGTGAAATCGTATGCCCTTAATGCTATTCCTTCTTCGTCGAATGCCCCAACTGCGGCAGAGAAGGGAAAGAATGTCGTTATTCAAGGTATGCTTTCTGTTTATGATGTTTCTGTTCGAGTATTGTTTGATTCCGGAGCTTCCAGTTCTTTCATATCTTGTGACCTGGTAGATAGGTTGGGATTGGAGCCCGAGATTGTCGATAGACCTTTAGTAGTGACGAACCCGAATGGTTCGAGTAACCTTAGCATGATTTGTCGTAATGTGGTCTTATCGAGTCATGGATGCATGTTTGTTTGTGATTGCATTGTTTTGTGCTTTACTGGGTTTGGAATTATTTTGGGAGTCGATTGGCTCCAAAGATACGGGGTGGTGGTAGACTGTGAGGGCTTTTTGGTGACAGCTAGAACGGATGATGGGCGGAGGGTAGTGTTTGGTGGTCTACCTAGTGATGGGGTAATGGCTAGTTTTCTAAATTCCCTCGACATCCCACATAGTGAGTTGTCAGGTTTGCCCGTGGTTAGCCAGTATCCAGACGTTTTGGAAGAAGTGACCGGGCTTCCACCACACCAAGAGATTGAGTTCCGTATTGATTTAGTGAAAGATGCCAGACCTATAGTGATGCCACTTCGTCGTATGGCACCAAGGGAGCAACGAGAGCTCGGGGTGCAAGTCAGCGATCTTTTGAAGAAGGGATTTATCAGAAGGAGTGTTTCTGAATGGGGAGCACCAGTTGTGTTTGCTACCAAGGCGGATGGTTCCCTTCGTTTGTGTGTAGACTACCGCGAGTTGAATAAGGTGACGAGGAAGAACAAGTATCCTCTACGGCAGATAGATGATTTGTTTGACCAGTTGAGTGGAGCCAGAGTATTTTCTCAGTTGGATCTCGCGACAGGTTTTCATCAGCTTAGAGTGGATGCTGAGAGTATAGCTAAAACAGCATTTCGAACGCCGTCAGGATGTTTTGAGTGGTTGGTCATGCCATTCGGGCTGACCAATGCCCCAGCTATTTTGTGGATCTTATGAATAGGGTATTCAGAGATCAGTTGAATAAGTTTGTTCTTGTGTTCATGGATGATATTTTGGTCTACTCGAGGACAGAGGAAGAACACAAGGAACATTTAAGGATAGTGATGGAGGTGCTGAGAAAACACCAATTGAAGGCAAAGTTTTCTAAGTGTCACTTCTGGAGGAGGGAAGTGAGATTGTTGGACCATGTCGCTTTAGAGAATGGAATTGCCATGGATCCTGCGAAGGTGGCTACGGTACAAGATTGGCCTACACCCAAGAATGCAACGGACATAAGAAGTTTCTTGGGATTAGCTGGATATTATCGTAAGTTTATCCAAGACTTCTCCAAGATAGCAGCACCATTGACTCAGTTGACCAAGAAGACTCAAGCTTTCGTCCGGGATGAAAAGTGCGAGAATGCATTCAAGAGTCTAAAGGAAAAGTTGACATGTGAACCAACGTTAGTCATTCCTAAGGGAAATGAAGAGATGACAGTATATACGGATGCATGTGGCACAGGTCTAGGTGTTGTATTTATGCAAGGAGGTAGGGTTGTAGCTTATGCAAGTCGGCAATTGAAACCACACGAGAAAAGATACCCTACCCATGATTTGGAATTGGCAGTGATCGTGTTCACATTGAAGATGTAGAGACATTATCTCTTGGGGGAAAGATTCGAGTTGTTTACCAATCATAAATCGTTAAAATATCTTTTCTCTCAAAAGGATCTAAATCTCCAACAGCAAAGTTGGTTAGAGTTCTTGGCTTCCTATGATTTCGATATCGCATATACACCTGGAAAGGGGAATGCGGTAGCTGATGCATTGAGTAGAAGACATGCCAGTTTAGGGGCTATGTTTCTTGAATGGAAGCAACTAGAGTACATCGCTGGGTATGATTTCAGACCAAAGTGCGAATTGGATCCAGAAATGTTAGCAAGTTTGACGATCAGACCCACTTTGATTGAGTGGATTGGTTCCAGTCAGAGGAACGATCCTATCCTGTTGGAAATCATCTCAAAGTTAGAGATGGGAATCGACGGAGAGATGAACAAGTATGGGCTTGATCGAGATGGATGGCTTAGAAAGAATGGAAGGCTTGGTGTACCCAATGTCAATGGATTGAGAGATGATGTGTTAAGAGAATGTCATCACTCAAAAATTTACCATACATCCCGGTGGTAACAAGATGTATCGAGACATGAAGCAGACCTACTACTGGGAAGGGATGAAAAGAGACATTGGGAAGTTTATATCCAAATGCATGAATTGCCAGCTAGTTAAAGATGAGCAAAAGAAACCTAGTGGTTTGTTACAACCATTAGAAATTCCAGAATGGAAATGAGAACAAGTGTCAATGGATTTCATTGATGGGTTACCAAGGACTAGATCGGGCCATGATAGCATTTGGGTGATTGTGGACCGATTCACTAAGAATGCAAGATTTATACCCATCAAGTCAAACAGGACGGCAGCTAAGCTAGCTGAACTATATGTAAAGTGAGTAGTGAGATTTCATGGAATACCTAAGGGCATTGTGAGTGACCGAGACCCGTTGTTCACTAGTGGATTTTGGAAGAGCTTACAAGAGGCGTTAGGATTAGAATTACATCTCAGTACCGCGTATCATCCTCAAACCGACGGATAGACAGAGAGGGTGAATCGTATATTGGAGGACCTCTTGAGGGCTTGTGTATTGAATTTTGGTGGATCATGGGATGACCATTTGCATCTAGTAGAGTTTGCATATAATAATAGTTATCAATCCAGTATTGGTATGGCTCCATTTGAAGCTTTGTACGGAAGACCGTGCAACTCACCGTCATGTTGGTTAGAAACTGGTGAGAAGTTTGTGCTTGGACCAGATGTTATAAGAGAAACATCAGACAAGATTAAGGTCATTCAACAGCGAATGAAGGCTGCCCAAGATAGGCAGAAAAGTTATGCTGATAAAAGGAGAAGAGATTTAAAGTTCTCAATTAGCGACTTGGTGTTCGTCAAGATTTCTCCGTTGAAGAGCGTGATACGATTTGGCAGGAGAGGCAAGTTAGCACAAAGATTAGTTGGTCCATTCCCAGTTCTAGAGCAAATTGGGAATTTGGCATATAGAGTTGAATTACCAGAGAAGATGGCAGGAGTTCACAACGTATTTCATGTTTCCCAGTTAAGGAAGTTCATACATGACCCAGATGTGACTATTTCACCTGATCAGTTGGATGATGTCAAAGTAGAACCCGAGGCGGTTGGGAATCGTAGGCCTACGCGTATTGTTGGGAACGATACGAAGCAGCTTCGGAGGAAGGCGGTGAAACTAGTCAAAGTTCAGTGGGGCAAGAATGAGAATGACAGTACTTGGGAAACGGAGGAGAGCATTAGGAAGACGTACCCAGAACTCTTTGCCTGGTAAGATTTCAATTTCGATTTAGTCTTTCCGCATGCTAGAATAGGTTTGCTTTGTTTGTTTTGCAAGGTTGATTGTTGTTTGTGGCTGGTAGGCATGCGGGATCCTTTGTATGTTTTGGGTGATGAATTTCGGGGATGAAATTTCTTAAGTAGGGGAGAATGTAACGACCTGCATTCTACGCATCGCAGGATCGTAGAATATTTATTTCTCTCACATACGGAGTCGTATGGTCATGTAACTTTGGGAGACGACTATTGGAGTCATTTCCCATGTTCACGATTTTTGCCGATTTTTAAATGACCATTTTTCCCCCAGCTGATATTGTTTTGGCCATACTTTTGACTAAAAAGGAATTTTGACCTGAAACCACTTCCATTAGATTCATTTGATGGTTTACAATTCCGTAGAGTGGTCACATTAGCCAAACGGACTCACCGTTTGGGAGGTATGGCTGAAACAAATTTCAGATAGTGAAAAACAGCTTAATTGGGCTTAACCGGGTGATTAACAGCTAGGCCGAATGGGGGATTTCGGGATTAGAGGTATTTGAGGGCTGCTAGGGTTAGGATTTCGGTTTTTCACTCATTTTCCAGCCGCCACAAACTCTTTCTTCAACCTAACAATGGCCTCCAACATCTAAATATACCTCTAATCACCTCTTAATCAAATTAAGGCGTATTAGCACGAGAATCGAGGTAGAGATGCTGTGTAAGAATGGGTACAGTGCCAAGTTGAAGAATATTTCAATTTTGGGGTTTTATTTGTGGCTAAGGTGAGTGATTTGCATAGTTTTGCACTAATTACGGTTAATTAAGGGTAATTAGTGAAGATTAGCAAATTTAAACATGATAAAATTCTGGAAAAATATTAACAAATTCGAAAATAATGTTTTAGGACTCTGTTAGAAATTTAGTTTGATTTGGTTAAGTTTTACTAATCATATCATTTGTTTTCCTAAACATGCTTAAGGGAAAATATGGGATTTTGGCTATGTTTGATCCAATTTACATACTATGGTTGTTGTTTTGATGTTTATGGTTGATTCTCTATGTTTCTATGATAGTATAGTATGTTTTTTGATTGATTAGAACTATTAGATTGGTCAAAAACATCGTCGTATGGGTAAAACAGTCGCTGGAAAGCCGTAGGAAATATGCAGGGTTTCAAACCGGACCGGATCGGATTATTGGGCTCGGATCGGATAGGAGAACCGAGCAAGTGAACTGGATTCGGATTGGAACTTAGCATAAGGGGCTTGGCGAGAAGGAAGGCCATTTTCTTAGAGTTGGAGTTGGACAGGGAATCGGATCGGAGAAACCAAAAAGATAGGATCGGATCGGGCAAATGAAGAGAGATGAGATCGGATCGGGCGAATGAAGAGGGATGGGACCGGATCGGATATCTAGGAGGGAGCAACCACCGAACCGAACCAGGAGGCAACCACCGAGATGCACCCAGACAGAGGGCATTCGAACCGAACCGAGCTAATAGGGAACATCCTAACCGAACCGCACTCAGGAGCATACTAAGAGGCACTAGACCGAACCGAACCGATGAGGACTGGAGCACTATGCATATCTGAACTGAGTGCTATTACTTCTACTCGACGACTCTTTTGAAGACCAACTCCAATTCGACCAAAACCCGAGATGCAAAGGAGGTCCAAATGAGGAGCTTTGACTCAGGATTCAGATGGGAAACAATGAGTGAGCTTCATGATTGGGCTTCGCTGCGGGACGTGTGCTAAGGGGTTGTCGATGTCCGTAACTTTGAATCACTATGTGTAGGGAGTACGTTAACAGATTCAGGGCCATAGTGACCTAGGTACGACTAAAGAGCTATAGACCAATGAGATGGGGTCATTTGTAAAGATTTGGTCATGACTCCATGGGGTAAGCTTGGTAGTAGCAGTAGTTGTACAAGTCGAACTCCGTCACTACTTCAATGGGTCTAGTGATTGAGAGTGGTGGACATCGTATGCTTTACACATTGAGTGAGAGATGTGAGGATGGTTGCTATGCTTGATTTGTTCGCCATCATTATGACATGCACACCCCACCCCCGTTATCTTTACACCATTTGTTAATGGCACCTTAGAGTATTGTACGGTATGTATTGCTAACTCTTTGGTTACAGGTCCAGGTTCAGGTATGGTTTAGTATACCTGTTATTGTTCTATTTAGCTGCTTATCGCTAATACCAGACTTTTTGTCTGACCCAGAGTTTTATGTCTCTTCTTATTACTCTGGGTGCTCTCACGAGTAGACTAGAGACAGGTTAGCTAGGTATGCACGGGTAGCTGATCCGGAGACGAACAGGAGGCTTCCACGTATGATACATATAGTATTCTCCCTGTGTTGTTAAAGATCACTGCTTGGGCATTAGTAGTGCATTTCTACTTTAGATTTCTTTTGTTTTAGAGACAGTAATTTGGAAAGTTATAATGAGTTGTATTTGGATTTCCGCTGTTATGTTGGTTTAGTTTTCAGCTTGTGCACTGTCTCGCATGTTTTATGTCAAGGTTATGTTATTATTATATATTTTTTTCATGCACTGTGAGACATTCTACAGGTTCCTTGTTAGTTCATTGTCTTCTTTCCTTTCTTTGGCGACCGTTCCGTGCTAGTCGGGCATGTGTAGAGCGCACCTTCAGGAGGAAATGTAGGCTGGTGCGGGGCGGGCCGTCACACTGTAAGTGCAGTTCGATGGCCGTTGATTGAAATCGACTGTACGGGCCTTGATAAAATTATTAAAAATAGTAATAATTTGTGTAAAATCATAAGAAATGATTTGTGAAGAATTGAGATGAAAAATTCCATATTTGAAAAGATAAAAATAGATTTTTATCGAAATGAACTAGTTTTGAACTAGGATTATAATTCTATTTATTTTTAAAATAAATAAAGTGGATTTGAAAGGGTTTTGAAAATAACCAGAATTTCCAATAATTGAAGTGGAAATGGACTTTAATCGAAATTATCTTTGGAATATTTCAATGTTGGATTTCGTGATTATACAGATATTGTTATGGAAATCTGAAAGATATATTTATATCATTATTTCCAATACGATATTTGTGGGTCGTAGAATTTGATATTGAATATAAACCGATATATTTTCTATTCAGAGCCTTGTATTTAATATCAAATGGGATTTGGGTTTGTCGTGAATGGTGTCTTTATTAACACTGTTCTTAAATCCAGTTGAGAAAAAGATTAATTCTTCTTATTTAGATTTAATGAAGTGTACCAATTGAATGGTATTTAATTGGAATCGAATTTGAATTGATTTTTGGGTTTATCGTAAATGGTGTTTTAAATAACTCTTGTTCTTTAACCCGATAATGAATTGAATGTGATTTTGGGTTTATAGTGAACCGTGTTTTAAATGACATTGGTTCTTTAACCCAGTTAAAGAGGATATTGATTTCTGTGAAGATTAAAACTAAGTGGAGTTTTAAATAATCTTTAATTAGATTGAAATGGTCGAAAATGGAGTATCACCAGTTTTGCTCTAGGTGATAGTTAAATCTTTAATTAGATTTGAACGTGAAATGGTAATTGAATTTACCAATAACACCATGGTGTTAGATATGAAGTATAACCAGTTTTACTTCATGGGATGAATAGGTGGGATTAGGAAATATGATGAATGATTACTTCGGTGTGGTTCGCTAATCCCGACTAGTTTGGATTGATTAAAGAATAAATTCAAAGAATTTATCTTTGATAAAATTAATGGAAGCCTTTCCCAAAGTATAAGAATATTTGAATAAAAGAATATTCTGAATTGGAATGAGGCAAATGTTGTGTTTGTGTAACACTTGTTTATTATATACGCGAGTTATTCAAAAAGACCAGGTTTATCCCATTCTGAATAACTGATTCGACGTGGTGTCGAGGATGAAGATGGTGGTCGAAGACCGGAAGTCTTCACGTCGTTTGGGTGATTACTGATGATCCTGATTGGGACGTACACCCAAGAGGAGGGAATCAGTTAGTGATTGTCTAGACGTACTTGGAGATAGACGGATATGCGAGGTACAAGGTGCCTCCGGTTTCATTCAGACCCAGGACGGACTTGTAAATGGACTTTGTGTCTGACATTGTATTTTATTCTGTGTGGTTGATTTCTATTAAATATATATTTGTTTGGCGGCGGAGAATTTATTCTCTTTCTTAACGCCCTTCTCTGAGATGTACGAGCTCAGAGGTTATATATTGATGGATATCAAACGCACGGAGTGAATTGCCTGTGTGGCATTCCTATGTGGCAATATGATTAAGGCTTCAGTTGAAAAGCAGAGTACTGTGGTTGATGATCAAAGCACGGCCTGTGTGGCATAGCTTTGTGTAGCGTAGATTCGCGAGCCTCGCACACCGGTTGTGAACCAGAAATGAGAGAAGGACCTCAGGGAGGACATGCATTTCTTTCTAACTAGAAGTGGCGTCAGTGGTTTTACACGCCCTGACGAGTTTGACTTATGTAGTTGTTGCTGTTGCGAGGCGCCTCAGATATTTTGGTGACTGTGTGGAGCCGATGGAGTCATTTGGCTCATTTACACCCCAAACGGTGGGGAAACGCAGTGCTCAGGCATTTTAATCCACATCGGTGGACCGACCCTGTCGCTCCAAAGGCTTGACTGAGTACTTGCCTGAGACATAGGCTAGATTGTCTCGAATTCGGTAGAGGACTACATTTGCCTCAGTTCACAGATGGAAATCCAACTTCCAATACTTGACTTTGCCGTTTTATTTTTAGAGCCTAGTATGGCGACATATGGGATGGGGCACTCATGTCGTCTATGATTGATACTTATGATTGAAACTGTTTTATACACTATACACTTATAGTAATAATAAAATGTGAAATTTGGCGTACCAAGAATTCTTGGCTATTATAAGGTAAAAACCCTATCCTCCGGCTTGCGTTGCATTGTGTGATGGGACCTGGGTCTTATAATAGCTTCATTTTTCTTTATTTAGCATTGCGCTGTTTGTTTTATGCACTGGTATTCTTGGGAGGAAACCCGTTCCGGGTTATACGGCGCGGTCCCTCGATCTACCTAACTTTAAAATAAAGATTAATAACTGTTTTAGTTCTCACACCAGTCCCATGACTGACCTGGAGTTTATTATTTTAGCCTAAACTCTGGGTGCCCTTATTTTGACATAGGCAGCTAGTAGTTTTGGTTTTGCAGATTTATATTCACAAGAACCTGGTTTACAGATGGAATGATATCCGGAAAGCTCTGTATCCGTATATCTCTTCTAGTTGTGTATTGTATTATTTGTCCGCTGCTATGTAATGTATTGTAATCTCTGATATTCTATAATGTGTAATATTGATTTATACTCTGTATATTCTTGTATTTTGATGGAATTGTTGTTATTAACAATGAAATGCTCCTCTGTTTGCGTTCCGATGTGGCTTGTTCTCTACTCAATCCGGGCTTTCCTTACCGGGGAAGTTCGGGTTTTTTCGAACCTACTGGATAGCAAATGTTGATATTTTGTGCAGACCCCGTGCTGATAGGAACACTTATCTTGAAAGTGTAAGTTTTATGATCGACACTTATTTATTATATTGTAAATTATCCCTCTGCAAGTTATTTCCTTGAGCTCTGATGAACATCTTTATTTATTTGCAGGATACCAAACAAATAATTTGTGTTCCAATGGACTTGAGTTTCCAATTTTTGCGCAATTTTAGGTTCATTGGTATGCGGATTGTCACAAATATGAAGACCTACTGTTATATAAAATCCAAAATCAACTATAAATGATATCAAACGTACTTATAACCAATTTCAAATATTAAAAGTAGTGGGTTATGCACAGATAAAATTATTAAAAAAATCTAAGCAAGAAAAGCCACACAATGAAATCAAACATCAATATAAATAATTAGAACTCAATTATGAAGTCACTTTACATCATCAAATCAATTTATCATTATTATAGTTTTTATCACTAATACATAAATAGTATTGCCATAATATAGAAGAATGTACCAAATCATCTAATTCTGATGCAGCTCCATAATCTCGGCTTTACATTCCCACATCTACTCTTAATTTTTTAACTTTACACATGTATAGATTCACAAGTAAATATAGGGAAAAAATGGGTTTTAGTTATATTTTGGATTACACCTAATCATATACGCTTTAGCCTAACCTAAGGGATTCAATACTTACTGCTTAGGAAAGATTGCCTACATTCCCCCTAGGGAGTTAAGCTCATATAATTTTATTTTATTTCTACTTTTTGGCATCCTAATATTTGTTACTACATTATAGTCGTTGCATCCATTCAACCACTAGAAGCAATGTCATTAAATGTAAACAATGTAATCGCTGAAATCAATATAATCAACATAATCAATGCAATCACTTCACTAATGCCGTTGGTAAAATGAAAATGTACTCATACTCATCCGCACAGCAAATCATCATATAGGTATGCATAATAACATCAACAATCTTCACTAACAACCCAAATATAAAAAATTACAACATAAATTTACTTACATACATTATCAACTTAATACACATCGACGTACGTATAAATCATCCAACGTACACTAACAAGATAAAATAGTAACATATTCGTTAATACCACAATACGTGCACTAATATAATCAATATTAGTTATAGAACAATTATCATCAAATAACCATAACTGAATAACATTAACTAGGAGTAATATTGGTAAGACATAGCATATCCATCTTTAATGTGATCCCGTCATTATAAGATTACATATAAAAAAGAAATAAAATCAACCATTAACCATGTGTTTGTAGGGCTGTAAATTTTGTCCGAATGTCTGTCGTTTATTCGTGTTCGTGACTGAAATACGTCCATCCGAGTCCATCCGATTTTCATTTAGGACACAAGTTAGGACAACAAAAGTTGTATAAGAAAAAAATCATGCCCGGTGTGGACTTATCAGAATTACTAGTAATCCGACGTATAGTTGAGAGAAAATCTAGTAAAATGTACAAAATGTGAGATAAATAGCCATGTCCAACAGAGTCCGATCGTGTCTATGTCCGAAAAATATATGTCCGTGTTCGACCAATTTAATTAGAACAACAAAATTTTTCCGAGAAAAAATTTAGTCCGGTCTGGTCCGTGTTCGTTCCGATTTTTTTAGGATAGAAACTGATCACACGTCCATCCGGTCCAATCCGACCGATTTATAACCCTACGTGTTTGCTTGTTTTATCGCTTTCCACCTTATTTGCATATATGTTTCATTTTATTCTTATTGTTCAACTTTTGAAATTTACTACGTGTTCATATATGAACATCTCTTTCTTTTATCAAACCGACCGTTAAGGAGGTTTCTCAACTGTAATCAAATCGAACGCTGGGGAGGTTTATCTACTGTAAGTGGGGATAAATCATTTTGTCCGTCCCAATTATGAATATCAGATGTAAAATCTCAGTTTTGCATTTCATTCTCTCTATCTCTCCGTTTCTTCCTCATGTAGTCCAAATCAGTGTCGATTTTCTTCCTGGAGTCTAAATCAATGCGCGACTTTCTCTATAAATCCACTCCGCTTAGTCTGAATGAATGTCGATTCTTCATCCTTTGCTGAAATAAATGCCCGACTTTCTCTGAAAATCCAATTATTTAAAAATTTGTGACTTCTGTTCAGATTATGTTTCCTATAACCTCGTTCTCCCTCATGCTTTCTTCTGCTATTGAATATAATCGCGATTCAACTGGAAAACCTATTCTTCGCTTTCCATCCTTACAATACGAATCAAGTATACCCTCAGTCTTTCCGCTTTCACCCTCTATTTCATTGTCCTATTGTGATTCGGTTTTGTAACGAACCAAGATATTTCAATAATTAATATACGATATAATTTAAATTTTCTGATTATCAAGTGAATTTAACACGGTTTGAATACAAATTTTGTTTAAAAATATTATATATATATAAATGTGTGTGTTTGAAAAAAAAATGATATAGATAACTTATTTTAAGATTATATTTAGGTAAATAATTTTAAATATTAATAAGTAATGATGTTATTTAGTTTTTTAAAATATTTTGACTTTCATAAAGATTGATGAGTTCTAAACCATATTTTTATAATTTATATTTATTAAAATAATAATGAATAAGTAATTTGAAATATTATGTATGTTAAAATCTTAAGTAATATTTTGGTTACATTCGTATGCATTGCAAACTTACTACATTCATAAGTTTCACTAAGGTGTAACTAAAAATAAATTTAACAAAAACAAAAAAGTATAAATAAAATAAGGAATTATGTGAACATGCATTGGTTGGAAATTTGGTGTCTGCTTAGTTGTCTTAATGCATGTTATTGAGTTTGTGAAGAGAGACAAGTGTCCCTTAATTAAATAAGCAGATTTTCCTTTTAATCTATATATAAAAGATATTTTTTCTCCTCTGGTCAAAGCTACAGATGAAAATCCCACGACTGTTCCTTCTTCTTCTCTAATTTCACCTTATAGTAAAATAAAAACACACCTCCACTTCAATTAAAAATCCATAACTCAAAATCCATTCCATTTTAGCCAGAGTGATTTACATGAGAGTTGCCCGGATTTTCAATTCTGATTTGTAGAAGCTAACGGATCCGGATTTCATCAAGTATCGAAAGAGAAATCTCTATTTACAGCAAAAATGAAATTTTGTGTAGAGAATTTCGAAATATAATATCTCTCAATCCGTGAAGAAATAGATCTCGCCGTCAACACCATTACGATCAGCAGAACGTGTAGTATTTTTCATGCGAAAATGGTTTGATTCCGTGATGATGATTTGAAAAGTTGAAAATTAAGTTTGGGTTTAATTGGAGAATCATGCGATGATAGGAGAAATGGAATATGGATTGTTGATGAGGATGGAAAGTGCTTCGATGTGGTATATTTTGGTGGAGTTCGATGAGCAAAAGTGTCGATGTTTTGAGGAAGCCATGAGGTTTACTGTGCATTCCAGGCGTAGTTGGAGGCTCGGATGGTCTTTGGGACATCGGCGAAGTGGTGCATCAAGATGAGGATGCGAAGAAAGTTTGATTTGTGGCTTCGGATTTGAGTTCGGTGAAGTTTTTAGTGCGTTCATGTGCACCACCACGGCGGTTAGGATGGGTTCCAGCATGGGTAGAAGAGAGGGCGCGGGTAGGAGCAGGGAGAAGAAGAAGGAACGGGCTTGGATGGTGTTGTGTTGGGCCTTGGGCCAATATCTTTAGGTATAAATTCTTTTATTTACCTTAAGTTTAAGTTGAACTTTATCGGCTCATATCTCACTCATTTTAACTCGGATTTAAACACCATCGGATGCGTTAGAATCGTACCGGAAAATAGAATCCAATTATATATAGGTTTGTAATTTTAGCTAAGAATTTTTTTATGGAAAATAAGATGAAAAGTCCATACATATATATGGCAATATATATACACACACACATAAAAAGTGTTGTTAATTCAATTTTAATATATATAATTAGCAGAAAATCACCGACTGCTAATGGATACGGATCGGAACAGATACGGGTAGCGGTGTCTGTGTTTGTTGGCTTGTTCGTCATGATAGTGAAGGTTTTTGGAGTTATTTCGGTGATAACACTAAATATAATCATTCATTTTAATTAATAGTGATTAAAAATGTGTTGTGATGAATTAATGATCATTGACTAGATATGGATGTTATTGTGTGAATGGATGCATATAATTAGATAAAACACTGAACACATATAATCGTTATTGACAGTAATGCTTGTGCACAGCTGAATTATTTGTTATTGATGATTATAATTCATGATCATCTGATTTATATGGTTGATTTATTTTGTTTACATGATGCACACACAATACCATGGTTGTGGAATTATACAGATGATCGATCTAATTTTTCTTCCATATAAATGAAAATTTGATTTCCAATTATTAAATATTATTCAATTTAAGTCCAATTTAATTTGAAAAGAGATTTGAAAATTTAAAATATAATATTTTACACCAAACCGTTCTAGGATGACAGAGAGGATGGTGTCTAGGCTTGGGTTTGGAAATCCAGTTTCTTGCACTACCTGGCTATCCCTAACTGGTCCGACGAACGAGGCGGTTAATTCAAAGTATAATTTGAAATTTAAATTTGAATTTGTTCAAACTTAGAAACAAAATTGGAATTTAAATTTATGAATGTCACGTAAATAACCATTCAGGAAGTTAAAAATTTAAATTTAAACTAAAAAGGGTTATTGAATTCATCTAGTTTACCACTTATTTAAATTTAAATTTAATTTAGAATTTTTAAATGATATTTTGGATTTAAAATTAATAATCGATTTTGAATTAATTATTTTGAAATTTTAAATTCAATCTGGAAGGATTTAAAGGTATTATATTTAATCGATATATAACGCACTGCGGCGCAACAGTTCGTAAATATCAATTTAAATTTTCAAATGATTATAACTTGACCATTTGAAATCAGTTTGACTTGAAACTAGAAACGTTGATTTTCAAATTTTAATGGGTTTGAATAGAAAAGAAAATTTAAATTTCAGCGTATGCTTTTCAAGTGATATTCAAAACAAATTTGGGAAAGGTCACTGCAAGTGCAGCTCGGCAACCGTAACGGAATTCAAACGAAACAAGTTTTAAAAAATTTCAAAAACATTATGACAAATTTTACTTTACTAATTTGAAGTGATTTGAAATATTTAAATTTTGGAATGATTTGGAATCTACTTGATTTAAATGGCTATTGCAGCGCTTTTTGTAACGTTTCCAAACATTATTCTCGCATTTTCCAAAGGCAAATTTGTTTGGAGTTTATAAACATGAACCATTATTTTCAAATGGTTAAAAAGATTGCAAATGGTTTGGAAAGATTTTTAAGTGGTTAAATATTTGTATATGGAATTGAGATCAAATAAAAGTATATTTAACTCCATTAAAACTTATGTTTGAATATGAAATGTTTGGATTATCGTATATGTATTTGTAATCCAAGTAAAGATTTGGGAAAATTTAACGACTTATGAAATCAATGAATTATGTTTTGAACATAAGGATCGAAGGGTTATGTGGAAAATAAAGGTTGGTAAATCGAATATTTGATTTCAACAGAAGGTTAAAATGATAGTAGAATTTATGATAAATCTAACCTTGACATTGTAAATGAATTAAAATGATTGGAAGGAGATAGAATTGAAAAGCCCGTATAGTCCATGACTATCGATTTAAAATTAGCTTATTACTTGGGAAGACCGGGATCGGATTTGAGTCCGAAAACCATTCCAAGTAATAATACTATGCATGAAGCATATTCCGGACTTGGAATCGATGAATGAAGACCAGGAATCCTCGAATTTATTCGGATGGATTGTTGATGTCTCGAATCAGGCCGTACACCTGATTCGAGGTTATAAGTGGCATGAGGTCTAAGTATATTTGGAGATTTTTGGATTTTGTTCCGTTCAAACCCAGAATGGGCTTGTATGGATTGTGTGTCTGACATTGTTGTAACACCCCGTATATTCAATAACAGTGAAATTCATAAATTAAAGTATAATTAATTCTAATGAAAGAATTAAGGGAAATGGCTTCTCGGAATTCTGGTTGAGATAGAGTCCGAGTTTGCGTGAAACGGACTCCGTATGAAGAAGTTATGATCTCTGGAAGTTTCAGAATAAATTTGAAATTCAAAAACAGCTCAGAACAGGTTTAAAATTCGAATTAGTTTTCAAACTGGGCTGGGCGGGAAAATTCCCGCCTAGTGACCAGGTCGACACTAGTGTCGACTGGGCAGTCGACCTGGCCCCCCCAAGTCGACTGCGCAGTCGACTTGGGTATCGACCTACAGGTCGACTTGGGTGTCGACCTGCAGGTCGACTTGCCCGGTCGGCCTGACCAGGTGGGTCTGACCCTGGTTCGACTTCTGGTGTGCTGTACGGTCTGATTTCCCTCCCTGTTTGCATCTGACGGCTCAAATTAACTTGAAAACTCTATAAATACACACTAAGACTCAACTAATTCATATAAGAAAATAAGAGAGGAGTCGTCATGCTGCCAGGAAGGAGTTGATCGTAGCCGCCAAGAATCAAACTAAGAAGCAAATTAAAGTCTAATCAAATCAATCAACAAATTGCTACCCAAAGGAGAGCACCTCCAAATTCAGAAAACAGAAATCAGAAAACAAGATCTCGTCACACGTTGTAAGTATAGTGGTCTTTCAGAATCTGAATAAAATTATGATGTGATACGATGTAATTGAGAATCGAATTGTATTGTTGTTGTATAATGATGTAGATCTTGTGTATTGTGATGTTTCTATAGTGATTATGTGTATTGATTAGTGGCATAAATGGGTCGATGCAAGTCTATTATACGATTGTATATGAAAGTAATTGCAATTGCAAGTTTGTGGCAAAATCTATGATTAGATCCCTCTTATGTTTATGTTAATATCCCCTTTATGTTTATGTTGATATCATGGGCCATATACTTATGTAAACATATCCTAGATCTGAGATCTTTTATGCCTACATGATTCAAAACTTATGTATACATCTTAGATCCATTACAAGTATGATTAGAACTATGTTAAATGCAGTTTGGGTTACATAAACTATGCAAGTTCATGTGGAAATAGACTATATATTAGATTTGGGCATTTTTGGGTTAATTTACAACATGCTAGTTTTGTGTTCGACA
Organism: Allium sativum; assembly: GCA_030737875.1. Classification (NCBI taxonomy): domain Eukaryota; kingdom Viridiplantae; phylum Streptophyta; class Magnoliopsida; order Asparagales; family Amaryllidaceae; genus Allium; species Allium sativum. Next base: position 249,221,579 of record CM060922.1, on the reverse strand, counting down.
TTATGCCAAGTTAATATGTTAAAACCCAAGTTTGTATAAATCTACATATGCCATCCTATGTGACACCCATTTAGTTGTATACCAATTTTGAATGCAAGTTCACATGATCCAATGTTTATGTTAACGCCAATTTGCAAGTTCATGCGCTACACCTTCTATGTATCATAGAAAATATTATATGTTCTGGATTTCCCCTTTTCTCGCGTTTATCAAGTTGGGCTGAATTGTGTCGAGCCCAACATTAGTACGTAGAAACAGGGGTAATAGCGTTGGGTGTAAAACATGATATAAATAAATATGTTGGCATGTTCGGCGCGTGCCAACGACTGTGACATTTTAGCGGTATAAATTGTTAAACCCAAATTAAAAGACGACATGACATTTACATAAATAATGAAATATGTAAATCTAGAAAAGACGACATGTTTGACCCTAGGTTGGATTGAGTTGTGACATAAACCTGCCCGGACCCGCCCGGCTGTCCAGTAGTCACAACAATACCTATCCAATGTGGGTGGTTAAACAATGAGCCTAAAAAAGACCCGAGGTTAGACTGAACTACGGTGTAAACCTGCCCGGAACCAACCGGCACATCCAGTAACTGTAGTGATATCTGTCTAATGTGAGTGGTCGGTGCTCTAAAAGGCTAAGGACAGGTGGTAGGGTTAAGTCAACTGAAAACACTTAACCAAATATTCAACATGTTAACAAATATTGATGGGTGGGGTTAGGTATATACAGACACTTAACCACTTAACATGTTGACTAGAAAACCCTGGTAACGTAGGGACCCGTTTCAGCAGTAACACAATTTAGGTATCAACGGTACCCTTAAACTAGGCAGGGTGGGGCACGATTACTGGGCTGATTGTAAGCGGTCAAATAACGGCAATTGTTGGGTGCACAGTGTAGGTCTAACGGTGTGCAGTCGTGCATGCACCCCGGAGCAGACAAGCAGGGCACTGGGGGCACCAGTAGTATAACCTATGTCTTCTAGTAATTGTGTCGGGGCCGCCACCATGGGCCTTGATACACCCCATGGTGGGACCAGCATAGGTATCTACACTTCTTGGGGTAGCCGTAAGACACACGTACGAGTAGGAGCCGATCTTTAGAAAACAAAAAGGATCACTTCACCCTCAGCATGGGGTGCCGGTTAGAGTAATTCTTGTAAATGCAGAGATATAGTGTGGGTTCGATAGTATATTCGATTCTAGACTACACTCCCTTAGTTATGATACTCCCCTGTTTTCAGTTTATGTCTATCATATCCTTTTCTTATTCACATACTGAAAAGTCACTAGATTTACTCAGGCTTTATGTTTGACTCCGTTTTTCTTTTCGTCTTCTTTTCTTTCGTTCCCCCTAGGTCCACAGGAGGAAACAACTCAGCTTAGTCAGACTCTTTTGCAAGCTTGAAGACAGTAGATGTACGGTTTGGATCTCTTTGGCTTGGATCATGGCTTTGGATATCGTTATGGGGATTTTGTTGCTTTATTTTATGTTTTACGCTTCTTTGATAATTAAGAAAGTTATGGAAATGTAATGCTTTTGGAAGTATTGTAAGACAATTATGGTATGGTTTGTGTAACACGTATTTTGATGAAATAAAAGTTGTTGTTGTTTCCGCTGTTTTAAAAATATGTGTATTTATATCTGTCTTGTGTATCTGTGACTTATACTTATAAACCTCTACCAAAATTAGGGCATTCCCTTTGTGAGTGACCCTAACGGAGGTGGGGTGTTTCACTTGGTATCAGAGCATACGTTTACTAGATAAGATAAAGTTTTTGATATTATTTTCAAAAGAAAGTTTAAAGAAGCATTTTTTTTAGAAATAGTATTATATTTTAAAAGGCATGGTCCCCCAAAGCCATGTGTACTATCTCCCTTTATCCTTCGTTTTGAATCTTTCCTTTCTGTTTCAGCATGTCTGGAGACCTTAACATTCCTGAAGGAGTACTGATACCCGGTTGGTTTAGGAGGTTCTTAGAAGCTAGGGCCGCAAATGGCGCGGGCCCGGCAGATATCCTTCCTCCCCCAGTAGCACCAGTTCCTCCTCCTCCCTTTGGAAATGCTTTTGCCAAAACATGTAGAGACTTCAGGTCTATGGGTGGAAAAGACTTCCATGGAACTGAACCCTTTGTAGGAGCAAGAAATTGGCTAAAGGAGACCGAGGATCTGTTTGACATCTTCGGAGTTGATGATAGGCAAAAGATACAGCTAGCTGTGTGGTTGCTCAAAGATGAAGCTTCCTATTGGTGGGAGATCACTAATGCTCAGAGGGCAGTGGAAACTTGGGATGATTTTAGGACAAGGTTCGAACTGAAATTCCTCTCCCAAGCTGAAAGGAGCCTGCAAATAGAGAAGTTCTTGAATCTTAAACAGAGAAGCATGACGGTCAGGGAGTACGTCAATTAGTTTAATCAGTTGGCCAGATTTGGGCTGGACTTAGTAAATACATAACACAAGAAGGCACTTCGCTTCGTCAAAGGTCTGAATGAGCCTATACACAGCCTTGCCATGACCCATGTGTCCACGGGAGCGACTTATGAAAGCTTGGTGGACATGACGTTGCTACACGAGGAAGACCACGACAAGAAAGAGACTAAGGCGGAGGAAAAGTAAGAAGGTTTACAGGCTAAGAAGACATACTTTAAGAAAGGAGGAAAGAACAAGAAGTCCCGTGAGAAGAGAAAGTCCCATTTCTATGGCATAGTTGGACATATAGAGAAAGACTGTCGGAAGAAGAAGGCAAAGATGGGTGGTTACTTTCATTGCGGAGAGACTAGGCACCAAGCTAAGGACTGCCCAAAGAAGAAAGGACAGGGACAGAAAGCTAGATCTACTTTAGGGGGTCAAGTTCATGCTCTGACAGCACCTCCACAGGAACGAGGTAGTAATATTTCTGTAGAAAGTGTAGTCTATCTTTATGATCATCAGGTTCACACACTTTTTGACTCTGGTGCATCACACTCCTTTATTTCATCTGCTTTAGTAGAATCTCTGCATCTAGACACTAGTATGGTTGAGGATCCCTTAGTAGTTTCAAATCCAATTGGGGGCTCGGCTTACTTGTCAATGGTTTGTTTGGGTTTGAAAATCTCTATTCTCAGTGTTGAGTTTAGTTGTAATGCCTTTGTTCTAGGCTTCTCGGGATATGGTTTGATCTTAGGCATGGACTGGTTATCCAGTAACGGTGCCATTCTTGATTGTGAGAAAAGAGTAGTTAGACTCTTGACTCGGCTTGGTAACACTCTAGAAATTTCCTGTAATCCTTTGAATGCTATTATGCTTAGTTATCTAGAGTCGCTTGATGCTTCTGTTGATAGTTTGCAATCGATTAGAGTAGTCCGGGAATATCCGGATGTCTTCGAGGATGTGAAAGGCTTAACTCCGAAGCGGGAAATAGACTTCCGTATCTATCTTGTTGATAATGCAAAGCCCGTAGCTTTACCTGTCAGACATATGGCTCCAAAAGAGAGAAAGGAGCTCAGTAAGCAGCTTAAAGAGCTTCTAGAAAAGGGGTTCATTAGAAGTAGCATTTCTGAATGGGTGCTCCAGTGGTGTTCGCAACCAAAGCAGACGGTTCGCTTCGCCTCTGTGTTGACTATAGGGAGTTAAATAAGTTGACCGAGAAAAATAGGCACCCTCTTCCCCGAATCGACGATTTGTTTGATCAGCTTGTAGGCGCGTCGGTTTTCTCCCAACTTGATCTAGCAACTGGGTTCCATCAGCTAAGAGTAGCTGAGGATAGTATTGATAAAACGGCATTCAGAACCCCAGACGGTTTCTTTGAGTGGCTTGTCATGCCTTTCGGCCTGACAAATGCACCCGCTTATTTCGTGGACCTAATGAGCAGAGTGTTCAGAGAATTCCTCAACAAGTTTGTGGTTGTCTTCGTAGACGATATCTTGATCTTTTCAAAGAGTGAGGAAGAGCATGCTCAACATCTGAAGGAAATCATGGATACTCTCCGAGCACATCAGCTAAAGGCAAAATTTTCAAAATGCCACTTTTGGAGAGAAGAAGTAAGGTTTCTTGGGCATGTAGTATCTAAAGAAGGGCTGGCTGTAGACCCCGCGAAGGTAGTTGCGGTGCAAGACTGGAAGGCACCAAAGAATGCAACTGAGGTCCGAAGTTTTCTAGGACTAGCAGGTTTCTACCGAAAATTCATAAGGGATTTTGCGAAAATCTCAGCTCCACTCACAAGGCTGACAAAGAAGAATCTAGTGTTCAATTGGGATTTGGATTGCTAGTTGGCTTTCCAACGCCTAAAAAGGGCTCTTACAATAGCCCTAGTCCTGACTCTGCCAGACGGAAGCAAGATGTTCACAGTTTATACAGATGCATGTGGGACAGGGCTAGGCGCTGTCTTGATGCAAGAAGGGAGGGTAGTAGCTTATGGTGGAAGGCAATTGAAAGTTCATGAAAAGAACTACCTAACCCACGATCTTGAGTTAGCCGCCATCGTCTTTGCACTTAAGTCTTGGCGCCATTATCTCCTAGGTGAGAAGTTCGAAATTTACACTGACCATAAATCGTTGAAATATCTTTTCTCGCAGAAAGATCTTTACTTGAGGCAACAGAGATGGATGGAGTTTCTTGCCTCGTATGACTTCGAGATTTCCTATACTCCGGGCAAGGGCAATGTGGTGGCAGATGCCTTGAGTAGAAAGAAGCTGACCCTAAGCCCACTCTTTGTAGAAAGGCAAAGCCTAGAGTATATAGCCAGTTTTAACTTTAGGCCCTCCTCTGATTTCGTACCGGGTTTGTTAGCATCTCTTGAGGTGCGCCCTACTCTTTTGGACACAATTGGGACGGCACGACGTGAGGACCCTCAGCTAGTTGAAATGGTTGATAAGCTGATTGGGGGTGGGACTTCTAGTCACCTCAGTAGATACTCTATCGATGATAAAGGCTAGCTGAGACGCGACGCAAGACTATGCATTCCACAAGCGAGAGAATTGGTAAAGAAGGTTCTCGAGGAAGCACATCATTCCAAGATGACAATACATCCAGGCGGTGACAAAATGTACAAGGACATGAAAAGAGTTTTCTTTTGAAACGGCATGAAGAAGGACATGGCAGATTATATTTCTAAGTGTATAGTATGCCAACAGGTCAAGGAGGAACAGAAGAGGCCTGGAGGACAACTTCATCCCCTAGAGGTCCCACAGTGGAAGTGGGATAGCATTTCAATGGACTTCGCTGATGGGCTGCCTAGGTCCAGAAGAGGTAATACTAGCATTTGGGTAATAGTGGATAGGCTTACTAAGAGCGCCCACTTTTTACCTGTCAAGAGTAGAAGGACCGCCTCATCTTTAGCGTCTCTTTACATCAAGGAGATAGTTCGACTCCATGGGATACCCTCTAGCATTGTTAGTGACCGAGATCCTATCTTCACAAGCGAGTTTTGGCGAAGTTTGCAAGAAGCTGTAGGCACTCAGTTATGTTTAAGAACGGCCTATCACCCTCAGACCGATGGCCAGACGGAAAGGGTGAATAGGGTTTTAGAGGATCTTTTGAGACTTTGTGTTCTTGACTTTGGAGGGACATGGGAGGATCACCTTCCCTTAGTGGAGTTTGCTTACAACAATAGCTTCCAAGCTACCATAAGCATGGCACCCTTCGAAGCATTATATGGAAGACCGTGCAAGTCACCAACTTGTTGGTGGGAGTCTACAGATAAGGTTATTCTTGGTCAAGACATGATCAGAGAAACTTCAGAAAAAGTGGACTTGATTCGAAGAAGGATGAAGACGGCCCAAGATAGACAGAAATCCTACGCCGACAAGAGAAGGACTGACCTTGAGTTTGAGGTTGGGGACAGAGTTTTTCTTAAGGTATCACCTCTAAGGAACGTTGTTCGTTTTGGATCCACTGGAAAGCTAGCACCGAGATTTGTAGGACCATTTCCTATAATCGAGAAGGTTGGGAAGATGGCCTATAGATTAGAGCTACCCAAAAAACTGGCCGGAGTTCACAACGTCTTTCATGTTTCTCACCTCCGGAAGTGTTTACACGAGTCTGCTGAAATAGTTGAGCCTAGCATTCTAGAAGCCGAAGTGGAACGTGAAGCAACTGTGAGAAGAGTTCCAACACGCATCTTAGGAACTGAAGTGAAAAAGCCACGCAACCACGAAGTCAAGCTCGTCAAAGTTCAGTGGAGCGACGTCGAGGAAGACGCAACTTGGGAAACTGAGGCTAGAATACGCGCAGCCTACCCATTTCTTTTTTAGGGTACATCTTTTGATCTCTCTTTTTCCTTAAGTTATGCTTTATCTATCTTTTAGGCATATTTCCTCGACCCTTTCTCCTTAACTCCTTAGGTAGAAAACAAATGGATGCAAACATGTATTTGAAAACATGTTATGGATTATGGCTGCAAGTGGTTGCAAGTGATTGCTAGTGGTTGCTCGTGGATGCATATACACACACACCCTAGGTTTTAGATCGGCTCAGTCACTTCATACTGCATATGCATATATGTATCCTCGTTCATATGTGGTTGAAGTTTTATATGTTATCATATGGTTATCGCATTTGTATGAATTGTTGTGCACTCATGTAGAATTATGAGTAGGAAAAAAATTTGCATACATAATGGATTCATGACACTTACATGATTCGCATTTAGGAGGTCAACTGAATCAGTCGACCGCCTGATTTCTGCATTAGATAGGGACATTTACACACACAATGCATATGATCATAAAGCATTAGAAGTCTTTAAGGACAATGGAGACCTGTGTTTGTTGGTTGAGTAGATGGACGATTGGATGGTAGGATATACATTCTTCCTAAACTTGAAGATTTCGGGGATGAAATCCTTTTAAGTGGGGGAGAATGTAACACCCTGTATATTTTATAACAGTGAAATTCATAAATTAAAGTATAATTAATTCTAATGAAAGAATTAAGGGAAATGGCTTACGCCATTGCGTTCGTCTCGGAATTCTGGTTGAGATAGAGTCCGAGTTTGCATGAAACGGACTCCGTATGAAGGAGTTATGATCTCCAGAAGTTTTAGAATAAATCTAAAATTCAAAAACAGCTCAGAACAGGTTTAAAATTCGAATTCGAGTTCAACCTGGGCTGGGCGGGAAAATTCCCGCCCAGTAACCAGGCCGACACTAGTGTCGACTGGGCAGTCGACCTGCCCCCCCCCCCCCCCAAGGCGACTGCGCAGTCGACTTGGGTGTCGACCTGCAGGTCGACTTGCCCGGTCGGCCAGACCAGGTGAGTCTGACCCTGGTTCGACTTCTGGTGTGCTGTACGGTCTGATTTCCCTCCCTGTTTGCATATGATGGCTCAAATTAACTTGAAAACTCTATAAATACACACTAAGACTTAACTAATTCACATAAGAAAATAAGAGAGGAGTCGTCATGCTGCCAGGAAGGAGTTGATCGTAGCCGCCAAGAATCAAACTAAGAAGCAAATTAAAGTCTAATCAAATCAATCAACAAATTGCTACCCAAAGGAGAGCACCTCCAAATTCAGAAAACAGAAATCAGAAAACAAGATCTCGTCACACGTTGTAAGTAGAGTGGTCTTTCAGAATCTGAATAAAATTATGATGTGATACGATGTAATTGAGAATTGAATTGTATTGTTGTTGTATAATGATGTACATCTTGTGTATTGTGATGTTTCTATCGTGATTATGTGTATTGATTAGTGGCATAAATGGGTCGATGCAAGTTTATTATACGATTGTATATGAAAGTAATTGCAATTGCAAGTTTGTGGCAAAATCTATGATTAGAACCCTCTTAAGTTTATGTTAATATCCCCTTTTTGTTTATGTTGATGTCATAGGCCATATACTTATGTAAACATATCCTAGATCTGAGATCTTTTATGCCTACATGATTCAAAACTTATGTATACATCTTAGATCCATTACAAGTATGATTGACTATGTTAAATGCAGTTTGGGTTACATAAACTATGCAAGTTCATGTGGAAATGGACTATATATTAGATTTGGGCATTTTTGGGTTAATTTACAACATGCTAGTTTTGTGTTCGACATTATGCCAAGTTAATATGTTAAAACCCAAGTTTGTATAAATCTACATATGCCATCCTATGTGACACCCATTTAGTTGAATACCAATTTTGAATGCAAGTTCACATGATCTAATGTTTATGTTAACGCCAATTTGCAAGTTCATGCGCTACACCTTCTATGTATCATAGAAAATATTATATGTTCTGGATTTCCCCTTTTCTCACGTTTATCAAGTTGGGCTGAATTGTGTCGATCCCAACATTAGTACGTACAAACGGGGGTAATAGCGTTGGGTGTAAAACATAATATAAATAAATATGTTGGCATGTTTGGCGCGTGCCAACGACTGTGACATTTTAGCGGTATAAATTGTTATACCCAAATTAAAAGATGACATGACATTTACATAAATAATGAAATATGTAAATCTTGAAAAGACGACATGTTTAACCCGAGGTTGGATTGAGTTGTGACATAAACCTGCCCGAACCCGCCCGGCTGTCCAGTAGTCACAACAATACCTATCCAATGTGGGTGGTTAAAAATTGAGCCAAATAAAGACCCGAGGTTAGACTGAACTATGGTGTAAACCTGCCCGGAACCAACCGGCACATCCAGTAACCGTAGTGATATCTGTCTAATGTGAGTGGTTGGTGCTCTAAAAGGCTAAGGACAGGTGGTGGGGTTAAGTCAACTGAAAACACTTAACCAAAGATTCAACATGTTAACAAATATTAATGGGTGGGGTTAGGTATATACAGACACTTAACCACTTAACATGTTGACTAGAAAACCCTGGTAACGTAGGGACCCGTTTCAGTAGTAACCCAATTTAGGTATTAACGGTACCTTGAAACTAGGCAGGGTGGGGCACGATTACTGGGCTGATTGTAAGCGGTCAAATAACGGCAATTGTTGGGTGCACAGTGTAGATCTAACGATGTGCGGTCGTGCACGCACTCCGGAGCAAACAAGCAGGGCACTGGGGGCACCAGTAGTATAACCTATGTCTTCTAGTAATTGTGTCGGGGCCGCCACCATGGGCCTTGATACACCCCATGGTGGGACCAGCATAAGTATCTACACTTCTTGGGGTAGCCGTAAGGCACACGTACGAGTAGGAGCCAATCTTTAGAAAACAAAAAGGATCACTTCACCCTCACCATGGGGTGCCGGTTAGAGTAATTCTAGTAAATGCAGAGATATAGTGTGGGTTCGATAGTATATTCGATTCTAGACTACAGTCCCTTAGTTATGATACTATCCTTTTTTCAGTTTAAGTCTATCATATCCTTTTCTTATTCACATACCGAAAAGTCACTAGATTTACTCAGGATTTATGTCTGACTCCGTTTTTCTTTTCGTCTTCTTTTCTTTCGTCCCCCCCCCCCCAGGTCCACAGGGAGGAAACAACTCAGCTTATTCAGACTCTTTTGCAAGCTTGAAGACAGTAGATGTACGGTTTGGATTTCTTTGGCTTGGATCATGGCTTTGGATATCATTATGGGGATTTTGTTACTTTATTTTATGTTTTACGCTTCTTTGATAATCAAGACAGTTATGGAAATGTAATGCTTTTGGAAGTATTTTAAGACAATTATGGTATGGTTTGTGTAACACGTATTTTGATGAAATAAAAGTTGTTGTTGTTTCCGCTGTTTTAAAAATATGTGTATTTATATCTGTCTTGTGTATCTGTGACTTATAATTATAAACCTCCACCAAAATTAGGGCATTCCCTTTGTGAGTGACCCTAACGGAGGTGGGGTGTTTCAATTGTCATTGACGGCATAACAATTCGTCTTTGTGAACGATTTAAGTTGGTTTAATTAGCGGGTCGTTACAGTGGTATCAGAGCTTTGGTTATACAAAGCTATGGGTACAACATATTTTGAACAAAAGATAGGACTCATCAAAGTTATAATATCTCATTAGAGATAGGGTTAGAAATGCCATAGAATGAGATTTTGGAATATTATGTCGAGAGAGCATAATCTGAAATCTATATAAATTATTTTGAAACTAGTAAATCGTTTTGAAAATGGTAGTTGTTTTGAAATATATTTTGAAATATATTGAAGATAAGGGTTTCGAGTGTTTTATTCGATGTCACGATTGGACTATCGAGTATGTAAGGATTTTGAATATGCGCCTAGCTAACGTATATACGAAGTCCAGTATATATTAGGTAGATGTAGAGCTATACTCTAGTCGCTTGTAAATAAATTCTGGGATGAGCGGTACATCGCTGATATTTGTTTTCAAGTTTCGAAGGTGTGATGACTATATAATTCCGATTTAAGCATCGAAGAATACTTAAAATCATCTAACTAAGTGTTTTAATGAATAAACCTTAATAAAATGATTTGGTAAATTAATATAGGAAATTAATTCGGGGAAAAACAAAACTAGAAATTGGAAAGAAGAAAACTGAGATTAGCTTAAAGTACTTCAAGACTTTGTACCCTTAAGACCTCGAATAAGCTAAATAATAAGTACTTGTATAATTAAAGGATATATTCTTGGAATAAATTCCCACTTAAAGAATTGGGTAATGAATTGTAAAAAAAGCATGTAACGAAAATAAATTACCATATCTCAGATTTACAAGAATAATGGATCAAATTATAACTAATACTTGTATATGAATTTTGCAATCTAATAAATAGTAATCAGAGAAGGTATTATACTTTTCGATGAATGTTAAATAAGTTAATATAAGTAACAGATCTGAATCGATAACTAGCGTAAATTGAAAATGATAATATGCAAGTTAAATTATTTTGGTTGAAAGTATATTTTGTGAAACAAACCCCTTAAGAAAATTTTGAAGTAATTTTTGACTTAAGTAAGAAATTTGTTTAAAAGATGATTTAAATATATATAACTAAAAATTTTAAGTGAGGGAGAAAATTACTCTTCCTTACTGAGACGATATATGTAGGTTAACTGAAATTATTTAACTAGCAATCGCTTATGAGGCAAGGGAAATATTAAAGTAAAGCTTACCTTAATTGGATTTGTCCATAATCGTATCATTAAGTGCATTCGATTTTTCTATCTTGACCTATGCTAGTCCCACTTTCGAACCTTTTGTTCTTGAAAAGCATCATTCATACCTTTTGTCTTATGAACTTAGTTAAATAATTTGATTCGATCCCTCATTCTGCTACTGAACTCTTATTTATAGCTCGACTGGAGCACATGAAAATTTGATTCATCAAATAAAGCCAAGTTTCAAATGGTGATCTATCCATAATATTATATTAACGAAGTCTTAATAGATAAACGTTGTGTAGTAATTGAAAGCATTTAAAATAAAGGGTCTAACGTATGCAAGAAAATTTGGATTTATAAATATTAGTTAATTATGGAAATTTAACTCGAATGCTTGAATAAATGCTTGAAACAATACTACTTTGAGATATGCTGAATAAGAGTAGCATAGCAGAAGCGTGGTGTTATTTAAATAGAAATGATTTTTCTGACTAGTTAAATAAAGAAATTATAGGATCAAAGGGAAAGGCTATATATTTATATAAACATTAGCATATATAAATAGTTAGATGTCTTGAAAGTTAGGAACAGGATCTTCAAAAAAAAATCGACTTAGAAAATGTGGAATGCTTGAATAGGATCCTCGATTTCGAAATCTGGGAACATAACCTTGTATATTTGAAGTTGAAATGTTTGCTATGAATTTAACAAATTTTCCAAATTTTTTTAAGACATGATATATGACTTAGGAATGTGACAACCCCAAACCCTCGTTCCACTGTGGCAAGGGTAATCTTTGGAATATAACACATAAACAGATAGCAGCAGAACAAAAATGTATAAATACACCTGTAACGACTCGGGGAATCGAGATCCTGGATATCGGCATACAACACTACGTCGACTATTCAAGCATCGGAAATACCGGATAGTCCATGAAAGAAATTAGAGGGTAAGAATAGATAAGATAGAAACTTAGAATAGAAGAAGAAGAAGAAGAACATACGACATTAGAGTAAACACAATTTCACAGTGGAACAAATAAATATATTTCATAACATATTTTGAAATAAAACAGTATCTGTATACAATACCATTATTAGAGTATAACACTTACAACACAGCGGAAATAACAATGGCTAAATAATCCTGAAGTCTCCTGCTCTAGCTCTTCAAGTATCTATAAATCCCGACTACTTGACTGCCCATACAAAATTGGGCACCCAAGAGTATAGGGAAAACAAAACAAAATAAACTCTGGGTCAGTCATGTGACTGGTGTGAGTAAACTCAAATCATTTGATTTAACTTTCAAAATTCTTTTGAAACAAAGAATAATCATAAGACCGATCCACACGTAAACACAGATGGCTTTTACCTTATGATAACCCAAATATTTCTAAAACGATACTTGTATAATATTATAATAATGTCTAGATCAAGTAAATAGAAATCTAGCAGAAACGCTTGCATTTAACGTTCTACATATATAATATACAATCAAAAAACTATGACAAGGAATGGATCCACCTTCTGATCAGTGTACTCTAGAAGCGTTACACTGGATTTCAACAAGAACATCTTGTAACTCGGCCACACATATGACCGACCATTTATTTCTCTTGAATGTATCGAATATATTGTCACCTACGGTTAGTATACCAACATAACCGTTCCCGGAAGATACATAATTGAAAGAAGTAACAAATGAATATTCCCTAGATGATGGAAATATACCCTAATTGTGTGCCGCCCACTTAGCCATGTTGCCTGCCCTATTTCTGCCATTTCCCAGTTGATGAGGATTGAGGTTATAACATATCTCTATACAGATCACGTCTTCATTTACTTTGAATGCCACATCATCATACCCGTCAAATCACAAATTGATTTCCCCAAAAATACCATGGGTATAAGCTAAGAGAAACGAATTCCTCCGCCACCAACGTAAATACGTTTGAAACGATCAACTTACGCGATCTACCAGATATACTCTGTCAGACTTTCGTCCATTCAAGTTGTCCTAGGAATGGACAAACCGAAGGAACTATTTAGTACATCCATCTTAGGCAATCTCTACCTAAGATTTATACAATAGCCCTTGCACTTTACTCCGCCTTCGATATATTCAGCATACTTGGTTTGCAACGCTTGAGCCAATAGGGAGTGGTTCTTCAGATAATAATCCAACTGGTCTCTCCATATTAACAACATAAAAAGGGTCAGAAACTATAATAGTCGGTGATTTAACTATCAAATGAAAATACGTGTGCAAACAACAATCTTATTTCCAATTGGAATTTCTATTGATCAATCATCATATATATATATATATATATTCATATTTCCTTATTTTCTATATTAAGAAAATATATGTTATGAACATTGGAAAACATTCCAATTGCCTATTTACTTATCACTATTCTGCCACATCTATCATTCTCTGACTGTAAACTAGTATGAGAACAATTCCCTAAGGATCAATCCCGAAGGTCAAAACCAACATCAGATAGACACTTAGAAAACCATTCAACTTAACTAGTCTCCAGTCAGTTTCTAATTTAGCTTAACTCCATTTCTTAATTCCATATAAATAAAACATTCCATTTTCTATGTTTAGAAAATATCTCTGATTCTATATTTGGAAAACGTTTCCAAAACTCATTTATATGGATTTCAAACTAACTTGTATAAAGCATCATTACGACCGCACCATCCACATATCGCTTATTACTTAACCGTATTTCTAACTAACTCTCGCCCTCGAACCTCAACTATTTCTTAGTTAAGTAAGGAAGTGTAACACCCCGTAATTCTGTAACATTAAGTTTCGCAAATTAAAGTATAATTAAATTTTAAAATAATAATCATGGCAAACGGGTTGCGCTATTGCGTTCGTCTTGAAATTCTGCTTGGAAACGAGTCCGAGTTTTCGAGAAACGGAATCCGTATGAGGGAAATATAACCCTCTGAAGTTTCAAGGATTTTCAGAACAGAAAAATAGCTCGAATTCGAATTCGAAATTCGAATTCAAACCCCAGCGCAGACTGGGCGGGAATTTTCCCGCCCAGGACCAGGTCGACCTGAGGGTCGACACTATGGTCGACTTCCCAGGTACCAGGTCAGCCCTATGGTTGACCTGGGGGTCAACCTTGTGCTGAAACCCAGTTTTGAGCCTGGGTTCATTCTGATGTTTCTAGTCTCGTTTTCAGTCTAGATTCGTCCGCCTAATCCTATATAAGTAGCCCCCTAGCCCCATTCTCTTTACACCATTTTATTCTCTCCTTATGCTACCTCTAGAATAATTGAAATAAATAAATTAAAATAAAACACGAAGACTATTCTTGAAGACTACGACTAGGAATTGCATATTGGAGATTCAAATAAAGTTAAAGCTTCAAGAAGGGAGGCAAAGGCTAATTCAACGGCTTCGAGCAACGTCGCGCGAATCATAGCTAATCACCTCAACATTATCTTATTATCCTTTTCTAAAACCGATCAACGTAAGTCAATTACTTTTTAGATTTGAACGCCTAGATCTATTTGTGACATGTAATTAAATGGATATGAGAATATGCCTAATCCTTTTGTTTGAAACGGTGCTTGTATATGCCTCTGGATCTGATTCTCGATTATGGCCTAGAACTTATTGTGGCAATTTGTCAATGACTATGATTATGAGACTTTTTGCCTAAGGCTATGACTATGAAACCGTGGCCCATGAAACTATTTCCTATGACTACGAACATGAAACTATTGCCTATGACTACGAACATAAGACTATGCCTATGACTATGAACATAAGACTATTGCCTATGACTAAGATTCATAACTATGAGACCATGACTATGACTATTGTGGTTAATTGCTTATGACTATTTTGTGGTTAATTGCCTAGGACTATTGTGGTTAATTGCCTATGACTATTATGGTTAGCTGCTTATGCCCATAACATTATAGTTACAAATCATGATTGTATACCAAACTGGCATTATGTTGGATCAAATCACCTATGTCTCCCTTGATTTTGTTGGATCTCATGGTTAGGGTATAATTTTCTTAGTTTATTTAGGTTCTCTATTATGTACACCAAACCCACTGGATCCATTGTCTTTGTATTTTTGTATTTTGGTTTGCTTTTTCATGCCTATTCTCTTATGTCAATTCTCGTGCTTATTCCCTGTTCCTTTTGTTAGTTTCATTTCAAGAGTACCTAGAAACTTGTGAAATCATGTTATATGTACGACTGCGGCGGGGGAATTTGGGCGTAGCTTAATTAAGATGATTTGGCATAACAGATATGTTAGGATAATCTGAATTGTCTATAATAGTAAATATTACATGCATATTAGACTTGGGCATAAAATGGTAAATTGTTAATTGACCGCAAATTATGTAATTGGCATGTAAGCCAAGTTTGGATATAAACTATAAACTAGAATATTAAATCTAGTTTTGAAATGAACTGATCTAATTTGGCATAAACTGCAAGTTGGGTTAATTGATAGGTAAATCAAGATTTGGGCCTAGAATATAGGTATGTTAGTGGGCATGAAAAATAAATATGGTATAGGCCAAATTTGTTTTAAAGAGTTGTTAGCAATTTACATATAGACAAAAAGGATAAATATGTAAATCTAGGAAAGACAAATATGCCTAACCCGAGGTTAGATTGAGTTACGGTATAAGACTGCCCGGAACCGCCCGGCAAATCCAGCAACCATAACAATACCTATCTAATGTGGGTGGTTAGAGCATTGAGCCCAAAAAGCACTTGATACATCTAAATTAAGCTACCAGTAATGGGGACCAAGCTTAGGTGGATAGCTTGTGTCAAGTAATGGGGGCCCATTTCAACCAGTAACCAATAAGTATCTTTGTGGGCACGACCCAAGTCGAGAACGGGACACGCGTACTGGGCTTAACTGTAAGAGGCCAAAACGGGTTAGCGGTGGCAACGCAAGTCCAACGGGTTCATGTGCGTGTGTGGGCCCGGGCTGGTAGGTAAGACGTTGTTGCATCATGTAGGTATAAGCGGTGCATGGTTGGTGGTATCGGGTTGCCACTTCGGGGAGTGATACACTCAACTGTGGGGCCAGCACGGGTATCTACGAGTTAGGGAGCCGATCGCATGAGGGTAGTGGGTACACCTAGTGGAGATAGGGGAAGGTGGCACCTATGAAGGCAACTAGAGGCACACGAAACTACCATTATCATTATTAAAGTCTAGTAGGCGGGATCAACTTTTAGGGTGTTTGGTGTGGTGCAGTGTAGTAATTATCTTATAGGGACTAGGTGCGCCTTTAACGTTATCTTTGTTCATCTTATTTCCTTTAGTTTGCTCTGCCATACTCAATTGTTCACAGTCATCTCCTTATTTTCCAACTTATGCCTTAGCCTAGTTATTTTGATAATTATATTGTTAAAGTTATCGCACTAGCCAGACTTTATGTCTGACCCCCTTTGTTTCCACCTCTTTTCTTCCTCCCCCCTCCCCCCGGGTGCTCAGGGTGGAACTAGCACCAGTGGAGCTTGATTTTGGATAGCTATATCTCTTGCTTTTAAAAGTTGCTTGGATCGCTAAAGTAAAAGTTCAGCCTATCTTATTTATGGCTATTTTGTATTGGGGTTATGTCTTTCAATTTATGTACTCTGATTTAGTCAAGATGGATATTATGTACTTTGACTCTAGTTTTTGATGATGTAATCAAACCTATGTGTTTACCGCTGCAATGAATAAAATTTTAAAGTTTTAAGTACTGTTTATATATGTCTTGTTGTTAAGTTTCTGTTCTATACACACTTAAAACACTCCATAGAAGTTAATGCATTCCCTTTGTGAGTGACATTAATGGGCGTGGGGTGTTACACGTGGTTTCAGAGCAATAACAATAATTTACCTAAAGCGCTCCACCGAAGTTAAGGCATTCCCTTTGTGAGTGACCTTAATGAAGGTGGGGTGTTTCAGGTAAAAGGTGCAGATAAATTACAAGACATACAAATTGAATCAGCAGAAAATGAAACTTTACTTCATTTATAAAACAGTTTGTACAACAATTGTTTTCCAATACTGTACTATCTGTCTTACATAACAAAATAAAGAAGCATAAAATAACATTTATATTCCCCAATGTAGCATGAGCCAGCCATAGCAATGGAAAAGGGAATCCAAGAAAAACTTCAACTTATCTTCAAGCTTGGAAGGAGATATGGTCCAAACTAAGCTGAGTTATTCCCTCACTAACTACCGGGGGGGAAACGGAAGAAAAGAGGACGAAAGAAAGTGGTTCAGACAATAAGTCTGGTAAGTCCAGTTATTACTAGCATTTAAACAGGGAGAAAAGATCATGACATGAATAATCGAAAGTAGGACATGCTATTGTGTCAAGATATCAAAAGACAGGCCAAGGCAAGATATACAACAACACTCATTTGTATTTCTCTGCTTCGCTACTACCCTGTGATTCTGATTTCCACGTCCCTGCACCGGCTAACTAGTGTCCTAACTAGTAATCCGTATACAACGATAATAATTACAATGTGATCCCAATCCCTGTAATTTTGGTTACCTTCAGGTGTACATCTATTATGGAAATTCCATTTATTACCTAGATCTAATCTTGGGTTTTCTATCGAGCGCTTCCTAGATTCAACCAAGGTTTACGCGACCTAGGTCCAACTAGGGTTTATGCTACCTATTGAATGCTTCCTAGGTTCTGGTTTTATGCGACCTAGGTCTAACTAGCGATTATGCTACCTGCGTGTGTCATACGGCCCCCTCTAGATTGTAGATACCTAGGCTAAAATAAAAAGGGTGCTAACAGGCATTTTTAAAAGAAAAGTTTCTGTTGAGAGTTTAGCTTTTCTTTTTGAGCCAAGGCAAGATATACAACAACACTCATTTCTATTTCTCTGCTTCGCTACTACCCTGTGATTCTGATTTCCACGTCCTTGCACTGGCTAACTAGTGTCCCAACTAGTAATCCGTATACAACGATAATAATTAAACGTGATCCCAATCCCCGTAATTGTGGTTACCTTCAGGTGTACATCTATTATGGAAATTCCATTTATTACCTAGATCTAATCTAGGGTTTTCTATCGAGCGCTTCCTAGATTCAACCAGGGTTCATGCGACCTAGGTCCAACTAAGGTTTATGCTACCTATTGAATGCCTCTCAGGTTTAGGGTTTATGCGACCTATTGAATGCTTCATGACGATATGCATAGTGTATGTATATGTCCTTATCTAATGCAAAATCAGGCGGTCTACCGATTCAATTGACCTCCTTAATGCGAATTATGTCTGTGCCATGAATCTTTTCTCCCTGTTTAAATGCTAGTAATTGTGAAGGGAGGGTAGTTAGACTTTCGATTCACCTTGGAAATACCCTAGAGATTCCGTGCGATCCTAAAGGATCAGTCAGGCCTAGCTACCTAGAATCACTTGATACATCTATCGACGGTTTGCGATCCGTTATAGTAGTCCATGAGCACGCAGATGTTTCTGGTTAGGTTAGTGGTTTGTCCCCTAAAATGCGAGATATACTTCCGCATGTATCCAGTTAACAATAGCCTTGGTAGCCCAGTTGGTTAGAACATTTGACTGACATACAAGAGGTGTAGAGTTCGATACCCGCGGCTGTAACATTTGCATGTTTCATGACCTCTATCTTATGTGTAAATTGGATCTAAAGTTAGGCTATGACATGTGTGAGTTATATGCTAGTATACAAAATTCTATATGCTAGTTTACATGTTTAGATGCAAGTTTACACCATCGTTTATGTTGCATAAATCACACATGCAAGTATATATACATATTTGGAGTATGAATCATGCCTATGCAAGTTTACACGTGGGTTAGACTGAGTTGCAGTGTAAATCTGCCCGGAACCGACCGGCACATCCAGTGATCACAACAATATCTGTCTAATGTGAGTGGTTGGTGCTTTAAATGAATAATTTAAAGCTAAGAAACAGTTAAGCTAGAATGGGAGGGTTAAGTCCATAGGAACACTTAACCAACTTAACATGTTAACAAGATAAGACTTGTAGGGGTTAAATAACCGTTATAACATGTTGACTAGACAAGCGGGTGAGGTTAAGAAAAGGTTTCACCGTTATAACATGTTAACTAGACTAGAAGGTTGGGTTAAGTAAAATACACTTAGCCAATTTAACATGTTAACTAGACTAGAAGGTGGAATTAAGTAAACTTGGAACACTTAGCCATCATAGTGAGACAAATGAACAAGGTTAAGTTAAAACATGAAGGGACAATACTTAACCATTAGAACATGTGAATTAAACAGATGTTAGGGTTAAGTTAACTAAGGAAACACTTAACCAATACAAGATGAAGGGGTGCGATTAAGTAATAAGAAATACTTAACCAATATAACTTGATTTGTGGTAGGGTTAAGTCAACATGAACTACTGATAATACTTAACCAGTTTAACATGACAAATGAGTGGGTTAAGTTAACTTGAATTGACTAATGACACTTAACCAATCCAACTTGACGAGAAAGAGAGCTAAGTAGTAAACCTTAGTTAAGAAACCGACGGTTCAGGAAACTAAATAGCAAACCTTAGTTAAGGGAACTAAGTAGTAAACCTTAGTAGAATACGAGAAGCATCGAATGTCCAACGGATCTTAAAGAAGGCTCCAACGAACTGGGGTACGAAGCACGTGGCTTCGAGGTGACGTGAGGGTACTCTTAGTATCCCTCTGTGAGGCTGCAGATGATCCGCCTGGGCTCACAGAGGTTAAGGTTTGCGTCAGAAGAACCAAGGGTATGCCCTGGTTGCAATATAAGGCAACCTAAAGACTAGGATGGACCAGCGTGATTCGGCGAGACCAGTAGCCCTGTGATAGCAACTCGTCGTCTACCTACCATCTTGAGTCAATTGAGATACGTGAAGCAGAAAGGCGAAGAACTCCAAAAGAGCATATACTTGCTATCTAGTTATGGTTGCGTATGGTTATAGGTTAGTGGGGGCATAGGGGGGCCTGCGTATAGTTCTCATTTTTCAAGGTGTGCCTTTCATTAGTTGAGGGAGGGGTAAGGTAGGACCATAGCCACTGGAAAAACAGACCTTAGCATCTGCATCGGCAGATATCTGAAAGCTCCCGACCGAGTTCCGTGTTTCTTGACTTGCCCTACCACGAGACTCGGGTCGCATATACGGAGGACATGTGAATCTAGACAGCGATAACGATTCACGACACATACGTGGGAAAAGTCTAGGAACATATACCGCTCTAGGTAGTGTGTCCTAGACTAGGGGGCATCGTTCGGTAGGTATCATAATCCCTAGTTGGATTAGGTCGCGTAAACCCTAAAATTCGAGAAACGTTCAATAGGTAGCATAAACCCCAATAGCCCTGGGTAGCGAATACCCTGTTGGATCTAGAATGCGCTCGATAGAAAACCCTAGGTTAGACCTAGGTAATAAATAATAGATGTACACCTGAAACAACCATAATTGCGGGGATTGGGATCACGTATCTGTTCTTATCAGTTTGTACATATTACTAGTTAGGTGGTGCAGGGATATAGAAATTAGAATAACAAGGTAGTGGCGAAGCAGAGAAAGTATAGAAGTGCATCCAGTTTATCTTACCTTATCATATCTTGTGCTAACCTTATGATTCCCGTCATCATGGTATAGTCTTGTATTCAATTAATTCATGCCATGTTGCTTTTTACCTGTTCACATGCTGAAAGTTACTGAAATTACCAGACTTTATGTCTGACTCTATTTTCTTTCGCTTTCTTGTCTTCCGCTCCCCCCCCCCCCAGGTTCGCAGGGAGGGAATATTAATACTTAGCCCAGTTTTCTTTCCAATTTGAAGATTAGTCGAAGTTTTGCTTGGATTCTCTTTTCCATTGCTATGGCTAGCTCATGCTACATTGGGGAATATAAATGTTATTTTATGCTACTTTATTTTGTAAGTCAGATATTCTGGTATTGGAAAATAATTGTTGTACAAATTGTTTGATCAATAAAGTAAAGTTCTATTTTCTGCTTTTTTAATTTTGTCTGTCTTGTAATTTATATGTATCTTTTACCTATAAGTCTCCACCAAAGTTAAGGCATTCCCTTTGTGAGCGACCTTAACGGATGTGGGGTGTTACATGTGGTATCAGAGCTGAAGGTTACCGGATCAAATAAAAGATTTGAAAAAAAAAATATTTTCAAAACGGTTTTACAAAGAAGCACTTTTCAAAATAAAAGTTTTGTTTTAAAGGCATATTCCCCAAAAGCCATACGCACTATCTTATGATCCTCTGTTTGAATTCTTGTCCCCTTCTTTCTTGAGTCTTTGAGGCTCCTGGCTTTCTGGGAGGTAACCTCATCGCGACACGGTTCCGTAGGCTTGATAAGACTACGATACCTATCGAAGGGAAAAGTAATGCCCTACTCCCATCTATAGCCATAGTAGTTTCACCTGCAGCTAGACTTCTTTCAAGCTTTGAAGGGTTTTTCGTTCGATGGAGGCCACTTTTGAGAAACTTGTCAATATGATTAAACAGAAATGGTAAAGATGAGGATGAGGGAGTTTGGCTAGGGAGCTCAATGCAAGGATGAGAAATTCATGGATATAAACTCGACTCACGAATTAAGAAGGAATTATAAAACCTAAGATGAGAGGAAGTATCTTTTCCATAGTATAATTGGTCATATAATTAAGGACAAGGGCAAGGACGAGGGACAGGATTTTCAGAAGGAAGAGTGCATGCTTCCACCACCAGAATACCTGAGAGAGAGATAGTAAAAGTCTCTATTGAAAAAGTTTAGCTTTTCGTTTTGATCAACCAGTTAGTACTCTTTTGACCTTAGCGCTTCGCATTTGTTCATATCTACTTCCATAGTTGAGTCTCTGCACCTTAGTACTTGCATAGTAGAAGATCCCATTAGTGTCTCAAATCCAATTGGTGGTTCGGCCCGTTTACCTTTGGTTTGTAAGGATTTGAGAATAACTATATTAAGTGTGGAGTTTAAGTGTAATGCTTATGTTTTTGGTTCCATGGGATATGAGTTGATTCTAGGCAAGGGTTGGTTGGCTAGTAATTCTGAAAGGAGGGTAGTTAGACTTTTGACTTGCCTTGGAAATACCCTCGAGATTCCGTGTAAAGAATCACTTAGGCTTAGCTAGCTAGAATCGCTTAGTGCATTTATCGACGATTTGCAATCCGTTAGGGTAGTCCATGAGTACGCAGATGTTTTTGATTAGATTAGGAGTTTACCCTAAAACACGAGATAGACTTCCGCATATATCCAGTTGACAATGCAAAACCAGTTATCCGATCAACGACAGTTTTGGAAATGAAGGTCAAGAACCTTCGCAATAGTGAAGATTAATTAGATAAGGTACAGAATAGTGAAGCTCAAGAAGATGCAACTTATAAGACTGAAGACTAGATACACGCATCATACCCTTTTTCTTAAAGGTACATCCTTGATCTCTTTTTCTAGGAATTTTATGCATACTTTCTAGCTTTTAAGGTATATCCTCTAGGGCATATCATCGATCCTTAGGTTGAAGCCAATGGATGTAAACATGTATTTGAATCATGGTATGATTGATGGTTGCAAATGGTTGCTCGTGGATGCATATACACACCATACGCGCTAGAACGACTCGGTCACTTTCATATTGCATTAGCATATATGTATTTGCTTAACGGATTTAACTGGATATGTTATCATATGGATATTGCATATGGATGAATGGCTATGCACACTTGTAGTATTTACATAACTAGGGATGCTTGCATACATGATTGGACGCATGACACTGACATAATTCGCATTAAGGAGGTCAACTGAATCAGTAGACTGCCTGATTTTGCATTAGATAAAGACATATACACACACTATGCATATGAACATGAAAGCATTAGAAATCTTTTTAAGGAAGATGAATGTCTGTGATTGAATGGTTGAGTAGATGGGTGATTGGATGGTAGGATACATTCTTCCTAACTTGAAGATTTCGGGGACGAAATCCTTTTAAGAGGGGGAGAATGTAACACCCCATAATTCTATAACATTAAGTTTTGCAAATTAAAGTATAATTAAATTTTAAAATAAGAATCAAGGGAAACGACTTGCGCCATTGCGTTCGTCTCAAAATTCTGCTACGAAACGAGTCCGAATTTTCGAGAAACGGAGTCCGTATGAGGGAGATATGACCCTCCGAAGTTTCAAGGATTTTCAGAACAGAAAAACAACTCAAATTCGAATTCGAATTCGAAATTCAAATTCAAACCCCAGCGCAGACTAGGCGGGAATTTTCCCGCCCAGGACCAGGTCGACCTGGGGGTCGACCTCCCATGGACCAGGTCCACCCTATGGTCGAACTGGGGGTCGACCTGGTGCTGAAACCAAGTTTTGAGCCTGGGTTCATTCTGACGTTTATGGTCTCGTTTTCAGTCTAGATTCGTCCGCCTAATCCTATATAAACAGCCCCCTAGCCCCATTCTCTTTACACCATTTTATTCTCTCCTTATGCTGCCTCTGGAATAATTGAAATAAATAAATTAAAATAAAACACAAAGACTATTCTTGAAGACTACGGCTAGGAATTGCATATTGGAGATTTGAATAAAGTTAAAGCTTCAAGAAGGGAAGCAAAGGCTAATTCAACGGCTTCGAGCAACGTCGCGCGAATCATAGCTAATCACCTCAATGTTATCTTATTATCCTTTTCTAAAACCGATCAACGTAAGTCAGTTACTTTTAAGATTTGAACGCCTAGATCTATTTGTGACATGTAATTAAATGGATATGAGAATATGCCTAATCCTTTCGTTTGAATCGGTGCTTGTATATGCCTCTGGATCTGATTCTCGATTATGGCCTAGAACTTACTGTGGCAATTTGTCAATGACTATGATTATGGGACTTTTTTCCTAAGGCTATGATTATGAAACCGTGGCCCATGAAACTATTGGCTATGACTACGAACATGAAACTATTGCCTATGACTACGAACATAAGACTATGCCTATGACTATGAACATAAGACTATTGCCTATGACTAAGATTCATAACTATGAGAACATGACTATGACTATTGTGGTTAATTGCCTAGGACTATTTTTTGGTTAATTGCCTAGGACTATTGTGGTTAATTGCCTATGAATATTATGGTTAGTTGCTTATGCCCATAACATTATAGTTACAAATCATGATTGTATACCGAACTGGCCTTATGTTGGATCAAATCACCTATATTTCCCTTGATTTTGTTGGATCTCATACTTAGGGTGTAATTTGCTTAGTTTATTCCGGTTCTCTATTATGTACACCAAACCCACTGGATCAATTATCTTTGTATTTGTGTATTTTGGTTCGCTTTTTCATGCCTATTCTCTTATGTCAATTCTCGTGCTTATCCCCTGTTCCTTTTGTTAGTTTCATTTCATGAGTACCTAGAAACTTGTGAAATCATGTTATACGTATGACTACGGTGGAGGAATTTGGGCGTAGCTTAATTAAGATGATTTGGCATAACAAATATGCTAGCATAATCTGAATTGGCTATAATAGTAAATATTACATGCATATTAGACTTGGGCGTAAAATGGTAAATTGATAATTGACCGCAAAGTATGTAATTGGCATGTAAGCCAAGTTTGGATATAAACTATAAACTAGAATATTAAATCTAGTTTCGACATGAACTGATCTAATCTGGCATAAACTGCAAGTTGGGTTAATTGATAGGTAAATCAAGATTTGGTCCCAGAATATAGGTATGTTAATGGGCATGAAAAATAAATATGATATAGGCCAAATTTGGTTAAAAGAGTTGTTAGCAATTTACATATAGACAAAAAGGATAAATATGTAAATCTAGGAAAGATGAATATGCCTAACCCGAGGTTAGACTGAGTTACGGTATAAGTCTGCCCGGAACCGTCCGGCAAATCCAGCAACCGTAACAATACCTATCTAATGTGGGTGGTTAGAGCATTGAGCCAAAAAAGGACCCGAGGTTAGACTGAGTTGCGGTGTAAATCTGCCCGAAACCGACAGACACATCCAGTGACCGCAACAATATCTGTCTAATGTGAGTGGTTGGTGCTTTAAATGAATAATTTAAAGCTAAGAAACAGTTAAGCTAGAATGGGAAGGTTAAGTCCATAGGAAACTTAACCAACTTAACATGTTAATAAGACAAGACTTGTAGGGGTTAAATAACCGTTATAACATGTTGACTAGACAAGTGGGTGAGGTTAAGAAAAGGTTTAACCGTTATAACATGTTAACTAGACTAGAAGGTAGGGTTAAGTAAAATACACTTAGCCAATTTAACATGTTAACTAGATTAGAAGGTGGAGTTAAGTAAACTTAGAACACTTAGCCATCATAGTATGACAAATGAACAAGGTTAAGTTAAAACAAGAAGGGACAATACTTAACCATTAGAACATGTGAATTAAACAGATGTTAGGGTTAAGTTAACTAAGGGAACACTTAACCAATACAAGATGAAGGGGTGGGGTTAAGTAATAAGAAATACTTAACCAATATAACTTGATTTGTGGTAGGGTTAAGTCAACATGAACTACTGATAACACTTAACCAGTTTAACATGACAAATGAGTGGGTTAAGTTAACTTGAATTGACTAATGACACTTAACCAATCCAACTTGATGAGAAAGAGAACTAAGTAGTAAACCTTAGTTAAGAGGACTAAGTTGTAAACCTTAGTTAAGAAACTGACGGTTCAGGAAACTAAGTAGTAAACCTTAGTTTAGGGAACTAAGTAGTAAACCTTAGTAGAATACGAGAAGCAGCGAACGTCCATCTGATCTTAAAGAAGGCTCCAACGAACTGGGGTACGAAGTACGTGGCTTCGAGGTGACGTGAGGGTACTCTTAGTATCCCTCTGTGAGGCTGCAGATGATCCTCCTGGGCTCACAGAGGTTAAGGTCTGCGTTAGAAGAACCAAGGGTATGCCTTGGTTGCAATATAAGGCAACCTAAAGACTAGGATGGACCAGCGTGATTCGGCGAGACCAGTAGCCCTGTGATAGCAACTTGTCGTCTACCTACCATCTTGAGTCAATCAAGATACTTGAAGCGGAAAGGCGAAGAACTCCAAAAGACCATATACATGCTATCTAGTTATGGTTGCAGATGGCCATAGGTTAGTAGGACTTAGGGGGGCCTGCGTATAGTTCTCATTTTTCAAGGTGTGCCTTTCATTAGTTGAGGGAGGGGTCAGGTGGGACCATAGCCACTGGAAAAATAGATCTTAGCATCTGCATCGGCAGATATCTGAAAGCTCCCGACCGAGTTCCGTGTTTCTTGACTTGCCCTACCACGAGACTCGGGTCGCACATACGGAGGACATGTGCATCTAGACAGCGATAACGATTCGCGACACATACGTGGGAAAAGTCTAGGAACATATACCGCTCTAGGTAGTGTGTCCTAGACTAGGGGGCATCGTTCGGTAGGTTGCATAATCCCTAGTTGGACCTAGGTCGCGTAAACCCTAAAATCCGAGAAACGTTCAATAGGTAGCATAAACCCCAATAGCCCTGGGTAGCGAAAACCCTGGTTGGATCTAGAATGCACTCGATAGAAAACCCTAGGTTAGACCTCGGTAATAAATAATAGATGTACACCTGAAACAACCACAATTGTGGGGATTGGGATCACGTATTTGTTCTTATCAGTTTTTATATATTACTAGTTAGGTGGTGCAGGGATATAGAAATTAGAATAACAAGGTAGTGGAGAAGCAAAGAAAGTATAGAAGTGCATCCAGTTTATCTTACCTTATCATATCTTGTGCTAACCTTATGATTCCTGTCATCATGGTGTAGTCTTGTATTCAGTTAATTCATGCCATGTTGCTTTTTACCTGTTCACATGTTGAAAGTTACTGAACTTACCAGACTTTATGTCTGACTCTGTTTTCTTTCGCTTTCTTGTCTTCCGTTCCCTCCCCCCCCCCCCCCCCCCCTCAGGTTCGCAGGGAGGGAATATTACTACATAGCCCAGTTTTCTTTCCAAGTTGAAGATTAGTCGAAGTTTTGCTTGGATTCTCTTTTCCATTGCTATGGCTGGCTCACGCTACATTGGGGAATATAAATGTTATTTTATGCTTCTTTATTTTGTAAGACATTCTGGTATTGGAAAATAATTGTTGTACAAACTATTTGATCAATAAAGTAAAGTTCTATTTTCCGCTATTTTAATTGTGTCTGTCTTGTAATTTATCTGTATCTTTTACCTTTAACTCTCCACCGAAGTTAAGGCATTCCCTTTGTAAGTGACCTTTACGGATGTGGGTTGTTACAGGAAGTCAACTGTTGGGGTATAATTACCTCTCATACCTTAATTGAACGACGTTCTTAACCTTGCAATAGACAAATCTCTCCGCTCCAATTTCTACAATCATTTGCTTATGCAAATTCTCGGATTCGGATTATGAATCCACTTCTTTTATGAAAAAAAATATTATAACGCTAACGTTATAAACCCTACTTTCGAAATATCTAACTTCAAATATAATTTTTATTCTTTAATTTGAATAAATAAATAAACATCAAATTTATAAATAAAAAAATCTTGATTAAAAAACCCGGAAAGTATAAGTACTTTCCCGAATTCGATATAATCGAATTCGATGATTAACTCCCTTCGAATAACTAATACTCGGTTAACTCACTTCGAATAACTAATATTCGATTAACTCCTTTCGAATAACTAAATTCGGTTAACTCCTCTCGAATAACTAAATTTGATTAACTCTTTTCGAATAAACTATATTCGATAACTCATTTCGAATAACTAATATTTGATGACTCCTTTCGAATAACTAATATTCGATACTCCTTTTCAAATAACTAATATTCGATGACTCCTTTCAAATAACTAATATTCGATGACTCCTTTTCGAATAAACTATATTCGATTAATTCTCTTCTTCGAATAACCTTATTCGATTACTCTTTCCTTCGAACAACTATATTCGATTTAACTCCTTTTCGAATAAACTAATATCTGTTAACTCCTTTCGAATAAACTAATATTCGATAACTCCTTTCGAATAACTAATATTCGATAATTCCTTTTGTATAACTAATATTCGATTAACTCCTTTAACTCTATTCGAATAATCTATATTCGATTACACTTCTAACTCTATTCGAATAAACTATATTCGATTACTCTTCTTTCGAATAAACTAATATTCGATAACTCCTTTCGAATAGACTAATATTCGATAACTCCTTTCGAATAACTAATATTCGATAACTACTTTAACTCTATTCGAATAATCTATATTCGATTACTCTTCTAACTCTATTCGAATAACTATATTCGATTACTCTTCTTTCGTATAAGCTATATTCGAATAAATCTAATCCGACTAACTCTATTTCGACTAACTTTAATTCAATTAAATTTATTCGAATAACTAATATTCGACTAACACTTGTTCGATTAACTCTATTCAATTAACTCTAACTCGATTAACTCTAATCGATTTTTATCTAAATTCGATTAACTCTAACTTGATTAACTCTCATTCGATTAACTCTAACTCGATTAACTCTAATTCGATTAACTCTAACTCGATTAACTCTAATCGATTAACTCTAATTCGATTAACTCTAATCGATTAACTCTACTCCCATATTCAGTTTCAAATATCGATATTGAAATCGATTCTTACTACTCTATATAAGTCCTGACTTATATATTCTATTTATCCAATGATAAATATTTTATTTAATTTATAAAATATTATTTATAAATTAATCTTCTCAATCTATCGGTTAGAGCAGATTCTATTTAAAATCTTTTCTTTAAATCCATATCATGTTATACCCGTGTGCGAAACACGGGTTTAAACCTTTCAAACGTAAAATTCTCTTTTTATAAAATACTTTTCATTTCTAAAATATTCCTTTTATAATTCTATTTGTTCAACAAATATCTCCTTTTCTATTCGTTTACACAAATATATATTTTTATTTGTTTCACAAATATTTTCCTTTCTATTTGTTTTACAAATATTTTCCTTTTCTATTTGTTTTACAAATATTTTCCTTTTCTATTTGTTTTACAAATATTTTCCTTTTCTGTTTGTTCAACAAATATTTTCCTTTATAACTCCTTTGGTTTTATAATCATTTTCTTTTTAAAAAAAACCTTTTCCTTTTTATATATAAAATCCATTGATTTTATATAAATACTTTATTTTCAAAATACACTTTGAAAATCCCCTTTTATATATCCTAGTATTTCTTACGGTATTTAAAATACCCAAATAATAATGATCGATATCATTCAACACACGTAATCAACACAGATTATATATCACATGATATATTACAATATATGAAAAACAATAAAATAAATGTTGAGGAATCCAGTTGGATTCCACTAACCTTTTTCCCTGCATCACAGATGTTAAACAATATAATTAACATCAACTTCATTTCACTATGAAATATTATGATAAACAGAATCAATATTTGCTTAACGAAATATATATATATCGTTATCTATAATTTCGAACAATCAATCAGCAATTCAATCAAACAATCAACACATAGAAATCAGTCATCATCTTATCAGTTCTAAATATACGTTATAAAAATATAACTGATAGAGTTGGTGAGTTTTACTCACATTGGACTATCATCATTAATAACGATAACCATTGCTTGATTCAGACGGAAAATTTATTTCGCTATAAATTGTAATGAGCTCTGATTCGCTCCCAGTCAGTTCCAGGCTGTAGTCCTTGTCCATACGAACCTGTTGGATTTTGTTTCGCTGAGTTTCGAGCACGTGTGAATAAGTTACAAATTTTTAAAGTTAATGCACTTATTTATGTAAATCTAAAGTTAAATAATTTAACACGGGCTTTACCCAAATTTTCAAACGGCCCATTATCCTTTCGAAAAGCCCATGGCCCCAAGTACCCTTCTTCTCATTCACGTGGAAGCCTGCATCCCACTCCCTTCCCCAAATACAAAACAACAGATCCTTCCCTGTAACCAACCCGCCGTTGACCCACTTTTGACCATCCACTGCTCCCGCCTCGGCCACCCATCGACACCGCCATCATCACTAGAGGACTCGTTACCTCAAACTCCACCGAACTGTGTCCACCCTTTCAAACTCGACACCCCCTCGGCGACTCCAACCTGCTGCTCTCCGACCCAACCCCCTTGTCGCACTTCACCCGTGAACGCCGGAGCACGCCACTTCAACGCCATCAGCTTTGCCTCGCCCTCACAAGAACGATGCCACCCATATTTTAACTCATCTCCCTCCACGTCGACCTTATTGCTCAGCCCTACATCGACTGTAAAATCGAACATATCCAAAGTACCATCGCTCCAAAAACTGGGTAACCGAGATTGAAGTAATCAATCAACAAAGCCAATGGGTCGAAAATCACACCATTTTGTCGAGTAATGGGTGGGATTTAATTCGTTGAAGGAAACTAGAGGGAGGCAGCCTCAAAATTTTGTTTTTCTGTAGAATGAAACTAGGTTCTAAGAAGGAGAAGTTAAAGTTTATTTATAGTAGGATTTTTTTTAGATATTTTCAAGTGTATATATTTATGTTAGATATTTTATATAATATTCAATTACATTATCGTTAACTGTTTTAACGTCGTACAAACACTCAATCTGTCTAATCATCCCGAAAATTGACACCCTGCTATATCACAACATTCCGGACTTGATAAATCTGGTTTCATCGATTTTTGAACCCGTTTGTAAAAACAGTTCTTTCTTGTGTTATAAATCGAACTAATATTTAATCGATTTCCAAGCACTTCTATCCTTCGATAATAATTTAATATTATCGTTCCTATTCAAATACGAATTTTCAGAATCTTCTAATTCAATATAATTCCATATTGAATTTCCATATTCGATTCAGTTACTTTGAATAACTCGTATTTTTTGAATTCAAGTTATTCAACTTCTATTTTGATTATTTCTGAATTAAATATATTACTCTATTATTTATATTAATTAAATAATCCATATAATTTAATTAAACACCCATTATATTCTCTAAATCACTATTTATATAATTAAATAAATTAATTATATATCGCTGGAAATACAGGTCGTTACATTCTTCCCCGCTTAAAATAATTTCATCCTTGAAATTGCTAAGGTAGAAAACATCTCTATTGACTGGGTTAAAAATTATTTGTTTACTTCTTAAATTTCAGTTTCACTTTACCAATTAATGTCAATTAAATATTAATTCATATCTATTAACCAAAATTTTCAAAAATCCTAAAAATTTTCTAACACCTGAAATTTTCAAAAAAATTCGCCAGCACTTCCTTTGTATTGTTCTATCGGTACAGCTACAACTCGCCTCTCTAGGCCTTCTCCATCCCAAAAGAAAATCAAGCAGCCAAGCAGCTTGCCAATTCGGCTAATAAATCTCATATCAGATAGAAATATAAACTTGTACCTTTATGTCAGGAACATCATTATATCTTTTCTATCTTCTGTTAATTCTGCATATACCCATGTCATCCCAATCAAATTCCAATCTGTTTTTATCCACAAGTCCAACCCTTCGCTTATACCTAAGTCAATTTCCATTCTGAACTCAAATTCCAATATTAAATTCCAAATTCTTACGATATCAATCCAAACTTTCTCGATACCATTATAATCCAATTTAATTCAGTTACCACTGAACTGCCTTTATTTCAATTTCAAATTTGCTTTCACAAATTTCTATTTAATTTGTTTTATTCCAAACAATCTTTCCTTTGGAATTTTAAACAGTTTACCATATAAAAAATCAAACTTCCCTTTTTAGGATTTAAAACAACTTGCTTTTCTCAAATCAATTCAAAAACAATATCTTTGGTAGTAATCCATCACTTGCAAACTCAAAAATCACACTGATGATGCTGCGCAGTCAACATCAGAATTATTTTCCAACGACCAAAGTGAGTTCAACACTACATCACTTTCAAAACCATTCTAAACACTTCTAGTTTGAAATTCATTTTCAAAATACTATTCCCAATGCTTGTAAAACAAATTTAAAATCTCCTAGGATTTTAAAATTCTCATATATTTAATTCAAAACCATTTACAAATACTTTTCCAACTTTCCCAGGGTTGAAATTACAATTCTGATTTAAATTCAGATTTAATTCACTTCATAACAATTATACGAATTTTGATTGGTTATTTACATAACCATTTCAATTTATAATCTTATCGATTATAATAACAACCAATGTATCCAATGTAACAACCCGTATTTTCAATAAACCGTTATAACATAAATCAAGGCAGAATTTAATTCAAAAATCTGAATCAGGGGAAACGGGCTATGCCATTGCGTTCGTCTCGGAAAAATACGCGAAGTAGAGTCCGAGTTTTCGAAAATCGGAGTCCGTATGACCCGGTTAAGGCCTATTGAAGTTTTCAGAAATTCCTATACTAAAAACAGATTTAAATTTCAAATTAAACAAAACGGATTAGGGCTAATCAGGGTTAGGCGGGAAAATTCCCGCCAGGGGCCCCATGTCGACAGGCATGTCGACAGGGCCCCCAGGGTGTCGACAGCCCTGTCGACAGCCCTGTCGACAGGGGGTGCCCAGGCAGTTCAGCCTGGTGCACCATTTCTGAATTGGGTTGGGTCATGTGGCTTGGTTCTGGAGAATTCTGAGATCTGACGGGCCTAAACTAATCTAGGGTTAATCCTAGGGCTAAAAACACTCTAATCTTCTATAAATATACCCCTAATCCTACCCTAAAGCCTCATTAATCAACCTAGCAACTAAACTATGTCAATTTGAAACCTCAAATGGCCTCCACCTAAAATCCCTAGCCTCCACCTTCCTCAAAGTTTAATCCTATGAAGATATGATGATCATACAACCTTTTCTATGTTGTATGAGTGCTTAATAACTTGCATACTTCATTAAGTAGCAAGTTTGATTTGCTAAGTTTGTGTTTTTGGGATTTTGCAAAAGGGTTTTCTTATTTGAGGCTTTGTTTTGGGTTTTAAAAGGGCTTCTTCATCTTATTTGGTGGATTTGTGACTTGTTTATATTTGTAAGCCCTCTTACCTTCACTTTACAAACTCTAAAGTTAATGTTTGGTGAAAGTTGAGATTTATGTGAGTTTAGTTGATTATGCATGCTTATGCGGACTCACTATGTCATGTTTTATATGATTCATAAGTTATGCATGCTTATGCGAACTCACTATACCATGTTTTACATGTTTCATAAGTTATGCATGCATATGCGAGATTACTATACCATGTTTTACATGATTCACAAGTTATGCATGCTTATGTGAGTTTATTATGTCATGTTCTACATGTTTAATGTATTATGCATGCTTATGCAAGTTTTATGGGTTATGCAAGTTTACCTTACCGTGTTATGCAAGTTTTATGGGTTATGCAAGTTCACCTTACTATGTTATGCAAGTTTAGTGGGTTATGCATAACTATGCAAGTTCACCTTACCATGTTATGCATATTTAATAAGCTATGCATGTTTATGCGAGTTCACTATGACATGATTTGCAAGTTTAACATGTATGCATGTTTATTATGATATGTGAAGTTCATCATGTATATTTTTCCAAGTTACCTTTTTACCCTTATGCGTTATGACGAATATATAAGCGAGATAATGACGTTGGGAGGGTTTGGGTAAACTTAAAAATACATGAAACTAAAAGATTGGGAATTTACCTATTAAGTTAGGTCTACCCCTTGGGAATTTACCTATTAAGTTAGGTCTACCCAAGTATATGTTAACTTGTAAATGTGTTGTGGACATGACATTAGATAACATGATATGGCCAACTCGAGGTTAGACCTAGTTGTGGTGTAAATCTTCCCAGGTAACCACAACGTGGGGTCTAATGTGGGTAGTTGGTCATGTTGCACCGTAAGACCCGAGGTTAGACCTAGACGTGGTGTAAATCTTCCCAGGTAACCACGGATGTCTAATGTGAGAGGTTGGGTGCGTTAAGTAATTAATGCCTCATGATTAGGGTTAAGTCATGGCCCACTAATACTTAACCAATAATGGGGATGCGAGGATTAGATGGGGTTAAGTGATTACACTTAACTAATTTAATCCAGGATTAGTGAGGGGTTAAAACCACACTTAACCCTCTTAGAAACCCTAGCAACGTGGTCTGTTCCAGCAGTAATCCCAGTTTGGTATCATTCACAACCCTAGAGGCTAGGCTCGGGCGGGGCACGATTACTGGACTGATGTAAGCGACCAAAGCGACGGCTGAGTGGTACAGCGGTGCGGGTCCGGCGGGCTACGGACGTGCACGTAGTCCGATGTTGGACAAACTCGAGGCACGGGTACCAGTAGGCTTAGACTGTGCATTATTGCTTAGGTGTCTGGGGTTGACACCTTAGGGCTTGATACACCCGAAGGTGAACCCAGCACAGTCTGACTACATCCATGTGGGCCGTATGGACACCAACACTCGACGTGTTAGGTTTATAGGGAGCCGATCGACTAGACCGTTGGGCTGGGCCTTATACTAAGGTCACTTCATGTTATTGGGCCAAAGTTTGGGCTAAGGGATCAAGATCTGTTTTGTGGGTTTGCTAGTACACTGTGGTGCAAAATTTAATCTCGTCTATGTGATGTCACCTTTATCTGTTTCCAGTATGTTCATCTCAGTTTCCATCATGTTGTTAACTTTATTAGTTTATAGATTGATCGTAGTAGGGCTTACCAGTCTTTTTGACTGACCTGTTTTCTTTCGCTTCTTTTCTTCCGTTCCCCCCCATAGGTTCTCAGGGAGGGGCTACATCTGCTTAGTGGATCTTTGGCTTGCTTATTGGATATCTCATGTATGGATCTGAGCTAGCTGTGGCTTATCTTTTATTTCTGGGGATTACTACTGATGTTTTACCATGTATTTTGTTATCACGTATCTAGACTTATGTTGTATTTTGGATCATGGCATTTTGATACTATGTACTTGACTATGTTGGTTTTTCTGAGATGATGATGATGGGTTTTTTTTTCTGCTACCGCTGCTTTACTTATATTTACTTATATTTATTCTGTCTTGCGATATCTCTGTGCATGTTTACCTTCACAATAACGCCCCTCCAAAGCTAGTACATTCTAAGGAGTGATCCTAGTGGAGGCGGGGTGTTACATTTGGTATCAGAGCACGAGGTTAACAAGATTGAACAAAACTTTTGAAAAAAAAACCTTTTGAAAAACTATTTTCAAAAACCTACTAAGTATTTTCCAAAATAAAGTCTAGATTATTTTAAGGCTAATCCCCAAAAGCCATCAGCGTTATCCTTCGTTCCCTTGACCTGATCTTATCTTATCTTTTGTTTCAGTATGGCTGAGAATCTTCACATCCCAGATGGAGTGAACGTACCACTCTGGTATAGGAGACTTCTAGAAGCTAGGGCGGCAGCTGGTCCCGCCAACCCTACTCCCACTCCTCCTCCTGTAGTTGAGAATCCTATCCCTAATATCCCTCCTCCGGTGGTTCCTGCTCCCCCTCCTCCAGCAGTTAATATTCCCCCTCCCGTTGCTAATGTTCCTCCCCCTTCCGTTGCTGAGGCTCCTCTTCCTCCTCCTCCCCCTCAGCATCCTCAGATTGAGTTTACAAAGGTTTGTAAAGACTTCAAGGCAATGGGAGGCAAGAATTTCCTAAGCACGGAATCTTTCGTTGAAGCTAGGAATTGGCTGAAGGACACGGAGGACTTGTTTGCTATCTTTGGGATTGATGACGAGAGGAAAATCCTATTGACAGTATGGCTTTTGAAGGATGAGGCGGCCTATTGGTGGGAGGTCACCAATGGGACGAGGCCCGTTGAGACTTGGGCCGATTTGAGGGCTAGATTTGTGACCAAGTTTCTATCTTCAGCTGAGGCGAATTTACAAATGGAGAAGTTCATTGCATTAAAGCAAGGGGATATGTCTGTCAAGGAGTATGTGAACAAGTTTAATCAGCTGGCCCGCTTTGGTTTGGATATAGTAAACACCCCGGAGAAGAAGGCTCTTCGATTTGCCAGAGGATTGAATGAGCCGCTACAGGGCTTGGCAATGTCACATATTCCGCATGGAGCCACTTTCGAGAGTTTGGTCAATATGGCTCTGCTTCAGGGGGAGGGAAAGAAGGAAGTCAAGTCGGGCGATACTCAAGCAAAGAAGGCTGATTCTCAAGGCAAAGGCAACCAAGGTCAAAGCAGTCAAGGAAATCAGAATAAGAACAAGAAGGGCAACAACAAAGGCAAGGGGAAGTGCAATTACTATGGCATAGCTGGGCATTTTGCTAAGGATTGCAGGAAGAAGAAAATGAAGCTTAGTGGTGGATGCTTTTCTTGTGGAGAGACAGGGCACTTCAGCAAAGAATGCCCAAAGAAGAAAGGACAGGCTGGATCTTCAGGAGGGCAAGTTCATGCTCTCAATGCCGCTTCAGTTCCCGAGAGAGGTAGTGTTTCTGTTGAGAACCTTGTTTATATCTCTGATCTTCCAGTACGTACCTTGTTTGATTCCGGTGCATCACATAGCTTTATTTCATCTGATCTTGTTGATAGCTTGCACCTCAGTACTAGCTTAGTGGATGATCCCGTTTGTGTTTCGAATCCCATTGGGGGTTCTGCTCATCTATCTATGATATGTGAGGATCTAAGGATCTCTATACTCAGCGTTGAGTTCTTGTGTAGTGCGTATGTTCTAGGTTTCAGGGGATACGGATTGATCTTGGGCATGGATTGGCTGTCTAGATATGGAGCCATTCTGGATTGTGAGCATAGGGTTGTAAGGCTTGTGACTCGCCTGGGCAACACCTTAGAGATTTCATGCAATCCGAAGAATCCCGTCATGTTATGCTACCTAGAATCTCTCGACTCATCAGAGGAGGCCCTTCAGTCTGTAAGGGTGGTCCGAGATTATCCAGATGTGTTTGAAGAAGTTAAGGGGTTGCCCCCTAAACGAGAGATTGACTTTCGCATCTATCTGGTAGACAGTGCTAAGCCTGTTTCTTTGCCCGTTCGGCATATGGCTCCGCGTGAGAGACGGGAGCTGAGCAAGCAAGTGAAAGAATTGCTTGAGAAGGGCTTCATCAGAAGGAGTATATCCGAATGGGGAGCGCCTGTGGTGTTTGCAACTAAGGCAGATGGCTCTCTTCGACTCTGTGTGGATTATAGAGAATTGAATAAGCTGACTAAGAAGAACAGACACCCGTTACCGAGGATCGACGATCTCTTTGATCAACTTGTTGGTGCTTCTGTTTTCTCTCAGCTTGATCTTGCTACGGGTTTTCATCAGCTCAGGGTGGCTGAAGACAGTATAGACAAGACTGCATTCAGAACTCCATACGGATTCTTTGAATGGCTTGTTATGCCGTTCGGTTTGACGAATGCACCCGCGTATTTTGTGGATTTGATGAGTAGGGTGTTTCGGGAGTTCTTGAATAAGTTTGTCGTGGTCTTTGTTGATGATATTCTGGTTTTCTCCAAGGACGAAGAAGAGCATGTGAGGCACCTAGTAGAGGTGATGGATACACTCAGAGCACACCAGTTAAAAGCCAAGTTCTCCAAGTGCCACTTTTGGAGAAGGGAAGTCAGATTTCTGGGGCATATTGTATCCAAGCAAGGCTTGGCGGTGGATCCCGCTAAGGTGGTTGCAGTTCAGGATTGGAAGACTCCAAGGAGTGCAACCGAGGTGAGGAGCTTTCTGGGTCTTGCGGGTTTCTATCGGAAGTTCATCAAGGACTTCGCGAAGATATCTGCTCCTCTTACTAAGTTGACGAAGAAGAACTTAGTCTTTGCTTGGGATATGGATTGTGAGCTTGCTTTTCAGAGGCTCAAGAGAGCCCTTACCTCCGCACCAGTTCTAGCCTTACCCGATGGTGGTAAGATATTTACCGTGTACACTGATGCTTGTGGCACGGGATTGGGTGCCGTTCTGATGCAAGAGGGCAGAGTTATATGTTTTGGTGGGAGGCAACTTAAGGTGCATGAGAGGAATTATCCCACTCATGATCTGGAGCTGGCAGCGATTGTATATGCCCTCAAGGCATGGCGTCATTATCTTCTGGGAGAGAGATTTGAGCTGTATACTGATCATAAGTCTTTGAAGTATCTCTTTTCGCAGAAAGATCTGAACCTAAGACAGCAGAGATGGATGGAATTTTTGGCTTCCTATGATTTTGAGATATCCTATACCCCTGGCAAGGGGAATGTTGTAGCGGATGCGTTGAGTAGGAAAAGGTTGACACTAAGTCCTCTATTTGTTGAGATGAAGAATTTAGAGTTCTTGGCGACCTTTGATTTCTCTCTGGCAATGGAGTCGGTGACCGGTTCCTTGGCATCTTTAGAGCTCAGGCCTACCCTCCTAGATCAAGTTGGGGCTTCGCAAAAGGAAGACCCTCAGATAATTGAGATCATGGATAAGCTGGTTCGAGGGGAGACATCTAGTCACCTTGCTCGATATTCTATAGACGATAAGGGTTGGCTGAGGAGAGATGGAAGGCTTTGTGTCCCGATGGTAGAAGACTTGGTGAGGAAAGTTCTTGAGGAAGCACATCGCTCCAAGATGACCATACATCCAGGGGGTGATAAGATGTATAAGGACATGAAGCGCGTTTTCTTCTGGCCTGGAATGAAAAAGGATGTGGCGGAGTTTGTCTCGAGATGTGTTATTTGTCAAAGAGTAAAAGCTGAGTCAAAGAAGCCCGGTGGTCTATTACATCCGCTAGAGGTCCCGCTATGGAAGTGGGAAAGCATTTCTATGGACTTTATTGATGGGCTTCCAAGGTCCAGGAAGGGGAATACGAGCATATGGGTCATTGTGGATAGGCTCACGAAGAGTGCTCATTTTATCCCAGTAAAGAGCAAAAGGACAGCATCTGGACTAGCATCAGTATATCTTCGTGAGATAGTGCGACTACATGGAGTCCCTTCCAGCATAGTCAGTGACCGAGACCCCATCTTTACTAGTCAGTTCTGGAACAGCTTGCAGGAGGCTATGGGCACGAAATTGAACCTGAGTACGGCCTATCACCCACAAACAGACGGCCAGACGGAAAGGGTGAATAGGGTGCTTGAGGACCTGTTGAGGCTTTGCATTCTGGATTTTGGTGGTGCTTGGGAAGACCATCTTCCTCTTGTCGAGTTTGCATACAACAACAGTTATCAGGCGAGCATAGGGATGGCACCCTTTGAGGCTTTATATGGGAGGCTGTGCAAGTCACCTACATGTTGGTGGGAATCCACGGATAAGCTTATACTTGGACCCGACATGATTAGGGATACATCCGAGAAGGTTGAGTTGATTAGAAGACGGATGAAAGCGGCCCAAGACCGGCAGAAATCCTATGCTGACAGGCGAAGGTCCGAATTGGAGTTTGAGGTTGGGGACAAGGTTTTCGTGAAGGTTTCTCCTTTGCGGAATGTGGTCCGATTTGGAGCTGTTGGGAAGCTAGCACCGAGATTTGTTGGACCCTTCCCCATCATTGAGAGAATTGGGAAGATGGCTTATAGAATGCAATTGCCCGAGAAGTTGTCCGGAGTGCATAATGTCTTTCATGTCTCGCATCTCCGAAAGTGCCTGCATGAGTCCGCTGAGGTGGTTGAGCCTAGCATGCTTGAAGACGTGGAGGTAGAGAAAGAAGCAACTTTAAGGAAAGCTCCGATTCGTATCTTGGGGACAGAGACCAAGAAGCTAAGGAATCGTGAGGTCAGATTGGTGAAAGTTCAATGGGGTGAAGCCGAAGAGGACGCAACTTGGGAAACCGAGGAGAAGATGCGTGGGCTTTATCCATTTCTTTTTGAGGTACACTCTCAATATCTTTCCTTTATTTAGCGTAACTTTCTCTTTGCTATCCATGTTTATCTAGTTGTCAAGCTTGTCATGAGAACCTTAGGTAGAAACCCTTTTGGATGAAACATGTGCTTGAAACATGTTATGTTTGATGGTTGCAAGTGGTTGCAAGTGTTTGCAAGTGGTTACTCGTGGATGCATGATACACATTAGGCACTAGATCGGCTCACACACTCCTCATATTGCATGTGCATGGGTGTTTATGCTTATTCTTGGACGAACTTTGTATGCAATCACATGGATGTTGCATATGGGTGTATGGTTGAGCACGCATATAGATATTATACATTATGATAGGGATTCGCATACATATGGATACATTTCACTAACATATTTTGCATTGATCTTCGCATTAGATAAGTACATATACACACACTTTTGCATATGTTCATACAGCATCTAGAATCCTTTAAGGACAATGGTTGCTCGTGGATGATGTTTTGAGTAGATGGGTGCTGGATGGTAGGATATATTCTTCCTAACTTGAAGATTTCGGGGACGAAATCCTTTAAGGAGGGGAGAATGTAACAACCCGTATTTTCAATAAACCGTTATAACATAAATCAAGGCAGAATTTAATTCAAAAATCTGAATCAGGGGAAACGGGCTATGCCATTGCGTTCGTCTCGGAAAAATACGCGAAGTAGAGTCCGAGTTTTCGAAAATCGGAGTCCGTATGACCCGGTTAAGGCCTATTGAAGTTTTCAGAAATTCCTATACTAAAAACAGATTTAAATTTCAAATTAAACAAAACGGATTAGGGCTAATCAGGGTTAGGCGGGAAAATTCCCGCCAGGGGCCCCATGTCGACAGGCATGTCGACAGGGCCCCCAGGGTGTCGACAGCCCTGTCGACAGGGGGTGCCCAGGCAGTTCAGCCTGGTGCACCATTTCTGAATTGGGTTGGGTCATGTGGCTTGGTTCTGGAGAATTCTGAGATCTGACGGGCCTAAACTAATCTAGGGTTAATCCTAGGGCTAAAAACACTCTAATCTTCTATAAATATACCCCTAATCCTACCCTAAAGCCTCATTAATCAACCTAGCAACTAAACTATGTCAATTTGAAACCTCAAATGGCCTCCACCTAAAATCCCTAGCCTCCACCTTCCTCAAAGTTTAATCCTATGAAGATATGATGATCATACAACCTTTTCTATGTTGTATGAGTGCTTAATAACTTGCATACTTCATTAAGTAGCAAGTTTGATTTGCTAAGTTTGTGTTTTTGGGATTTTGCAAAAGGGTTTTCTTATTTGAGGCTTTGTTTTGGGTTTTAAAAGGGCTTCTTCATCTTATTTGGTGGATTTGTGACTTGTTTATATTTGTAAGCCCTCTTACCTTCACTTTACAAACTCTAAAGTTAATGTTTGGTGAAAGTTGAGATTTATGTGAGTTTAGTTGATTATGCATGCTTATGCGGACTCACTATGTCATGTTTTATATGATTCATAAGTTATGCATGCTTATGCGAACTCACTATACCATGTTTTACATGTTTCATAAGTTATGCATGCATATGCGAGATTACTATACCATGTTTTACATGATTCACAAGTTATGCATGCTTATGTGAGTTTATTATGTCATGTTCTACATGTTTAATGTATTATGCATGCTTATGCAAGTTTTATGGGTTATGCAAGTTTACCTTACCGTGTTATGCAAGTTTTATGGGTTATGCAAGTTCACCTTACAATGTTATGCAAGTTTAGTGGGTTATGCATAACTATGCAAGTTCACCTTACCATGTTATGCATATTTAATAAGCTATGCATGTTTATGCGAGTTCACTATGACATGATTTGCA
The DNA here is from genome assembly GCA_030737875.1 of Allium sativum. Taxonomy (NCBI): domain Eukaryota; kingdom Viridiplantae; phylum Streptophyta; class Magnoliopsida; order Asparagales; family Amaryllidaceae; genus Allium; species Allium sativum. Next base: position 249,179,858 of record CM060922.1, on the reverse strand, counting down.
AGTTTAACATGTATGCATGTTTATTATGATATGTGAAGTTCATCATGTATATTTTGCCAAGTTACCTTTTTACCCTTATGCGTTATGACGAATATATAAGCGAGATAATGACGTTGGGAGGGTTTGGGTAAACTTAAAAATACATGAAACTAAAAGATTGGGAATTTACCTATTAAGTTAGGTCTACCCCTTGGGAATTTACCTATTAAGTTAGGTCTACCCAAGCATATGTTAACTTGTAAATGTGTTGTGGACATGACATTAGATAACATGATATGGCCAACTCGAGGTTAGACCTAGTTGTGGTGTAAATCTTCCCAGGTAACCATAACGTGGGGTCTAATGTGGGTAGTTGGTCATGTTGCACCGTAAGACCCGAGGTTAGACCTAGACGTGGTGTAAATCTTCCCAGGTAACCACGGATGTCTAATGTGAGAGGTTGGGTGCGTTAAGTAATTAATGCCTCATGATTAGGGTTAAGTCATGGCCCACTAATACTTAACCAATAATGGGGATGCGAGGATTAGATGGGGTTAAGTGATTACACTTAACTAATTTAATCCAGGATTAGTGAGGGGTTAAAACCACACTTAACCCTCTTAGAAACCCTAGCAACGTGGTCTGTTCCAGCAGTAATCCCAGTTTGGTATCATTCACAACCCTAGAGGCTAGGCTAGGGCGGGGCACGATTACTGGACTGATGTAAGCGACCAAAGCGACGGCTGAGTGGTACAGCGGTGCGGGTCCGGCGGGCTACGGACGTGCACGTAGTCCGATGTTGGACAAACTCGAGGCACGGGTACCAGTAGGCTTAGACTGTGCATTATTGCTTAGGTGTCTGGGGTTGACACCTTAGGGCTTGATACACCCGAAGGTGGACCCAGCACAGTCTGACTACATCCATGTGGGCCGTATGGACACCAACACTCGACGTGTTAGGTTTATAGGGAGCCGATCGACTAGACCGTTGGGCTGGGCCTTATACTAAGGTCACTTCATGTTATTGTGCCAAAGTTTGGGCTAAGGGATCAAGATCTGTTTTGTGGGTTTGCTAGTACACTGTGGTGCAAAATTTAATCTCGTCTATGTGATGTCACCTTTATCTGTTTCCAGTATGTTCATCTCAATTTCCATCATGTTGTTAACTTTATTAGTTTATAGATTGATCGTAGTAGGGCTTACCAGTCTTTTTGACTGACCTGTTTTCTTTCGCTTCTTTTCTTCCGTTCCCCCCCCCCCCCCACAGGTTCTCAGGGAGGGGCTACATCTGCTTAGTGGATCTTTGGCTTACTTATTGGATAGCTCATGTATGGATCTGAGCTAGCTGTGGCTTATCTTTTATTTCTGGGGATTAGTACTGATGTTTTACCATGTATTTTGTTATCACGTATTTGACTTATGTTGTATTTTGGATCATGACATTTTGATACTATGTACTTGACTATGTTGGTTTTTCTGAGATGATGATGATGGGTTTTTTTTTCTGCTACCGCTGCTTTACTTATATTTACTTATATTTATTCTGTCTTGCGATATCTCTGTGCATGTTTACCTTCACAATAACGCCCCTCCAAAGCTAGTACATTCTAAGGAGTGATCCTAGTGGAGGCGGGGTGTTACATCCAATATATTATAATTCCAATATATATATGTAACACCCCACGTCCATTAATGTCACTCACAAAGGGAATGCATTAACTTCTATGGAGCGTTTTAAGTGCATATAGAACAGAAACTTAAGAACAAGACATATATAAACAGTACTTAAAACTTTAAATTTTATTCATTGCAGCGGTAAATACATAGGTTTGATTACATCATCAAAAACCAAAGTCAAAGTACATAATATCCATCTTGACTAAATCAGAATACATAAATTGAAAGACATAACCCCAATACTAGCCATAAATTAGATAGGCTGAACTTTTACTTCAGCGATCCAAGCAACTTCTAAAAGCAAGAGATACAACTATCCAAAATCAAGCTCCACTAGTGCTAGTTCCACCCTGAGCACATGGGGGGGGGGGGGGGGAAGAAAAGAGGTGGAAACAAAGGGGGTCAGACATAAAGTCTGGCAAGTGCGATAACTTTAACAATATAATTATCAAAATAACTAGGCTAAGGCACAAGTTGGAAAATAAGAAAATGACAGTGAACAATTGGGATGACAGAGTAAACAAAAGGAAATAAGATGAACAAAGATAACGTTAAAGGCGCACCTAAACCACTATAAGACAATTCTACACTGCACCACACCAAACACCCTAAAAGCTGATCCCGCCTACTAAACTTTAATAACGATATTGGTAGTTTCATGTACCCCTAGTTGCCTTCATAGGTGCCGCCTGCCCCTATCTCCACTAGGTATATCCACTACCCCATTGCGATCGACTCCCTAACTCGTAGATACCCGTGTTGGCCCCACAGTGGGGTGTATCACTCCCCAAAGTGGCAACCCGATACCACCAACAATGCACGGCTTATACCTACATGATGCAACAACGTCTTACCTACCAGCCTGGGCCCACACACGCATATGAACCCATTGGACTTGCGTTGCCACCGCTAACCCGTTTTGGCCTCTTACAGTCAAGCCCAGTATGCGTGTCCCGTCCTCAACTTGGATCGAGCCCACAAAGATATGTATGTTGGCTGAAACGGGCCCCCATTACTTGACACAAGCTATCCACCTAAGCTTGGTCCCCTCTAGTACATCACACTTAACCCTCTTCATATTCATGTTCACTTACATGTTTCAATTTTGGTTAAGTGTTTCTAATCATATTTCAAATGCCACCTAAGGCACCCATTAAATTCCACATGCCACCCAAGGCACCCACTTAACCCCCTCATGTCCCACTACATGTTTATCTGGTTAAGTGTTTCTTAATTTATTAAGACCGTAACCTTATAATGACCTCCCACATTAGACTGGCATTTGTGGCAGTTGGATTTGCCAGGCGGGTCCGGGCAGTCTTACACCACAAACGAGCCTAACCTCGGTCTTTACAACTGTTACAAATTTAATTTATGCCTAAGATCTCCCACATTAGACTGGCACTTGTGGCAGCTGGATTTGCCGGGCGGGTCCGGGCAGTCTTACACCACAAAAGAGTCTAACCTCGTGTCTTAGACGATTAATTACACCTAATTAATCATCCCCCAATTTGAATTAATTTCCCCTATTCAATTTATCAATCAATTCCAAATTTAACTATGGCCATAATTGACTCAATTATGTCCATCTATTTATGGTACGCAAAATCATACCAATTTCATCACAAATTTATTTTATGCCATTTAAGGCATTTATGCCAATTCTCAATATTAAATCTTTTAATATTATCCCATGGCCCCACGTTGTACGTTCGTTCGTTTAACGTAAAATATACGTTAGACTCGAATAGTCTAACATATGGAATAAAGAGAAAACATCACAACATACGTATAAATAAAACTAGATCTAAACATAGGGGTGAACTTGCATAGGCATGATTCATACTCCAAACATATATATATATATATATATATATATATATATATATATATATATACTTGCATATGTGATTTATGCAACATAAACGATGGTGTAAACTAACATCTGAACATGTAAACTAGCATGTAGAATTTTGTATACTAGCATATAATTCACACATGTCATAGCCTAACTTTAGATCCAATTTATATAAAATAGATGTCATGAAACATGTGCGGTTGTACATAATTTCATTAACTGCATATGATCCAAATCTAAACTAACTTCTAGACTTGCATACATACAAACATATGATTCAACATATGAATTATTTCCAACAACATAACCAAACTAGCATATGAAACATCATTATGAATTGATTATACATAAGCCAATCATAGAATTACAACATAGATGATACCAACTTTACAACATTGATGATATAATCATAGAATTTACAACATAGATAATAACATGCGTCAATAATTCACAACATAACCATATAATCCACATCATAGCTTAATCCAATTAAATTGTTAATTATTTTATTAAAGAAATCGAACTCTCAACTCAAAGAAGGTCTTGAGTTCTGAAATCTAAGTTTTGAAGTTGAATTAGCTTTCTTTTGTAGTAGACTCGTTGTTAGAGTTGAATGCAATTGAATTTGATTAGCTTTCTTCCTCTCTAATTGGTGGCGGCTATTCTAGGTTGCTAGGTGACGGCATGGAGGCCATGAACCTAATTTTAATTTGATTTTAGGGTTTGAGTCTACATGTCTTTTTAGAGTTTAGGATTAATTTAAGCTGTCCGATCAACCTAGAATTAACCCCAGCCATTCAAAGCAGATCAGAAACCCTAATGAGTCAGCATACAGTCATAAACAGGTCATCAATCAAATCTGCCCGAGGGAGCAGTTCGACCCCCAGGTCGACCTGGCCCTGGTAGGAAATTTCCCGCCTAGCCCAATCTGACTCTGAAATTTGAATTTTCGAAATCTATTTTGAATTTTCTGAAACTTCCGATGGCCATAACTTCTTCATACGAAGTCCAATTCACGCAAACTTGGACTCTATCTCAACCAGAATTCCGAGACGAACACAATGGCGCAACCCTTTCCCTTAATTCTCACATCTGAGATTAGTTATTCTTTAATTTGTTACTTTAGTGTTAATAGAAATACAGGGTGTTATATTCTCCCCTCCTTAAAGGATTTCGCCCCCGAAATCTCTAAGTTAAAGAGAATGCATATCCTAACATCCAAACAACCATCTACTCAACCATCAAACACAGGCATCCATTGTCCTTATAAAATTCCTAATGTTGTATGAATATATGCAAGAAGTGTGTGTATATGTTCCTTATCTACTGCAAAATCAGGCGGTCTACTGATTCAGTTGACCTCCTTAATGCAAACCATGATAGTGCCATGCGTCCATTATGTATGCGAAAGAACCCTATCGATACATATTATTTCTACATGTGTGCACAACCATTCACCAAAATGCAGCATCCATATGATAACACAACCATTATACATCCATTAATTTAGATATGTACACACATTTATATGCAATATGAAGTGACTGAGCCAATCTAGTGCCTAAAGTGTGTGTATACGTATCCATGAGCAACCACTAGCAAACACTTATATCCACATGCATCCATCATACATAACATGTCTCAAACACATGTTTCGACCATAGGACTTCCCTATCTAAAGGTCAAAGATACTAGCGAGAGGACATACTAAAGATAAAGCAAGTACAAGCTAAGCGACAAAGGAGAAATTAAAAGATATACCCTCGAAAAAAAGGGTACAATGAACGCATCTTCTCTTCCGTCTCCCAAGTAGCGTTGCTATCATCATCTCCCCATTACATTTTGACTAGCTTGACCTCTCGAATCCTCAACTTCTTAATATCCGACCCAAGAATGCACGTAGGAGCTTGTCGAATCGTCGTATCACGCTCTATCTCCACCTCTTTAAGCAAGCTCGGCTCTACCACTTCCGCGGTCTCATGCAAGCACTTCCTCAAATGTGATACATGGAATACATCGTGTACACCACTAAGTCTCTCGGGCAACTCCACTCTATACGCCATCTGTCCAATCCTCTCCTTAATAGGAAACAGCCCTACGAAACTTGGTGCTAACTTCCGAACGGACCCAAAGCGAACAACATTCCGTAATGGAGACACATTGACAAAACCCATGTCCCCAATATCAAACTCAAGATCCGTCCTCCTCTTGTCCGCATAAGATTTCTGCCTGTCTTGCGCCGTCTTCATCCTCCTTCGAATCAAATAGATCTTTTCTGAAGTCTCTCTAATCATATCTGGCCCAAGCAAGATCTTATCTGTAGATTCCCACCAACATGCAGGCGAACGACACGGCCGTCCATATAGAGCCTCGAACGGTGCCATGCCAATGCTAGACTGAAAGCTATTATTATACGCAAACTCCACCAACGGAAGATGGTCCTCCCATGTACCTCCGAAGTCTAAGACACACAACCTCAATAGGTCATCTAGAATACGATTCACCCTCTCGGTCTGGCCGTCCGTCTGAGGATGATATGCGGTGCTCAAACATAACTGAGTCCCTACCGCCTCTTGCAAGCTCTTCCAAAACTCGCTAGTAAAGATAGGATCGCGGTCGCTTACTATGCTAGAAGGAACACCGTGCAAACGAACATCTCTCGATTGTATACGGAGGCTAACCATGGAGCAGTCCTCTTACTCTTTACGGGAATGAAATGGGCGCTCTTAGTAAGTCTGTCTACCACAACCCAAATCCCCGTATTACCCTTCCTCGATCTCGGTAATCCATCAATAAAGTCCATCGAGACACTTTCCCACTTCCAATGTGGGACCTCCAATGGGTGAAGCAATCCACGGGGCTTCTTTTGCTCTGCTTTCACTTGTTGGCACAACAAGCATCTAGCGACAAACTCGGCCACATCCCTTTTCATGCCGGACCAAAAGTAAACTCGTCTCATGCCCATGTACATCTTGTCCCCGCTGGGATGGATGGTCAACTTCGAACGATGTGCATAGTCAAGAATGGTCTTCCTCAAATTCTCATCTCGTGGTACACAAAGTCTACCGTCCCTACGTAACCAACTCTTATCATCTATGGTATACCTACTGAGATGGCTCAATGACTCCCCCCTTTTGAGCTTCTCTACTAACTTAACCAACTGTGGGTCATCTCGTTGTGCCTCACCAATCCGTCCCAAAAGCGTAGGTCTGACCTCTAAGGACGCTAGCAAACCGGGTACAAAGTCAATGGAAGGTCTAAAGTCAAACGTAGAGATGAACTCTAAGCTTCGCCGCTCAACAAACAACGGACTTAAGGATAACCTTTTCCTACTTAAGGCATCTGCCACTACGTTACCCTTGCCAGGGGTATATGCTATCTCGAAATCGTAGGACGTTAAGAATTCCATCCACCTTCGCTACCTTAAGTTCAAGTCCTTCTGAGAGAACAAGTATTTTAGCGATTTGTGGTCAGTGAACAATTCGAATTTCTCGCCAAGAAGATAATGGCGCCAAGACTTAAGCGCGAAAACAATAGCGGCCAACTCTAGGTCATGTGTAGGGTAATATTTCTCATGCACTCTCAACTTCCTCCCTCCATAGGCTATTACCCTTCCCTCTTGCATTAAGACTGCGCCGAGTCCTATCCCACAAGCATCGGTATAAACAGTAAATGGCTTACTCCCTTCTGGCAACACTAAGACTGGGGCTGTGGTCAAAGCTCTCTTTAAACGTTGGAACGCATCATCACAATCTACGTCTCACATGAAAACTAAGTTCTTCTTCGTCAAGCATGTTAATGGGGCTGATATTTTTGTGAAGTCTTTAATAAACTTCCTATAGTAGCCAGCCAACCCTAAGAAACTCTTCACCTCGGTAGCATTTTTAGGGACCTTCCAATCTTGGATGGCCACTACCTTCGCGGGATCCACAGCTATCCCTTCTTTCAAAACCACGTGCCCTAAGAATCGCACTTCCTTTCTCCTAAAGTGACATTTAGAAAATTTATCTTTAAGGCTATGCGCTCGATGGGTCTCCAACACTTTCCTAAGATGTAGGGCATGCTCTTCCTCGCTTTTCGAAAAGATCAAGATGTCATCCACAAAGACTACCACGAATTTATTAAGGTACTCCCTAAACACCCTACTCATCAAGTCAATAAAGTATGCGGGGGTGTTTGTCAAATCGAAGGGCATCACAAGCCACTCGAAGAAGCCGTCTGGAGTCCTAAAGGCAGTCTTGTCTATGCTATCCTCAGCCACTCTCAACTGATGGAAACCCGTGGCTAAGTCCAACTGCGAAAACACTGAGGTGCCAACTAATTGATCGAAGAGATCGTCAATCCTCGGCAGTGGGTGCCTATTCTTCTTAGTAAGCTTATTGAGTTCTCTATAGTCGACACAAAGTCTAAGGGACCCATCTGCCTTCGAGGCAAATACTACTAGAGCACCCCACTCTGATATACTACGTCTGATGAACCCCTTCTCAAGCAATTCTTTCACTTGCTTATTGAGTTCTCTTCTCTCTCTTGGAGCCATGTGGCGCACTGGAAATGCAACTGGCTTTGCATTATCTACTAGATATATTTGAAAGTCTATCTCACGTTTTGGGGGTAAACCCCTCACCTCATCAAAGACATCAACATATTCACGGACTATACGAACAGAATGTAAATCATCATCGGATGCGTCAAGGGATTCTAGGTAGCTAAGCATTACTGGACCTCTAGGGTCACAAGAAATATCAAGGGTCTTTCCACAACGAGTCAACAACCTAACTACCCTTCTTTCACAATCCAGGATGGCCCCGTATCTAGTTAGCTAATCCATACCTAGAATCAAGCCGTAGCCCATGAAGCCAAGAACAAAGGCGTTGCATTCAAACCCAACGCCCAAGATAAACACTCTCAAATCCCGAAAAATCATAGAAAGATGAGCCGAACCACCAATAGGAATTGAGACTACCAAGGGATCCGTAACTAGACTAGTATTTAGGTGCAGTGTTTCAACTAATGATGTAGAGATAAACGAATGTGATGCGCCAGAATCGAATAAAGTACAAACAGGATGATCAAACAGAAAAACTAAACTTTCAATGGAAATTGCTCTACCTCGTTCTTGCAGCGGTGGGACCACGAGAGCTTGAACTTGCCCCATTGCCATAAGAGCCTGCACCTGTCCTCTCGAGGTAGACCTTGCCCTCTGGCCTTTCATTGGGCAGTCCTTGATCAGATGTCCCGCTTCGCCACAGTGGAAACAACCAGTCTTCTTTTTCTTCCTACAATCTTTTCTTAGATGGTCGGGTGTCCCACAGTTAAAACATCTTTTCTTTCCTGTACCATTGTTTCCTTTACCACCTTTCTTGTTTTGTTGATGCTGTTGCGGTTTCTTTTGATCCCCTTTCTTCTCGGGTGCCTTATTAGCATTGGCGCCCTTCTCCTCTTCATGCATAAGCGCCATGTCAACTAGTATCTCAAAGGTAGCCCCCATGGGGATGTGGGTCATAGCTAACCCATGAAGCGGCTCGTTTAAACCCTTAACAAATATCAGGGCCTTCTTTTCTGGTGTATCCACCAAGTTCAAGCCAAATCTCGCCAACTGATTGAATTTGTTGACGTATTCTTTCATTGATAGATTCCCTTGCTTCAACGCCAAAAACCTTTCCATGTATAAATTCTCTTCAGCCCGTGAGAGAAACTTCGCCTCAAACCTCCGCCTGAAATCTGGCCATGTATCAACTGGACATTCTCCATTAGTGACCTCCCACCAAAACGAGGCCTCATCCTTCATTAGCCAGGCAGCTAACTGGACCTTTCTTCCATCTTCCACTTCAAAGATCCTAAACAATTCTTCCACCTCCTTTAACCAATTTCGAGCTTCAACAAATGTCTCCGTCCCGTGAAAAGGTTTTCCACCCATTGCCTGAAAGTCCTTGCATATCTTTGCAAAAGTATCGACACGATGAGGAGGAGGAGGGGGAGGAGGAGGAGCACTTGCTGGACCTGCTGTGGTGGCCCTAGTCTCCAAATACCTCCTAAACCATCCTGGTATCATTATTCCCTCGGGTATCTCGGGAATTCCAGACATGCTGAAATGAAAAAGGAAAGATTCAATACAAAAGAACCGAAGGAAAGATATATGGCTCTTGGGGTTATGCTTTCTACAATAAGCTTTTCTCTTAAAAATACTTTCCTTAAAACATACTTTTGAAGGTACTTCTTTATAAAAGTGTTTTTGAAAACAGTTTTTCAAAATTCATATCTGTTCTGGTAACCTTCAGCTCTGATACCACATGTAACACCCCACGTCCACTTATGTCACTCACAAAGGGAATGCATTAACTTCTATGGAGTGTTTTAAGTGTGTATAGAACAGAAACTTAACAACAAGACAGATATAAACAGTACTTAAAACTTTAAAATTTTATTCATTGCAGCGGTAAACACATAGGTTTGATTACATCATCAAAAACTAGAGTTAAAGTACATAATATCCATCTTGACTAAATCAGAGTACATAAATTGAAAGACATAACCCCAATACAAAATAGCCATAAATAAGATAGGATGAACTTTTACTTTAGCGATCCAAGCAACTTTTAAAAGCAAGAGATATAGCTGTCCAAAATCAAGCTCCACTGGTGCTAGTACCACCCTGAGCACCTAGGGACCGGGGGGGGGGGGGGGGGGAGAAAAGAGGTGGAAACAAATGGGGTCAGACATAAAGTCTGGCGAGTGCGATAACTTTAACAGTATAATTATCAAAATAACTAGGCTAAGGCATAAGTTGGAAAATAAGAAAATGACTGTGAACAATTGGGTATGACAGAGTAAACAAAAGGAAATAAGATGAACAAAGATAACGTTAAAGGCGCACCTAAACCACTATAAGATAATTATTACACTACACCACACCAAACACCCTAAAAGTTGATCCCATCTACTAGTCTTTAATAATGATATTGGTAGTTTCGTGTACCCCTAGTTGCCTTCATAGGGGTACACCGCTAGTTGCCTTCATAGGAAATAAGACTTGTGTTGCCACCGCTAACCCGTTTTGGCCTCTTACAGTCAAGCCCAGTATGCGTGTCCCGTCCTCAACATGGGTCGAGCCCACAAATATACGTATGGGTTACTGGTTGAAACGGGCCCCCATTACTTGACACAAGCTATCCACCTAAGCTTGGTCCCCTCTAGTACATCACACTTAACCCTCTTCATATTCATGTTCACTTACATGTTTCAATTTTGGTTAAGTGTTTCTAATCATATTTCAAATGCCACCTAAGGCACCCATTAAATTCCACATGCCACCCAAGGCACCCACTTAACCCTCTCATGTCCCAATAATTGTTTATTTGGTTAAGTGTTTCTTAATTTATTAAGACCGTATCCTTATAAAGACCTCCCGCATTAGACTGGCATTTGTGGCAGCTGGATTTATCGGGCGGGTCCGGGCAGTCTTACACCACAAACGAGCCAAACCTCGGTCTTTACAACTGTTACGCAATTAATTTATGCCTAAGACCTCCCACATTAGACTGGCATTTGTGGCAGCTGGATTTGCCGGGCGGGTCCGGGCAGTCTTACACCACAAAAGAGCCTAACCTCGTGTTTTAAACGATTAATTACACCTAATTAATCATCCCCAAATTTGAATTAATTTCCCCTATTCAATTTATCAATTAATTCCAAATTTAACTATGGCTGTAATTGACTCAATTATGTCCATCTATTTATGGTACGCAAAATCATACCAATTTCGTCACAAATTTATTTTATGCCATTTAATGCATTTATGCCAATTCTCAATATTAAATATTTTAATATTATCCCATGGCCCCACGTTGTACGTTCATTCGTTTAACGTAAAATATATGTTAGACTCGAATAGTCTAACTTATGGAATAAAGAGAAAACATCACAACATACGTACAAATAAAACTAGATCTAAACATAGGGGTGAACTTGCATAGGCATGATTCATACTCCAAACATATATATACTTGCATATGTGATTTATGCAACATAAACGATGGTGTAAGCTTACATCTAAACATGTAAACTAGCATGTAGAATTTTTTATACTAGCATATAATTCACGCATGTCATAGCCTAACTTTAGATCCAATTTATATAAAATAGATGTCATGAAACATGCTAGGTTGTACATAATTTCATTAACTGCATATGATCCAGATCTAAACTAACATCTAGACTTGCATACATACATACATACATATGATTCAACATATGAATTAGTTCCAACAACATCACCAAACTAGCTGTAACAACCCGGAAAATCTGAGCTAGCTTAAAAAAAAATTATTTTGGCAATTTTGATGAATTTTGCATATTTAAAATGATTATTTTAAATAATATTGACGAGAAATTTATCTTGAATAGAATTAGAACGTATATACTTATATATGTCGTCGTTAGAATATAAATTTTTATTTTAAATTACAAAAGAAATTGAAAATGGCGTGGTAGTTCGATAATTCGATTTCAAGCTTTAAATGAATGTACAGGATTCAAAATAAACCGGATTTTAGCGAAACAAAAAATATTAGAATCTAATTGAGAATATCTTTCCATCGAATCTGAAAAATTGAAATTTCATAGCGGGAATCATAAGTTATGGCCAAATGAAAATTCAGAATAGTCGCTATGGAATTCAGGCCCTTAAAAATAGCCATTTTGCAAACGGCCTCGGATTCCGACGAAACCACTTTTGTTTGATCCGTGATGTCAAATTATTGCTAGATTCCAATTTTCGTAATTTTTCGAATCAATATGTGAGCGTGGCAAAGGAAAACGCGTTTGACCGGTTTTAGTTGATTTTAATCGACTGAAAAATGGCCATTTTTCAAACGGTCTCAGAATTTGACAAAATTAGTTTTGTTAGTACTATATCGTCAATACGAAGCTAGAAATATATTTTTTGGAATTTTTCGAGCTAGTGCGTGGCACTGGTAAATTGAAATGTGCGTTTAAATTGAATATATACTAATTTATATTTTAAATTTAACGAAAACCGGTCGAAACGATGAAATTAACCTATGAAAAATATCCCATTGGGTTCGGAATGGGGGTAATACGCTAGGGACGACAGTCATTGGGTCTTGTTTGGGGTTAGTATACGAAGTCAACTTTTTTTTAAAATAAAATATTATTAAATAAATAAATATATATATTAGAATTCTGGTCAACCCCTATATTTCTTTAGCCCCCCTATCTCGTTTTAATCGATGCTCAGAAATAAAAAAAGAAGAAGGAGGAGCCCGTCGCTCCTCCGATGTGAGCGCCCCGCGCCTTCCGCCCGCCGCCTTAGGCGTGGACCCCCATCTCTCTCGCCCGACGCTTCCCCTCACTCCACTGAAGAAACCGCTTGTCGACGAAGGACCCTAGGCCACAGCGCCACCTCGATTCGCCCCCTCCCGCAACTCCCCAGTCGCCGCGCCTCTCTCCTCTCCTTCTTGCTCCTCCAGGCTGCCTCCTTCGCTCGATCTGCCCCTACCTGACGCGAAGACCCAATCCCCTCTGGGCCACCCGCCTGAGCGCCACCAGACCCCCCCCCCCTTGTGCGACCCCCTTCCCTCCCCTCGAGCCGTCAGCGACAGCGAAAGCTTTTTCCCCTTTTTCATGCGCTGTAAGTTTTTATTTTTATTTTATTTCAATTTCTTTCGGATAATCCGGTAATATATTATAGTCTAAAGTGTTTTCCATTTAAATTTATGGTCTTTAAGTTATGAAAGATGGGATTTTTAAAGTAGAAAAAGTTTGATTTTTATTTTTAAGAAAGTTTAGGTTTTTAATTAATTAAAAGTATGGTTTTAAACCAAAGAAAAGGTTCTGTTATTAATTAGAGAAAAGGTGATGATTTTTAATGGTTATGAAAACTGATTGGTAAAGGTAAAAGTTTTAATCTTTGTTCGGTAAAAGCATGATCTTTTATAATTTAAACAACGATAAAAATTAGAATTTTATATTTGAAAAGGTAAGATCTTTATATTTGAAAAGGTAAGATCTTTATATTTAAAAGGGCGAAAACTTTATATTTGAAAGGACGAAAACTTTATATTTGAAAAGGCGAAAACTTTATATTTGAAAAGGCGAAATTTTTATATAGTAGAGATGATAAAAATATAATTTTTGTTAAATAAGGAAGATAAAAATATAATTTTTGTTAAAGAAGGAAGATAAAAATATAATTTTTGTTAAAGAAAGAAGATAAAAATATAATTTTTATAAGGTTGAGAATATAAAAATACGATTTTTATATATATAGCGAAGTAAAAATCAGATTTTTATTATATGTATAGTGATATAAACATGTGATCTTTATCCATATATCGTTGGAATAAGAATGTGATTTTTATTGTGAACAACGTGATAAGGATTATGTTGGAAGTACGGGCAAATCTAGATGTTCAGAAATTCAAAAATAAAACTGGAGGAATGGAATTCTCGGTGAGAACTTCTCACTTTAAATCTTCCTTTCTTGTTAAAAATATATACTAGGATGCAGACAGTGCTTAGCAGCACCCGACACCTGTCGTCCACAGACCATGGATGGCTTGTATGTTTGATTGTTTGTTGTGGTGAAAATTTATTGTGTGGTTTGAGACGAAATAAAATATTTATATAGTTAAAAATATTTTATCGTTAAAAATATATTTTTTAACGGGTATGTGAATAAATAAAAATTTGTGTTTGTTGATTTGAAACCCCACACGGGTATTGGGATAAAATACGGCATACACTAATCCCAATAATTAGTTGTATGTCGATCGATTGATTGACAGGATGTTATAAGCGTTAGATATCTATATTTGATACTTATACAGTGTAGTGCACTTTGGATGATGGTGGATTATTTGTCAGTGCTATTATATACATGTGTTGTGTAGAAATCCATATAATTAACATTATATGGTAAATGATTGGGCCTCATTCCAGTTGAGACATAAAGAATATTATAAAATATAAATAGTCATGTGTTGACAATATTCTTGTGTTGAATAAAATATATATTCATGTGTTGAAGAAAATATTCATTTGTTGAATAGAATGACGAATTTATTGAAATATGTGAAGCCGTGTTGATTAGAGATGCGCCATTTTGACGTGAACGATTTTTATATCGATTATATTCGTTTTTGTAATGAATATTGAAAAGAGATTTAAAAATCGAATATTTAGAAAATGAATTCGAATTGAATTGAATAGAAAAGAAATTCGAATTGAATTGAATGAATTCGAATTGAATGAATTAGAAATTGAAATTGAATTGAAATGGAATAAAAATCGATTTGAATTGAAATTAATTTGAAATGAATTTAAAACGAATTTATAAAGGAAAATTCAATTTTTATTTGAAATTGAAAGGGAAGTTGAAATCGTTTCAAAAATGAATTTAAAACGATTTATAAAATTCATTTTAAAAGGAAATCGACGAAATATATATAATACATATATTATACATATATAATGGCCTAAATAGAACGAGCCGCGCCGTGGTAGTTCGTGAATTTCGGCCATTAACTTCGAATGGATATTACGGGAGATACGACCGTTGGGTTCGTATCGAAAAGAGCTTTCCAATGAATATTAGAAATTAGAAATCTAACGGTTGGATTTGGAATTATGTCCAAATAAAATTTGGAAAAGGTCGCCGTAAGTGCAGTTCGATGGCCGTTGATGGGAATCGACTGTACGGACCTTGATAAAATTATTAAAAATATCTATAATTTGTGTAAAATCATAAGAAATGATTTGTGAAAAATTGGGCTGAAAAACTCCATATTTGAAAAGATAAAAATAGATTTTTATCGAAATGAACTAGAATTAAAATCAATTTAATTTTGAAATAAATAAATAAATTGAATTTGAAAGTGGTTTTAAAAATACCAAGTATTTCCAATACGTGAATTGGAATGGATTTGAATCGAAATTATCTTCGGAATATTTTGATGTTGGATTTTTTGATTATACAGATATGGTTGTGGAAATTTGAAAGATATATTCATATCATTATTTCCAATACGATATTTGTTGGTTTCAGAATTTGATATTGAATATAAGCCGTTATATTTTCTATTCAGAGCCTTGTATTTAATATCAAACGTGATTTGGGTTTGTTGTGAATGGTGTCTTCATTAACACTGATTCTTAAGCCCAGTTGAGAAAAAGATTAAATCTTTTTATTTAGATTTAATGAAGTGTACCAATCAAATAATATTTAATTGGAATTGAATTTGTATGTGATTTTGGGTTTATCGTGAACCGTGTTTTAGGTGACATTGGTTCTTTAACCCAGTTAAAGACAGGATATTGATTTTTGAAAAGATTAAAACTAAAAGGATTTTTAATAAATCTTTAATTAGATTGAAATACGAATGGATAATTTAAATTATCAAATCTGAAAGATGATCAAGGATGGAGTATCACCAGTTTTGCTCCAAAGCGATAGTTAAATCTTTAATTAGATTTGAACGTGAAATGGTAATTAACTTTACCGATAGCACCGTGGTGTTAGATATGGAGCATTACCATTTTAGCTCCATGGGATGAATAGATTAGGATTGGGAAATAAAATAAATAATTACTTCGGTGTGGATCGCTAATCCCGACTAGTTTGAAATGATATCCAAAGGAAGATTAAAGAATAAATTAAGAAGAATTTATCTTTGATAAAATTAATAGGAACCTTTCCCTAAGAGTGTGAAAATTTGAATAAAAGAATAGTCTGAATTGGAATGAGGCGTATGTTGTGTTTGTGTAACACGTGTTTATTATATAAGCGGGTTATTCGGAAAGGCCGGGTTTATACCCATTCTGAATAACCGATTCGACGATAAGTCGAAGATGAAGACGGTGGTTGAAGACCGGAAGTCTTCACATCATTTGGGTGATTACTGATGATCTTGATTGGGCTGTACACCCAAAAGGAGTGAATCAGTCGGTGATCATCCAGATGTACTTGGAGATCGATGGATATGCGAGAAAAGTGCCTCAAGTTTCGTTCAGACCCAAAACGAACTTGTAAATGGATTGTGTGTCTGACACTGGATTTTATGCTGTGTTGATTGATCCCTATTAAATATACATCTGTTTGGCAGTGGAGAATTTATTCTCTTGCTTAACGCCCTTCTCTGAGACGTACGAGCTCAGAGGTTGTACATCGATGGACATCAGTCGCATGGAGTGAATTGCCTGTGTGGCACGCCTAAGTGGCAAATGATCAAGGCTTCTGTTGAAAAGCAAAGTCTTGTGGTTGATGATCAAAGCACGGCCTGTGTGGTGCAGCTTTGTGTATAACGTGAATTCGCAAGCCTCACACCTCGGTACGAGTCAAAAATGGGATACGGGCCGTTGGGAGAACACGACTTTTATTTCTAGCTATGGGCGATGTCAGTGACCTACCAGCCCTGACATTTATATACTTTTTACCTGTGTGGATGTTGGAATGGGAGGCGCCTCGGTTATAGGTCCTATAGGATGGGAAACGTGTGTTCAGGAATAACTAATCCTCCAAAGTTAGGTGAGGACCGACCCAACCGATTCCAAGGATCATAATGGGGTCCTGAGACATTTGCAAGAGTGTCTCGAACGGAGAGGAGCCTGTCTCTTGCCTCGACTCATGACGGAAATCCAATTTCCAATACGAGATATTTTGGTTTTAATTGTAGAGCCTAGTATGGCGACATGATAGATGGTACCCATGCCGCCTATGATTGATATTTATGATTTGAATTGTTTTGACACTATATACTTATAATAGTATCAAATGATTTGTTTTAAACGTACCAAGCATGTTTGGCTATTATAAGGGAAAATGCTATCCTCCGGCTTGCGTTGCATTGTGTGATGGGACCTGGGTCTTATAATAGCTTCATTTTTCCAAAAAGCATTGCGCTGTTTTGTTATATGCACTAGTATTCTTGGAAGGAAACCTGTTCCGTGCTATATGGCGTGGTCCCTTGAATTACTCTCTCTTAAAATAAAGATTAATAACTGTTTTAGTTCTCACACCAGTCACATGACTGACCTGGAGTTTATTGTTTTAACCTAAACTCTAGGTGCCCTTATTTTCGACATGGGCTGCTAGTAGTTTTGGTTTTGCAGATTTATATTCACAGGATCCTGATTTACAGCTGGAATGATGCTCGGAAAGCTCTGTTGTATTACTTTCAGTTGTGTTTTGTATTGTTTTTCCGATGCTATGTAAATTTTTGTAATCTCTGATATTTATTGAATGTATTTTATTCATTCATACTTTGTATATTCTTGTATTCTGATGAAATTGTTGTAATAAGCAATGAAATGTTCTTCTGTTTGCGTTCTTTTATGTCGTGTTCTCAAGATAATCCGTGCTTTCCTTGACGGGGAAGTTCAGGTCGTTTCATTTTGGTATCAGAGCTTTGGTTTACAAAGCTCGATAACAAGGCACATTAGAACCATACGAAAGAATTCATCAGATATTGTATTAGTAATATCCAATTAGAATGACTCGTTAGAGATAGGATCAGTAGTATCCTAGAACGAGTGTGAAGTGTGAAATTTTTGAAATGAAAATCGAAAACAAACTTTGTTTTGAAAATTAAATTCAAGTATACGTATTGGAATATTTATTTTATATTGATTTTGGACAATCGAGTATATAAAGATTTAGCGTATACGCTTCATGAACGTATATTCGAAGTTTTAATATACTGGATAGATATAGAATTACATTCTAGACACTCGGGGATAATTCTGGTGATGTCCGGACATCATCAGTATTTATGTTCGTGTTCCGAAGGTGTGATATCTATATATTTCCATTAGACTGGTGTGAGAACCAAAACTAGATAGATTTATTATTGTGATTTGACATCAAAAACATGATTTTCTGTATATATATATATATATATATATATATATATATATATATCAAAATTATGAATTTGAAACGTTAATCAACTAATTGATTGATGGTTGTGTTGTTTGTTTATTTGTTTGATAATTTTGAATCATTTAGCCTAATTGAACCGAATATTGAATTGTTAGAAATTAGTCGCATTTGCATGCATATACATATACTTACATTGAACAGGTCATAGCGAGAAGGCTATAGCAGAAGAATAAAATTGTTTGCCCGACAAATAGTTACATGTTTACCATAATTTACTGTTTTGTTTGGGTGATGATGATTTTATGAGCCGATTGGCTAGCCGCTTGGCTTTTTCTTTTTCTTTTGGATTGAAGAAGGCCATGGGAGGCTATTTGAAATATCCCGAAGTCCCCAGTGCAGGGGAGGTTATGGTGAAATTTTTCGGAAATTTAGGGTGTTAGCCAAATTTTTGAAAAATTTGAAAAATTCTTAGAAACTGAAAAGTTGAGGAACTTAAGCCGTAGTGAAAATAGTGGAAGTTGAGTTGATTAATTAAACAACTTTCGGCTTCGTTCCTTTTCGGGGATGAAAACTTTTAAGTGGGGGAGAATGTAACAACCCGGAAAATCTGAGGCAGTTTAAAAATTTTTATTTTGGAAATTTTGATGAATTTTGCATATTTAAAATGATTATTTTAAATAATATCGACGAGAAATTTGTTTTGAATAGAATTAGAATGTATATACTTATATACGTCGTCGTTAGAATATAAATATTTATTTTAAATTATAAAAGGAATTGAAAATGGCGCGGTAGTTCGATAATTCGATTTCAAACTTCAAATGAATGTATAGGATTCAAAATAAACCGGATTTTAGCGAAACCAAAAATATTAGAATCTAATTGAGAATATCTTTCCAACGAATCCGAAAAATTGAAATTTCATAGCGAGAATCAAAAGTTATGGCCAAATGAAAATTCAGAATAGTCGCAATGGAATTCAGACCCTTAAAAATAGCCATTTTGCAAACGGCCTCAGATTTCGACGAAACCACTTTTGTTGGATCCGTGATGTCAAATTATTGCTAGATTCCAATTTTTGTAATTTTTGAATCAATATGTGAGCGTGACAAAGGAAAACGCGTTTGACCAGTTTCAGTTGATTTTAATCGACTGGAAAATGGCCATTTTTCAAATGGTCTCAGAATTTGACGAAATTTGTTTTGTTAGGACCGTATCGTCAATACAAAGCTAGAAATAATTTTTTTGGAATTTTTCGAGTTAATGTGTGGTCCTGGTAAATTGAAATGTGCATTCAAATTGAATATATACTGATTTATATTTAAATTTAACGAAAACTGGTCGAAACGATGAAATTGACCTACGAAACATATCCCATTGGATTCGGAATGGGGTTAATACGCTGGGGACGACAGTCGTTGGGTCTCGTTTGGGGTTAGTATACGAAGTCAACTTTTTTTAAAAAAATAAAATATTATTAAATATATATATATATATAGAATTCTGGTCAACCCCTATATTTCTTTAGCCCCCCTATCTCGTTTTAATCGATGCTCAAAAATAAAAAAAAGAAGAAGGAGGAGCCCGTCGCTCCTTCGATGTGAGCGCCACCTCACGTTCCGCCCGCCGCCTCAGACGTGGACCCCCCTCTCTCTCGCTCGACGCTTCCCCTCACTCCACTAAAGAAACCGCTTGTCGACGAAGGACCCTAGGCCAACGCGCCACCTTGATCCGCCCCCTCCAGCAACTCCCTAGTCGTCGCGCCTCTCTCCTCTCCTTCTTGCTCCTCCAGGTCGCCTCATCCGCTCGATCCGCCCCTAGCCTGACGCGAAGACCCAATCCCCTCTGAGCCACCCGACTGAGCGCCACCAGACCCCCCCCCCCTTGTGCGACCCCCTTCCCTCCCCTCGAGCCATCAGTGATAGCGAAAGCTTTTCCCCCTTTTTTATGCACTGTAAGTTTTTATTTTATTTTATTTTTATTTCTTTCGAATAATCCAGTTACATATTATAGTCTAAAGGGTTTTCCACTTAAATTAATGGTCTTTAAGTTATAAAAGATGGGATTTTTAAAGTAGAAAAAGTTTGATTTTTATTTTTAAGAAAGTTTAGGTTTTTAATTAATTAAAAATATTGTTTTAAAGTGAAGAAAAGGTTCGGTTATTAATTAGAGAAAAGGGGATGATTTTTAATGGTTATGAAAACCGATTGGTAAAGGTAAAAGGTTTAATCTTTGTTCGGTAAAAGCATGATCTTTTATAATTTAAACAACGATAAAAATTAGAATTTTATATTTGAAAAGGTAATGTAACACCCCGAATTTTAGTTAATACTAAAATTCACTAATTACAGGATAAATAATCTCAGATGTGGGAATTGGGGGTAACGGGCTGCGTCATTGCGTTCGTCTCGGAAAAATACGCGAAATAGAGTCCGAGTTTTCGAGAATCGGAGTCCGTATGGCCCGGTTATGGCCCAATGAAGTTTGCAGAAAAATTAAAACTTAAAACAGATTTAAAAATTTAAATTTCAGATTGTGGAATGGAACAGGCGGGGTCAGGCGGGAAGATTCCCGCCCTACCCATGTCGACAGGGCTGTCGACAGGGGTGTCGACTTGCCTGTCGACTTGCCTGTCGACAGGGGCGCGCCGTCCAGTGAACCTGGGTGCACCAGGTTGGGTTCTAGGTTGGCTTGGAGGGCTGGTTCTAGAGATTTCCTAAATCTAAGGGTCCTAATCTAATCTAGGGTTAATCTAAGGGCCTAAAACACTCTCTTAATCTATAAATACACCCTAAACCTACCCTAATCCATACTAAAAATAGAAATGATGGCCTCATGCCGCCAAATTAAATCCTAGAAGGAGCCTCCACTAATCTAAGAAGGAAGTTGCAAGCTAATCCCTCTCAAATCATTCTCTAATCATCACCATCTTCATATTTAGCAACTAATCCCACTTCATAAGTTTGCTAATCTTGGTTTTGGTGAGTTTCTATCACTTTAACAACAATTGTTAAAGTAAGTAGATTGGGTGTAATGAGACTTATGGTCTTAAATGCGGATTAGTGAGTTTGAATCATTTATAATGATATGCTACTTTATGTTTATGCATAATCAATAAGTGAGTTTATGCATGTTTGATAAGTTGGTTTATGCATGTTTAACAAGTGGGTTTATGCATATTTAATAAGTGGATTTATGCATGCTTATGCAAGTATATGGATGTTTATGCAAGTTATGTATATGCTTAAATGCAAGTTTAATGTGATATGCAAGTTATGCATGCTTATGCAAGTATATGGATGTTTATGCAAGTTATGTATATGCTTAAATGCAAGTTTAATGTGATATGCAAGTTATGCATGCTTATGTAAGTATATGAATGCTTATGCAAGATATGTATATGCTTAAATGACATGATATGCAAGTTATGCATGCTTATGCAAGTATGTGAATGCTAATGCAAGTATGTGGATGCTTATGCAAGTATGTGAATGGTTATGCAAGTATGTGAATGCTTATGCAAGTTATGTGTATGCTTAAATGCATGATTAACATGTTATGCAAGTTATTAGAATGCTTATATGCAAGTTCAACATGTTATGCAAGATATGTGTATGATAATATGCAAGCCCATATGCAACATGTTATGCAAACCATGTGTGTGATAATATGCAAGATTGGGTTAAATGTAGTTGGGTTAATATGTGCTCATATATGCAAGTTGACATCCTCTTAACCCATGACAAAGTTATATGCTAAACCCATGATATTTGTGATGGATCTTCCCCTTTATTATGTCATAAAATGAGGACGATTTATGTGGGGAACGATGGGGTTGGTAAATATGTTAATAAATGAATGATTGGGTATGATTAAGCATACCATAAAAATAAATTACCATAAGTGGGAATTTACCTATTGAGTTAGGTCTACCCCATGGGAATTTACCTATTGAGTTAGGTCTACCCATGTTATGGAAAATTGATATTAATTAGGGATAATTAATATGGGGGTGATTAATTAGGTGTAATTAATCGACTAAGACACGAGGTTGGACTCATTTGTAGTGTAAAACTGCCCGGACCCGACCGGCTTAACCAGTTGCTACAAATGTCAGCCCAATGTGAGAGGTCTTAGCCATAAATTAAATACGTGATTAAAGTAAAGACACGAGGTTAGGCTCTGTTATGACGTAAGACTGCCCGGGACTCTACCGGCTTAACCAGGCGGTCATAACAGCCAGTCTAATGTGGGAGGTCTTTATGGGGGATCACGGTCTTAATTAATTAAGAAACACTTAACCATATTAGCATGTAGTGGGACATGAGGGGTTAAGTGGGTGCCTTGGGTGGCATGTGGAAATTTAATGGCTGCCTTGGGTGGCATGTGGAATCTAGTGGGTTGCCTTGGGTGGCAATAGAAAATACGATTAGAATACTTAACCAAGTGGAAACATGTAATTAAACATGATTAAAGGGTTAAGTGGGATACACTAGATATGTGACAAGCTTAGGTGGGTAGCTTGTGGGGGCCCATTTCAACCAATATCCCAAACGTATCTTTGTGGGCTCGACCCATGTCGAGTGACGGGACACGCATATTGGGCTTGATTATAAGAGGCCAAAACGGGTTAGCGGTGGCAACGCAAGTCCAACGGGTTTCATATGCATGTGTGGGCCCGGGCTGGTAGATAAGCCGTTGTTGCATCGTGTAGATATAAAGCCGTGCACCGTTGATATTATCGGGTAGCCACTTTAGGGGAGTGATACACCCCACTGTGGGACCAGCACGGGTATCTACGGTAGGGAGCCGATCGCTGGGGAGTAGTGGGTACACCTAATGAAGATAGGGGCAGACGGCACCTATGTAGGGGTACACGAAACTAATGGATAAAAATTACTGGGTACACCTAGTGGAGATAGGGGCAGACGACACCTATGTAGTGGGCTAGGGGTACATGAAACTACTGGGGAAATTTTCTAAGTCCTTGGAAGGGATCAACCTTTAAGTAGGAATGACTGATGTGGTGCAGTTAGTAATTATCCTTGGGTGGGTAGATGCGTCCTTACGGTTATCTTAGTTTATCCTAAGTCTACCAAGCTGCTTAGTGTAGCCATTCATCCCCAGATATTACCGTGGTCAAGTTTATGTCTTCTCTGGTTACTTTAATGATTGTATTGTTAAAGTTATAGGGCTCACTCAGACTTATGTCTGACCCCGTTATTTTTATCTTTTTCCCAACCCTCAGGTCCTACGGTGGATCCTAGCGGTAGTAGAGCTTGATCGGATTGCTGTTCCAGTCTTTAGGAGCTTGGGTAGATGTAAAGCTCCAGTTATCTTTTCTTTTGTTCTGGCTATTGTATAAGAGAGTGGGATTATGTACTTCTTTATTTTGATGGATATTGTACTTGACTTTTATCGTGGTTTTATGATGTAACCAGACATGTTTATTTCCGCTGTTATGATATGATGTTTTAAAATTTCAAGTACTATTTATATCTGTCTTGTTGTAATTTTTCTGTTCTATATTCACTAAAATACTCCACCAATGCTATGGCATTCCCTTAGTGAGTGACCATAGCGGCGTGGGGTGTTACACGTGGTATCAGAGCAAAGGTTACCGGAACAGATAAAATTTTTAGAAAACTATTTTTCTAAAACATTTTTGGAAGAGATATTTTCAAAAACATGTCTTTTAAAGAGAAAAGTTTTTGAAAGAAAAGCATAATCCCCAATAGCCATATCTATATCCTTCGAATTCTCCATTTTGAATCTTTCCTCTTTCGTTTCAGCATGGCCGAGAATCTTAACTTTCCGGAGGGTGTGACGGTACCAGTATGGTATAGGAGATTGATGGAGGCTAGGGCCACCACTGCGGGTCCAGCAAATGTTCCTCCACCAACCGTAGCACCCGATCTTCCTCCTCCCCCTCCTCCTCGCACAGATACTTTTGCTAAGACTTGCAAGGAATTTAAAGCTATGGGAGGGAAACCTTTTCAAGGATCTGAAACTTTTGTGGAAGCTAGAGATTGGCTTAAGGAGGTGGAAGAGTTGATAGATATCTTTGAGATGGAAGAAGGAAAGAAAGTCAAGTTGGCTGCCTGGTTAATGAAGGGGGAGGCCTCATTCTGGTGGGAGGTCACTAATGGAGAACGCCCCGTTGACTCTTGGGCGGATTTTAGGCAAAGATTTGTGGCAAAGTTTCTCTCAAGGGCGGAGGAAAACTTGTATATGGAAAGATTCTTGACTCTAAAGCAAGGAAATCTCTCGGTGAAGGAATATGTCAACAAGTTTAATCAATTGGCAAGGTTTGGCCTAGACATGGTGAATACACCGGAGAAGAAGGCTTTGAGGTTCGTGAAAGGCTTGAATGAACCGATGCATGGGTTGGCTATGACTCATATCCCTATGGGGGCCACCTTTGAGAAGCTAGTTGACATGGCACTCATGTACGAAGAAGAGAAGGGTCCCAATGCTAATAGGGCACCCGAGAAGAAAGGAGATCAAAAGAGACCTCAGCAACAACAGCAAGGCAAAGGTGGGAAAGGCAACAGTGGCAAAGGCAAGAAGAAGAAGTGTTTCAATTGTGGGACACCTGGCCACCTAAGCAAGGATTGTCGCAAGAAGAAGAAGACTGGCTGCTTCCACTATGGCGAAGCAGGGCATCTAGTGAAAGATTGTCCTAAGAAGGGGCAAAGGACGGGATCTACCTCAGGAGGACAGGTGCAAGCTCTTATGGCACCGAGTCAGGCTAGGGGGCAAGTACAGGCTCTCGCGGTTCCACCGATTCAGGAGAGAGGTAGAACTATTTCCGTTGAAAGTCTGGTCTTTCTATTTGATCATCCTGTCCGTACATTGTTTGATTCAGGCGCATCGCATTCGTTTATCTCATCATCATTAGTTGAGTCACTGCACCTAGACACCAGTCTGGTAGATGATCCCTTGGTTGTTTCAAACCCAATTGGGGTCTCCACTTATTTGTCCATGATATGTTTGGGTTTGAAGATTTCTATACTTAGCATTGAGTTTAGATGTGATGCTTTTGTGTTGGGCTTCACGGGCTATGGGTTGATTTTGGGCATGGACTGGTTATCCAGTAATGGTGCCATTCTTGATTGCGAAAGGAGAGTTGTTAGGCTCATGACCCGCTTGGGTAACACTCTCGAGATTTCTTGTAATCCCAGGGACTCTGTTATGCTAAGTTATCTTGAATCGCTTGACGCTTCAGTCGAGAGTTTACAATCTGTTAGAATGGTCCGGGAATATCCGGATGTGTTTGAGGAGGTGAAGGGCTTACCTCCGAAACGGGAGATTGACTTCCGAATATATCTGGTGGATAATGCTAAACCGGTATCTTTACCAGTGCGCCACATGGCTCCTCGTGAGAGGAGGGAACTCCATAAGCAAGTAGGAGATTTGCTTGAGAAGGGGTTCATAAGGCGGAGTATATCGGAGTGGGGTGCTCCGGTAGTATTTGCTACAAAGGCGGATGGATCCCTCAGACTTTGTGTAGACTATAGAGAACTCAACAAGCTCACAAAGAAGAATAGACACCCATTGTCGAGGATTGATGATCTTTTCGATCAGTTGGTTGACGCTTCAGTATTTTCTCAGTTGGACTTAGCCACGGGGTTTCATCAGTTGAGGGTGGCTGAGGATAGCATAGACAAGACTGCCTTTAGGACTCCTGATGGTTTCTATGAGTGGCTAGTGATGCCATTTGGGTTGACGAACGCCCCTGCATACTTCGTTGATTTGATGAGTAGGGTGTTCAGGGAGTTCCTTAATAAATTTGTGGTGGTCTTTGTGGACGATATCTTAGTATTTTCTAAGAGTGAAGAAGAGCATGCCCTACATCTTGGGGAGGTATTGAAGACTCTTCGAGCACATAGCCTTAAGGCTAAATTCTCTAAATGTCACTTCTGGAGGAAAGAGGTGCGGTTCTTGGGGCACGTGGTCTCCAAGGAAGGGATAGTTGTGGATCCCGCGAAGGTAGTATAAATTCAGGATTGGAAGGTTCCGAAAAAAGCTACCGAAGTAAGAAGTTTCTTGGGGTTGGCGGGTTATTATAGGAAGTTTATTAAAGACTTCGCGAAGATATCAGCCCCATTAACCCGCTTGACGAAGAAGAATCTTGTTTTCACATGGGACGTAGGTTGCGATGATGCGTTCCGACGGTTAAAGAGAGCTTTAACCACCGCTCCAGTTTTGGTGTTGCCAGATGGGAGCAAGCCATTTGTTGTCTATACCGATGCCTGTGGGACAGGACTTGGCGTAGTCCTAATGCAAGGGGGAAGGGTAATAGCCTACGGTGGAAGGCAGTTGAGGGCACATGAGAAGAATTACCCTACCCATGATCTAGAGCTGGCCGCTATTGTTTTTGCGCTTAAGATTTGGCGCCATTATCTTCTTGGTGAGAGATTCGAGTTGTTCACTGACCATAAATCATTGAAGTACTTGTTTTCTCAGAAGGATTTGAATCTGAGACAGCAAAGGTGGATGGAATTCTTAGCATCCTATGATTTCGAGATAGCGTATACCCCTGGCAAGGGTAACGTGGTGGCGGACGCCTTGAGCAGAAAAAGGTTGTCTTTGAGTCCATTGTTCGTGGAACGACGAAGCTTGGAATTTATCTCGATGTTTGACTTCAGACCTTCCGTCGATTACATTCCCGGTTTGCTAGCTTCCTTGGAAGTTAGACCTACTCTTTTGGGGCGGATTGGTGAAGCACAGAGGGACGACCCACAGTTGGTTGAGTTGGTGGGGAAGCTCATAAGGGGGGAGTCGTCCAGCCATTTGAGTAGGTACACCCTAGACGATAGGGGGTGCTTGCGTAGAGACGGTAGACTTTGTGTACCGCAAGACGAGGGTTTGAGGAAGGCTATTCTTGATGAGGCACACCGTTCTAGGATGACCATTCATCCCGGTGGGGACAAGATGTACCGAGACATGAAGAGGGTTTTCTTCTGGGCCGGTATGAAGAAAGATGTGGCCGAGTATGTCGCTCGATGTTTGGTATGCCAACAAGTGAAGGCGGAGCAAAAGAAACCTGGTGGGCTGCTTCACCCATTGGAAGTTCCGCAATGGAAGTGGGATAGCGTCTCGATGGATTTTATTGACGGGTTGCCCAGATCGAGAAAGGGTAATACAGGAATTTGGGTGGTGGTAGATAGACTTACTAAGAGCGCCCATTTCATACCTGTGAAGAGCAAGAGGACTGCTCCATGGCTAGCTTTAGTATATCTTCGAGAGATAGTTCGATTGCATGGGGTACCCTCTAGCATAGTGAGTGATCGAGATCCTATCTTCACTAGCGAATTCTGGAGAAGTTTGCAAGAAGCAGTGGGAACTCAATTGAGTCTGAGCACCGCATATCATCCTCAGACGGACGGCCAGACTGAGAGGGTGAATCGTGTTCTAGAAGACCTTTTGAGGCTTTGTATCTTAGATTTTGGAGGTACATGGGAAGAGCATCTTCCATTGGTGGAGTTCGCATATAATAACAGCTTTCAGTCCAGTATTGGTATGGCTCCTTTCGAAGCTCTCTATGGAAGGCCTTGTCGATCACCTACATGTTGGTGGGAATCTACGGATAAGATCTTGCTTGGGCCTGATATGATTAGGGAGACTTCTGAGAAGATTGACTTGATTCGAAGAAGGATGAAAGCAGCACAGGATAGGCAAAAATTTTATGCGGACAAGAGAAGGACGGATCTTGAGTTTGAGGTTGGGGATATGGTTTTTGTCAAGGTATCTCCGTTGAGAAATGTTGTTCGCTTTGGATCCATTGGGAAGTTAGCACCAAGGTTTGTTGGGCCGTTTCCTATTAAGGAAAGGATTGGACGGATGGCATATAGAGTAGAGTTGCCCGATAGAATTAGTGGTGTACATGATGTATTCCATGTATCACATTTGAGGAAATGCTTACATGAGACCGCAGAGGTGGTAGAGCCGAGCTTGCTTAGAGATATAGAGATAGAGCATGATGCGACTATTCGACGAGCTCCTACTCGCATCCTTGGGTCAGAGACTAGGAAATTGAGGAATCGAGAGGTTCAGCTAGTCAAAGTGCAATGGGGAGAAGATGAGAGCAACGCAACTTGGGAGACGGAAGCGAAGATGCGTTCATTGTACCCATTTCTTTTTGAGGGTATGTCTTTACTTTCTCCTCTATCATTGTCTAGTACTTATCTTATCTTTAGTATATCCTCTCGTTAGTACTGATTGACCTTTAGATAGGGTAAACCTATGGTTGAAACATGTGTTTGAGACATGTTATGGTTGATGGATGCAAGTGGATGCAAGTGGTTGCTAGTGGTTGCTCGTGGATGCATGAACACACACTTTAGGCACTAGATCGGCTCAATCACTTCATTTGCATATTGCATAAAATTGTGTGTGCGAAGCTATATTTATGGATGTATAATGTTTGTGTTATCATATGGGTGATGCATTTTGGTGAATGATTGTGCACTCATGTAGATATTGTATGTGTCGATAGGGTTCTCTCGCATACATAATGGATGCATGGCACTATCATGGTTTGCATATGTTCATACATTAGATAGGGAACATATACACACACTTTTGCATATGCTCATACATCATTAGAAATTGTTTTAAGGACAATGGATGCCCGTGTTTTGATGGATTGAGTAGATGGTTGTTTGGATGGTAGGATATGCATTCTCCTTAGCTTAGAGATTTCGGGGACGAAATCCTTTAAGGAGGGGAGAATGTAACACCCCGAATTTTAGTTAATACTAAAATTCACTAATTACAGGATAAATAATCTCAGATGTGGGAATTGGGGGTAATGGGCTGCGTCATTGCGTTCGTCTCGGAAAAATACGCGAAATAGAGTCCGAGTTTTCGAAAATCGGAGTCCGTATGGCCCGGTTATGGCCTAATGAAGTTTGCAGAAAAATTAAAACTTAAAACAGATTTAAAAATTTAAATTTCAGATTGTGGAATGGAACAGGCGGGGTCAGGCGGGAAAATTTCCGCCCTACCCATGTCGACAGGGCTGTCGACAGGCCTGTCGACAGGGGTGTCGACTTGCCTATCGACAGGGGCGCGCCGTCCAGTGAACCTGGGTGCACCAGGTTGGGTTCTAGGCTGGCTTGGAGGGCTGGTTCTAGAGATTTCCTAAATCTAAGGGTCCTAATCTAATCTAGGGTTAATCTAAGGGCCTAAAACACTCTCTTAATCTATAAATACACCCTAAACCTACCCTAATCCATACTAAAAATAGAAATGATGGCCTCATGCCGCCAAATTAAATCCTAGAAGGAGCCTCCACTAATCTAAGAAGGAAGTTGCAAGCTAATCCCTCTCAAATCATTCTCTAATCATCACCATCTTCATATTTAGCAACTAATCCCACTTCATAAGTTTGCTAATCTTGGTTTTGGTGAGTTTCTTTCACTTTAACAACAATTGTTAAAGTAAGTAGATTGGGTGCAATGAGACATATGGTCTTAAATGCGGATTAGTGAGTTTGAATCATTTATAATGATATGCTACTTTATGTTTATGCATAATTAATAAGTGAGTTTATGCATGTTTGATAAGTTGGTTTATGCATGTTTAACAAGTGGGTTTATGCATATTTAATAAGTGGATTTATGCATGCTTATGCAAGTATATGGATGTTTATGCAAGTTATGTATATGCTTAAATGCAAGTTTAATGTGATATGCAAGTTATGCATGCTTATGCAAGTATATGGATGTTTATGCAAGTTATGTATATGCTTAAATGCAAGTTTAATGTGATATGCAAGTTATGCATGCTTATGTAAGTATATGAATGCTTATGCAAGATATGTATATGCTTAAATGACATGATATGCAAGTTATGCATGCTTATGCAAGTATGTGAATGCTAATGCAAGTATGTGGATGCTTATGCAAGTATGTGAATGGTTATGCAAGTATGTGAATGCTTATGCAAGTTATGTGTATGCTTAAATGCATGATTAACATGTTATGCAAGTTATGAGAATGCTTATATGCAAGTTCAACATGTTATGCAAGATATGTGTATGATAATATGCAAGCCCATATGCAACATGTTATGCAAACCATGTGTGTGATAATATGCAAGATTGGGTTAAATGTAGTTGGGTTAATATGTGCTCATATATGCAAGTTGACATCCTCTTAACCCATGACAAAGTTATATGCTAAACCCATGATATTTGTGATGGATCTTCCCCTTTATTATGTCATAAAATGAGGACGATTTACGTGGGGAACGATGGGGTTGGTAAATATGTTAATAAATGAATGATTGGGTATGATTAAGCATACCATAAAAATAAATTACCATAAGTGGGAATTTACCTATTGAGTTAGGTCAACCCCATGGGAATTTACCTATTGAGTTAGGTCTACCCATGTTATGGAAAATTGATATTAATTAGGGATAATTAATATGGGGGTGATTAATTAGGTGTAATTAATCGACTAAGACACGAGGTTGGACTCATTTGTAGTGTAAAACTGCCCGGACCCGACCGGGTTAACCAGTTGCTACAAATGTCAGCCCAATGTGAGAGGTCTTAGCCATAAATTAAATACGTGATTAAAGTAAAGACACGAGGTTAGGCTCTGTTATGACGTAAGACTGCCCGGGACTCTACCGGCTTAACCAGGCGGTCATAACAGCCAGTCTAATGTGGGAGGTCTTTATGGGAGATCACGGTCTTAATTAATTAAGAAACACTTAACCATATTAGCATGTAGTGGGACATGAGGGGTTAAGTGGGTGCCTTGGGTGGCATGTGGAAATTTAATGGTTGCCTTGGGTGGCATGTGGAATCTAGTGGGTTGCCTTGGGTGGCAATAGAAAATACGATTAGAATACTTAACCAAGTGGAAACATGTAATTAAACATGATTAAAGGGTTAAGTGGGATACACTAGATATGTGACAAGCTTAGGTGGGTAGCTTGTGGGGGCCCATTTCAACCAATATCCCAAACGTATCTTTGTGGGCTCGACCCATGTCGAGTGACGGGACACGCATATTGGGCTTGATTATAAGAGGCCAAAACGGGTTAGCGGTGGCAACGCAAGTCCAACAGGTTTCATATGCGTGTGTGGGCCCGGGCTGGTAGATAAGCCGTTGTTGCATCGTGTAGATATAAAGCCGTGCACCGTTGATATTATCAGGTAGCCACTTTAGGGGAGTGATACACCCCACTGTGGGACCAGCACGGGTATCTACGGTAGGGAACCGATCGCTAGGGAGTAGTGGGTACACCTAATGAAGATAGGGGCAGACGGCACCTATGTAGGGGTACACGAAACTACTGGATAAAAATTACTGGGTACACCTAGTGGAGATAGGGGCAGACGACACCTATGTAGTGGGCTAGGGGTACATGAAACTACTGGGGAAATTTTCTAAGTCCTTGGAAGGGATCAACCTTTAAGTAGGAATGACTGATGTGGTGCAGTTAGTAATTATCCTTGGGTGGGTAGATGCGTCCTTACGGTTATCTTAGTTTATCCTAAGTCTACCAAGCTGCTTAGTGTAGCCATTCATCCCCAGATATTACCGTGGTCAAGTTTATGTCTTCTCTGGTTACTTTAATGATTGTATTGTTAAAGTTATAGGGCTCACTCAGACTTATGTCTGACCCCGTTGTTTTTATCTTTTTCCCAACCCTCAGGTCCTACGGTGGATCCTAGCGGTAGTAGAGCTTGATCGGATTGCTATTCCAGTCTTTAGGAGCTTGGGTAGATGTAAAGCTCCAGTTATCCAGTTATCTTTTCTTTTGTTCTGGCTATTGTATAAGAGAGTGGGATTATGTACTTCTTTATTTTGATGGATATTGTACTTGACTTTTATCGTGGTTTTATGATGTAACCAGACATGTTTATTTCCGCTGTTATGAGATGATGTTTTAAAATTTCAAGTACTATTTATATCTGTCTTGTTGTAATTTTTCTGTTCTATATTCACTAAAATACTCCACCGATGCTATGGCATTCCCTTAGTGAGTGACCATAGCGGGCGTGGGGTGTTACAGGTAAGATCTTTATATTTGAAAGGGCAAAAACTTTATATTTGAAGGGGCGAAAACTTTATATTTGAAAAGGCGAAAACTTTATATTTGAAAAGGCGAAATTTTTATATAGTAGAGATGATAAAAATATAATTTTTGTTAAAGAAGGAAGATAAAAATATAATTTTTGTTAAAGAAGGGAGATAAAAATATAATTTTTTTTAAAGAAAGAAGATAAAAATATAATTTTTATAAGGTTGAGAATATAAAAATACGATTTTTATATATATAGCGAAGTAAAAATCTGATTTTTATTATATGTATAGTGATATAAAAATGTGATCTTTATCCATATAGCATTGGAATAAAAATGTGACTTTTATTGTGAATAGCGTGATAAGGATTATGTTGGAAGTACGGGAAAATCCAGATGTTTAGAAATTCAAAAATAAAACTGGAGGAGTGGAACCCTCGGTGAGAACTTCTCACTTTAAATCTTCTTTTCTAGTTAAAAATATAAACTAGGATGCAGACGGTGCTTAGCAGCACCGGACACCCGTCGTGCACAGACCATGGATGGCTTGTATGTTTGATTTTTTGTTGTGGTGAAAAATTATTGTCTGGTGTGAGATGAAATAAAATATTTATATAGTTAAAAATATTTTATCGTTAAAAATATAATTTTTAACAGGTATGTGAATAAATAAAAATATGTGTTTGTTGATTTGAAACCCCACACGGGTATTGGGATAAAATACGGCATACACTAATCCCAATAATTAGTTGTATGTCGATCGATTGATTGACAGGCTGTTATAAGCATTAGGTATCTATATTTGATGGTTATATAGTGTAGTGCACTTTGGATGATGGTTGATTATTTGTCAGTGCTATTATATACATGTGTTGTGTAGAAGTCCATATAATTAACATTATATGGTAATTGATTGGGCCGCATTCCAATTGGGACATAAAAAATATTATAAAATATAAACAGCCATGTGTTGACGATATTCATGTATTGAATAAAATATATATTCATGTGTTGAAGAAAATATTCATTTGTTGAATAGAATGACGAATTTATTGACATATATAAAGCCGTGTTGATTAGAAATGCGCCATTTTGACATGAACGATATTTATATCGATTATATTCGTTTTTATAATGAATATTAAAATGAGATTTAAAAACCGAATATTTAGAAAATGAATTCCAATTGAATTGAATAGAAAAGAAATTCGAATCGAATTGAATGAATTAGAAATTGAAATTGAATTGAAATTGAATAAAAATCGATTTGAATTGAAATCAATTTGAAATGAATTTAAAACGAATTTATAAAGGAAAATTCAATATTGATTTGAAATTGAAAGGGAAGTTGAAATCGTTTCGAAAGCGAATTTAAAACAATTTATAAAATTCGTTTTAAAAGGAAATCGACGAAATATATATAATATATATTATATATATAATGGCCTGAATAGAACGCGTCACGCCGCGGCAGTTCTTGAATTTCGACCATTGACTTCGAATGGATATTACGGGAGATCCGTCCGTCGGATTCTCCTAAAACCGGAACTGTTGGGTTCGTATCGAAAAGAGCTTTCCAATGAATATTAGAAGTTAGAAATCTAACAGTTGGATTTGGAATTATGTCCAAATCAAATTTGGAAAAGGTCGTCGTAAGTGCAGTTCGATTATCGTTGATGGGAATCGATTGTACGGGCCTTGATAAAATTATTAAAAATATCTATAATTTGTGTAAAATCATAAGAAATGATTTGTGAAAAATTGGGCTGAAAAAATCCATATTTTAAAAGATAAAAATAGATTTTTATCGAAATGAATTAGTTTTGAACTAGAATTAAAATCAATTTATTTTTGAAATAAATAAATTGAATTTAAAAGTGGTTTTAAAAATAACCAAGTATTTCCAATACGTGAATTGGAATGGATTTGAATCGAAATTATCTTCGGAATATTTCAATGTTGGATTTTGTGATTATACAGATATGGTTGTGGAAATTTGAAAGATATATTCGTATCGTTATTTCCAATACGATATTTGTTGGTTTCAGAATTTGATATTGAATATAAGCCGGTATATTTTCTATTCAGAGCCTTGTATTTAATATCAAACGTGATTTGTTTTTTCGTGAATGGTGTCTTTATTAACACTGATTCTTAAGCCCAGTTGAGAAAAAGATTAAATCTTTCTATTTAGATTTAATGAAGTGTACCAATCAAATAATATTTAATTGGAATTGAATTTGAATGTGATTTTGTGTTTATCGTGAACCGTGTTTTAGATGACATTGGTTCTTTAACCCAGTTAAAGACAGGATATTGATTTTTGAAAAGACTAAAACTAAGTGGAGTTTTAATGAATCTTTAATTATATTGAAATGTGAATTGATAGTTTAAATTATCAAATCTGAAAGGTGATCGAGGATGGAGTATCACCAGTTTTGCTCCAAAGCGATAGTTAAATCTTTAATTAGATTTGATCGTGAAATGGTAATTAGCTTTACCGATAGCACCGTGGTTTTAGATATGGAGTATTACCAATTTTTCTCCATGGGACGAATAGGTTAGGATTGGGAAATAAAATAAATAATTACTTCGGTGTGGTTCGCTAATCCGGACTAGTTTGAAATGATATCCAAAGGAAGATTAAAGAATAAATTTAGAAGAATTTATCTTTGATAAAATTAATGGGAACCTTTCCCTAAGAGTGTGAAAATTTGAATAAAAGAATATTCTGAATTGGACTGAGGCGTATGTTGTGTTTGTGTAACATGTGTTTATTATATACGCGAGTTATTCGAAAAGGCCGGGTTTATACCCATTCTGAATAACCGATTCGACGATAAGTCGAAGATGAAGACGGTGGTTGAAGACCGGAAGTCTTCACATCATTTGGGTGATTACTGATGATCTTGACTGGGCTGTACACCCAAAAGGAGGGAATCAGTCGATGATCGTCCAGACGTACTTGGAGATCGATGGATATGCGAGGAAAGTGCCTCCGGTTTCGTTCAGACCCATAACGAACTTGTAAATGGACTGTGTCTGACACTGGATTTTATTCTGTGTTGATTGATCTCTATTAAATATACATCTGTTTGGCGGCGGAGAATTTATTCTCTTGCAAATCACTTATTTTCTAATGTTGAAACTTACTTGTGTTGATATGATAACACATATGAGTGACTAATCCCTTTATGTAAGTTCATTGTTTGTATGATTTGTGATATCTAATTTGTGCTTCATGTTAGTGAATGTTGATGTAAGTTTATATAAATGGTTTTGATAGTATCTATTTGTTGACAACAAAATAGGCTATGCATACTCAATGTAAACACAAATTACATCAATATTTTCTAAGTGGTTATTGATTTTGAAATGAAAGTAAGAACAAAATTTGATGGTTTATAGTTTTAGTTAATAATTCATAGGCCATACTTAGAATAGTTTTGCTCTAATTCCATTTTCATGAGAATCATAAGTGGTTTAAATATTGCATTTATGTCACTTAATGGAGATCATAAATTGCATTCTTGATAACTTACATAAATGTGAGAGTTGATTTGCATCTAAATTGCTTTCATTTCATATTTAGCTCTCAACTTAGTTCTTGTTTTCATTAGTTTATGTTAGTTTAATCAATCCAAAGTTTGGTTTAATTCGATTGAATAAGATTGAAATTATTTCTTTCCCTGCGGATCGACTCGTATTCGCCACGTACTAATAATTATACGCCGTGCACTTGAGGTATTATCATGATATTTCGTGTTAATGGCTTTCTAATTCAATAGAAATTCCGTTTGCAAACAGAGTGGTCCCTTGATTTACTTTATATTTAAAGTGAAATTTTAAATAACTGTTTTTGTTCTCACACCAGTGCTGTAACAACCCGGAAAATTCAGAACCAATTTTAATTTTAATTTTAGAAATTTTAGTGAATTTTAATATTTAAAATAATTTATTTTAAATAATAACGACTAAAAATTTATTTAAATCGAAGTTAGAACGAATTTTTTTAATTTAATTATAAAAGGACTTAGAAATAGCACGGTAGTTTGGAAATTTGAATTTAAACTTTGATTGACTGTACAGTGTGCAAATCGGATTTTAGTGAAACCAAAAATATTAGAATATATTTAAAAATATCTTTCCATCAAATCTGAAAAATCGAAATTTCATAGCGGGAATCAAAAGTTATTCCCAGTTTAAAATTCAGAAAAATCGCTATAGAATATATATATATATATATATTAATATTAAAAATAGCCATTTTACAAACGACCTCCGTTTTCGATGAAATCACTTTTGTTGGATCCGGAATGTCAATTTATTGCAAGATTCCAATTTTCATGATTTTTGGAATCAATATGTGAGTGTGACAAAAGAAAATGTGTTTTGTCAGTTTTAGTCAAATCGGATCAACCAGAAAATGGCCATTTTTCAAACGGTCTCGAAATTCGATTAAATTAGTCTTCTTAGAACTGTATCATCAAAACATAACTAGAAATAATTTTTATGGAATTTTTAGAGTTAGTATGTGGCCCTGGTAATTAAAATGTACGTTTAAATTTAATATTAAATGTTTTATATTTTAATTTAAAGAAAAACATGTCGTAACAGCCGAATTGGGTTACGAAACATATTTCATTATGTCCGGAATAGGGGTATTTTGTTAGGGGTGACAGCCGTTGGGTTTCGTTTGGAGTTCGGAAGATTTAACAAGTTATTTCTGAATTAAATAATTAAACAATATAAAATATACCCTACAAATAACCCTCGATTTCCATGCCAAGCCAAAACACTAATTCTGAAAAGAACAACCACCGGCCTATCAAACTAATGGCCGATACCATCCCAAATTCAAACACTAAATTCTTCTAATCTACTCCGAATAACTCGTAATTCCTAAGCAAATATGGTCGCGATTTTTCTAAACTTCAATTCCATAAGGTGATGGTCGAATTTAGTGGAGTATAGGGTTCAGATTTCTGGTGCAAACAACGGACGTTCGTGGCCGAATTGGGGGCCGAGGGGAGGTGCGAGTTGCACCTCATTGGGGGCGCTGGAAGCTGACGACATGGCGGCTGGAGGGGCGGATTTCGATCAGTCTACCATGGCCTTGAGTCGTGTGCGTGGTGGTGGAAGTTGGTGTGATGATGGGTTCACGGTTCCTGGAAGAAGAAAGTATCGGCCTTGTTTAACTTAGGGGTAATTAGGTTTTAATTAATTTATTAATTACATAATGATGTCATTGAACTTTATAAACGCGTAACTTTCTCATACGGTCTCAGAATTCATCGAATTCAAATGCGTTGGATTCATAAAAACGAGATCTGGACGATGGGACAGACTAGATCTGAAACCGAGCACTTTGAAAATTTAGACAAATCGAGGTGAGATTTCTATTTTAAAATAAAATTAATTATTTATTTCACTGTGAAATTTATATTCATTTTGTATAAAATTCATGTTGATGTTGTGTATATATTTATTTCAGTGTTGATTGTTTTATGATTTTGAAGAATCATTGAATTAATTTTTGTGTCTCATGTTTGTTATGAAATAGATAAAAATAAACATATCATGTTTGAAATAAAATAGAAGAAACAAGCTTTCACACATTTGGTTGAAATAGAATTAACATTTTTATTTGCTAAGTTAGATTAGACATTGTAACAAATAAATTATTCTCTTATTTGTTACTAGAATGTAAAATAAATAAATACTTTTATATGTTATTAGAACACATAGAAAAAAAACAAATAAAATATTCTTTTATTTGTCATTAGAATACATAGGAAAATGTATGTAAATTAAAATTTTCATTTAGTTATGAATTGTTATGTCAAAAATTAGAATAACAATAAAATTTTCATTTTATTGTTTACATTAAAATATGGTTTTGTTTAAAATTAGAATAATAATAATAATAAAATATTCATTTTATTGTTTACATTAATCATGGTTGTGCCAAAAGTTAAGATTTACAATAGAAATAATCATTTTCATTGTTTTGTTAAAAGTTAGATTAACACTAAAAATTTCATTTCTATTGTTTACATAGAACATGGTTTTGTCAAAATTAGATTTCCAATAAAAATATTCATTTTTATTGTTTATATGAAACATGGGTTTTTGTCAAAAAATTTGTTTGTCATTAAAATAAAAAGATTATAAATAAAGGATTATAATTAAAAAAAAGATTATGATAAAAGGATTTCATCTTTGTTGTCACTTTGTTAAATACAATAAAAAGAGCTGAATTGAAAATATGTTTTTATTGTCATTTTAGATTATAATGAAATGAATAGAATGAAATATATATTTTTATTATTATTTTAGTTACAATAAAAAGAGTAAAGTAGAAAGATATATTTTTATTATCAAATTTTTTGCAGTGAAAAGATAAGCATTAAAGATCATGTTTTTACTTTCACTTTGTTTAAATAAAAAGAAGTAATATGAAAGATTATATTTTTTATTGTTCATAATTTTCAATAAAAAGATTGAACATAACAAAAATTACATTTTGTTGGATAAGATTATAGTTTAACAAAAATTTACATTTTTGTGAAATAAGATTAGAGTTTAACAAAAATTACATTTTGTTGAATAAGATTAGAGTTATACAAGAATTACATTTTTGTTAAATAAATTTGAGTTATAACCAAAAATTACATTTTTGTTGAATAGAATTGAGTTATAACAAAAATGATATTTTTGGTTAAATAGATTGGGTTTGAGCAAAATATGAAATTTGTCAAACTAGAATTGTCAACATAAATGCCACTATCACTTGTAATCATTTGGTTAAACAAGATTTGTAATAACCCGGAAATCTGTGCCAATTTAAAATTTTTATTTTGGTAATTTTAGCGAATTTTGAATATTTAAAATGAATTATTTTAAATAATAACGACGAGAAATTTATTTTGAATAGGATTAGAATGTATATATTTATATGGATTGTCGTTAGAATATAAATATTTATTTTTAAATATAAAATGAACTGAAAATGGCACGGTAGTTCGAAAATTCGATTTCAAATTTCAAATGAATGTATAGGATTCAAAATAAACCGGATTTTAGCGAAACCAAAAATATTAGAATCTATTTGAAAATATCTTTCCAATGAATCCGAAAAATCAAAATTCCATAGCGGGAATAAAAAGATATGTCTAGTTGAAAATTCAGGATAGTCGCTATGGAAATATAGCCCTTAAAAATAGCAATTTAGCAGACGACCTATGTTTTCGACGAAACCACTTTTGTTGGATCCGGGATGTCAAATTATTGCTAGATCCCAATTTGCATAATTTTCTAAATCAATATATGAGCGTGGCAAAGAAAAACGCGTTTGACCAGTTTTAGTTGATTTTAATTGACTGGAAAATGGACATTTTTCAAACAGGCTCGGAATTTGACGAAATTAGTTTTGTTAGAACCGTATCGTCAATACGAAGCTAGAAAATATTTTTCGGGAATCTTTAGTGTCCGTATGTGGGCCCAGTAAATTGAAATGTAAGTTTGAATTTAAAATATATGGATTTACATTTTAAATTTAACGAAAACTGAGCATAACGATAGAATTGGCTAACGAAACATATCCCATTGTGTTCGGAATGAGGGTAATACGCTAGGGACGACAGTCGTTGGGTCTCGTTTAGAGATCGAATGAAAAAGTTACTTTATAAAGATTAATAAATTAAATAAATATAATATAATATAAAATCCCTCCCTTACCTCACCTCTCTCCCACTCCTTCTCGGTCAACGCTGAAAAAAAAACAAAAACAAAAAAGGAAAACCCGTGAATCTCGTTAGCCCTTCCCTTCGAGGCGTCGCCGCCCTCCATGATCGGCGCCCCCCTCACCTTCTCCTCCTCCCCCCATCTCGCGACCGTACCCCTGCTTTAGCCCAGCCACCCTCGTCGAAACCTCCCCGAGACCCTTAGCCCCGCCTCCGTTAAGCCCTAGTCGCCGCGACTGCAACCCCACCACCTGCACCTGCTTCCGACGCACCCCCACCACCTGCGACGGCGCAGATAACCCCCCTCTGACCGAACACTTCAAGTCTTGTTTCCTTTATTATTATTTTATTTACATAAATTTAAAGCTTAGATTTTTTATAAATGCTCAAGGTTTGATTTTTAAATGCAAAAGGATTTGATTTTTATTTATATATTAAACATATAAAGATTCGATTTTTATTCGTATGAAAAACATATAAAGATAAGATTTTTAAAATAGAAAAAAAATATGATTTTTAAAATTAAGTTGAAGTTATAAAAATACGATTTTTAATATGAAATTGAAGTTATAAAAATCCAATTTTTAAGGTGGTGTTGAAATTATAAAAATTCGATTTTTATATATGGGAAGTAAAGATTAAAAAATCCGAATTTTATATATGTAGCGAAATAGAAATCCGAATTTTATTATATATATGTTGAAATAAAAATGTGATTTTTATAGCGTTGAAATCAAAGTGTAATTTTTACTATGAACAGCGAGAAAAGGAGTGATTGGAAATGCGGTGAAGATTTCCTACATATGAAGAGTTATGGCGTTTGGTTTAGCTACTAGGTGAGAACTTCTCACTTTTAATTTATTTTCTAGTTGAAATATATACTAGGATGCAGACAGTGCTTAGCAGCACCCGACACCTGTGGAAAATTGATTGTTTGATGACTTGGTTGTTTGATGTGTAGTGAAAAATTGATTGTGTGATGTGGAATGGAAATAAATATTTTATAGTTAATAAAATAATTTTTAACATGTATATAAAATAAATATTTATAAACAAATCAGACGATTTGTTTACGTACACACATTTGACTGATATTGATTGGGGCGATAAATTTTACACATCGCCCATATGCACAAATAAAATTCATCATTTGTTGATTGTAACCCCACACGGGTATTGGGATGATATTGGTCATACACTAATCCCAATAATTAGTTGTATGTCAATCGATTGGTTGACAGGTTGTATAAGCGTCGAATATTTATATTTAATGCTTATACAGTGTAGAATGCACTCTGGATGATGGATTGCTGTTTTCATTGTTGTTATACACATTTGTTGTGTGAAATCCATATAATCAAATTATATGGTAATTGACTGTGTCTGATTCCTGTTCAGAAAGAATGAATATTTTGAATTAACGATTATTTTAAAATAACGAATATTTTAAAATAATATTCAGTAATAGATCAAAATGTGATTTTGATGTTCGATTTGGGATGGACACGATTATATTTAAATATATATAACAGTGTCGATTAGATTGACGCCATTTTGACGTGAACGATATTTATATCGATTTTATTCATTTTTATAATGAATATCGAAAAGGAATGGATTTCAAAATATAATGTTTTGAAATATTATCATTTATATATCAATGATATGGAATTTTCAATTTTGATTAGAAATTGAATAGGAAGTTGAAATCGTTTTGAAAACGAATTTAAAACGATTTACAAAATACGTTTTGAAAGGAAATCGACGATATATATATATATATATATATATATATATATATATATATATATATATATATATATATATATATATATATATAATGGCCTGAATAGAACGCCGCGCCGCGGTAGTTCGCAAATTTCACCATTGACTTCGAATGGACACTACGGGATATTCGACCGTCGGATTCTCCTAAAACTGGAACCGTTGGGTTTGTATTTAATAGAGATTTCTAACAAATGTTAGAGATTTGAAATCTAACAGTTTGATTTGGAATTATATCCAAATCAAATTTGGAAAAGGTCACTATAAGTGCAGTTCGATGGCCGTTTATGGAAATCGGCTGTACGGGTCATAATAAAATTATTAAAAATAATAATAATTTGTGTAAAATCATAAGAAATGATTTGGAAAGAATTGGGATGAAAAACTCCATATTTGATAGATAAAAATAGATTTTTATCGAAATGAACTAGTTTTGAACTAGAATTATAATCTATTTATTTTTGAAATAAAAAATTGGATTTGAAAGGGTTTTAAAAGTAACCAAAATTTCCAATAATTGAATTGGAATGGATTATAATCGAAATTGTCTTTGGAATATTTCGATGTTGGATTTCGTGATTATACGGATAATGTTATGGAAATTTGAAA
Source organism: Allium sativum (assembly GCA_030737875.1). Lineage (NCBI taxonomy): Eukaryota > Viridiplantae > Streptophyta > Magnoliopsida > Asparagales > Amaryllidaceae > Allium > Allium sativum. The sequence goes on along the minus strand of CM060922.1, from coordinate 249,137,259 downwards.
GATATATTTATATCGTTATTTCCAATACGATATTTGTTGGTCGTAGAATTTGATATTGAATATAAGCCGATATATTTTCTATTCACAGCCTTGTATTTAATATCAAATGGGATTTGGGTTTGTCGTGAATGGTGTCTTCATTAACACTGTTCTTAAACCCAGTTGAGAAAAAGATTAAATCTTTTTATTTATATTTAATGAAGTATACCAATTAAATGGTATTTAATTGGAATTGAATTTGAATTGATTTTTGGGTTTATCGTGAATAGTGTTTTAAATAATACTTGTTCTTTAACCCGATAATTAATAGAATGTGAATTGGGTTTATCGTGAACTATGTTTTAACGACATTCGTTCTTTAACCCGATTTACAGTGAAATGTGATTTGGAATTTATAAATCTTTTGTTAAGATTTATAGGAAATTTTCAAAAGTAAAGTTTTCTAATTTAATAAAATAAATTGGAATGGAATGGAATTCGATTTGGTAATAATCGAAGTGAATTTATGTGGAGGAAGACAACTAATTTATCTAGAATTTAAAAGGCTTTGCCATTATTCCATTTATATTATTAGTCGGATATGGAAGTTTATATCGATTATATACATCGATTTGTTTTCCATGAAGATTCCATTGTAAATGGAATGTGATTTTGGGTTTATCGTGAACCGTGTTTTAAATGACATTGGTTCTTTAACCCAGTTAAATACAGGATATTATTTCCCAAGTTAAATAATCATTAGTAGAGATTTTTGGGAAGACTAAAACCAAGTGGAGTTTTAATGAATCTTTAATTAGATTGAAATGATCGAGAATGGAGTATCACCAGTTTTGCTCCAGGCGATAGTTAAATCTTTAATTAGATTTGGATGTTAAATGGTAATTGAATTTACCGATAACGCCGTGGTGTTAGATATGAAGTATTACCAGTTTTACTTCATGGGATGAATATGTTAGGATTGGGAAATTAAAAAAAATGATTACTTCGGTAAGATTCGTTAATCTCGACTAGTTTGATAAACCATAATTTGGTTTGAATTGATATTAAAAAGAAGATTAAAGAATAAATTTAAAAGAATTTATCTTTGATAAAATTAATGGGAACCTTTCCCAAAGTATAAGAATATTTGAATAAAAGAATTTTCCGAATTGGAATGAGGAGTATGTTGTGTTTATGTAACACTTGTTTATTATATATGTGAGTTATTCGGAAAGGCCGAGTTTATCCCATTCTGAATAACTGAATCGACAATGTGTCGAGGATGAAGACGGTGGTCGAAGACCAGAGGTCTCCACATCATTTGGATAATTACTAATGATCTTGATTGGGCTTTACACCCAAGACGAGGGAATTAGTTGTTGATCGTCCAGACGTGCTTGGAGAACGATGGATATGCGAGGAATAAGGTTCCTCCGGTTTCGTTCAGACCCAGAACGAACTTGTAAATGGATGTGTGTCTGACATCGGATTTCATTCTGTGTGATTGATATCGGTTGCATAGCGTGAATTGCCTGTGTGGTATGCTGAGATGCAAATGATCAAGGATTCTGTTGAAAAGCAGAGTCTTGTGGTTGATGAGCAAAGAACGACCTTTGTGGCATAGCTTTGTGTAGCGTTAATTCGCGAGCCTCACACCCCGGTGTAAACCAGAAATGGGAGAGGACCTCAGGGAGGGCATGCGTTTCCTTCTAGCTAGGGTGGTGTCAGTGACCTACCAGCCCTGATATTTATATTATTTTCACCTATGTGGTTGTTGGATTGCGAGGCGCCTCGGATATATCAGTGACTATGTGGAGCCGATGGAGTCATTTGGCTTATTGACGCCCCAAAGGGCGGGAAATGCAGTGTTTAGGCATTTTAACCCACATTCGGCCCTGACGATCCAAGGGCCCACCTGAGTCTGGGTCCTGAGACACGGGCTAGAGCGTCTCAAATCGGTAGAGGACTATCTTTTGCCTCGGTTCACAGATGGGAATCCAACTTCCAATACGTGACTTTGCGGTTTTGATTGTAAACCTATATATGGCAACATAGTGGTATGGGGCACTTATGCCGTCTATGATTGATACTTATAATCGAAATTGTTTTGACACTATACACTTATACTAATAATAAAAGATGAAATTTCACGTACCAAGCATTTTTGGCTATTATAAGGTAAAACCCTATCCTCCGGCTTGTGTTGCATTGTGTGATGGGACCTGGGTCTTATAATAGCTTCATTGTTCTTTATTTAGCATTGCGCTGTTGTTTTATGCATTGGTATTCTTGGGAGGAAACCCGTTCCATGTTATACGGCATGGTCCCTGGATTTACCTAACCGTAAAATAAAGATTAATAACTGTTTTAGTTCTCACACCAGTCACATGACTGACCTGGAGTTTATTGTTTTAACCTAAACTCTGGGTGCCCCTATTTCCACATGGGCAGCTTATAGTTTTGGTTTTGGAGATCTATATTCACAGGATCTTGGTTTACAGCTGGAATGATATCCGGAAAGCCCTGTATCCGTATATTCTTTCCATTTGTGTTTTGTATTATTTTTCCGCTGCTATGTAATGTAAATTGAATCTCTGGTGTTTTTCTGATGTATAATATTTATTCATACTCTGTATATTCTTGTATTTTGGTGGAATTGTTGTAATTACAATTGTTACCAGATTTGTTAACAAAATGAAATGATCACATTTATCAAGTTACAAAAGTTGAAATCCAATTTGTCACTTTTATTGAATTATAATAGTTGACACTAAAACTATCACTTTTATTTAGTTATAAAAGTTAAAACCAAATTTGTCACTTTTGTTAAATGTAAAAGTTAAAACCAAATTGTCAATTTTGTCAGATGTAATAGTTGAAACAAAATTGGCCTTTTTGTCAAAATATAATTATTGAAAACAAAAATGAATATTTTTGTCAAATTAGGATTGTTGAAACAAAAATGAGCATTTTTGACAAATTAAGATAGTTGAATTAGAAATATACATTTTTATAAAAATATACATTTTAGCCAAAAATATTGGTTGAAACAAATACATCATATTTGTTGAAACCAAATAGCTGTGATGAAAAGAGCATTTTTGTCAAAATATATTAGTTGAAACAAAAATGTACATTTTGTCCAAATAAAATGGTTGAAAACAAAATTCACATTTTTGTTAAATAAAAGCGTTAAACACAAATAGCATTTTGTCAAATAGGTTTGTGTTACAACAAAAATATTCATTTTGATAAAATAGAATTGTCAGCAAAATGGATCTATCACTTTTTATACATTTTGTTGAAATAGTGTTTATATGAAAATATAATAATCAATTTTATTTGCATAACATACATTAGAATTTATATGCAAATATAGAAATCATTTTTATTTGCAAACTTACGTTAGAATTTATATTCAAATATAAGAATCATTTTGTTTGTCATAACGTACATTAGAATTGTATGTAAATTAAAGTGACATTTTATTATTAAATTATATAATAGAATTTGTATGCAAATCCAAGAGACATTTGTATTGTCAAATTTTACATCAGAACTTGTGTACATAATAAAGAGGCATTTCATATGTTATGATTTGGAACTAGATATACAAATAAAACAATTCTTTTTATTTGTTAAAGTTTAAAAATAGAAATTTGCATACAAATAAAGGAAAATGAAAATTATCTTTTCATTTGTCATCAAAAATATTATCATATAAATAAATTACATTTTATTAGACATTAGAAACATGTATGGAAATTATGTGAATAAAATACATTCTTATTCGACATTAGGAATATAATAACATGTTTGTTCATTATCGTCAACATGTTAGCAGAAATTGAAATTGGTTAAATTCATTAACCAATTATTTATTTAGATGAATTGTTGTTGGCTGAAAACCCCACACGGGTATTGGAATGATATTTGACATACACTAGTCCTAATATTTAGTTGTATGTCGATCGATGGATTGGCAGGCTGCGATGAGCGTTATTTATTCATTTTAATGCTCGCACAGTTGTAAATTTCACTCTGGATATGAATTGATTATTTATCATTGTTGTCGGGTTCATGCGATGTATGGAATCCATATAACCAAAATTATACAGTAAATGATTGAGTCACATTCCGATTCAAAATATCTTTTAAATAAAGAATATTTTTTTAAAGGACATTGTAATATAAAGAAAATTTTAAAATAAAGAATACTGTACTATAAAGAATATATTTTTTACGTAAAGAATCTTTTTGTATAAAGAATATTTTTAAGTAACAAATATTTTCAAAATAATATTCAACGAAGAATAAAATGATGATTTCTTTGTCCATTTTGGATGGACAAAAGATAAAAATATATTTTATCGAAATAAAATAGTTATTAACTAGAATAAATATTTTAAACTAAGATTTAATGAAGTATTCCAATTAATTAATATTTAATTGGAATTAAATAAAGGAATTAGATTTTGGGTTATTATGGATGGTGTCTTAAATAAAACTGTTCTTAAATCCCGCATGAAAAGAATAAATCTTTTAATTAAGATTATTAGAGTTTCCAATTATATTTAGTAATTGGAATAAAACGATATGTGAATTGGGCTTATCGTGAACTGTGTTTTAAATGGCATTTGTTCTTTAACCCAATTAATAGTAAAAATATAATTTGGAATTTATAAACCTTTTATTAAGATTTAAAAAGAAATTTTCCAAAGTCAAGTTTTCCAATTTAATATACTAAATGGGAACTGAGTGGAAATTCGATTTGATAATAATCGAGATAGGCTTCTATAAAAGAAGACTGTTACTATATATGGAATTTGATAGGCTTTGCCGTTATTCCATATATGATTAGTCGGATACGGAAATTTATATCGATTATATATTGATTTTATTTCTGTCGAAATTCCATATTTAATGGAAAATGATTTTGGGTTTATCGTGAACAATGTTTTTAAATGACATTGGTTCTTTAACCCATTTAAAGACAAGATTAATTTCTTAAAAGTTGAATAATCATAAAGCAATGATTTTTGATATTAAAACCAAATTGGAGTTTTCATAAATCTTTAAAAAGAAGAACTAAGAATAAATTTAAAAGAATTTATCTTTGATAAAATTAATGGGAACCTTTCCCTAATAATATGAATATTTTATTAAAAAATATTCTGATTTGGAATAAGGGGTATGATGTGTCGTTATAACACCTGATTTTTTAATATAAACATGTGAGTTATTCGGAAAGACAGGGTTTAACCCATTCTGAATAATTACTATGAAGATTAAAGTCAAAGACACTGAAGTCAGTGGATGAAGACCGGCGATCTTTACATCAAATGGATGACTACTGATGCCTAGCTTTGGGTAGCTCCCAGTAAAGGGTTAAAAGTAGTAGTTTGTCCGTACGTACTTGTTGATTGTCCGGATATGCGAGCACCTCTCTTTCGTATTGGACATACGGGACGAGGAATAAGGTGTCTCAAGTTTCGTTCAAACCCAGGACGGACTTGTAAATGGATGTGTTCACCCCGCATTTTTATGATGATTAAAATGTACGTAGACGATGGTGATGCATAACAAGTTCATACATTGTAAAGAAGGAAAAATTAATACGATAACAATGCAGAGGAATTTATTAATGCCAATGTTAAAAATTAATATGCAATAGAATTTACAATTAAAATATTACTGCATGAAAGAAAATTCAATACTAAAATAGGCAATGTGTCAGTACAATGCATGCGATAAAAAAAATAGATCTCATGCAAAGGTATTAGGTTGCATACAATAGATGTTTTGGAATTAAACGGTATTATAATCAGTGCATATATATATATGTATATGTATATGTATGTATGTATTAAAATGCAAACGAAAGAAAGAGGTGAATTAATAACATGCAATTAATTATGTGCATGTGAGTATATGCATAAGTTTATATATTGAAAGTTATATTGTTAATGCATAGAATAATAAAAAGGATTGAGCGAATAAAAGTAGAGTGCATTAATTATAATGAATAAATAAATAAATGCATTAAAGGTAAATTGATTGATTGTAAAATAAGGATTTGCAATCAAAATAAAAAGAAAGTTAAATGCATGAAGGAAAATTAATTGATTTAAAGAAAGACAAATGGTTTGAAAAAAAAAGTAATATTAATATAATTGATGCAATTATAGGAAGGTTTAGAAAGAGAGAGTTGAGGAATTAATTTTAATGTATGAAATACATACGTTGAGGAGAAAATAGAATGTATGCAAATATATATATATATATATATATGTATGTATGTATGTATGTATGTATGTATGTATGTATGTATATAAGGAAAACAAGTAATGAATTAACGAAGTAAATTGCAATGCAACATTGAAAATAATAGTAGATGTAAATTTTGGCATTTGAAATTCAAAAGTAGCGAATTAATTGCATGCAATATGAAAGGATTAAGGCATGCGATAAAACATGCAATTAATTAAGGGAAGAAAAAGTGGCACATTTAATTTAAAATAAAGGCAATTGAACATTAAAAAAGAATCTAAATGTTAAAAATAGAAAACAATGCAGCTAAATAAGTGCGCTTGGACCCAACTTGTTTCTGGGTGCATGCGTGCGTTTATGTTGCAGTATACCTGGGTTAGTCTAGCCTAGTCTAGAACATTCTTTTCTTTAGCAAAGTGTAAGGTTTAGATGAATTCTATTTTAATCCTAAGGCCCTTGTTGTTCTAAACTACCTATAAATAAAACTCTTTCCAACCCCAAAATTCACAATCCCAAAGCTACGCTGAAGTTTTGCTTCTTGTTCCTCAAGAAATCCTCTTCTCCTCTAAAAATTAATGGTGATGTTGTAACACTGCTTCAACTCTAAATAAATTAATTATTCTTCTTCAACACAAGATAGATGAAGATCAAAGATTAGATTTAGAATTTCTTCTATTTCAAAATAAAGAGAAAAGAGATTTTGATCTATAATCTACATTGCAAGAAAGGTAAGAACTTTGGAGAGATTTGGATTAGGATCAAAGTTAGCCAAATCTTAAAATTAGAAAGGAAAGGGGAAGAAAAAGAACAGAATACGCATGAAATAAAATATGAATTATTTCAATTGAATTAAACAAATTAACTTGGGGAATTGCTAAACGATACATCTACTATTATTCAACAAGGGTAATTTAAATCCACTCACAGTGATTTTTGCTTTCCTAGGTCTGATTTAGATTAAAAAGCATGCGTACGAACAAAGATTGGAATAGTGAAAATGATGTTTGGGAATTTGGAAATAATTTGTGATGGGAAAATTGAAACAACTTGTAAGATGAATTTTTGGGCATAATTCACGAATTAGGGAATTGGGGAACAGTATATAACATAACCTGAGATTGGGAAATTAGGGGAAATTGGGACATATATTAACCTAGAACATGAAAAAAAATATGTGTGATTAAAATTGAGAATGATTAGATATGCTTGGGTATGTTGAATCAAGAATTTATGAATGAACTATATGTACATAAGAAAAATTAGAATTGAAGATTTAGACATATGGGATTATAAGTTGAACTGGGATTTATGCAATAAAAATGAGGGTTGACATGAATTATTGATGACTTTAAAGAACAATTAAGTTGGGATTAATTAAGTATAACTTATATACATGAAAAGTTGGGCATAACATATAATAAAGATTATTGGCATAACTATGTACGAGATTATGTAATCATGGTAGAATTTATGTATCCAAATCAAATTGGAACCATAAACATGAAATTGGGTTTATAAGCGTGAACATGAATTATTGGATTGGGATAAATAGGCATATAAAACCTAGATTGAAATTGTATAGGTCAGTTAAAAAATGAAGATGCCTAACCCGAGGTTAGATTGAGTTGCGGTGTAAGTTTGCCCGAAAACGCCCGGCACATCCAGCAACCGCAACAACAGGTCATATGTGAGAGGTTAGCGCATTAAGCCCAAAACCCAAGGCTAGAACGAATTTGTGGTAGAAGTCTTCCCAGAACCTCCTGGCATATCCAACAACCGCAAGCAACATGTCTAATGTGAGAGGTTGAGTGCATTAATAAAAAGATTAATGCTATGAAACAAACATGTTAAGTGTGCTAAAGTTAAGTAAACGGAGGCGTATAGACAAACTTAACCAACGTAATAATGGGTAATTGTAACAACCGGGAAATCCGAGCCAATTTAATTTTTTTATTTTGGCAACTTTAATGAATTTTGATTATTTAAAATGAATTATTTTAAATAATGACGACGAGAAATTCATTTTTAAATAGAATTAAAACATATATATTTATATAGATCGTCGTTAGAATATAAATATTTATTTATAATTATAAAAGGAATTGAAAATGGCGCGGTAGTTTGAAAATTCGATTTCAAAGTTTAAATGAATGTACCGAGTGCAAAATAAACCGGATTTTTGAAAAACCAAAAATATTTGAATCCATTTGAGAATATCTTTCCAACGAATCCGAAAAATCAAAATTTCATAGCGGGAATCAAAAGTTATGCCCAGTTGAAAATTCAGAATAGTCGCTATGGAATTCTGGCCCTTAAAAATGGAAATTTTGCAAACGACCTCGGTTTTCGACGAAACCACTTTTGCTGGATCTGGGATGTTAAGTTATTGCTAGGTTCCAAAATTCGTAATTTTTCGAATCAATATGTGAGCGTGGCAAAGGAAAACGCGTTTGACCAGTTTCATTTGATTTTAATCGACTGGAAAATGGCCATTTTTCAAACGGTCTCGGAATTTGACGAAATTGATTTTGTTAGGACCGTATCATCAATATGAAGCTAGAAAATATTTTTTGAAAATTTTTAGAGCTCGTATGTGGCCCCGGTAAATTGAAATGTGTGTTCAAATTCAATATATAGAGTTATATTTTGATTTTGACGAAAACTGATCGAAACGATCGAATCAGCTTACGATACATATTCCATTGTGTTCGAAATGGGGGTAATTAGCTATGGACGACAGTCGGTGGGTTCGATTTCGAGGTCGAAATAAAAAGTTGCTTTTTGAAATTAAATAATTAAATAAAAAAACTCTCCTCTCTCTCTCCCTATTCTCTCTCAGGCCCCCCCGTTTCATTTCATTCGAGAAGGAAAAATATAAAAAAAAAAACGAACGGAGAACCACCTCCGTCCACCGCGCCAGAGCGCTCGCCACCGCCCCACCACTCCGGCAAGGCCCCACCTCATAGGCGCACGCCCTCCAGCCCTTGAACAAGACCCGAACCCCAATCCCCATCTCGAAGATCAACCGCGGTACCCCAAGAACCCACAAACCCCCAAATCGATTTGAAACCGACCTTCGCCCACAACCCTTCGCAGACCCCCCTCCCCCCCCCCCCCACCGCGACTTCGAGCCACCTCCGCCCTATCCGACGTCCTCCTGCTCCTCTCGATCCCCTAGAAATACTGTGAGTCTTTTCTTTTATTATTTTATTTGCTTACATTAATTTTAATTTTCAGTTTTCTTATGAAAGAATTTTCAGTTTACTTATAAAAGAATTTTCAGATTTTTAACATTGTAAAGGCGAGATTTTTAACATTGTAAAGGCGAGATTTTAAACATCGTAAAGACGAGATTTTTTAAACATGATAAAGATACGAAGTGAAGATAAAAAATAATTTTAACTGTGAAGTTAGTGTAATAAATATATAATTTTTATTATGAGTAGCAAGTAAAAAATATGGTTTTTATATTAGTATAAGATTAAAAATATAATTTTTATATATATAGAGAGTAAGGATAGTAAAGATTGGATTTTTAGAGTAGAAAAGGCGAGTTAAAAATTAGATTTTTATATTAGAGGAAGATTAGATTTTTAGAAATAAAAAGTTTATATTTTTATATAGAAAGAAGCGTTGTAAATATATATGAAGTAGAAATAAAAATATGATTTTTTATATTATATAGATAATAAAAATTCGATCATTATTATGTAGGAGATATAAAAATATGATTTTTATTATGCAGAAGAGGAAAAGATGTGATTTTTTTATGAGTGGCGATATAAAAATATAATCTTTATTATATGAACACCATTATAAAAATAGATTTTTTATCTATATAGTAGCGGTATAAAAATAGAATTTTTATCTATATAGTAGCGGTATAAAAATAGAATTTTTATCGATATACTAGCGGTATAAAAATGGAATTTTTATCTATATAGTAGCGGTATAAAAATATGATTTTTATCTATATAGTAGCGGTATAAAAATGTGATTTTTATCGATATAGAGTGATTATAAAAATGTGATTTTTATATACATAGCAACAATATAAAAATGTGATTTTTATATATGTAGTGGCTACGGGCAATGAAATTGACAAAAGGCGAGTGATGAAGATTTCTATACAAGTAGAATCGCGGTGAATTGGTTTAGCTAATCGATGAGAACTTCTCACTTTAAATCTTGTTATCTAGGTAAAATATATGCTAGGATGCAAACGGTGCTTAGCAGCACCCGACACCCGTCGTCCACAGACCATGGACAACTCGTATGCTTGTTTGATGTGTTGTGAAGTTTGCTTGTGATGTTGATGTGAAATGGATAACAAAACATTCATGTGTTGAAATAAATTAATTATCGTTATAAATATAATTTTTAACGTGAATGTGAATAAATAAATATTCATTTACAAACTGGACGGTTTGTTTATGTACACCTATTTGAAGGGCATTGATTGGGACGATAAATTTTATACGTCGCCCAACAGCACAAATAAAAAATCTGTGTTTGTGGATTGAAACCCCACATGGGTGTTCGGATGATATTTGATGTACACTAATCTCAATTGTTTAGTGGTATGTCGATCGTTTGATTGACAGACGGCGTAAGCGTTAACTATTTATATCTAATGCTTATGCAGTTGTGTGGTGCACCTTTGGATGATGGTTGATTATTTATCGTTGCTATTATATACATGTGTTGTATGGAATCCATATAATTAACATTATATGGTAATTGATTGGGCCTCGTCCCAATTGGGAAAATAAAGAATATTATAAAATATATATTCATGTGTTGAATTGAATAAAATATATATTCATGTGTTGAAAATGTTCATGTGTTGAGTAAAATATTTAAACAGCAATAAAATTTACATCTTTATCATAATTTTATAAAATATGTTAAATAACAAAAATAGTCATGTGTTGACGATACTCATGTGTTGAGAATATTCATGTGTTGAAAGAAATATAGATTCATGTGTTGAATAGAATAAATATTCATTTGTTGAATAGAATAACGAAGTTATTGAAATATATAAAGCCGTGTTGATTAGAGATGCGCCATTTTGACGCGAACGATATTTATATCGATTATATTCATTTTTATAATGAATACAGAAAACGAAGTGATTTCAAAATATAACGTTTTGAAAATATTATCATTTATATAGTAATGATATGAAATATTCAATTTTGATTTGAAATTGAATATAAAGTTGAAATTGTTTTTAAAACAAATTTAAAATGATTTATAAAATACGTTTTAGAAGGAAATCGATGAAATATATATAATATCTATATTATATATATATATAATGGCCTGAATAGAACGCGCCGCGCTGCGGCAGTTCGTAAATTTCGACCATTGAATTCGAATGGATATTACGGGAGATCCGACCGTCGGATTCTCCTAAAACCAGAACCGTTGGGTTCGTATCAAAAAGAGCTTTCTAATGAATATTAGAGATTTGTAATCTAATGGTTGGATTTGGAATTATGTCCAAATCAAATTTGGAAAAGATCGTTGTAAGTGCAGTTCGATGGCCGTTGATGGAAATCGACTGTACGGGCCTTGATAAAATTATTAAAAATATTAATAATTTGTGTAAAATCATAACAAATGATTTTGAAAGAAGTAGGATGAAAAATTCCACATTTGAAAGGATGAAAATATATTTTTATCGAAATGAACTAGTTTTGAACTAGAATTAAAATCAATTTATTTTTGAAATAAATAAATTGAATTTGAAATGGTTTTGGAAAATAACCAGAATTTCCAATATATAAAGTGGAAATGGGTTTGAATCGAAATTATCTTCGGAATATTTCGATGTTGGATTTCGTGATTATACAGATATGGCTGTGGAAATTTGAAAGATATATTTATATCGTTATTTCCAATATGATATTTGTTGGTCGTAGAATTTGATATTGAATATAAGCCGATATATTTTCTATTCATAGCCTTGCATTTAATATCAAACGCGATTTAGGTTTGTCGCGAATGGTGTCTTCATTAACACTGTTCTTAAACCCAATAGAGAAAAAGATTAAATCTTTCTATTTAGATTTAATGAAGTGTACCAATTAAATAATATTATAATTGAATTTAAATTGGTTTTGGGTTTATCGTGAGCGGTGTTTTGAATAACACCTATTCTTTAACCTGATTAACAATAGAATACGATTTTGGGTTTATGGTGAACCGTGTTTTAGATGACGTTGGTTCTTTAACCCAGTTAAAGACAGGATATTGATTTTTGGGAAGATTAAAACCAAGTGGAGTTTTAATGAATCTTTAATTAGATTAAAAGGATCGAGAATGGAGGATCACCAGTTTTGCTCCAAAGCGATAATTAAATCTTTAATTAGATTTGAACGTGAAATGGTAATTAATATTTACCGATAACACCATGGTGTTAGATATGGAGTATTACCAGTTTTGCTCCATGGGATAAATAGGTTGGGATTGGAAAATAAAATAAATAATTACTTCGGTGTGGTTCGCTAATCCCGACTAGTGTGGAAAACCATGACATGGTTTGAAAAGATATCCAAAGGAAGATTAAAGAATAAATTTAGAAGAATTTATCTTCGATAAAACTAATGGGAACCTTTCCCTAAGAATGTGAAAATTTGAATAAAAGAATATTCTAAATTGGAATGAGGCGTATGTTGTGTTTGTGTAACATTTGTTTATTATATACGCGGGTTATTCGGAAAGGCCGGGTTTATACCCATTCTGAATAACCGATTCGATGATAAGTCGAAGATGAAGACAGTGGTTGAATACCGGAAGTCTTCACATCATTTGGATGATTATTGATGATCTTGATTGGGCTGTACACCCAAGAGGAGGGAATCAGTTGGTGATCGTCCATACGTACTTGGAGATCGATGGATATGCGAGGAAAGTGTCTCCGGTTTCGTTCAGGCCCAGAACGAACTTGTAAATGGACTGTGTGTCTGACATTGGATTTTATTCTGTGTTGATTGATCTCTATTAAATATACATCTGTTTGGCGGCGGAGAATTTATTCTCTTGCTTAACGCCCTTCTCTGAGATATACGAGCTCAGAGGTTGTATATCGATGGACATCAGCCGCATAGAGTGAATTGCCTGTGTGGCACGCCTAAGTGGCAAATGATCAAGGCTTCTATTGAAGAGCAAAGTCTTGTGCTTGATGATCAAAGCACGGCCTGTGTGGTACAGCTTTGGGTATGGCGTTAATTCGCGAGCTTCACACCTCGGTATGAGTCAAAAATGGGATAAGAACCCAAGGAGTGCACGACGTTTCTTTCTAGCTAGTGGTGGTGTCAGTGCTTAAACTAGCTGACATTTATATACTTTTCACCTGTGTGTTGTTGGAATGCGAGGCACCTCGAATATATGGTCGATAACTGGCACTATGTGAGCCGACGTACAGACCATTATATAGGTCCTATAGGACCTGGAAACGTGTGTTCAGGAATTGCCAATCGCCAAAAGTAAGAGAGGACCGACCTTGGAGGTTCCAAGGGATTGCTGTTTGTGGTCCTGAGACATTTGCTAGAATGTCTCGAACGGAGAGGAGCTTGCCCCTTGCCTCGACTCATGATGGAATCCAATTTCCAATACGTGACATTGCGGTTTTATTTGTAGAGCCTAGTATGGCAACATGATATATGGTACCCATGTCGTCTATGATTGATATTTATGATTGAAATTGTTTTGGCACTATACACTTATAATGATATCAAATGATTTGTTTTAAACGTACCAAGCATGTTTGGCTATTATAAGGGAAAACCCTATCCTCCGGCTTGCGTTGCATTGTGTGATGGGACCTGGGTCTTATAATAGCTTTATTTTTCCAAAAAGCATTGCGCTGTTTTGTTTTATGCACTAGTATTCTTGGGGGGAAACCCGTTCCGTGTTATACGGCATGTTCCCTTGAATTACTCTCTTTTAAAGTAAAGTTTTAAAAAACTGTTTTAGTTCTCATACCAGTCACATGACTGACCTGGAGTTTATTGTTTTAACCTAAACTCTGGGTGCCCCTATTTTCCACATAGGCAGCCAGTAGTTGGGTTTTGCAGATTTATATTCACAGGATCCTGATTTACAGTTGGAACGATGCTCGGAAAGCTCTGTATCTGTGTATTACTTTCAGTTGTGTTTTGTATTGTTTTAAAAGATGAATTGAGAGGAATAATTTATAAATAATATTTTATAAAAATATTATTTATAAATATTATTTTATAAATAATATTAAATAAAAATATGTTTTAACAGATGAATTAGATATTAAATAAAAATATGTTTTAACAGATGAATTAAGAGGAATAATTTATAAATAATATTTTATAAATTAAGCAAAATATTTATCATTGGATAAATGGAATATATAAGTCAGGACTTGCATAGAGAAGTAAGAATCGATTTCAACATTGATATTTGAAACTGAATATGGACGAAGAGTAAATCGAATATTACTTATTCGAAAAGGAGTTAATCAAAAAGGAGTTAATAAAAAGGAGTTAATCAAAAGGAGTTGATCAAAATGAGTTATTCGAATATAGTTATTCGAATAGAGTTAATCGAATAGAGTAATTGATTAGAGTAAATCAATAAGGTTAATTGACAAGAGTTAATCGATTAGAGTTAATCGAATTAGAATTAATCGAGTATTAGTTATTCGAATAGAGTTAATCGAATAGAGTTATTCGAATAGGGTTAGTCGAATATTAGTTATTCTAAGAGATATTATCGAATATAGTTTATTCGAAGAAAATGTTATCGAATATAGTTATTCGAGAAAAGATCTTCAAATATATTCGAAAGGAGTTATCGAATATGGTTTATTCGAGAAGGAGTTAATCGAATATAGTTTATTCGTAAGGAGTTATCGAATATAGTTTATTCGAGAAGGAGTTAATCGAATATAATTTATTCGAAAGGAGTTATCGAATATAGTTTATTCGAGAAGGAGTTAACCGAATATAATTTATTCGAAAGGAGTTAATCAAATATAGTTTATTCGAGAAGGAGTTATCGAATAGAGATTATTCGAAAGAGAGTTATACGTTGAAATTCGATTATATCGATTTCGGGAAAGTACTATTCACTTTCTATTTTTGATCAAGATCTATTTATTTGGTTATAATTGTCTAGTTAGTTAATTAGTTAAATTAAGGAATAAAAGTTATATTTTGAAGTTAGATATTTCAGAAGTAGGGATCATAACGCTATAGTTATAATCAGTGTTTTCAATAAAGAAGTGGATTCATAAATTAGATCCGAGAGTTACGTAATGAAGTTTGTTAGAGGTTTAAAAGGTGAACCTTGTCTATTTCGAAGTTAGAAATGTTGTTCAGTTATGGTCTGAGAGGTAGTTATACCCCAACTTGATTGGCTTCGTTTTTAACTAAGGAATGGTTAAGGTACGATAGTGAAGGTTGGTTAAGTGAGTTCAGTTAATGAGTGTAATGTTTTGAGTTGACATAACGATGTTTTATTCAAACATCTGTTTAAATCCAAATGTAGGAGTTTTGGAAATGTTTTCCAAATAAGAATCAGAAATGTTTTCTAATATAGAAAATAAGAAATGGAAATGTTTTCCAATGTTAATAACGTATATTTTCTAAATTTAGAAAATAAGAAATGTTGAATATATGGAAACAGGAAATGAAAAAATGAATAAATTAATGAACTAAAGAGATAGATATTCAATGATGATTGATCGATAAATATCGTTGTTTACATACGTGTTTTTCCTGATAGTTAACTCACTAACTATCAAAGTTTTTGACCATTTTTCCGTCGTCAATATGGAGAGACAAGGATCAGATTCATTATCTGAAAACCACTCTGTATGGGTGTTAGCGTTACAATCAAATATGAGGAAGATAATTGAAGACGAAGTTTGTGCAAGGGTCGTTTTGTCAAATCTTAGGTAGAAATTGCCTAAGACGGTTTTACAAAATAGTGCCATCGGTTTGTCCAGTCCCAGGACAACTTGTATGGAAGAATGTCTGACAGAGTATATTTAATGGATCACGTAAGTTGATCTCTTCAAACGTATGTACATTTAGAGGAATTCGTTTCTCGTAGCTATATACCCGTTGTATTTTTGGGGAAATCAATTTGTGATTTGGCGGGTATAACGATGTGACATTCAAAGTGATTAATTGTGTGATCTATCAGAGATAAGCGTGGCCTCTAGCCTCACAACCAAGAAATGAAAAAAATCGGGTAGCCAGCATGGCTATGTGGGTTGCTTCCATTAGGGTGTATTATCACCTATCTAAAGATATTCATTTCATTCTTTAATCTATTCGATGCTATCCCATTCGAGAAGCGGTTGCTGATCCCAACCGTTGGCGATATACATTCGATACACTCAAGCAAAATGAGTGGTCGGTCATGTGTGGCCGGGTTGCAAGATGTTCTTGTTGAACCCAGTGTATTCCTCTCTAGAGGTACACTATTGGAAGGTGGTTCCATACCTTGTCACAGTTGGAAATCCATTATCCAATAAGTGCTCGCGGTTTTGATTGTATATTATATATATATATATATATATATATAATGTGAAATGAAAGCATTTCTGCTAGATAATTATTATATTGTGATTGATAGACAATTTTATAATATCAAAAGGGTTTTGATATAAAGATTATCTTTTCTTTCAAAATGATTTGAAAGTTAAATCAAATTAATTTGGATTCCCATAAGGGAAAAACCTGTTTCGTTATATCGCGTGGTCTTATGAGATATCGTTTAATTGCTCAAACTGTTTTAAATTGTTTTACCCACACCAGTCCCATGATTGACCCATAGTTTGTTTTGTTTTCCCTAAACTCTTGGATGCCTAATTTTGGTATGGGCAGTCAAGTAGTCAGGTTTTACAGATATACTTGGAGAGCTTGGAGCAGGAGGCTTCAGGATTATATAGCTATTGTTATTTCCGTTGTATTGTAAGTGTTGTACTTAGATAATGTTATTGTATACATATACTGATTTTATTTCAAATATATGTATCTATTATAAATTGTTCGTTCCGCTATGAGATTCGTGTTTACTCTAATGTTGTATGTTCTTCTTCTTGTTCTTTAATTCTAAGTTTCTATCTTACCTATTCTCACCCTCTATTTTCTTTCATGGACTATCCGGTGTTTTCAGTTCTTGTATGTTCGACATGGTGTTGTATGCCGATATCCAAGGTCGCAAATTCCCCGGGTCGTTACATCACCGTCCCTTCACGAATATCTATGTACCCCTCGCCACTGGAAACGACTCGTTGCCTCCCTATCTGATATGCGCTGAACAGTCCATGCACACATTTCGTTTATCGGAAAGGAAATACCCCAACGCTTTTCATTCATTCTTTCTTTTTTTCAATTTATTTCCTTCACCATATAGTAGGAAAGCAAACACTTCAGTCTAAAACATTTTTAATTATTAACCTTAATCCGTTCATTAGTATAAACCCTTCTTCCCAGATATGTGCTGCTCTGCTCATGGCCATTTCCTCATGTACTAACCACAAGTGCTCCTCCTCCTATTCATAAGAATTCAAACCAGAAACTGTACACGACTCCTCATCTCGAGCTCCTCCACCTCATGTCCATTACATTCAACTCGTTGCCATCCTCTTCACCATGACTGGAGGACCTGCGCTACCCAACATAGAACCATCGAACTCACTTATCACAGAAACAGTAACACTCCACACTCTGTCATTACCATATATTCTGCTCCAGTCCCAGTGTGCATTTCAAACATGCATAGTCTGAAACTCGTCCCTTTTCTCCTTCATGACTGCGTACGCTCCTCCATTTATACTAAAACGATACTCACAGTAATACCCAAGTCTTCCTCACAAGGCCACGCACACCACCTGCATCCTCCCTCCACAAATAAAACACGTCCATGCATTTCTACTTCTCATGGCCATTTTCCAAACTTCTTTTATTCCCTTTTATACTTTTATACCATGAGCTTTCTACTTCCCTAAAATGCTCGGATCCCCATTCCACAAACTATGCCCTCTTCTTCTACTTGCGGCCATCCTTCTTTTAAAGCCATACGACACAGATCCCCTTCTCTGACCATTCGCATGCTAGCATTTCTTTCTTATTTTAATTTATTATTATTTTATTGAGAATGATAGAATGGATTTTGTGTCTCCATTTCTTTGTGTATATTATGCCTGAGAAGTCGAGATAAGGGGTAAAAAATGGAAATTGGAAGAAACAAAATTAAAGAAGTACTCCTGCGTTTTATATATATAGAGGCTCAAATTCCGTAGATGCTATGAAACGCGTTTCTAACCTTACTTAGAACTACCTACCTTAAATTTCGTGAATTAATATTATATAAGTATATTACTTTGCTTCAAAGTAACAATTGAAAATGCCGAGAAATTTTTGGGAGACTATGTATGGTTTTACGCAGGTATATTTTATTTTAGTTTTGCTTAGGGGCTAAGAAATGTATAAATACACTAAATACTTAGATGTTAAGAAAAAACTAAGGACACGTGTGCACTTCGTGAAGTGAGATACTAGGGGTTGCGAGGTGACAATTCATGTAGTGAATGCAGTAGGATAGAGATGACGGCATATAACTTAGCAATGAAGTAATATAACATATAAGTTTGTTTTTGGCATAAATTATATATTTATTAAGGGTACCCTGTTTCATAAACTCCATTTGTTTACAGACCTCAATCGATAAAAATAAAAATACTGTTGTCACGGGAAACGTGCCACGATCCCAAAAATATAATAATATAGACAAGTTAGCTTATTTTGTGAAACCCCAAAATACTGATATAGGGTGTAAAATACTCCAAAATAAAAAAGTGGCTTATTTTCCAAAATAAAAATTACAGAAAAATTCTAAAAATTAAATTATAATTATGTATCAAATATATTATCCAAATTCGAAGACAATATTTTATTATAATTAAATATATCGTTCCATAGAAACTATTTAAAAATTTGATTTGGTCATAACTTACAATCTACACAATGAAATTTCGATTTTTCTCTTCCAATCGAAAAATATATTTCATCAGCTCCGAGCGTTTCTTGTTTCACAGAAATCCGACTTAAAATGGTTTTTTTGTATTCATTTAAAGTTCGAATCGCCAAATTACGAATTGGCGCGCCATTTCGAGCCCGGTTATAATTATAATATAATTATTACATTCAACCGTCGTTTATATAATATATTCGTTAATATAATTCAATTCTAAACTGAATTATATATTATAAATGATCCAATTCACACAATATTATGAATTCCACCATTTCGGACTATTTCGAATATTAAATATATTATTCTATTATTTATATTAATTAAATATTCAATATTATTTAATTTTGGTCATTTTAAATTACATAACCATCATTTAAATAATTAAATAAATTATTTATTATCCGTTAAAAATATGGGTCGTTACATTCTTCCCGCCTTAAAATAATTTCGTCCTCAAAATTATGAAGGTAGAAAACAAGCCCTATTGACTAGGTCAAAAATTATTTGCTTTACTTATCAATTTTAGTTTTAACTGAACCAATGAATTCCAATTAAATATTAATTTATGCCGACTAACTAAAGTTTTCAAAAATTCTAAAAATTTTCTAACATCCGAAATTTCTAAAAAAATTGCCAGCACCTCCTTTGTACGGCTCAATCGGTACAACTACAAATTGCCTCTCTGGGCTTTCCCTAATCCAAAAGAAAATCAAAACGCCAAGGGGCTTGCCAAATCGGCTCATAAATCACCAAACTCATGTAAAATATAAACTTGTACCTTTTTGTCAGGCATATCATTATATTCCTTCCATCTGCTACCAATTCAACATATACCAATGTCATCCCAATCAACCCCCAATCAAATTTATCCTCAAAACCAAATCATTCGCTTATACAAGACAAATATCATTTCAAACTCAAGTTTCATTCTTGATTCCAAATTCTTAGCTCACCAATCCAATATACTTAACTGAGTTAAGATCCATCCATATATTTCATTAACTGGTTAATTTCTCTAATCAGTTATCATTATCTCTAACTCAAATCTTCTTTTTATTCTAGAGATCAATCCATTTACTCACTTGAGTCTATTTATATTTCAACATCCAATTTTACCCAAAATTACTCTACTCTCATTCAATTTCAATTTGCTTTCCCCCGTTTTTTTTAATTCAGATAGTCTCTTCCTGGGAGTTTTAAATAGTTTACCATATCAAAAACAAAACCTTCCTTTTTAGGATTCAAAACAACTCGTTTCCTAAAAACAATTCAAAACAATATCTTTGATAGTAATCCATCACTTAGAACTCGAAAATGAACACTGATGATGTGGCCAGCATCATCAGGGTTATTTCCCAGTGATCAAAGTGAATTCAATACTATATCACCTTCAAAACCCATATTTAAACATTTCTATTTTGAAATATATTCCAAAACATCCATCTCAATGTTTGTAAAACAATTTAAAATCTACCAGGATTTTAAAATTCTCATATTTTTAATCCAAATCCATATACAAACACTTTTCCAAATTCCTAGGTCTTTAATTTCAATTCTGATTTGAATTTGGATTTAATTCATTTCGTAACACTTGTACGAATTTTTATTTGGTTATGTATATATAACCAACTCAATTTTAATCTTATTTGATTAATATAACAACCAACACTTCTAATATACATAATATTTTCAATATTAATCATTCTTTTATATCAAAATATAATTGGGTAAAATTATTTTGTTTACCCTCTTTTCAGAACATACTGTGTCAGTTCATTGTATTCGAGTGTTCAGAAACCCCTGCCGATACAGTGGATCAAACTGATCGACCAGAACTAATAAATAACTTAACCAATAAATTCCACAATATAAAACAATTTTTTTATAAAATCTACAAATATGTTCACTCGTACATATACACTAAACTCAATCTAGGGTATTACTTACCCTATCTCTATCGAGTTACGCCACAGAGCCAAGGTAATCACTTAACCTTATGCTCTAATAATACTGTAAAGACCCGGGAGATTTGCAACCTCAGTAATCGTCATACAACACCATGTCGACTATCCAAGAATCGGAAATGCCGGAAAGTCAATAGAAAGAAGTTAGAGGGTGAGAATAGATAAGATAGAAAATTAGAATAGAAGAAGAAGAACACAAAAACAACAACATCAGAGTAACACGAATCTCACAGCGGAACGAATAAAATATATTATATAACATAACTTTGGAACAAAACAGTATCGGTATACAATACTATTATTAGAGTACAACACTTACAACACAACGGAAATAACAGTAGCTATATAATCTTGAAGCCTCCTGCTCCAGCTCTATAAGTATCTATAAAATCCCGACTACTTGATTGCCCATACAAAATTGGGCACCCAAGAGTTTAGGGAAAACAAAACAAAATAAACTCTGGGTCAGCCATGTGACTGGTGTGAGTAAACTCCAAACACTTGGTTTAACTTTTCCAAATCCTTTTTAAAAGCAATGATAATCGTAAGACCGATCCACACATAAATACGGATGGTTTTTACCTTACGATAACCCGAAATATTTTCTAAGCTCAATATTTTCTGATATTATAATAATGTCTAAATCAAGTAAATAGCAATCTAGTAGAACGCTTTCATCTCACGCTCTACATATATAATATATAATCAAAAAACACGGGCTCTTATTGGGTAATGGATTCCAACTATGACAAGGTATGGAACCACCTTCTGATCAGTGTACTCTAGAAGCGATACACAGGAGTTCAACAAGAACATCTTGTAACTCGGCCACACATGACTGGCCATTCATTTTGCTTGAATATTCCTAATAAATTGTTACCTTACGGTTGGTATACCAACATAACCGTTCTCGGGAGATACAGAATTGAAAGAAGCAACAAATATGAATATTCTCTAGATGATGACAATATACCCTACTTGGGTGCGACCCACTTAGAGCATCTCCAACAAAGTATCTGAAATCCGAATATCCAAAATCCAACCTCAAAATGGTGTCCAACACCGGATGGATTCTTCCATCTGTTCGGATTTCGGGGGAGATAGTTCCGGAATGTCCAAACTAGTCACGCGGTTGTTGAACAACCGCGTGAATGTTGAACAAGCGCGCGCTTGTTCAACAACCACGTGTATTTACACGGTTGTTCAACAACCGCTTGGAGTCGTGAGTTAAAATTTTGTGATATTTATGTTGATTGTACCCAAATTTAGACAAGAAGATGTAATTAAACAAAAACAATCAACAGTTGCCTGGAGTCTGGACTTAAAATTTTGTGATATTTATCTTGATTGTACCAAAATTTAAACACGAAGATGTAATAAAACAAAAACAATCAACAGTTGCACAAAAGCTTAAGATACATGATTGCACTAACATTTAACGGATACATAGTTTCAGATATTGATTAAAGGATACAAATTACAGTACTAGAACTACTAACATTTAACGGATACTAGTACTAGAACATTTAACGGATACATAGCTTAAGATACAAAGTACGAAAACACAACAACTAAGGGTAAACAGTTTCACTGGCTTCCAACAAAGTTCCATAAACGATTTGTTAAATCTTGCTGGAGTCTTTGATGAATGTGTGCGTTACGGTAAGCCATCTGGCTTTCGACGTGAAACTCAAGCTCTAGTTCGCTTTCAATCATATTTTCATGCCAAATCTCAGGTGGTGGAGCAGTGCAGTCGTAATTGAAATCATCCTCCATGTCTCTTTCGTCCTCTATAATCATGTTATGTAAAATAACAAAAGTATACATTATCCTAGTCATTTTAAGTGGAGACCAAAGTCTGCATGGATTACTAACTATGGCAAATCTGGATTGTAAAACACCAAACGCTCTTTCTACATCCTTTCTTTGTCCTTCTTGCATCGCTGCAAACCTTGCTTGTTTATTGTTTTGTGGGTTCGGTATTGTCTTGACAATCGTACTCCATTGCGAGTATATACCATCGCCTAGGTAATAACCATGGTCATAGTCGTGACCCTCTAACGTAAAATGATGTGGAACTGATCTACCGTTCGCCAAATCGTTAAACAACGTTGAGCGTTCAACTACGTTCAAATCGTTGTTCGAACCCGGCATTCCGAAAAAAGCATGCCATATCCACAAGTCGTACGACGCTACAGCTTCAAGTATAATAGTTGACGTACGAGACTTACACTGATAAGCTCCAGCATATGCTTTCGGACAATTCTTCCACTCCCAATGCATGCAATCTAAAGATCCTAACATCCCTGGCCATCCTCTGCTACCGTGCATATCCATTAACATTGCAATGTCGGCTTCGTTCGGTCTACGCAAGTATTGATTACCGTAAACGTCTATGATAGCTTGGCAGAAATGGTCTAAGCATTCTAGCACTGTGCTTTCTGCCATTTTCAAATTTTCGTCTTGAGCGTCAGCAGGACCGCCATAGGCTATCATACGCAGCGCAGGTGTCATTTTTTGAATTCCGGTGAGCCCCATTGTCTTAGAAGCATTGTGTTTGTAGATAAAGTAGGAATCGTGTTGTTTAATACAATCTAGGATTCGAAGAAGCAAAGGGCGCCTCATTCGGAATCTCCTTCTAAACTCTGTACTTGTATACCTCGCATTTGAGACAAAATAATCTTCCATCAGTCTCTCGTTGTGAAATGCATGATGTCTATTTTTATATCGACGGCCTACAACAGAACCTCCATGGGATTTGCTAGATTCACCATCTCTTAAGGCACCTATAAGCTGTCTTTGTCGTCAGAAATGATCATCCACTATAACATCAAACTCTTCGTCACTATCATCCAACAACAAAGTCTCTTCGGTGGACATTGTGGTTTTTTGAGTTTTTGAGTGTATACACTACAAATTGTGGACTGTGTCTGAGTAGTGAATGCTGCAAGTTTTCCTCCTTATATAACATATTTTTTCTACATTTTGGTCTTCATTGGATACCATAATGTGACATGCATTGGTTAATGGAGTATTCTTGTCTTAAAGCAAATCATGCATTGGTTCTGGAGAAAATCATGCATTGGTCTTCATTGGATACCATAATGTGACATGCATTGGTTAATGGAGTATTCTTGTCTTAAAGCAAATCATGCATTGGTTACTGGAGTATGCTTGTCATAAAGCAAGTCATGCATCGGTTACTGGAGTATGCTTGTCTACACGATAGTAGTTTTAGTACGCAAACTCATTAATTGTTACGCTCATTCAATGAAGTTCGAAGTCGTCTATTCTCTTGTTCTAACTCGTTTGTGTAAGCAATAGCCCGCGGCGGGAAACGGTCGTCTATCCACTCAAAATAATTGCAACCGTTAGGCCATAGCGAGCATAATTGGATCCTGCGACCAATATCATCTCCGTCAGCCCGGACTACCACCTCTACCGCGTAACCACAGTGGCAACAAATGGGATAGGAGTTAACTTCCTGCTCGTTAGGAGACTGTTCAACTGAAACTCGTCGTACCTCCTGATGACCTACATCTGGAACAGTCGGAGGATCAGGGACTGTAGCCGCTTGTAAGCGTTCTTCATTTACAGCCTCTTGATGACCAACATCTGGAACGTGAGCAACTGGTGGATGAATCGTCAAGTGGGTAAACTCTGGGTAGACTTGATATAATTCCTCGTAGTGCCGCTCTTGGTACTCGATATTCCAATCAATATCTGTTCTTGGACTTAAAGGAGGACGCTCAGGAATGTTTTGATCATAGATCGAATCCATTGACGAGGGCCATGACCATGAAGACATTTTATTATTTTGATGAAAATTTTGGTTCCAGCTAACTAAAAAGTGGTAACCGTATACATTTATAGGGGCAACCCCTTAACTTATGGAGTTATTCAAGGTGATATGACACGGGGATGACCCTTGTTTCCCGGCTTTTCTTTATTAAAGCAGCGGTCATCTCATCTTTAACCAGTACGATTTGTCAAGTCACGTTGTTTTTATTAGTTGGACAACCTATAACACGTTACCCTAGTGGTGCAGAGTGTAGTAACATCAACTGTTGAGGGCAGAGAGTTGTCTTGTCATATGTCTGTATCTTGTACTGCTCAATTAATGATGATAGAGCTTTACCAAAAAGCAACTCCCTTGTTTAAATAGTTGACACTTCGTCCCCCAATCATACCTACAGAACTGTGTTTTCTACATAAGGTAAGAAATTAATACTCTTGTTCCTTCTACGTGTTTACATATGTCTTTGTGTACATAATATGTTTGTTGTTTGTGTGTAGCTTAAATGGACGATTGGTACATACGTGACGAACTCGTAGATGAAATGTTTGATGAGTATGAACGGAACAAGGAGGAGGAAAAAGATGGTGGTTTCGTTCCAAATACACATGTTAAAGAGGCGCAAGAACTAGTTCAAAATGAAGTTGTTCGTGGTACTGAACAAATAGTTGAAGTTCAAAAAACAAAAGGACGTCCACGCAAAAACACAAAAAGGCAAGTGGTTAACCGTACTCGTCCCAACCAGAGTGAAGCTAGCTCCAGTGGTGCAACAACAGATTTCTCTCCTTAGGACTTACTTATACTCATGAAATCCTATATCGAAGTTGATAAAAGAGAATTGCTGCTTTTGCAAAATGGAGGGGGGCTTACCCATGAAGAATTTTGGTCTATGGTAACAAGATTACATAACAATCATCGTAAATGCACCACTACACGAAATTCTGCTGAAATTCATATGGCTCATCGGCGTTTCGTTGATACTTGTGAACGATACCAGAAGATTATAGAGACAGTTGAAGATGAAAACATATTTAAAACGAATCGGGCAACTTATGATTCTCGTTATCTTGCAGAGTATAGGACTGATTTTGTTGGGTACGAAGCCTACAAACTGCGTTACAGTTGGATAACCCGATTCGGTGCTGAATAGACAAATAGTTTTGGTTATTGCTTGTACGTGCATTCTAAGTTTTAGTACGTATTTCATTGTTATTTCTTGTAAGCAACTTTGTAGTCAAAATTTCGGTATCAAGTAATGTTCTTTCAATATGAATATAAATCCAAACCACATATGAAATAGAATATACACATATTTTCAGTAGTAGTAGAAATTAACATTAAAAGATAATCAAGTTGATTGTTTCATCAAAAGATAATCAAATGAGGGTGAAATTTTATAACAACGTACCACGCGTCTGTTTAACAAACGCGTGTATTCACACGGTTGTTAAACAGGCGCGTGGCCTACGCGGTTGTTAAACAAGCGCCTAGAGCTACGCGTTTATTTAACAACCGCGTGGACTTAAATCTGTTGGGAAATTTGCCTGCTTCGATTATTCGGAGTGTAGAAATTTAGATTTCTACACCCGAACATTTGGAGATGCTCTTAGCCATGATGCCTACCCGATTTCTATCATTTCCCAGTTGATGAGGCTTGAGGTCATAACGTATCTTTTAATAGATCACTCCTTCATTT
Organism: Allium sativum; assembly: GCA_030737875.1. NCBI lineage: Eukaryota > Viridiplantae > Streptophyta > Magnoliopsida > Asparagales > Amaryllidaceae > Allium > Allium sativum. Next base: position 249,110,519 of record CM060922.1, on the reverse strand, counting down.
ACTTTGAATACCACATCGTCACACCCGTCAAATAACAAATTGATTTCCCCAAAAATACCATGGGTATAAGCTAAGAGAAAGGAATTCCTCCGCCACCAACATAAATACGTTTGAAACGATCAACTTACGCGATCTACAAGATATACTCTGTCAGACATTCGTCCATTCAAGTTGTCCTGGGACTGGACAACCGAAAGGCACTATTCTGTAAATCCATCTTAGGCAATTTCTACCTAGGATTTACTGAACAGTCCTTGCATACTCCGTCTTTAATTATCTTCATCATATTTGATTCGCAACACTAATGCCATACGGAGTGGTTTTCGGATAATATATTTGATCCCGGTCTCTCCATATTAACAAAGGAAATGGTCAAAATCTTTGATAGTCAGTGATTTAACTATCAAAGGAAAACATGTGTACAAACAACGGTCGTATTTCCAAATATAAATCTTATCGATCAATCATCAGTTAACATCTCCCCTTTAAATTAATTTATCATTTATTTATTCATTTTCCCATTTCCATATATTCGTGAATTCTTACTTTCTGAGTTTAGAAAATATACTTTATTAACATTGGAAAACGTTTCCATTTCTTATCTTCTTATCAAATCATTGCTTACGCAACTCTTAGATTCAGTTTACGAATCCAATTCTTTTATGAAAAACATTTATTATATGATAACATTATAATCCCTACTTTTGAAATATTTAACTTTAAATACAACTTTTATACCACAATTTAAATAAATAAATAACTAAATAAACAATTTATTTAAAAATAAATAAATCTTGATTAACAATCGAAAAGTAAACAATACTTTCCCGAATTCGATATAATTGAATTTCAATGCATAACTCTTCTTTGAATAAACTATATTCGATTACTCTCTTTCGAATAAACTATATTCGATAACTCCCTTTCGAATAAACTCTATTCGATAACTCCCTTTCGAATAAACTAATATTAGATTAACTCTCTTCAATTAAATTATATTTGATTGACTCTCTTCGAATAAATTATATTCGATTAACTCTCTTCGAATTATTAATATTCGATATAACTCTATTTGAATAAATAATATTCGATTTAACTCTCTTTTAAATTCCTATTTCAAAACCCAATTTTTCTTATAAATGTTTTAATTTATAAAATGTTTATTTTAATCCATTATTCACATCAAATGTGAATAATGTTTCTTTTATATAATCAATCAGTTTGATTTTTCATTTAAAAATAATATCCCATTTCCAAATTTTATTTATACTTCTATTTATAGAATTATTCATACAAAATCTTATTTTCAATTCCAATCACCTATAATCTCGTTTATATATCCCTTTATAAATGCTATGTTTACATTCCATAAAAATATCGGTGTTAAAACCAATTTCTACTTCTTCATATAATTTCAGACTTATATATCCAATGTATCCAATGATAAATAATTTACTTAATTTATGAAACATTATTTATAAATTAATCTTTCCAATTTATCTGTTAAAACAGATTCTATTTAAAATCTACTTTAAATTAATCTTCCCATAATTCTTTTATATCACGCCAATTTCCCTTAATCAATATCTTGTTATATCGTGTGCGAAACACGGGTCTAAACCTCCATGATGTAAAATTCTCCTTTTATAATCTTATAAATTTCCCAAAATATTATATTTACTCCATATACTCGCTTATTTACCTCTTCTTACCTTCATTCAGTATTTATACCGAAAACAACCTTTTAAAACATTCATATAACTGTTAATAATCTTATACAGAAGTTCTTATTTAATTTTCCAAATAATTCCTTTTTATAGAATCCATTGATTTTATATTAATATTTTATTTTCAATATACACTTTAAAAATTCCCTTTATACATTTTAGTATTTCTTACGGGATTTAAAATACCAAATAACCATGATCAATATCATCTAAACACACATAATCAACAATAGATTATATGTAATGACCCGAAAATCCGGTCCAATTTGAGCTGACCTAAAACACAAGTCCAACCCCAAATTAAACTGAAAATCAGGAAATTAATAGAAAGAAATTACAGGGTGAGGAAAGATAAGATAGAAACTTAGAATAGAAGGAGGAGAACACAACATCAGAGTAACACGAATCTCACAGCGGAACGAATAACATATAATAGATAACATATCCTTGAAATACAATCAGTATATGTATGTAATAACATTATCAGAGTACAACACTTACAACACAGTGGAAATAACTATAGCTATATGTTCCTGAGGCCTCCAGCTCCAAGCTCTTCTAGTATCTGTAAATCCTGACTACTTGACTGCCCGTACAAATTTAGGCACCCAAGAGTTTAGGGAAAACAACAAAATAAACTCCGGGTCAGTCATGGGACTGGTATGAGTAAAACAGTATGAACAAGTAAACGATACCTCATAAGACCATGCCGTATAACGGAACGGGTTTTTCCCTTATGAGAATCCAAATTATCTTTATATCAAAACCTTTTGACATTATAATAATGTCTATCAATCACAACTATAATAATCATCTAGCAGAAACGCTTTCATCTCACGTTCTACATATATATTATACAATCAAAACCGCAAGCACGTATTTGGTAATGGATTTCCAACTATGACAAGGTATGGAACCACCTTTCACTAGTGTACCTCTAGAAAGGAATACACTGGGATCAACAAGAACATCTTGCAACCCGACGACACATGATCAACCACTCATATCGCTTGAGTGGATCGAATGTATGTCACCAACGGTTGGTATCAACAACCGTTTCCCGAATGGGACAGCATCAACAATAGATTTTTAGAAGTAAATGAAACTCTAGATCAGGTGATTATACACCCTACTTCGGAGCGACCGACTTAGCCATGCTGCCTGCCGATTTCTGTCATTTATCGGTTGATGAGGCTAGAAGCTACGCTTAATCATCACACCAGATTCACTTCGAATGCCACATCGTCAAATCCATCAGATCACCGATTGACGTCCTCAAAAATACATTATGTGTTAGCTAAAAGAAGTTTCCTTCTCCGCTTCCACTCTTGGTACGGTTGAAGAAATTAATGTACGTGACCTTTCTGGAAATACTTTGTCAGACATCCGTCCATACAAGTCATCCAGGAACAGGATGAACTAAAGGTACTATTCAATATATCCATCTTAGGCACTGTTATCTAAGCTTTATACAATAGCCCTTGCACTTTACTCCGTCTTCAATTTTCTTTGGCATATATTATTCGCAACGCTTATGTCAATACAGAGTGGTTCTTTGGAAAATATCCAACTGGTCTCTCCATATTAACAACGTTAAAATGGTCTAACTTTGATAGTATGTGATTTAACCATCAAAGAAAAACAGGTGTGCAAACAACGATATTATTTCCAAATGGAAATTCTATCAATCAATCATCATTCAACATTTATATATATATATATATTCACATTTCCTTATTTTCTATGTTTTGAAAATATACGTTATTAACACTGGAAAACGTTTCCATTGTTATTTACATATCACTATCATTTCACAACAATTAGTCCCTGACTGTAAACTAGTAGGAGAACAATTCTCTAAGTATAAACCACGAAGGCCGAAACCAACATCAGACCGATACTCAGAAAAACTATTCAACTTACAAATCTTTAGTCAGTTTCTAATTTTGCTTAACTCTATCTCTTTACTCTATTTGATTGACCAAACTGGTTTACTCTAACTGATTAACTCTAACCGGTTAACTCTTTTAACTCTATTCGAATAAACAATATCCGAATAACTCCTTTTAACTCTATTTATTTAACAAATAATTATTCCTTTCTTATTCTATTTATTTAACAAATAAATAATCCATTATCTTATCTTATTTATTTAACAAATAAATATCTCCTCTTCTTATTCTATTTATTCTAACCAATAATATTTCCTTTTATATCTATTCTATTTATTCTAACCAATGAATATTTCCTTTATTCTATATATCCTTCGATTTTATAATTATTTTGTTTTATAAAAATCCTTTTCCTTTTCTATAAAAATTCATCGATTTTATATAAATAATTCATTTTCAAAATACACTTTGAAAATCCCCTTTCTCACATCCTGTATTTCTTATGGTTTTTAAAATACCATATAACAATGATAAATATCGTCTAAACACACATAATCAACAACAGATTATATATCACATCATATATCACAATATATGAATCACAGTAAAATAAATGTTGAGGAATCCAGTCGGATTCCTCCAACATGTTTCCCTGCATCACAGATGTTAAACAATATAGATAACATCACTTTCAGTTCCATATGATATATTCTGTTAAACAGAATCAATATAGAAATTCACTAACTGACTAGCAGTTCAATCAAAAAGTCAACACACAGTAAATCAGCCAATATTTAACAGTTCTAAAAATGCAACATGAAATTTTAAACTATTCAGAGTTAGTGAGATTTACTCACATTGGCAGTCCATCGTTAAAGAACGATAAAGTATTGTTTGATTTGAATCAAACAATTTATTTTTCCATAAATTCGGACGAGCTTCAATCCACTCCCCGTTAGTTCCAGTGCGTAGCCACCATCCATACGATCCCAACGGATCTTGTTTCGCTGAAAACCGATATCGTATGCGATAGTTATTTAATTCACAAAACTATACACTAATTTAAATTGAATTGAACTCAACCCATTTTAATATTGGGCCTCACCACAAACACCTTGGCCTATGTCCCTTCAAACAGACCCACACCCTTATCCTTTCTTCCACAATCAGCCGTGATACTCGTCGCTCCCCTGTACAAAAACCAAACCGATCCTTTAAGCTCCCTTTCCTACTTCAATGTTCCACCGAAACTCAAACTGAAATCACCATGATCCTCCTCGCCAACTTCTCTTCAACCCCATACGGATTCAACAAAGCTCGATGTACGGTTTTCACCCCACAACCCGCGAATGCCAGTACAGTATCACCGAATCAAACCCAACCGAGTCCCACCAAATTACTACCAACGAAAGCTAAATCGATCCCCGAATACCATACCAACCCAGTTTTGCCCCTCGATAACCCATCGTCGCAAGAAGTGGAACCCTAGGTGTTGCCGTAAAAAACCAAGCCTCGCAAACAACGATCGAACATAGTAAAACCCGGATTAGTCTGAAGCTATTCCTTCTGTGAATCCGAAAATTCTTGTTCGAAGATTTATAGCAATTTAAATGATTTTATTTTGATTTCCAAAGAGGATTCTTCTCTACTTGCTGATCTTATATACTGCATTGGGGTTGGTAGCAGTTGTGGTTGAGGATGATGTGTGCGTGGCCTCCCATATGATCAGACAATGAAGTAGGATACTCTTTTATTCTTTTTATTTTATTTATTCTACTGATTTTATTCTCCTTTCTGGTCTTTAAAAATCTCTGCGACCATATACGACACCCAAAAATCACCAAACTGGACATGCACCTTCAGTTCGATATTACGGTCCCAACGAAACTAGTTTCGTTGAATTCCGACTCTGTATGCTCATACAGCGTATTTTTAACCGTAAAAAATACTGACTGTTTTTCACTCTAAAAATCCGTACGACCACAAACTGACTTCAAAAATCATGGAAACTGAATTCTAGCAATAATTTAATATTACGGATCCAACAAAATTAGTTTCGTCGAATTCCGACTTCGTATTTCAAAAGTGGCTTATTTTTACAGCTCTGAATGACCCATTTAAATATATAAATATATTTAAATATAATTAAATTAAATATAAATAAATTTATATTATCGTATATATTCACAGTGGAATACCATACAGCTCTAGAATATTCTTATATGGATTTCTAACTCGATACTTCAATCTGGGTCAACCCGATATTCGATTTATATTGAAATTCCTTTTTAAAATATAAATAATTCCTTTATAAATTATAAAGGAATTCCACAGCAACTTTTCTAAAATTTGATTCGGACGTGAATCAAAGTCTACACGACGAAATTCCGATTTTTCTCTTCCACTAGAAAGATATACTCCACCAGCTCCACACGTTTCTTGTTTCACACAAATCCGGCTTAAAACGAATCCTGTATATCCAGTTGAAGTTCAAATCGCCAAATTACGAACTGCAGCGCCATTTCAAGCTCGATTTTAATTATAATATAATTATACATTCAAACTATCATTCAAATAATATATTCGTTATTCAAATTCAATTCCAAGCTGAATTAAATATCACAGATGATCCGGTTCACACCATATCGTCATTTCAGCCAATTCTGATTATTTCAGAATTAAATATATTATTTAATTTATTATTTTAAATTAAATATTCACCATTATTTAATTAAACCACCATTTAATTCACTATACCACTATTTATATAATTAAATAAATTAATGATAATACCTTTGCCAATGCGGGTCATTACAATCTTCGCCACTTAAAGTAATTTCGTCCTCGAAATTGCTAAGGTAGAGAACGACCCTATCGACTGGTTAGAACATATTTGTTCACTTCTTAACTTCAGTTTCAACTGAACCAATTTAATTTCGATTAAATTATTTATTCATTCTTATTATCGAAAATTTTCAAAAATCCTGAAAATTTTCTAACGCCTTAACTCTTCGAAAATTTTTGCCAGCACCTCCTTTGTACTGGTCCATCGGTCAAATTCCCACTCGCCTCTCTGGGCCATCTCCATCCCAAAAGAAAATCAAACAGCCATGCGGCTTGCCAATTCGGCTCATAAATCTTATATCCAATAGAAATATAAACTTGTACCTTTTGTCAGCATATCATTATATCCTTTCCATCGGTTATCAATTCAGCGGATACAAGGGTCATCCCAATCAAATTCCAATCTGCTTTTATCCACAAATCCAACCATTCGCTTATATACGAGCCAAATATCATTTCAACTCGAGTTTTTTCTCGAATTCCCAACTCTTAACTTGATTATCACATTACACTTCAAATTTGAATCTCACAATCCAATTTGTCTTGATGTCATTCTAATTCAATCTCAGTTACCACTTTACTGGCTTTTTTTTAATTCAAATTTGCTTTCACAAATTTCTGTTAAATTTGTTTTTAATTCAAACAGTCTTTCCCTGGGAGTTTTTAAACAGTTTACTCTTTTCAAAAATCAAATTTTCCTTTTGAACATGTCACTGAGCCCTTATTTAATATTCCATTAGTTAAATCACTTCTCTATTTCTTTACCAATATTTGTTAACCAAATATTTTCAATAACCATATTGGCCTTTTATGTTAATTGGAAAACATTTCTGAATATCGCCTTCCTTTATTTTCTAAACTTTAGAAAATATATGCTATTTATAATTGGAAAATATTCCAATTACTTATCTCTTTTCCGATCTCGTTTATTTCTGTACTTAGGAAATATTCTTTATTATATTTCAAAGCTTACACTTATTTGGGTTAAAACGGATGTTGTGTAAAACATCGTTACGACAACCCAAACACTATATTCAACTAACTCTTATTCAACATTGATCTTCGAGCCTGAAATCTTATTATTTATTTGTTAATAATGAAATCAATCAAGTTGGGGTATAACTACCTCTCAGACCTTGACTGAATAACATTTATAACGTCAAAACAGATATGACTACTTACTCGAATAATCAATACCATACAACTACTTATTCACTTTTAAACACGTATATGCTTCCTCTTTCTATTCTTACTAGATTTTATTCTTAGTCTTCCTTTTTGATTTTACTATTCTATTTCTAAGTTTGTTCCCTTATCAACTTCTACATATATATCGATACATTGATTTCTAACTATTAAATTATCTTAAAAATATTCTAACTCCTTTAATTCCCGAAAAAATTCGCCATATTCTCCTTTGTACCAGGAGCATCGGGATATTTCAAATAGCCTCCCATGGCCCTCACCAATCCAAAAGAAAAAGAAAAAGCCAAGCGTCTAGCCGATACGGTGCATAAAATCTCATATATGAATTAAATACATACCTTTTCGTCGAGCATTCTATTAATATACCTTCATACCTTATCCATACCTATCTCATGTATATTTATACCTGCCTAATCTATTTTAACTATACCTGATCGTTTTAACTCAATTCGTTAATTAATTTGTTAATTAACTCTTTAGTCTATTTCACTTTTATATTTGAACATGACATGTTCAAATATATTTTAACTTGCTTATTAACTAATTTGAATCCAAATTTCAAATTTAAGTTCTATATTCGATTTCAAATATCCATTTATAAATCCAATTCACCTTTCAAAGTTCAACTTCAAAATTCAAAACTCGATTAACTAATTTCTCTTCGACTTAGTTAATTTTATTCAATTTCTATTCAAATATTATATCACTTCTATTATTCAAATCTATATAGCAAATTCTATTCAAATTCTATATATTCAAATTCTATAGTTTAAATTCCATTTGAATTCTATATTCAAATTCTATATATTCAAATCCTATATTTGAATTCCATTTGAATTCTATATTCAAATTCCATTTCACCTTCGATATTCAAATCCTATATTTGAATTCCTTTATATTTTCTATATTCAAATTCTACAGTTTAAATTCCATTTGAAATTCAACACAACTTGTCTTTCCCAAAACAAATTCAAAATAGTATCTCTGGTAGTAATTCGTCACTTACAACTCGAAAATGATTACTGATGATGCAGCTGTCATCATCAGAATCTATTTTCCAGCGATCGAAGTGAGTTCAATACTATAAAACCATTTGTAAACATTTCCACCTTGAAATTTATTTCAAAATATAATTCACACTGCTTGTAAAAATATTTAAAATCTCCCAGGATCTTAAAATTTCCTTATTTTTAATCCTTATTCATTTACAAACACTTATCCAATTTTCCAGAATTTAATTCAATTTCTGGTTTAAAATTTCAGATTCAACTCATCTGATTTCACGTATTTCACTTATATGAATTCTGATTGGTTCTTTACATAACCATTTATTTATAATCTTACTCGATTATAATAACAACCAACATATCCATTATGTTATAATTCTGATATATATATATATCTTCTCTATATCAAGATATACTTTGGGTAAACTTATTTTAATTTACCCTCTTTTCAAAACATATCGTGTCGACCCATCGTATTCGAGTGTTTAGTAACTCCTACCGATACAGTGGATCAAACTGATCGACTAGAACTCATAAACAACTCAACCAATAAATCACCACAATATAAAACAATTTTTATATCAATAACAAATACGCTCACTCGTATATATACACTCAACTCAATCTACGGTATTACTAACCCCATCCCTACCGAGTCACGCCACAGAGCCAAGGTAATTCACTTAACTTAAGCTCTGATGCCAATTGTAATGACCCGAAAATCCGGTCCAATTTGAGCTGACCAAAAACACAAGTCCAACCCCAAATTAAATTGAAAATCAGGAAATTAATAGAAAGAAATTAGAGGGTGAGGAAAGATAAGATAGAAACTTAGAATAGATGAAGAAGAAGAAGAATACAACATCAGAGTAACACAAATCTCACAGCGGAACGAATAACATATAATAGATAACATATCCTTGAAATACAATCAGTATATGTATATAATAACATTATCAGAGTACAACACTTACAACACAGCAAAAATAACTACAGCTATATGATCCTGAGGCCTCTTGTTCCAAGCTCTTCCAGTATCTATAAATCCTGACTACTTGACTGCCCGTACAAATTTAGGCACCCAAGAGTTTAGGGAAAACAACGAAATAAACTCCGGGTCAGTCATGGGACTGGTATGAGTAAAACAGTATGAACAAGTAAACGATACCTCATAAGACCACGCCGTATAACAGAACGGGTTTTTCCCTTATGAGAATCCAAATTATCTTTATATCAAAACCTTTTGACATTATAATAATGTCTATCAATCACAACTATAATAATCATCTAGCAGAAACGCTTTCATCTCACGTTCTACATATATAGTATACAATCAAAACCGCAAGCACGTATTGGGTAATGGATTTCCAACTATGACAGGGTATGGAACCACCTTTCGCTAGTGTACATCTAGAAAGGAATACACTGGGTTCAACAAGAACATCTTGCAACCCGGCCACACATGACCGACCACTCATTTCACTTGAGTGTATCGAATGTATATCATCAACGGTTGGGATCAGCAACCATTTCCCTAATGGGACAGCATCAACAATAGATTTTTAGAAGTAAATGAAACTCTAGATCAGGTGATTATACACCCTACTTCGGAGCGATCGACTTAGCCATGCTGCCTGCCCGATTTCTGTCATTTACCGGTTGATGAGGCTAGAAGCTACGCTTAATCATCACACCAGATTCACTTCAAATGCCACATCATCAAATCCATCAGATTACCGATTGACATCCTCAACAATACATTATGTGTTAGCTAAAAGAAGTTACTTTCTCCACTTTCACTCTTGGTACGGTTGAAGAAATCAATGTACGTGACCTTTCTGGAAATACTCTGTCAGACATCCGTCCATACAAGTCATCCAGTAACAGGATGAACCGAAGGTACTATTCAATATATCCATCTTAGGCACTGTTATCTAAGATTTATACAATATCCCTTGCACTTTACTCCATCTTCAATTTTCTGAGGCATATATTATTGCAACGCTTATGCCAATACAGAGTGGTTCTTTGGATAATAATACAACCGGTCTCTCCATATTAACAACGTTAAAATGGTCAAACTTTGATAATCTGTGATTTAACCATCAAAGAAAAACAGGTGTGCAAACAAAGATATTGTTTCCAAATGGAAATTCTATAAATCAATCATCATTCAACATATGTATATATATTCACATTTCCTTATTTTCTATGTTTAGAAAATGTACGTTATTAACACAGGAAAACGTTTCCATTGTTATATACATATCGCTATCATTTCACAACTATCAGTCCTTGACTGTAAACTATTAGGAGAACAATTCTCTAAGTATAAACCCCGAAGGCCAAAACCAACATCAGACCGATACTCAGAAAAACTATTCAACTTACAAATCTTTAGTCAGTTTCTAATTTTGCTTAACTCTATCTCTTTATTCTATTTGATTAACCTAACTGGCTTACTCTAACTGATTAACTCTAACTGGTTAACTCTTTTAACTCTATTCGAATAAACAATATCCGAATAACTCCTTTTAACTCTATTTATTTAACAAATAATTATTCCTTTCTTATTCTATTTATTTAACAAATAAATAATCCATTATATTATCTTATTTATTTAACAAATAAATATCTCCTTTCTTATTTTATTTATTCTAACCAATAATATTTCCTTTTATATATATTCTATTTATTCTAACCAATAAATATTTACTTTATTCTATTAATCCTTCGATTATATAATTATTTCCTTTTATAAAAATCCTTTTCCTTTTCTATATAAAATTCTTCGATTTTATATAAATAATTCATTTTCAAAATACACTTTGAAAATCCCTTTTCCCACATCTAGTATTTCTTATGGTATTTAACATACCATATAACAACGATAAATATGATCCAAACACACATAATCAACAACAGATTATATATCACATCATATATCACAATATATGAATCACAGTAAAATAAACGTTGAGGAATCCAGTCGGATTCCTCCAACCTGTTTCCCTGCATCACAAATGTTAAACAATATAGATAACATCACTTTCAGTTCCATATGATATATTCTGTTAAACAGAATCAATACAGAAATTCACTAACTGACTAGCAGTTCAATCAAACAGTCAACACACAATAAATCAGCCAATATTTAACATTTCTAAAAATACAACATGAAATTATAAACTGTTCAGAGTTAGTAAGATTTACTCACATTGGCAGTCCATCGTTAAAGAACGATAAACTGTTATTTGATTTGAATCAAACAATTTATTTTGCCATAAATTCGGACGAGCTTCAATCCACTCCCTGTTAGTTCCAGTGCGTAGCCACCGTCCATACGATCCCAACAGATCTTATTTCGCTGAAAACCGATATCATATGCAATAGTTATTGAATTCACAAAACTATACACTAATTTAAATTGAATTGAACTCAACCCATTTTAATATTGGGCCTCACCACAAACACCCTGGCCCATCTCCCTTCAAACAGACCCGCACCCTTAACCTTTCTTCCACAATCAGCCATGATACTCGTCGCTCCCCTGTACAAAAACCAAACCGATCCTTTAAGCTACCTTTCCTACTTTAATGTTCCACCGAAACTCAAACTGAAACCACCATGATCCTCCTCGCCAACTTCTCTTCAACCCCATACAGATTCAACAAAGCTCGATGTACGGTTTTCACCCCACAACCCGAGAACGCCAGTACAGTATCACCGAACCAAACCCAACCGAGTCCCTCCAAATTACCACCAACGAGAGCTAAATCGAACCCCAAATACCATACCAACCCAGTTTTGCCCCTCGATAACCCATCGTCGCAAGAAGTGGAACCCTAGGTGTTGCCGTAAAAACCCAAGCCTCGCAAACAACGATCGAACACAGTAAAACCCAGATTAGTCTGAATCTCTTCCTTCTGTGAATCCAAAAATTCTTGTTCGAAGATTTATAGCAATTTAAATGATTTTATTTTGATTTTCCAAAGAGGATTCTTTTCTGCTTGCTAATCTTATATACTGGATTTGGGTTGGTAGCAGTTGTGCTTGAGGATGATGTGTGTGTGGCCTCCCATATGATCAGACAATGAAGTGGGATATTTTTTTTATTCTTTTTATTTTATTTATTCTACTGATTTTATTCTCGTTTCTGGTCTTTAAAAATCTCTGCGACCACATATGACACCCAAAAATCACCAAACTGGACATGCACCTTCAGTTCGATAGTACGGTCCCAACGAAACTGGTTTCGTCGAATTCCGACTCTGTATTCTCACACAGCGTATTTTTAACCGTCAAAAATACTGACTATTTTTCACTCTAAAAATCCGTACGGCCACATACTGACTTCAAAAATCACGGAAACTGAATTCTAGCAATAATTTAATACTACGGATCCAACATAATTAGTTTCGTCGAATTCCGATTTCGTATTGCAAAAGTGGCTTATTTTTACAGCTCTGGAATACCATACAGCTCTAGAATATTCTTATATGGATTTTCTAACTCGATACTTCAATCTGGGTCAACCCGATATTCGATTTATATTGAAATTCCTTTTTAAAATATAAATAATTCCTTTATAAATTATAAAGGAATTCCACAGCGACTTTTCTAAAATTTGATTTGGACATGAATCAAAATCTACACGACGAAATCCCGATTTTTCTCTTCCACTAGAAAGATATACTCCACCAGCTCCACACATTTCTTGTTTCACAGAAATCCGGCTTAAAACGAATCCTATATATCCAATTGAAGTTCAAATCGCCAAATTACGAATTGTAGCGCCATTTCAAGCTCGATTTTAATTATAATATAATTATACGTTCAAACTATCATTCAAATAATATATTCGTTATTCAAATTCAGTTCCAAGCTGAATTAATTATCACAGATGATCCGGTTCACACCATATCGTCATTTCGACCAATTCTGATTATTTCAGAATTAAATATATTATTTAATTTATTATTTTAAATTAAATATTCACCATTATTTAATTAAACCACCATTTAATTCACTATACCGCTATTTATATAATTAAATAAATTAATGATAATACCTATGCCAATGTGGGTCATTACATTATACATCACATCATACATCACAATATATGAAAAAAAAAATAGTATTATAAATATTGAGGAATCGAGTTAGATCCCTCCAACCTGTTTCCTTGTATCCACAGATGTTTAACAAAATAATTAACATCAATTCCATTTCAATATGAACTATTCTAATAAACAGAATCCATATTTGATTAACGATATATATTTATGTATCGTGTAACAACCCGGAAAATCTAAGCTAATTTAAAATTTTATTTTGGCAATTTTAATGAATTTTGAATATTTAAAATGATTTATTTTAAATAATAATGACAAGAAATTTATTTTGAATAGAATTGGGACGTATATATTTATTTGAATCAACGTTAGAATATAAATATTTATTTCTAATTATAAAAGGAATTGAAAATGACGCGGTAGTTTGAAAATTCGATTTCAAATTTTAAATGAATGTACATGATTCACAATAAACCGGATTTTAGCGAAACTAAAAATATTAGAATCTACTTGAAAATATCTTTTCAACGAATCTGAAAAATTGAAATTTCATAACAGGGATAAAAAGTTATGCCCAGTTGAAAATTCAGAATAGTCGCCATGGAAATAAAGCCCTTAAAAATAGCCATTTTGCAAACGACCTCCGTTTTCAACGAAACCACTTTTGTTGGATCCGGGATGTCAAATTATTACTAGATTCCAGTTTTCATAAATTTTGAAATCAATATGTGAGCGTGGCAAAAGAAAACGTGTTTGGTATATTTCAGTCAAATTGGATCGACCAGAAAAAGTCCATTTTTCAAACGTATTCAAATTTGATGAAATTAGTTTTTTTGGGACCGTATTATCAGAACATAGCCAGATTTATTTTTTTGGAATTTTTAGAGACCATATGTGACCCGGGTAAATTAAAATGTATGATCGAAATCAGTATAGATTGATTTATATTTTAATTTAAAGGAAAACTGAGCATAAAAACCGAATTGGATTATGAAACATGTTCCGTTGTGCCCGAAAAGAGGATATTTGGCTAGGGGCGACACTCGTTAGGATTAATTTGAAGTTCGGACGCGAGATTTCTCAATAAAGAGATTAATCGAATTAAATAATATATAAATATATATATTTATAGCCCTAACTTCACTTCCTAACCCCAACTCAAATAAATCAGCCGCCATCTCACTGTTCGACGATCCTCGTCATCCTAAACTTCCTCCCCTCCGATATACAAATCCACGCACCCATTTTTGATGCCTCCAACTCCAAACGCTTCAGCTAGGAGAGGTCCTCCTTTGGGATGAATGTGATGGGATATTGGCGACGGAGGTGGTAGGATTCGGGTCTGAAACCCGTCAGCTTTGGAGGTGTTTTTAGATGAGAGGGTGAGCTCGAGTTGGATGTGGTTCTAGTGGGAGGTAGGCGTCGCGCAGGCGCTCCATTCGCCAGCGTTCGATGGTGGTCCGGCCCCCTCAGGCGGCGACGCGATGATGCCCTAGGATTGGAGTAGAACGACGATTTACAGTTAGCTTATATATAGTTTTTTTATATATTAAAAAGCCTTTCTTTTGAAGATCTGAGATAATAAAATATATAAAAATACAGTTTTTAAAATATATAAAAATATAGTTTTTAAAATATATAAAAATGTAGTTTTTAAAATAAATAAAATGAAGTTTTTAAAATGAAAATTGCATTGGTTTTTAAAAGGAAATTGCTTTGTTTTAAAAAAACAAAATAGAATTGGTTTGAAAATAAAAATAGCATTGTTGTAGAAAATATAAACCTCTTTGATTTGAAAATATAAACCTCTTTGAAATGAAAAATATAAACCTCTTTGATTTGAAAATATAAACCTCTTTGAATTGAAAAGTATAAATCTCTTTGATTTGAAAATATAAATATCTTTGATATAACAATATAATCTTTATTAGAATTAGAGCGATGTAAAAATATGATTTTTATATATAAAACTGAATAATAAAAATGTGATTTTTACTATGAATAGAGGGAAACAGTGTGTGATGGAACCGACTAGAATCAAATCCAAACCTGAACCGTTCAGAAATAAAGAATGGCGGAGTGGAACCCAAGGTGAGAACTTCTCACTTTTAATTTTATTTCTAGTTAAAATATATACTAGGACGCAGATGGTGCTTAGCAGCACCCGACACCCGTCGTCCACAGACAATGGACGGCTTGTTTGTTTGTTTGATTATGTTGCGAAAATTGATTGTGTGATGTGAAATGAAGTAAAATATTTTATATTTCAAAATACAATTTTTAACATTGACATAAATAAAATAAATATTCATTTAAAACCAGATGATTTGTTTATGAACACCCATTTTACTGATATGGATTGGGATGATAAATTTTACACATCGCCCAACTGCACAAATAAAATTCATTATTTGTTGGTTGAAACATCACACGGGTATTGGGACGATATTAGACATACACTAATCCCAATAATTAGTTATATGTCGATCGATTGATTGAAAAGCTGTGTAAGCATTGAATATTTATATTTAATGTTTATATAGTGTAGAATGCACACTCGAT
Source organism: Allium sativum (assembly GCA_030737875.1). Lineage (NCBI taxonomy): Eukaryota > Viridiplantae > Streptophyta > Magnoliopsida > Asparagales > Amaryllidaceae > Allium > Allium sativum. The sequence goes on along the minus strand of CM060922.1, from coordinate 249,094,206 downwards.
GATGGTTGATTGTTTATTATTTTTGTGATATACATGTGTTGTATGAAATCCATAAAATCAACATTATATGGTAATTGACTGTGTCTGATTCCAGTTCAGAAAGAATCAATATTTTTAAATAACGAATATTTTAAAATAATGAATATCTTAAAATATTATTCAGTAAAAGATCAAAATATGATTTTGATGTCCAATTTGGGATAGACACGAATATATTTAAATATATAAAGCCGTGTTGATTATATTAGTGCCATTTTGACGTGAACGATATTTTTATCGATTTTATTCATTTTTATAATGAATATCGAAAAGGAAATGATTTCAAAATATAATGTTTTGAAAATATTATCATTTATATATCGATTATATGGAATATTCAATTTTGATTGGAAATTGAATATGAAGTTGAAAACGAATTTAAAACGATTTACAAAATACGTTTTAAATGGAAATCGCCGAAATATATATATAATATATATATATATATAATGGCCTGAATAGAATGCGCTGCACCGCGGTAGTTCGCGAATTTCGACCATTGACTTCGAACGGATATTAAGGGAGATCCGACCGTCGGATTCTCCTAAAATCGGAACCGTTGGGTTCGTTCAAAAAGAGCTTTCCAACGAATATTAGAGATTTGAAATCTAACAGTTGGATTTGGAATTATGTCCAAATCAAATTTGGAAAAGGTCGCTGTAAGTGCAGTTCGATGGCCGTTTATGGAAATCGACTGTACGGGCCTTGATAAAATTATTAAAAATATCAATAATTAATGTAAAATCATAAGAAATGATTCCATATTTGAAAAGATAAAAATAGATTTTTATTGAAATGTCCTAGTTTTGAACTAGAATTAAAATTCAATTATTTTTAAAATAAATAAATTGGCTTTGAAATGGTTCCAATATATAAATTGGAAATAGATTTGAATCGAAATTGTCTTCGGAATATTTCGATGTTGGGTTTCAGATTATACAGATATTGTTATGGAAATTTGAAAGATATATATATATATATATCGTTATTTCCAATACGATATTTGTTGATTTCAGAATTTGATATTGAATATAAGCCGATATATTTTCAATTCAGAGCCTTGTATTTAATATCAAATTGGATTTTGGGTTTGTCGTGAATGGTATCTTTAATAATACTGTTCTTGAACCCAATGGAGTTAAGAAAATTAGAAACTGACTAGAGATTAGTTAAGTTGGATGGTTTCCTGGGCATTGATCTGATGTTGGTTTCAGCCTTCGGGTTAACACTTAGCGAATTGTTCTCTTACTAATTTATGGTTAGAGGCCAATGTGAATTGGGTTTGTTGTGAACTGTGTTTTAGCGACATTCATTCTTTAACCCGATTTACAGTGAAATGGGATTTGGAATTTATAAATCTTTTGTTAAGATTTAAAGGAGATTTTCCAAAGCTAAGTTTTCCAGTTTAACATATTAAATTGGAATTGAATGGAATTCAATTTGGTATAATCGAAGTAAGCTTATGTAGAGGAAGGCGGTAAATATATACGAAATTTAAAAGGCCTTGCCGTTATTCCATTTATATTATCGGTTAGATATGGAAGTTTATATCGAGTATATATATATATATATATATATATATATATCAATTTGTTTTCCATGAAGATTCCATTGTTAATGGAATGTGATTTTGGGTTGTCGTGAATGGTATTTTTAATAATACCGTTCTTAGACCCAATGGAGTTAAGAAAATCAGAAACTAACTGGAGATTAGTTAAGTTGAATGGTTTCCTAGGTATTGATCTGATGTTGGTTTCGGCCTTCGAGGTTAATATTTAGGGAATTGTTCACTTGCTAATTTAGGGTTAAAGGCTGATGGAATGGAATGTGATTTTGGGTTTATAGTGAACCGTGTGTTAAATGACATTGGTTCTTTAACCCAATTAAAGGCAGGATATGATTTCCTAAGTTAAACAATTGTTAATATTGATTTTTGGGAAGATTAAAACCAAGTGGAGTTTTAATGCATCTTTAATTCAGTTGAAATGATAACCAAAAAAAGATTAAAGAATTTATCTTTGATAAAGTTAATGGGAACCTTTCCCAAAGTATAAGAATATTTGAATAAAGGAATATTGTGGATTGGAATGAGGCGTATGTTGCGTTTTTAGAGCACTTGTTTATTATATACGCGAGTTACTCAGAAAGACTAGGTTTATCCCATTCTGAATAACTGATTCGATGACGTGTCCAGGATGAAGACGGTGGTTGAAGACCGGAGGTCATCACATCGTTTGGATGATTACCGATGTCTTGATTTGTGATGTATACCCGAGACAAGGTAATAAGTGGTGACCGTCCAGACGTACTTGGAGATCAGCGGATATGCAAGGGCCTCTCCCCTGTATTGGACATATGGGGGAGGAATAAGGTGCCTTCAGTTTCGTTCAGACCCAGAACGAACTTGTAAATGGATGTGTGTCTGACATCGGATTTCATTCTGTGTGATTGATAGACATCGGTTGCATAGCGTGAATTGCCTGTGTGGCATGCTGAGATGCAAATGATCAAGGCTTCTATTGAAAAGCAGAGTCTTGTGGTTGATGATCAAAGCATGGCTTTAATATAGCATAGCTTTGTGTAGTGTTAATTCGTGAGCCTCATACCCCGATGTGAACCAGAAACGGGAGAGGACCTCAGGGAGGGTATGCGTTTCCTTCTAGCTAGGAGTGGTGTCAGCGTTTTGCACGCCCCGACATTTTACTTATGTGGATGATGGATAGCGAGACGCCTCAGTTGTATCGGTCGATCCGGGACTGATGGAGTCATTTGGCTCATTTATGCCCCATAGGGCGGGGAAACATTGTGTTCAGGCATTTTAATCCGCTCGGTGTGGACCGGCCTTGATGATCTAAAGGCTTGACAGAGTATTTTCCTGAGGGGCGGGCTAGAGCGTCTCGAAGGGGTAAGGACGATCCCTTGCCTTGGTTCACAGATGTAAATCCAACTTCCAATACTTGACATTTGCGGTTTTGATTGTAGAGCCTAGTATTGGCGACATGATATATGGTACCCATGCCGTCTAGGATTGATACATTTATATTTGAAGTTGTTTTATACACTATGCACTTATAATAGTATCAAATGATTTGTTTTAAATGTACCAAGCATATTTGGCTATTATAAGGGAAAACCCTATCCCCCGGCTTGCGTTGCATTGTGTGATAGGACCTGGGTCTTATAATATCTTCATTTTTCCAAAAAGCATTGCGCTGTTTTGTTATATGCACTGGTACTCTTGGGAGGAAACCCGTTCCGTGTTATACGGCGTGGTCCCTTGATATATCTGATTTAAAGTGAAGTTTTAAATAACTGTTTTAGTTCTCACACCAGTCACATGACTGACCTGGAGTTTATTGTTTTTACTTAAACTCTGGGTGCCCCTATTTTCGTCATGGGCAGCTTGTAGTTTTGGTTTTGCAGATTTATATTAAGAGGATCCTGGTTTACAGCTGGAATGATATTCAGAATGCTCTGTATCCGTATATTCTTTTCTGTTGTGTTTTGTATTATTTTCCACTGCATTGTAACTTGTAAATCTCTGATATTTAATAAATGTGTAATATTTATTTGTACTCTGTTATATTCTTGTATTCTAATGAAATTGTTGTAATAAGCAATGAAATATTTTTCTGTTTGTGTTCTGATTCGTCTTGTCCTCAAGGCAATCTGTTCTTTCTCTTCTCTTCGGAGACCAAGGTAGTTCTGGGTTCTTACATATTGTTAGCTATATTCTTAACCAATTAATTAGCAGTTCATCCAAATAGTCAACAAACAGCAATCAACCAGCATTTATCAATTCTAAAAATACGTTATAAAATATAAACTGATCAAATTTAGTGAGATTTACTCACATTGGTCGGTTGTTGTTAAATGATGATAAGCGATCGTCGATTTGATTCATACCAGGCAATTTATTTCACTATAAATTGTAACGAGCTCCAATTCACTTCGAATCTGTTCCATTGTGTAGCTCTCGTCCATACGATCCCAACGGATCCTGTTTTGCTGAATTCTGATACCGTATGGGTAAGATATAAATATTTCTAGTTAATACATTATTAAATTTTAAAACTAAACTAAAAATAATAGTAATCTATAGTTGGGCTTACACTTAAATCCTTGGCCCAAATTAATACACCGCTCCATGTCATGTATTTACTTTGTCTTCTTAAATCAAGAATTCTGCTACATTACTCCACTCTGAACCATTCCAGACAACGTCCTTCTTCCCATGAATCAGAATAAAAATAAAACTCCCACTACCAAATTTTTAACTATTAGGGCCATTATGTTAGAGGCAAAATAAGTCAATTGCCTTTAAAAATATTTAACTAGGGGCAAATACAATTTCAGTTGTTAATACCCATTAGTTAAGGCCCATTTATCCGCCCTTAATCCAGCCCTTCTTTACGGCATGCCAGCTCAACCTATCCGCACATTTTAACACGATCCCTATTCTGTACTACCCATTTCTCTCTTAATCATCAAACCCTAATTCTAAGATCAAAAACGAAAATTTATTCATGGAGATTCCAAATAAGTGGATTAGACTGACGCGGTACCTTCTTCTTATATTTACTAGTAACGGTTGTCGTTGAATGCTTATCCGAAGAATGCTTGTGCTCAAGATTCGGATCTCAAATGCTAAATTGGAAAAAAGATGTTCCAAATCAAGGTTGAGAACTTCCCTTTGCCCCTTTTTTGATTTTTCTTTAGTGTTTTAGCTACTCTAGATTGAGCTTTATATATTGATTATTTTCCTTCGTTGTTTTATGTGTTTTGCTAGCTGTATTTTTCCAAATAATTTAGTCCTATTGTTAAACATCCAATTCATCATGTTAGTTCAATGACCATGTTGAATTTTGTAGTTTAGTTGTTTTCACCGACACATTTAAGGTATTGGAATCTACATTTTTAAGTGACTTGAATAGTCCTTTTGATATCACAAACTTCTTCTATAGTAACATAAGAAGTATCTAGAAATAGAGTTGGAATGGGTACAATCGTAAGCAAGGACTTTAATATATGATGCATGAATGGAATTTCGATTTATTTGTCTTTGCTTTGCAAAGACTGAAGTAGTATTTCAAAGAAATCCATGAAAACTTAAATTTCTATTATGTGAAAAATAAGTAAATTCAACGACCCACTTGCAATAAAGACAACAATCTTAATTTGATTTTTAATCTGAATATGTAGTCGTTGACAATCAATAATCCATTTCTTACAATTTGCTTCTGATATTGTTCAAAATGGTATCACTAATATAGAATTCCATAATTTGGTATTGATTGGTAGCATCTGAAATTTCATTTCCAATTTCTCATTATGCATGTTTTTGTTATAGTTTGAACTTAATGCAATAAACTTGTTTGCTTATAAATTGAGAAACGTGTTATGAATCGGATAACTTGTGTAAACCAAAATTGCATAAATAAGGAAATTTTCAGGAGGGTTTGATGCTGTATTTTATAAGATACTAACTTGAGTTGTGACTATAACAGTTATCTACGTATGTCATTTTTATTTCTTCTCTTTGGAAGCTTAATAAAGTGGTCTTTTCAAGCACACATTTATTATTATTTTTACTTTATAAATCTTGTTGGAGTTAAGTTAAGTTACCATAATGTGTATGTTATTCTAGTAGGGATCGTGTGCAAATAATTTGCAAGAAAATGATGGCGAGCACAAACTCAATTACGAGGAAAAATATATTTTTATTTTTTTTTACTAAATATTTTTGAAGATCATTTGCCAAAAATCAAGTGCTACTCAATTAATACACTTCTAAAGCAATTTTTAAGTGTCGTCATATTAAACAGACATGTCATATGTAAAGTGTATATAATCTGGAAGGGTAATTTAGTTTCCACTTGGTTAAGAAGAGTACAAGATTATGTATATTACCATATAGTAACAAAATTGGTAGACTTTAACCTCTTTTGATATATGACAGTGTCTCATAATTAAAAGTTCTATCAAATATATTTCTACGCTAGGTTAGGCTTTTTGGAGACATACATCAAATAGAAATTTTGGATGATGCCATGTCTTGACAATAAAATCATAGTCGCTTGTAAATTGTAATCTTTGAGAGATTTTTTAGGAAACAATTAATATTTATCGTTTTAAGTTGTTTACTTTTTCCACCTGAAGAAGCTTCATTTTATTATTTGTGAGGCAAATTAAATTAATTGTAACGATATCATTGATTTCAGAAACAAAGATCATATGACATCACTATAAGCTAGGAAGCAATAAAAACATAATATAGTTCTAATAATATAGAATGCATTCGTTGAAGCTATCGACTTGATACCCAGTGCCGAAGGCTCCCGTACTCAAGCGTGAGGACTTCCTAGACAGTCTCCCATCTGATACTATTCTCACGACTTTCCGGGCTCTGGGGTGGTCGATTAGCGTGCGCAGCCTTTCCCACACATTATGTGAAGAGGCCGGGGCTCGAACCTGTGCGCTCCAGATTACCAGCTGGGTAACCTTACCGTTTGTGCCAGGCATCACCTAGAAGGTATCGACTTGATATGCCTGTAAATAACAACAACTGATGAATAGTGCATTTTGACTCAGATCATGGAGCTATATCAGTGTAACTTTCCTTGGAGTGAAAATAAATGAATGGTCACTGTTATGATGTTGTTGAGGCTTTTCGATTTGGTTCACAAATGAAAATATGTGAGCACAAACAAGGGTAAGTTCTATAGCTCTTTGGCGGCTATGTTAAAAAAAATTGTATGCTAAGAAACTTTCTTTCTTTTATGCTTTCTCACTGTCAAACAAATGAATTTTCTGTTATTTTATATATGATGTCTACTATGCTGAAATATATTCTATTACTATTGAAACTATGTAAAACTAATTGTGGATGTAGCATTAGCAGAACAATAAGAATGTTATCCCTTGATACACATGTATATTGCAAGTTATATATAATATTTGTTATTTTTCATATTTGTATTACTAGTGATTTTATGCGTATTACCAATAATGCAAAGCAATAATTCATTTAAGCAGTCCTCTAATGTTATTGCCTGCATTTAGTTACATGTGTTCTATTGAATTCAATAGACATTATAAAACTACAATAAATTTCATACTTATCAACCTTATACATTACTGAAAACCGTACGAAGTAGCATATCTAAGTATGTCGGACATTTACTTTGTTCATTCATAACATATCACCATATATACCATAATTGTTTTAAGTATTGTTAACCTTATTTTATGTCTATCTAACGTTGCTTTCTTTTTTCATCATCATGTATATTGTCCAGCTTATAAGCACCTAAAACCTACTAGAGTTGGCCTTCTCGTAAAGAAAAGCGATGCAATGTCTTTGGGCCACATATATTCTAAGGCATTTGTTTCTATATATTAAACGCCATAGCATCTAAAAAAAGCATCGCCATTTTGGATTCACGATTCCGAGGTAGGCGCAACATGGTAGGCAACTCCATACTCTAATGGTATCATTATCGCTACCCGACGTCTCAACGACGTCTCCTGTAGATTTCAACTATCAAATCGATGGGTAACTCAAATTTTCCAAATTTAGAGTGCGATTCCATCTCTGTGAAGGCTTTCTAAGAACAGGATGGCACAGGCAGGCATATGCATCTTCGTCTGTCAAATTTGAAAGGTTTTTTATCCCTTGTCTTTTATTTCTATTTTTCAGTTAGCATAAAATTTTGACCTCCTATCAAATAATTAAGTGATTAGCCTTTCTAGATTTTGGGTGATGCTGGTTTACTAGTTTGTTAGTACAGTAGTTTCTGAATCTGCTCTTTGCTAAAAACCAAAAAAGTGTATGTTTTTCCTTCTTTAAACCATACAACTGAAGATAATTGCAGTGAGATATATTTAGAAACACAAACAATCCAAGTAAAATAAATTGCATTGTTTAGGAACACATGATTTAAGACATCTACAGTTGTAGAAATTGGAGTAACATAGCATAAAGAGAAGATAATACTACCCTGTTACGTACTTGTGAGCCCAGGAATGAGCAGTTGCCTCTACTTCTTTCTATCGTTCTTGTACATGTAAGCAATATTCGGTATTAACAGAACTTCTAGGTTTGGGTCTGTCAGAAGTGAGATATATTTAGAACAAGGTTCCTTTGTTTTGTCAGAATGTGGAGGCAAGTATTGTATTGCAATATTTGGATGGTTTTTGTGAAATGAAATTTGTGGTGGTACTCTTAAAATGGATCCCTCGTTGATAATACGTAATAACATTCGTAAAATGGAGCAAGCACTTATAAGTTATGACTGCATAAATTTGGGATGATTTATTAGTTTACATGTTATTTTGGCTAATGCAATGGATAATTGTTAATTGGCTTCAGGTAATAAAAGTTCTAAGACTGGCCCGGATCCGACCGTATATGAAATATCTCATCCAGTGTCAATGATGCAGATTTTCGACAAATGTGTGCATTTACATCGGGCAAGTAACTATCTGCATCAGATGCCCAATATGTCATTTTGTTCTTTAGAGATATTGATTCTATCGATGCTGAAGTCAATTCCTAGAAGAAGAAAAGTTTGATGTAATTTTATTTTTATGTCAAGTAATGATGCATATGTTAGTTTTCTATTATAATGCTTCTCAGGAATAAAAAGGTAACATTATTTTTATGCTAGTTGTATCAAGTTAATGTTCATGTTTTGCAGTTTTTTCGTACATTATTGAACACTGTAGTATGTTCATTTTGTTGAGTGAAAGTTATTATAATGTGTTGGAGCATGGCTTGTTTGCAAAATCTAAGTCTATATAATGGTTACAATTTGCGGTGATATTGTGTTTTGATTACGTTGTTCACCCAAGGAAGATGTTTTAGCTCGTCTGTTTCTGGAGTTTAATGAAGCAGCAAGGGCATTTGCACCTCTTTGTAATACTACAAGTTCTAGGGGCGTTTATTTTTGCCTTTGTTGATGTTTCATTTGATTTCTTTCTTACGTGGACTACAATGTTTTAGAGGCAAATTAAATAAATTATTTTCCCTTAATTTCCTTTAGAGGCGGCATTATTTGGGGTAGAACTTACTCTGCCTCTCATAATAACATGGGCAGTTCAAGAATTTTTTTGGCCTCTATTTAGAATATTGGAGGCATCTATAAATGACTTTAAAGTTTTCATCCTCAGTAGTGTCCTCCTTCCAGTTCGAGCCTTTCATGACTCGACTCCTTCATTTCACTGTCCTTTCACGAATATCCACGTACCCCTCACCACCGGAAATGACTCGCTGCCCCCCCATCTGATATGCGCTGAACAGTCCATGCACACATTTCATTTATCAGAAAGGAAATACCCCAATGCTTCTCCTTCTTTCTTTCTTTTTTTTTTTTTCAATTTATTTTCTTCACCATACAGTAGGAAAGCAAACACTTCAGTCTATAACATTTTTAATTATTAACCTTAATCCGTTCATTAGTATAAACCCTTCTTCCCAAAAATGTGCTGCTCCGCTCATGGCCATTTCCGCATGTACTAACCACAAGTGATCATCCTCCTATTCATAAGAATTCAAACAAAAAACTCCACATGACTCCTTATCTCGAGCTCTTCCACCTCATGTCCATTACATTCAACTTATTGCCATCCTCTTCACCGCAACTGGAGGACCTACGCAACCCAACACAGAACCATTGAATTCATTTCTCACGGAAACAGTAAAACTCCACACTCTGTCATTACCATATATTCTGCTCCAGTCCCACTGTGCATTTCAAACACGCACAGTCTGAAACTCGTCCCTTTTCTCCTTCATGACTGCGTACGTTCCTCCATTTATACTAAAACCAAACTCACAGTAATACCTAAGTCTTCCTCACAAGGCCATGCACACCACCTGCATCCTCCCTCCACAAATAAAACGCATCCATGCATTTCTACTTCTCATGGCCAATTTCCAAACTTCTTTTCTTCCCTTTTATACTTTTATAACATGAGATTTCTACTTCCCTGAAATGCTCGGATCCCCATTCCACAAACTACCCCTTCTTCTTCTACTTGCAGCCATCCTTATGTTAAAGCCATACAGTACAGATCACCTTCTCTGACCATTTGCATGCTAACATTTCTTTCTTATTTTATTTAATTATTTGTTTACTGAGAATGATCGAATGGATTTTGTGTCTCCATTTGTTTTTGTATATTATGCCTAAGAAATCGAGATAAGGGAAAAAAAGGGAATTGGAAGAAATAAAATTAAAGAAGTCCTCCTGCGTTTTATATATAGAGAGGCTCAAATTCCTTAGCTTCTAAGAAACGTGTTTCTAACCTTACCCAAAACTACCTCCCTTAAATTTCGTGAATTAATATTATATAAGTATATTACTTTGCTTCAAAATAACAATTGAAAACGCTGAGATATTTTTGGGAGACTATGTATGGTTTTACGCAGGTATATTTTATTTTAGTTTTGCTTAGGGGCTAAGAAATGTTCAAATACACTAAATACTTAGATGCTAAGAAAAAACTAAGGACACATGAGCACTTCTTGAAGTGAGATACTAGGGGTTGCGAGGTGACAATTCATGTAGTGAATGCAGTAGGATAGAGACGACAGCATATAACTTAGCGGTGAAGTAATATTACATATATATATATTTTTGGGCATAAATTAGATATTTATTAAGGGTACCATGTTTCATAAAACTCCATTCGTTTACAGACCTCAATCGATAAAAATAAAAATACTGTTGTGACGAGCAATATGCCACAATCCCAAAAATATAATAATATAGACAAGTTAGCTTATTTTGTGAAACCCCAAAATACTGATATAGGGTGTAAGATACTCCAAAATAAAAGTGGCTTATTTTCTAAAATAAAAATTATAGAAAAATTCTAAAAATTAAATTATAAATATGTCTCAAATATCTTATCCAAATTCGAAGCCAATATTTTATTATAATTAAATATATCGTTATGACTTATGAACGTTCCATAGCGACTATTTGAAAATTTGATTTGTTTATAACTTACGATCTACACAACGAAATATCGATTTTTCTCTTCCATTAAAAAAATATATTTCACCAGCTCCGAAAGTTTCTTGTTTCACATAAATATGACTTAAAATGGATTTTGTATATTCGTTTAAAGTTCGAATAGCCAAATTACGAATTGCCGCGCCATTTCGAGCCCGATTATAATTATAATATAATTATTACGTTCAACAATCATTTATATAATATATTCATTAATATAATTCAACTTTAAATTTAATTATATATTATAAATGATCCAATTCACACAATATTGTTAATTCCACTATCTCCGACTATTTCAGAAATTAAATATATTATTCTATTATTTATATTAATTAAATATTCAGTATTATTTAATTTTGCTCATTTTTAATTACTTGACCATCATTTAAATAATTAAATAAATTATTTATTACCCATTAAAAATACGGGATGTTACACCTTCTGTACTTCTTTGCAACCCACTGATGTGTAACACAGCAAAATCCAACTTTTTTGATCGACTTGTTTCAACAAATCTATGATACTTTCTTAACAAAACAAAAAAGTAAATTACCTGGCGGGGACCAAAATCAATTGCAGTGAACTTGTCCTTCATCTTGAAGAGAAGCATGCTGCTGCTACCCAAAAAACTAATTAAATACAATTCCAAATGATATTAAGATAATTAAAAACATTGATTAGAATGGATGTCCAACTCAAAAGCGGACATGTTTTGCTTTAAAATAAATAAAATATTAAGTTAGAATTATAATGAAGTACGAAAATTTTAACAATAATGCCAAAAAAAAGTCCCCTAGAGTGAAGTTCTAGTGGTGATGGATTCAAACCCTGAAGATACAGTGTTTCTTATTCTTAACAAAAGTAATGCAAGATTTCAAATACTGTTGGTCACTATTAATAATTAACAATATATATTTCCTAATCCATTTGTGGATTTCGGTTGCTACCTGATTCGTTGCGCATGTAATGAAGTTTTAAACAAAATATTGTTGTCCAGATCCTTCTTTCCATAAATGTGAACCAAGTACTGTTAGAAATAATAAAAAATAAATAACAACTATTGCAATACCGCGCAAGTAATTCCAATTTTTGTGAATGCAAAGGCTTCAGCATATCACCAATATTCAGTGAACTTGTCCTCCATCTTGAACAAAATGTTTAATAACAACATTATCTGTTATGCCATGACCAACGTTTTTGATAATGTCCAAAATAATGTTTTTGAACATGTATACTGAAAGACACTTACAAATGATATCTTTGATAGTTCTGCCATTACTGAACCTTCCATCTATTGCTTCATAAATTCCAATAGAAAGCCATACGTCACTGCTTGCTTTTCGAAATAAGGCTCAGGCCCTTTGTCATGATAATGAGTACAAGAAGATATTATGTCCTATAAGTTGGCAAATCTAGATGGAACAATGATGGAGACATACATGCCGATAGATTTAAAAAAAAAATAGTCAAATGTTATTGTGCAAATTATACACCCCAATGGTAGCATTATATCCATAAATAGGAGAGAATTAAAATAAATATGTACACAACCATACAAAAAGTAATATTTATGTCAAAATAATCAATTGAATTTAGAAATTCAAAGAATCTAATCTTGTTGAATGCTTAAGGTAGTACTGAATATCCTATGTTTATTTTAAGTATAGGATCAAACCATAGCATTGCAACATGCCGAACTATTCTATAGGAGTATTTTCAAAACACTTTCTGTCAATACAATTTCCAATTTGTATAAATACACATAATGGTATAAATGCTTATAATATTATTGCTTATTATATACTTTATACAATAAGCCTATAAATTCTATTCCTTGAAATCTTTTAGTCGTTACTACTGCTTATATTGCTAATACATTGGCTCATTCTTGCATACCAGAACAGAAGACAGACACAAAACCAAAACTAAGCTATTTCTTTAAAATTTCAGCATACCACATTGTGGGAGGCGCAGCTATATCACATGTCGAAAGTGAACCACATGGAGCATTTCAAAACAAAGATAACCAAACCATGCTTTTGCTTGCAGCAACATAAAAAAAACTCAATAACAAGAAAAGAAAGCAAACTAGATCATAATTCGCAATTAGCAAATAGAAGAACCAAAGACGCTGGAATCATATACCTAATTCTGGAAGTCATACCAATACCTAGAACAAACCGAGCAAAGGAGGGTGGTTTGGAGAATTTAGATTTGGGGAAAGTACCTGTTGTTACCGTTGAATCCCTAGACTGCCTCATGCCGGCCAGAGGATGACGAGTTTTCCGGTGAGATTTGACCATCTGAAATCCGTCATCATCAATTGGGGGAGGAAGAGGAATTAACGATGGGCTCGGCGCTACTATGTCAGTTGAAGTCAAAACTGGGATGATTTCCATCGAAGTATATTCCATCTGATATTGGCTATCACGCTGAGGCATAGTGGAGTCGGGCGGGTTCGAATGGGGGTAATCTGAAGGAGGATAGGCTGGAGGGGAAGAGAGTGGCGACGGAGGTCGTGGAGGATGGTCAGGCGACTGGAAAGAGGCGGAGATGATGAATTCTGCTGGTATTTTCTGGGAGCCATGAGAATGTCGGTTTTTTTACAGTGTTTGTTTTTATGCAAATGAAATTGGGATTTTGAGGAAGAGTATGATGTTTCTTTTCGTGAACTGGAGGGAGCCTAAAATTTTTCAATCCTCGCAAAGAGGGATAATGAAAACTACAATGGGAATTCGTGAACTGGTAAATGAAGTTTGCCCAATTTCTACCGAGATATTTTTCTACATAATTCAGGATGGATTATTTTGCACCCCACATATTATAATGTTTAAAATTTATTATTAGCTACAATTAAATATTAATTCCTTATTAAAAAATTAGTAAATATTAATTTCCTACTAATTATTGGTTATTAAATATTAATCTTAATCATTAATAGATAATTATTAAATATTAAAAAATATTATATATTATCAATTTCTATCGAGATATTTTATAATTTTTAAATGTTTATTATTATTATTATTTGTCCATTATTAATTATTATTATTTAATCATCGAATACAAATATCACTTTATAATACATAAATTTTATTATTAACTATTAAATTGAGTACTAAATATATATAGTAGTTGTTTAACATTAAATACTAATAGTACTTACTAAATAATATAATTTTTAGTGATATAATATTAATTATATTTGCCAATTATTAATTTTGTATATATTTATATGTGTGTGTATGTATGTATACATATATACTATTATGCTTATACTTCTTATATTATAACTGAATATTACTTGGGGGAAAATAATTTTTAAAAGTATGTTTTTTGCAAGTGGCTTTACCTGTTGCAAAAAAATTACAGTTATTGCAACTGGTGAAAACTGTTGCTATTGCAACTGGTTTGAAAGTGTAATTGCAAATAATATGTCTATTACAACAGGAACGAAAGAGTAGTTGCTAAAAGTATGCTTTTGCAATAGACTTGAAAAGCTGTTGCGAAAAATATGTGTTCGCAACAGGAAGGAAAAGCCTATTGTTAATTCTTATTTATTGTAACACTACGAAAGGTCTATTGCTAAATATCATTTACTGCAACTGACATTTGAGGCCTGTTGCAAATAGCTAGTTGCAATAGGGTTCTTGTAGTGATGGACACTTGTAATTTTGCATGTAAACTTTTCATGCATGGTTTCCACTTGTCCCATTATGTGTCTTTACCTCCTTACTCCTCCTTTCCTATATAAGGAGCTCTTTACTTCATTTTTTATCATCTATTTTCATTTTTCCCACCTTCCTTCTTCTTCTTAAGCTTATGGCCATGGTTTCCATGGCATAAGTCTTCCTCTTTTCCACCACACCTTACCAAAGTTTGTCATCATCCTCCTCCTCCTCTTATAATATAAAGAGAGAGAGAGAGATTCGTGTATATTATATTATATATATGTGGGTGAAGAAGATGTTGCACCGAAATACTATCTGATGGTTCGCTCAGTTAGACTCGCCTACCGTGAAGATTTGGAAAGCTGTCATGTGAGAAATCTTTAACCATAGTTTATATATTTAATTAGTAGTTAGACTAATTTAAATATATAAATGAATTATTAATGGTTAACGATGATTGATGTTTGTTGTGATGGATGATGGATGCGTAGTTTAGAACATACACACTATTAAGCGTTAGTGTTATAACGCTTGTGCATAGTTATGATTTATTTAATTATGTTGGTGATGGTTGCTATAGATGTTTATAATGGTTGTTGATGCTGTTTTGCACACACTATGACACAACAAGTATGGTATCAATTTGGTGATCGACAAATCTCCTTCGTAATTAGAAGCAATATCATTATTGAAATTAAAGGTTAATAATTGGAAAGACCATATGTATGAATTCATGTATATTGATAAAGTTTTTGAAATGAATAAATAAATACCAGAACGTTCTAGGATGACAGAGAGGATAGTGTCCAGGCTTGGGTTTGGAAAATATAGTTTCCTGCTCAGAAATGAATTGGAATTTGATTTATTAGGTAAAAAAATAAAAGTTGAATTCTGAACCAAAAATAAATTTGGAAATCAATGTAAATTACTTTAAATGGTTTTAAATGATTTACATGAGTATATAATGGTTTTCTAAGGTATTTTGAAGTACTAAAAAATAATTTTTATTTCGATTAAAATAGAGCTTTCTGCACAATGGTAATTTGCGTATTTTAGTTACAAACTTTAAACACTTATAACTTTAGCAATCTGAATTGGATTTCCAAGAACTGAAAAACAATTGATTTATATTAAAAAGAGATTTTAAATGAATGAAAGTGGATTTTTATTTCAGGTTATAATTTTCAAGTTATGTTTAAAACCGTTTTGGAAAAGGTCGCTTTAAGAGCAGTTGTCGACCATAACTATAAACAACTATTATAAATGTTTCAAAATATGAAAAAAAAATGGTAAAATAGCTATTTTGTAACACTATGGTAATTCTTTCTTCGAAAATAATCTATTTTGAATTGGTAAATCATGAGATGTTTCCCGAACTATAAGTAATCATTTGTAAATGATTGGTAGAATGTTTTCAAAGATATAAAAGTATTGAAAATGTTTTATATGGAAATTAAATTGATTTACTTGATACTTAAACGGGGTTTTCAATTTTAAATAATCGGATACGGTTGGAGATAAATCTTCGGATGTTTGATATTAATCCGGTAGATGATGACTCTTACTATTTGAGGAATTTAAAAGCTAGGTCACCGTTATTCCTTTTATAGTGTGAGTTGGATACAGAGATTGATATTAAGTATAAGTTGATGATATTTCTATCCAGATGTAATGTCAAAGAGTTGGATAAATCTTTAAATTAAGATACGGGTTTCCCAATTTGATTGGGATAAGTTGGATAGAAATAATCTTCGGATATTTGATATGAAATTCTTTGGTGTAAACGTATACCATTTGAGGAATTTGGAAGATATTATTATTATATCGTTATTTCACTTATAACATTCGTTGATTATGAGAATTGATATCGAATATAAGTAGATACAATTTTTATTTAACTTATGTTCAATATCGATTGATTTGGGTTTTGTCGTGAATCATATCTTCAATAATACCATTCTTGAAACCCAATGAGATTGAGTTATGAAAATCTATATCGTAATTTAGGGATTTAACCAAAATTTTGATTTGAGGAAATTAAAAATAAGGAATTGGGAAGGAAGAATAATCTTTTAGTTAAGATTACAGAATTGAATGTTTGGAAAGCAATTTAATTGGAAACTAGGGTTGAAATGTGGGGTAAGGGTTTTCAAAGGAAACAGGGTTTTTGATAACGAGTTATCAAATAGAAAATTAATTAAGGCTTTGAGGCTAAATTATCTTTGATTTAAGGGATGTAGTTTAAAAGAGAAAGGTTAAATATGGATTTTGTAATAATTTGAAAATGGATTTAAAGAAGTTTAATTTAACAAAATCCAAGACTGAAGGAAATTTGGTTGAAAGCCTGTGTGTTTCGTAATTGTATTTTTTTAAATTGCACTTATTATTTGTAAAAAAATGGATCGAATATATGTTTGAAAACCATTCCAAGTTATAATACAATGTCATGGAACAATTCAGGACTAGGAAAACGACGAATGAAGACCGGGATTCTTTGAATTGTTTATATTGATTGCTGATATCTCGGTTGGGCTGATCCTCCGATCCGAGGTTATAAGTGGCAAGAGGTTTGAATATATTTGGAGATTTTTGGATTGGTGTTTCGTTCAGACCCAGAACGGACATATATGGATTGTGTGTCTGACATTGTAATTGACTGCGTAGCAAAGATCTCTGTTAAATATATATCTGCTTGGTGGTGGAGAATTTATTCTCTTGTTTAACACCCTTCTCTAAGACGTATGAGCTTAGAGGTTATATATTGATGGAAATTAGTGATGCGTTGTGAATGGACAATGTGGCTTACTTAAGTTATGTGGTGAGCTATGGATGATCAAAGCATGGCTTATTTAAGCATAGCTTTGTGTATATCATGACCTCGGCAAGCCTCACTCCCCGGTAAATGACCAAAACAGGAAGAAATGCAGCAGGGTTATAGGGTGTTGTATCCTTCTAGATAAAAGGTGTACTATGGTATGGAGCCCAGGTATTAATATATGTGGTAAAAGCATCTACTTTTGTGGTTGTTGTTGGCGTGCGCTCAAAAAGATCGGTAACGACCAGGAGATGGCATAATCAGGCGTACTCTAAGTTACCCAGTTAAGGGGTAACCCGACCTTATCTTGGCATGAGGAGCATTAGTTGATCCTCGGAAATCCCTCTAGAGGTGTTCAAAATTCGGTTCGAAAGGAAGTTCCTTTGCTTGGTCATTGTTGGAAACCCAATCTTCGCTACGAGCCCATAAGATTTTAGTTGTATACCATATGTTAGTGTAGTATATGGTACCTATGCTGGCTAAGATTGATACATTTACTTTCGAAAGGATTTTCACACTATATTATAGTATTGAAAGAGGATTTTCACGTATCAAGCATTTTTGACTATCATAAGGAGAATCTCGCCCATATGTGCGTTTGCATTGTGTGTGTGCCACGAGACTTTATAGTAGTTTCATTTTTCAAAAGTCATTGCGAATTTCTATGCATGGGAATTCATATGGAGTAAACCCGTTCCGCGTTAGCGGCGTGGTCCGTTGAATTACCCAACTTCAAAATGAATCATAAATAAGTACTGTTTTGAGTCTCATACCAGTCCCACGACTGACCTGGGGTTTATTGTTCCCACACCTAAACTCTGGGTGCCCATAATTTTGCATTGGTAGCCGGTAGCTTAGCTTGCAGGTTTAGCTTTCAGAGTTGGATTCAAGATTGGAGCTAGAGCTATATTTTGGGTTTTCTTAGTCCGCTGAAGAATTGATTTCCGCTGAGCTTATGTTGTACTCTGATGTTTTCCCTGTAACTCTGATGTTACATTATGGCAATGAAATGAAAAGTTATGTTATTTTTTGTGCAAATATGATAGTACCCATAACCATTTGTCTTTATGAACGGTTTAAGTTGGTTTAATTACCGGCGAGAACCGGGCAAAAAGCCTTGTCGTTACATCGTGGTATCAGAGCTTTGGTTTATACAACGCTATTGGGTATGACATGTTTGAACAAAAGTAAGGATTCATCAGAGTTATGATATCTCATTAGAGATAGTGTTAAAAATACCCTAGAATGAGATTTGGAAATATTATGCTTAAGAGAGCGTCCTTTATCATAAAATCAAGGTGTTATAGAATGAAATTTATGGGTCGAAATTAATTTATGGAAACATTAAAAACTTTCCTTAACTCATAAATTAGTAGGAATTTATAGTTTTATATGAGAATAAATAACTTAAGTGAGTAAAACCCTTGAATGGATTTAAAGGAATGTTAGATTGCACCAGAACTTAAATAAGAATTATAATGACCTAGGTTAGATAAATTTAAGTCCCTTGATTTTTTGAATAGATATTAGAATACTTTAGGTAAGTAATTCAAAGTAAGAATACTAAATGAGTATAAATTTAACTTGTAAATGGATTGGAAACAATTTGAATTAAAATTGAAATAGAATGAGTGTTCTCGAAATATAATTCTACCTCTTCGCTTTGCTTGTCCCATCATCATCTTTTGATTTTCATTGTCTTCCCGATTGTCATGCTTGAGTTTTTAATAGTCCAACTTTATTTCTGAACTCTTCCTTCTGCCTTGTCTTGACGAAACCATGGATAAATGGATTAATGAAGTAGTTTTTAATTTGAAACAAATATTTTGAATTATCTCTTAATTTAAACTTGAATATGTATTAAGTGAAAAAGAGTTTCAAATGATGAATTTATCCAAAATGTTATTTTTTGCGAGATAATTAAATGTTTTGAGAAATAGATTAATTATGTGAGTATTTGGATTCAAATTTTGTTGAAATCTAACAAATTTAAGGAATTGGATTTAAAATTAATTTTGACAAATTTGAGGCACGAACACTTAGTCTTATGTTTTGACTTAAATTGTTAAGAAAACCTTGGGTTCCATAAGTTTGGTAGTGAGTTAGAAAGATAATTTCTAAATTTTAAATTTTCTTAGGGTCATAGATATTTAGGTACTAGTCAATATCTATCCCAGTTACTCCTTAGTGGTGGTAGTAGTAGCTCCGAGTCTAACTCAGAAAATATTCGATTATAAACATGACCAGTGACGACCATAGTAATTACGAGATTATATAAACCTCTATTTTAACGAGAATCAGATAGAGTATCTTAAGAATGATATGGGCCTTGCTTTTGACGATTACATTTCCGATATGTTAAGAGAGAAATGAGAATTTAAACTGGTAAATGAGTTTAAATTTACTCGTCTTCCTTTTCGAGGACGAAAAGTTTTGAGGGGGGTGAATGTAACGATCCAGAATTTTTAACAAATTTAAAATTGGAATTTTTATTACTTAATTTGAATTTGAATTTGAATTTTACATAAATATATATGGTTAAGAATTTTGATAAGTTAGATTTTATTTGAATTTTAAATGAGAATGGTTATTAATAAGTTTGGATTTATTGATACTATTTGTCGTTCGATCGGATTTGTCAAACCATAACATGAATTAGTAGCATTAGAATTAAGTGTTGCCCATAGTTTTCATAACATTTAAGGGAAAATTCTTCCAAAAGTTCACCTTCGCTTTTTAAGACAAGTGTATGGACACTTGTAATTTTGCATGTAAACTTTCATGCATGGCTTCCACTTGTCCCTTTATGTGTCTTTACCTGTTTACTCCTTTCCTATATAAGGATCTCTTTACTTCATTTTTTATCATCCATTTTCATTTTTCCTACATTACTTCTTCTTATGCGTATAGCCATGGTTTCCATGGCATAAGTCTTCCTCTTTTCCACCGCCACCTTGCCAAAGTTCGTCGTCATCCTCCTCCTCCTCTTATAATACAAAGAGAGAGATTAGTGTATATTATATATATATATATATGGGTGAAGAAGACATTGCGCCGAAATACTGTCCGACGGTTCGCTCAGGTAGACTCGCCTACCATGAAGATTTGGAAAGCTGTTAGGTGAGAACCATTTAACCATGGTTTATATATTTAATTAGCAGCTAGACTAATTTAAATATAGTGATGAATTATTAGTGGTTAATGATGATTGATGTTTGTTGTGATGGATGATGGATGCGTAGTTTAGAACACACACACACACACACTATTAAGCGTTAGTGTTATAATGCTTGTGCAAAGTTATGATTTATTTAATTATGTTTATGATGGTGGTTGTAGATGTTTATAATGGTTGTTGATGCTGTTTTGCACACACTATGACAAAACAAGTATGGTATCACATTGGTGATCGACAAATCTCCTTCGTAATTAGAAGCAATATCATTATTGAAATTGAAGGTTAATAATTGGGAAGGACCATATGTATGAATTCATATATATTGATAAAGTTCTTTAAATGAATAAATAAATAAATATCGGAACGTTCTAGGATGACAGAGAGGATAGTGTCTAGGCTTATTTGGAAAATATAGTTTCCTGCTCTCCCTGGCTATCCCTAACTGATCCGATGAATGGGATGATTAATTTGAAATTATTTGAATTTAGAAATGAATTGGAATTTGATTTATTCGGTAAAAAATAAAAGTTGAATTTTGAACCCAAAATAAATTTGGAAAATCAATGTAAATTAATTTAAATGGTTTTAAATGATTCACATGAGTATATAATGGTTTTCTAAGGTATTTTGATGTACTAAAGAATAATTTTAATTTCGGTCAAAATAGAGCTTGTCGCACAATGGTAATTTGCATATTTTAGTTACAAACTTTAAATGCTTATAGCTTTTGCAATTTAAATCGGATTTTCAAGAAATGAAAACAATTGATTTACATAAACAAGAACTTTTAAATGAGTGAAAGAAGATTTTAATTTCGGGTAATAATTTTCAAGTTATGTTTAAAACCATTTTGGAAAAGGTTGCTATAAGAGTAGTTGTCGAACATAACTATGAAGAGCTATTTTAAATATTTTAAAAAATGGTAAAATCATTATAAATTATGTAAGAGTGTTTTGAATCACAAAGTTTAAGTTTTGGCTAAGATAAACGATATTTTGATCAAAGTAGTTAAGATAGCTGTTTTGTAACGCTTAGGAAACACAATGATAACTCTTTCTTTGAAAATAATCTATTTTGAATTGGTAAACCACGAGCTGTTTCCCAAACTATAAGTAATCATTTGTAAATGATTGGTAGAATGTTTTCAAAGATTTAAAAGTATTGAAAATGTTTTATGTGGAAATTAAATTGATTTACTTGATACTAAAACAGGGTTTTCAATTTTAAATAATCGGATATGGTTGGAGATAAATCTTCGGATGTTTGATATTAATCCGATAGATGATGACTCTTACTATATGAGGAATTTAAACGGTAGTTCGCTGTTATTCCGTTATATTGTGAGTTGGATACAAAGATTAATATTAAGTATAAGTGGATGATATTTCTATCCAGATCTAATGTCAAAGAGTTGGGTAAATCTTTAAATTAAGATATGGCTTTCCCAATTTGATTGGGATAAGTTGGATAAAATAATCTTCGGATATTGGATATGAAATTCTTTGGTGTAAACGTATACTATTTGAGGAATTTGGAAGATATTATTATATTGTTATTCCACTTATAGTATTTGTTGATTATGAGAATTGATATCGAATATAAGTAGATACAATTTCTGTGTAATTTATGTTCAATATTGTTTGTTTTGGATTTTGTCGTGAATCATATCTTGTAACGACCCGCGTTCTATGCATCGAAGGATCGTAGAATATTTATTTCTTTCACATACAGAGTTGTATGGTCATGTAACTTTGGGAGACGACTATTGGGGTCATTTCCCATGTTCATGATTTTTTTCCAATTTTTAAATGACAGTTTTGCCCCTAGTTGATCTTGTTTCGGCCATAACTTTTGATTGGACAGGAGTTTTGACCTGAAACCACTTCCATTAGATCCGGATGATGGTTTGCCTTTCCGTAGAGTGGTCATACGTGAAAAATGAACTTACCGTTTGTGAGATATGGCTGAATTAAGGTTTAGAAGGTGAAAAACAGCTTAACTGGGCTTAATTGGGTAGTTAACAGCAAAGCCCATTGGGGGATTTCGGGATTAGGGATATATAGGGGTTGATTAGGGTTAGAAAACATTTCTTTAGACACTTTTACAGCCGCCACTTTCATTCTTGGAACCCTATTAATGGCCTCCAACATCTAAAATACCTCTAAACCACTTTCTGATTGAAGATTAGGCTAAAGTACATCAAATTAAGGAGAGATAGAACCAAAGCAAGGTTGGAACTGTTGTATAGCTTTGAGAACAGCGCCAAACAGAAGATAATTTCAGATTTGGTATTTTGTTTGTGGCTAAGGTGAATGATTTGCATAGTTCCTCACAAATTATGGTTAATTAAGGGTAATTAGTGTTAATTAGCGAATTTAAACATGATTAAATTCTGGAAAAATATTTATAAATTTCGAAATATTGTTTTAGGCCTCTGTTAGAAATTTGGGTTAATTTGGTTAAGTTTTACTAATCCTATCATTAGTTTTGCTTAAACACGTTTAAGGGAAAATATGGAGTTTTGGCTATGTTTGATCCGTTTTAACCTATCAAATTATTGTTTTTGTGTTTGTGGTCAATTCTACGAGTTGCTATGACTGTATGGTATGCTTTGTGATTGATTAGAAAAGTTAGAATGGTCGGAAAACGCCGTCGTATGGCGTAAAACAGTCGCTAGAAGAGTTGCAGGAAATGTGCAAGACCCGAATCGGATCGCCCCTCCCTTCCACGACCCGACCTAATCGTGAGACTCCTTTAGCAGTGACAAACCCGATTGGTGGTTCAACTTCCTTAGCATGATTTTCCGTAATGTGGTTTTATCGAGTCATGGATGCATGTTTGCTTGTGATTGTTTTGTTTTGGATTTTACTGGGTTTGGCATTATTTTGGGAGTCGATTGGCTCCAAAGATACGGGATGGTGGTAGACTATGAGGGCTTTTTGGTGATAGTTATGGCGGATGATGGGCGGAGGGTAGTGTTTGGTGACCTACCTAGTGATGTGGCGATGGCTAGTTTTCTAAATTCCCTTGACATCCCGTAGGACGAGTTAGCAGGAATTCCCGTTGTTGGCCAGTATCCGGACGTCTTCGAGGAAGTGATCGGACTTCCACCACACCAAGAGAATGAGTTTCGTATGGATTTACTCAAAGATGTCAGACCTATAGTGATGCCACTTCGTCGCATGGAACCAAGGGAGCAGCGAGAGCTTGGGGTGCATGTAAGCGATCTTTTGAAGAAGGGATTTATCAGAAGAAGTGTTTTTGAGTGGGAGCACCAGTTGTGTTTGCTACCAAGGCAGATGGTTCCCTTCGTTTGTATGTGGACTACCGCGAGTTGAATAAGGTGACGAGGAAGAATAAGTATCCTCTACCGCGGATAGATGATTTGTTTGATCAGTTGACTGGCGTAAGAGTGTTCTACCAGTTGGATCTCGCGATAGGTTTTCATCAGCTTAGAGTGGAAGCTGAGAGTATAGCTAAAACGGCCTTTCGGACGCCGTCTGGATTTTATGAGTGGTTTTCCATGCCATTCGAGTTGACCAATGCACCAACATATTTTGTGGATCTTATGAATAGGGTATTCAGAGATCAGTTGAATAAGTTTGTTCATGTGTTCGTGGACGATATACTTGTTTATTCGAGGACAGAGGAAGAACACAAGGAACACTTGAGGATAGTGATGGGGGTGTTGAGAAAACACCAATTGAAAGCAAAGTTTTCTAAGTGTCACTTCTGGAGGAGGGAGGTGAGATTCTTGGGCCATGTTGTTTCAGAAAATGGTATTGACGTGGACCCTGCGAAGGTGGCTATGGTACAAGATTGGTCTACGCCCAAGAATGCAACGGACATAAGAAGTTTCTTGGGATTAGCTGGATATTACCGGAAGTTTATCCATGACTTCTCCAAGATAGCGGCACCGTTGACTCAGTTGACCAAGAAGAATCAAGCTTTCGTCTGGGACGAAAAGTGCGAGAATGCATTCGAGAGTCTAAAGTAAAAGTTGACATGTGCACCAGTGTTAGTCATTCCTAAGGGGAATGAAGAGATGACAGTATATACAGATGCACGTTGTACCGGGCTAGGTGCTGTATTGATGCAAGGAGATAGGGTTTTAGCTTATGCTTGTCGGCAACTAAAACTGCATGAGAAAAGATATCCTACCCATGATTTGGAATTGGTAGTGATCGTGTTCGCATTGAAGATGTGGAGACATTATCTCTTGGGAGAAAGATTCGAGTTGTTTACTGATCATAAATCGTTCAAGTATCTTTTCTCCCAAAAGGATCTAAATCTTCGACAACAAAGATGGTTAGAATTATTGGCTTCCTACGATTTCGATATCGCATGCACACCAGGAAAGGGCAATGCGGTAGCGGATGCATTGAGTAGAAGACATGCCAGTTTAGGGGCTATGTTTCTTGAGTGGAAGCAACTAGAGTACATCGTTGGGTATGATTTCAGACCAAAGTGCGAATTGGATCTAGAAGTATTAGCAAGTTTGACAGTCAGACCCACTTTGATTGAGCGGATTGGTTCCAGTCAGAGGGACGATCCTAACTTATTGAAAATCATCTCTAAGTTAGAGATGGGCATCGATGAGGAGATGAGCAAGTATAGGCTTGATCGAGATGGATGGCTTAGAAAGAATGGAAGACTAGTTGTGTCCAATGTCAATGGATTGAGAGATTAAGTGCTTAGAGAATGTCATCACTCAAAACTGACTATACGTCCCGGTGGTAACAAAATGTATCGAGACATGAAGCAGATCTACTACTAGGAAGGGATGAAAAGAGATGTTGGGAAGTTTATATCCAAATGCATGAATTGCCAGCTAGTTAAAGCTGAGCAAAAGAAGCCTAGTGGTTTGTTGCAACCATTAGAATTTCCAGAATGGAAATGAGAACATGTCTCAATGGATTTCATTGATGGGTTACCAAGAACTAGATCGGGCCATGATAGCATTTGTGTGATTGTAGTGCAAGCTTTATACCCATCAAGTCGAATAGAACGGCAGCTAAGTTAGCAGAACTATATGTAAAGTGGGTAGTGAGATTTCAAGGAATACCCAAAGGCATTGTGAGTGACTGAGATCCGTTGTTCACTTGTGGATTTTGGAAGAGCTTACAAGAGGCGTTAGGATCAAAATTACAACTCAGTATCACGTATCATCCTCAAACCGACGGTCAGACAGAGAGGGTGAATCGTATATTAGAAGACCTCTTAGGAGCTTGCATATTGGATTTTGGTGGATCATGGGATGACCATTTACATCTAGTAGAGTTTGCATATAATAATAGTTAACAATCCAGTATTGGTGTGGCTCCATTTGAAGCTTTTCACGGAAGACCGTGCAACTCACCGTCATGTTGGTTAGAAACTGGTGAGATGTTTGTGCTTGGACCAGATGTGATAAGAGAAACTTCAGATAAGATTAAGGTTATCCAACAGCGAATGAAGGCTACCCAAGATAGGAAGAAGAGTTATGCTGATAAGAGGCGAAAGGATTTAAAGTTCTCCATTGGAGACTTGGTGTTTGTCAAGATTTCCACATTAAAGAGCGTGATACGATTTGGCAGGAGAGGCAAGTTAACACCAAGATTTGTTGGACCATTCCCAATTCTCGAGCAAATTGGGAATTTGGAATATAAAGTTGAATTACCAGAGAAGATGACAGGAGTTCACAATGTATTTCATGTTTGCTAGTTAAGGAAGTTTGTGAACGACCCTAGTGTGACTATTACAACAGATCAGTTGGACGATATCGAGGTTGAACCCGAGGCGGTTGGGAACCGCAGGCCTATGCATATTGTTGGGAACGATACGAAGCAGCTTCGAAGGAAGGCGGTGAAATTAGTCAAAGTTCAGTGGGGTGGTGATGAGGAAGACTGTACTTGGGAAACAGAAGAGAACATAAGGAGGAAGTATCCAGAACTCTTTGCCTGGTAAAGTTTTTATATCGGTATAGTACACCCTTATCAGTAAACCGCATGCTAGGATAGGCATGTTGTGTTATTTTGTATTTTTTATTGTTTTTTTAATGATTGGTAAGCATGCGGGATCCTTTATATTTTTTGGGTTAAGGAATTTCAAGGACGAAATCCCTTAAGGGGGGGGGGGGGGAGAATGTAACGACCTGCATTCTACGCATCGAAGGATCATAGAATATTTATTTCTTTCACATACAAAGTCATATGGTCATGTAACTTTGGGAGATGACTATTGGGTCATTTCCCATGTTTATGATTTTTGCCGATTTTTAAATGACCGTTTTGCCCCGAACTGATCTTGTTTCGGCCATAACTTTTGATTGGAAAGGAGTTTTGACCTGAAACCACTTCCATTAGATCCGGATGATGGTTTACCTTTCCGTAGAGTGGTCATATGTGAAAAACGGACTTACCGTTTGGGAGATATGGCTGAATTAAGGTTTAGAAGGTGAAAAATAGCTTAACCGGTCTTAATTGGGTAGTTAACAGCTAGGCCCACTGAGGGATTTCGGGATTAGGGCTATGCAGGGGCTGATTAGGGTTAGAAAACATTTCTTTAGACACTTTTACAGTCGCCACTTTCATTCATGGAACCCTAGTAATGGAATCCAACATCTAAAATACCTCTAAACCACTTTCTAATTGAAGATTGGGCTAAACTACATCAAATTAAGGAGAGATAGCACCAAAGCAAAGTTGGAACTGCTGTATAGCTTTGGAAGCATCGCCAAACAGAAGATAATTTCAGATTTGGTATTTTGTTTGTGGCTAAGGTGAGTGATTTGCATAGTTCCTCACTAATTAGGGTTAATTAAGGGTAATTAGTGTTAATTAGCGAATTTAAACATGATTAAATTCTGGAAAAATATTTATAAATTTTGAAATATTGTTTTAGGCCTCTGTTAGAAATTTGGGTTAATTTGGTTAAGTTTTACTAATCCTATCATTAGATTTGCTTAAACACGATTAAGGGAAAATATAGGGTTTTTGCTATGTTTGATCCGTTTTAACCTATCAAATTATTGTTTTGGTGTTTGTGGTCAATTCTACGAGTTGCTACGACTGTACGGCATGCTTTGTGATTGATTAGAAAAGTTAGAATGGTCAAAAACGCCGCCGTATTGCGTAAAACAGTCGTTAGAAGAGTTGTAGGAAATGTGCAGGACCCGGATCGGATCGCCCCTCCCTTCCATGTCCCGACCCAATCATGAGACCCCTTCACGAGACGCCACGCTCATCCATCACGAACTGCTTCAGAAGCTAAGGAACCGATGGCCAAGGAGGATCACGAACCAGAAGCTCCGACCCGACCCGAAGCTTGGTCATGACCCGAACCGATCTAGAGCAGGCATGAAGCAAGTCACGAACCGTGGGCCGCCTACCCTCACCACATCCAGCTTGGGCACCATGACCCGATCCGACAGAGGGAGCACAAACCGACCAGAAGGAGGCTAGTGACTACGGACTGAACAAGGGGAAGAGAACCGATCCGAAAGGAAGTTTGTTTCTGAACCAGATGAAGACCGATCCATAGAAGACCAAAACCCGAGATGCAATGTTAGTCCATATGGGAAGTAGAACACAGGATCCAGATGGGAACCAATGAGTGAACTTCATGAGTTGGACTTTGCTGCGGGACGTGTGCAAACGGGTTATCGACGTCCATAGCTTTGATTCACCACCGAGATGGATGTTAGGCTACGTATCAGTGCAGTGGGGTAGTTATTACTCCATGGGGCAAAGTGATCGTAGCAAGGCTATGAGCCAGTGCAGTAGAGTCATCATGACTACATTGGGCAGAGTGGACATAGTAAGGACTAGTGCCTATGGATCAGTGCAGTGGAGTCGCCATGACTCCATGAGGCAGAGTGATCATAGCAAGGATTTGGGTGATCAAAGCGGTGGATATCGTACGCTTTACGCACTGAGTGAGAGATGTGAGAATGATAGCTATGCTTGATTATTTGTCATCACTATGACATGCACACCCCCATCCCCATATTATTTACACCATATGTTAATGGCACCTTAGACTATTGTACAGTATGTAGTGCTAACTCTTTGGTTGTAGGTCCAGGTTCAGGTATGGTTTAGTATACCTGTTATTGTTCTGTTTTGCTTCTTATCGCTCATACCAAACTTTTGTCTGACCCAGAGTTTTATGTCTCTTCTTATTACTCTAGGTGCTCTTAAACGGGCAGACTAGAAACAAGTTAGGTGGTATGCATGAGTAGTTGTACAGGAGACAAGCAGGAGGCTCCCACGTATGATATATATAGATAATCTCCCTGTGTCGCTGCTGGTCACTGTTTTGGGAATTAGTAGTGTACCTTTCCTTCCTTTTACCTTAGAGACAGTATTTTGAAGTTGTAATAATGGTTATGGATCATAAGCTGTATTTTGGATATCCGCTGCTATGATGATTTCGATTTAGTTTTCAGCTTATGCACTGTCTTGCCTGTTTTATGTCAAGTATGTTATTATTATTATATTTTATTGCATGCGCTGTGAGACATTCTACAGTTTCATTTGGTAGTTCAAATTCCTTTCTTTGGCGACGTCCCGCGCTGGTTGGACATTGGCACAGCACATTTCGAGGGAAATGTCGGCTGGTGCGGGGCGGGCCATCACATATCTTCAATAATATCATTCTTGAAACCCGATGAGATTGAGTTATGGAAATTCATACAATAATTTGGGGATTTAACCAAATTTTTGATTTGAGGAAATTAAAGATAAGGAATTGGGAAGGAAGAATAATCTTTTAGTTAAGAATACAGAACTGAATGTACGGAAACCAATTTAATTGGAAACTAGGGTTGAAATGTGGGGTAAGGGTTTTCAAAGGAAACTGGATTTTTGATAACGAGTTGTCAAATGGAAAATTAATTAAGGCTTTGGGGCTAAATTATATTTGATTTCAGGGATGTGTTTTAAAAGAGAAAGGTTAAATATGGATTTTGTTATAATTTGAGAATGGATTTAAAGAAGTTTGATTTAACAAAACCAAGATGGAAGGAAATTTGGTTGAAAGCCGGTGTGTTTCGTAATTGTATTTTTTAAAATTGCGCTTATTGTTTGGAAAGACCGGGATCGAATATATGTACGAAAACCATTCCAAGTAATAATACAACGTTATGAAACAATTCAAGACTTGGAAAACGACGAATGAAGACAGCGATTCTTTGAATTATTTGGATTGATTGCTGATGTCTCGGTTGGCTGATCCTCCGATACGAGGTTATAAGTGTCATAAGGTTTGAATATATTTGGAAATTTTCGGATTGGTGTTTCGTTCAGACCCAGAATGGACGTATATGGATTGTGTGTCTGACATTGTAATTGACTGCGTAGCACTGATCTTTGTTAAATATATATATGCTTGGTGGCAGAGAATTTATTCTTTTGCTTAACACCCTTCCCTAAGACATATGTGATTAAAGGTTATATATTGATGGAAATCAGTGATGCGTTGTGAATGGACAATGTGGCATGCTTAAGTTATGTGGTGAGCCATGGATGATCAAAGAATGGCTTATTTAAGTGTGGCTTTGTGTATATCGTGACCTCGGCAAGCCTCACTCCCCGGTAAATGACCAAAACAGGAAGAAATGCAGCAGGGTTATGGGTGTTTTCTCCTTCGAGATAAAAGGTGTACTATGGTATGGAGCCAAGGTATCAACCTATGTGGTAAAAGCATCTACTTTTATGGTTGTTGTTTGCGTGCGCTCAAAAAGGTCGGTAACGACCGGGATCAGGCGTACTCTAAGTTACCCAGTTAAGGGTAACCCGGCCTTGTGTTGCCATGAGGAGCATTAGTTGATCCTCAGACATCCCTCTAGAGGTTTTCAAAATTCGGTTCAGAAGGAAGTTCCTTTGCTTGGTCGTTGTTGTAAATAACTCTGCTACTAGCCCGTGCGATTTTAGTTGTATACCATACGTCTATATAGTATATGGTACCTATGCTGGCTAAGATTGATACATTTACTTTCTAAAGGATTTTTCACATTATATTATAGTATTGAAAGAGGATTTTCATGTATCAAGCATTTTTTACCATCATAAGGAGAAACCGCGCCCACGTTTGCGTTTGCATTATGTGTGTATTGCGAGACCTTATAGTAGTTTCATTTTTCAGAAATCATTGTGAATTTCTATGCATGGGAATTCATATGGAGTAAACCCGTTCCGCATTAGCGGCATGGTCCGATGAATTACCCAACTTTAAAACGAATCCAAAATAACTACTGTTTTGAGTTCTCACACCAGTCCTACAACTGACCTGGAGTTTATTGTTCTTACACCTAAACTCTGGGTGCCCATAATTTTGCATGGGTAGCCAGTAGCTTAGCTTGCAGGTTTTTCTTTAAGAGTTGGATTCAGGATTGGAGCTAGAGCTATATTTTGGGTTTTCTTAGTCCACTGAAGAATTGATTTTCGCTGAGCTTATGTTATACTCTGATGTATTCCTTGTAACTCTGATGTTATATTATGGCAATGAAATGAAAAGTTCTGTTATTTTTTGTGCATATGTGTTAGTACCCATGACCATCTGTCTTTATGAACAGTTTAAGTTGGTTTAATTACCGGCGAGAACCTGGCAAAAAGCCGAGTCGTTACATTCTCCATCATCGAACTTCGAACAACAATGATTTTTCCATACGAACTCGGCTCGAAGCATACTATATATATAAATAGATTTGAAAATTGAAAGGAACACAAATTTATTAGCCTTGTGCCAGATTCAGATATTCCTAGAAATGTTTATCTGCTCTGTTTAATAATTAAATCATATTATCTACGAGGAGCGATCCGAGGCACCATTGTTTTGCAGTACCCTATTAGCACCCCTACTATATCGTGAGCTACACCAATACAGATCCAACAAGATTTTGTGGATGTTCAGTTCACATATATATTAGAATCTATCCAAAATTTGAGGTCGTTTCGATATCCATAACATTTTCAAAATTTTAGCTCAATTATTCACCGTTTAGACATTTATTCGAGCCCTTAAATTTATATATCAAATATATTATTCTTTGAGTGTTAGAACAAGCTCAAATTTAGATAGATGATAATATTTATGTGGATTGAACATCTATAAAATCTTGTTGGATTTTGATTAGTGTAGTTCACGATAGGGTAGGGGTGCTAAAGGGATGTTGTAAAATAGGGATGCCTTGGAATGCTCCTCATTATCTATTTATTCTAAAAAATATGGGATATTACATTCTCCCACCTTTAGGAATTTCATCATTGAAATTCAATAAGGGTAAAAATATGCGATCCCTCGCATCTATTTTTTTTACTAGCAAAGTCGATCGGTTATTAAAGTGGACCGTTAGCTTGCATCTATTTACTTAATCACATCCATCTAATGTACATCCAAATTTACAACCGCCAGTGTCATTGCGCAAAGTGTAACACATTATGAATAATATGAATGGACATGAATTTCTAAGTAGTACCTCCTATATTAATTTTATTTCTTAAAAAATTCTTCTCACAGACATCTTAAATATACTAGAAATTCTACATGAATGCGATCTTTTAAAAATTGAAAATAGCTTTTCATCCAATTTTTCTATGCTTCTACTAAATAGAAGCGTGGTTTAATCAAATTTTGCATTCAAAACCCTATCACATAACTTTTAATATTTAAATTTCAGAAAAAAATCTAATTTTCCAAACTTGATTTCTACCTCTTTTATGCACCTCTTTCCCGTACTTGGAACTTTTTTAGAATTCTATCAAAGAATCCTATTTTTTCCAAGTACAGCTTACGTAAGAAAAAAATTCTTTTTAAATTCCCCATACATTGTATGGATGAATTCAATTTTCTTTTCAAGTTTTTTTCCTTTTTACTGTAACTGTCTTTATTGCTTTATTTATATTTGTCGTTCTCTTTTTGGTTTTAGCTTTTCTTTTGTTTTCCTTTTATTAGCTACGTCTTGTGTTATATACTCTTTTGGAGACCTAATCCTACATTGCTCGGGGGCTGTGACCTCACATCTATTTTCAATAGATGAGATCATTATGTAATGGACAATATTTTGAGCGATGTACTGGATTGAGTTGGAAGATGATCTGGTGGTTGAAAATTATGTAGTTTCTTTATAAATAAACACCTAGGATTAGCCTGAATCCTTAGGTAGTGAAGCTCTACAAAACCGAATACTAAAACTCTAATCCTAAAATAATTTTCTTATCCCTAATCAAACATAAATCCTAATTCAAACCAGAGTTCAAACTTAAATCAAGCAATATGTAGGAGGAATATGCAGATCTAAGGGAAACAAGAAAGATTGGAGCAAGATATAGAGCCAAGGACAGAGGTGAGTGATAAAGATTTGATTTGAATAATTGAATCAATTGGTTTTAAATTTATTCTCTAGAGAAGTAGATTGGTAAACACCTAAATTACGTTGAATTGATAATTATTGACTTGTAGATTTAACTAGTCTAATAATAACTTGCTGTTGAAACTGTAGAACTCTGGTTAAGACACAAATTGGTTTTAACTGAAATTAGGGAAATATGGAATAGGCTAGATTTTTTTTAATTATTCTTATAATGCTAACTAACTGATTTAATTAACCACATTAAGGATTAATATTAACAATAAATTCAAATCATCAGATAATGTACAAAAATGAATTGGAGCAGTCGACCAAGAAGATCCTAGGCCCATTGTAGGAGATTGACCGATGGAGTTTCATGGTCGACCGTAAAGTATGCTTATTGGACTTGTTATTCTTGGGGTTAGGCATAATTAACAAATGAAGTAAGTGATCTATAGAAAACATATTACATAGTTTTGATGAGGGAATGGGGAGCTTAATTCCTTATTCGAGTTGTAGGGAGATTTGATTTTATGAATAGGGTTAGATCTAAAAGCTCTATAATGAAGGCATTTCTACGGATGACTTGTGGATGTGAAGCTCTGTAGACAAAGGTATATTGGCCAACCATTTGCAGATATGCGACTCCATGATGTCGACATTTTGGTGGACGATTTTCGGATGACATACTCTGTAAACGTAGGCATTTGGGTAAACTTTCAGACGAACATCGAAGCTCATCTAGTGAGATGAAATCAATTTATTTGCAAATTAGTTTCGTGGAGTGCTACATATGGGAGCGCAGCACTAGCGGGAATACCTCTTTAGGAGGGGCTTGATTTTAAGTCAAGAATTAAGTACAGTAAATTCTGCTTAGGAAAACGTGTATTGATGGACCATGAAGCTAAACAATAAGAGGCCATAGAAAACATGAAAACACCAGGTAGGAACTATATGGAATACCTCATAAGCTGATCTAGTGGGAATACCTCATAATTTATGAAGTATGGGATTATCAGAATAAATATAGAATTTTCCTTAAAAGAAAGAGATGTACCAAACAAGGATAAGTACCATATTCTATACAACATATTTAAATAATTAGAAAGAGGATTCCCTATATTTGCAAACACCATGAAGAGTTCCTCTTTAAGGGTAAAGTATGGAAATTGGCTTTGTAGCAATAAAAGATAAAACTAAGTTCCAATTTACTAAAATTAGGTAGGTTCTAAGAATGAAATAGCAAGAAAAATAATAAGTTAAAGATGTTAACAGGATTGGAAAATGGGCATAAAAGTAAAAATGGTTAGCATGGGAAAATTGAAAGAATGGAATAAAAATGAAGGAAATATAATTAAAAAGGGAAATGATAACGATGTAAATTACAAATAAATATGGAAATGGAAAATGAAATTGTTTAAAACGTAAAGTAAGCTTATAAGAATGAAACTATAAATCAAGGATCTAATAAAAGTCAAGGGTTAAAAATAAATTATTTGGTAAAGAAATAAATATACTTAAAAAGAATAAATTATATATGTAGCCTCGTAGATGCATTTAAAATGGACCTGTATAAAATTGTAACATACGCAAAGTGTGTTATCAATTATACATAAGTTGGGAAAGCTGGGAATGGTCTATCCTAACAATGGTATGATGAGTATCATCGACAAAGGATTAAGTGGCTAAGAACAAGAATTGGGAATGTCTCATAGTAATTACAGTTAGGCCTGTATATTTGTACTATAATACAAACCCATACCGATTACAATGGTACCGCAACTATTGATACCAAATTTTGTGGCTCGGTTTACCAAACCGAATTGGGAAAAAGGGTATGGTTTTGGTAACCCATTTTGTTTACCAAAGATTGAAGAACCAACCGTATTGTTTAAATTATTGGACATAGCCCATGTGATGAGGCCCGTTATTTCCATCATTTATTCAGATTCCAGATCCGATGAATCAAAATGAAACCCTCATTTATTTTACTTCGTTTCTCCTCTCTCTACTTCACTGAAGAAAACAAGAAATTAGTCGATCTATCCATTGTTTCCCAATACTCAAAAATTGATAGTTTCTCAGCTAAACCTAGATAGAAGTTAAAGAGTCAAAGGCAACAAAAGGAAAGAAAGTCTATCATCGACGTCGATTTGCAGCATTTGCCTTTCAAACTCAAGTTATTAATTATTTCATTTTAATTTCTTATCAGTATGGTTAATTCATTGTTAATACAAATAGCATTAATTTGTAAATTGGATTATACCAAGTTAATAATTATTTTGAGGTGGTTTATAAACTTTGAATTCTCGAACTTTCGTACATATTAAGACTTGATACTACATCAGTTCACCAAGTCATTCCAATATTATGTGATGAAGGAACCCAACTTCGTAGAATTCACGTTACAAAGAGGTAATGCCAGACTTCTTTTGAACTTAGCATTAATGTTTCTGGTGTATTGTTCATATTAGTTGTAGCTTAAGTAGTTTGAAAGCAGTAAAACTAAAACTTGGTGTTTCCATTTAAATTATCCTAAGGTTACGCATCAATTGTGTTTATGTTTTTGCTGGGGGCAATCTCAGCACCACTGAATTCAGACATAATGTATGAATTATTTTCTAATCCAATTGTTGAATTAATTTCCTTTTGGCATGTTTTGATAAAATTTATTTTGCATGTTAGATTTTTGAAATGATTTTCGCTATTGTTTGAAGTGTACAAGTCTAGAAAGTGGATTCTAGCTTCTTATGGTGCTTTGTAAGTGTCTGAAGTGTGATGGTGATCTTTGTGAATAAGGTTAGCAGTCAGGAATATGTAGCTTATTTTCCTAGCAACCATCATTATGCAGGAATTTTTTTTGTTAGCTGCTTCCCACTTAGTTAACCTTCTGACTTATATTTTGTTCCCTTGCAAAAGTATCAGTTACAATTTTTCTTCTGTTGCTTTGAATTCGAAAATAACTGCTCCAATTATTGTTTTCCTTGTTTGCATTGTTCCAAGCCAACTCTAGTATAGATTTTACAATCCGTGTTCCACCAAGTGGCTTGAATTATTCACTAGAATTCACGGGATAAGGAAATGGTACAAAGGTGATTCTTTATGTGGAGAGGAAGGCTTATAACAACCATGTGTCCCTGGAGGATCTTAGTTTCCCTCGAAATATCAACATGTAAGTATATGAATAAACTATTTTTTATTCCCAAATATAGGATGAAGTCATCTAGAAATAAACGAGATTTTTTCCATCGTAACATAGATAAATACATATATTCTATATTTGGTAATATTAAAATAGCTAAAAATATAAAGAGATTGGAATAAGAAAAACAGAGTAGGCCATACCGCCATGTTATCGGAATAAGCACTGTGGGTCCGCCTTGATTGCTATTGTCTGAACCTGAGTGTTTTGTAATTGTATTCCATTGCTAGTGATTTTGTGTACTGTTCCTTTGTATTGTAATTTTACTTGCTGTAATCCATTTATATTAGTTGGATTTTGTTTTGGCATACTTATCTTTTCCAACACTGGTGTGCTTGTGAGCATCCAAAGCAATTACAGTTTGAACTATGAACATATGCTATACTTGAATAATGATGAATTAATGCTGCTTTACAGATCATATCAGAGCTAAAAGGCACTAGTTCTAGTTCTGCAACAGTGTAACATTTGTAGAACTTAGAAGACACAAATGTCGGGAATTCTCAATGTGAAAATGCAAAATAATGTTGGAGCATTACTACTTATTAAAGTTCAAAGAAGTAGAGATCTAGCGAGTAGCTAGTCAGTGCTTTGCTGCTATACTGCTGTTCGATGACGAATATTCTATCGGTTAGAAATTCGTCGCGAAGTGTAATAAACCACAAGCGCATTGCGTACACTTGTAATACTGGCGAATACGGATCGTTCCACGGAGAAAAAAAGAATTTTAGATTCTACTCAATCAAATTAAAACAATGTCGTGAGAGGTGCTAGCTACAACTACAACTAAACTATATTAACAAACTATGTTAGATAAAAATATAAGAGTTAAATAACAACTTAGAAGCAAATTCACTTTCTAAATCATATAGTTCAACATGTTATGAAATTACGATCTCCCTGTTTTGGTCATAACTATGATTAGTTGATGTGTTTATCCTAAGCATGACATATTTTTGCTATTAATTATCCCAAAATAAGCCATCAAACTTTAACACAACCACCAAATCTATTTTAAGCATGACCTGTTAACTATTGTTTAGAAATATAGGTCATCAAATTTCAATTTAAATAATCACTTCTTTGCCATAATTATATTTTCATTAAGCACTAAAAGAGAACATAAATTCAGATTATATTGAAGCTACATAATTAGAGAGCTTCATTACCCCCAAGTTGAAGGGGATTAGCTTCTAATATTTGTCATCATATTAACAAAAGTAGATTTCAACATAAAACAAAGGAAAAAAGAACAAAATAAAGGAAATTTTATTCTACGCATAAAATGAAAGAGATCTACACTACAACAAAAAGTAAAAGTGTGTAAATAAAAGAGAACTAATTAACAAACATTGCATAAATAAAAATGAAATTATATGAAAAATGGCTAAGTAGCCATGGAAATAAAAGAGAGCTTTGATCCTCCAAACTACACTAACTAAAAGAAAGGATAAAAGAGAGGATATTTACATTAACATAAAGGGAGTATTTAAACAAGTTCTAAACCCTAAAACCCTAATCACTTTTGTTGGGAACTACCAAAAAATACCCATTTCATGAAGCTTCTAATCTTGTCATTATCCACTAATAAATCATGTAGAATGCAAGAAGCGTTTTTTTGTCTCATCCACTTTGTGCATTAGTCTCTAATATGAAGCCTTAAGAGTATATAGGTGGGGTCCTCCACTTTCCATAGAATGAATTAATTCTTTCCCTCCTCTTGTGTATATGCATGCTATTCTTCATATCTTTATGTGTACACATCATTTTTGCTCCAAAATTTCTACAAGGGACAACTAGAAGGAACAAGTAAATGATATCACAAATTAAAACATTCACAATTTACCGTTTTATCCCAATATGGAGAAGAATGCATGATAATTTAAGAATTTGCATTTTTGGTTAAAACATGTAAAAATCACCCAATATGTTATTTATTTAATTAAAACAAGATTAAATGTTTGAATATAAAAATGCAAATTTACATGCACATCAAATACCCTCACACTTATATTTTTATTCGTCCTCGAATAAAGAAAAAAACAAAGATAAATCTGTTTTTGTAGGGAGCACGACTGTATTGAGCGTACGCAACAAGCCGTTAAACCTCTGGGTGTCCCCAGTAGGACGAGTGTTGTCTCGTGAGGATTTTCAGCAAATACCACCCATAAAATCCAAATGTTAAATGCAAAAAATATTTACAAAATTCAAGGTTCGAAAATATTTACAAGATGAACGAAAGCTTTCAAAAGAATATTTACATATGGATAATTTACTTTTAAATTTAACACGAGTGAGTTAATACAAGTTTGGGTCGTGACTATGAAATTTTAGTCTGTTACTAATCAAAACTTCAAACAAAAGTCCGGTTATCGTTACAATCTCCTTTAGCTTGGTTAGTTGGTTGAAACATAGTGCTATTATGAAACGAATTCTATAATCGATTATCAACAATCGTAAAATGATATCTTTATTTCCTTTTGGTAAACAAATTAGGTCAAATAACTGAAGACAGTGCTTGGATTTCAAGTGCTTACTCTCTCTTTATTTTGAAAGATATTTACATTATTATTATTATTATTTACAAACACCTAAATGAAGAGACTAAGGGATAACACCCGTGAGATTTTGGAACAGAGCTTGGCGGATTGTGCAGACCGACGCTGACTTTGTCAACAAGATGTCGGTAATCTTTACGTGTCCAACTCATAAAATGAAACCAAGGTATCCTACCCATGCAGTGCTTCGCAGACTGACGTTAGAGTTGGGACAGAGCTTGGTGAGTTTGCACAACAATGCTATATTTACAAGAAATGTTGGACACCATTGGATTATATATTTTTATATATATATATATATATATTCTTTTCCCTTTTCCTTATCTAATTTTTTTTAAAGAGCGAGTTTAGCGAGAATAAAAGTTCTAAAATGTTATCGCAAGTAGTCTAAATCAACCATTCATTTAATCGGATTACAATGTAGAAAACATTTCATACTCATCACCTACGAATCTTCCTATATAGAAAATACAATAAATTTGCTCATAATTCAAAGTTTTATTTCGTTATCCGTTAAGGGAAGTGATTTTCTAAACATTTTAATTGTACGACCAAAATTGTATGTTTACTTCATCATTCCCATTTAAAAGTAAATAAAAAAGCTTTTTTAATGAAAAAAGAAAATAAAGTTTTTATGCAAAACTAAAATATATATGGAATTCCTCCCATACTTGATTTAGACTGTGACCCCACAGTCAAGCCAGTTGGAAGGAGAAAAGAAAATGAAAATTTGAAGAAAAGAATTTTTTTACCTATATTTACAAAAAAAACAATTATTATTTACACTACATGAGAAAATATATTGACAAGAAGTAAATGAAAAGGTCTTCTAAAGACCAATTCATTTGTCTCTTCAAGTATGAGAGGCAAAACTTAAGCTTGAAAAACCAAATCGTAAAAGATTTTGAAATTAAACATTTGTTTGGAAAAATGAATGTCTTTTTTATTAAATATCGAATGAGTTGGTTTGTTTTTGATGGTTTTTGGGGTATATTGAATAAATGGTTGAAATTCGTGTTTAAATTCACTAATTTGAATTTCAAATTCATCATTGAAAATTTCTCTCGAATTATTGATTTCAAAATCAAAAAGGTGATTCAAATCTACTCATTTAGGATTTGACAACTCATGTTTGAAAAAACCGAAGAATTTGTGTTCATGAAATTCGTCTTCCTTTGAATTATTTACAACTTTATTACTTATATCATTTTCAAAGTCCAAAGTTGTTGTTTGAAATTCGTTATTTTCGAAAGAAGGAAGATTGAATTTTAAGTTTTGTTCCACACTGTCAAATGAATTAAAATCCAAATCAATTACCGTAGTTTCAACAATTTCGTTAAGATTGTCATTTTCTATTTCAAAATACGTTATTTGAAAATCGTCGAGTTTGGTAAAAGATGGATTATTATTTGACTCGTCACATGTTGGGATTTGATTTTTCAAGTATGTTTCATACAACAAATCCGTGTAATTATCATGAATTTCATTCATTTGCTCAACATAATCAGATTTATAATTATTTACTTGAGAATTTTGAATTTGGAATTGTTGAGAAAAAAGTTTTCATTTACATCACAATTGAAATTATTTTCGTTACCAAAATTATTTGAAAATTGATTCACATTTCCATTTTGAATTTGAAATTCATTTTGGAGTTCGAAATTGAATTGGCAAGGGTTATGATCAAAATCATTTGAATTTCGAATTGAATTTTGATTATTCTGAAAACTTTGACTTGAATTGTTGCACAAGTATGAATTCCACCATTCATCCATTCTTTGACTTTGTTCAAGTAAAGATTCAATACTTGTTTCCAAAGTTGAGGGTTGATCATTATTTTGAAAATTTTGTGGTGCAAAATCCAAATTGTTTATGCAATAGTTGTTTTTAAAATATCCATATGAATTTGGTGTAAAATTATATGGATTATATTGATTTTCACAACTATCGTAAAATTCTTATGAGCATGGAAATTGAGACATTTTCAAGAAAATGAAGTTTTTTTTAGTTTTTTTTTTTTATTTTTTTTATTTTTGGGTTTTAAAAGTGAAAAGGAAATATTCCCTCTAGTTCAAATTACATGACTTTCTAAAGTTTGAAACATTTTGCAAAATATATGACATTTTGAAACAAAACAACACCTTATTCTCCATTTTAACCTTTTTGAAAATGGTACTCATTAATAAGTACTGCTATCTTTTAGTTTCAATGCACCAATGGTAAACAAAAGGTGCATGGGTTGTGCATTCTTTGATGATGAATAAAAGTGCATTTAATAACATGTTGAAGGATGACTATGTCATTTTTTAGTTCTCTTAATATGCATGAAATTTTCCAAATCTTCATTTATTTTGAACCGGAGGGAGTAGATATTTACAAAAGAAAATCATTTTTCAACTTTTTTTTTTTTGAATTTTTGGATTTTTTTTTTGTTTTTTTTTTTTTTTTTTTTGCTTTTTTTATATATGCATGAACCTAATGCAACTATATGAATGTAACTTATTTACAAATTTCTAAAATTATGTAATGACAGTTAGATTAATTTCAAAAAAAGATTTCTCAGCCAGTTAATGGACATGAGTTATTA
Organism: Allium sativum; assembly: GCA_030737875.1. Taxonomy (NCBI): domain Eukaryota; kingdom Viridiplantae; phylum Streptophyta; class Magnoliopsida; order Asparagales; family Amaryllidaceae; genus Allium; species Allium sativum. The sequence continues at coordinate 249,052,801 of CM060922.1, read as the reverse complement.
GTGCATCAGGAATCACCCTCGCAATGCAACCGAAGTAGGAATGGCAATGGGGCAGGTTGGGGTGGGTTTCTCGTGTCCCAGACCCGACCCGGACTTTTTAAACCCAGCCCCAGACCCGCCCCGTAGACCCGGTGCGGGTCTGGAATTTCGCCCCGTACCCGAAACCCGTACGGGTCAGGGTAGACCCGACCCGCCCCGCAACCCGGTGATATTATGTTCTAGTGTACACAAATTTATATATTTATATTTTTTTATCACTAAATGATAAATTATATTCATATTATAACGTGTTCACAATGACAAGAGAATATTATAAAATGAGTTGTAAGATAATTGTTCAAAATGTATGCATTTGTTATTATATGATTATCATTGATGCAACTTAATACAATGAAAATTTTATAGTTTGTCAATTGAAAGAATATAATATTCAAGTTATAACCATGTAAATCTAAGAAGATTAACAAGTAATAATTATAGTTATAAAGAGTTCGAATGATGTTTCGATCATGCGGGTCGGGTTGGGGTGGGTTAGGCATGCCCCAGACCCGACCCTAGACCCGGACCTCAAAAAGCGGGTCGCGGGTCTACCCGCCCCGAAGACCCTATGGGGCGGGTCTAAATGGGTCAAAACAGGGGCGGGTCAAGCGGGTTTGGACCCTAGACCCGCCCCATTGCCATCCCTAAACCGAAGGTTTAAGTACCTCTAGAGAAACAACCTTTAAAATATTTACGAATCACCGTAATATTTATAAACGGTTATTACTCTGTCCTAGTCTAGACAACAAAAAGTAATTCGTTAGAAATAAACCAATTTGTCAAAAGATAACGGTGTCCTTAGAAAATAAAAACAAAAATAAGATGAATGCAAAACAGAAATTAAACGTGAATTACAATTCAACTAAAATGAATTTTTATTTTGTTTTTGGATTTTTTGGTGAATGCAAATGCAAGCAAACAATAATGCAATGAAAATAAAAACAAGGGTAAGAATACGATACTAGAGCGTGTAGTTTTTTATTAGTAAATTTATTTTATGCGACGATTTTTTTAAGCAAACAATCGAAGCATAGAAGATTTTTTTTTTTTTTTTTTTTTTTACAGCCTGGAAAGATAACCAAGGCAAGTATATTCACAAGAGAAAACTAAAAATCAGTAAAACAAACACACATTCAAACACATACGTCCGAAGAATTCTAAAAACAGAGCTCTAAAACCATAAGGAAGCAACTAATTTTTTTTAATATCGTGAGGATTTTTTTAAATGTATATAAACTAAGGAAATACTAAAATTGAGCCCACATCCCTCAAATTAAGCCAAGCTAGGCCCTATAAGAAATATTTGTATATGACACCTAAACCAACTTATTCATAAAAAAAGCCAACCTATAGTCTCTTTTTTTTTCAAAATTTTCGAAACAATATCAAATTAATCCAAAACAAAAATTTCTTGAAATCTAGGGGACGTGGATTTTGGTCACGATTCAGAAAAGGGTAGTTTTGTGGTTCAAATTGTAGGGAAACGTCTGCTGAAGGTGGTGCGATTTCGTGGGCTTCGAGTCGGTTGAGGGTTTTCTATTTTGGCTTTGGGGAAGAAGGTGAGGCAGTCGTAGGTTGATATTTACTGGTGTTTGTAGAGGATTGGGCTATGTTTTGGGGCTTGGTTGGCTGAATTGTGATCGCTGACTTGGTTCATAGATTGTGATGAAGGTCATGGTGATGTCGAGATTAATGGCAGCGGAAGCCATCTCAACTCACACAACCCAGTCTAGTGCAGAAAATGAACAAGACAGCAAAACAAAGAAAACACCAAGGTTTTAACGAGGTTCAGCTGTAATGCCTACGTCCTCGGGCAAAGAGAGTGATTTTATTACCTTACATTGGAGAACAAAAAGAACTCATACACAGTTTTTTAAAACACTCAGCTCACAATATTAGTTTTTCAGTTTTGTGTGGCGGCTGCTCTCTCTTCTTAAACCCTCACAAATGGTACGATATATATATAGTATGGACACAACAGGTAAGAGGCCCACAAAGCACTCACATAATAATAAACTGAAAATGCACGTGACTGTAGGAAAAATGCAGCATACTTCACAATTCTCCACCTCGGATCATGTACAAAAAGCATGAGACGATCACACACAAAATACTCTGATTGCCACATATCCAGCTGCACCACCAAAGTAGTTGCCTACATACCCAAAGGATCAAGCTGCCATAGTTCATCTTATTGTCTCGCAAGCGAGACTTCACAATGTTCCGAAGAACCTACACTCATCGGGGTATCATACATCAAATATACAAAACATTAATCTAGTCAAGACAATGCTTGAACTTGACATTAGGAACCACTTTAGTCAACATGTCTGCGGGATTCTGTTTTGTACCAATCTTCACCAAGAGGATATGACCCTCAGCTAATATTTCTCTGATGAAATGATAACGCACATCAATGTGCTTTGTTCGGGCATGATGAACTTGATTCTTTGCTAGGTGGATGGCACTCATACTATCAAAATACACAGGAAGTTGATCTTGCACCACTCCCAAATCATCCAACAAGCCTCATATTCATATAGCTTTTTTTGAAAGCTTCAGTCACTGCCATATACTCTGCCTCGGTAGTAGATAGAGCCACTGTGGACTGCAGAATAGACCTCCAACATCTAGAACCTCCTGCCAAGGTAAACACATACCCTGTAGTAGAGCGTCTCTTATCAAAATCACCAGCATAATCTGAGTCTACGTATGTGACGGCCCGCCACGCACTAGCCGACATTTCCCATGAAAGTGCGCTGTGCCGATGTCCAACCAGCACGGAACGGTCGCAAAAAAAGGGAAGGAAAAGAAATTTAACAGTGGACTAACATAAAACTTGTAGGATGTCCCACAACGCATGGAATAAAATATAATAATAACATATTTTGACATAAAACAGGCGAGACAGTGCATAAGCTGAAAACTAAACATCATAGCAGCAGAAAATCCAAATACACCTTATGCTCCACATCATCATTATTACAACTTTTGAAAACTGTCTCTAAAGCCAATAAGGAAGTTACACTACTAACGCCCAAAGTAGTGACCAGCAGCGACACAGGGAGAATGTATATAGAGAATCAACCATAAACATCAAAACAACGATTTAATGTGTCAATATGGATCAACATACCCAAAAACCCATATTTCCCTTAATCATGTTTAAGCATAACTAATGATATGATTAGCAAAACTTAATCAAATTAACCAAATTTTCTAACAGAGGCCTAAAACAATATTTCAAAATTTATAAATATTTTTTCTAGAATTTAATCATGCTTAAATTCGCTAATTAACACTAATCAGTCCTAATTAGCCATAACTAGTGTAAAAAGGTGCTAATCACTCACCTTAGCCACAAACAAACTATAGATCTGAAATAATATCTGATATAGATCCAATCTCAATGCGTTCTAGCACCTCTATTCCAAATTCTATGCTAATTCGCCTTGGTTTGATGTAGATAGATTAAGCTAATACTTGATTAAATGGTGACTAGGAGGTGTTTTAGATGTTGGAGGCCATTGCTAGGTTGAGAGGAATGATAAGTGGCAGCTAAAAAAAATGTGAAAAGGATGTTCTCTAAACCCTATCAGCCCTTAAATACTCCAAATTTCGAAATCCCCCACTGTGCCTAGCTGATAATTACCCAATTAAGCCCGGTTAAGCTGTTTTTCACCTTCTAAACCTTGTTTCAGCCATATCTCCCAAACGGTAAGTTCGTTTGGCTAATGTGACCACTCTACGGAAAGGTAAACCATCATCCGAATCTAATGAAAGTGGTTTTAGATCAAAACTCCTTTCCAATCAAAAGTTAGGGCCGAAACAAGACCAGCTAGGGGAAAAACGGTCATTTAAAAATCGGCAAAAATCACGAACATGGGAAATGACCCCAATAGTTGTCCCCCAATGTCACATGACCATACGACTCCTTACGAGAAATAAATAAATATTCTACGATCCTGCGATGCGTAGAATGCGGGTCGTTACAACATAACCAACACATAGATGACTGTTGTTCATATCCCTCACAAATTCTAAACTAGCATCAATAGTTCCCAAAAGATATCTCAAAATCCATTTGACAACATTCCAATGCTCTTTTCTAGGAGTATGCATATAACGACTGACTATACTCACAGCATGTGAAATATCCGGTCGTGTACAAACCATTGTAGACATAAGACTTTCAACAGCATTAGCATAAGGCACATGTGCCATAAACTGAATCTCATCATCAGAGGAAGGACACATAGTTGCATTCAGATTAAAATGAGCAGCAAGAGGAGTACTTACCGATTTGGTTTCTTTATAAATTCCAAATTTCCTTAATACCTTCTTCAAATATGTCTTTTGAGATAAACACACCTTGCCCTTCATTCTATCTCTTTGAATCTCCATGCCAAGAATCTTCTTCGCATCTCCAAGATCTGTCATTTCAAATTCAGCTGACAACTTACATTTCAGCTTCTCAATCTCAGACTTGCCAATAGATGCAATCAACATATCATCTACATACAAAAGCAAATAAATGAAAGAACCATCACTCAGCTTCTTCAGATATACACAGTGATCATGGTGGCTTCTGGCGTATGCTTGGCCTAACATAAAACGATCAAATCGTTTATACCACTGTCCCGGAGACTGTTTCAGTCCATACAACGATTTTTTCAACCTACACACCAGATCCTCTTCACCGAGATATTTGAATCCACTTGGTTGAGTCATATAGATCTCCTTATCTAGATCTCCCTGTAAGAATGCTATTTTTACATCCATCTGAAACAGATTCAAGTCATACTGAGCTACCAAGGCTAACAAGATACGAATAGAGGAGTGTTCACAACGGGAGAGAATACTTCATTGTAGTCAATTCCCTTCTTTTGGGCATAACCTTTTGCGACTAGCCTTGCCTTGTAGCGAATCTCATTTTTCTTCACTCCTTTCTTAGCATATACCCACTTGCATCCAATTGCTTTCTTGTCCTTCGGGAGCTTGATAAGAACCCAGGTGTCATTCTTGTGAAGAGATGTCATTTCTTCAGCCATAGCCTCTTTCCATTTTTCACACTCAATGCTATGAATAGCTTGTGTGTATGTCACGGGAATGCCTTCATCAATAACTGGTAAAGCATAAGTTACACAATCTCGAAACCAACCTGGTTTCTTGATATCCCTTTTCGGTCTGCTAGAAGCAATTGACTCTGGAACACTCCTCTAAGCCTCTGTTCTATTTCCAACCCATCTTTTGATTCATCAGCATTTCCCTGGTCAACCGTAAATTCATCTGTTTCAACAACTGAACCTGTCACCTCTTCAAAAGCAGGTCCCACTGGTACAGTTTCATCTGGGATTTGTGTAACAATATCAAACTTCACACGCTGCAGATTCTCACAATTACTGCTCTCATTCTCCACCTGATGAGAACCCTTAGGCTTTAGCATAGCAGCTTCATTAAACGTAACATCCCTACTTATATTCATTTTCTTAGTAACTGGATTCCAGAGTTTGAACCCTTTGACTCTAGTCTTCATGCCAACAAATATTGCCTCAACAACACGAACTTCAAGCTTATTGTCTTTCACATGATACCAAGTAGGACAACCAAATACATGAATCAACTCATAGTCATAAGCAGGCTTACCATACTAGAATTCCATTGGTTTTTTTCCTCCTAATGCAAATGAAGGCAACCAATTGATGAGAAAACATGCATAAGTAACAGCTTCAGCCCAGAATGCTTTGCCTAATCCAGAATTAGACAACATACATCGTACTCTCTCTAGCAGTGTACGATTCATCCTTTCTGCAACTCCGTTCTACTGTGGTGTTTCTCTAACTGTGAAGTGTCTCTTGATTCCCTCATCTTGACATACTTTATGAAATGGATCACTTGTGTACTCTCCACCATTGTATGAACGAAGCACTTTGAGTTTTCTACCCGTTTGAGTTTCAACTGCTTTCTTCCATCTCACAAATATTTCCAGAACATCACTTTTCTGTCTCATGACGTACACCCATACACGCCTAGAATAGTCATCAATAAAAGAGACAAACCAATGCTTACCTCCCAAAGAAGCATTTTTGGAAGGACCCCACACATTCAAATGAACATAACCTAGAACACCACTAGATTTATGGATTCCCTTACCAAAGCAAGATCTTGTCTTCTTTCCTTTTACACAATGTTCACAGAAACCTAACTTATAGACAACAGCCTCTTTCGACAGATTTTGCTGAATCAAAGCATTCAACGATTTCTCACCTAGATGTGCAAGCCTTATGTGCCATAGCATTGCAGATTCCTTAGCAGCAACTTCAATTTGCTTAGCTGTAGCTACATCCCCAGTCACTGTTCTTCCATTTAAGTAGTACAAGTTGTGATGATGTGCACCTTTCATAAAACCATAGCTCCAGAAATCACCTTCATAACTCCATTTTGGCCATCAAGTCTTAATCCTTAGATTCAAGCATTCCTAAAGATATCAAATTCTTTTTCATACTTGGCACGCACCTCACATTTTTTGGTTCTCTAACCATGCCATCATGCAGTTTCCGGCGAATACTCCAATTCCCACAATGCTACAAGAATTGTGATTTCCCATCAATACTTCGCCCTCAAACTTCATAAAATTTGAAAACCATTCTATATTTGGAGTCACATGAAAGGTAGCACCTGAATCAAGTATCCACTCATCATCTTTGCCTTAGAGTTAGAAGGTACCATGATTAAATAGAAATCTAACTCATTCCCTGTGTCTTAGCTGGACTGGACTACATTTGCTACACTTTTGCCTTTCTTGTCCTGCTCCTTGACCTGAGGACAATCCTTAGCCCAATGACCTTTTTCATGACACCTAGCACATTCATCCTTAGCCAAACGCCCTTTTGTTTTCGAGTATCCTTTACTCTTATTAGGATGTTGGCCAACATTTTTCTTATGGTCTGATTTTCTGCCTCTCACTAAAAGACCATCACTACTATCTTCTTTGGAGATATCATCTCTATCCATCTTTCGGAATTCTTCACTGCGTAATGATGTAGCGACTTCATCATAAATCAGCTTGTCTTTGCCATGAATTAACGACTTAATCACGGGTTCATATTTCTTCGGAAGAGAATTCACTAAGCGCAAAGCTTTCTCCTCATCTGGAATGATCTCATCATAATTAACCAACTCCGTAAGGAGTTTGTTAAAGGAATCCAGATCTTCAGTCAGAGTTGCACCCTTCTTCATATTGAACCGATACAAATTTCTTTTTAGACGAATTCGTTTTGCCACATTCTTCACAAGGTACTTCGCTTCAAGTTTTTCCTGATAATTCTTTCGGCGAGGTCTCATGTTGATAGTTCACTCTGATATCTGCTTCCATGCAACCCCTGATCGTAGCTAAACAAAGCCTTTGATTCTTTTCCCACTGTTTGTCCGACCATTCTTCAAGTTTCTCTATTCTCAAACAAGGTTCCAAATCCAAATGTTCAAGAGCATCAGACACATCTGTTCTCCACAAACCAAAGTTATTGTTTCCATTAAATTTCTCTGCATCCAACCTTTCTCTGTGATACACTATTTTTTCATATTGATTAGATTCACTCATTTTCGCAACATAAGCAACTTACACAAGAGAAACAAATACAAATGCAAAACTGGCTTCATAGGAATTTCATCGAACACCTTCTGTGCACTAAACTGAACATACAAATCCAAAGATTGCAACAGCAAGCTTTGATACCAATTGTCGAGGTTAATGGCAGCAGAAGCCACCTCAACTCACACAGCCCAGTCTAGTGCAGAAAATGAACACGACAACAGAATAAAGAGAACACCAAGGTTTTAACGAGGTTCAGCTGTAAAGCCTACGTCCTCGGGAAAAGAGAGTGATTTTATTACCTCACAATGGAGAACAAAAAGAACTCATACATGGTTTTTTAAAACACTCAGCTCACAATTTCAGTTTTTCAGTTTTGTGTGGCAGCTGCTCTCTCTTCTCAAACCCTCACAAATGATACCATATATATATATATATATATATATAGTATGGCCACAATAGGTAAGAGGCCCACAAAGCACTCACATAATAATAAACTAAAAATTCACGTGACTATAAGAAAAATGCGGCATACATCACAGGTGATAGGCGGTCGTCGGGTTTGCTTTGGTGCATGAGTGGTTTTGTCGTTTTTTTCCAAGAGCAGTGATGGAGTTATTATGGTATTGAAGGTTATTGAAGAGGCAGTGGAGTGAAGTTTTAATATGGTAGAGATGAACTGATGGTTTGAAGTATGGATGAGGTGAAGTGAATTATGGAAGGATGCTGGGCTGTTGTGTTGGCGGTGATGATTTGGTCAGTCGGACGGCAGTGAGTGAAGTAGTGGTGGACTGAGGGGTTGGTTTGCGTGTTGCGGAGATGAAGTGTGATAGAAACCGAGATGGTGTTAATTGGGGTGGGTGAAATAGAAATGGTGGGAGTTTTCTGATGATGCGAGGAAAAAGATTCGTAGAGGGTGTTTGTTGAATATGGATGGATGTAGTGATGAACTCGTAGGTTTTTGGTTGTAGACGGAGTTGAAGAAGTTTGTGGTTTCTTTGTAGGTTTCTCTTCGGACAGAGGTTCAGAGGTAAATTTTGTGGTTTGTGTTTGGTGAGAAGGCTGCGTAATTTTGGCAGAAAATGTTATGTGAGGAGGAAGGTGGTTGAAATGCAGTGATGATGGTTATGAGGATGGGATGAACAGGGAGTATATGTGTGGTGTTTATATTGGTTGTCGGGGTGATGATGTGAAAGGGGGAATGGTGTATGTCGATGTTGGATAGTGATACGGTCTGAATTGCAGGAAGGTTTGTATGAGATTTTAGTGGCAATTTGGTTTCAGGGATGGTGGAAGGTTGATGTCGGATGGTGTAATTTGAATTTTGTGAAGTTGGTGATGGTATTGAAGGAATGGAGGAGATGGGTGGAAATGCACAGAAGTTTGGAAACGAACAGAAGTTTAGTAATTGTTTTTTTAAACTAGAAAGTGTAGACAAAACATCTTGTAAAATAGTTAGGTTGTGTTTGTATGGAAGTGAACAGAAGTTTGGAAATGCACAAAATTCTGTAAAACAATTTGAGGATGAAATGAAATGGCAGCTTGGTGAATGATGTTGTAATGTAAAGTGACAGATTGTTAAAATGCAATGCACTGCAATACAATGCACTGAACTAAGTGAAACAAAAATTTATGCATAGGACATAGAATTGAAAACAGAGAGTGAAAACTGGTAATAACTCTTTTTTATTCAATGCAGAATGGAACCAAATGAGAAGTAACGAAGTACTGAAACACAAAACTAAATGCACAAGCACAAACAATATAATTCAATAAAAATGCAAAAACCACAATATTGAGAACTTCACAGGAAGAAAATGCAAGATTTAATGGACAATAAAATCACAGTCTAACAAAACTATGAAACTGAAATGTCCTTTTTTTTTGAAAAGTGTGAAGACTAAACTAACAAAAGAACTCAAAAACAAACAGTCATAAAATCAAAGCAAAGCATAAAACATAAAATGAAAGTGAACAAACAATAAATCTAAGAACAAACAACCCCCCTTTTTTCGAAAAGAGAAAAAAGGGATAAAACAAACAACTTTTTTGTTAAAAAAAATACCCCAAAGAAACAAGCTAAAAAGAGGCAACGAACACGACAAACACAATAGTTGAATGAACAACAAATACCAAAATACACACAACATTTTTTTTCTTCTTTTTTTTAAACAAAAAAGAACGCAAAATAAATATCAACACACAATGAAAGTGAACACACAAACAAACAAAAATCAAAAGAGCAGAAACAACAAACACACCACTTTTTTTAAGGATTAACAAAACAAAAAACACAAGTATGAAAACAAGTGAAGAGACAAAATATAAATAGAACAAAATAAACACATATAATTTTTTTTGAAAGAAAGAAGAAACGCAAAAAATAAGAAAATTAATTAGAAGAATAAAATCAAAATTAAATTCTCTTCCCGACAATGGCACCGAAAACTTGTTTGCAAATGGAATTTCTAGCGAATTAGAAAACCGTCAATGAAGTGTATAAACCGTAAGTGCGCAGCATACACTTGTAGTACATGGCGAATACAGGTCTGTCCACAGAGAAAGAAAGAATTTTAGATTCTACCCAATCAAATTAAAACAAAGTCGAGAGAGATGCTAGCTACAACTATAAATAAACTATATTAACAAACTAAGGTAGATAAAAATATAAGAGTTAAATATCAACTTAGAAGCAAATCTTCTTTCTAGATCATATAGTTCAACAAGCTATGAATTTAAGATCTCTCTATTTTGGTCATTAGTGTGATTAGTTGATGTGTTTATCCTATGCATGACATATTTGTGCTATTAATTAGCCCAATATAAGCCATCAAACTTTAACACAACCACCAACCCACTTGTTTAACTCTCATGAAAATGACAAAAAGATGAGAATCAAATCTATTTTAAGCATGGCCTATTAACTATTGTTTAAAAATATAGGTCATCAAATTTCAATTTAAATAAGCCCTTCTTTGCCATAATTCATTAAGCACAAAAAGAGAACATAAATTCAAATTATTTTGAAGTTACATAATTAGAAAGCTTTATTACCCCTAAGTTGAAGGGGCTTAGCTTCTAATATTTGCTATCATAATAACAAAAGTAGATTTCAACATAAAAACAAAGGAAAAAAGAACAAAATAAAGGAAAATCTTTTCTATTTGCATAAAATGAAAGAGATCTACATTACAACAAGAAGTAAAAGCATGTAAATAAAAGAGAACTAACTAACTAACATTGCATAAATGAAAATGAAATTACATGAAAATGGCTAAGTAGCCATGGAAATAAAATAGAACTTTGATCCTCCGAACTACACTAACTGTATCAACATAAAAAGGGTATTTATACATGTTCTAAACCCTAAAACCCTAATCACTTTTGTTGGGGACTACCAAAAATACCCATTTCATGATGCTTCTAACCTTGTCATTAGCCACTAATCAATCATGTAGAATGCATGAAATCTTTTTTGTCTCATCCACTTAGTGCATTAGTCTCTAATATGAAGCCATAAGATTAAGTGGGTAGGGTCCTCCACTTTCCATTGAATGATTTTTTTTTTTTTTTGAAACAGGAAAAAAGAGTATTTGCCCAAGGCCCAAATAAATGGGTAAAACCCATACACACTAAAACCAGAAATATGGTATACTAACCCTAGCCGCCACTATATCCAACCACAACACAAACCCTAACAAGCTCTAAAAATCACTCAATAATGGTGAGCTATTCAGGGAAAACATCTCCTCCGTCTTCAAGGCGGCTTCCAAACAATATCTTCGTTGATTTCCCTTCTCTTCTCACTGAATTCAGACTTGCGATTAACTTCGTAGTCTTTCAATTGAAAGTTCTGTTCTTCCATATAAAGATTCTAGAGCTCGATGTAGGTAGTAGAGTTCATTTCTTTTAGATCTGAACTTCTCATGCTCTCGAAGCTTCTCTTTATACTTGATAAGCCACTGTTGCCCTCCAATGGACTTGCGAAGCTACTCTCGCCTTCTGACCAGACAGATAAATGGTAGATCTGGTTATGCAGCTTGCTCTTATAGTGATTGTTCCCAATTCTATGCAAAAGTCTTAACTTTTCTTCTTCTTTTCTCTTTTCCATGAGTTTTCTACGATTTGGATCATTGCTGGAGTGTCCACCCTCTGTAACAGGTATTACCAAAGTATTACTATTTGATTTGTATAAAAAATCACGCACTAATGGACCAGAATAATGTCTACTTCCCTCAAAATGTTTTGGTTTGTAATTATAGATGGTGGATGCCCCAGGTAGGACGTCAGATCTAACCAAAACTTCATTTGGGTACACTGAGAAATTACTGGTAGAAAGATGATCTATGTTCCCTGTAATAGGTGCAATCAATGCATTATTATTATTACTTTTAGATCTAGAGAAGTTTAAATCACTAATAGCATGTTTACTCCCTTTGCAGTGATGAGGGATATTAGCATGGCAAAGATTACTTTCACCAGTAAGGAAATCAGAGCACTTTTTGTTAGGAAGCTGCTTGCCATTGAGTAAAAATCTTCAACTTTCTTTTCTCCATCTGCATTACTTTTATGAAATGCCTGATTGTGCAAGTTTTCTTTTCTAAATCTATTAGCTTTTTTCATGACAATATCACTATCATGAAGAATAGTATTCCATGTCTGAGTGCAATTGATTTCTTTACCCATATGTAATCTCTAGTTTCTCTCTCCCCAAAGATAATAAATAGAAGCAGTTAGTAAAACACAAGCTCTATTAAATTTGGTGGATTTGGGCTTAAAAAATTTCAAAATATACTCAATACTATCTCTTATGTTCAAAGCAACATTATTTTGATTGAAACCCAGAGTGCATTTGGCATTAATCCAAATGTACTTAGAGTAATCACAATCAAAAAATAAATGATTAGAGCTTCAAACCTCTATTTTTCAAAGGAAACAAGTGTTTTCAGAGTCCTTATTCCATTTGCAACAATTTTCTCTAGTTGGGAGTTTATTTAAAAGAGCAAAGTAGGCACAGTGTGCCATTTTGGGACAATTTGATTTACACCAAATAATTTTATACCAATCAACTTCAACCTCTTTCCGTTGTAAAAACTCCCAAACTTTTTTAAAAGAGAATTTATCCTTAGAACTCAAAATCCAATTCCAATGATCTTTATAACAGCTCTAATCAATTTGGATATCCAAAATAGCATTTTTAAATATATGAGCTGCAGGGTTACTAAGAAAGCTCCAACAATTATTTAAAATAATATTTTGCACTTTGTCATTAACCCCCCCTAAAATATATAAATTGTTCCACCCAAGAAAATTGATTAGTGATTTACCACTAATCCAAGGGTCAAACCATAAACTGGTTTGGCTGCCATCTTTTATTTTTCTAAGTAAAAGATTTCTGCCGATATTCCTACAATCTAAAATATTTTTCCAAACACAGGAATGATGAATCTCTTTTCTGGAAAACCAAAAGTTTTTATTTTTTAAATATTTAGCACTCATCCATCTTGCCCAAAGAGATTTACCATCCAAAATTTCCAAAACAATTTAAACTTGCAAACTTCAGCAATATCTCTAATATTTCTTATCCCTAGACCACCAAATTTTTTAGGCTTACACACTTTATCCCAAGCAACCTTGTGATGCTTGCCTCCCCATATAAAATCAGAACAAATTTTTTTAATTTTATAAATGACACTAGCAGGGATACTATGTGATTGAACCCAATACATGATCATAGCAGTGATGACAGTGTGAGTAAGCTCTACCCTACCAGCCAGGGAGAGCAACTTACAAGACCACCCTTCAAGCTTACCCTGAATCATATCTAATAATCTAGTAGAATCTCTATCATTAATATGATTAATGCTTAATGGAATGCCAAGGTATTTAATAGGAAGTTTACCTTCTTTAAATTTTAAAAGGTGCAGAGTTTCTTCTTTAATTAAAACACCTTTGCTAAAATAAATTTTACTCTTAATAGGATTAACAGCTAGACCAGCATGTTTATCCATGTTCTCCAAAATACTATAAATAGCACTCTTCATATCAGCTTTTAAAAATAGGAGCATATCATCAGCATATAACAAGTGAGTAATATGTGGCTTAACTCTATTAATAGGCTTAATGTTACCCTTTAGAACTTCAATTTCCATTTGCAATGAAAAATATTCCATAATAATATAAAATAAGTAGGGTGATAAAGGATTTCCCAGCATTATTCCTCTATTTCTATGTATAAAGCCTTTAGGGAACCATTAACCATAACAGAATAAGTCACATTATTAATTCATTCTTTAATCAGAGAACAAAATTTGTCATTAAACCCCATTTTCTGCATAATATAAATGATAAAATTGCTATTAATTTGATCAAATGCTTTATGCAGATCAATTTTGATACACATTAGATTACTATTCCTCATATTAAAATTCTAATTAACTCATGAGCTAATAAAAAAATTCAGAAATTAATCTACTAGGGATAAAGACACTCTGATTTTCAGATATAATGAACTTAAGAAAGCACTTTAACCTATTCAAAAGTAAGGAGGAAACAATTTTGTAAATAAAATTGCAACAAGCAGTAGGTCTATACTCGTTAAGCCCAAAGGGATTCTCAACTTTAGGAATTAAAGTAAGAAATGTATGATTTGTGTTCTTTAGTATCTTACTAGAATTAAAAATTTCTTTAACTGAATTACACAAAACAGATTTCAATTCTTCCTAATGAGTTTTGTAAAATTTAGCACCAAATCCATCTGGGTTTGGACTTTTGTCATTATTAGCATTAAAAATAACATTTTTGATCTCTTTCTGCCTAACAGGAGCTAATAAGATTTCAACGCTATTGCTGTTAATAGTAAACTGTAACAACCCGGAAAATCAGAACCAATTTAAAAAGTTTATTTTGGCTATTTCAATGAATTTTGAATGGTAAAAATAATTTATTTTAAATAATAACGATTAGAAATTTATTTTAATCGAAGTTAGAATGAATATATGTATTTTAATTTTAAAAAGAATTAGAAATAGCACGGTAGTTTGAAAAGTCAAATCTGGACTTTGACTGAATGTACAGGATTCAAAATTAAACAGATTTTAGTGAAACAAAAAATATCTAAATACGTTTAAAAATATCTTTTCAATGAATCCGAAAAATCAAAATTTTATAGCGGGAATAAAAAGTTATGGCCAGTTGAATATTCAGAATAGTCGCTATGGAATATAGTATAATTTATAGCCCGTATAAAAGGGCCATTATACAAACGACCTCCGTTTTCGACGAAACCACTTTTGTCGAATCTGGAATGTCAAATTATTGCTATATTTAATTTTCCAGAATTTTTGGAATTAATTTGTGAGCGTAGTAAATTAAACTCTGATTTGATAATTTCTATTGAATTTGATCGACCGCCGTTAAAAAAGCCATTTTTCAAACGGTCTCCAAATTCAACGAAATTAATTTTGTTAGGACCGTATCGTCAAAGCATAGTAGATTTATTTTTCGGGAATTTTCGGAGTCCGTATGTGGGCCCAATGAATTTAAATGTACGATCGAATTTATTAAACAAAGGATTTAAATTTTAAATTATAGAAATCAGGCCAAAAACAATCATTTGGGCTGACGGGACCTAGCCCATTAGTTCCAAAACAGGGGCAATTAGGTAGGAACAACTCTTGTTGGACTGAAATTTGAGTTGTTAAGAATTTACAGATCTATTTGTAAAAATTAGAAATAAATATTATAAAAATCCCTTTTGTCTTCTTCCTAAAACCCTAATATCCCTGTAGCCGCCGCCTACTCCATTTCAATGGCCAATACCGCTCCATTTTTCCTTCATTAAAATTACGCGATCCGTACAAAAAAATCCATTAGTTCTTTTGACAATATCGTAGAGATTCTCCTCCTCTACAATTCCATACGGATTGATCCTCCTCTGGTGGCAAGTACTCCGAGAACTGATGCCCCGAAAGTCGCGTCGTTCGCAGCGCCGCACCCCCTTATCGCGATCGAGTTGGCCAGAGGTGGGGGCCCCTGCGTGCGCCTCCCCATGCCCTTCGTCGTGGTGGCATCTGATCATCCGCTGGTGTATTGGTCGACGAGAAATCTGGTGCCCTAGGATCGAACCATTCTGAAACAACGACGACCTTGAATTTGTAAAGGAGGAAGAAGGGTATTTCCCCTTTTTTAATTTACTAATTTAATTTAAAAATGTTATCAATCTAAATTAAATCGTATCTGACTCATACGAATTCGGAATCGAAAATTTTCAGATCCATTACAATCGTGAGCTCAAGATCGATTGGAACTGGTTTAGAGCAGATCGAAATTTGGACAAAAATCCAATTCTAAATAATTCAGAATCAAGCCCAATAGTGAGAATTTTATTTTATTTTTATTTTTAACTTTATTAAAAATAATTAGAATTAATCATGATTGTATTATCATCTATCCGCTGTAAATTTCTACATGTTATGCTACGTGATATGATCTGTATGTGATGTGTTATGAAAATCTGTTATTTTGGGTGATATTGTGTTATAATTGAATTTGAAAAAAAAAATTGAATCAAATTTTTTTTATTATTTTTATTGAGTAAAAATATTCAACAAAAATGAAGTATCATAATTTTATTGGAACTATATTTGCAATAAAAATAAATCAAACATTTTTGTTAATTTTTGTTGAATCAAAAAATTCAACAAAAATGAAGCATCATTTTTATTTCATTTTGTTGGATTAAAATTTGCAATAAAAATGAGTAAAACATTTTGTTAATCTTTGTTGAATCAAAATATTCAACAAAAATGAAGTATCACCTTTATTTCATTTTGTTGAATCAACATTATCAACAAAAATGAATCATACATTTTTGTCACCTTGATTGAATTAAAATTTCCAATTAGAATGAAGTATCACATTTATTATATTTTGTTGAATCAAATTTATCAACAAAATTGAATCATACATTTTTGTCACTTTGATTAAATTAGAATCTTCAATCAAGATGAATATCACTTTTAATCATTTTTGTTAAATTAGAATTTTCAACAAAAATGAAATATACATTTATGTCATTTTGTTGAGTCAGAATTTTCAACAAAAATTAAATTATACATTTGTGTCTTTTTGTTGAATTAGAATTTTCAACAAAAATGAAAATATACATTTTTATGTCATTTTGTTGAACTAGAGTTTTCAACAAAATTATATTATACATTTGTGTTTTTATTGAATTAGAATTTTCAACAAAAAGAAAATATACATTTTTTATTTACGTTTTGTTGAATTAGAATCATCAACAAAATGAAATATCATTTTTTTGTTATTTGTTTGAACTAGGATTTACAATCAAAGTGAAATATCACTTTTGTTTTTTGATTGAATTAGAATTTTCAATCAAAATGAGATATCAAATTTTTTCATTTTGTTGAATTAGAATTTTCAACAAAAGTGAAATATAAATTTCTATCATTTTATGGAATTAATATAAAAATAGATATGTTCATGTTTTTAAAATAAGAACATGATTACATTAAAAAGTTCACGTTTTTTAAGTAATGTTAGAAACATAGAAAAGTATATGTTTTGAAGAAAAACATGATTTCATTATAAATTCACATTTTAATGTCAAGAATGAAATTAGAGAAAAGTGTTCATTTTTTAAATCAAAACTTGTTTTACATTAAAAACACACATTTTAATGTAATATTAGAATTTAGTGGAAAGATTCATGTTTTAAAATCAAAACAGGTTTTACATTAAAAACACACATTTTAATGTAATGTTAGAATTTAGTGAAAAGATTCATGTTTAAAATAAAAACATGTTTTACATTAAAAATTCAGTTTTAATGTAATAAATAGGAATATAGAAAAAGATTCACGTTTTAAAATGATAACATGTTTTATATTACAAATTCACTTTTTAATGTAATAACAGAAGCTGGATAAATATGAATGTTTAAAATAAAACATGTTTTCGTTGAGAACTTTGTTTTCAATGAAATAAATAAATCATTAGAAAATGTTCAATTTTTTTAAACAAAAGCATGTTAACATTAAAAATATCATTTTTATAAAAGAATGATTCATATAAAATTGTTCATGCTTGAATAAGAGTATTGAAACATTAAAATCATAATTCTAATGTAAAGTTTGAATATTGGAGATACTGACTAATTACATTTATATTTACATCGCATATTATATGCGTTGTTAAAATTACATTTATATTTACATCGCATATATTAGAACTTATATGCGTTGTTATAATTACATTTATAATTACATCACATATATTAGAATTTATATGCGTTGTTAAAATTACATTTATATTTACATTGCATATATTAGAATTTATATGCGTTGTTAAAATTACGTTTATATTTACATGGCAAATATTAGAATTTATATGCGTTGGTAAAATTACATTTATATTTATATTGCTTATATTAGAAATTATATGCGTTGTTAAAATTACATTTATATTTACATCGCATATATAAGAATTTATATGCGTTGTTAAAATTATATTTATATTTACATCGCATATATTAGAATTTATATCCGTTGTTAAAATTACATTTACATTTAAATTGCATATATTAGAATTTATATGCATTGTTAAAATTACATTTATATTTACAACGCATATATTAGAATTTATATGCGTTGTTCAAATTACATTTATATTTACATCGCATATATTAGAATTTATATGCGTTGTTAAAATTACTTTTATATTTACATCGCATATATTAGAATTTATATGCGTTGATAAAATTACATTTATATTTACATTGCATATATTAGGACCTATATGCGTTGCTAAAATTACATTTATATTTACATTGCATATATTAGGACTTATATGCATTGTTAAAACTACATTTTTATTTGTAATGCATATATTAGAATTTATATGCATAGTAAAATGATATTTATGTTTACATTGCATATATTAGGATTTATTTGCAAAGTTAACTTGTCATTGGTTCAATTTTCACGTAAATGAAATGTATTTTGTTTGGCAATACGTAGATATGATATGCCAACAAAAACATTCTTTTATTTGGAATTTTAAAAACATTATTTTAATCATCGAATGGTTTATATTTATATAAAATTATATATATATATATATATAAAAATTAAAATTTAACGACCGCGCGCAGTAGTTCGCGTTTCACAATCGTAACTTTAAACGATTATATCAAAAGATCCGACCGTTGGATTTTTCCAAAACTGGAACCGTTAGGACCACTTTGGGAAGATCTTTCCAATGATATAAATTTTGTTAAATCCAACGTTTAGATTTCGAGATAAGTGTAAATCAAATTTTGATAAGAACTGCGCCAGGGCCGGCTATTGACCCGAAGCGTCATTAAATTAATTTAGCTATTTTTATATAAATAAAAATAGCGATAAATCGTTATTAAATACCATTAACGATATGAAATGTTATTAAACTATATATATGCGAGAATCATTTGAAAAGACCTAGTTCAATCTCATTTCAAATGATTATACAACGATTTAAATCAAAGATATTGAAGATGGCGATTGAAGATCGACGATCTTCACATCTAAAGGATAACTACTAATGTCTGGGATTGGTTAGCTCCCAGTAAAGGGTTAAAGTAGTAATTGTATGGACGTACTTGTTGATTGTTTGGATATGCGAGCACCTCTCTTCCGTATTGGACATGGATGTGTGTCCGACTTTGGATTTCATACCATGTAAATTGATTTCTATTTAATATATATTTATTGGTGGCGGAGAATTTATTCTCCTGCTTAACACCCTTCTCTGAGACGTATGAACTCATAGGTTATATATTGGTAGTTATCAATCGCATGGCATGAATTGTCAATGTGACATGCCAAGATGCAATTGATCGAGGCTTTTGTTGAAAAGCAGAGCCTTGTGGATGATGATCAAAGCATAGCCTATTTCGGCATAGCTTTGTGTATAACATTACCTGGCGATCCTCACACCCTGATAAGAGTCAGAAACGGGACAAGGGAACGTAGGGAGTGCGCACATTTCTTTCTAGATAGAAGTGGTATCAGGGTTTTGCAAGCCCTGACATTTTACTTATGTGGTTGATGGAATGAGGCGTCTCGGATTGATTGGTCGATTGTGATCATTTTATAGGTCTAATACGATAGGGAAGCATGTGTTCAGGCATAACTAATCCACTAAAGTATTTGTGGATCGGCCCTGCAGTATCCAAAGGTTACCCGTAGGTGTGACCCTAAGACATTGCTCGAGTGTCTCGAATCAGTAAGGAGATCATCCCTAGCCTTGACTCATGATGGAAACCCAATTCCCAATACGATATTATGGTTTTGATTGTAAACCTTTGTATGGTGACATGGTATATGATAACTATGCCATCTAGGATTGATACGTTTACTTTGAAGTATTTTTGAAACCTACTAGACACTAATTATAATATTAAAATATTATTTTCTACGTATCAAGCATTTTTTTCATTATAAGGCTAAACTTTATCCTCTGGTTTGTGTTGCATTGTGTGATGGGAGTCGAGTCTTATAATGATTTCATTTTCTAAAAAGGCATTGCATTGTTTTTTTCAATAAAATATATTAAACATATGAACTGGCATTCCAATGGAATAAACCCGTTCCGCGTTAGCGGCGTGGTCCTGTGATTAGCCATATTGTTAGTTAAGAAATATTTCTCATACCAGTCCCATGATTGACTCGTAGTTTGTTTCACTTTGCAAACTCGGGTGCCCTCTTTCCACACGGACAGCCAAATGACAGGTTTAGGTATGGACACATTCTGGATTGGAGCTTGCTTAAGGAAGAAGATGAAGAACCTTTTCCTTTTTATCTTTTTATTGCTACTTGAGACATTTAGACATTATTGATCTTTGATGTATTTGATGGAGTTGAGACTTATTTCTCTTTTTGTTGAGACTTCTATTTGCTAAGTTTATCCTGTTACAGCGTACTCTGATGTCTTTGATGTTATGTTGTGATGACATTATTATTTCTGCTGCAATGGGTTATGTGTTATGCTATTATCTGAGATCTGCTATTGTTATAATTATGCTATTCTCCTATGATTATCCTTACTTTCGTACTACGGAAGTTTGGGGTCGTCACAGTTGGTATCAGAGCTAAAGGTTAACCTTAGCTTCAGAGTACAACATTTTTAGAACAATTCATCTAGATAGATTCAGTAGTATTCTAAGACGAGTAGCTCATTAGAGATAGGATTAGAATGTCCTAGAATTAGCACAACAGAATAGCACATATTAATCAGTCATTACATCATTATCATCTTATCATATGTCTCTACTTTTAGCCTTTCCTTTAAAAGTTATCATTTCTGTTAGTCTGTCTCTTTCCTTGATGGTACATAACTAACTAGAAAATGAGCACGAGCTAGAGCCCGAGGCAGAGGTGGGGCTAGAGGCACAGCTAGAGATGAGACTCCCACGGCCCAAGGACAGCCCACTCCTGAGGCTATAAAACCACCTCCATCCCCGCAGCCGTTTGACTTGGATAAAATGTCCAAGAAGTTCAGAAATCTAGGGAGCATATCCTTTACTGGGCGAGAGACTGTGATTGAGGCACATGTATGGCTTAAGAACTGCAAGAAAATTTTAAGGGCCTGGAATTGAAAGATCAACGCAAGCTCTTTTTAGCAATATGGCTATTAAAAGATCAAGCTAAAAATTGGTGGGATACAGTCAAAATTGGCAATAATGTGGCTGACATGTCATGGGCCAGATTCAAAAAACTCGTCAACGATAAGTATATCCCTCTGCAGGAAGTAGAGCGACTCCATGATCAATTCGCCAATTTGCAGAAGGGAGAAATGACTATTTCAAAATATGTGCGGAAGTTTGAGGAACTCTCATGCTACACCCCAGAGCTAGTTCAAGAACCAGTGCAGAAGAACAAGAGATTTATCAATGGCCTGTCCAAGAAATACCTGAACAGGGTCACTACTCACATCAAGCTTCCCTTTAATAAAGTAATCGAGATGGCTTGCCGCTATGAGTATAATGCCAGGAATGCATAGCAGGAGCGTGAAAAAAATAAGAATAACAACAAAAGAAAGCAAGTTGACAAGAAGGCAGAGTCGAGCGATTCTTCTACCGCCAAGCCCCAGGGGAAAAAGAAAAGAGACGAATCCAAGGTGAAATGCTTCAATTGCCAGAAGATGGGGCACTTTGACTATAAATGTCGAGTCGCGAAGAAACCTAGAAGGAATGAGTCTGGACGGAGTCAGAAACGCGGTCAGAATTCTCGAAACACCTAGGAGTGCTTTAACTGCCATAAGATGGGGCACTTTATCAGAAATTGTCCTCTGTTGAAGAAATCTGAGGTAGCACATGTCTATGATGGAGCAGCTGTATCGTCTTTAACCGAGAGAGCAGGTAAACCAGATGTTTTAGGAGGTGCTCTTAAGAACATTCCTATTACAGTTTTGTTTGACACTAGTGCATCAAGCAGTTTCATATCTAGCGACACGATTAAAAAGCTAAAACTGAAACCAAGAAAATTAAAGAACCAATTAGAGCCCATAGTCTGATACGAGGTTCACTTATTCTCGATCAGTATTGTAGAGTGCCTGTTTCTTATTCCTATTTCCAATTTCCTTTTAATTTGATCATCATGAATTTTTCCGGGTATGATACCATACTTGGAATGGATTGACTAACGAAGTATGAGGCTAAGGTACTATGCGTTGAAAGAGTAGTCAGAAATAAAACCAAATTCAGGCATATTATGGATATACCATGCCATGGCTCAGCCACAGATAGGAAAGAATTTGGGTCTTCTCCAGAAGTCACTCCTGCTTCTATTGAGGATATTCCTGTCATCAGAGATTATGCAGATGTGTTTGAAGAATTTGGCAGCTTACCTCCACGCAGAGAAATCGACTTCAGGATTGACTTGGTTCCTAATGCAAGGCCCGTTGTGCATCCTATTCGGAGAATGACATTGAAAGAAAAGGAGGAGCTGAGAAATCAAACAAAGAAACTATTGTGGAAGGGTCTGATCAGGCCTAGCTTCTCAAACTGGGGTGCAGCAATGATGTTTGTCCCAAAGTTAGACGGTACCCTCAGACTATGTGTGGACTACATGCTAAATAAGCAAACGCTGAAAAATAAATATCCATTGCCATGTATTGATGATCTGTTGGACCGCTTGAATGGAGCACAAGTATTCTCTAGGATGGACCTAGCTACAGGTTTCTACCAATTACGCATTGCCGAAGAATGTGTTCCTTTGACAACATTCAGAGGGCTAGACTTATTCTATGAATGGATAGTGATGCCCTTCGGCTTATGCAACACTCCAACATACTTTGTTGGTCTGATGAACAGAGTATTTCGAGATGTTTTAAATAAATTCGTGCTGGTGTGCATCGATGACATCCTGATCTTTTCTAAATCCACTACTGAGCATGAAAAGCATCTGAAAGAAGTCTTGGAGATTTTGCGAAGAAATGTGTTGAAAGCCAAATTCTCTAAATGCATATTCTGGCAAGAAGAGGTGAAATTCCTTGGCCATGTTGTTTCAAAGGAAGGCATTTCTGTAGATCCAGGAAAGATCTCAGCCATCCAAGATTGGAAGTAGCCTAGCACTCCTATAGAAGTCAGAAGTTTCTTAGGATTGGCTGGCTAATACCGGAAATTCGTTAAAGATTTTTCAAAATTATCTTGTCTATTGACGAAGCTGACTAAGAAGCATACAAAGTTCATTTGGACACCCGAATTTAAGGCAGCTTTCCAAGAGCTGAAATGGAGGTTGACCACTGCTCATGTGTTGACTATTATTTATGGCAATCGGGATTTGAAAGTCTGGACAGATGCTTCCATTGAAGGTTATTCCTTTTATCTAAACAAACATGTCAGAGATGACATTTTTAATGTCAAATCTTATTTTAACATGTTATCCTTTTTAACTGTTTAAGGTATTGGTCTGGTGCTAATGCAAAGGGACAAAGTAGTCACATATGCTAGCCGCCAGTTGAAACCACATGAGAATAAATACCCCACTTATGATCTTGAGTTGATGGCCATCGTATTTGCTCTGAAGATATGAAAGCACTATCTTTTGGGTGAGAAGTTCGAACTATATACTGATCACAAATCCTTGAAGTATCTGTTTACCCAAAGATATTTGAACTTGAGGCAACAACGTTAGGTTGAATTTCTTGCGGCCTATGACCTGGACATTTTATATACTCTATGGAAAGCCAATGTAGTAGTCGATGCACTCAGCAGGAAGAATACAGCCAACACCAATCTTATCCTCGCCAATCTCATTATTACACCTTCCTTGATCGATAAGATCTCTACTCTTCAGAAGAATGATGAATTTATTCAGAGGATTAGCAAAAGAGTTAGGGAAGGCGAACTCACAAGTTTCCAAATTGACGACAAAGGGGTTCTGAGGCTATTAGGCCGAATCCGTGTTCCGAACCTTCCTAAGCTCAGAAGGGAAGTAATGGATGAATGTCACAAATCTAAGCTCAGTATTCATCCAGGGGTAAGCAAGATTTATCATGACCTCAGGCGCACATTTTGGTGGAGATCTATGAAGAGAGACATTTCTATATATGTTGCTAGATGTCCCGACTGCTAACAAGTCAAAATCTATCAACATAAGCTAGCAGGATTGTTGCAACCGCTAGAGGTTCCAAGTTGGAAGTGGAACCAAATTTCTATGGACTTTATTGATGGCTTGCCCCAAATTAGAAAACACAATGACAGTATGTGGGTGATTGCAGATCGCTTCACAAAGACTGCCCATTTTATCTCTGTCAAATCTAATAGAACAGCTCGAAGTTTGGCACAGTGCCTTTATTTCAGAGAGGTTGTCAGACTACATGGAGTTCCCAGTAGCATCGTTAGTGATCGCGATCCGATATTTTCTAGCAAATTTTGGGAAGCATTGCAAGAAAAGCTTGGGACCAAGTTGAATATGAGCATAACTTATCATCCTCAGACAGATGGCCAGACTGAGAGGGTGAACCGCATATTGGAAGACTTGTTGCGTGCATGCATTCTTGATTTTGGCGGGTCATGGGAAGATCACTTGCACTTGGTTGAGTTCTCCTATAATAACAGTTACCAAGCAAGCCTGCAGATGTCGCCATTTGAAGCATTATATGGTAAGCCATGCAGATCTCCCGCTTGTTGGGTGGAACACGGCAATCGATTGGTATTGGGTCCTGACATGATTCGTGAAGCATCAGATAAAGTTAATTTTATTAAGAAGCTATTACTGGCTGCTCAAAGCCGACAGAAGAGCTATGCAGACTCACGAAGAAGGGATTTAGAATTCTCTGATGGTGATCTTGTGTACTTGAGGGTTCCCCACTGGGAGGTGTAATTCAATTTGGGAAGACTGGGAAGTTGGCACCAAGATTCATTGGTCCATTTCCTATTCTCGAAAGGATTGGAACCCTCGCTTATAGGGTGCAGATGCCTGACTAGTTGCCAGGGGTTCACGATGTATTCCATGTGTCTCAACTTCGGAAGCATGTTCATGATCCAAACTTAGTTGCGGAGGAAGCAGCATAACAAGATTTGGAGATTACCCCGAGCTTAGCAGTGAGAAGGGGGCCAGTTAAAATTGTTGGCAAAGAGACCCGAGTTCTGAGGAACAAGAGGATCCACTTAGTCGAGGTGCAGTGGAGCGGTGATCCTAAAGACTGTACATGGGAGAATGAGGATAGCATCAAACAGGCTTATCCCAAGTGCAGAGTGGACATCTCCGAGTAACTTTTGTGTTGAGGTACATTTACAATACCTTGCATTTTTCGTTTTGTTTTCTACTTTACTATAGTTTCCTATACGGGGACGAAAAGCTTTTAAGTGGGGGAGTTTATAACAACCCGGAAAATCATAACCAATTTAATT
This sequence comes from Allium sativum, assembly GCA_030737875.1. NCBI lineage: Eukaryota > Viridiplantae > Streptophyta > Magnoliopsida > Asparagales > Amaryllidaceae > Allium > Allium sativum. The sequence continues at coordinate 249,027,251 of CM060922.1, read as the reverse complement.
TTTTTATTTTGGCTATTTAAATGAATTTTGAATGGTTAAAATAATTTATTTTAAATAACAACGATTAAAACTTTATTTTAATCGAAGTTAGAACGAATATATTTATTTTAATTTTAAAAGGAATTAGAAATAGCACGGTAGTTTGAAAAGTCAAATCTGAACTTTAACTAAAAGTACAGGATTCAAAATTAAATGGATTTTAGTGAAACCAAAAATATCTAAATCTATTTAAAAATATCTTTTCAACGAATCCGAAAAATCGAAATTTCATAGCGGGAATAAAAATTTATGGCCAGTTGAATATTCAGAATAGTCGCTATGGAATATAGTAATTGATAGCCCGTATAAAAGGGCCATTATACAAACGACCTCCGTTTTCGATGAAACCACTTTTTTCGGATTCGGAATGCCAAATTATTGCTAAGTTTAACTTTCCAGAATTTTTGGAATTAATTTGTGAGTGTAGTAAATTAAACTTTGATTTGATAATTTCTGTTGAATTTGATCAACCGTTAAAAAGGCCATTTTTCAAACGGTCTCCGATTTCGACGAAATTAATTTTGTTAGGACTGTATCATCAAAACATAGCTATATTTATTTTTGGGAATTTTCGGAGCCCGTATGTGGGCCCGGTGAATTTAAATGTATGATCGAATTTATTAAATAAAGGATTTAAATTTTAAATTAAAGAAATCAGGCCAAAAAAATTGTTTGGCCTGACGGGACCTAGCCCATTAGTTCTGGAACAGGGGCAGTTAGGCAAAAACAACTCTTATTGGACTGAAATTTGAGTTGTTAAGAATTTATGGATTTATTTGTAAAAATTAGAAACAAAATATTATAAAAACTCCTTTTGTCTTCTTCCTAAAACCCTAATATTCCTGTAGATGCTGCCTACTCCATTTCAATGGCCAATACCACTCCATTTTTCCTCCATTAAAATCATGCGATCTGTACAAAAAAAACCATCAGTTCGTTTGACAATATCGTAGAGATTCTCCTCTATAATTCCATACGGAATGATCCTCCACTGGTGGCATGAACTCCGAGAACCGACGCCCCGAAGCCGCGTCATTCGCAGTACCGCACCCCCTTATCGTGATCAAGTTGGCTAGAGGTGGGTCCCCTGCATGCGCCTCCCCATGCCCTTCGTCGTGGTGGCATCCAATCATCCGCTGGTGTATTGGTCGACGAGAAATCTGGTGCCCTAGGATCGAACCATTCTGAAACAACGTTGGCCTTGAATTTGTAAAGGAAGAAGAAGGGTATTTCCCCATTTTATTTTATTAGTTTAATTTGAAAATTATATCAATCTAAATTAAATCGTATCTGACTCATACGAATTTGGAATCGAAAAATTTCAGATCCGTTACAATCGTGAGCTCGAGATCTACACTGCTAGACTGATTGGAACTGGTTTAGAGCAGATCGAAATTTGGACAAAAATCCATTTATGAATAATTCAAAATCAAACCCGACAGTAAGAATTCTATTTTATTTTTATTTTTATTTTTTTTGAAATAATTAGAATTAATCATGATTGTATTATCATCGATCTGCTGTAAATTTCTACGTGCTATGCTACATGATTTGATCGGTATGTGATGTGTTATGTAGATCTGTTATTTTGGGTGATATTGTGTTATAATTGAATTTGAAAAAAAAAATGAATCAAAACATTTTTATTATTTTTGTTGAGTCAAAATATTCAACAAAAATGAAGTACCTTATTTTATTGGTATTATATTTGCAATAAAAATAAATCAAAGATTTTGTTAATTTTTGTTGAATCAAAATATTCAACAAAAATGAAGCATCACCTTTATTTCATTTTGTTGGATTGTAATTTGCAACAAAAATGAGTCAAACATTTTGTTAATTTTTGTTGAATCAAAATATTCAACAAAAATGAAGTATCACCTTTATTACATTTTGTCGAATCAAAATTATCAACAAAAATGAATCATACATTTTTGTCACCTTGATTGAATTAGAATTTCCAATCAGAATGAAGTATCACCTTTATTACGTTTTGTTGAATAAAATTATCAAGAAAAATGAATCATACATTTTTGTCACTTTGATTGAATTAGAATCTTCAATCAAGATGAATATCGCTTTTAATCATTTTTGTTAATTTAAAATTTTCAACAAAAATGAAATATACATTTATGTCATTTTGTTGAGTCAGAACTTTCAAAATTAAATTATACATTTGTATCTTTTTGTTGAATTAGAATTTTCAACAAAAATAAAAATAAACATTTTTATGTCATCTTATTGAACTAGAGTTTTCAACAAAATTATGTTATACATTTGTGTTTTTGTTGAATTAGAATTTTCAACAAAAAGAAAATATACATTTTGTTGAATTAGAATCTTCAACAAAAATGGAATATCATTTTTTATTATTTGATTGAACTAGGATTTTCAATCAAAGTGAAATATCACTTTTGTTATTTGATTGAATCAGAATATTCAATCAAAATGAAATATCAAATTTTGTCATTTTGTTGAATTAGAATTTTCAACAAAAGTGAAATATAAATTTCTATCATTTTATGGAATTAATATAAAAATAGAAATGTTCATGATTTTAAAATAAGAACATGATTACATTAAAAAGTTCACGTTTTTAATGTAATGTTAGAAACATAGAAAAGTACATGTTTTGAAGAAAAACATGATTTCATTAAAAGTTCATATTTTAATGTTAAGAATGAAATTAGAGAAAAGTGTTCATGTTTTAAAATCAAAACATGTCTTACATTAAAAACACACATTTTAATGTAATATTAGAATTTAGTGAAAAGATTCATGTTTTAAAATCAAAACAGGTTTTACATTAAAAACACACATTTTAATGTAATGTTAGAATTTAGTGAAAAGATTCATGTTTAAAATAAAAACATGTTATAAAATTCACTTTTAATGTAATAAGTAAGAATATTGAAAAAGATTCATGTTTTAAAAATGAAAACTTGTTTTATATTAAAAATTCACTTTTTAATGTAATAATAAAAGATGGACAAATATGCATGTTTTTAAGATAAAACATGTTTACATTGAAAACTTTGTTTTCAATGAAATAAATAAATCATTAGAAAATGTTCATTTTTTTTAAAACGAAAGCATGTTAACGTTAAAAATATCATTTTTTTATAAAAGAATGATTCATATAAAAATTGTTCATGCTTGAATAAGAGTGTTGAAACATTAAAATCATAATTCTAATGTAATGTTTGAATATTAGAGATATTGACTAATTACATTTATATTTACATCGCACATTATATGCATTGTTAAAATTACATTTATATTTACATCGCATATATTAGAACTTATATGCGTTGTTATAATTACATTTATATTTACATCACATATATTAGAATTTATATGCGTTGTTAAAATTACATTTATATTTACATTGCATATATTAGAATTTATATGCGTTGTTAAAATTACATTTATATTTACATCTCATATATTAGAATTTATATGCATTGTTAAAATTACATTTATATTTACATCGCGTATATTAGAATTTATATGCGTTGTTAAAATTACATTTATTTTTACATTGCATATATAAGGACTTATATGCATTGTTAAAATTACATTTATATTTACATTGCATATATTAGGAATTATATGCATTGTTAAAACAACATTTTTATTTGCAATGCATATATTAGAATTTATATGCATAATAAAATGACATTTATTTTTACATTGCATATATTAGGATTTATATGCAAAGTTAACTTGTCATTGGTTCAATTTTCACGTAAATGAAATGTATTTTGTTTGACAATACGTAGATATGGCATGCCAACAATAACATTCTTTTATTTAGCATATTAAAAACGTTATTGAATCGTTGAATGGTTTATATATATATATATATATATATATATGTATGTATGTATGTATGTATGTATGTATATGTATTAAAATTTAATGAATCGCGCGCGGTAGTTCGTGTTTCGTAATCGTAACTTTAAACGTTTGTATCGAAAGATCTGACCGTCGGATTTTCCCAAAACTGGAACCCTTAGGACTGCTTTGGGAAGACCTTTCTAATGATATCAATTTTATTAAAATCCAACGGTTAGATTTCAAGATAAGTGTAAATCAAATTTTGATAAAAACAACGCCAGGGCCGCCTATTGACTCGAAGCGTCATTAAATTAATTTCGTTATTTTTATATATATAAAAATAGCGATACATCGTTATTAAATACCATTAACGATATGAAATGTTATTAAACTATATATATGCGAGAATCATTTGGAAAGACCGAGTTCAATCTCATTTCAAATGATTATATGACGATTTAAATCGAAGATATTGAAGACGACGATTGAAGACCGGCGATCATCACATCGAAAGAATAACTACTGATGCCCGGCATTGGTTAGCTCCCAGTAAATGGTTAAAGTGGTAGTTGTCCGGACGTACTTGTTGATTGCCCAGATATGCGAGCACCTTTCTTTCGTATTGGACATACGGGACAAGGAATAAAGTGACTCCGGTTTCGTTCAAACCCAGAAAGGACTTGTAAATGGATGTGTGTTTTACATTGGATTTCATTCCATGTAAATTGATTTATATTTAATATATATCTGTTGGTGGCGGAGAATTTATTCTCTTGCTTAACACCCTTCTCTGAGATGTATGGACTCAGAGGTTATATATTGCTAGTTATCGATCGAATGGCGTGAATTGTCAACGTGACATGCCAAGATGCAATTGATCGAGACTTTTGTTGAAAAGTAGAGCCTTGTGGATGATGATCAAAGCATAGCCTATTTCAGCATAGCTTTGTGTATAACATTACCTCGCGAGCTCATACCTCGGTAAGAGTCAGAAACGGGACAAGGGAACGCAGGGAGTGCACACATTTTTTTCTAGCTAGAAGTGGTATACGGGTTTTGCAAGCCCTAACATTTTACTTATGTGGTTGATGGAATGAGGCGCCTCGGATTCATTGGTCGATTGTGACCAATTTATAGGTCCAATAGGATCGGGAAGCATGTGTTCAGGCATAACTAATCCACTAATGTATTTGTGGACCGACCCTGTAGTATCCAAGGGTTCCCCGTAGGTGTGACCCTGAGACATTCCTAAAGTGTCTCGAATCGGCAAGCAGATCGTCCCTAGCCTTGACTCATGATGGAAACCTAATTTCCAATTTGATATTACGGTTTTGATTGCAAACCTATGTATGGCGGTATAGTATATTGTGACGACCCGCATTCTACGCATCGAAAGATCGTAGAATATTTATCTCTTTCACGTACTAAGTCGTATGGTCATGTAACTTTGGGAGACGACTATTGGGGTCATTTCCCATGTTCATGATTTTTGCCGATTTTTAAAAGACCGTTTTACCCCTAACTGATCTTGTTTTGACCATAACTTTTGACTGGAAAGGAATTTTGACCTAAAGCCACTTCCATTGGCTCCGGATGATGGTTTACAATTCCGTAGAGTGGTCACATTAGCCAAACGGACTTACCATTTGGGAGATATGGCTGAAACAAGTTTCAGATGGTGAAAAACAGCTTAATTGGGCTTAACCAGGTGATTAGCAGTTAGGCCCAAAGGGGATTTCGGGATTAGAGATGTATAGAGGCTGATTAGGGTTAGAAAACATTTCTTTCAGCCGCCACTTTCATTCTTGGAACCCTAGCAATGGTCTCCAACATCCAAATCAACTTATAATCACTTTCTAAACAAGTTTTGGCTTAATCAACACCAAATCAAAGAAGATCTTCACCAAATCAGTATTAGAGCTTCTGTTAGACGTCAGTATTTGCCCAAATCGGCGAGGTTTCAGTTCTGAAAATTTTATTTGTGGCTAAGGTGAGTGATTTGCATAGTTTTGCACTAATTACGGTTAATTAAGGGTAATTAGTGAAGATTAACGAAATTAGACATGGTAAAATTCTAGAAAAATATTTATAAGTGCAAAAATGGTGTTTTATACCTCTGTTAGAAATTTGGGTTGATTTGGTTAAGTTTTTCTAATCCTATCATCATTTGTTGTTAAACATGCTTAAGGAAAAATATGGGTTTTGGGTAGGTTTGATCCATTTTAACTTACTGAAAATTTTCTTTTAGTGTTTATGGTTGATTATACATGTTTTTATGACTGTATGGTATGCTTTGTGATTGTGTAGAAGTGTTAGATTGGTCGAAAACGCCGTCAAATGGCGTAAACATCTCGTTGGACAAAGTGCAGGAAAATGCAGAGGGCCGGATTGGATCGCCCCTCCGAACCCGACCCGATCGTGATACCCGATTCGAACCGCCAAATGGAGACTCCGATGCACCACGATCTGATGTTCCATGAACCGCTCGAGAGAAGGAGCCCGATCCGAGCCGCTTCAGCCTGAGCTCCACGATCCGACCTGAGCTTGGTGGCACGACCCGAAGGCACCCGATTTGAACCGATGCACCATGGATGGACTTGAGAGACTCGACCCGATCCGGAGTGTTTGGGAAGGAGGACCGAACCGCCAGGAGATGCGGACCTCGACCCGATCTGATGGAGGTAGCTCGACCGATCCGAACCGAGATGCTTGGACTTGAGGCATGATTCACGATCCGAATTTGAAGTATAAACTGAAGTGAAGAACCGATCCGGAGAAGACCAATAACCCGAGATGCAAAGGTAGTCCAAATGGGAAGTTTGTACTCAGGATCCAGTTGGGAACCAACGAGTTGACTTCATGAGTTGGGCTTTGCTGCGGGACGTGTGCAAAGGGGTTGTGAATGTCTGTAACTTTGAACCACTATGTGTTGGGGGTACATGAACGGATTTAGGGTCACAGTGGCCTAGGTACGACTATAAGGGCTATAGACCAATGAAGTGGGGTCATTTGAAAAGGTTTGTCATGATTCCATGCGGTAAGCTTGGTCGTAGCAGTAGGCGTACAAGTTGAACTCCGTCACTACTTCGATGGGTCTAGTGATTGACAGTGGTGGACATCGTATGCTTTACGCACTGAGTGAGAGATGTGAGGATGGTTGCTATGCTTGATTTGTTTGCCATCATCATGACATGCACACCCCCACCCCTGTTATCTTTACATCATTTATTCAATGGCACCTTAGAGTATTGTACGGTATGTAGTGCTAAATCTTTGGTTGCAAGTCCAGGTTCAGGTATGGTTTAGTATACCTGTTATTGTTATGTTTAGCTGCTTATCGCCCATACCAGACTTTTTGTCTGACCCAGAGTTTTATGTCTCTTCTTATTACTCTGGGTGCTCTCACGGGCAGACTAGAGACAGGTTAGCTAGGTATGCACGAGTAGCTGATTCGGAGACGAGCAGTAGGCTTCCACGTATGATATATATATATATATATATATAGATATTTTCCCTGTGTTGTTGAGGATCATTGCTTGGGCATTAGTAGTGCATCTTCTACTTTAGCTTTCTTTTGCTTTAGAGACAGTTTTAATGTTGTAATAATGATGTTGGATCATAAGCTATTTTTGGATTTCCGCTGCTATGTTGGTTTAGTTTTCACCTTATGCACTGTCTCGCCTGTTTTATGTCAAGATTATGTTATTATTTCATTCTCTTCTTTCCTTTCTTTGGCAACCATTCCGTGCTAGTCGGGCATGTGTACAGCGCACTTTCGGAGAAAATGCCGGCTGGTGCGAGGCGGACCGTCACAATATGGTAGTTATGCCGTCTAGGATTGATACATTTAATTTGAAGTATTTTTGAAACCTATTAGACACTTATAATAATATTAAAATATTATGTTCTATGTATCAAGCATTTTTGATCATTATAAGGTAAAACTCTATCCTTCGGTTTGCGTTGCATTCTGAGATGGGACTTGACTCTTATAATGAATTCATTTTCTAAAAAGGCATTGCATTGCTTTTGAAATAAAATATCTTAAACATGTGCACTGGCAATCCAATGGAATAAACCCATTCCGCGTTAGCGGTGTGGTCCTGTGATTTGCCATATTGTTAGTTAAGAAAGATTTCTCATACCAGTCCCATGACTGACTCGTAGTTTGTTTCACTTTGCAAACTCGGGTGCCCTCTTTCCACACGGGCAACCAAATTATAGGTTTAGGTATGGACACATTCTGGATTGAAGCTTGCTTAAGGAAAAAGATGAAGAACCTTTTCCTGTTTATCTTTTCATTGCTACTTGAGACATTTAGACATTATTGATCTTTGATGTATTTGATGGAGTTGAGACTTATGTTTGCTAAGTGTATCCTGTAAGTGCGTACTCTGATGTCTTTGACGTGATGTTATGATGACATTCTTATTTCCGCTGCAATGGTTTATGTGTTATGCTATTATCTAAGATTTGCTATTGTTATAATTATGTTATTCTCTTATGATTATCCTTACTTTCTTACTACGGAAGTTTGGGGTCGTCATATAAACCTAAAATAAACATCAAGAAAAATATTAGAATAACAGGAAGTATTATATGAAGAGCTAAAATAAATAATAGCCTCTTTTTCTATAGAAGAGGCCTCATTGATTATTTTGTCTTTGTTATCAATAAGTTTACCAATATTATTCCTATTCTTCCTGTTAGACGTCTTGGTGTAGAAGAATTTACTAGCTTCATCACCAGCTGTTAACCATTCCACCTTGGCTTTCTGTTTTAAATTAATAGAGATAATATGAGGAGCATTAACCAAATTGCCTTGAGCATTAAAATAATTCTCAGCCATATCCTTATCTGAGCTATTATTATCAAGATCAGTTTGCAATGTTTTACATTCATCCCTAATAGACTTAATGTCATTTCTGTTTCTAGAATTTTTCCAACTTTTAAGACTAGACTTAACCATCTGCAAAGTTTTATTGAATTTGTATTGAGCAGTACCATAGATATTGTTATTGAAGCACTAAAAACAACATCCTTATAATTATTCTCATAAACCCAACCATTAACAAATCTAAAAGGAATGCTGCCAAACTACATTCTTGTCCATGCTAAAAGATGCAAGAATAGGTGTGTGATCACATGTATTTTGGGGTGAAGTGCAGCATTTAACATTAGAAAAGAGGTTGATGAACTCTTGGTTAAATAGAACCCCATCTTGCTTGCAATGTATATTTTTAAATTCACCTGATTTCCATGTGAATTTATTGCCAAGTATGTGTGGTTCTATTAATCTAGTTTTCATCATAAAATTGGCAACTCTTTCCAATTTAGAAAAAGGAATAGCATTGCCTCTACTTAGGGCTGGCGATTAGAACCGAGAACCGAAAACCCAAATCGAACCGACCCGAAGTGACCCGAACCGAACCCGATGGGTCTCGGGTCGGGTCTAGGTGATGAAAAATACCATTAAGACCCGATCAAACCCGACCCGCATAGACACGACCCACATAGACCCGACCAAAAAACATTGAAATATATTTATTTTTAGTGTTATTATTCAATCAGACCCGACCCGACCTGACCCGAAGCTCTGGTCGGATCGGGTCCAGTGTAACGAACTGAGATTTTCGACTCCGAAAATCAACACAAAACTACCATGTTGATTATTCAGACATCGGAAATACCTAATCATTAATAGAAAGAAGTTAGAGGGTGAGAATAGATAAGATAGAAAATTAGAATAGAAGAAGAAGAACACAATCAGGGTAAACACGAATCTCACATCGGAACGAATAAAATATAACACATAACATAACTTTGCAATAAAACAATGTATATATATAGAATAACATTATCCGAGTACAGCACTTACACACAGCAGAAATAACAATAGCTATATAATCCTAAAGCTCCTGTTTCAAGCTCCTCCAAGCATATCTGTAAAGACCTGAACTACCTGACTACCCGTACAAATTGGGGCACCCAAGAGTTTAGGGAAAACAAAACAAAATAAACTCTGGGTCAGTCATGGGACTAGTGTGAATAAACTCAATTCATTTGGTTTAACTTTTCAAAATCCTTTTCAAAAGAAAAGGTAATCGTAAGACCGATCCACACATAAACACGGATGGTATTTACCTTACGATAACCAAAACACTTTTTGAAATCAATACTTATCTGATATTATAATAATGTCTAATCACAAGAAATTAACAATCTAGCAGAACGCTTGCATCTCACGTTCCACATATATAGTATACAAACAAAACCGCGGGCGCTTATTAGAGATTGGATTCCAACTATGACAAGGTATGGGACCACCTGCCGATAGTGTACCTCTAGAGGCAAATACAGTGGGTTCAACAAGAACGTCTTGCAACCCAGCCCACACATGACCGACCACTCATTTTGCTTGAGTGTATCGAATGTATACCACCAACGGTTGGGAGCTACCCACCGTTTCCCGAAAAGGGACAACATCGATAATAGATAAAAGAATGAAATGGATTTTCTCTAGATCGGTGATATACACCCTAATGGGAGCCATCCACTTAGCCATGCTGCCTGCCCAATTTTTGTCATTTCCGGTTGATGAGGCTTGAGGTCATAATGTACCTTTAATACACCTGAACACCATTCACTTTGAATGTCACATCGTCATACCTCCCAAATCACAAATTGATTTACCCAAAAATACCACGGGTATAAAGCTACAAGAAACAAATTCCTCCGCCACCAAACGTAAGCACGTTTGAAGAGATCAACTTACGCGATCCGTTAGGTATACTCTGTCAGACATTCGTCCATTCATGTTTGTCCTGGGACTGGACAAACCGAAGGCACTATTCTATAAACAGGATAGCCCTTGCATAACTCTGTCTTCAATTATCTTTATCATGTTTGATCGCAACGTTAACGTCCATACATAGTGGTTTTCAGATAAAGAACCTGATCCCGGTCTCTCCATATTGACGACGAAAATGGTCAAAACTTCGATAGTCGGTGATTTAACTATCAAAGAAAAACAGGTGTGCAAACAACGATATTATTTCCAGATGGAAATTCCATCGATCAATCAACATTCAACATTTATCTCTTTATATTAAATTATCTTTAATTTATCCATTTCTATATATTTGAAATTCTTATTTTCTAAATTTAGAAAACGTTTCTGATTCTTATTGGAATAACATTCCCAAAACTTCTTTATCGGATTTAAACTGATGTTTAAATAAAACATTGCTTGGCCCATACAAGCCATTTTACTTAATAACTAAGTTCATCTAACCAATCTTCACTATCGAACCTTAACTACTCCTTAGTTAAAACGAAGTCAATCAAGTTGGGGTATTATTAGCTCTCAGACCTTAACTGAACAACATTTCTAACCTCGAAATAGACAAAGTTCATCTTATAACCCTTCAATAAAATTTCCTAATGCAAACTCTCAAATTCTATTTACGAATCCACCTCAAAAATCATTTGATTTTAACGCTAGTGTTATAATTTCATGCTTTCGAATATATATTAACTTAATTATAACTTTTGTTTATTAATTTGGATAATTAAACAAACAAGTAATTTATTAACAAATAAGTAAGAACTTGATTTGAAACGGAAAGTAAATATCACTTTCGTTAATTCGATATAATCTAATTCCAATGCATAATTCACTCCCGAATAATCACTATTCGATATCTCTCTTTCGAATAAACTATATTCGATAACTCTTTCTTCGAATAACTATATTCGATAACTCCTTCTTCGAATAACTATATTCAATAACCTCTCTTTGAATGATTTACATTCGATTAACTCTCTTCGAATGATTTACGTTCGATTAATCTCTTCGAATGATTTACATTCGATTAATCTCCTTTCGAATAAACTATATTCGATTAATTCCTTTAGATTAACTCATTTGGATTAACTCGGTTTGATTAACTCATCTTGACTAACTCAACTCGATTTAACTCCACTTGATTAACTTACTTGATTAACCCAACTTATTTAACTCAACTTATTTAATTCCAATCGAATAACTAATATTCGATTAACTTATATTCGAATAACTATGTCTGTTTTAACTTTATTTCGAATGGATAATATTCAATTTAACTCCATTTGCTTGACTCTAGATCGCAGCAATCACAATGGTTACGCCTGATTCTCTCAGGAAACATCCGACCGCCGTAGGCTATCTACAGCCCTGCGAATTACGCTAACAGTCGTACGAAATGGCAACTCATCTTGAATAACTATGTTTGACCAACTCTATCTCAAATAACTATATTCGATCAACTCTAATTGAATAACTAATATTCAATTAATCCTGATTCGATCAACTATGTTCAGTTAACTCTAATTCGATTAATTCTAACTCTAATCGATTTACTCAAACTAATTAACTCTACGTTCATTCAGTTTCAAATATCGATGTTGAAATCGATTCTTATTTCTCTATATAAGTCCTGACTTATATATTCTATTTGTCCAATGATAAACATTTTATTTAATTTATAAAATATTATTTATAAATTTTTCTTCTCAATCTATCGGTTAGAATAGATTTTATTTAGAATCTTTACTTTAAATCCATATCATGTTATACCCGTGTGCGAAGCACGGGTTTAAATCTTTCAATTGTAAAATTCTCCTTTTATACAATTCTAGTCACGTTTCAAGTATTTCCTTTTATAATCTATTTATTTACAAAATAAATCCCTTTTTGATAATTCTAATTTTTTTATAAAATATTTTCTATTTATAAATCCTATTGATTTTATAAGTAATTCCTTTGATAATCTAACTATTCCCTTTTCAATTTGTTTCACATATTTCCTCTTTCTATTCTATTTATTTTTCAAATAAATATTCCTTTTCAACTCTATTTGTAAATAGTTTACAAATATTTCTTTTTTTCAATTCTATTTGTAAATAGTTTACAATTATTTATTTTTCAATTTTATTTATCTGATTAACAAATAAATATTCCTTTTTAATTTATTTATTTTTTAAATAAATATTTCTTTTTCAATATAACATTGAAAATTTCCTTTTTAACATTCCAGTATTCCTTATGGTATTTGATGTACCATATAATAATGATCAGTATCATTCAACCATACAAAATCTACAACAGATTTCATATCACATCATATAATACAATATATGAAAAACAGTAAAATAAATGTTGAGGAACCCAGTTGGGTCCCTCCGACTTGTTTCCCTGCAACCACAAATGTTAATCAACATAAATAACACGGATGTGAAGTATTCTAATAAACAGAATTTATATTCGATTAACGATTTATATTTATATCATTATCTATATTTTCAATCAACTGACTAGTAGTTCAACCAAACAACCAACACACAGCAAACAACCATTATATATAAATTCTAAAAATATTTTATGAAAATATAAATTGAGTAGAGTTAGTGAGATTTACTCACATTGGTCGGAAATCGTTAGATTGCGATAAATGTTCAATAGATTCAGTCAGGCGTTTTATTTCGCCATAAATTGGGATGAGCTCCAAATCACTCCAAGTTAGTTTCATTGCGAAGTCCTCGTCCCTACGGTCCCAACGGATCCAACCGTTCCAAATTCTGATATAGTATGACCGAGATATTACGATTTGAAGTTTAATACATTTATTAAATAAAATAAAACTTAGAATTCTAATTTCCTTTGGGCCCTCACCCTTATTTTCCTTCAGCCCAATAAGAAAGTACAGGCACGCCAACCTCATTTCTTCTTCCTCGATACGGTGCGAGCTCCAGAAGTTTTGCCGGCCATTTTCCATGACTTTCCATCCCAATTTCTAACTCAATACTTCATGAATCCTTAAACATAAATCACCATACTATTTCTCTTCGAAAATCCTTCCTCTCCATACCCAAAGGAGTACACTCGAATGCTTAATACAATTTGCGTCGACAGCCCTCTTCCTTTCACTATCAATGAAATCACCGATCCCTTTTAATGTCGATCACCACAAAAATCACCACGCAGCAGCTAACTGATCCCCTAACCTCCAAAACAACACCTGTTCCATGAATTTCTGCTCATATCTCCTTCGATCATGAACCCTAGGTTCATCGATGTCACGTTGTGTAATTTACAGCGATAAGAAGTTGCGTCGAACCCAATAATAACTATACGAGGGTGAAGAGCAGCTAAAGAGGTGCTCAAATATTTATATTTTGATTTATGGATTTTGTTTTGATTTTTCTATGATTTTTGAAAGGGGGTTTGTGCTTTAGATTTTATTCGGTGGTGGCGGCGCATTTTTGACCAGAGAGAAAAGGTTGTTAGGGTTTTAAGGAATGGAGATGTATTTATAGTGTAAGGATAATATTTTTATATTCGATTTTTATATTTATTTTATTCAAACACTGTTTGTATACGCTGTTTAAAAATCACTGTTGTTACATACAATACCTAAAAATCACGAAAATGGACATGCAGCTACAGTTCGACATTATGGTCCCAACGAAACTGGTTTCGTCAAATTCCGACTTCGTTTGCTCACACAACGTATTTTTAAAGGTCAGAATATCGACTGTATTTCAGATTAAAATCCCGTACGGCCACATACTGACTTCAAAAATCACAAAAACTGAAATCTAACAATAATTTAACATTGCGGATCCACCAAAATTAGTTTCGTCGAATTCTGAGGTTGTTTGCAAAACTGGCTATTTTTAAAGCTCTAAATAACCCTTTTAAATATATAAATATATTTAAAAACATTTAAATTTAATATTAATAAATTAATATCATCGTATATATTCACATACACTATCATTCGGCTTCAAAATATTTCTATATGAATTTCTAATTTGATATTTCAAATCCCGATTAAATCGATATTCGACTTGTAATGAAATTCCTTTTATAAATATAAATAAATCGTTATAAATTATAAAGGAATTCCACGTCGGCTTTTCTAAAATTTGATTTGGACATACATCAAAATCTACACGACGAAATCCTGATTTTTCTCTTCCACTAGAAAAATGTACTATCCCAGCTCCGAACGTTTCTTGTTTCACAGAAATCCGACTTAAAATGAATCCTATACCTTCAGTTGAAGTTCAAATCGCCAAATAACGAACTGCTGCGCCATTTCGAGCTCGATTTTAATTATAATATAAACTATACGTTCAACTATCGTTCAAATAATACATTCGTTATTCTAATTCAATTCTAAACTGAATTAAATATCACCGATGATACAATTCACACCATTTTGTGAATTTCACTATTTCTGACTATTTCAGAAATTAAATATATTATTATATTATTTATTTTAATTAAATATTCACTATAATTTAATTCAACGACCATTTTAATCTCTCAATCCCTGTTTATATAATTAAAAAAATTAATTATTATACGGTAAAATACGGGTCGTTACATTCCTTTCCCCTTAAAATAATTTCGTCCTCGAAATTGCTATGGTAGAGAACATACCCTATTGACTAGTACAAATTTATTTGTTTATTTTTTAACTTCAGTTTCAACTAAACCAATTTAATTTCAATTAAAATATTAATTAATTCTTATCAACGATAATTTTCTAAAATCCTGAAAATTTTCTAACACTCTAAATTTCCAGAAAATTTCGCCAGCACCTCCTTTGTAAAGGTCAATAGTTCAAACCCCAACTCGCCACTCTTGGCCTTCTCCAATCCAAAAGAAAATCAAACAGCCAAGCGGCTTGCCAAATCGGCTCATAAATCACCAAATCCATAAAAATAAACGTGCACCTTTTTGTCGGGCATCTCATTAAATCCTTTCATTCTGCTGCCAATTCAGCATATACCGAAGTCATCCCAATCAATCTCCAATCATCTGTTGTCAAATCCAATCATCCTATTTTCAAACCAAATCTCATACTCGATCTCAAATTTCATTACCAATTTCAACTCTTACTTACCCGTCCAATATACTTAAACAAATTCATAACGCACAAATCCAACTTTATACGATATCGTTCTATTTCAATTCAATTTTCCCTTACTAGTTTTTATTCAATTCCAGTTTGCATTCACAAATTTCTATTTGATTTCCATTTCTGGTTTTAATTCAATTTCAATTTTCTTCTACCAATTTTCTTTAGATTTTTTTTAATTCATACTATCTTCCTGGGGATTTTAAACAGTTTAGTTTTTTTAAAATAAATTATTCCCTTTCGGGATTCAAAACAACTTCCTTTTCCCAAAATAATTCAAAAACAAAATCTTTGGTAGTAATCCGTCACTTACAACTCGAAAATGAACACTGATGATGTGTCCAGCATCATCAGAGTTATTTTCCAGCGATCGAAGTGAGTTCAATACTATATCACTTTCAAAACCATGTCTAAACACTTCCATTTTGAAATCTTTTCAAAATATCATTCACGATACTTGTAAACAATTTAAAATCTCCTAGGATTTTAAAAATTTCTTAACTCAAATCCACTTACGATCACTTTTTCCCCAATTTTCAGAATTTTAATTCCAATTCTGATTTAATTCAGATGTAATTAATCTGCTTTTATATTATACGAACTAAAATTGGTTATTTATATAACCATTTCAATTATAATCAACCAACACATCCAATATATAATAATAATTCCAAGATATACCTTTCTTTTATATCAAAATATGTTTTGGGTAAAATTATTTCATTTACCCTCTTTCAAAACATACTGTGTTTGGTAGCCCCTATCGATACAGTGGATCAAACTGATCGACCAGAATTCACAAACTACTCAACCAATAAATCTCCACAATATAAAATCATTTTTATTCAATCTACAAATACGTTCACTCGTATATATACACTCAAACTCAATCTAGGGTATTACTAACCGCATCTTTACTGAGTCACGCCACAGAGCCAAGGTAATCACTTAACTTTCAGCTCTGATACCACTGTAATGAACTGGGATTTTCGACTCCGAAAATCAACACAAAACTACCATGTTGACTATTCAGACATCGGAAATACCTGATCATTAATAGAAAGAAGTTAGAGGGTGAGAATAGATAAGATAGGAAAATAGAATAGAAGAAGAAGAACACAATCAGAGTAAACACGAATCACACAGCAGAACGAATAAAATATAATACATAACATAACTTTGCAATAAAACAGTGTATATATATATAGAATAACATTATTAGAGTACAACACTTACACACAGCGAAAATAACAATAGCTATATAATCCTGAAGCCTCCTGCTTCAAGCTCCTCCAAGCATATCTATAAAGACCTGAACTACGTGACTTCCCGTACAAATTGGGGCACCCAAGAGTTTAGGGAAAACAAAACAAAATAAACTCTGGGTCAGTCATGGGACTGGTGTGAGTAAACTCAATTCATTTGGTTTAACTTTTCAAAATCCTTTTCAAAAGAAAAGGTAATCGTAAGACCGATCCACACATAAACACATATGGTTTTTACCTTACGATAACCAAAACACTTTTTGAAATCAATACTTCTCTGATATTATAATAATTTCTAATCACAAGAAATTAACAATCTAGCAGAACGCTTGCATCTCACGTTCCACATATATAGTATACAAACAAAACCACGGGCGCTTATTGGAGATTGGATTCCAACTATGACAAGGTATGGGACCACCTGCCGATAGTGTATTTCTAGAGGCAAATACACTGGGTTCAACAAGAACGTCTTGCTACCCGGCCCACACATGACCGACCACTCATTTTGCTTGAGTGTATCGAATGTATACCACCAACGGTTGGGAGCTACCCACCGTTTCCCGAAAAGGGACAACATCGATAATAGATAAAAGAATGAAATGGATTTTCTCTAGATAGGTGATATACACCCTAATGGGAGCCACCCACTTAGCCAAGCTGCCTGCCCGATTTTTGTCATTTCCGGTTGATGAGGCTTGAGGTCATAATGTACCTTTAATACACCTGACCACCATTCACTTTGAATGCCACATCGTCATACCCGCCAAATCATAAATTGATTTCCCCAAAAATACCACGGGTATAAAGCTAAGAGAAATGAATTCCTCCACCACCAAACGTAAGCATGTTTAAAGAGATCAACTTACGCTATCCGTTAGGTATACTCTGTCAGACATTCGTCCATTCACGTTTATCCTGGGACTGGACAAACCGAAGGCACTATTCTGTAAAAAGGACAGCCATTGCATAACTCCGTCTTCAATTATCTTTATCATATTTGATCGCAACGCTAACGTCCATACAGAGTGATTTTCAAATAATGAATCTGATCCCGGTCTCTCCGTATTGACGATGAAAATGGTCAAAACTTCGATAGTCGGTGATTTAACTATCAAAGAAAAACAGGTGTGCAAACAACGATATTATTTCCAGATGAAAATTCTATCGATCAATCAACATTCAACATTTATCTCTTTATATTAAATTATCTTTAATTTATCCATTTCCCCATTTCTATACATTTGAAATTCTTATTTTCTAAATTTAGAAAACGTTTCTGGTTTTTATTGGAAAAACATTCCCAAAACTTCTTTATCAGATTTAAACTGATGTTTAAATAAAACATCGCTTGGCCCATTCAAGCCATTTTACTAAGTTCATCTTCACTATCGAACCTTAACTACACCTTAGTTAAAACAAAGTCAATCAAGTTGGGGTATTATTACTTCTCAGACCTTAACTGAACAATATTTCTAACCTCGAAATAGACAAAGTTCATCTTATAACCCTTCAATAAAATTTCCTTACGCAAACTCTCAGATTCTATTTACGAATCCACTTCAAAAATCATTTGATTTTAACACTAGTGTTATAATTTCATGCTTTTGAATATATATTAACTTAAATATGACTTTTCTTTATTAATTTGGATAATTAAACAAACAACTAATTTATTAACAAATAAGTAAGAACTTGATTTGAAACGGAAAGTAAATATCACTTTCGTTAATTCGATATAATCGAATTCCAATGTATAATTCACTCTCGAATGATCACTATTCGATAAATCTCTTTCGAATAAACTATATTCGATAACTCTTTCTTTGAATAACTATATTCGATAATTCCTTATTCGAATAACTATATTTGATAACCTCTCTTCGAATGATTTACATTCGATTAACTCTCTTCGAATGATTTACATTCGATTAATCTCCTTTCGAATAGACTATATTCGATTAACTCCTTTAGATTAACTCATTTGGATTAACTCGGTTTGATTAACTCTTCTTGACTAACTCAACTACATTTAACTCCACATGATTAACTTACTTGATTAACTCAACTTATTTAACTCAATTTATTTAATTCCTATAGAATAACTAATATTCGATTAACTTATATTCGAATAACAATGTCTGTTTTAACTTTATTTCGAATGCCTAATATACAATTTCACTCCGTTCGCTTGACTCTAGATCGCAGCGATCACAATGGTTACGCCTCATTCCCTCCGGAAACATTCGACCGCTATAGGCTATTTGCAGCCCTGCGAATTACGCTAGCAGTCGTACGAAATGGCAACTTATCCTGAATAACTATGTTTGACCAACTCTATCTCAAATAACTATATTCGATCAAATCTAATTGAATAACTAATATTCAATTAATCCTAATTCGATCAACTATGTTCAGTTAACTCTAATTCGATTAATTCTAACTCTAATCGATTTACTCTAACTGATAAACTTTAACTAATTAACTCCTTTGATTAACTCTACGTTCATTCAGTTTCAAATATCGATGTTGAAATCGATTCTTGTTTCCCTATATAAGTCCTGACTTATAATTCTATTTATCCAATGATAAACATTATTTAATTTATAAAATATTATTTATAAATTTATCTTCTCAATCTATCGGTTAGAATAGATTTTTTTTAGAATCTTTACTTTAAATCCATATCACGTTATAACCGTGTGTGAAGCACGGGTTTAAATCTTTCAAATGTAAAATTCTCCTTTTATACAATTCTAGTCACTTTTCAAGTATTTCCTTTTATAATCTATTTATCTACAAAATAAATCCCTTTTTTATAATTCTATTTGTTTTATAAAATATTTTCTATTTATAAAATCTATTGATTTTATAAGTAATTCCTTTGATAATCTAACTATTCCCTAGTCTATTTGTTTCACATATTTCCTCTTTCTATTCTATTTATTTTTCAAATAAATATTCCTTTTCAACTCTATTTGTAAATAGTTTACAAATATTTCTTTTTCAATTCTACTTGTAAATTGTTTACAATTATTTCTTTTTCAATTCTATTTATCTGATTAACAAATAAATATTCCTTTTAAATCTATTTATTTTCTAAGTAAATATTTCTTTTTCAATATAACATTGGAAATTTCCTTTTTAACATTCTAGTATTCCTTATGGTATTTGATGTACCATATAATAATGATCGTTATCATTCAACCATACAAAATCTACACAGATTTAATATCACATCATATAACACAATATATGAAAAATAGTAAAATAAATGTTAAGGAACCCAGTGGGGTCCCTCCGACCTATTTCCCTGCAACCACAGATGTTAATCAACATAAATAACACGGATGTGAAGTATTCTGATAAACAGAATTTATATTCGATTAACGATTTATATCTATATCATTATCTATATTTTCAATCAACTGACTAGCAGTTCAACCAAACAGCCAACACATAGCAAACAACCATTATTTATAAATTCTAAAAATATTTTATGAAAATATAAATAGAGTAGAGTTAGTGAGATTTATTCATATTGGTCGGAAATCGTTAGATTGCAATAACTGTTCAGTAGATTCAGTCAGGCGTTTTATTTCGCCATAAATTGGGATGAGCTCCAAATCACTCCTAGTCATTTTAATTGCGAAGTCCTCGTCCCTACGGTCCCAACAGATCCGACCGTTCCAAATTCTGATGTAGTATGACCGAAATATTACGATTAGAAGTTTAATACATTTATTAAATAAAATAAAACTTACAATTCTAATTTCCTTTGGGCCCTCACCCTTATTTTCCTTCAGCCCAATATGAAAGTACAGGCTCGCCAACCTCACTTCTTCTTCCTCGATACGGTGCGAGCTCCAGAAATTTTGCCGGCCATTTCCCATGACTTTCCATCCCCATTTCTAACTCAATACTTCATGAATCCTTAAACATAAATCACCATACTATTTCTCTTCGAAAATCCTTCCTCTCCATACCCAAAGGAGTACACTCGAATGCCTAATACAATTTGCGTCGACAGCCCTCTTCCTTTTGCTGTCAATGAAATCACTGATCCCTTTTAATGTCGATCACCACAAAAATCACCACGCAGCAGCTAACTTATCCCCTATCCTACAAAACAACACCTGTTCCATGAATTTCTGCTCATATCTTCTTCGATCGTGAACCCTAGATTCATCGATGCCACGCTGTGAAATTTACAGCGATAAGAAGTTGCGTCGAACCCAATAATAAATATACGAGGGTGAAGAGCAGCTAAAGAGGAGCTCATATATATATATATATATATATATATATATATATATATATATATATATATTGATTTATGGATTTTGTTTTGATTTTTCTATGATTTTTGAAAGGGGGTCTTTGCTGTAGATTTTATTCGGTGGTGGCGGCGCACTTTTGACCAGAGAGAAAAGGTTTTTAGGGTTTTAAGGAATGGAGATGTATTTATAGTGTAAGGATAATTGTTAGCCCATAAAAAATGCGTGTTCAATATGTCGACAAAACCATGCCGTTATTCGATATGTCATGGGGCCTGATACGTAAACACCAGGTCGTTCTAAAGCCATGTCGTAGAGAAAGGAAGGAACCATGCTGTCTTCAACCATGACGTATCAGTCATGTCATCGTACTGCATACCAAATCATAAAGCTAACTCATGTGCCTCCATGTCGCAACCAAGACTCTTCTAAAATCGTGTCGTAACTCGTCAAGTTGTTCCCAAGGTCAAGGCGAAATATCGTAAGATAGGGCTGAGCTTCATGTCGGTAAGCAATATGAAACTATGTCACTATTATTCATATCATTCAGCGACATGGTCTAAATAATTCATATCGGCCTTAAACCATGTCAGGTGAGCCAAGCCGGATTCAGGAAACAAACCATGTCGTCCTAAGGAAACCATATTGGCCCCAAGTCGTGCTGCATTCCATTCATAACGTCAAAGATAAGTCGTCATGCGACACCGCACCACGACATGCCATAAAGCTCAAGGCGCAAAAAAGCACAAGATCACATGACATGAGTCATGCCGCCATGCCTCCATATCGATCTATAGCATGAAAGGTCAATCGCTACTTAAAGCCTGGAGTCAAACCATGTTGAACCCCACTCATGTCGCTCCCAACAAGTATCGGATCACCATAACGATATGAACCCTGTTGAAGGGAGTCGTGTTGGATCGCAAGTATAATGCGCTACGGGTTAACCCGCCGGGCGACATGAATCATGCCGTTGGCCAAAATTATGTCGGCGACAACATGAGTCAAGGCGCTTTCTCAATATTTACAGAACTGCCACCTGGTCTGAAGATCTCCTATAAATACCCCCTCACTTCTTCATTTGAGGGGATCGAATCTTATGGCCACGAAGTGCTGTCAAAAATATTTTTGATCAATCCTAACATCTATCCAACGTAATAAATCAAAGATTAATCCATGGATCATAATCTCCATCAAAGATATCCAAACGATCGGAGAATTGAAGATTAATCAAGCAAGTTCATGAACAAGGCAGAAACTTTCTAATTCTACCACATTCACGTCATATCTCTTCGGATTGACATGTTTTCCTCATTGTCGTCTAATGGATTTGAGTGTAATTCATGTGATTTGTGAATAAGAGAGTGATAATATTGTAAGAGAGAATTCAATCTTCATATTGATAATGAAATTCCTTGTGTGAGTGGACGTAGATCCTCATTAGATCGAACAACTATAAAACTTTGTACATTCAACTCGCATTTGGATTGTTTTGTGACTCTACTATTTCATTTTTTGTGAAATCTTCTTAGATACTTTTGGGTGTTTGCCCAATTTCGGGACAAACATTTGGCGCCCACCATGGGGCCACATTCTCAATTCACTCAATCCTAAGAACCTACCATTGAAGTTCTAAGCCTACTTCTACTGCAGATTTTATAAATCTTTGATTCAGGCTAATCTTCCAAATATGAATCGATCTTTGGAAAGTGGATTTGGCATAACTCAAGATCAACTAGATATGGTGGTGGGCGACTTAAATCAGCAAATGGTAATTTCAAGCAAAGCTTTAATGGATAAGCTTGACATGTTTCTGGCCACTCAAAAGGATCTCATACCTGCGAAAGTTGACTCGCAAAGATGTGGCAAAGCCATAAAAAATATCTCCGCCATTCCACAAACCAACAACCTGACCATAGACGAAATTCCAAGGGATTTTGTGACTCCAAAAGACTTCTTTATCGTTGTGACCAATTTGCACCAAAAAATAGATATTTCAAATAAGATATTGTTGAATCAAATACAGGCTCTTGAAGCCACTCAAGCCTGTCTCGCAGACCGTATAAAACAAATTGGTGTGGAAAAGAGTATGTACCTTACTGTTTCAGACTTTCACATTAAGAACTGTAGATGCCATGGTGATAAGGAAAATGGGAACAAGCGACCTTCTTCCCCTGCCTATCGAGTAAGCTGTGGGAAGGATGTCAGAAGGCGGAAGAGAACATATGGAGACAAAGAGGGAAAAGTGAATAAGAGATTTCAGTTCTTCAAGTCTAAAGAATTAACTCCACTAAATGATACCTTGGAGAACAACTTCTTTGCCGCTAAAGGCGCAGGGTTCTTTCCAAAGCCACCACCAATATTAGGAATATCAAACAAAGCAGCGACATCTGAAAGTTTCTGCCATTATCACAACTAGCCTGGTCATGATACTAATGATTGCAGATATCTAAAGAGCTCAATCGAGATGTTGGTTAGGGAGAGCAAGCTGCAAAAATATGTCAGGAAATCGCATACGACAGGTCCTCTTTCAACTCCTCAAAAACAAAGCATATCCGTCAAATGATCAAGCCTAGGTAGGAAGGCTCCAACAGAAAACCATGCGAAGCCATTGTTTGGCACTATGACGAGTAGTTCTCATTCAGATAATAGAAATTGGAGGAAGATACAAAGCAATGTAAGATCTCAAGAATACAGCCCGACGAAAGCAATGATCCCAATGGAATTACAAGCTCCTGTTCATCCAATGATCGCCCGACACTTCCATACCGAAGCCTAGTAAAAGCCAGTGTTGAAAACATTTGAGTTTAATTGGCAAAGATATGTTGTCAGCTAAAAGCATCTAAATAGCATCAACAAATTATCGACCTTTGATGAAGTTCCCATACTTGGAATCCGGGACAACGACCGATTGTGTCAACATTCTGCATAAAAACACTGCTTTCTTATAAAAATTATTATGCTTTCCTTTGCAAATATTAACCCCCTATGGTAAAAACGAGAATTGTAATTGAGCAAATACTATGTCGATTTTCATACAATGAGAAGTCTACATCTTATTAACCTCAATTATTCCATTATATCAAAAGTAACTAAAATCAATTTAATATCGTAGGACGCTTATTGACTCGCGGTCTGATAAATTCTGGCGACCCCTGTTAACATACCCTGTTTGGGCAGTCCGGGTGTTGAGTACCAAGAGCATCATATGAAGCAAACCCGATGATGTGAAGTCCATTTTACAAATCAAATGGAAAATTTAACATACCCCAGTTCATCGCCGACACCATTAATATATGGTCAGATAGCGATACAAACACCGGGCTCTTAACCAAAGACCTCCCCGAGGGGCACCCGGTTCATCGCCGATGCCATTAATATATGGTCAGATAGCTATACAAACACCGGGCTCTTAACCAAAGACCTCCCCGAGGGGCACCCGGTTTATCGCCGATGCCATTAAGATATGGCCGGATAGCGATACAAACACCGGGCTCTTAACCAAAGACCTCCCCGAGGGGCACCCGGTTCATCGTCGATGCCATTAAGATATGGCCGGATAGCGATACAAACAATGGGCTCTTAACCAAAGACCTCCCCGAGGGGCACCCGGTTCATCGCCGATGCCATTAAGATATGGCCGGATAGCGATATAAACACCAGGCTCTTAACCAAAGACCACCCCGAGGGGCACCTGGTTCATCGCTGATGCCATGAAGATATGGCAGGATAGCGATACAAACACTAGGCTCTTAACCAAAGACCTCCCCGAGGGGCACCCGGTTCATCGCCGATGCCATTAAGATATGGCCGGATAGTAATACAAACACCGGGCTCTTTAACCAAAGACCTCATTGGAGGCATCCTCTCAAATTCTGAATCTTCCAAATCCAGCTATTAATTCTGAGTCCTTCAAAGCCAGTTACTGATGGACTCAAAGACCTCTCCGCAGGCGTCCGATAAGTTCAATAAGTGTTTGAATTTTTCAGACTCAATGAACAACGGATCAAAGACCCATTCGAGGGCATCCAATCATAGGACGAATCTTACAAACTCGGTTAGTGACAGAACTAAAGACTTTCCTCAAAGAAAATTAATAAATCCCACAAGTAACTAATCCACTCAATTACCAGGAATAACAGATTTCTCTATTTGATTATAAAAACCATGCCTAAATTTCAAGATATTTAAACTAATTGTGGTATGGGGGCATTATTATCGCATTAATGAAATCTAATGACGCTCTCTTAAACGTACTACAGTCCGATCATAATTCCATGAAAACTCGGCATTAGTTCATTCCAACTGACAAAACTTGATTTGCTGAAATAATTAAGATAAAATACAACGTAAATAACGAGACTGGATTAACGAAATATAATGAGCATCGTCTTAGTCAAGATCAGGAAAATCCAATAAAGTTGGCCGGTCATAACAAATAACTTGTAGTGCAGAATTTGTATTGTAAATATAAAACAAACATGAAATGCGAAAATATAAAAGCACAGGGAAACTTAAAGCAAAATTTAAGGCATGAAAAGAAGGACAAAAAATTCTGACAACAAAGCATAACTATATCATAAAGCCACAGGTTAAAGTGCAAAATATCAGACAGCAGAGTGCATAAAGGTGACAAGTGCAAGAGTAATAAGCAGGGACCGGCACCTGCATATACAACCGGCCTGAATACAACACACAAAAGAAAGTAATTATCAACCAAGTTGAGCAACTACTGAGTATGATCATTTCTTCTTGTCACTTGATCTCAAAGCTGGCTTGTTAAGTAGAGGCGGAGGAGATTCTTCCACGTCACTCTGATTCTCTTTGGAGGAAAAAGCGGTAGCCTCCATCTCCTTCTTCTTCCTCTTCTTCTTAGACAGTGAGGATTTGGCAGACTTCATTCCTTTCTCCTTGGTAGTAACCCGAGGACTCTCATCTGCGAGATCGTCACTAAGACCGTAGTCAACAACATCCAAATCTGAGAAGGCACCGATCTTCGTATCCTGTGACCCAGGAGCTGTACCAAGCAAGGGTGTGTTACTGGGAGGAGGAGGAGTAATGACAGAAGTAAGCGGAAAAGTTTTCAATGGTGTGTCAGCCCTAATAGCTCCTGTTGTCATTGCATTGCCTATGACAGGAGAAGACAAGGGTGAAATTAAATTCAAAGTATGGAAACATTGAGCATAATAAGCAAGGGACCCAGGCGAATCGAAAAAGGACTCTAAGCACGACAAGGTAAAGTTAGTTTCAGATTTACCTGTATCTAGAAAATTCTCCGAGGGATCCCTATGCTCAATTCTCCAGTGATCGGGACTCATCGTTTTCAGCATGCTCATTAGCAATATTCTATGTATTAACATCCCCCTCAATGGTGACATTTTTATCTTTAGGAGCATCAGTTGGGTTAGCTAATGTCTGTGAGCCAGAATCTTAAAAGGACGAGGGATCGACAAGAACGTTGGCATCTAATTGAATGTGAACTTTCTCACCAGAAGTACCAGTCTTCTCGCTCATTAATTGTGCCCTTCCTTCTTCCAAAGCCTTTTTTGACCTGTCATCTAAGAGTTTGTTAATGAACTCATCCTCGCTACAGTCATCACCGTTAATATCAAGCACTCACTCCCAAACAAGCGCCAAAGTACGTGGAAAACTATCCTCTAGGTAATGCAAGCTCCCACGACTCATAACACTGTATGCATAAAAGTGGAACATATCATCATTAGCTTCGTCCATAGCTTGTTTGTGAGTCTCTTCTGCAATTATCTTGTCCTTCTCAAGAGATTCGACCTTGGCCATCAATGTCTGGTTAGAAGCCTTCAGAGATTTTACTTCCTTACGAAGATTAGTGGCATCCTCCCGATATTGTTTGGAAAAATCTTTCTCAACGGCCAATTCGGCATCAGCATTGCGCTTGGCAGCTATGACATCTTTCTCTCTTTTTTTGGAAGCCTCGACTTCTTCCCGAAGCTTTTTAATATCATTGTCTGATGCCTCTAGCTCTGCGACTCTTTTATTAAGAACTGCGATAGTAGCATCACAATCGTCTAAAACCTTCTCCCATTTGACCTTGTCATTCTTGTAAGATGAGAATCATGGCGCTTTTGGAAGTCATCACCGTGTTTCTCCCATCCACACAACTTTTGATAAAAGATATCTCTTACGATGCTCCATTTAGTCTTAAGTTGACTCTTAGCAGTGTTGAGCTGGGTGTGTGTTTGACTTATAACCGCATCCACCTCTTTAAGAAAATCATCGGCATCGGTTATACTTACTCCACGGTCAAAATAAAGCCCTTTCAAGTTCCAACCCGGGATCTTTTCGGTAAGGGAGATGTTTGTCGATCCAGGAATATGGTGAGGCTTATTAATGATCGAATGGATCTCAGTTGGAGGACCAGGAGGGCCAGAGGATGAAGGGAGTCGAGGTTTAATAAGCAGCTTCTCCACTCGGGAGTGCTAACAAGAACCGTCCCTTTCTCGTTTCCTTCTACGTTCCCTTTCATTGGGAGTGTCTTCCCTCAGCCAACCATGCCTTCTAGCCTCTTCTTCCTCCTCGCGTATCTTCTTTCTTTGTTCCTCAGTCAAAATGGACTCTGATATATGAAAAGACTGAGAAGAGGGCTTCGAAGGTGGAGGAGGATGAGGCTGCTCATGATGATAGGATGATTGCCGAGGTTCGGATTGTAGTAGGTGCTTCAGAACAATAACTTTGCTCCTCTTACTGAAATCTGACCTGATTCCTAACGAGCGTTTCCCGTACATGTCTAAACCTGAAATGAGGCATGCATTAGCTTTCGATACTTAAAAGTAAGCAGTTTCTAAGAATGCTAAAGCAAGATACCAACATACGAAAATAATTGGAAAACGCAAGATGAATTTCTTTAAAAATACTGCTATTAACAGACCAGTCGTAGCCTCTGAGTTTAAAGGAATTCCTAAAGATTTAAGATGCTTTTTCGGCCCAGTTGAGGCTGCATCCCTAAGTCCGGTTTCTACGGTGTGAGAGTTGAGAGCCTGAGTAACCGAACCATCCTGACTAAGATATTTAGCAGAGTTGAGATCACTCAAATTGTCAAAGTACCTGCAGAATCTTCTGTAGCTACATTTTCAGTAAGAGAAATTCTAGTTGTAGTCTCAGTATTTGGGTCAGTTTCCAAAACAACTACGTCTTCACCATCATGTTCAACCCTGCACTCAAGATCAAAAGGATTCACTTCATTATCACCTCTTTTAGCCTGTTCGGAATCTAATTCTGGCTCAAAAGGTAGGAGAATGTTTTCTTTCTCGATTAACTCAACCGACGTTGTGGTATGTTTGTCCCCATGATGGTTAGAATCTTCACTCTTATCCAAAGTTTTCGATGAGGGTGATATTTTTCCACTAGCAGACCCAGAGCATCTTTTCAAGGAAGGGTCAACGGAAGGGTTCTGATCAGCTTTAGTTACACTCCTATCGTCTGGATTCACTAAATCTGATTTTGTAAGGTTAGGTTTAGGAGTGGAAGGTCCATCCTTACATAAAAAATTTCTTAAGGGTTGGAGAAGTTCATGTTGGGGGAGTATGCTATCTGTAATTAAAAGCTTTCTACTTCTCTTAGTTTCATCAATAGCTTTTAGAGATTCGTATGTGGCTTGAATAAGAGAAGGTGCTTTGCTGTCCTTAATCAGGGTGGGGAGTACTGCATTTCAAAAGGAAATGATATAAGAACGAATAACTCAAAGAAAAAGAAAAGTTAAGACCTTTGAATAAGATATGTATACCTCCATCTGTCCATTGTCCTCGAAATGGCTCGGGACATCTGACAATGAAGAATTGGTTTAAAAATCCCGAAACACTGTCCGGTAATTCAAGAACCAGCTTCCGGTTTCTAGCACCTTCAACATGCATGATAGAGGAGGTGTCCTACCTAATCTTGAAAGAACATAGGTACCGAAGGTCCTGGAAAGTAGGCTCTTGTTTTATTGTATCCATAAAGAGGACGTAAAGACCCAGCAGAACTGTGTAACCATTAGGGTGAAGTTGGAAAGGAGTGATGCCTAGATGGTATAAGATTCGTCCTAAAAAAGGGTTAAATGGATGTAACACCCCGAATTTTCTGTTAACTGTAAATTAACAAATTAAAGTATAATTAATCCTTAATGAAAGAATTAAGGGAAATGGGTTACGCCATTGCACTCGTCTCAGAATTCTGCCTGAGATAGAGTCCGAGTTTACGTAAATCAGACTCCGTATGAAGGAGGTATGACTCCCGGAAGATTCAGAATTCAAATTAAAAATTCAAACGGTTCAAACGAAGTTCAAATTTCGAAAATCAGACCCAAACAAGGCTGGGCTGGAAAATTCCCGCCCAGGCACCAGGTCGACCATAGGGTCGACCTGATTTGGCCCTGGCTGGCCTGGTCGGGTTTCTGGTCGATTTTTGGGGCTTGGCTGTGTCACTAAGGCTTACATGTCGCTTTCTGATTGGCTTCTCTTGAGATGGATGGCCCTGATAAACTCTAGCTTCATCGACGGCTCTAATTAATTTGAAATTCTATAAATACAACTTGAGTCTAAACCTAAATTCACACAAATAAATTGGATATAGAGCCGTCATGCTGCTGTAAGGAAGCCAAGAGTAGCCTCCACTTGTAGAAAGCTTAGAGACGAGCCAAAACTAAAGAGAAACACGATTCAAACAACGTTAGTATACCCAAAGGAAAGCATTTCAAATTCAGAACTCAGAATCCAGAAATCAATTTCGTCGTTTGTTGTAAGTATAGTGATTTTTCTGATGTGAATAAAATTAAGACTTGATTCGATGTAAATTGGGAATGGAATTGTGCTATTTTGTAACGACGATGTTAATTCATATGTGATGTAATGATTGTGGTATTGTGATGTCTGTGGTATAATTGAGCTTATGTTGATCCTATTGTACATTTAGAATGAAAACAACATCGCATGCAAGTTGTATAGTTCATGTTGTAATCTACACCTATATGTTTATGTGATTATATAGGTTATATGTATACTTTATGCTAAGAACTCCTATGCCTAAATGGTTATATTCATATACATGCTCCATTGTTTATACAAAAGTTGCAAGTTCCTAATTGGATCCATGTCAAGATCCACTTTAATATATGTTTCATGTTGTAATTAGACATATGATTGGATCTAGTTCACACATGCGATGAAATTATACATACTTTATGAAAACGTCACATTCTTGTCATATGCTAGTTATGTTCGATGTTATGCCTAGATCCAAAACATGTTTAGGCTTATGTTGTCTAAATCATATGCTAAATTATGTGACACCTATTTGGTTAGATCCCTATTTCAATGCAAGTTCACATACATGTAAGTTGATTTAGGCCATGTTGTAAATTCACATGTATGTTGATTAGTCTATGTTGCAAATTCACACCTATGACATTCATGTTGACTATTTTGCAAGTTCACACCTATGATGTTCATATTGACTATGCCAAAAATGTCAAGTTTACACCCATGTCATGTTTATGTTAGTGAACTGCTTAATGCCAATTTTGTGTACGCTAAATTAGGCTAAGTTTTTAGCCTAATATTTTGTGTTAAAAATCATGCGAACGTAAAATTTGGCTAAGATTGTTAGCCTAATACTTAGATGGGGTAATGTTAGGAAAATTTAAAAATATATGGAATTGGCATGTTTGTCACATGCCAAAATTGGTGGCATTTAAACGGTATAAATTCTTATACCAAGAATGTTAAACTTGAAAGTGGGCCATAACATTTAATTGTTAGCAAATTTACATATGACAAGTAATAAAGACAAATATGTAAATTTAGAAAATACGAGTATGCTTAACACGAGGTTGGATTGAGTTGTGATGTAAACTTGCCCGGACCCGCCCGGCTGTCCAGTAGTCACAACAATACCGATCCAATGTGGGTGGTTAAGCATGGAGCCCAAATAAGGACCAGAGATTAGACTGAGTTACGGTGTAAATCTGCCCGGAACCGACCGACACATCCAGTAACCGTAACAATACCTGTCTAATGTGAGTGGTCGGTGCTTTAAAAAAAGCTAAGGACAGACTGTCAGGATGATAGGGTTAAGTTAACTAAAACACTTAACTAATTCAACATGTTGATGAAATTGATGGGTGGGATTAGGTAAATACAGACACTTAACCACTTAACATGTTTGACTAGAAAACCCTAGTAACGGGGACCCTTTTCAGCAGTAACCCAATCAGGTATCATGGTACCCTTAAACTAGGCAGGGTGGGGCACGATTACTGGGCTGATTATAAGCGGTCAAAAGCGACAGCAGTGGGTGCAACAGTGTGGGTACTAACGGAGTGCGGGCGTGCACACACTTCGGAGCAGACAAACAGGGCACTAGCGGCACCAGTACTATAACCTATGCATTTCTAGTTGTGTGTTGGGCCGCCACCATAGGACTTGATACACCCCATGGTGGGACCAGCATAGGTATCTACAATCTTTGGGGGCCGTAAGATACAGATGATTATGCGAGTAGGAGCCGATCTTTAGAAAAAGGGGATCACTTTACCTCCTGTATGGGGTGCTAGTTAAGACAATACAAGTAGGTGCAGAGATATAGTATGGGGTGCGATAATATATTTGTTTCAAAGCTGCTTTATCTGAGTCTATGATACTTTCCTATCTCCAGTTCATGCCTATCATACCCTTATTCTTATTCTCATACTGAAGAGTCACTAGACTTACCAGGCTTTATGTCTGACCCTATTTTCTTTCGTCTTCTTTTCTTCCATTCCCCCCCCCCCCCAGGTCCACAGGGAGGAAACAACTCATCTTAGTCAGACTCTTTGCAAGCTTTAAGATAGTAGATGTACGGTTTGGACTCTCTCTCCTTGGATATGGTTGTTGGACACAAACATGGGGATTTATTCAGTTTTAATTATGTTTTATGCTTCTTTGTTTAATAACCAAGATAGACATGATGATGTATTGTTTTGGAAGTTATTATGTGACAGTTATGGAAATGTTTTGTATGAACACGTATTTATGAAATAAAAAGTCTGTTTGTTTTCCACTGTTTATATATATGTGTTTATATCTGTCATGTGTTGTATCTTTGACTTTTACTTACAAACCTCCATCAAAGTTAAGGCATTCCCTTTGCGAGTGACCTTAATGGAAGGTGGGGTTTTTCACTTGGTATCAAAGCATAGATTTACAAGACTAGATAAAAGTTTTTGAAACTATTTTCAAAAAGAAGTTTAAAGAAGCATTCTTTTTCAAAAAAAAGTTTTGTTTTTAAAAGGCATAATTCCCCCAAAGTCATATGCAGTATCTCTCTATCCTTTATCTTAAATACTTTCCTTTTTATTCCGGCATGTCTGGAGATCTTAACCTTCCGAAAGGAGAACCGATACCTGGCTGGTTCCGAAGGTACCTAGAGGCTAGGGCCAATGGTGCGGGTCCAACAGACATTCCTCCTCCCACAGTAGCAGAGGTACCTCCTCCTCCTCCTCATGGAAATACTTTCGCTAAGACATGTAGAGACTTCAAAGCTATGGGTGGAAAGGACTTTTATGGAACTGAATCGTTTGTGGTGGCAAGGAACTGCCTGAAGGAGACTGAAGATTTATTTGTTATCTTCGAAGTTGACGACAGGCGAAAGATACAGCTAGCAGTGTGGTTGCTCAAAGATGAAGCTTCCTATTGGTGGTAAGTTACCCATGCTGAGAGGCCAGTGGAAACTTTGGAAGATTTCAGGATGAGGTTTGAGATGAAATTCCTCTCCCAAGCTGAAAGAAGCCTGCAAATGGAGAAGTTCCTAACTCTTAAACAAGGAAATATGACAATCAAGGAGTATGTCAATCAGTTTAATCAGCTGGCCAGATTTGGACTGGATTTAGTAAACACCCAACACAAGAAGGCCCTACGTTTCGTCAAAGGTCTGAATGAGCCTCTACACAGCCTTGCTATGACCCATATACCCATGGGGGCAACCTATGAAAGCTTGGTGGACATGGCGCTGCTACATGAGGAAAAGGCAAGAAAGAGGCAAAGGCGGAAGTGCCTCAAGAAAAGAAAGAGGGTCTACAAGCTAAGAAAACAGACTTCAAGAAAGGCGGGAAGAAAAACAAAACCCATGAAAAGAGAAAGTGCAATTTCAATGGCCTTGTGGGACATATAGCAAAAGACTGCAGAAAGAAGAAGGCAAAGATGAATGGTGGCTGTTTCCATTGTGGTGAGACTGGGCTCTTGGCTAAGGACTGCCCAAAGAAGTGAGGGCAGGGACAGAGGGCTGGATCCACCTCAGGGGGACAGGTTCACGCGCTGACGGCACCTCCATAGGAACGAGGTAGAAATATTTCTGTAGAAAGCTTAGTTTATCTGTATGATCATCTAGTTCGCACTCTGTTTGATTCTGGTGCATCACACTCCTTTATTTCATCTGCTTTAGTAGAATCTCTACACCTAGACACTAGTATGGTAGAAGATCCCTTGGGTGTTTCAAATCCAATTGTGGGCTTGGCTTATTTGTCGATTGTTTGCTTGGATTTGAAAATCTCTATCCTAAGTGTTGAATTTAGACGTAGTGCCTTTGTTTTGGGCTTCTCAGGATATGGGTTGATCTTAGGCATGGACTGTTTGTCTACAACGGTGTCATTCTTAATTGTGAGAAAAGAGTGGTTAGGCTCTTGACTCGGCTCGGTAACACTCTAGAAATTTCTTGTAATCCCTTGAATGCTGTTATGCTTAGTTATCTAGAGTCGCTTGACGCTTTTGTTGAGAATTTGCAGTTGGTTAGTGTGGTCCGGGAATATCCGGATGTCTTTGAAGAGGTGAAAGGCTTACCTCCGAAGCGGGAAATAGACTTCCGCATATATCTTGTTGATAATGCAAATCCTGTAGCTCTGCATGTTAGACACATGGCTCCAAAGGAGAGAAAGGAGCTCAGTAAGCAAGTTAAGGAGCTTATCGAGAAGGGGTTTATAAGGAGAAGCATCTCGGAATGGGGTGCTCCAGTGGTGTTCGCCACCAAAGCAGATGGTTCACTATGTCTTTGTGTGGACTATAGGGAGCTAAACAAGCTGACTAAAAAGAATAGACACCCGCTTCCCATAATAGACGATTTGTTTGATCAGCTTGTAGGGGCGTCGGTCTTCTCCCAACTTGATCTAGCTACTGGGTTCCATCAGCTAAGGGTAGCTGAAGATAGTATTGATAAAACCGCGTTCAAAACCCCAAACGATTTCTTCAAGTGGCTTGTCATGCCTTTCGGCTTGACAAACGCACCTGCTTATTTCATAGACCTAATGAGCAGGGTATTCAGAGAATTCCTCAATAAGTTTGTGGTGGTCTTTGTAGACGATATTTTGATCTTCTCGAAGAATGAGGAAGAACATGCTCAACATCTGAAGGAGATCATGGAAACTCTTCGAGTTCATCAGCTAAAAGCCAAATTCTCCAAGTGCCACTTTTGGAGAGAAGAGGTCAGATTTGTTGGACATATAGTGTCCAAAGAGGGGTTAGCTGTAGACCCCGTGAAAGTGGTTGCAGTGCAAGATTGGAAGACACCAAGAAATGCAACTGAAGTCTGAAGCTTTCTCGGGCTAGTAGGTTTTTACCGAAAGTTCATTAGGGATTTCGCGAAAATCTCAGCTCCACTCACAAGGCTAATAAAGAAGAATCTGCCATTCGCTTGGGATCTAGATTGTGATATTACCTTCCAACACTTAAAAAGGGCTCTTACAACAGCCCCAGTTCTGACTTTGCCTGATGGAAGCAAGATGTTCACAGTATATACGGATGCTTGTGGTACGGGGCTAGGCGTTGTTCTAATGCAGGAGGGGAGGGTAGTAGCTTATGGTGGAAGACAATTGAAAGTTCATGAAAAGAACTACCCAACCCACGATCTTGAGTTGGCCGCCATCGTCTTTGCGTTTAAGCCTTGGCGCCATTATCTTCTAGGTGAGAAGTTCGAATTATATACTGACCATAAATCGTTGAAATATCTCTTCTCGCAGAAAGATCTTAACTTAAGGCAGCAAAGATGGATGGAGTTCCTTGCCTCGTATGATTTTGAAATTTCCTATACTCCTGGCAAAGGCAACGTAGTAGCAGACGCATTGAGCCGAAAGAAACTGACCCTAAGCCCTCTCTTTGTAGAAAGGCAAATCTTGAAGTATATAGCCAGTTTTGACTTTAGGTCATCCTCTGATTTTGTACCTGGTTTATTGGCATCCCTAGAAGTACAGCCCACTCTTTTGGACTTAATAGGGGCCGCACAACGTGAAGACCCGTAGTTTGTGGATGTGACTGATAAACTAATTAGGGGTGAAACTTCCAGTCACCTCAATAGGTACTCCATCGATGATAAGGGTTGGCTGAGGGGAGATGGGAGACTGTGCGTCCCACAAGCAAGGGATTTGGTAAAGAAGGTTCTCGAGGAAGCACATCATTCCAAGATGACAATACACCCAGGCGGGGATAAGATGTACAAGGACATAAAGAGAGTTATCTTTTGGGACGGCATGAAAAAGGACGTGGCAGATTTCGTTTCTAAGTGCATGATATGCCAACAGGTCAAGGCGGAACAGAAGAAACATGGAGGACTGCTTCAACCTCTAGAAGTCTCGCAATGGAAGTGGGATAGCATTTCAATGGACTTCATTGATGGGTTGCCTAAGTCAAGAAAGGGCAACACTAGCATTTGGGTAATAGTGGACAGGCTCACTAAAAGCGCCCACTTTATACCTATCAAGAGTAGAAGGACTGCCTCGTCTCTAGCTTCTCTTTATCTCAAGGAAATAGTTCGAGAATACCCTCCAGCATAGTGAGTGACAGAGATCCCATCTTTACGAGCGAATTTTGGCGGAGTCTGCAAGAAGCTATAGGCACACAGTTATGTTTGAGCACGACCTATCACCCCCAAACCGATGGTCAGACAGAAAGGGTGAATAGAGCATTAGAAGATCTTTTGAGACTATGCGTTCTTGACTTCGGAGGGACTTGGGAGGATCATCTTCCTTTAGTGGAATTTGCCTACAACGACAGCTACCAAGCAACCATCAGTATGGCGCCCTTCGAAGCTTTGTATGGAAGACAGTGTCGATCACCAACTTGTTGGTGGGAGTCTACTGAAAAGATTATACTTGGGCCAGACATGATTCGAGATACTTCAGAAAAAGTGGACTTGATACGAAGGAGAATGAAGACAACCCAAGACAGACAGAAATCCTACGCTGACAAAAGAAGGACCGACCTTGAGTTTGAGGTTGGGGACAGGGTTTTCCTTAAGGTATCCCCTTTAATGAACGTCATTCGCTTCGGATCCGAGGGAAAGCTAGCACCAAGATTTGTAGAACCGTTCCCTATCATCGAGAAGATTGGGAAAATGGCTTATAGAGTAGAGCTACCTGAAAGGTTGGCTGGAATTCACAACGTCTTTCATGTTTCTCATCTCCGAAAATGTCTACATGAATCTGCGGAAGTGGTGGAGCCAAACATTCTAGAAGAAGCCGAAGTGGAACGTGAAGCAACTATAAGGAAAAATCCAACTCAAATCGTAGGAGCTGAAATAAAAAAGCTACGCAACCGCGAAGTCAAGCTCGTCAAAGTTCAGTGGAGCGACGCCGAGGAAGACGCGACTTGGGAAACTGAGGACAGAATACGCGCATCCTACCCTTTTCTTTTCGAGGGTACACCTTTGACCTCTATTTTTCCTTAAGTTGTGCTTGTATCTATCTTTTTAGGTATAATCTCCTCAGTATTATCCTTTATCCTTAGATAGAAACCCCTTTGGATGTAAATGTGTATTTGAAACATGTTATGGTTAATGGCTGCAAGTGGATGCAAGTGGTTGCTAGTGGTTGCTCGTGGATGCATATACACACACAACCTAGGTTTTAGATCGGCGTAGTCACTTCATACTGCATATGCATTCATATTTTTATGTGGTTGAATTTGATATGTCATCATATGGATGTCGCATTTGTTTGAATGGTTGCGCACTCATGTAGAATTATGAGTAGGAAAAATTTGCATACATAATGGATTCATGGCACTTACATGATTTTCATTAAGGAGGTCAACTGAATTAGTAGACCGCCTAATTTTTGCATTAGATAAGGACATGTACACACACTGTGCATATGATCATGAAGCATTAGAAGTCTTGTAAGGACAATGGACGCCTGTGTTTGATGGTTGAGTAGATGGTCGATTGGATTTCAGGATGTACGTTCTCCTAGACTTGAAGATTTCGGGGATGAAATCCTAAAAGGAGGGGAGAATGTAACACCCCGAATTTTCTGTTAACTATAAATTAACAAATTGAAGTATAATTAATCCTTAATAAAAGAATTAAGGGAAACGGGTTATGCCATTGCGCTCGTCTCGGAATTCTGCTTGAGATAGAGTCCGAGTTTGCGTGAATCGGACTCCGTATGAAGGAGTTATGACCCCCGGACATTTCAGAATTCAAATTAAAACTTTAAACGGTTCAAACAAAGTTCAAATTTCGAAAATCAGACCCAAACTGGGCTGGCCGGGAAAATTCTCGCCCAGGCACCAGGTCGACCTGGGAGTCGACCTGGGGGTCGACCTGGGTGACCAGGTCGACCTGGGGGTCGACCTGCCCAGTCAACCTAGTTTGGCCCTGGCTGGCCTGGTCGGGTTTCTGGTCGATTTTTGGGGCTTGGCTATGTCACTAGGGCTTACATGTCGCTTTCAGATTGGCTTCTCTTGAGATGGATAACCCTGATTAACTCTAGCTTCATCGACCGCTCTAATTAATTTGAAATTCTATAAATACAACTTGAGCCTAAACCTAAATTCACACAAATAAATTGGAGATAGAGCCGTCATGCTGCTGGAAGGAAGCCAAGAGTAGCCTCCACTTGTAGAAAGCTTAAAGACGAGCCAAAACTAAAGAGAAACACAATTCAAACAACATTAGTCTACCCAAAGGAAAGCATTTCAAATTCAGAACTCAGAATCCAGAATTCAAGTTCGTCGTTTGTTGTAAGTATAGTGATTTTTCCGATGTGAATAAAATTAAGACTTGATTCGATGTAAAGTGGGAATGGAATTGTGCTATTATGTAACGACGATGTTAATTCATATGTGATGTAATGATTGTGGTATTGTGATGTTTGTGGTATAATTGAGTTTATGTTGATCCTATTGTACATTTAGAATGAAAACAACATCGCATGCAAGTTGTATAGTTCATGTTGTAATCTACACCTATATGTTTATGTGATTATATAGGTTGTATGTATACTTTATGCTAAGAACCCCTATGCCTAAATGGTTATGTTCATATACATGCTACTATGTTTATACAAAAGTTGCAAGTTCCTAATTGGATCCATGTCAAGATCCACTTTAATATATGTTTCATGTTGTAATTAGACATATGATTGGATCTAGTTCACACATGCGATGAAATCATACATATTTTATGAAAACGTCACATTCTTGTCATATGCTAGTTATGTTCGATGTTATGCCTAGATCCAAAACATGTTTAGGCTTATGTTGTCTAAATCATATGCTAAATTATGTGACACCTATTTGGTTAGATCCCTATTTCAATGCAAGTTCACATATATGTAAGTTGATTTAGGCCATGTTGCAAATTCGCATGTATATTGATTAGTCTATGTTGCAAGTTCACACCTATGACATTCATGTTGACTATTTTGCAAGTTCACACCTATGATGTTCATATTGACTATGCCAAAAATGCCAAGTTTACACCTATGTCATGTTTATGTTAGTGAACTGCTTTATGCCAATTTTGTGTACGCTAAATTAGGCTAAGTTTTTAGCCTAATATTATATGTAAAAAATCATGCGAACGTAAAATTAGGCTAAGATTGTTAGCCTAATATTTAGACGGGGTAACGTTGGGAAAATTTAAAAATATGTGGAATTGGCATGTTCGTCACATGCCAAAATTGGTCGCATTTAAACGGTATAAATTCTTATACCAAAAATGTTAAACTTGGAAAGTGGGCCATAACATTTAATTGTTAGCAAATTTACATATAACAAGTAATAAAGACAAATATGTAAATTTAGAAAATACGAGTATGCTTAACACGAGGTTGGATTAAGTTGTGATGTAAACCTGCCAGCTGTCCAAGTAGTCACAACAATACCTATCCAATGTGGGTAGTTAAGCATGGAGCCTAATAAGGACCCGAGGTTAGACTGAGTTACAGTGTAAATCTGCCCGGAACCGACCGGCGCATCCAGTAACCGTAACAATACCTGTCTAATGTGAGTGGTCGGTGCTTTAAAGAAAGCTAAGGACAGACTGTCAGGATGATAAGGTTTAGTTAACTAAAACGCTTAACCAATTCAACAT
Source organism: Allium sativum (assembly GCA_030737875.1). NCBI lineage: Eukaryota > Viridiplantae > Streptophyta > Magnoliopsida > Asparagales > Amaryllidaceae > Allium > Allium sativum. The sequence goes on along the minus strand of CM060922.1, from coordinate 248,987,513 downwards.
GTTGATGAAATTGATGGGTGGGGTTAGGTAAATACCGACACTTAACCACTTAACATGTTTGACTAGAAAACCCTAGTAACGGGGACCCTTTTCAGCAGTAACCCAATTAGGTATCATGGTACCCTGAAACTAGGCAGGGTGGGGCATGATTACTGGGCTGATTGTAAGCGGTCAAAAGCGACGGCGGTGGGTGCAACAATGTGGGTTCTAAAGGAGTGCAGCCGTGCACACACTTCAGAGCAGACAAACAGGGCACTGGGGGCACCAGTAGTATAACCTATGAATTTCTAGTTGTGTGTTAGGCTGCCACCATGGGACTTGATACACCCCATGGCGGGACCAACATAGGTATCTACAATCTTTGGGGGCCGTAAGACACAGATGATTATGCGATTAGGAGCCGATCTTTGGAAAAAGGAGATCACTTTACCTCCTGCATGGGGTTCCAGTTAAAACAATACAAGTAGGTGTAGAGATATAGTACGGGTGCGATAGTATATTTGTTTCAAAGCTGCTTTATCTGAGTCTATGATACTTTACTATTTCCAGTTCATACCTATCATGCCCTTATTCTTATTGTCATACTGAAGAGTCACTAAAATTACCAGGTTTATGTCTGACCCTATTTTCTTCATCTTCTTTTCTTCCGTCCTCCCCCCAGGTCCACAGGGAGGAAACAACTCATCTTAGTCAGACTCTTTGCAAGCTTTAAGATAGTAGATGTACGGTTTGGACTCTTTCTCCTTGGATATGGCTGTTGGACACAATCATGGGGATTTATGTAGTTTTATGTATGTTTTATGCTTCTTTATTTAATAACCAAGACAGAAATGATGATGTAATGTTTTGGAAGTTATTATGTGACAGTTATGGAAATGTTTTGTATGAACACGTATTTTTGAAATTAAAAGTTTATTGGTTTTCCGTTGCTTATATATATGTGTTTATATCTGTCTTGTGTTTTATCTATGACTTTTACTTACAAACCTCCACCAAAGTTAAGGCATTTCCTTTGTGAGTGACCTTAATTGAAGGTGGGGTGTTTCAACGGAGGAATAGCACCAGCTGCTAGCATTTGTTTGCTTATAGCAACATATCCAACAGGGGAGTCATCGGCAAAAATGCCTTCCTTTAGTAATATTGCATCTGTAAGAGGAATTCCGTATTGACCACACAATAGTTCATATTGCTATTGAGTTAGGGAGGTAGGTCCGGAGGAAGGGGGCGGAAACTTGGCTAGAGGTAGTAGCTGTTTCAGTCTCAGAAACCTTGTTTATAGAGAGATCAGTTTGTGTGTAACGACCCAGAAAATCTGAACCAATTTAAAATTTTTAAATTGGCTAAAATAATGGATTTTAAAAATTTAAAATAAATATTTTAAATAAAGGCGATGAAAACTGAGTTTGAATCGATGATTGAAAACGAATATAATTAATTATAATTATAAACAAGGCCTGAAATGGCGTGGCAGTTTCAAAATTTGAATTCAAACTTTGTCGGACTGTACCGGATGCAAAACAATCCGGATTTTAGTGAAACCAAAAACATTAGGATCTAATTGGTAATATCTTTCTAACGAATCCGACCAATCGAAATTTGATAGCGGGAATCAAAAGATATGTCCAGTTGAAAATTCTGAATAGTCGCTATGGAATTCAGGCCCTTAAAAATGGACATTTTGCAAATGACCTCCGATTTCGACGAAACCACTTTTGTTGGATCCGCAGTGTCAAGTTATTGTTAGGTTTCAAATTTCATAATTTTTCGAATCAATATGTGAGCGTGGCAAAGGAAAACGCGTTTGACCAGTTTCCGTTGATTTTAATCGACTGGAAATTGGCCATTTTTCAAACGGTCTCAGAATTCGACGAAACTAGTTTTGTTAGGACCGTATCGTCAATACGAAGCTAGAAAATATTTTTCTGGAATTTTTCTAGTTAGTATGTGGCCCCGGTAATTTGAAATGTACGTTTAGAATTCAATATAGTGATTTAAATGTAAATTCATCGGAAACTGATTGTAACGATCAAATCAGCTTGCGATGCATATCCCATTGTGTTCGGAATGGGGGTAAAACGCTATGGGCGACAGGCGGTAGGCCTCGTTTCGAGGTCGTATGTAAAAGTCAACTTTTTGCAAAATTAAATAAAAAAATACATTTTTAATTCCCTCCCTTTATCCTTCGTTCTGCCCCCCCCCCCCGTTCATTTCAATTTCAAACGAAAATAAAAGAAAAAAAACCCTAAAAACTGTCGACCGCCCCCAAGAGCGAACGCCGCCGACGAAGACATCGCCGCCCCCCCTCCGTTCAGCCTTCCTCCTCCCAGTGGCGCAACCCCCGAAGACCCCGTCCCCCTCGAAGCCATCGCGACGCGATTCGAGAGCGCCCCCCCCTGAAGCATCGACGCCACCACCACCGAAGACCACTGCCTGCCGCCGACGTCTTCTTCCCTCCCCCTCGCAGACCAGTGTAAGCATTTTATTTTATTTTTATTTTTATTTTTAATTCTGAAAATTTCTGATTTTAATTAGGATTTAAAACTAATTTTTAAGAAGTTAAAAACTGATTTTTAAAAAGTTAAAAACTGATTTTTTAAAGAAGTTTAAAACTGATTTTTTTTAAGAAGTTAAAAACTGATTTTTAAAGAAGTTTAAAACTGATTTTTAAGAAGTTAAAAACTGATTTTTAAAGAAGTTAAAAACTGATTTTTTTACAGATTTAAAAACTGATTTTTAATTTAAACTTTAAAAAGAAAAAAGATTAGAACTTTAAAAAAAGAAAAGATCATATTTTTAAAAATAGAAAAGACGGAATTTTTATTAAGTAAAAGATGTAAGATATGATTTTTATATTTTTAAAGTAATAAAAATATAATTTTTACATCATAGGAATATTAAAAATATAATCTTTATTTTTGAAAAGGCGGAATCTATATTTTTGAAATTCGATTTTTATATATTGAATAACATAGTAAAAATTCGATTTTTACATATGTAGAGAATACGGGCAACGAAGCGACAAAGGGCGAGAAAGGCGAAGATTTCTCTAAGTGAAGTGTCGTGAAGTTGGATAGCTATTGGTGAGATTTCTAATTTAAAAATTATAAATGTGTGAGAGTTTCTCACTCTTCAATTTCTTTTTCTATACATATATGTGTTGAAATAAAAGTGAATTGCTATATATAAATATATATATATATATATATATATATATATATACGCCCCTCGTCCACAAACCATGGACAATATTTATTGGTTGAAATTGTTGTGAAAATTGTTTGATAGCGAATGATTGTTTGGGATTGTTTGTGATTGATATTGGTTGATTGTGGTTGAAAAATACCCATTTGTGGTTGAGAAATATTTGGTTGAAACCACATAGGATTAGTTTGTGGAAATGAAATAAATATATACATGCCGCCTGCGTCCGAACTAGATGCATGATCCCCATTGTCAAAAACCGCGAGGTTTTAAGGTAGAGCGAGGAGCCGTACTAGGGACGGTCCCGGTTTTAACTACCCTACCGTTATGCTGCCGAAATTTTGAATAATATTCGTGTATTTGAATTATTTTCATTTGCTTAAACTATATTTATTCATTGAATAGAAAACATTCATGTGTTGAATTGATATTCATTCGTTGATTAGAAATTCATGTGTTGAATGGTATTCATATTTTGAAATAAATTGTTTGATAATAAAAATCACATTTTTATTTATATATAAAAACTATAGAAAACATTCATGTGTTGAATTGATATTCATTCGTTGATTAGAAATTCATGTGTTGAATGGTATTCATATTTTGATTTAAATTGTTTGATAATAAAAATCACATTTTTATTTATATATAAAAACTATAGAAAACATTCATGTGTTGAATTGATATTCATTCGTTGATTAGAAATTCATGTGTTGAATGGTATTCATATTTTGAAATAAATTGTTTGATAATAAAAATCACATTTTTATCAATATATAGAAACTATAGAAAACATTCATGTGTTGAATTGATATTCATTCGTTGATTTGAAATTCATGTGTTGAATGGTATTCATATTTTGAAATAAATCGTTTGATAATAAAAAATCACCTTTTATCGACTATATGAACTGTGTAAAATAATCTCGTTTTAAAAGAAATTGTTTTATGATAAAAATCCTATTTTTGTCACCTATATGAACTATATAGAAAATTAGTGTTTTGAAATGAATTGTTTTACAATAAAAAAATCACATTTTTATTGTATGCATAAATCGTTGAAATGTGAAGTGTTAAAAATAGCCACTTGTTCAAAATAAACATATATGAGTTGAAATATTCATTAATTAGCTAATGAAATGATTTGCACCTATTTATGTAACATTAGAATGAATGGTGTTTTTAAACCAAATAGAAATCAAATATGAAGTCGAATAGAAAATGATAAATGATAAGAACTGTACATATATGTATATGCATATTCATTGAACAGGTTATAGCAAAGGGGCTAGAGAAGAGGAATAAAATTTTGAGCCCGACAAAAAGGTACACATTTACTGTTTTGTTTGGGTGATGATTTTATGAGCCTGTTGGCTAGCCGCTTGGCCTTTTCTTTTTCTTTTTGAGATTAGAAGGACCAGGAAAGCTATTTGCAATTTCCCGATGCTCCCAGTGCAGGGGAGGTTATGGCGAAATTTTCCAAAAATTTAAGGCGTTAGTGAAATTTTTGAAGCGAAAACGATATTGAAATCATTGAAGAAACTATATTTATATAAATATAAATAAAATTAAAACGAAACGAAGCCGTGCAGTTCGTATTTTGAAACCGTGTTTTCAAACAACTAGTACGGGAAATCCGACCATTGGATTTTCCCGAAACCTCAACCGTCGGGTTCGCCTTGGAATAATCTTTCCAACGGCACCAACCTTGTAAAAATCCAACGGTTGGATTGTCTGGAATGTTTAATTCAAATCTGAAGAAAAACAGCGCCAGAAGCGATTATATTTATATATATATATAAATATAATTATATATTTAATCGAATAACGACGCTGCAGTTCGTATTTTGAAATCGAAACTTCAAACGATTGTACCGGGAGATCCGACCGTCGGATTTTCCCGAAACTGGAACCGTTGGATTCGTTTTGAAAAGACCTTTCTAATGATGTAAATTTTGTGATGATCCAACGGTTAGATTTTCAGATATGTGCAAATCAAATCTGAAGAAAAACAGCGCCACGGCCGCCTTATGGCCCGAAGCGTCGTTTTGAATAAAATAGCTATTTTAAAATAAATAAAAATAGCGATAAATAGTTATAAAATATCATAAGCGATATGGAATGGAAATAAACTGAATTTGCTTGATTTATGTGGCTTTTGATGGTTGAATGTGTTTGGTGTGAAAATTACAGTAAAGAACAATATTGGTGTTGTCGAATAATTTAACCATTGAAATAAATTGAATTGAAATTCTAAATATACGTGAATTATTTGAGAAGGCCGAGTTAATTCTCATTTCAAATAATTGACCGACGATTGAAAGTCGAAGATGAAGACGATGGTCGAAAACCGGAGATCTTCACCTCGTTTGGATGGTAACCGAGGTCCTGATTGGGAGGCATCCCGAAATATGGATAATGAGTGGTGATCGTCCAGACGTACGTGGTGATCGATGGGTTTGCGAGGTATTTAGTGCCTCCGGTTTCGTTCAGACCCAGAACGGACTTGTAAATGGACTGTGTGTTTGACATTGGAGTTTATTCTGTGTTGATTGATTTCTGTTAAATATTCATCTGTTTGGGGCGGAGAATTTATTCTTTCGCTTAACGCCCTTCTCTGAGACGCACGAGCTCAGAGGTTGTATATCGATGGACATCAGTCGCATGGCATGAATTGCCGGTGTGGCATGCTAAGATGTAGTGATCAGGGCTTCTGTTGAAAAGCAAAGTCTTGTGGTGATGATCAAAGCACCGCCTGTGTGGCGTAGCTTTGTGTATAACGTGAATTCGCGAGCCTCACATCCCGGTATGAACCTAAAACGGGAGAAGGACCTCAGGGAGGGCATGCGTTTCCTTCTAGCTAGGGTGGTGTCAGTGACCTACCAGCCCTGACATTTATATACTTTTCACCTATGTGGTTGTTGCTGTTGCGAGGCGCCTCGGTTTGATCGGACGATCCGGGTCCGATGGAGTCATTCGTTGGCTCGTTTACGCTCCAAAGGGTGGGGAAACGTATCGTTCAGGCATTTTAATCCACATCGGTGGACCGGCCCTGACGATCCAAGGGTCACTCGAGCTCTGATCCTGAGACATGGGCTAGATTGTCTCGAATTCGGTAAGGACTATCTTTTGCCTTGGTTCATGACGGAAATCAAATTTCCAAACACGTGACTGTGCGGTTTTGATTGTATACCTATATATGGCGACATAGTGGTATGGGGCATTAATGCCGTCTATGATTGATAGTTATGATTTGAAATTGTTTTCAAAACATATAAACACTAGCAATAATATCAAATGCCTTTGTTTTATTCGTATCAAGCATATTTGGCCGTTATAAGGTAAAAACTCTATCCTCCGGTTTGCGTTGCATTGTGTGATGGGAACTGAGTCTTATAACGGCTTCATTTTTATAAAAAGCATAGCGATGTTTAAAAGAAAGATTTGTTTTAAAGCACTGGCAATCCAATGGAGTAAACCCGTTCCACGAAAGTGGCGTGGTCCTGTAATTGGCCAATTATATATGTGTTGAGTGGATTTCTCATACCAGTCCCATGACTGACTCGTAGTTTGTTTCACTTTCAAACTCGGGTGCCCCTTTTTCTACACGGGCAGCCTTGTATTCAGGTTTAGCTGGTTCTTTTTCTGGATAGCTAGAGCTGAAGATGGATTCTATCATTTATTTCTTTTTATGCTGTTCAGCTCCTATTGTACATATTTTGTTTATTTCCGCTGTAGACATTTATGTATAGCTGAACTGTATTTGTACTAAGTAAGATCCTGTATACTGTGTAACTCTGATGATTACTTTTATCCAGTATATTCCATTGTTCATTATCTGGTGTATTTTTTTAATTCTGTTCTGCTATTATCTGTTTCTGTGTTATATTCCAAAGATAACCCTTGTTTCCGTGAGAACGGGATTTCGGGTCGTCTCAACGTGGTATCAGAGCTTTGGTTAAGCTTAGTTCTGGAATATAACATTAGAACGAACTCGTCAGAAATAGAACCAGTAGTTTTCTAGGACAGGTAACTCTATACAGATAGGACCAGCAATATCCTAGTATGAGTATAGCAGAATCAGAACAACTCGTTAGAGATGGGGTCAGAAATGCCTCAGAACGAGTCGAGAGCAATATGTTTTTAAATAACGTATTTGTGATTATATATATATAAGTCTGGTTTTAGAAATATAATTTTTGAATATATAAAAGATTTATATTTGAAGGTTAAAAACAATTGGATTGGTTGTTGTGTTGTGTGATTGTAGCTTTATCAAACCACTTTCGACTTTATTCCTTTTCGGGGACGAAAAGTTTTAAGTGGGGGAGATTGTAACGACCCAGAAAATCTGAACCAATTTAAAATTTTTAAATTGGCTAAAATAATGGATTTTAAATATTTAAAATAAATATTTTAAATAAAGGCGATGAAAACTGAGTTTGAATCGACGATTGAAAACGAATATAATTAATTATAATTATAAACAAGGCCTGAAATGGCGTGGTAGTTTCAAAAATTGAATTCAAACTTTGTCGGACTGTACCGGGTGCAAAACAATCCGGATTTTAGTGAAACCAAAAACATTAGGATCTAATTGGTAATATCTTTATAACGAATCCGACCAATCGAAATTTGATAGCAGGAATCAAAAGATATGTCCAGTTGAAAATTCTGAATAGTCGCTATGGAATTCAGGCCCTTAAAAATGGACATTTTGCAAATGACCTCGGATTTCGACGAAACCACTTTTGTTGGATCCGCAGTGTCAAGTTATTGTTAGGTTTCAAATTTCATAATTTTTCGAATCAATATGTGAGCGTAGCAAAGGAAAACGTGTTTGACCAGTTTCCGTTGATTTTAATCGACTGGAAATTGGCCATTTTTCAAACGGTCTCAGAATTCGACGAAACTAGTTTTGTTAGGACCGTATCGTCAATACGAAGCTAGAAAATATTTTTCTGGAATTTTTCTAGTTAGTATGTGGCCCCGGTAATTTGAAATGTACGTTTAGAATTCAATATAGTGATTTAAATGTAAATTCAACGGAAACTGATTGTAACGATCAAATCAGCTTGCGATGCATATCCCATTGTGTTCGGAATGGGGGTAAAACGCTATGGGCGACAGGCGTTAGGCCTCGTTTCGAGGTCGTATGTAAAAGTCAACTTTTTGCAAAATTAAATAAAAAAAATATATTTTTAATTCCCTCCCTTTATCCATCGTTCTGCCCCCCCCCCCCCGTTCATTTCAATTTCAAACGAAAATAAAAGAAAAAAAAACCTAAAAACTGTCGACCGCCCCCACGAGCGAACGCCGCCGACGAAGACATCGCCGCCCCCCCTCCGTTCAGCCTTCCTCCTCCCAGTGGCGCAACCCCCGAAGACCCCGTCCCCCTCGAAGCCATCGCAACGCGATTCAAGAGCCCCCCCGAAGCATCGACGCCACCACCACCGAAGACCACTGCCTGCCGCCGACGTCTTCTCCCCCCCCCCCCTCGCAGACCAGTGTAAGCATTTTATTTTATTTTTATTTCTAATTCTGAAAATTTCTGATTTTAATTAGGATTTAAAACTGATTTTTAAGAAGTTAAAAACTGATTTTTAAAGAAGTTAAAAACTGATTTTTTAAAGAAGTTTAAAACTGATTTTTTTTAAGAAGTTAAAAACTGATTTTTAAAGAAGTTTAAAACTGATTTTTAAGAAGTTAAAAACTGATTTTTAAAGAAGTTAAAAACTGATTTTTTACAGATTTAAAAACTGATTTTTAATTTAAACTTTAAAAAGAAAAAAGATTAGAACTTTAAAAAAAGAAAAGATCATATTTTTAAAAATAGAAAAGACGGAATTTTTATTAAGTAAAAGATGTAAGATATGATTTTTATATTTTTAAAGTAATAAAAATATAATTTTTACATCATAGGAATATTAAAAATATAATCTTTATTTTTGAAAAGGCGGAATCTATATTTTTGAAATTCGATTTTTATATATTGAATAACATAGTAAAAATTCGATTTTTACATATGTAGAGAATACGGGCAACGAAGCGACAAAGGGCGAGAAAGGCGAAGATTTCTCTAAGTGAAGTGTCGTGAAGTTGGATAGCTATTGGTGAGATTTCTAATTTAAAAATTATAAATGTGTGAGAGTTTCTCACTCTTCAATTTCTTTTTCTATACATATATGTGTTGAAATAAAAGTGAATTGCTATATATAAATATATATATATACGCCCCTCGTCCACAAACCATGGACGATATTTATTGGTTGAATTTGTAGTGAAAATTGTTTGATAGCGAATGATTGTTTGTGATTGATATTGGTTGATTGTGGTTGAAAAATACCCATTTGTGGTTGAGAAATATTTGGTTGAAACCACATAGGATTAGTTTATGGAAATGAAATAAATATATACATGCCGCCTGCGTGCGAACTAGATGCATGATCCCCATTGTCAAAAACCGTGAGGTTTTAAGGTAGAGCGAGGAGCCGTACTAGGGACGGTCCCGGTTTTAACTACCCTGCCGTTATGCTGCCGAAATTTTGAATAATATTCGTGTGTTTGAATTATTTTCATTTGCTTAAACTATATTTATTCATTGAATAGAAAACATTCATGTGTTGAATTGATATTCATTCGTTGATTAGAAATTCATGTGTTGAATGGTATTCATATTTTGAAATAAATTGTTTGATAATAAAAATCACATTTTTATTTATGTATAAAAACTATAGAAAACATTCATGTGTTGAATTGATATTCATTCGTTGATTAGAAATTCATGTGTTGAATGGTATTCATATTTTGATTTAAATTGTTTGATAATAAAAATCACATTTTTATTTATATATAAAAACTATAGAAAACATTCATGTGTTGAATTGATATTCATTCGTTGATTAGAAATTCATGTGTTGAATGGTATTCATATTTTGAAATAAATTGTTTGATAATAAAAATCACATTTTTATCAATATATAGAAACTATAGAAAACATTCATGTGTTGAATTGATATTCATTCGTTGATTTGAAATTCATGTGTTGAATGGTATTCATATTTTGAAATAAATCGTTTGATAATAAAAAATCACCTTTTATCGACTATATGAACTGTGTAAAATAATCTCGTTTTAAAAGAAATTGTTTTATGATAAAAATCCTATTTTTGTCACCTATATGAACTATATAGAAAAATAGTGTTTTGAAATGAATTGTTTTACAATAAAAAAATCACATTTTTATTGTATGCATAAATCGTTGAAATGTGAAGTGTTAAAAATAGCCACTTGTTCAAAATAAACATATATGAGTTGAAATATTCATTAATTAGCTAATGAAATGATTTGCACCTATTTATGTAACATTAGAATGAATGGTGTTTTTAAACCAAATAGAAATCAAATATGAAGTCGAATAGAAAATGATAAATGATAAGAACTGTACATATATGTATATGCATATTCATTGAACAGGTTATAGCAAAGGGGCTAGAGAAGAGGAATAAAATTTTGTGCCCGACAAAAAGGTACACATTTACTGTTTTGTTTGGGTGATGATTTTATGAGCCTGTTGGCTTTTTCTTTTTCTTTTTGAGATTAGAAGGACCGGGAAAGCTATTTGCAATTTCCCGATGCTCCCGGTGCAGGGGAGGTTATGGCGAAATTTTCCAAAAATTTAAGGTGTTAGTGAAATTTTTGAAGCGAAAACGATATTGAAATCATTGAAGAAACTATATTTATATAAATATATAAATATAAATAAAATTAAAACGAAACGAAGCCGTGTAGTTCGTATTTTGAAACCGTGTTTTCAAACAACTAGTACGGGAAATCCGACCATTGGATTTTCCCGAAACCTCAACCGTCGGGTTCGCCTTGGAATAATCTTTCCAACGACACCAACCTTGTAAAAATCCAACGGTTGGATTGTCTAGAATGTTTAATTCAAATCTGAAGAAAAACAGAGCCAGAAGCGATTATATTTATATATATATATATAAATATAATTATATATTTAATCGAATAACGACGCTGCAGTTCGTATTTTGAAATCGAAACTTCAAACGATTGTACCGGGAGATCCGACCGTCGGATTTTCCCGAAATTGGAACCGTTGGATTCGTTTTGAAAAGACCTTTCTAATGATGTAAATTTTGTGATGATCCAACGGTTAGATTTTCAGATATGTGCAAATCAAATCTGAATAAAAACAACGCCACGGCCGCCTTATGGCCCGAAGCGTCGTTTTGAATAAAATAGCTATTTTAAAATAAATAAAAATAGCGATAAATAGTTATAAAATATCATAAGCGATATGGAATGGAAATAAACTGAATTTGCTTGATTTATGTGGCTTTTGATGGTTGAATGTGTTTGGTGTGAAAATTACAGTAGAGAACAATATTGGTGTTGTCGAATAATTTAACCATTGAAATAAATTGAATTGAAATTCTAAATATACGTGAATTATTTGAGAAGGCCGAGTTAATTCTCATTTCAAATAATTGACCGATGATTGAAAGTCGAAGATGAAGACGATGGTCGAAGACCGGAGATCTTCACCTCGTTTGGATGGTAACCGAGGTCCTGATTGGGAGGCATCCCGAAATATGGATAATGAGTGGTGATCGTCCAGACGTACGTGGTGATCGATGGGTTTGCGAGGTATTTAGTGCCTCCGGTTTCGTTCAGACCCAGAATGGACTTGTAAATGGACTGTGTGTTTGACATTGGAGTTTATTCTGTGTTGATTGATTTTTGTTAAATATACATCTGTTTGGCGGCGGAGAATTTATTCTTTCGCTTAACGCCCTTCTCTGAGATGCACGAGCTCAGAGGTTGTATATCGATGGACATCAGTCGCATGGCATGAATTGCCGGTGTGGCATGCTAAGATGCAGTGATCAGGGCTTCTGTTGAAAAGCAAAGTCTTGTGGTGATGATCAAAGCACCGCCTATGTGGCGTAGCTTTGTGTATAACGTGAATTCGCGAGCCTCACATCCCGGTATGAACCTAAAACGGGAGAAGGACCTCAGGGAGGGCATGCGTTTCCTTCTAGCTAGGGTGGTGTCAGTGACCTACCAGCCCTGACATTTATATACTTTTCACCTATGTGGTTGTTGCTGTTGCGAGGCGCCTCGGTTTGATCGGACGATCCGGGTTCGATGGAGTCATTCGTTGGCTCGTTTACGCCCCAAAGGGCGGGGAAACGTATCGTTCAGGCATTTTAATCCACATCGGTGGACCGGCCCTGACGATCCAAGGGTCACTCGAGCTCTGATCCTAAGACATGGGCTAGATTGTCTCGAATTCGGTAAGGACTATCTTTTGCCTTGGTTCATGACGGAAATCAAATTTCCAAATACGTGACTGTGCGGTTTTGATTGTATACCTATATATGGCGACATAGTGGTATGGGGCATTAATGCCGTCTATGATTGATAGTTATGATTTGAAATTGTTTTCAAAACATATAAACACTAGCAATAATATCAAATGCCTTTGTTTTATTCGTATCAAGCATATTTGGCCGTTATAAGGTAAAAACTCTATCCTCCGGTTTGCGTTGCATTGTGTGATGGGAACTGAGTCTTATAACGGCTTCATTTTTATAAAAAGCATAGCGATGTTTAAAAGAAAGATTTGTTTTAAAGCACTGGCAATCCAATGGAGTAAACCCGTTCCACGAAAGTGGAGTGGTCCTGTGATTGGCCAATTATATATGTGTTGAGTGGATTTCTCATACCAGTCCCATGACTGACTCGTAGTTTGTTTCACTTTCAAACTCGGGTGCCCCTTTTTCTACACGGGCAGCCTTGTATTCAGGTTTAGCTGGTTCTTTTTCTGGATAGCTGGAGCTGAAGATGGATTCTATCATTTATTTCTTTTTATGCTGTTCAGCTCCTATTGTACATATTTTGTTTATTTTCGCTGTAGACATTTATGTATAGTTGAACTGTATTTGTACTAAGTAAGATCCTGTATACTGTGTAACTCTGATGATTACTTTTATCCAGTATATTCCATTGTTCATTATCTGGTGTATTTATTTAATTCTGTTCTGCTATTATCTGTTTCTGTGTTATATTCCAAAGATAACCCTTGTTTCCGTGAGAACGGGATTTCGGGTCGTCTCATTGTGTCGTGGAGGTCTCTTTACTTTGAGGGAAAGTTTGCTTTTCAGTAGTCATTCTTCACAAATATACTTGAATATATTTCGGTTTTCCTTTTTTTAGCGACAAGGTTCAAGGATTGGGGATGAGAAAACACATCAGAGAGTTAAAACAAAGATAACGAAAGCTAAATCTAGGTGTGTGTGGACATTAGAGGTAAGTTATTGCGGCATGAGATTCATGTCAATTCACGACATGAGGTTCATGTCAGTTCGCGACATGAGGTTCATGTCGGTGCATGATATAAGACTCATTTCGGTTCACGATATGAAGCTCATGTCAGCGCACAGCTAGAAGCTCGTGCTCATCAACGACTTAAAACTCATAAAGGTCCACAACATGAGAACCGTGACAGTTTGCAACTCAATGTCGACACAAAGGTCCTAGCATTAAAATCGTATGTTTGAACGTTATCACAAGTTGAGTTTCATACCGCTACTATGACTTACGTCCTACGACTCAAGTTATTATCACGACTTGAGATTCATGTTCTCGAATCGGACTCTGACTTGAATCAGCTTGACAGTTTAGGTGTCTCGTCAACTCATACGATTTGGGATCGAAAGTGGTCACCTAAACAATTTCATAAACCTACCTTGGAGTAACATAGAAAGAGATCATACGACTACTATGATAAAGCAATAAAGTTCAAGGTTTAAGCATTCCCGTGAGCAACTGGTGTGCGATATAACAAAATATTCAAAAAACAACTCATACGATCATAGTCGTGTCAAAAACCAAAACAAAATATTCTATGATGTTAAAGTTATGTCGCTCGGGAACGGTTTGAAGCTCATGCCACTGAAACAACATAAGAAACAAGTCGTATGTATTACATGGAAATTGGGTTTTAAGAAGAAAAAAGAATCAAGGAATTTCTAAGCCCTTACAAACGTTATGCCCATTCATATCCGACTCGTTTTTGATTCACAAATACAGGACAGTCAAAGTCGATTTACAAAACTACCGCTTTACCAAAAGTGAACAAAAAATCCTTGGATCATATATGAATCCTATCTTTCAGAAAAAATAAAGTAGAATTTAAAGCTAAAAATTACTTGTAATAACTTCTGAATGGTCGTCAAAAGAAGGATTCTTCAAAATCAAGAGCGTAGGGAACGAATCAGATTGATGGAACTTGCTGAAGTCGGACAGAATCTGGTCGCGGGCGTCGGCTTGTTTAAATCGCTAACGAAGAAGACGACAATATTTCTCCAATTCAATCCGCCATTAACAAAATCGAAGCTTCAGAGTGAAAAGAGGGATATGACTAAGTATACGAGCTTTGGAATAATATAAAGGCGCAGGGGGTTATCGGGCCAAATTAAAACCAATTAGAAGCCCAACACGACCTAAAGCCCACTGGCATTTCAGAGGCGCACGGCTCACGACATGATAATGAAGAAAGATTAATTTTTTAGAGCTTCAAGCGACTTAGCTAAAGTGCACGGAAAAAAGTTATTGGGAATATCATGGTTTGAAGCCCATGTCATTTTCAATAACACGAATTTGGAGGGGCAAATGTTAACCTATAAAAAATGCGTGTTCAATATGTCGACAAATCCATGTCGTTATTCGATATGTCGTGGGGCCTGATATGTAAACATCAGGTCGTTCTAAAGCCATGTCGTAGAGAAAGGAAGGAACCATGCTGTCTTCAACTGTGACGTATCAGTCAGGTCGTCATACTGCGTACCAAATCATAAAGCTAAGACATGTGCCTCCATGTCGCAACCAAGACTCTTCTAAAATCGTATCGCAACTCGTCAAGTCGTTCCCAAGGTCAAGGCGAAATATCATAAGATAGGGCTGAGCTTCATGTCGGTCAGCGATATGAAACTATGTCACTATTATTCATATCATTCAGCGGCATGGTCTAAAATAATTCATATCGGCCTTAAACCATGTCAGGTGAGCCAAGTCGGATTCAGGAAACATACCATGTCGTCCCAAGGAAATCATGTTGGCCCCAAGTCGTGCTGCATTCCATTCATAACGTCAAAGATAAGTCGTCATGCGACATCGCACCACGACATGCCATAAAGCTCAAGGCGCAAAAAAGCACAAGATCACACGACATGAGTATGCCGCCATGCCTCCATATCGATCTACAGCATGAAAGGTCAATCGCTACTTAAAGCCTGGAGTCAAACCATGTCGCACCCCACTCATGTCGCTCCCAACAAGTATCGGATCACTAGAACGATATGAACCATGTTGAAGGGAGTTGTGTTGGATCACAAGTATAATGCGCCACGGGTTAACCTACCGGGCGACATGAATCATGCCATTGGCCCAAATTATGTCGGCGACAACATGAGTCAAGGCGCTTTCTGAATATTTACATAACTGCCACCTGGTCTGTAGATCTCCTATAAATACCCCCTCACTTCTTCATTTGAGGGGATCGAATCTTATGGCCACAAAGTGCTGTCAAAAATATTTTTGATCAATCCTAACATCTATCCAACATCATAAATCAAAGATTAATCCATTGATCATAATCTCCATCAAAGATATCCAAACGATCGGAGAATTGAAGATTGATCAAGCAAGTTCATGAACAAGGTAGAAACTTTCTAATTCTACCACATTCACGCAATATCTCCTCGAATTGACATGTTTTCCTCATTGTCCTCTAACGGATTTGAGTGTAATTCGTCTGATTTGTGAATAAGAGAGTGATAATATTGTAAGAGAGAATTCGATCTTGTAATCTTCCATATTGATAATGAAATTCCTTGTGTGAGTGGACGTAGATCCTCATTAGATCAAACCACTATAAAACTTTGTACATTCAACTCGCATTTGGATTGTTTAGTGGCTCTACTATTTCATTTTTTGTGAAATCTTCTTAGATACTTTTGGGTGTTTGCCCAATTTCGAGACAAACAATAATATTTTTATATTCGATTTTTATATTTATTTTAATCAATCACTATTTGTATACGTTGTTTAAAAATCACTATTGTTACATACAATACCTAAAAATCATGAAAATGGACATGCAGCTACAGTTCGACATTACGGTCCCAACGAAACCGGTTTCATCAAATTTTGACTTCATTTGCTCACATAGCATATTTTTAAAGGTTAGAATATCGACTATATTTCACATTAAAATCCCGTACGGCCACATATTGACTTCAAAAATAACGAAAATTGAAATCTAACAATAATTTAACATTGCAGATCCAATAAAATTAGTTTCGTCGAATTCTGTGGTCGTTTGCAAAACTATCTATTTTTAAAGCTCTAAATAACACTTTTAAATATATAAATATATTTAAAAACATTTAAATTTAATATTAATAAATTAATATTATCGTATATATTCACATACACTATCATACGGCTTCAAAAATATTTCTATATGAATTTCTATTTTGATATTTAAAATCCCGATTAAATTGATATTCGATTTATAATGAAATTCCTTTTGTAAATATAAATAAATGTTATAAATTATAAAGGAATTCCACAGCGACTTTTCTAAAATTTGATTTGGACATAAATCAAAATCTACACGACGAAATCCTGATTTTTCTCTTCCACTAGAAAAATATACTTCACCAGCTCCGAACGTTTCTTGTTTCACAGAAATCCGCCTTAAAACGAATCCTGTACCTTCAGTTGAAGTTCAAATCGCCAAATAATGAACTGTCGCGCCATTTCGAGCTCGATTTTAATTATAATATAAACCATACGTTCAACTGCCATTCAAATAATACATTCGTTATGCTAATTCAATTCTAAACTGAATTAAATATCACCGATGATCCAATTCACACCATTTTGTGAATTCCACTATTTCTGACTATTTCAGAAATTAAATATATTATTTATTTTAATTAAATATTCACTATAATTTAATTCAACGACCATTTCAATCTCTTAATCCCTATTTATATAATTAAATTAATTAATTATTATACGGTAAAATACTGGTCGTTACATCTAGATTTTTGAAATGTATAGTTTAGACCCAGCAAAACCCGACCCTACTAGAACCAAGACCCGTCGGTTCGGGTCTGGGTCCATCGGGTCAGGTCTAATTGCTACCCCTACTTGCACTCTTTTCAGAGTTGTGAAAAACAATATTGAAATCCCCAATTAACATCCAAGGGCTCTTTATTGTATAGTTAAACTGCTCAATACAATTCCATAACAAAAGTCTGTCATTTTCAAAGTTGGAAGCATAAATAAAAGTAATCTTACTAAGTAGACCACCCTTATTCTTATAAGTGCAGTGAATATACTGCCGATCAATAAAAAAACTGATGAGGTTCGAATGATAGGATTATGTAAAACCATAATACTACCATTTCCTCCCATCAAATTATTATTGATAATACTCCAATTTGAAAGACTTTTAACCTGCAGATCATTAATCTTATGATCACTTAACTTATGCTCAAGTAACCCTATAATACTAAGCTTATGCTAATTCAAAAAATAGGCAAGGTCTAGCTGCCTTTCAGGGGAATTGGGACACCTGACATTCCAAGCTATAATATCCATAAAAAATAATATAAAAAGATAAAAAATAAAGGATATGAAATTTACAGCGGACCACTGAGTTTTTTGCTGTCCACTTTAACCTCCATCTGTTTACCACTCTTTTTAAAACTGGTGTTGTCAGATGTATTTAACTGCTTTTCCCATTTTAAATTCTTGCTAATATACCTTTTCTTGAACTCATGATCTGTAGAGGCCTCTGTCTCCTCTAATGCAATTATGTCTGATAAGCTTTTAGTCCTGCACTTCTTCTTCTTTTTGATTGGTGATGAAGGTTTCGATGGTTTGGGAGCAACCACAGAATTAACAACCTTCTGGATGTTATCTTCAGTGATTGTAGAGAGCTTAACAGGAGCAAGTCTAGGAGCTAACAAGCTTGAATCAGCGTATATAGGATCTGCGGCTAGAAGTTCATTGCAATTTATTTCTTTTCCTTTTGTTTTGATATCATCAGAAATTGTAATTAAACTTGGGTTCTCCTTTGGGGAGGACTCAATGAACTTTGTATTTTTTGCTCCCCTCTGTGCTGTTTTGATTTCTACTATTGTCTGATAATTGTTCCAACTGAACTGAGGAGTATTTTTAGTTCCTTCCTCTGATTCATTTGTACCAATATCAGTCTGCGAGTTTTGCTTTGAACTTGTAGACGACTTGGATTGCTTAGTTGAGTTAAACTATTGAGTATATCCAGACTTTAGCATATGTTGTGAAGAAGGCAGATCCAAAAGACCCACTTCAGAAATATTGATCTCAGATGAATTAATATTCATTGCATCTAAAATGTTGTGTAGATCAGCATCTGCTTTGATCTCAACAAGAATGCGGGCATAACTCAATCGAGTTTCTTTGGCAGTTTTCTCGTCCATTTTCAATGGAATCCCAACTAAACTTGCTATTGCGCTGAATACCTCCTTGTCCCATAACCTTAATTTTATTTTAGGGATGCATATCCACACTGGCATCGTACTCAGTAAATCCCAATCTAGGATTAATATCTTGGTCCATCTCTTTAAGATAATCAATATGCCGTTGATGAAATAAGGCCCTCCTTGGAGGAGCTTTTCACAATCTTCACTGTTGGTAAACCTAATTATGAAAAAATCGTTTTCAGGAGTGAATATTTCAAAAGATCCTATAGGATACCATGTGTGGACTACGAAGGCCCTAAAGTGATGATAAGGGAGGCGTTTGCCAAATACATAGGCAACAGTAGTCAACCCCCACTTTACTTTTGTTCTGATGCTGGTCTCCTCAGAAATAACAACGATCTTCTCTCTGATAGTCTCAACCGAAGGAATAAAATCTAGGCCAAATATTGAGTCTTGACCTCGTCTCAACCATGTCCGCCCAAGAAGAAGCCTTTAGGTCTTTAGGCAGAACCCTCTTAACTGGCTGTATCGGTTCTTGACCATTACTGATAACATTTCTGGGTTGAACTCCATTACTAGAATGAAATCTTTCACCATTAGAAGCCGGGAATGGTTTATGTCCTGATTTAATTGGGTATTCACTTGATTTACCCACCCCCTGCTGTATGTGGGCACTTGATTTATTCGCTCCCTGCGGAAGTGGGCAGAAATATTAGATTTGAGAAAGATTTAGGGTTTTTCTTTCAATTGAGGACCTTAGTAAACCCATCCTCATCGACCAAGAAATTTGGAGGAGACTGTGGAAGACTAGAAGAAGGATTAGAGGAGAGATGGGGAAAAGATGATGAATCCCCCTTCTTATTGGGCTTATCATTGGAAATCGGATTATGGAAGGACTTGGCAGCCATGGCTATAGAATACTCATGCTTTTTTTTAATAATATGAATTAATTCTTTCCCTCCCCTTATGTATATGCATGTTATTCTTCATATCTTCAAGTGTATGCATCATTTTTGCTCCTAAATTCCTATAAGAAACATGAAAATGAACAAGTAAATTTTATCAAAAATAAATACATGCAAAAATGACCGTTTTGCCCTAATATGAAGATGAATGCATGATAATTTGAGAAATTTGGGTTTTTTGTTAAAACATGTAAATATAGCCCGCTTATGTTATTTATTTAACTAAAAAAAGAATAAATGTGTGAATATAAATGTGCATATTTATGTGCACATCAAATAAATACCCCTACACTTATCTTTTTATTTATCCATGAATAAACAAAACAAAAAACTAAGACAAATCCATTTTCGTAGGGAGCATGACTGCATTTAGCGTACGCAATAAGCCGTTAAACCTCAGGTTGTTCCCAATAGCACGAGTGTTGTCTCGTGATAGTTTTCAACGGATACTACCCATAAAATCCAAATGTTAGATGCAAAAAATATTTAAAAAATACAAGATTCGAAAATATTTACAAGTTGAATGCAAATTTTTAAAAGAATATTTAAAATGGGTAATTTACTTTCAAATTTGACACGAATGAGTTAATACAAGTTTGGGTCGTCAATATGAAATTTTAGTCCTTTACTAGTCCAATCCTCAAACAAAAGTTTGATTATCGTCAATATCCTCTAGCTTGGCCAGTTGTTTCAGTTGAAAACATAGTGCAATTATGAAATGAATTCTATAATCGATTATCAGTGATCGTAAAATGGCATGCCTATTTCCTTTTGGTTAACAAGTTAGGTCAAATAAGTAAAGATAGTGCTTGGATTTCAAGTGCTTACTCTCTCTTTATTTTGAAAATTATTTATATTATTATTATTTACAAACACCTTATTGAAAAAACCAAGGTATACCACCCGTGAGAGTTTGGAAAAGAAGAAAATTTAATGCAAAACCAAAATAAATATGAAACCCCTCCTCAGTTGATTTCGACTGTGATCCCACAGTCAACCCCAGTGAAAGAAAAATGATTTTTTTCAAAATATGACCTATATTTACAAGGTTTTTTTATTTGCAATTTATCAGAAAATATATTGACAAGAATTGAATGAAATGGCCTTCTAAAGACAAACTCATTTGTCTCTTCAAGTATGAGAGACACGGCTTAAGCACGAAAAACCAAATCGTAAAAGCTTTCAAAGTTGAATGTAGATTTGGAAAAACAAATGTCGTTTTATTAAAAATCGAATGAGTAGGTTTATTTTTGATGATTCTTGTGGTAGATTGAATAACTGATCGAATTTCAAGTTTATGTTACCAAATTGAGTTTTAAAATTATCATTGGAAATTTCTTTGGAATTATTGATTTTAAAATCAAAATGGAAAGTCAAATCTACCCATTCAATATTCAACTCATTTTCGAAAGGTCCAAAAAATTCATGTTCATCAAATTCGTCTTCCTTTGATTTATTCACATCTTCATTGCATAAATCATTTTCAAATTATAAAGTTGTTGTTTGAAATTTGTTATTTTCAGAAAAAGGAATATCGAATTTGAGATTTGGTTCCACTTTCTCAAAAGAATCAAAATCCAAATCAATTACCACATTTTCAACAACTTCATTAAGATTTTTCTTTTTTTTCAAAAGTTGTTATATCAAAATCCTCGATTTTGGTAAAAGATGGATTATCATTCGAATTGTCACATGTTTGGATTTGATTTTGTTTCCGACGAAAATTCAAGTATGTTTCATACAACTAATTCGTGTAATTATCATGAATTTTTTTAAGGATTAACAAAACAAAACATACAACAAGTATGAACACAAGTGAGGAGACAAAACATAAATAGAACAAAACAAACACACACAAAAAAATTTAAGAAAGAAGAAACACAACAAACAAGAAAATTAATTTGAAGAATAAAATCAAAATTAAATTCTCTCCCTGGCAACGATGCCAAAAACTTGTTCGACGACGAATATTCTATTAATTAGAAATCTGTCGCGAAGTGTATAAAACTGCAAGCGTACGGCACACACTTATAGTACGCAAATACGGGTCGATCCACGGGGAAAGAAGTAATTTTAGATTCTACTCAATCAAATTAAAACAATGCTATGAGAATTGTTAGCTACAACTACAATCAAACTAACAAACTAAGATTGATAAAAACTATGAGATTAAATGACAACTTAGGAATAAATCCAATCTTTAGATCACATGAATCAACATAAAAATGAAACCATGATCTCTCTTTTTTGGTCATAATTGTGATTAGTTGATGTGTTTATTCTAAGCATGACATATTTGTGTTACTGATTAGCCTGACATAAGCCATCAAATTTCAACAATCACGAACACACTTTTTTAACTCTCGTGAAAAATACAAAAAGATGAAAATCAAATCTGTTTTAAGCATGACCTATTAACTATTGTTTAGAAATATAGGCCATCAAATTTCAATTTTAACATTCACTTCTTTGCCATAACCATATTTCCATTAAGCACAAAAAGAGAGCATACAAATAAAAATATGTTGCATCTATATAATCAAGAGAGCTTCATTATCGCTGAATTGAAAGGGATTAGCCTCTAATATGTGTAATCATGACAACAAAAATAGATTGCAACATTTAAAACCAAAGGAAAAAGAGAACAAAATAAAAGAAAATCTATTCTACTAGCATGAAATGAAAGAGATCTACACTAATGCATAAAGTAAATAACAAGAATAACCGAACAAGATATTAAATTGCATTAAAATGAAAATTACATAAGAGGGAATTTGCTAAGAAGTCATGAATGAAAAAGAGAGCTTTGATCCTATAAACTAAACTAACTAAAAAGAGAGGATCCCTTTACATGAACATGTGTGGGGTATTTATACAACCCTAAACCTAATCGGTCTTGTAGGGGATTACCAAAAATACAATCTTCATGAAGCTTCTAATTTTCTTTAGCCATTAAGTAATCATGTAGAATGCGTGCAGCCTTTTTGATCTCATCCAATTAGTCAATACATTAGCTTCTAATTGTTCCATTGAAAAAAAGAGTGATAATGGGTAGGGTCCCCCACTAAGTTGTGTGTGAATTAATTCTATCTCCGTTCCTTTGTATCCACTTTGTGCATGCATTTCTCCATGTGCATACTTCATTTTTGCTCCTACAATTCCTACAAGACACATGAAAATGAACAAGTAAATTTTATCAAAAATAAGTACATGCATAAATGACTGTTTTTCCCTAATATGAAGATGAATGCATGATAACTTGAGAATTATGGGTTGGTTAGAACTTGTAAAAATAGCTCACTTATTTTATTTATTTAACTAAAACAAGAATAAATGTGTGAATATAAATATGCATATTTACGTGCACATCAACCGCATGTCACTACCACATACACAAATTTCAAGATGTTGATTTTTATCCAATGTAGCATGGATGGATCATATATAAATTAAATCCATTGTACTAAAATTTATTATGTTTGTACTTTGTACGGTATTTTGAATATTTACTGCACGAGCATGGCTGCTTTACTAATTGTGTAACTACCATGCTTTATATTTGACTGATGTTCGTGGTTTCATCTTTCAAGTTAAAGATGCTCAATTGTAGCTCTTTTTATACATATTGAAGGCTTACTTTCATGAAATTCTTGGGCCATAAAATTCATGATGGTGCCTTTTACCGACAATTAGCTACCGCACTCTTCGGTAAAACGAACTTGATTTTACCAAATAATTTGGTTGGTTTAGATTTTTACTTATCGAATAAATAATGGTTGGTAATGGTTCTTCTCTTCCAAACGCGGTATCGAACTGATTCCAACCCTATTGGAAGTATGATAAATATCATCGACATGAGAAATAAGTGGCTAAAAATGAGAATTTGAAATAGTCTATCCTAATAGAAATATGATAAGTATCATCAGCGCTTGAAGTATGTGGATAAGAACAAGCAATGGAGGAGCTCGATCCTGGCGGGTTGTGGATAACTTCGGAGTAGGAAATAAGAGACCAGAACGAGTGGCCCATCCTGACAATATTTTGAAGCGAATATCAAAGTATGCAATAAGTGGCTTAATGTTCATGATAAAGATGGTTATATATGTATGTATGTATACATATACACATATATATACATGTATGTATCCATAGGACCCATGGGAATTGCGGTCATATAGTGTGGGATTCTCCGGGATATGTTCCGATATGTAGTCTAACATGAGTGTGGTCCATCGCAGTTTAGGTTTATTTCAGTTTATTAAGGGTATATGTCCCTGAACGCTTTAGGCAATCTAAAGGATCGATGGATATCTAGGTGACTAAGCACCACACAAGGCGCGACGCTTAGGTACCACTATGGATAGCATTGCATAGTTATTGGATCATCATTAATCCAAATTGTTACGTGAGAAGGACATGAGTTATTCCCTTTGAGCTGAACGATCTTTGAATTCGAGACGCTCGAAAGGGACATGCAATGACACATGGTTTTTACCGTACCAAAAGATAACTTCAAAAAAGGGATGGTTTAACAGAGGCTGTCATTAGATAAAATAGAAGCAGACAATATAGAAAATGTCTAATTAGATTGCATATAGCGGAGGCAATGGATTGGCCGATTAGAAATATTCAGAGCATCTGGGATACAAAATATGCATGTACACTCAGGATGTAAGCATTTGGCAATCCATCACGGGTGAGGCTTACTCGTGCTCATAACTTATGATGGCGATATCATAATATGGCGAAACGGTTAATTTCAGCAAGGTGTTCACGAAGGATACTAGGGGATAAAATCTAGGTCCAAGATGGACAAAGGGATGCATATATATAATTTTCAATATATATATATATATATATGTGTGTGTGTGTGTGTGTGTGTGTATTTGCACACATATCCATATATTAAACTAAATCTACTAAGAAGTAGTTGATGCAGTTCGTACGCAGTGGTGTAGTCTAAACGACTTAAAATAAAATTTAACATAACATTAACTATTGGAATTCAGCATGTGATAGTGTTATGTATAAGTTGTATAATGTATCAGTCACTAGAACATTGTTCTAACATCCGCCTCGAAACAACCTTGTAACAACCCGGAAATTCTGAGCCAATTTAAAATTTTTATTTTGGCGAATTTAGCGAATTTTGAATATTTAAAATGGATTATTTTAAATAATAACGACGAGAAATTTAATTTGAATAGAATTAGAATGAATATATATATATATATTTGAATCGTCGTTAGAATATAATTATTTTATTTTAATTATAAAAGGAATTGAAAATGGCGCGGTAGTTTCAAAATTCGATTTCAAATTTCAAATGAATGTACCGGGTGCAAAATAAACCGGATTTTAGCGAAACCAAAAATATTTGAATCTAATTGAGAATATCTTTCCAAAAAATCCGAAAAATTGAAATTTCATAGCGGGAATCAAAAGTTATGTCCAGCTGAAAATTCAAAATAGTCACTATGGAATTCTAGCCCTTAAAAATAGCCATTTTGCAAACGACCTCGGTTTTCGATGAAACCACTTTTGTTGGATCCGCGATGTCGAATTATTGCTAGGTTTCAAAATTCACAATTTTCTGAATCTATATGTGAGCGTCGCAAAGGAAAACGCGTTTGATAGTTTTAGTTGATTTTAATCGACTGGGAAATCGTCATTTTTCAAACGGGCACAGAATTTGATGAAATTAGTTTTTTTTGGAACTGTATCGTCAATATGAAGCTAGAAAATATTTTTTGGGAATTTCAAGAGTCCGTGTGTGGCCCCGATAAATTGAAATATGCGTTCAAATTCAATATATAGATTTATATTTTGATTTTGACGAAAACTGGTTGAAACGATCAAATCAGCTTACGATACATATCCCATTGTGTTCGGAATGGGGGTAATTAGCTATGGACGATGGTCGGTGGGTTCGATTTTGAGTTCGAAACTAAAAGTTGCTGTTTAAAATTAAATAATTAAATAACTAAATAAATAATATTTTTCCCTTCATCTCCTATACCCTCTCAGGCCACCTCCCCTTCCCCCGGTTACATTTCAAAACCAAAAAAAACCCAATCGATCAACGCGCCACCGCTCCCCAGCCTCGCGCCACCGTAGGCGATCTCGCCCCCACCTCCGATCAAGTAGACGCCCCCTCCAGTCAACACGACGCAACCACCCTCCTTCTCCCCATTTCGAAAACCGCAACACCCCAAAATCAATAGCAACCACTGCCTCCGGTCACCCTTGCCCGCACCGCCGACCACCAATAGCTCCACCCCCCTCCGACGCCGAGGCCAGCAGCGTCCAGATCCCCCTTTCTTCGCTGAAAACTATGTAAGCTTTGTTTAATTTTTAATTAATTAGTGTTGTGTTGTTTTCAGAAAAATAAAATAGCTTTTAGAATAAAAAGAGGATTTCTATTGTAGATAAAAAATCGATTTTTAGGTAAAAAGATTTGATTTTTACAATAGAAAAGATACGATCTTTAAAAGAAAAAAAATTATCATAGTAAAGAAGAAATTTTTATCATAGTAAGGAAGGAAAAATCTGTTTTTAAAGAAGGAAAAAATTCGATTTTTAAAGAAGGAAAAACATAATCTTTTACATATATGAAGAAGCGATATAAATTCGATTTTTAAATATTCATTAGCGAAGTAAAAATTCGATTTTTATGCATTCACATAGCGAAGGAAAATAGAATTTTTATATATATATAAGAGCCGAATAAAAATGTGATTTTTATTCGAATAGCATTGAAATAAAAATTAGATTTTTATAATATATGCAACGACATAAAAATGTGATTTTTATATATGAAGACATAGAGAATAAAAATATAATTTTTTTATAATCTAAAGAATAAAAATATGATTTTTATATAAGTAGTGAACTAAAAATAGAATTTTTATCTATATAGTAGTGGTATAAAAATAGAATTTTTATCCATATAGAGTGATTATAAAAATGTGATTTTTATATACATAGCAACAATATAAAAATGTGATTTTTATATACATAGCAACAATATAAGAATGTGATTTTTATATATGCAGTGACTACGGATGATGAAATTGACAAAAGGCGAGCACGACGAAGATTTCTACATAAGAGAAGTCGTGGCGATTGGTTTAGCTAGTCGGTGAGAACTCCTCACTTTTATTTAATTTCTAGTTTGAAAAATATACTAGGATGCAGACGGTGGTTAGTAGCACCCGACACACATCGTCCACAGACCATGGATGACTTGTTTGTTTGATTGTTGTGTAGTGAAATTTGATCGTGTGATGGTGAATGAAATAAAATATTTTATAGTGGCAATTATTTTATAGTTAAAAATATGATTTTTAACGTATGTATAAAATAAATATTTATAAACAAATCGGACGATTTGTTTATATACACTGATTTGACTGGTATTGATTGGGACGATAAAATTTACATATCACCCAACCGCACAAATAAAATATGTGTTTGTTGATTTGAAACTCCACACAGGTATTGGGATGATATTTGACATACACTAATCCCGATTGTTTAGTTGTATGTCAATCGATGGGTTGACAGACCGTGTAAGCGTTAATTATTTATATTTAATGCTTATGCAGTTGTGTGGTGCACTCTTGATGGTGGTTGATTATTTATCGTTGCTATTATATACATGTTTTGTAGAAAATCCATATAACTAACATTATATGGTAATTGATTGAGCCTCATTCCAATTTAGAAAATATATTCATGTGTTGAATAGAAAATATATATTCATGTGTTGAATATAAAATAAATATTCATGTGTTGAATAGAAAATATAAATTCATACGTTGAATAAATTTATATATTCATGTGTTGAATAAAATATATATCCATGTGTTGAAGAAAATATTCATTTGTTGAATAGAATAACGAAGTTATTGTAATATATAAAGCTGTGTTGATTAGATATGCGCCATTTTGATGTGAACGATATTTATATCAATTTTATTCGTTTTTATAATGAATATCGAAAAAGAAGTGATTTCAAAATATAATATTTTGAAAATATTATCATTTGTATATCGATGATGTGGAATATTCAATTTTGATTTGAAATTGAATATGAAGTTCAAATCGTTTTGAAAACGAATTTAAAATGATTTATAAAATACGTTTTAAAAGGAAATCGATGAAATATATATAATATATTTATATTATATATATATATATATATATATATAATGGTCTGAATAGAACGCGCCGCGCTGCGGCAATTCGCGAATTTCGACCATTGACTTCGAATGGATATTGCGGGAGATCCGACCGTCGGATTCTCCTAAAACCGGAACCGTTGGGTTTATATCGAAAAGAGCTTTCTAACAAATATTAGATATTTGAAATCTAACGGTTGGATTTGGAATTATGTCCAAATCAAATTTGGAAAAGGTCGCTGTAAGTGCAGTTCGATGGCCATTTATGGAAATCGACTGTACGGGCCTTGATAAAATTATTAAAAGGGTGCGTTTTTTAGAGGTCCCTATTAAGTTTCAAAATATAAAAAAAAACCGGTCATAAACTTATTGTAAATTTAGTCCCTATTTTTCGAAAATTCATAAAAAAAATATAAAAAAATCACGATAATTCGTATTTAAATTAAACATGTACTCACCCAAAAATTCAGATAATAATAAAATCAAAACATGCATCAAAATCAAAAAAATATAGAAAACAACGAAAAATGCAGTAATTTGCATCAAATCATGCACATATTTGGAATACTTGCATTCATCTGTGCAAGTATTTCTCTGTTATATTTTTACATGCAATACTTGCATACATGTGTGCAAGTATTTAAAATAGTTGCATACATGTATGCAAGTTTCTGCACACATTTTATTTTCACATGTAAATACTTGCATACATGTGTGCAAGTATTTCAAATAGTTGCACACATGTATGCAAGTTTCTGCATACATTTTCAACTAAGACAGCTTCAGAAATACTTGCATACATGTATGCAACTATTGGCAAAAGTTGCATACATGTATGCAACTATTTGCAAGTTTTAAATTCACACTACATCCATGTAATGTTTTCTCTGTAAACCCGCCCCCTATTTTAGCTGCCGCCTGGAATCTTCCGCCTGCCACTTTCCATACCTCCGCCTCTTTCGTTTTCTGTCCAAATTTTCAGGCGCTATCACTTAAAAAAAAAATTCTAAAATCTATAAATATTCTCGGAAGTCCACAGAAATTAAAAAAAAAAGTTGCATAAATGTATGCAACTTTTACGAATAGTTGCATACATTTATGCAACTATTCGAATACACATGCATATGTTTATGCACGCCTGTTTGAAAAATTGCGTACATGTATGCAGTTTTTCTATATAACTGCATACATGTGTGCATATATGTCAAAATATATGCAAACGTGAATAAGTTGCACGTAGGTATGCAGTTTTTAAATAAATGCATCAGCAGATGCATGTTTTAACAATATGTGCATACATGTATGCATTTATACTGCAGTTTTGACGCATATTTGAAATAAATGCATACATGTATGCAACTAATCGATTTATATGCATGTTTTGATGCAATTTACTGCATTTCGTTGATTTTCTGTATTTCATGATTTTGACGTTGTTTTTAATGTTTTTTTGATCTGATTTTTTTCACGATTAATTGTTTTAATTAAATACGAATTTACATGGTTTTTTAAATTTTTTTTTTGTATTATTTTGATGAATTTTCAAAAAATAGGGACTAAATTTACAATAAGTTTATGACCGGGGGTGAGCCTAATTAAGTTTCGTTTTAGGGATGTGTGCCTAATATTCACTTATTAAAAATAGTAATAATTTGTGTAAAATCATAAGAAATGATTTCTGAAGAATTGGGATGAAAAATTCCATATTTGAAAAGATAAAAATAGATTTTTATCGAAATGAACTAGTTTTGAACTAGAATTATAATTCTATTTATTTTTAAAATAAATAAAGTGGATTTGAAAGGGTTTTGAAAATAACCCGAATTTCCAATAATTGAAGTGAAAATGGATTTGAATCAAAATTATCTTTGGAATATTTCGATGTTGGATTTCGTGATTATACAGATATTGTTATGGATATTTGAAAGATATATTTATATCGTTATTTCCAATACGATATTTGTGGGTCGTAGAATTTTATATTGAATATAAGCCGATATATTTTCTATTCAGAGCCGTTTATTTAATATCAAATGGGATTTGGGTTTGTCGTGAATGGTGTCTTCATTAACACTGTTCTTAAACCCAGTTGAGAAGATTAACTCTTTTTATTTTGATTTAATGAAGTGTGCCAATTGAATGATATTTAATTGGAATTGAATTTGAATTGATTTTTGGGTTTATCGTGAACGGTGTTTTAAATAAAACTTTTTTTAACCCGATAATGAATTGAATGTGATTTTGGGTTTATAGTGAACCGTGTTTTAAATGACATTGGTTCTTTAACCCAGTTAAAGACAGGATATTGATTTTTGTGAAGATTAAAACTAAGTGGAGTTTTAATGAATCTTTAATTAGATTAAAATGGTCGAAAATGGAGTATCACCAGTTTTGCTCCAGGCGATAGTTAAATCTTTAATTAGATTTGATCGTGAAATGGTAATTGAATTTACCGATAACATTGTGGTGTTAGATATGAAGTATAACCAGTTTTACTTCATGGGATGAATAGATTAGGATTGGGAAATATAATGAATGATTACTTCGGTGTGGTTCGTTAATCCCGACTAGTTTGGATTGATTAAAGAATAAATTCAAAGAATTTATCTTTGATAAAATTAATGGGAACCTTTCCCAAAGTATAAGAATATTTGAATAAAAGAATATTCTGAATTGGAATGAGGCGTATGTTGTGTTTGTGTAACACTTGTTTATTATATACGCGAGTTATTTAGAAAGACAAGGTTTATCCCATTCTGAATAACCGATTCGACGTGGTGTCGAGGATGAAGACGGTGGTCGAAGACCGGAGGTCTTCACGTGGGTGATTACTGATGATTCTGATTGGGCCGTACACCCAAGAGGAGGGAATCAGTTAGTGATCGTCCAGACGTACTTGGAGATTGATGGATATGAGAGGTACAAGGTGCCTCCGATTTCGTTCAGACCCAGAACGGACTTGTAAATGGACTGTGTGTCTGACATTGGATTTTATTATGTGTGGTTGATTTCTATTAAATATATATCTGTTTGGCGGCGGAGAATTTATTCTCTTGCTTAACGCCCTTCTCTGAGACGTACGAGCTCAGAGGTTATATATTGATGGATATCAAACGCATGGAGAGAATTTCCTGTGTGGCATGCCTAAGTGGAAATATGATCAAGGCTTCTGTTGAAAAGCAGAGTCTTGTGGTTGATGATCAAAGCACGGCCTGTGTAGCATAGCTTTGTGTAGCGTAGATTCGCGAGCCTCGCACACCGGTTGTGAACCAGAAACAGGAGAAGGACCTCACGGAGGACATGCGTTTCTTTCTAGCTAAAAGTGGCGTCAGTGGTTTTACACGCCCTAACAAGTTTGACTTATGTGGCTGTTGCTGTTGCGAGGCGCCTCGAATATATCGTTGACTATGTGGAGCCGATGGAGTCATTTGGCTCAATTACACCCCAAAAGGTGGGGAAACATAGCGTTCAGGCATATTAATCCACATCGGTGGACCGGCCCTGTCGCTCCAAAGGCCTGACTGAGTACTTTCCTGAGACATGGGCAACACTGTCTCGAATTCGGTAGAGGACTATCATTTGCCTCGGTTCACAGATGGTTCTCCCACTTCCAATACGTGACTTTGCGATTTTATTTGTAGAGCCTAGTATGGCGACATAGTAGGATGGGACACTCATGTCGTCTATGATTGATACTTATGAATGAAATTGTTTTATACACTATACACTTATAGTAATAATAAAACATGAAATTTAGCATACCAAGCATTCTTAGCTATTATAAGGTAAAAACCATATCCTCCGGCTTGCGTTGCATTGTGTGATGGGACCTGGGTCTTATAATAGCTTCATTTTTCTTTATTTAGCATTGCGCTGTTTGTTTTATGCACCGGTATTCTTGGGAGGAAACTCATTCCGTGTTATACGGCGTGGTCCCTCGATTTACCTAACTTTAAAATAAAGATTAATAACTATTTTAGTTCTCATACCAGTCCCATGACTGACCTGGAGTTTATTGTTTTAACCTAAACTCTGGGTGCCCTTATTTTGACACGGGCAACTAGTAGTTTTGGTTTTGCAGATTTATATTCACAGGAACCTGGTTTACAGCTGGAATGATATCCGGAAAGCTCTGTATCCGTATATCTCTTCTAGTTGTGTATTGTATTATTTGTCCACTGCTATGTAATGTATTGTAATCTCTGATATTTTGTAATGTGTAATATTGATTTATACTCTGTATATTCTTGTATTCTGATGGAATTGTTGTTATTAACAATGAAATGCTCCTCTATTTGCGTTCCGATGTGGCTTGTTCTCAACTCAATCCTGCCTTTCCTTACCGGGGAAGTTCTAGTCGTTTCATTCTGGTATCAGAGCTTTGGTTTACAAAGCTTGAGAACAAGACACGTTAAAACAAAACGAAAGAATTCATCAGAGATTGGATTAGTAATATCCAATGAGAATGACTCGTTAGAGATGGGATCAGTAGTATCCTTGAACAAGTGTGAAGAGTATATTTTTAAAGTGAAAACAAGTTTTGTTTTGAAAATTTAAATCAATTATTCGTATTTGAATATTATTTTTATATTGAATTTGGACGATCCAATATATAAATATTTTGCATATACGTCTGATCCGCGTGTATTTGAAGTTTTAATATACTGGATAGAAGAATTACACTGTAGTCGCCCAAAGACGATCCTGATGATTACTATAGTATCATTAGTATATGTGTTCGAGTGACGAATGATTCCAATTGACTGGTGTGAGAACCAAAACTAGATAGGGCTTATTGTTGTGATTTGGCATCAAAAACATGATTTTCTGTATTTGTACCAAAATTATGAATTTGAAACGATAATCAACTAGTTGATTGATGATTGTGTTGTTTGATTATTGTTTGATTAATTAAAATGTTGAACCTTTAACCAAATTGAACAAAATAGTGAATTGTATTGAAAATTAGTCGCATTTGCATGCATATACATGTACTTACATTGAACAGGTCATAGCAAGGAGGCTAGAGAAGAGGAATAAAATTGATTGCCCGACAAATAGGTACATGTATACTAATTTCTTGGATTTTTGATGATTTTATGAGCCGATCAGCTAGCCGCTTGGCTGCTTCTTTTTCTTTTTGGATTGGTGAGGGCCATGGGAGGCTATTTGAAATATCCCAAAGTCCCCGGTGCAGTGGAGGTTATGGCGAAATTTTTCGAAAATTTAGGGTGTTAGCCAAATTTTTGAAAAGTTCTTAGAAACTGAAAAGTTGAAGAACTTATGCCGTAATGAAAACAATGGAAGTTGAGTTGGTTTGTAAAACAACTTTCGGCTTCGTTCCTTTTCGGGGACGAAAATTTTTAAGTGGGGGAGAATGTAACAACACGGAAATTCTGAGCCAATTTAAAATTTTTATTTTGGCGAATTTAGCGAATTTTGAATATTTTAAATACTAATGACGAGAAATTTAATTTGAATAGAATTAGAACGAATATATATATTTGAATCGTCGTTAGAATATAATTATTTTATTTTAATTATAAAAGGAATTGAAAATGGCGCGTTAGTTTGAAAATTCGATTTCAAATTTCAAATGAATGTACCGGGTGCAAAATAAACTGTATTTTAGCAAAACCAAAAATATTTGAATCTAATTGAGAATATCTTTCCGAAGAATCCGAAAAATTGAAATTTCATAGCGGGAATCAAAAGTTTTGTCCAGTTGAAAATTCAGAATAGTCGCTATGGAATTCTGGCCCTTAAAAATAGCCATTTTGCAAACGATCTCGGTTTTCGACGAAACCAATTTTGTTGGATCCACGATGTCAAATTATTGCTAGGTTTCAAAATTCACAATTTTATGAATCAATATGTGAGTGTGGCAAAAGGAAAACGCGTTTGACAGTTTCTGTTGATTTTAATCGACTGGAAAATGACCATTTTTCAAACGGGCTCAGAATTTGACGAAATTAGTTTTGTTAGAACTGTATCGTCAATACGAATCTAGAAAATATTTTTTGGGAATTTTTAGAGTCCGTGTGTTTCCCCGGTAAATTGAAATGTGCGTTCAAATTTAATATATAGATTTATATTTTGATTTTGACGAAAACTGGTCGAAACGATCGAATCAGCTTACGATACATATCCCATTGTGTTCGGAATGGGGGTAATTAGCTATGGACGATGGTCGGTGGGTTCGATTTCGAGTTCGAAATTAAAAGTTGCTTTTAAAATTAAATAATTAAATAAAAAATATTTCTCCCTTCATCTCCTATATCCTCTCAGCCCCCCCTCCCCCCGGCGTTACTTTTCAAAAAAAAAAAAAACAATCGATCAACGCGCCGCCGCCACCCCAACCTCGCGCCACCGCAGGCGATCTCGCCCCCATCTCCGATTAACTAGACGCCCCCTCCAGTCAACACGACGCAACCACCCTCTTTCTCCCCATTTCAAAAACCGCACCACCCCAAAATCAACAGCAACCGCCGCCTTCGGCGCCGACCACCAATAGCTCCACCACCCTCCGACGTCGAGGCCAGCAGCGTCCAAACCCCCCCTTCTTCGCTAAAAATAATGTAAGCTTTGTTTAATTTTTAATTAATTAGTATTGTGTTATTTTCAAAAAAATAAAATAAAATGGCTTTTAAAATAAAAAGTGGATTTTTATTGTAGATAAAAATATGATTTTTAGGAAAAAAGGTTTGATTTTTACAATAGAAAAGATATGATCTTTAAAAGAAGAAATTTTTATCATAGTAAAGAAGAAATTTTTATCATAGTAAAGAAGGAAAAATACGATTTTTAAAGAAGGAAAAAATTCGATTTTTAAAGAAGGAAAAATATAAACTTTTACATATATGACGAAACGATAAAAATTTGATTTTTAAATATTCATTAGCGAAGTAAAAATTCGATTTTTATGCATTCATATGGCGAAGGAAAATAGAATTTTTATATATATAAGAGCCGAATAAAAATGTGATTTTTATTCGAATAGCATTGAAATAAAAATTAGATTTTTATAATATATGCAATGGAATAAAAATGTGATTTTTATATATGAAGACATAGAGAATAAAAATATAATTTTTATATAATGTAAAGAATAAAAATATGATTTTTATATAAGTAGTGAACCAAAAATAGAATTTTTATCTATATAGTAGCGGTATAAAAATAGAATTTTTATCTATATAGTAGCGGTATAAAAATAGAATTTTTATCCATATAGAGTGATTATAAAAATGTGATTTTTATATAGATAGCAACAATATAAAAATGTGATTTTTATATACATAGCAACAATATAAGAATGTGATTTTTATATATGTAGTGGCTACAGACGATGAAATTGACAAAAGGCGAGCGCGACGAAGATTTCTACGTAAGAAGAGTCGTGGCGATTGGTTTAGCTAGTCGGTGAGAACTCCTCACTTTTATTTATTTTCTAGTTTGAAAAATATACTAGGATGCAGACGGTGCTTAGTAGAACCCGACACCCATCATCCACAGACCATGGATGACTTGTTTGTTTGATTGTTGTGTAGTGAAATTTGATTGTGTGATGGTGAATGAAATCAAATATTTTATAGTGGAAAATATTTTATAGTTAAAAATATGATTTTTAACTTATATATAAAATAAATATTTATTAACAAATCGGACGATTTGTTTATATAAACTGATTTGACTTATATTTTGATTGGGACGATAAATTTTACACATCGCCCAACCGCACAAATAAAATATGTGTTTGTTGATTTGTAACCCCACACGGGTATTGGGATGATATTTGACATACACTAATCCCGATTGTTTAGTTGCATGTCAATCTATGGGTTGACAGACTGTGTAAGCGTTAATTATTTATATTTAATGCTTATGAAGTTGTGTGGTGCACTCTAGATGATGGTTGATTATTTATCGTTGCTATTATATACATGTGTTGTAGAAAATCCATATAATTAACATTATATGGTAATTGATTGAGCCTCATTCCAATTTAGAAAATATATTCATGTGTTGAACAGAAAATATATATTCATGTGTTGAATAGAAAATAAATATTCATGTGTTGAATAGAAAATATAAATTCATGTGTTGAATAAAAATATATATTCATGTGTTGAATAAAATATATATTCATTTGTTGAAGAAAATATTCATTTGTTGAATAGAATAACGAAGTTATTGAAATATATAAAGCCGTGTTGATTAGATATGCGCCATTTTGTTGTGAACGATATTTATATCGATTTTATTTGTTTCTATAATGAATATCGAAAAAGAAGTGATTTCAAAATATAATATTTTGAAAATATTATCATTTGTATATCGATGATGTGGAATATTCAATTTTGATTTGAAATTGAATATGAAGTTGAAATCGTTTTGAAAATGAATTTAAAACGATTTATAAAATACGTTTTAAAATGAAATCGACAAAATATATAATATTTATATTATATATATATATATAATGGCCTGAACAGAACATGCCGCGCTGCGGCAGTTTGCGAATTTCGACCATTGACTTCGAATGGATATTGCGGGAGATCCGACCGTCGGATTCTCCTAAAACCGGAACCGTTGGGTTCATATCGAAAAGAGCTTTCTAATGAATATTAGATATTTGAAATCTAACAGTTAGGTTTGGAATTATGTCCAAATCAAATTTTGAAAAGGTCGCTGTATGTAAAGACCCGCATTCTACGTATCGCAGGATTGTAGAATATTTATTTCTTTCACATACGGATTCGTATGGTCATGTAACTTTGGGAGACGACTATTGAGGTCATTTCGCATATTCATGATTTTTGCCGATTTTTAAATGACCATTTTTCCCCCAGCTGATATTGTTTTGGCCACAACTTTTGACTAGAAAGGAATTTTGACCTGAAACCCATTCCATTTGATTCGTTTGATGGTTTACAATTCTGTAGAGTGGTCATATTAGCCAAACGGACTCACCATTTGGGAGATATGGCTGAAACAAGTTTCAGATAGTGAAAAACAGCTTAATTGGGCTTAACCGGGTGATTAATAGCGAGGCCCAATGGGGGATTTCGGGATTAGAGGTACTTGAGGGCTGCTAGGGTTAGGATTTCGGTTTTTCGCTCATTTTCCGGCCGCCACAAACTCTTTCTTCAACCTAACAATGGCCTCCAACATCTAAATACACCTCTAACCATCTCTTAATCAAATTAAGGTGGATTAGCACGAGAATCGAGGTAGAGCTGCTGTGTAAGATTGGGAACAGCGCCAAATCGAAGAATATTTCAGTTTTGGGGTATTATTTGTGGCTAAGGTGAGTGATTTGCATAGTTTTGCACTAATTACGGTTAATTAAGGGTAACTAGTGAAGATTAGCGAATTTAAACATGATAAAATTCTGGAAAAATATTTACAAAATCGAAAATAATGTTTTAGGCCTCTTTTATAAATTTAGTTTGATTTGGTTAAGTTTTACTAATCATATCATTAGTTTGCCTAAACATGCATAAGGGAAAATATGGGATTTTGGCTATGTTTGATCCAATTTACATACTATGGTTGTTGTTTTGATGTTTATGGTTGATTCTGTATGTTGCTATGACTGTATAGTATGTTTTGTGATTGATTAGAACTATTACATTGGTCGAAAATGTCATCGTATGGCGTAAAACAGTCGCTGGAAAGCCGTAGGAAATATGCAGGGTTTCAAACCGGACCGGATCGGATTATTGGGCTCGGACCGGATAGGAGAACCGGGCAAGTGAACTGGATTCGGACTGGAACTTAGCATAAGGGGCTTGGTGAGAAGGAAGGTCATTTGATTAGAGTTGGTGTTGGACAGGGGATCTGATCGGAGAAACCAAAAAGATAGGATCGGATCGGGCGAATGAAGAGGGATAGGATAGGATCGGGCGAATGAAGAGGGATGGGATCGGATCGGATATCTAGGAGGGAGCAACCACCGAACCGAACCAGGAGGCAACCACCGAGCCGCACCCAGACAGGGGGCATCCGAACCGAACCGAGCTAATGGGGAACATCCTAACCGAACCGCACCCAGGAGCGTACTAAGAGGCACTAGAACGAACTGAACCGATGAGGACTGGAGCACTATGCATATCCGAACCGAGTGCTATTACTTCTACTTGACGACTCTTTTGAAGACCAACTCCAATTCGACCAAAACTCGAGATGCAAAGAAGGTCCAAATGTGGAGCTTTGACTCAGGATTCAGATGTGAACCAATGAGTGAGTTTCATGATTGGTTTCGCTGCGGGATGTGTGCTAAGGGGTTGTCGATGTCCGTAACTTTGAATCACTATGTGTAGGGAGTACGTGAACAGATTTAGGGCCACAGTGTCCTAGGTACGACTAAAGAGCTATAGACCAATGAGATGGGGTCATTTGTAAAGATTTGGTCATGACTCCATGGGGTAAGCTTGGTAGTACCAGTAGTTGTACAAGTCGAACTCCGTCACTACTTCGATGGGTCTAGTGATTGACAGTGGTGGACATCGTATGCTTTACGCACTGAGTGAGAGATGTGAGGATGGTTACTATGCTTGATTTGTTCGCCATCATTATGACATGCACACCCACCCCCGTTATCTTTACACCATTTGTTAATGGCACCTTAGAGTATTGTACGGTATGTAGTGCTAACTCTTTGGTTGCAGGTTCAAGTATGGTTTAGTATACCTGTTTTTGTTCTATTTTGCTGCTTATCGCTCATACCAGACTTCTTGTCTGACCCAGAGTTTTATGTCTCTTCTTATTACTCTGGGTGCTCTCACGAGCAGACTAGAGACAGGTTAGCTGCGTATGCACGGGTAGCTGATCCGGAGACGAGCAATAGGCTTCCACGTATGATACATATAGTATTCTCCCTGTATTATTAAAGATCACTGCTTAGGCATTAGTAGTGCATCTTCTACTTTATCTTTCTTTTGTTTTAGAGACAGCAATTTGGAAAGTTGTAATAAGTTGTATTTGGATTTCCGCTGCTATATTGGTTTAGTTTTCAGCTTATGCACTGTCTCGCCTATTTTATGTCAAGATTATGTTATTGTTATATTTTGTTCCATGCACTGTGAGACATTCTACAGGTTCCTTGTTAGTTCATTCTCTTCTTTCCTTTCTTTAACGACCGTTCCGTGCTAGTCGGGCATGTGTACAGCGCACCTTCGGAGGAAATACAGGCTGGTGCGGGGCGGGCCGTCATATTTGGTATCAGAGCTCTAGGTTGCGT
The DNA here is from genome assembly GCA_030737875.1 of Allium sativum. NCBI lineage: Eukaryota > Viridiplantae > Streptophyta > Magnoliopsida > Asparagales > Amaryllidaceae > Allium > Allium sativum. The sequence continues at coordinate 248,948,357 of CM060922.1, read as the reverse complement.
GGTTAACCTAGGGAAGTTGCCAGGGAGAGATAGTATACGTATATGAGAGAGCATATTTTTGATTATGTTGGTTTTCAAAGCTATATATATATATATATATATATATATTATTAGTATAGCTAAGGATGAAGTCTTAGTGCACTAGCACCACCATGGAGATGGTTAATCGTTTACTCTTTACAGATTGAACGATGAGCCGATACGCAAGAGGTGTCGGTAGAGGAGCCAATAATGGGAATGTTGCTGACATGAGGACGATGTTTACTGACCTCATGAGAGAGATGCTTAGGGATGTGCAAAGGGCAGCTCCCAATGCTGGTAATGGCGGTGGTCTAATAGTGCAGGTGCCTAGGGCCGATTTCGCCAAGCTAAACAAGGATCATACTAGTCTTGGTGGAAAGTCGTTCCACGGAACGGAGTCGGCTACGGATGTTCAGGATTGGTTGGATAGCTGTGAACGTATCTTCGAAGACTTGGGAAACGAGGATGCGATGAAGAGAAGGCTAGCATCCCGTCAGCTGCAAGGACGGGCAATGAATTGGTGGAATGCTATAAAGGCAGCTACTCCCGAGGATCATATTACTAGGGATCAGTTTAAGGCTCGCTTTAGGGACAAGTCCATTCCAGCTGCTCAGAAGTCAGTGCTGTTTAAGAAATTCTTGGAACTCAAGCAGAATGGTAGAGCTGTCTTGGAGTACATTGCCGAATTCGATATTTTGTCGAAATATGGGTTATCTCTTATTGATACTGCCGAGAAGAAGAACAAGAAGTTCATAACTGGTTTGGATGGATACTTGGGGGAAAGGCTTATTAACCACATCGATGAGACGTTTGAATCGATTGTGGGGAAAGCATTGAGCTCAGAGAGTCTTTACCCTAAGTCGAAGACTGAGGTTGCATCTGCAGAGGAGCCAAACCCGCAAGCGAGCGGTGGAGGCAGGAATGGTTCTCAGAATAAGAGAAAGCAGGATCAGACTAAGGATGGCCAGAAGAAAAAGAATAAGAAAGATGTTGAGTGCTTCAGCTGTGGTAAGAAGGGCCATTATGCTAGTAATTGATGGGCCAAGCTAGCGGATAGGAAGTGCTTCAATTGTGGCCAAGTGGGACATCACAAGGACAAGTGTCCGCAACCCCATAAGGAAAAGCAAATGGTGAAAGCATATGCCCTTAATGCTATTCCTTCTTCGTCGAATGCCCCAACTGCGGCGGAGAAGGGAAAGAATGTCGTTATTCAAGGAATGCTTTCTGTTTATGATGTTTCTGTTCGAGTATTGTTTGATACCGGAGCTTCCAGTTCTTTCATATCTTGTGACCTGGTAGATAGGTTGGGATTGGAGCCCGAGATTGTCGATAGACCTTTAGTAGTGACGAACCTGATTGGTGGTTCGACTAACCTTAGCATGATTTGTCGTAATGTGGTCTTATCGAGTCATGGATGCATGTTTGTGATTGAATTGTTTTGGGCTTTACTGGGTTTGGAATTATTTTGGGAGTCGATTGGCTCCAAAGATACGGGGTGGTGGTAGACTGTGAGGGCTTTTTGGTGACAGCTAGAGCGGATGATGGGCGGAGGGTAGTGTTTGGTGGTCTACCTAGTGATGGGGTAATGGCTAGTTTTCTAAATTCCCTCGACATCCCACATAGTGAGTTGTCAGGTTTGCCCGTGGTTAGCCAGTATCCAGACGTTTTCGAAGAAGTGACCGGGCTTCCACCACACCAAGAGATTGAGTTCCGTATTGATTTAGTGAAAGATGCCAGACCTATAGTGATGCCACTTCGTCGTATGGCACCAAGGGAGCAACGAGAGCTCGGGGTGCAAATCAGCGATCATTTGAAGAAGGGATTTATCAGAAGGAGTGTTTCTGAATGGGGAGCACCAGTTGTGTTTGCTACCAAGGCGGATGGTTCCCTTCGTTTGTGTGTAGACTACCGCGAGTTGAATAAGGTGACGAGGAAGAACAAGTATCCTCTACCGCAGATAGATGATTTGTTTGACCAGTTCAGTGGAGCGAGAGTATTTTCTCAGTTGGATCTCGCGATGGGTTTTCATCAACTTAGAGTGGATGCTGAGAGTATAGCTAAAACGGCATTTCGAAAACCGTCAGGATTTTATGAGTGGTTGGTCATGCCATTCATGCTGACCAATGCCCCAGCAAATTTTGTGGATCTTATGAATAGGGTATTCAGAGATCAGTTGAATAAGTTTGTTCTTGTGTTCGTGGATGATATTTTGGTCTACTCGTGGACAGAGGAAGAACACAAGGAACATTTAAGGATAGTGATGGAGGTGTTGAGAAAACACCAATTAAAGGCAAAGTTTTCTAAGTGTCACTTCTAGAGGAAGGAAGTGAGATTCTTGGACCATGTCGCTTCAGAGAATGGTATTGCCGTGGATCCTGCGAAGGTGGCTACGGTACAAGATTGGTTTACGCCCAAGAATGCAACGGACATAAGAAGTTTCTTGGGATTAGCGGGATATTATCGTAAGTTTATCTAAGACTTCCCCAAGATAGCAGCACCATTGACTCAGTTGACCAAGAAGACTCAAGCTTTCGTCTGGGACGAAAAGTGCGAGAATGCATTCAGGAGTCTAAAGGAAAAGTTGACATGTGCACCAGCATTAGTCATTCCTAAGGGAAATGAAGAGATGACAGTATATACGGATGCATGTGGCACATGTCTAGGTGTTGTATTTATGCAAGGAGGTAGGGTTGTAGCTTATGCAAGTCGGCAATTGAAACCACATGAGAAAAGATACCCTACCCATGATTTGGAATTGGCAGCGATCGTGTTCGCATTGAAGATGTAGAGACATTATCTCTTGGGGGAAAGATTCGAGTTGTTTACCGATCATAAATCGTTAAAGTATCTTTTCTCTCAAAAGGATCTAAATCTCCAACAACAAAGTTGGTTAGAGTTCTTGGCTTCCTATGATTTCGATATCGCATATACACCTGGAAAGGGGAATGCGGTAGCTGATGCATTGAGTAGAAGACATGCCAGTTTAGGGGCTATGTTTCTTGAATGGAAGCAACTGGAGTACATCGCTGGGTATGATTTCAGACCAAAGTGCAAATTGGATCCAGAAATGTTAGCAAGTTTGACGATCAGACCCACTTTGATTGAGCAGATTGGTTCCAGTCAGAGGAACGATCCTATCCCGTTGGAAATCGTCTCAAAGTTAGAGATAGGAATCGACGGAGAGATGAACAAGTATGGGCTTGATCGAGATGGATAGCTTAGAAAGAATGGAAGGCTTGGTATACCCAATGTCAATGGATTGAGAGATGAAGTGTTAAGAGAATGTCATCACTCAAAAAATTACCATACATCCCGGTGGTAACAAGATGTATCGAGACATGAAGCAGACCTACTACTGGGAAGGGATGAAAAGAGATATTGGGAAGTTTATATCCAAATGCATGAATTGCCAGCTAGTTAAAGATGAGCAAAAGAAACCTAGTGGTTTGTTACAACCATTAGAAATTCCAGAATGGAAATGAGAACAAGTGTCAATGGATTTCATTAATGGGTCACCAAGGACTAGATCGGGCCATGATAGCATTTCGGTGATTATGGACCGATTGACTAAGAGTGCATGATTTATACCCATCAAGTCAAACAGGACGGCAGCTAATCTAGCTGAACTATATGTAAAGTGGGTAGTGAGATTTCATGGAATACCCAAGGGCATTGTGAGTGACCGAGATCCGTTGTTCACTAGTGGATTTTGGAAGAGCTTACAAGAGGCGTTAGGATTAGAATTACATCTCAGTACCGCGTATCATCCTCAAACCGACGGATAGACAGAGAGGGTGAATCGTATATTGGAGGACCTCTTGAGGGCTTGTGTATTGAATTTTGGTGGATCATGGGATGACCATTTGCATCTAGTAGAGTTTGCATATAATAATAGTTATCAATCCAGTATTGGTATGGCTCCATTTGAAGCTTTGTACGGAAGACCGTGCAACTCACAGTCATGTTGGTTAGAAACTGGTGAGAAATTTGTGCTTGGACCAGATGTTATAAGAGAAACATCAGACAAGATTAAGGTCATTCAACAGCGAATGAAGGCTGCCCAAGTTAGGCAGAAAAGTTATGCTGATAAAAGGAGAAGAGATTTAAAGTTCTCGATTAGCGACTTGGTGTTCGTCAAGATTTCTCCGTTGAAGAGCGTGATACGATTTGGCATGGGAGTCAAGTTAGCACCAAGATTAGTTGGTCCATTCACAGTTCTAGAGCAAATTGGGAATTTGGCATATAGAGTTGAATTACCAGAGAAGATGGCAGGAGTTCACAACGTATTTCATGTTTCCCAGTTAAGGAAGTTCATACATGACCCAGATGTGACTATTTCACCTAATCGGTTGGATGATGTCAAAGTAGAACCTGAGGCGGTTGGGAATCGCAGGCCTACGCATATTGTTGGGAATGATACGAAGCAGCTTCGGAGGAAGGCAGTGAAACTAGTCAAAGTTCAATGGGGCAAGAATGAGAATGACAATACTTGGGAGACGGAGGAGAGCATTAGGAAGACGTACCCAGAACTCTTCGCCTGGTAAGATTTCAATTTCGATTTAGTCTTTCCGCATGCTAGGATAGGTTTGCTTTGTTTGTTTTGCATGGTTGATTGTTGTCTGTGGCTGGTAGGCATGCGGGATCCTTTGTATGTTTTGGGTGATGAATTTCGGGGATGAAATTTCTTAAGTAGGGGAGAATGTAACGACACGCATTCTACGCATCGCAGGATCATAGAATATTTATTTCTCTCACATACGGAGTCGTATGGTCATGTAACTTTGGGAGACGACTATTGGAGTCATTTCCCATGTTCATGATTTTTGCCGATTTTTAAATGACCATTTTGCCCCTAGCTGATATTGTTTTGGCCATACTTTTGACTGAAAAGGAATTTTGACCTGAAACCACTTCCATTAGATTCGTTTGATGGTTTACAATTCCGTAGAGTGGTCACATTAGCCAAACGTACTCACTGTTTGGGAGATATGGCTGAAAAAAATTTCAGATAGTGAAAAACAGCTTAATTGGGCTTAACCGGGTGATTAACAGCTAGGCCGAATGGGGGATTTCGGGATTAGAGGTATTTGAGGGCTGCTAGGGTTAGGATTTCGGTTTTTCACTCATTTTCCAGCCGCCACAAACTCTTTCTTCAACCTGACAATGGCCTCCAACATCTAAATATACCTCTAATCACCTCTTAATCAAATTAAGGCGGATTAGCACGAGAATCGAGGTAGAGCTGCTGTGTAAGATTGGGTATAGTGCCAAGTCGAAGAATATTTCAGTTTTGGGGTTTTATTTGTGGCTAAGGTAAGTGATTTGCATAGTTTTGCACTAATTACGGTTAATTAAGGGTAATTAGTGAAGATTAGCAAATTTAAACATGATAAAATTCTGGAAAAATATTAACAAATTCAAAAATAATGTTTTAGGACTCTGTTAGAAATTTAGTTTGATTTGGTTAAGTTTTACTATTCATATCATTAGTTTGCCTAAACATGCTTAAGGGAAAATATGAGATTTTGGCTATGTTTGATCTAATTTACATACTATGGTTGTTGTTTTGATGTTTATGGTTGATTCTCTATGTTTCTATGACTGTATAGTATGTTTTGTGATTGAATAGAACTATTAGATTAGTCAAAAACGTCGTCGTATGGCATAAAACAGTCGCTGGAAAGCCGTAGGAAATATGCAGGGTTTCAAACCGGACCGGATCGGATTATTGGGCTTGGATCGGATAGGAGAACCGGGCAAGTGAACTGGATTCGGATTGGAACTTAGCATAAGGGGCTTGGCGAGAAGGAAGGCCATTTTCTTAGAGTTGGAGTTGGACAGGGGAACGGATCGGAGAAATCAAAAAGATAGGATCGGATCGGGGAAATGAAGAGGGATGGGATCGGATCGGGCGAATGAAGAGGGATGGGACCGGATCGGATATCTAGGAGGGAGCAACCACCGAACTGAACCAGGAGGCAACAACCGAGCCGCACCCAGACAGAGGGCATCCGAACTGAACCGAGCTAATAGGGAACATCCTAACCGAACCGCACTCAGGAGCGTACTAAGAGGCACTAGACCGAACCGAACCGATGAGGACTGGAGCACTATGCATATCTGAACCGAGTGCTATTACTTCTACTCGACGACTCTTTTGTAGACCAACTCCAATTCGACCAAAACTCGAGATGCAAAGGAGGTCCAAATGAGGAGCTTTGACTCAGGATTCAGATAGGAACCAATGAGTGAGCTTCATGATTGGGCTTCGCTGCAGGACGTGTGCTAAGGGGTTGTCGATGTCCGTAACTTTGAATCACTATGTGTAGGGAGTACATTAACAGATTCAGGGCCATAGTGGCCTAGGTACGACTAAAGAGCTATAGACCAATGAGATGGGGTCATTTGTAAAGATTTGGTCATGACTCCATGGGGTAAGCTTGGTAGTAGCAGTAGTTGTTCAAGTCGAACTCCGTCACTACTTTGATGGGTCTAGTGATTGATAGTGGTGTACATCGTATGCTTTACGCACTGAGTGAGAGATGTGAGGATGGTTGCTATGCTTGATTTGTTCGCTATCATTATGACATGCACACCCCACCCCCGTTATCTTTAGACCATTTGTTAATGGCACCTTAGAGTATTGTACGGCATGTAGTGCTAACTCTTTGGTTGCAGGTCCAGGTTCAGGTATGGTTTAGTATATCTGTTATTGTTCTGTTTAGCTGCTTATCGCTCATACCAGACTTTTTGTCTGACCCAGAGTTTTATGTCCCTTCTTATTACTCTGGGTGCTCTCACGAGTAGACTAGAGACAGGTTAGCTGGGTATGCACGGGTAGCTGATCCGGAGACGAGCAGGAGGCTTCCACATATGATACATATAGTATTCTCCCTGTGTTGTTAAAGATCACTGCTTGGGCATTAGTAGTGCATCTTCTACTTTATCTTTCTTTTGTTTTAGAGACAGTAATTTGGAAAGTTGTAATAAGTTGTATTTGGATTTCCGCTGCTATGTTGGTTTAGTTTTCAGCTTGTGCACTGTCTCGCATGTTTTATGTCAAGATTATGTTATTATTATATTTTGTTCCATGCGCTGTGAGACATTCTACAGGTTCCTTATTAGTTCATTGTCTTCTTTCCTTTCTTTGGCGACCGTTCCGTGCTAGTCGGGCATGTGTACAGCGCACCTTCGGAGGAAATGCAGGCTGGTGCGGGGCGGGCCGTCACACTGTAAGTGCAGTTCGATGACCGTTGATGGAAATCGACTGTACGGGCGTTGATAAAATTATTAAAAATAGTAATAATTTGTGTAAAATCATAAGAAATGATTTGTGAAGAATTGAGATGAAAAATTCCATATTTGAAAAGATAAAAATAGATTTTTATCGAAATGAACTAGTTTTGAACTAGGACTATAATTCTATTTATTTTTAAAATAAATAAAGTGGATTTGAAAGGGTTTTGAAAATAACCAGAATTTCCAATAATTGAAGTGGAAATGGATTTTAATCGAAATTATCTTTGGAATATTTCGATGTTGGATTTCGTGATTATACAGGTATTGTTATGGAAATTTGAAAGATATATTTATATCGTTATTTCCAATACGATATTTGTGGGTCGTAGAATTTGATATTGAATATAAGCCGATATATTTTCTATTCAGAGCCTTGTATTTAATATCAAATGGGATTTGGGTTTGTCATGAATGGTGTCTTTATTAACACTGTTCTTAAATCCAGTTGAGAAAAAGATTAAATCTTCTTAATTAGATTTAATGAAGTGTACCAATTGAATGATATTTAATTGGAATTGAATTTGAATTGATTTTTGGGTTTATCGTAAATGGTGTTTTAAATAACTCTTTTTCTTTAACCCGATAATGAATTGAATGTGATTTTGGGTTTATAGTGAACTTTGTTTTAAATGACATTGGTTCTTTAACCCAGTTAAAGAGGATATTGATTTCTGTGAAGATTAAAACTAAGTGGAAACTAAGTGGAGTTTTAAAGAATCTTTAATTAGATTGAAATGGTCGAAAATGGAGTATCACCAGTTTTGCTCTAGGTGATAGTTAAATCTTTAATTAGATTTGAACGTGAAATGGTAATTAAATTTACCGATAACACCGTGGTGTTAGATATGAAGTATAACCAGTTTTACTTCATGGGATGAATAGGTTGGGATTAGGAAACATGATGAATGATTACTTCGGTGTGGTTCGCTAATCCCGACTAGTTTGGATTGATTAAAGAATAAATTCAAAGAATTTATCTTTGACAAAATTAATGGAAGCCTTTCCCAAAGTATAAGAATATTTGAATAAAAGAATACTATGTATTGGAATGAGGCAAATGTTGTGTTTGTGTAACACTTGTTTATTATATACGCGAGTTATTCAGAAAGACCAGGTTTATCCCATTCTGAATAACTGATTCGACGTGGTGTCGAGGATGAAGATGGTGGTCGAAGACCGGAGGTCTTCACGTCGTTTGGGTGATTACTGATGATCTTGATTGGGCCGTACACCCAAGAGGAGGGAATCAGTTAGTGATCGTCTAAACGTACTTGGAGATAGATGGATATGCGAGGTACAAGGTGTCTCCGGTTTCATTCAGACCCAGGACGGACTTGTAAATGGACTGTGTGTCTGACATTGGATTTTATTCTGTGTGGTTGATTTCTATTAAATATATATTTGTTTGGCAGCGGAGAATTATTCTCTTGCTTAACGCCCTTCTCTGAGACGTACGAGCTCAGAGGTTATATATTGATGGATATCAAACGCATGGAGTGAATTGCCTGTGTGGCATTCCTAAGTGGCAATATGATCAAGGCTTCAGTTGAGAAGCAGAGTCCTGTGGTTGATGATCAAAGCACGGCGTGTGTGGCATAGCTTTGTGTAGCGTAGATTCGCGAGCCTCGCACACCGGTTGTGAACCAGAAATGAGAGAAGGACCTCAGGGAGGACATGCGTTTCTTTCTAGCTAGAAGTGGCGTCAGTGGTTTTACACGCCCTGAGGAGTTTGACTTATGTGGTTGTTGCTGTTGCGAGGCGCCTCAGATATTTTGGTGACTGTGTGGAGCCGATGGCGTCATTTGGCTCATTTACACCCCAAAGGGTAGGGAAACGCAGTGTTCAGGCATTTTAATCCACATCGGTGGACCGGCCCTGTCGCTCCAAAGGCTTGACTGAGTACTTGCCTGAGACATAGGCTAGATTGTCTCGAATTCGGTAGAGGACTACATTTGCCTCGGTTCATAGATGGAAATCCAACTTCCAATACTTGACTTTGCCGTTTTATTTGTAGTGCCTAGTATGGCGACATATGGGATGGGGCACTCATGTCGTCTATGATTGAAATTGTTTTATACACTATACACTTATAGTAATAATAAAACATGAAATTTGGGGTACCAAGCATTCTTGGCTATTGTAAGGTAAAAACCCTATCCTCCGGCTTGCGTTTCATTGTGTGATGGGACCTGGGTCTTATAATAGCTTCATTTTTCTTTATTTAGCATTGCGCTGTTTGTTTTATGCACTGGTATTCTTGGGAGGAAACTCGTTCCGTGTTATACGGCGTGGTCCCTCGATTTACCTAACTTTAAAATAAAGATTAATAATTGTTTTAGTTCTCACACCAGTCCCATGACTGACCTGGAGTTTATTATTTTAGCCTAAACTCTGGGTGCCCTTGTTTTGACATGGACAGCTAGTAGTTTTGGTTTTGCAGATTTATATTCACAAGAACCTGGTTTACAGCTGGAATGATATCCGGAAAGCTCTGTATCCGTATATCTCTTCTAGTTGTGTATTGTATTATTTGTCCGCTGCTATGTAATGTATTGTAATCTCTGATATTTTATAATGTGTAATATTGATTTATACTCTGTATATTCTTGTATTCTGATGGAATTGTTGTTATTAACAATGAAATGCTCCTCTGTTTGCGTTCCGATGTGGCTTGTTCTCTACTCAATCCGGGCTTTCCTTAACGGGGAAGTTCGGGTCGTTTCGAACCTACTGGATAACAAATGTTGATATTTTGTGCAGACCCCGTGCTGATAGGAACACTTATCTTGAAAGTGTAAGTTTTATGATCGACACTGTTAGCCCACTTTGTGAACTGGGCAATACAAAGTCAAGATGTGAAATATTGAAGAACTTGAAAAACACTGAAGCGGGTCGGATCGGAGCAGTGTAGCAGTTCGGATCGGATAAAGTCTGCTGTTCGGATCAGTGAACTATTATTGTTGGAATCAGAGAGGCACGGCTGTTCGGATCGGAGAGCAACCTACTTCCAGTTGGAGTGGAGAGTAACTTGCTACAAAGACAGATATGAGTGGAGCAGAGTAAAAACAAGAATTAGTCCTAAGTTAATCCGGGTCGGATCGGGTACTCCGATCCGAACCCCTTGTGCATACCCTTCCGATCCGAGCCAGTCTTCCACGTCACTCTCCTGCATGAGCGCCTGGTTATTCGGAGCGGCTATGACCAGTTCCTACCCACAACGTCCACTACTCTGATGTGTTGTCAACATAGAAATCCATCCGAACCCGAGGTTGATGGGATGGATGACACGTAGCTCCGATCCGGATCGGGTTCCGAGCAAATTCTCACCTATAAATATCCTGTCTGGAGACAAAGAAAAGGATATTTTTTCTGGCACTTTGAGAGTTCAACCACCTTCATAACCCGAATTCCAGCACTCCCGGAAAATCCAAATCTTCTTTCATTATTTGATTTTAGACAATTGAGTGATTGTAAGTGAGTTGTGAGAGAAATTCAGTGAATATTTCATTGTAATTGCAACTACATCATTGAAAATAGTGAAAGACAAGTGGACGTAGGAATTTCTTCGCCGAACCACTATAAATCCTGTGTGTTCATTTTACTTTTGATCTTATTTCATTCTACTTTTAGTCAATTTGGGTGTTAGAACCACTTTTTGGTCTAACATTTTGGTGCTTTCACTGAGAGCTATCTGAATTCTTTGTTTTTCAGGATTATCGTTCTACTTTTTGGACCGTTGAGTTCATAGAAGTTAATCCTCAAGTTTTGACGCCCTTGGATATTTGTTGAATCGATTGTTGAAGAAACATGGCCAAAGGAAAAGGCAAAGAAGTTCAATCTGGTCGAGGAAATGGAGTTGGCGAAGATCAGCAAAATGCGGTCATGACAAGGTCTCGTGGACAGAGTTCAGCAGCAGGACGAACCGATACAGGAAACCCGAACCGCCTTCTGGGGGAGAGCTCCGATCCGATCCGGGTAGGAGATTCTGAAGCAGTGCATTCCCCCAACCTGAACCGACCCGAGCAGCTTGCCATGTACCGACCCGACCAGGCTCCCCAGCTCCGAACCGACCCGATCTCCCATCTCTGAACCGATCCGACACTTGGTGATGTTGGATCCTCTACTCGAGTCCCTACAAATGCTCCGATTGCAGCCACCAGGGTCAATGATCAGGTCAATTCATCTGCACCCATTACTCAAGGAGATTTCTCGCGCCTGCTTGACATGCTTGAGAGTACTAGGAAGGCTATGAAAATCCACGAGCGCACCAATCTCATGATGCAGGAGAATATGAGACTCATGAGCAGGGAGATTAGCGAACTCCGTAGACAGAGAACCCCATCGCCGGTTCGTCACACACCAGTGGATCAGTCTTCTTCTTCCGAGGAAGAGCGGCCCCATGAACGAAGGCCGCTCGAACGACCTCAGAATTTGGAGCAGCTGACATTCGGATCTTTGGGGTCTCGCGAGGATATTGCACGAGCACTAGGAAACAATGATCCCACTCGGGGGCAAAGGCTCCAGTCCTCTCCTACCGAGATCGACCGGGAGCGTAATGAACGGAGTAGAGCAGAAGCAGCTCAAAGAAGAAGGGCATCTCCTGAACAAGAGCCGAGAAGGAACCCGGATACCAGGACTAGGGAATCTGAACGGCCCCTAACTAATGCTGATGTGCACGCAATGGTACGCCAGATTACGTCCGAGAGCCGGAACTATACCAATGAAGACTATGGCATTGAGCGAAGCCATACTCCTTTCACTGACGACATCCTCGACTTTCAGTTTCCCCGGCGTTTTAACCTGCCGTAGATGGACAAGTACAATGGGAGAACTGATCCGGGACAGCATTTGATGCGATACTCATGGCTCATGAATGCTGCTGCTGCTCCTGATGCAGTGAAGTGTAAGGCATTCCAGATCTATTTAGAAGATGTGGCGCTGTTCTGGTTTACCCGACTTCCCCCTCGTTCAGTATCGAATTATAGGGAATTGAGCGAACGTTTTATGAATCAGTTCCGACTCCATACCCGAAAGTCCAAAAGTGCTATTGAATTATCAAGAATTAACCAGACGCCAGGAGAGTCTTTGAGGTCATATCTTGACCGTTTTAACTTGGCTGTGACTGAAGTTAGTGACCCGCATGAGCCCACTATTTTGATGGCATTAAAGGAAGGAGTCGATCCTGAATCTGAGTTTGGAGATTACCTTTCTGGGAAGACACCCTCCACGAGAGAGATATTCTATGAAAAGGCCGATATTTATTTAAGACGAGAGGAGGCCAGGGCAAACCGAAAGAGAAAGTCTGAAGCGACTTCAAAAGAAAATGTGCAGAGTAACGTCGCCGTGAAGCAGTCTGGGGAAAGTTCCGGAAAGGTTGAAGTAAATGTGGGAAACAAGGGTGGAAACAACAATACTGGAAACGGGGGCAACAACAATAACCGTAATGTGAACGGTAACAGAAGAAATAGAAATAGGGGAAGTGATCCTAGCAAAAGGCCCCGATTCCAGACTTATGAGGACTATACACCGTTGAACGACACTCGGGAGAACATTTACCTGGATACGTACAACGTTTTGCAATATAAAAGACCACCACCTCGCGACTCAACAGAGAAAGAAATGGCAACTGGAAAGTTTTGTTTGTTTCATGGAACTCATGGGCATTCAACCAATGAATGTCGGCATTTGAGAGATGTGATTGAGAAGCTGCTGCGCGAAGGGAAAATGGATGAATATAATGTTGCCCCGAGGGACAGGGGGCAAGGAGAGCAGGCTCCAAAATAGATTCAATCTGCTTCCAAGCCTACAGCATAGCAGAAGGCAAGGGAATTGTTATCAACTCCATAGTGGGTGGAACTCACCCAGCAATCCGTAGTTTTAGAGCAATGGATCAATATGTAAATGCTGCCAAGCACGTAGATGTGAATGAAGGTGATGATTTGGGAGATATCGCCCCCATAAAACAACAGAAGACAATGTTTGACGACGTGGTATTCCGCAGCAGAGATAATACTGGAATCCAATCACCCACTGATGATCCGTTGGTCATTACTACCACCATTGGGCCGACCTTGCTTCATAAGGTGTTAGTAGACAACGGAAGTTCCGTCAATATTTTATTTAAAAAGTCATTCGATCAGATGAAGCTTGAATCTGAAGATTTGAAGCCATGAGAAGAATGGATCAGAGGCTTCAACGGGGCGTCAACAGCTCCCATGGGGTACATAGAATTGCCCATGACCCTGGGGCAAGGAGAACGCCGAAGAGTGCGGATGCTTCAGTTCATAGTGTTGGACGTAGATTCGCCTTATAATGCATTCTTGGGGAGGCCTGCCCTTGCTGAGTTCAGAGCTTGCATCGCCCCTTGGTGTTTGTTGCTTAAGTTCCCAACTGAAGCCGGAAATGGAGTAATGAGAGGGGATCAAGTTTCCGGACGGGCCTGCTATGTTGCCGAATTAAAGATGTTGATGAAAGGACTTAACATCGAGAGTAAAGATGCCTCGCCTCCCACAAAGGGGGGCTCGGCTTAGCAATTAGAGAGATCGACCCCGAAGGAGTTGCCCAAAGGAACGCCTGAAGACCTGGATCCCAGAAAAGACGAGGAACCAGAGACTAGAAATGTAACTCCTAATGAAGCGACAGTGGAAATTCCCATTGATGAAGCTGATCCAACAAGAGTTTTGAAGATTGGATCTCAATTGGATCCACGTCGGGCCAAAGAACTAACAGACTTCTTGAAGGCGAACTTGGATGTGTTTGCCTGGACCCACGCTGACATGTATGGGATATCGCCATCCATCATAAGTCACACACTAAATGTAAACCCGAAACATCCGCCTGTGAAGCAAAAGAGACGTATGTTGGGCCCAGAGAGGTCGGCTGCTCTCAAAGTGGAGGTGGAGAAGCTGAAGCAGAACGGATTTATTCGAGATTCGACATATCCCGACTGGATATCGAATCCCGTCTTGGTAAAGAAGCCGAATGGGAAGTGGCAGACTTGCATTGATTTTTCATATTTGAACAAAGCTTGCCAAAAAGGTATTTTCCCACTTCCCAGGATTGACCAGCTTGTAGATTCGACAGCAGGTCATGAACTTCTCTCTTTCATGGACGCATATTCCGGATACAATCAAATTCCTATGCACGTGCCAGATCAAGAGCATACGAGCTTCATTACGAATTTGGGGTTATATTGTTATGTTGTAACGCCATTCGGATTGAAAAATGCCGGAGCCACTTATCAGCGCTTGGTGAACAGAATGTTTTATAATCAAATAGGGAAGACCATGGAAGTTTATGTGGATGATATGCTTGTCAAATCGAAACAGTCCTCCAGCCATACGCAAGACTTGGAAGAAATGTTTGGTATCCTGCGAAAGTATCGGATGAAGTTGAATCCTCTGAAATGCTCATTTGGAGTGGCATCGGGAAAGTTCCTAGGATTCATTGTGAGCTCCCGAGGAATTAAAATCAATCCTAGCCAAATAGCAGCGATTAGAAACATTGAAGAGCCGAGGAGAATTAAAGACGTCCAAAGTCTTGCAGGGAAAGTAGCTGCGCTGAGTAGATTTATCTCTAAAGCCACAGATAAATGCGTCCCGTTTTTTGATTTGATTAAAAGGGGAAAGAAGAACTTCGAGTGGACTCCGGACTGTGTTGAGGCCTTTCAAAATTTATTGGAACTACAAGAGAAACCACCGATTTTGTCAAAGCCAATGGATCACGAAGAATTGTTTGTTTACTTGGCAGTCTCGGCTCACGCCGTTAGCACAACCCTGGTTCGAGAAGAAGACAAAGTACAAAGGCCGGTATATTATGTAAGCAAGAAATTAGCAGCGGCCGAGCGCAACTACCCAAAGATTGAGAAGCTCGCTTACAGCCTCCTAATCGCATCCCGAAAACTTCGTCACTATTTCCAAGCTCATCCAATAACCATATACACTGACCAGCCTCTGAGGCAGGAGTTGCAGAGACCCGAAGCATCGGGAAGGTTGATCAAATGGAATATAGAATTAAGTCAGTTTGATTTAAATTTTCAGCCACGAAAGTCGATTAGGGGGCAAGCTCTGGCAGACTTTATAGAGGAGTTCACTATCCCAGAGGAGGAAATGATCAACGACAATGTGGTCAAGTCCGAAGATGAGTTAAAGATAGATCCATGGAAGCTATACACAGATGGAGCCAAGAACGATCGAAGGTCCGGAGCTGGAATCGTCTTAGTCACTCCTGAAGGACGGTCGTTATATTACGCTCTACGATTAGAATTTTCGGCGACTAACAATGATTCTGAATACGAAGCCCTGATTGCCGGGCTGAAGCTTGCTAAAGACTTTGGAATAAAAATGTTGGACATATTCTGTGACTCTAAAATCGTTGTCTGCCAAGTGCGAGAGGAATTTGTGGCTCGGGGACCTCGACTTATCGCCTACCTTAGGAAAGTGAGAGAGCTATTGAGCGACTTGGAGCGGTACAATATAACACATATCCCAAGAGCCGAAAACCAGAAGGCGGATAGGCTAGCAAAGCTGGCTAGTTCCGACAATCCAGAAGAGACTGAAATAATTCCAATTGAAACGTTGGAATCGCCAAGCTTTGAGTCAATGGAAATTGAGTTCGCTTTCGAAGCGGAACCGAAGAAGGATTCGTGGATGACCCCAATTAAGAACTTCCTTAAGAATGGGACACTCCCATCAAAGAAGAGTGAGAAGAGGGCTATGGTTCGCAAGGCTACCAGATATGTCATACAAGATGATATTCTTTATAGGCAAGGATTTTCTATGCCCCTGTTACGATGTATAGCACACGACGACATCAAACGTGTACTAAGAGAAGTGCACGAAGGTGAGTGTGGAGATCAAACAGGAGGTCAGACTTTAGCGAAAAAGATATTGCGATATGGATACTTCTGGCCCACAATTAATAAAGATGCAGCTGATTATTCACGACGCTGCGATAAGTGCCAGAGATTCGCCAAAACCCCCAAAGCACCGTCGACCCAACTCAAATCAATGGTGAGTCCTTGGTCGTTTGCTACGTGGGGAATTGATATCATTGGAGTTCTACCGATTGCTAAAGGAGGAGCGAAATATGCAATAGTCGTTGTGGACTATTTTACGAAGTGGGTGGAAGCTGAGCCCTTGACC
Organism: Allium sativum; assembly: GCA_030737875.1. NCBI lineage: Eukaryota > Viridiplantae > Streptophyta > Magnoliopsida > Asparagales > Amaryllidaceae > Allium > Allium sativum. The sequence goes on along the minus strand of CM060922.1, from coordinate 248,931,894 downwards.
AAAATCACGGCAAGAAAGGTGATAAGTTTCGTGGTTAGAAATATTATATGCCGGTTCGGGATCCCAAGGACCATTATAACTGACAACGGAACCCAGTTTGATGGTACTGAATTCAGAAATTTCTGCCAGAAGTATAAGATCGACAAGCGATACACTGCGGTTGCTTATCCGCAGTCGAACGGGCAAGTTGAAGCAATAAACAAAGTAATAAAATCCATCCTCAAGAAACAGTTAGAGCGCGCAAAGGCGAAATGGGTTGACGAATTGCCCCTAGCTTTGTGGGCATATCGGACAACATTTAAGACGGCTACTGGTCATACCCCTTTCTCTCTCTCTTTTGGCTCAAAAGCAGTAATTCCAGTTGAGCTTGAAGTGCCTTCCCACCGGGTGACATATTATGACCCGATGACGAATCGGGCACTCTTACTCGAGTCTCTTGATGAAATCGAAGAAAAAAGGGACGAAGCAGATTTGCATGCGGCAAGACATCGACGTCGGATGGCACGCTATTACGACAAAAAAGTTCGCCTTAGGACTTTTGAACCAGGAGATTTGGTGCTAAAGAGAGTCTTTCCATCCCTTCCTCACCTCGGTCCAAACTTGAAAAAGGAACCTTCAAGTTAACGACCGTAGATGGCGAAGAAGTCCCTAGGGCATGGAATGCCCAACACTTGATGCGATATTTGGATTAGAAATGCTGTGCTCTTTTTTTTTCTCATGAACTCTGTAATAAGGCACAACTTGCCTTGGGAAAATCTGATGATATGAATAAAGGACTATAAAGTGGATGTAGGCTACGACTTAGCCGAACCACTATAAAAATATCGTGTGTTATTTACTTTTATGCATTATATATATACATTCATCGACTATTCTGTTGTGATTATGGAATATAAGATGATTAAAAACCTGAAAAGGTTGAAAACAGTTTAAATATAATAAAAAGCACAACGACTATTTGTGCGGCAAGACATAAAAGAATGAGAAAACGACATTCTTAACTCTAACTCTCCAGAGAGAGAGAGAGAGTATAAAAGCGTCTCCAACTGAGCGCTGAGAAAGAGACCCTTCCCCGCTGAAAGACCGGGGGGTGAATATATTGCTGAGCTCGAACTCTAACTCTCCAGAGAGAGAGAGAGAGAGTATAAAAGGACGGGAAGACGACGTCCTCTGAGGCATGAAGGTGCACCCAGACAAGGGACCGCCTCAGTAAGAACTCTAACCTGAGTATAAGACAGGAGAGTATAAAAGAAATGCCAGAAAAAATGACAGGCATTCACTACACAGAAAATGCTATCCCGTCAGAAAATTGGGAGCGTTCAGATTGCTTGATTAAGCCTTAAATAATTTTTGAGAATTGACTGGGGGCATATATGTATACAAATATTTCCTCCCTCTGTAACTTCATTTCATAACTATAGTATGACAGGCATTTTTACATAAGTGCAGAACTACTGACAAACAGACATTGCAGAAAATGAATTATTTTTTTATTTACGAATGAATGAATTTGTACAGGAAAATAGCTAAAAAAGAAGGTGCAAGAGCCACCCTTACAGCAGCAATTATTGATCTACCAAATACTAAAACAATGAAAGACAACCCACTATTTGGATTTCGAGGGAGTCTTGGACTTCTTGGCGGCTTTCTCCGCATCCTTCGCCTCTTTCTCGGCTTCAGTCAAGATGCGCTTTGATTTTTTTCTTTCCTGAAGATGCGGTGCTGGAACCGGTTGACTTCTTCCCGGAAGGCGGAGCGCTGGAATCAAGAGAAGATTTTTTAGCGAGTTCCTCTATAATAGATCTAGTTGAGAGCTTAACAACTAACCTTGATCCCGCATCCACAACTGCGAGAGGCTTGAGGGCTTCAGGGTCTAAGTCTTCGGCTTTTAACTGCAAGCGTTTATCTTGATCAGCTTTCATTGCAGCCAAAGTAACATCATCAGCATTTTTTGACTCCCCGACTATTGCCACCTCTGGATCTTCCTCATGTCCTCCGTCACCGCCATCATCCTTTAAGGCTGCTATCATTTCTTCATCATGGGGAGTGTCAGCCTTAGTCAGCTCACTTCCTTCTCCCAAGTCTATAGGAGCAACCTTGTCCTTCCCTCCTTTTGCCTTTTCCGTAGGCTCTGCCCCAGAGGCGGCTCCCTGAGTCACATCTGTCTTTCCGGATGGCTCAATACCTACAGAGTGAGAAGCAACAGTTATCAACTCAGGAAAAAATAATGGGTTTTTCATCGATTGCTCAATCACGTGGCGAAAGGTAGAAATAGCCTTGACGAATTGAGGAGAAAAGGTAGGGATACCTTCCGAAGACTTCTCAGCGGGGGTAACTGCTGTCTCTGATGCCATTTCAGGGATTGGGGATAGAAGAGTTGTTCGAGGGATTCCCGGGTGTTCAGGATCATATACCTCTACTTCAGGAGTTGCGGGGGCAGCAGAAGAGGAACCAGTCTCGGGAATGTTTTTCTGTTTAGTCCTCCGCCTCTCTTCTGCCATAGCATCAGCAATGAGGCGGCGCCCTTCAGCTAGGCGTTCTGGCTCATCATCCCTTAAGTATTTCTCCATCAGCTTGTCTTCATCGATGGAGTCGACCTTGAGCTCCTCTTTTTCCCACTCAACAATCTGACTCCATACTTGGACTAGAGTGGATGGATAATCCTCAATCCAAGAAATGTTCCGGCGGCGGATGATGTGTGCGAAGAATTCAATCATTAATTCGCCGAAACCCTGAATATCTGCCTCCGCCTCTGACAATTGTTTGCGGGCCTCCTCCGCAGATTTGATAGCACACTTAACGTTGCCCTCCGCCAGGGCAGCTCTGTTCTCTGCCTCCAGTAGCTTTGAAGCCAAGTCAGCGTTCTTCTTTTCTAGCTCAGCATTCCTCTTTGCTAGCTCGGCATTTTTCCGTTCAAGGTCAGTATAAGCAAGGCGCGACTTAGCGGCTTCTGACTTGGCATCATCAACTTGCTTTTTTAACTCAGAACGCTCTTGAGTATGAGATTCCAGCAAATCATGATAACGTTTTTGCATATCTTCAAATTGTTGTTTGAAGTTGGTAGCATCCCTCTGAGCAATAGCAAACTGGGCCTGTGTGTCCTCCAAATCTTTTCCTAGGTTCTTTAAGGCCTTGGCATCTTCTTCCGCGGTTTTTTGCATTGAATCAGCATTCGTGATTAGAGTACGGATAATTCTGGAAAGGTTGCGTGAATATTTGAACATTTCAGACTATTGTTTTTCAACCGCGTCTATCTTTGCTTTGGCCTCATCTGCCCACTTAGAAGAAACAGGTTCGAGGGCAGGTAAAAAATTCAAAGTCTCGAAGTAATGTTCGGGAAATTGCTCCTCCAAATACGCCCGCTTGATTGCAGTTTCCGCATCTAGGGGTGGAGGAGCGGGGATCGTCAATTCAGTGTCCCTGTGTGTGGAGGATTCAGTAGTTTCTTTATTTGTCCTAAGTCGTTTAGTAGTAGGGACCTTGCGTTTACTTCGAGACTCAGTATCTTTTGGAGGACTTCTCTCTCTGCTGCGCTTCTCGTGGGAAGAGGTGGAGTCTTTCGATTGTGGCCTGTCCTCTTCCCTACGACTTTGATAACCTTTATATTTCTCTTGGTCCGACCGAACGGGAGAGCGAGAACATGAGGGTCGAGAGCGATAGGGTTCATAAGGCCTTCTCTCTCTGCGTGAATATTAGACATGCTACGGCGGAGCTTCCTGATATCATAGTAAGATCGGGACATCGTACCTGCACAATAAGACAAATGAAATTCAGAATCAATAGTTTCACAGGGAGAGAGGTGCAATGAATGCTAATGCTATTGTGTAAAGCGTGTCCTAAGTGGTGTGTTCCCCCCAACCAACCCGAGTCTGAAGCTAGACTAGTATGGGCAGGCTCTTTGGCCTTAGCAGGAGTAGTCTCTTCAGAAGAGGTGAAGGCTAGGGGATCCTTCCTAAAATCCTCTGAAGTGTATATAGTTTCAGGTAAGGGGAGATCCCCCAAACCCTGAAATAATGGGTCATCAGTACTAGGGACATCTCCCTCGGAAGCATTAAGTGGTGACTCTTTGGAGGATGTTGACTTTTCCGGAGAAGTAGCGTCCTCAGGAGCAGTATACCCTTCACGATGCTTTTCGGCCAAGTTAGCCAATTCGTCATCTTGAGTAGAAGATGGAGAAGGTGAAGTTTGAAGAGGCACTGCAGGAGCTCCCGAACCTTCTCCTGTCTCTGGGACTACATCCACTGGAGAAATATATACGTATGGAGCCGTCCCGTGACCGATACTACGAAAAACGGATAGCAGCCCATGAAAATGAAGATATTCATCCTTAAGGACTTCATCAATAGTCAAGAACTTTTAATCGCCATTAAGGAGCTAGTGCATCCGGTCAAAAAACACCTGGTCTGATATTTGTTTTGGATTGTCGACTGCAAACAAAAAGAAGAACGAGTTAAGATAATGACTCGAAGGTATAGAACCAAGATGTAGATAATCAGTGCTTTACTTGATTTCGTCCATCTTCTGGCACACCCGGGCTGTCGCTTCACATAAAACCACTCCAGTCTGGAATCTCCAGCTTTACTACTGAATGGCGCTGAGATTATCTTCCTCTTAGGAACAGACTCAAAATAGCAGAAAGAAGGAGTTTCTCGAGTCCGATGCTTGAAGTTGTAGAAGAAATGAACGTCATCGAAAGTGAGTTCTATGCCTAGGATCTCACGATATGCTATATATAAAGTGTGTAAGTAGGCATAAGAATTGGGATGCAGCTGCATGGGGGCAATCCGCATTTGTCTTAGAAAATCTACCATGAGGGGAGAAAATAGAGGGATAGCACCGACCATGCACATCAACCGGGTGATTGCCATATATCCTTCCGGAGGGTTGTGGGGGCGATCAGATCTCGAAGGCACAAGAGTGTCCTTTTTCATTATCCCGTACTTTAAGCAAATTCGGATAAGTCGGTCGTTGTCGATTGTTGATTCAATGGAATCTGGGGGTGATTCCAATATGATAGCCGATTCAAATTCATCAGGTGCCCAGTCATCACCAATCCCTCCTTTTTCTTCAAAACCTAGAGAAACTTCATTCTCTGAAGACACCTCGTCACTTTCATGATTTCCAACTTCGTAGTCTGAACCCTCATTATTCCATTCCGGATCCGACGGAGAAGATATGTCCTCGAGAGTAATTTTGTTGGAGGTTTCCGGGGCTTCTTTCTTCTCAGCTAGTCTGGAAGAGCGTCTGGTTCATGGTCATAAAACTATTGAAGAAGCAATAGCACAAATTAGAGCAAATTAGCCCGTATCCCCCCGTGCATGTGTGCAAACTAAAGTGTAAACAATGTATACGGAAAGTGCAAAGTAAATGTTTAAAAGTGCGACGAAATTTTTTGGCAAAATATAAAGAGTTGAAGTAGTTCTTGATGTCCAGTTACGTTTGCAAGGTACTATCCTAACTGTCCATTAGGTTGAAGATTATGCCAAAAGTTGATTGGGCCAGTTAAACAAGTTTTCATATATTGAGGTGAACTGCTCTTCGGTTCGGTTCGGGTGCGTTTATGGGGATCGGATCGGAGGTGCAGCCTCGACTTGAGCTCGGATAAGATGTGGAACTCAGAAATCAAAAGCGGATCGGTTCGGAGGTAAAGTCCCCTGACGGTTCGGATCGGATCACATAGTCATACTTCTCCTCCTTTTATCTTATGGTCCGACCCGATCCGGTTAGGTGAGCTCCCTTTCCCCCTTCTTTAAATACTTGCTCCGACCCGATCCGATCTCCTGGATTTCTTTTCTTTTTCCTTTCTTTACTTGCCCCGACCCGGTCCGACTTCCTGAACTTCCTTCCTCTTTCCCTTATTTTTTCACCTTCCATATCCCTCCGAACCGAACCGATTCCCTACTATCTTCTTCTTCTCCTTCATCCTATTTCTTCCCTAACCAACGCCAAGGACAGTTTCGTACCCATCACCCAAATCAAAGCCAAGCGACTATGCGCTGGCGCATTCAACCACGAATTCTAACCCCTCTGTTACTACCTCGAGGTTACGACGAGTCTACTGGCGACGATGACGAGGGGGGTCACGGTGGCAAGGTCATCCAAATTCCACGCTCAGATCGTCCTAATTATCTACGAATTCGAATCGAAATCAATTAAAAAAAAGGATTATCTAAAGTTTTATAACCTACCGATGTAATTACTTCGAGAATTAAAAGGAATTTTGATGCTTCACGAATTAGGTTTTTTCTCGTTTTACAGAACTTAGGGAGTAAAACAGTAAAAGTGAAAGAAGGAAGAAGACTCAGCTTATATAGAGGAGTAGAGTGTCCATTCGTCTCCCCATTCGGATTGGCAGCCCAGTAGAAGAACCCCCGTTCGGATCGGATGGACAGTCCAGAAGCAAAGCTTGGCCCAATAGTCCAGTGTAAAATAGAAAGGAGAAGGGGTCTGTTCGGATCGGAATCCGAACTGAACCGAGTTCTTTAGCTCAGCAACGAATTAAATTGAAATTGAAGAAAAAGATGAAAACACAAGATAAATCAAAATAAAAATTACCTCGAAGAGCACTGTGCAATGATAGTCAAAGCATGCTCCGTCTCCAACAGAAGCATCCTTTGAGGGGGCAAAATGTTAGCCCACTTTGTGAACTGGGCAACACAAAGTCAAGATGTGAAATATTGAAGAACTTGAAAAACACTGAAGCGGGTCGGATCGGAGCAGTGTAGCAGTTCGGATCGGATAAAGTATGCTGTTCGGATCGGTGAACTATTGTTGTTGGAATCAGAGAGGCACGGCTGTTCGGATCGGAGAGCAACCTACTTCCAGTTGGAGTGGAGAGCAACTTGCTACAAAGACAGATCTGAGCGGAGCAGAGTAAAAACAAGAATTAGTCCTAAGTTAATCCGGGTCGGATCGGGTACTCCGATCCGAACCCCTTGTGCATACCCTTCCGATCCGAGCCTGTCTTCCACGTCACTCTCCTGCATGAGCGCCTGGTTATTCGGAGCGGCTATGACCAGTTCCTACCCACAACGTCCACTACTCTGATGTGTTGTCAACATAGAAATCCATCCGAACCCGAGGCTGATGGGATGGATGACACGTAGCTCCGATCCGGATCGTGTTCTGAGCAAATTCTCACCTATACCCTGTCTGGAGACAAAGAAAAGGATCTTTTTTCTGGCACTTTGAGAGTTCAACCACCTTCATAACCCGAATTCCAGCACTCCCGGAAAATCCAAATCTTCTTTCATTATTTGTTTTTAGACAATTAAGTGATTGTAAGTGAGTTGTGAGAGAAATTCAGTGAATATTTCATTGTAATTGCAACTACATCATTGAAAATAGTGAAAGACAAGTGGACGTAGGCATTTCTTCACCGAACCACTATAAATCCTGTGTGTTCATTTTACTTTTGATCTTATTTCATTCTACTTTTAGTTAATTTGGGTGTTAGAACCACTTTTTGGTCTAACAGACACTTATTTATTATATTGTAAATTATCCCTCTGCAAGTTATTTCCTTGAGCTCTGATGAACATCTTTATTTATTTGTAGGATACCAAACAAATAATTTGTGTTCCAATGGACTTGAGTTTCCAATTTTTGCGCAATTTTAGGTCCATTGGTATGCGGATTGTCACAAATATGAAGACCTACTGTTATATAAAATCCAAAATCAACTATAAATGATATCAAACGTACTTATAACCAATTTCAAATATTAAAAGTAGTGGGTTATGCACAGATAAAATTATTAAAAAAATCTAAGCAAGAAAAGCCACACAATGAAATCAAACATAAATATAAATAATTAGAACTCAATTATGAAGTCACTTTACATCATCAAATCAATTTATCATTATTATAGTTTTGTCACTAATACATAAATAGTATTGCCATAATATAGAAGAATGTACCAAATCATCTAATTCTGATGCAGCTCCATAATCCCGGCTTTACATTCCCACATCTGCTCTTAATTTTTTAACTTTACACATGTATAGATTCACAAGTAAATATGGGGAAAAAATGGGTTTTAGTTATATTTTGGATTACACATAATCATATATGTAACACCCCGTAATTTTATAACATTAAAATTCACAAATTAAAGTATACTTAATTTTTAGAAAAGAATTAAGTGAAATGGGTTGCGCAGAGAAATATATATATATATTGATATATATATATATATATATAAATTAAAAATTAAATAAATAAATATGAGAAAAAGTTCAAAACAGCGAATTGGGAGGGGAAATAACCGAACCGGTCCATTTTTGAGGTCGACCCGAGCCTTGCTGGGTCGACTAGGGATTAATCCAGGGTGTTTGGCTATCGACCCATGGGCCGATTCGCCCAAATGCAGATTTTGCATTTGATTGGTTCTCATGGTTCAGGGTTAATCTAATGGTCCTAAATAACTTCCTACACCTATAAATCATCCTAACGCTAACCCTAAACCTAATTAAAATAGAATAGTTACCGTCATACCATCGCCATGGAAATCAATGGAGCCGCCGCCAACTAAGAAAGAAGAAAAGCAAATTCAGTTCTAATTCTCTCAACCCTAAAGCAAAGCAAAACTCTCTCTTTTCTTCTCTAAATTGTGAGTATGATGATCTTAACAAGATTATTATCATTTTAATTAGGTTGAGTTATGAATGGATTATGAGTAGATGATGTGAATTATCATATATGTTGTTGTAAACCCCTTTTGCTATCATGTATATTGTAAATCCAATGTTATGTGATGATGATATCTTATATGTTGTAAATCATGCTATGATGATGTTATGTACGTTGAAAGTTTCTATGCTAAGTTGTGATGAATCATACATGTTAAAAAGGCCATGATGTTACCATCTATGCTAGTTAGTTCATATTAATTCAATCATCATGTTTGTGTTATGTTGATCTATATGACAAGTCACATATGCAAGTTAGATTGATTAGAAAAGTTATGAACATATGCCAAGACATCTATTATGACATCTAGAATTATGCCATGACATATATGATATCCTATGCTAGTTCACACCATCATTATGTTGCCTAAAAACCCCATATGCAAGTTTATGTATAAATTTGGGCTATGATCATATCATGTAAATTGAGACATTTAACAAGTTGATACCTTTTGATCCTTAACATGTGTAGTTTAAGCAAGTTTCACCCCTATTATGATTGGATTTATTTTAATTGTCTATATGTTGTGATAATTTATCTTTGTGCTAGGTGTTAGACTATACAAGTCTAGCCTATATTATGCGTTGAATAAGCGAACTTATAAACGCGGGGTAGGGGTAATAATAAGAATTTAATATTAAAAAGTTGGGGTGCAATTGATATGATTTTGCATGCCATAAGTGGATGGCCATAATTGAGTCAATTATGGACATCATTAAAAGTTGACTTAATTAATAATTTGAATAGGGAATTATTAAAACTGGGGTAAAAGATTTTAAGTGTTAATCAATGCTTAGGACACGAGGTTGGACTCGTTTGTGACGTAAACCTGCCCGGACCCGCCCGGCAAATCCAGTGGTCACAAATGTCAGCCCAATGTGAGAGGTCCTAGGCCTAAACTAAAGCATAACGGTTGTAAAGACACGAGGTTAGACTCTTTTATGGTGTAAGACTGCCCGGATCCGTTCGATAAAACCAGCTGCCATAAATGCCAGTCTAATTTGAGAGGTCTTTATGAGGTTATGGCCTGAATGAATTAAGAAATATTTAACCAGATAAACATGTAAGGTGGGACATGGGGGTTAAGTAGGTGCCTTTGGTGTCATGAGGAATCTAGGGGGTGCCCTTAGTGGCATGTGAAATACGATTAGTAAGATTTAACCAAACACACATGTAAATAAACATGACTAAGAGGGTTAAGTGGGATATACTAGTGACAAGCTTAGGTGGGTAGCTTGTGGGGGCCCATTTCAACCAGTATCCCAAACGTATCTTTGTGGGCTCGACCCAAGTCGAGGACGGGACACGCATGCTGGATTTGACTATAAGAGGCCAAAACGGGGAGCGGTGGCAACGCAAGTCCAACGGGTTTCGTATGCGTGTGTGGACCCGGGCTGGTAGGTAAGACGTTGTTGCATCGTGTAGGTATAAGCCGTGCATTCTCAAGTTGTATTGGGTTGCCACTTTAGGGGAGTGATACACCCCACTGTGGGGCCAGCACGGGTATCTACGAGTAGGGAGCCGATCGAAAGTGGGTAGTGGGGTACACCTAGTGGAGATAGGTGCAGACGGCACCAATGTAGTCAGCTAGGGGTACGTAAGGCTATTTATAAAGTTTCTGTGTGAAGCAAGTAGGATCAAACAATAGGGTGACTGGTGTGGTGCAGTATAGTAATGTGCGGTGCAGTGTAGTAATCATTCGTTAGTAATTAGGTGTGCTTTTACCGTTATCTTTAACGTTATCTTAAACGCTATCTTTATCTTCCTAAGAGTTCATAGACATTTACTTGTCTTCCAGCTTATGCCTTAGTCTAGTTATTTTGATAATAGTATTGTTAGAATTATCATACTCGCCATACTTTATGTCTGACCTCCTCTATTTCTATCCTTTTTCCCTCTCCAGGTCCTCAGGTTGGGCCCAGCTCTAGTTGAGTTTGATTGAATTGCTTCATCTCTCTTTGGAAAGCTTGGACCATTGAAGTAAAGTCCAGCTTGTTATCTTTTTAATGGCTATTTATGTAATGGGATTATGTATTTTGTTTTTATGAAGATGGATATTGTACTTGGTTATGATCTATGGTTTTATGATGTGACAAACATGTTTAATTTCCGCTGCAATAAAATGAAGTTTTAGATTTCCAAGTACTATTTATTATCTGTTTTGTTGTAAATTTTCTGTTCTATATTCACTTATAACCTCCATGGATGTTAATGCATTCCCTTTGTGAGTGACATTAATGGACGTGGGGTGTTACACGTGGTATCAGAGCTTAAGGTTACCAGAACAAATAAAAATACTTTAGAAAAATAGTTATTTTTGGAAGAAGTGTTTTCAAAAAAATGTTTTAATGAGAAATTTAAAGAGAAAAGTTTTCAAGAAAAAAAACATAATCCCCAATAGCCCATATCTTTATCTTTCGAATTCTCCATTCTGAATCTTTCCATTTTCGTTTCAGCATGGTTGAAGATCTTAATCTACCCGACGGTGTAACGATACCAGGATGGTATAGGAGGCTATTGAAGGCTAGGGCCGCTGCAGGTCCAGCCAATGTTCCTCCACCACCAGTTGCACCCGTTACTCCTCCTCCTCGCGTAGATACCTTTGCAAAGACGTGTAAGGAATTCAAGGCTATGGGTGGAAAACCATTTCAAGGGTCAGAAACGTTTGTGGAAGCTAGAGATTGGCTTAAGGAGGTGGAAGAATTGCTAGAAATCTTTGAAGTAGAAGAAGGGAGGAGAGTTCGTTTAGCAGCTTGGTTGATGAAGGGAGAGGCCTCGTTTTGGTGGGTGGTCACTAATGGGGAGCGTCTTGTTGACTCTTGGGCGGATTTCAGACGTAGGTTCGAGGCGAAGTTTCTCTCAAGGGCGGAAGAAAATCTATATATGGAAAGGTTCTTGACATTGAAGCAAGGAAGCTCATCAGTGAAAGAATATGTCAATAAATTTAATCAGTTAGCAAGGTTTGGCTTGGACTTAGTGAACACGCCGGAGAAGAAGGCGCTGAGGTTCGTGAATGGCTTGAATGAACCATTGCAAGAGTTGGCTATGACCCATATCCCTATGGGGGCCACCTTTGAGAAGTTAGTAGAAATGGCGCTCATGCATGAGGAGAAAAGCGCTAAAGCTGATAAGGCACCCAAGAAGAAGGGGGATCAGAAGAAACCACAACAACAAAACAAGAAGGGTGGAAAAGACAATAATGGCAAGGGAAAGAAGAAGTGCTTTAACAGTGGGACACCAGGCCATCTCAGCAAGGATTGCCTAAAGAAAAAGAAGATAGGCTGTTTTCATTATGGCGATGCGGGACATTTAGTGAAGGACTGCCCAAAGAAGGGGCAGAGGGCAGAAGCTACCTCGGGAGGACAGGTGCAGGCTCTTATGGCACCAGGGCAGGCTAGGGGACAAGTTCAGGCTCTCGCGGTCCCACCGCTGCAAGAACGAGGTAGAACCATTTCTGTTGAAAGCTTGGTTTTTCTGTTTGATCATCCTGTCCGTACCTTATTCGATTCGGGCGCATCACGTTCGTTTATCTCTACATCATTAGTTGAAACACTACACTTAAACACCAGTTTAGTAGAGGATCCCTTAGTTGTTTCGAATCCAATTGGGGGCTCAGCTCATTTGTCCATGATGTGTTTGGATTTGAAAATTTCTATACTTAGCGTTGAGTTTCGATGTGATGCTTATGTGTTGGGCTTCACGGGCTATGGGCTAATTTTAGGAATGGATTGGTTATCCATAAATGGGGCCGTTCTTGATTGTGAAAGGAGAGTAGTTAGGCCCGTGACTTGCCTTGGCAACACTCTCGAAATCTTCTGTAATCCCATAAATTCGGTTATGCTAAGTTATCTAGAATCGCTTGACGCGTCTGAGGAAAATCTACGATCTGTTAGAGTGGTCCGAGAATATTCGGATGTGTTTGAGGAGGTGAAGGGCTTGCCTCCGAAGCGGGAGATAGATTTTCGAATATATCTTGTGGATAATGCGAAACCAGTATCTTTGCCAGTACTCCACATGGCTCCACGTGAAAGGAGGGAACTCGATAAGCAAGTGAAGGAGTTGCTTGAGAAGGGGTTCATAAGACGAAGTATATCGGAGCGGGGTGCTCCAGTAGTATTTGCCACGAAGGCGGATGGGTCCCTTAGACTGTGTGTGGACTATAGAGAACTTAATAAACTTAATAAGAAGAACAGACACCCACTGCCGAGGATTGACGATCTCTTCGATCAGTTAGTTGGCGCCTCAGTGTTTTTCGCAGTTGGACTTAGCCACCGGGTTCCATCAGTTGAGAGTGGCTGAGGATAGCATAGACCAGACTGCCTTTAGGACTCCGGACGGTTTCTATAATGGCTAGTGATGCCCTTCGGTTTGACAAACGCCCCCGCATACTTTGTTGATTTGATGAGTAGGGTGTTTAGGGAGTACCTTAACAAATTCGTGGTAGTCTTTGTAGATGACATCTTGATCTTTTCTAAGGACGAAGAAGAGCATGCCCTACATCTTAGGGAAGTGTTGGAGACTCTTCGAGCGCATAAGCTTAAAGCTAAATTTTCTAAGTGTCACTTTTGGAGGAAGGAAGTACGGTTCTTAGGACACGTGGTTTCCAAAGAAGGAATAGTTGTAGATCCCGCGAAGGTGGTGGCCATCCAAGATTGGAAGGTTCCTAAAAATGCTACCGAAGTGAGAAGTTTCTTGGGGTTGGCTGGCTACTATAGGAAGTTTATCAAAGACTTCGCAAAGATATCAGCTCCATTGACACGCTTGACGAAGAAGAACCTAGTTTTCACATGGGACGTAGTTTGTGAAGATGCGTTCCAACGTTTGAAGAGAGCTTTGACTTCAGCCCCAGTCTTTGTATTGCCAGACGGGAGTAAGCCGTTTACCGTTTATACTGATGCTTGTGGGACAGGACTAGGCGCAATCTTAATGCAAGAGGGTAGGGTAATAGCCTATGGTGGAAGGCAGTTGAGAGCGCATGAGAAAAATTATCCTACACATGACCTAGAATTGGCCGTTATTGTTTTCGCGCTTAAGCCTTGGCGTCATTATCTTCTTGGCGAGAAATTCGAACTATTCACTGACCACAAATTTTTAAAATACTTATTCTCTCAGAAGGACTTGAACTTAAGGCAGCAAAGGTGGATGGAGTTCTTGGCGTCCTACGACTTTGAGATAGCATATACCACTGGCAATGGTAACGTGGTGGCTGATGCCTTAAGTAGAAAAAGATTATCCTTAAGTCCTTTGTTTGTTGAGCGGCGAAGTTTAGAATTCATTTCGATGTTTGACTTTAGACCTTCCATTGACCTCGTACCCGGTTTGCTAGCATCCTTGGAGGTCAGACCTACGCTTTTGGGACGGATTAGCGAGGCACAGCGAGACAACCCACAGTTAGTTGAGTTAGTAGAAAAGCTCAAAGGAGGGGAGTCATCAAGCCATCTCCGTAGGTATACCCAAGACGATAAGGGTTGGTTATGTAGGGACGGTAGACTTTGTGTACCAAAAGACGATGACCTAAGGAAGACTATTCTTGACGAAGCACATCATTCGAAGATGACCATTCATCCCGGCGGGGACAAGATGTACAAAGACATGAAGAGAGTTTACTTTTGGGCCGGCATGAAGAAAGACGTGGTCGAGTATGTCGCTAGATGCTTGGTGTGCCAACAAGTAAAAGCGGAGCAAAAGAAACCCGGTGGGTTGCTTCACCCATTGGAGGTTCCACTATGGAAATGGGAAAGCATCTCGATGGATTTTGTGGATGGATTACCGCGATCGAGGAAGGGTAATACGGGAATTTGGGTTATAGTAGATAGACTTACTAAGAACGCCCATTTTATTCCCGTGAAGAGTAAGAGGACTGCTCCATGGTTAGCTTCTGTCTACGTTCGAGAGATAGTTCGTTTGCACGGTGTTCCTTCAAGCATAGTGAGCGACCGCGATCCTATTTTCACTAGCGAATTTTGGAGAAGCTTACAAGAGGCGGTAGGGACTCGGTTATGTTTGAGCACCATATATCATCCTTAGATGGACGGCTAGACTGAGAGGGTGAATCACATTCTATAGGATCTTTTGAGGCTATGTATCCTAGACTTTGGGGGTACATAGGAAGAGCATCTTTCATTGGTTGAGTTCGCATATAATAATAGCTTTCAGTCCAGCATTGGTATGGCACCATTCGAAGCTCTTTATGGACGACCTTGTCGTTCACCTACATGTTGGTGGGAATCTACGGATAAGATCTTACTTGGGCCCGATATGATTAGGGAGACTTCGGAGAAGATCGACTTGATTCGAAGGAGGATGAAAGCAGTGCAAGATAGGCAGAAATCTTATGCGGATAAGAGGAGGACAGATCTCGAGTTTGGAGTTGGGGACATGGTCTTTGTCAAAGTGTCTCCATTACGAAACGTTGTTCGCTTTGGGTTCGTTGGGAAATTAGCACCAAGGTTTGTAGGGCCGTTTCCTATTAAGGTGAGGATCAGACGGATGGCGTATAGAGTGGAGTTGCCCGAGAGACTTAGTGGTGTACATGACGTATTCCATGTGTCACATTTGAGGAAGTGCTTGCACGAGATCGCGGAAGTGGTAGAGCCGAGCTTGCTTAGAGAGGTGGAGATAGAGCGTGATGCGACAATTCGACGAGCTCCTATGCGCATTCTTGGGTCGGAGATCAAGAGGTTGAGGAATCAAGAGGTCAGACTAGTCAAAGTGCAATGGGGAGATGATGAGAGCAACGCTACTTGGGAGACGGAAGAGAAGATGCATTCACGATACCCTTTTCTTTTTTAGGGTATGTCCTTTAATTTCTCCTTTATCGCTTAGCTTGTACTTATCTTATCTTTAGTATATCCTCTCGCTAGTATCTTTGACCTTTAGTTAGGATAATCCTATGGTTGAAACATGTGTTTGAGACATGTTATGTATAGTGGATGCAAAGTGGATGCAAGTGTTTGCTAGTGGTTGCTCGTGGATGCATATACACACATTATTAGGCACCAGATCGGCTCAGTCACTTCATATTGCATATTGCATGTATATGGATGTATTTAGTAAAATGGATGTATAATGGTTGTATTATCATATAGTTGCTGCATTCGGGTGGACGGTTGTGCACACATATAGAATTAATATGTATCACTAGGAATCTTTTGCATACATATTGGACGCATGGCACTATCATGAATTGCACTAAGGAGGTCGACTGAATCAGTAGACCGCCTAATTTTGCATTAGATATGTACATATACACACACTGTGCATATAAATATTAAAGCATTAGAAGTCTTTTAAGGACAATGGATGCTGGTGTTTGATGGTTGAGTAGATGGACGATTAGATGGTAGGATATACATTCTTCTTGACTTGGAGATTTCGGGGACGAAATCCTTTAAGGAGAAGAGAATGTAACACCCCGTAATTTTATAACATTAAAATTCACAAATTAAAGTATACTTAATTTTTAGAAAAGAATTAAGTGAAATGGGTTGCGCAGAGAAATATATATATTGATATATATATATATATATAAATTAAAAATTAAATAAATAAATATGCAAAAATGTTCAAAACAGCGAATTGGGAGGGGAAATAACCGAACCGGCCCATTTTTTAGGTCGACCCGAGCCCAGCTGGGTCGACTCGAGCCCAGTTGGTTCGACTAGGGGTTAATCCAGGGTGTTTGGCTGTCAACCCGTGGGCCGATTCGCTCAAATGCAGATTTTGCATTTGATTGGTTCTCATGGTTCAGGGTTAATCTAATGGTCCTAAATAACTTCCTACACTTATAAATACATCCTAACACTAACCCTAAACATAATTAAAATAGAATAGTTACCGTCATACCATCGCCATGAAAATCAATGGAGCCGCCGCCAACTAAGAAAGAAGAAAAGCAAATTCAATTCTAGTTCTCTCAACCCTAAAGCAAAGCAAAACTCTCTCTTTTCTTCTCTAAATTGTGAGTATGATGATCTTAACAAGATTATTATCATTTTAATTAGGTTGAGTTATGAATGGATTATGAGTAGATGATGTGAATTATCATATATGTTGTTGTAAACCCCTTTTGCTATCATGTATATTGTAAATCCAATGTTATGTGATGATGATATCTTATATGTTGTAAATCATGCTATGATGATGTTATGTATGTTGAAAGTTTCTATGCTAAGTTGTGATGAATCATGCATGTTAAAAAGGCCATGATGTTACCATCTATGCTAGTTAGTTCATATTAATTAAATCATTATGTTTGGGTTATATTGATCTATATGGTAAGTCACATATGCAAGTTAGATTGATTAGAAAAGTTATGAACATATGCCAAGACATATATTATGACATCTAGAATTATGCTATGACATATGTGATATCCTATGCTAGTTCACACCATCATTATGTTGCCTAAAAACCCCATATGCAAGTTTATGTATAAATTTGGGCTATGATCATATCATGTAAATTGAGACATTTAACAAGTTGACACCTTTTGAACCTTAACATGTGTAGTTTATGCAAGTTTCACCCCTATTATGATTAGATTTATTTTAATTGTCTATATGTTGTGATAATTTATCTTTGTGCAAGGTGTTAGACTATACAAGTCTAGCCTATATTATGCGTTGAATAAGCGAACGTATAAACGTGGGGTAGGGGTAATATTAAGGATTTAATATTAAAAAATTGGGGTGCAATTGATATGATTTTGCATGCCATAAGTGGATGGCCATAATTGAGTCAATTATGGACATCATTAAAAGTTGACTTAATTAATAATTTGAATAGGGAATTATTAAAACTGGGGTAAAAGATTTTAAGTATTAATCAATGCTTAGGACACGAGGTTGGACTCGTTTGTGATGTAAACCTGCCCGGACCCGCCCGGCAAATCCAGTGGTCACAAATGTCAGCCGAACGTGAGAGGTCCTAGGCCTAAACTAAAGCATAACGGTTGTAAAGACACGAGGTTAGACTCTTTTATGGTGTAAGACTGCCCGGACCCGTTCGATAAAACCAGCTGCCATAAATGCCAGTCTAATTTAAGAGGTCTTTATGAGGTTATGGCCTTAATGAATTAAGAAATACTTAACCAGATAAACATGTAAGGTGGGACATGGGGGTTAAGTAGGTGCCTTTGGTGTCATGAGGAATCTAGGGGGTGCCCTTAGTGGCATGTGAAATACGATTAGTAAGATTTAACCAAACACACATGTAAATAAACATGACTAAGAGGGTTAAGTGGGATATACTAGTGACAAGCTTAGGTGGGTAGCTTGTGGGGGCCCATTTCAACCAGTATCCCAAACGTATCTTTGTGGGCTCGACCCAAGTCGAGGACGGGACACGCATGCTGGATTTGACTATAAGAGGCCAAAACGGGGAGCGGTGGCAACGCAAGTCCAACGGGTTTCGTATGCGTGTGTGGACCCGGGCTGGTAGGTAAGACGTTGTTGCATCGTGTAGGTATAAGCCGTGCATTCTCAAGTTGTATCGGGTTGCCACTTTAGGGTAGTGATACACCCCACTGTGGGGCCAGCACGGGTATCTACGAGTAGGGAGCCGATCAAAAGTGGGTAGTGGGGTACACCTAGTGGAGATAGGGGCAGACGGCACCTATGTAGTCAGCTAGGGGTACGTAAGGCTATTTATAAAGTTTCTGTGTGAAGCAAGTGGGATCAAACAATAGGGTGACTGGTGTGGTGCAGTGTAGTAATGTGCGGTGCAGTGTAGTAATCATTCGTTAGTAATTAGGTGTGCCTTTACCATTATCTTTAACGTTATCTTAAACGCTCTCTTTATCTTCCTAAGAGTTCATAGACATTTACTTGTCTTCTAGCTTATGCCTTAGTCTAGTTATTTTGATAATAGTATTGTTAGAACTATCATACTCGCCAGACTTTATGTCTGACCCCTCTATTTCTATCCTTTTTCCCCCTCCAGGTCCTCAGGTTGGGCCCAGCTCTAGTGGAGTTTGAATGAATTGCTTCATCTCTCTTTGGAAAGCTTGGACCGTTGAAGTAAAGTCCAGCTTGTTATCTTTTTAATGGCTATTTATGTAATGGGATTATGTATTTTGTTTTTATGAAGATGGATATTGTACTTGGTTATGATCCATGGTTTTATGATGTGACAAACATGTTTAATTTCCGCTGCAATAAAATGAAGTTTTAGATTTCCAAGTACTATTTATTATCTGTCTTGTTGTAATTTTTCTGTTCTATATTCACTTATAACCTCCATGGAAGTTAATGCATTCCCTTTGTGAGTGACATTAATGGACGTGGGGTGTTACAATATACGCTTTAGCCTAACCTAAGGGATTCAATACTTACTGCTTAGGAAAGTTTGCCTACATTCCCCCTAGGGAGTTATGCTCATATAATTTTATTTTATTTCTACTTTTTGGCATCCTAATATTTGTTACTACATTATAGTCGTTGCATCCATTCAACCACTAGAAGCAATGTCATTAAATGTAAATAATGTAATCGCTGAAATCAATATAATCAACATAATCAATGCAATCACTTCACTAATGCCGTCGGTAAAATGAAAATGTACTCGTACTCATCCGCACAGCAAATCATCATATAGGTACGCATAATAGCATCAACAATCTTCCCTAACAACCCAAATATAAAAAATTACAACATAAATTTACTTACATATATTATCAACTTAATACACATCGACGTACGTATAAATCATCCAACGTACACTAACAAGATAAAATAGTAACATATTCGCTAATACCACAATACATGCACCAATATAATCAATATTAGTTACAGAACAATTATCATCAAATAACCATAACTGACTAACATTAACTAGGAGTAATATTGGTAAGACATAGCATATCCCTCTTTAATGTGATCCCGTCATTATAAGATTACATATAAAAAAGAAATAAAATCAACCATTAACCACGTGTTTGTAGGGCTGTAAATTTTGTCCGAATGTCTGTCGTTCATTCGTGTTCGTGACTGAAATACGTCCATCCGAGTCCATCCGATTTTCATTTAGGACACAAGTTAGGACAACAAAAGTTGTATAAGAAAAAAATCATGCCCGGTGTGGGCTTGTCAGAATTACTAGTAATCCGACGTATAGTTGAGAGAAAATCTAGTAAAATGTACAAAATGTGAGATAAATAGCCATGTCCAACAGAGTCCGATCGTGTCTATGTCCGAAAAATATATGTCCGTGTTCGACCAATTTAATTAGAACAACGAAATTTTTCCGAGAAATAATTTAGTCCGGCTCGGTCCGTGTTCGGTCCGATTTTTTTAGGATAGAAACTGATCACACGTCCATCCGGTCCAATCCGACTGATTTACAACCCTACGTGTTTGCTTGTTTTATCGCTTTCCACCTTATTTGCATATATGTTTCATTTTATTCTTATTGTTCAACTTTTGAAATTTACTACGTGTTCATATATGAACATCTCTTTCTTTTATCAAACCGACCGTTAGGGAGGTTTCTCAACTGTAATCAAATCGAACGCTGGGGAGGTTTATCTACTGTAAGTGGGGCTAAATCATTTTGTCCGTCCCAATTATGAATATCAGATGTAAAATCTCAGTTTTGCATTTCATTCTCTCTATCTCTCTATTTCTTCCTCATGTAGTCCAAATCAGTGTCGATTTTATTCCTGGAGTCTAAATCAATGCGCGACTTTCTCTATAAATCCACTCCGCTTAGTCTGAATGAATGTCGATTCTTCATCCTTTTCTGAAATAAATGCGCGACTTTCTCTGAAAATCCAATTATTTTAAAATTTATGACTTCTGTTCAGATTATGTTTCCTATAACCTCGTTTTCCCTCACGCTTTCTTCTGCTGTTGAATATAATCGCGATTCAACTGGAAAACCTATTCTTCGCTTTCCATCCTTACAATACGAATCAAGTATACCCTCAGTCTTTCCGCTTTCACCCTCTATTTCATTGTCCTATTGTGATTCGGTTTTGTAACGAACCAAGATATTTCAATAATTAATATACGATATAATTTAAATTTTCTGATTATCAATTAAATTTAACACGGTTTGAATACAAATTTTGTTTAAAAATATTATATATATATATAAATGTGTGTGTTTGAAAAAAAAATTGATATAATTAACTTATTTTAAGATTATATTTAGGTAAATAATTTTAAATATTAATAAGTAATGATGTTATTTAGTTTTGTAAAATATTTTGAATTCCATAAAGATTGATGAGTTCTAAACCATATTTTTATAATTTATATTTATTAAAATAATAATGAATAAGTATTTTGAAATATTATGTATGTTAAAATCTTAAGTAATATTTTGGTTACATTCGTATGCATTGCAAACTTACTACATTCATAAGTTTCACTAAGGTGTAACTAAAAATAAATTTAACAAAAACAAAAAAAAGTATAAATAAAATAAGGAATTATGTGAACATGCATTGGTTGGAAATTTGGTGTCCACTTAGTTGTCTTAATGCATGTTATTGAGTTTGTGAGGAGAGACAAGTGTCCCTTAATTAAATAAGCAAATTTTCCTTTTAATCTATATATAAAACACATTTTTTCTCCTCTGGTCAAAGCTACAGATGAAAATCCCACGACTGTTCCTTTTTCTTCTCTAATTTCACCTTATAGTAAAATAAAAACACACCTCCACTTCAATTAAAAATCCATAACTCAAAATCCATTCCATTTTAGCCAGAGTGATTTACATGAGAGTTGGCCGGATTTTCAATTCTGATTTGTAGAAGCTAACGGATCCAGATTTCATCAAGTATCAAAAGAGAAATCTCTATTTACAGTAAAAATTAAATTTTGTGTAGAGAATTTCGAAATATAATATTTCTCAATCCGTGAAGAAATAGATCTCGCCGTCAACACCATTACGATCAGCAGAACGTGTAGTACTTTTCATGCGAAAATGGTTTGATTCCGTGATGATGATTTGAAAAGTTGAAAATTAAGTTCGGGTTTAATTGGAGAATCATGCGATGATAGGAGAAATGGAATATGGATTGTTGATGAGGATGGAAAGAGCTTCGATGTGGTATATTTTGGTGGAGTTCGATGAACAAAAGTGTCGATGTTTTGAGGAAGCCATGAGGTTTACTGTGCATTCCAGGCAAAGTTGGAGGCTCGGATGGTCTTTGGGACATCGGCGAAGTGGTGCATCAAGATGAGGATGCGAAGAAAGTTTGATTTGTGGCTTCGGATTTGAGTTCGGTGAAGTTTTTAGTGCGTGCATGTGCACCACCATGGTGGTTAGGATGGGTTCCAGCATGGGTAGAAGAGAGGGCGCGGGCAGGAGCAGGGAGAAGAAGAAGGAACGGGCTTGGATGGTGTTGTGTTGGGCCTTGGGCCAATATCTTTAGGTATAAATTCTTTTATTTACCTTAAGTTTAAGTTGAACTTTATCGGCTCATATCTCACTCATTTTAACTCGGATTTAAACACCATCGGATGCGTTAGAATCATACCGGAAAATAGAATCCAATTATATATAGGTTTGGAATTTTAGCTAAGAATTTTTTTATGGAAAACAAGATGAAAAGTCCGTACATATATATGACGATATATATACACACACATAAAAAGTGTTGTTAATTCAATTTTAATATATATAATTAGCAGAAAATCGCCGACTGCTAATGGATACGGATCGGAACAGATACGGGTAGCGGTGCCTGTGTTTGTTGGCTTGTTCGTCATGATAGTGAAGGTTTTTGGAGTTATTTCGGTGAGATCACTAAATTTAATCATTCATTTTAATTAATAGTGATTAAAAATGTGTTGTGATGAATTAATGATCATTGACTAGATATGGATGTTATTGTGTGAATGGATGCATATAATTAGATAAAACACTGAACATATATAATCGTTATTGACAGTAATGCTTGTGCACAGCTAAATTATTTGTTATTGATGATTATAATTCATGATCATCTGATTTATATGGTTGATTTATTTTGTTTACATGATGCACACACAATACCATGGTTGAGGAATTATACAGATGATCGATCTAATTTTTCTTCCATATAAATGAAAATTTGATTTTCAAATATTAAATATTATTCATTTTAAGTCCAATTTAATTTGAAAAGAGATTTAAAAATTTAAAATATAATATTTTACACCAAACCATTCTAGGATGACAGAGAGGATGGTGTCTAGGCTTGGGTTTGGAAATCCAGTTTCTTGCTCTACCTGGCTATCCCTAACTGGTCCGACGGACGAGGCGGTTAATTCAAAATATAATTTGAAATTTAAATTTGAATTTGTTCAAACTTAGAAACGAAATTGGAATTTAAATTTATGAATGTCACGTAAATAACCATTCAGGAAGTTAAAAATTTAAATTTAAACTAAAAAGGGTTATTGAATTCATCTAGTTTACCACTTATTTAAATTTAAATTTAATTTAGAATTTTTAAATGATATTTTGGATTTAAACTTAATAATCGGTTTTGAATTAAGTTATTTTGAAATTTTAAATTCAATCTGGAAGGATTTAAAGGTATTATATTTAATCGATATATAACGCACTGCGGCGCGACAGTTCGTAAATATCAATTTAAATTTTCAAATGGTTATAACTTGACCGTTTGAAATCAGTTTGACTTGAAACTAGAAACGTTGATTTTCAAATTTTAACGGGTTTGAATAGAAAAGAAATTTTAAATTTCAGCGTACGCTTTTCAAGTGATATTCAAAACAAATTTGGGAAAGGTCACTGTAAGTGCAGCTCGGCAACCGTAACGGAATACAAACGAAACAAGTTTTAAAAAATTTGAAAAACATTATGATAAATTTTACTTTATTAATTTGAAGTGATTTGAAATATTTAAATTTTGGAATGATTTGGAATCTACTTGATTTAAATGGCTATTGCAGCGCTTTTTATAACGTTTCCAAACGTTATTCTCGCATTTTCCAAAGGCAAATTTGTTTGGAGTTTATAAACATGAACCATTATTTTCAAATGGTTAAAAAGATTGCAAATGGTTTGGAAAGTTTTTTAAGTGGTTAAATATTTGTATATGGAATTGAGATCAAATAAAAGTTTATATAACTCCATTAAAACTTATGTTTGAATATGAAATGTTTAGATTATCGTAAATGTATTTGTAATCCAAGTAAAGATTTGGGAAAATTTAACGACTTATGAAATCAATGAATTATGTTTTGAACGTAAGGATCGAAGGGTTATGTTGAAAATAAAGGTTGGTAAATCGAATATTTGATTTCAACGGAAGGTTAAAATGATAGTAGAATTTATGATAAATCTAACCTTGACATTGTAAATGAATTAAAATGATTGGAAGGAGATAGAATTGAAAAGCCTGTATAGTCCATGACTATCGATTTAAAATACGCTTATTACTTGGGAAGACCGGGATCGGATTTGAGTCCGAAAACCATTCCAAGTAATAATACGATGCATGAAGCATATTCCGGACTTGGAATTGATGAATGAAGACCAGGAATCCTCGAATTTATTTAGATGGATTGGTGATGTCTCGAATCAGGCCGTACACCTGATTCGAGGTTATAAGTGGCATGAGGTCTGAGTATATTTGGAGATTTTTGGATTTTGTTCCGTTCAAACCCAGAATGGGCTTGTATGGATTGTGTGTCTGACATTGTTGTAACACCCCGTATATTCTATAACAGTGAAATTCATAAATTAAAGTATAATTAATTCTAATGAAAGAATTAAGGGAAATGGCTTATGCCATTACGTTCGTCTCGGAATTCTGGTTGAGATAGAGTCCGAGTTTGCGTGAAACGGACTCCGTATGAAGGAGTTATGATCTCCGGAAGTTTCAGAATAAATTTGAAATTCAAAAACAGCTCAGAACATGTTTAAAATTAGAATTAGAGTTCAAACTGGGCTGGGCGGGAAAATTCCCGCCCAGTGACCAGGTCGACACTAGTGTCGACTGGGCAGTCGACCTGGCCCTCCCAAGTCGACTGCGCAGTCGACTTGGGTGTCGACCTGCAGGTTGACTTGCCCGGTCGGCCTGACCAGGTGGGTCTGACCCTGGTTCGACTTCTGGTGTGCTGTACGGTCTGATTTCCCTCCCTGTTTGCATCTGATGGCTCAAATTAACTTGAAAACTCTATAAATACACACTAAGACTCAACTAATTCACATAACAAAATAAGAGAGGAGTCGTCATGCTGCCAGGAAGGAGTTGATCGTAGCCGCCAAGAATCAAACTAAGAAGCAAATTAAAGTCTAATCAAATCAATCAACAAATTGCTACACAAAGGAGAGCACCTCCAAATTCAGAAAACAGAAATCAGAAAACAAGATCTCGTCACACGTTGTAAGTATAGTGGTCTTTCAGAATCTGAATAAAATTATGATGTGATACGATGTAATTGAGAATCGAATTGTATTGTTGTTGTATAATGATGTAGATCTTGTGTATTGTGATGTTTCTATCGTGATTATGTGTATTGATTAGTGGCATAAATGGGTCGATGCAAGTTTATTATACGATTGTATATGAAAGTAATTGCAATTGCAAGTTTGTGGCAAAATCTATGATTAGATCCCTCTTATGTTTATGTTAATATCCCCTTTATGTTTATTTTGATATCATGGGCCATATACTTATGTAAACATATCCTAGATCTGAGATCTTTTATGCCTACATGATTCAAAACTTATGTATACATCTTAGATCCATTACAAGTATGATTAGAACTATGTTAAATGCAGTTTGGGTTACATAAACTATGCAAGTTCATGTGGAAATAGATTATATATTAGATTTGGGCATTTTTGGGTTAGTTTACAACATGCTAGTTTTGTGTTCGACATTATGCCAAGTTAATATGTTAAAACCCAAGTTTGTATAAATCTACATATGCCATCCTATGTGACACCCATTTAGTTGTATACCAATTTTGAATGCAAGTTCACATGATCCAATGTTTATGTTAACGCCGATTTGCAAGTTCATGCGCTACACCTTCTATGTATCATAGAAAATATTATATGTTCTGGATTTCCCTTTTTCTCACGTTTATCAAGCTGGGCTGAATTGTGTCGAGCCCAACATGAGTACGTACAAACGGGGGTAATAGCGTTGGGTGTAAAACATGATATAAATAAATATGTTGTCATGTTTGGCGTGTGCCAACGACTGTGACATTTTAGCGGTATAAATTGTTATACCCAAATTAAAAGACGACATGACATTTACATAAATAATGAAATATGTTAATCTAGAAAAGGCGACATGTTTGACCCGAGGTTGGATTGAGTTGTGACATAAACCTGCCCAGACCCGCCCGGCTGTCCAGTAGTCACAACAATACCTATCCAATGTGGGTGGTTAAACATTGAGCCCAATAAAGACCCGAGGTTAGACTGAACTACGGTGTAATCCTACCCGGAACCAACCGGCACATCCAGTAACCGTAGTGATATCTGTCTAATGTGAGTGGTCGGTGCTCTAAAAGGCTAAGGACAGGTGGTAGGGTTAAGTCAACTGAATACACTTAACCAAAGATTCAACATGTTAACAAATATTGATGGGTGGGGTTAGGTATATACAGACACTTAACCACTTAACATGTTGACTAGAAAACCCTGGTAACGTAGGGACCCGTTTCAGCAGTAACCCAATTTAGGTATCAACGGTACCCTTAAACTAGGCAGGGGGCACGATTACTGGGCTGATTGTAAGCGGTCAAATAACGGCAATTGTTGGGTGCACAGTGTAGGTCTAACGGTGTGCGGTCGTGCACGCACTCCGGAGCAGACAAGCAGGGCACTGGGGGCACCAGTAGTATAACCTATGTCTTCTAGTAATTGTGTTGGGGTCGCCACCATGAGCCTTGATACACCCCATGGTGGGACCAACATAGGTATCTACACTTCTTGGGGTAGCCGTAAGACACACGTACGAGTGGGAGCCGATCTTTAGAAAACAAAAAGGATCACTTCACCCTCAGCATGGGGTGCCGGTTAGAGTAATTCTAGTAAATGCAGAGATATTGTTAGACCCAAAAGTGGTTCTAACACCCAAATTGATTTGAAACAAGATAAAATGAGACAGAAATAAAAATGAACACACAAGATTTATAGTGGTTCGGCGAACAAATGCCTACGTCCACTTATTCTTTACTATATTCAATAATTCAGTTGCAAATACAATGATAGATCTACTCACAACTCACTTTTGTTCACTCAATTGAAATAAACAAGAAATAGAAGATGATTTGGATTTTCCGGGAGTAATGGAGTTCGGATGTTGGAGGTGATTGAATTCTTTAAGTGCTGAAAAAAGATCCTTCTCTTTGTCTCCAGATGGGGTATTTATAGGTGTGAATTTGCCTGAGATTCAATCCGGGTCGGACCACGTGTTATCCATCGCACTCTCTTCGGGTTCGGGTGAACTATCAAGCTGACAACACATCAAAGAGATGAACGTTAGGGGTAGGAATTAGTCATAACCGGTCCGGTTCTCCAGGCGATATTACAGGAGATTAACCTGGATCATAGGTGCGGGTCGGAGGCGTGCAGGTTGGGGGTTCGGATCGGAAAACCCTATCCGAACCGGAGTGGCTTGGACGTCTCTCCTTCTCTAACCTACTCCGCTCCGCTCCAGCGTCGTGGCAAGCAGATGGCTTTCCGATCCATTTGAGGTTTATTTGCCTTCCGATCCGATTGGATATGCTTTGCCAATCTGTCCAGTAAGAGACAACCGATCCGAACAGGGAACTCTATCCGATCCGAATCAATATGCTGCTATCAATCTGAATTGTGGTGTTTTCTTCCAATCCGAACCGAAGTCTTATAACTTAAAATACTCTTCAATGGTTGGTTTCTTGACTTTGTGTTGCCTAGTTCACAAAGTAGGCTAACATTTTGCCCCCTCAAAGGATGCTTCTGTTGTACAAAGCGTGCTTTGACGTTGTTTAAATGCTGGTTCTTGAATCAGAACAGTCAGGAGTAATGCACAGATTTCCATTCGGTTCGGTGTCCGACCCGAGCACATTTTCTTCATTTTTGAGCAAATTTGGGAACTCTTCTCGCCATGTAATGCTTCTTGCAGGTATGCTCTTCCTTTATTCTCCTTCTCTTCAATTCGAGTCGGATGCTAAATTAATGTGCGAAATTTGCTCGGTTCGGATTCCGATCCGAAGCGTTTTCGTGGATTTAGTTCTTAGACAGTGGGCCTTCAGGCAGGGTTGTGCTACTGGGCCTTCACTCCGGTCCGAGCGGGTGAGACAAAATAGGAAGACGAGGAGTCAACACCATTCCTTTTATAAACTCGCCACTGCCTTCATTCTTTTCTCCTTCTTTTCTGTCACCGCTTCCAAACCTAGCATTGAAAACGTCAGAAACTCCAATATCTTGAAATCATTCGTTGTAGATTTCTCAAATCGAACATATAGGTAGCTTTTTAATCTCGAATAACTTCGTTGCATCTGTACTTGATTTCAATTCGCGGTTGACTGGGATGGCTTAGCCACGAGGCTCTACTTGAACTCCACGTCGTTACTGGTGGATCCGCCATCGCTTCGAGGCGTTGCGATGCTGGAGAGGGCAAGCAATTGTCCTTAACGGTAGCTTTGGCGATGGAACAGGTTTGTTTGCGAGTAGGGGGGAAAGAGGAAGAAGATGAGGAGCGTGATGACAAATTGGAGCTGGTTCGGGCAGAAGACGAAGGAGCAAAAAGGAATGAGAAGGAAAGGGGACCGGTTCGGGTTTCGTACTTTAGAAAGACGGGAAGGAAAGAAAACGTCGGTTCGGGTCGGAGAAGTGAACGGGATAAGAGGTTGAAATAAATGGATCGGTTGAGTGGTGCTAGCTCGGTTCGGATCAGGTCACCCGATCCGATCAGATCAGTCCTGCTTCCGAACCCATCGTTTCTCTTGTCTTGGACTAACCTTGCCTTACTGAAGCACCCGAACCGACTGTTATCTGTATTTGTATTGAGCCAGTCATCATATGCATATCCGAACCGAACCGAACGTATCAAATTTGGCACATAAAGACTACCCAACTAATTCAACTAACACTTACTCTAGACGAATATGCTTCGCGGACAGTTAGGATAGTGCCTTGTGAACATAAACGAGAATTAAGAACAACTCTGACTATCACCTTCTCTTTAAAGCTTCGTCTTACATTGCTGTACTTTTATTTTGTATTTCCCACATTTGCTGCACACACTTTAGTTCACACACATACACAAAAAAGGGGGACACGGGATAATTTACTCTAATTCGTGCTATTGCTTCTTCAATAGTTCCATGACAATGAGGCCCAGACGCTCTTCTCGTCTAGCTGAGAGGAAAGAAGCTCCGGAAACTTCCAACAAAACCACTCTCGAGGATATATCTTCTTCATCTGACCCAGAATGGGACAGCGAGGGTTCGGATTACGGAGTTGGTCATCGGGAAAGCGACGAAATGTCTTCAGAAAATGAAGTTTCCCTAGGCTTTGAGGAGGAAGGAGGGATTGGTGACAATCGAGCACCCGATGAATTTGACTCAGCCATTATATTGGAGTCACCTCCAGATTTCGTAGAATCGACAATTGACAACGACCGACTCGTTCGAATTTGTTTGAAGTATGGAATAATGAAAAGGGACACTCTAGTGCCCTCACGCTCTGACCGTCCCCACAACCATCCAGAAGGATATATGACGGTTACTCGACTGATGTGCATGGTTGGCACCATTCCTCCATTCTCGCCTTTCATCGTTGACTTCTTAAGACAAATGCGGATTGCCCCCATGCAGTTGCATCCCAATTCATATGCCTATCTGCATACCTTATTCATAGCATATCGTGAAATTCTAGGCGTAGAGCTCACGTTCGACGATGTTCATTTCTTCTATAATTTCAAACATCGGACTAGAGAAACTCCATCTTTCTGTTACTTTGAATCAGTCCCAAAAAGGAAGATAATCTCTACGCCATTTAGCAGCAAAGCTGGAGATTCCAGACTAGAGTGGTTCTATATAAAGCAACAGTCTGGATGCGCCAGGAGATGGACAAAATCAAGTAAAGCACTGATTTTCTGAACCCGGACTCTATACACTTGAATCATCACTCTGACCTGTTTTCCTTTTTTGTTTGCAGTCGACAATCCCAAACAGATATCAGACCAAGTGTTCTTTGATCGGATGCATCATCTTCTTAATGGCGACCAAAAATTCCTGACTATCGACGAGGTCCTTAAAGATGAATACCTTCATTTTCACGGGCTGCTATCCGTTTTCCGTAGCATCGGTCATGGGACGGTCCCTTATGCATACATTCCTCCAGTGGAAACAGTTCCAGAGATAGGAGAAGGCTCGGGAATTCCTGCAGCTCCTCTTCAAACTTCGCCTTCTCCCTCTTCCACACAAGATGACGAACTGGCTAATCTGGCCGAAAAACATCGTGAAGGGTATATTGCCCCCGAGGAGACTACTTCTCCACACAAGTCAAAGTCTTTCCAAGAGTCGCCACTTCGCGCTTCCGAAGGGGATGTTCCTAGCACCGACGAGCACATATTTTAGGGTTTGGGGGATCTCCCCTTACCTGAGACTATATATACTTCAGAAGATTTCAGGAAGGACCCTTTAGTCTTCACTTCTTCTGAAGAAACAACTCCTGCTAAGGCCAAAGAGCCTGCCCGCACCAGTCTAGCTTCAGACTCGGGTTGGTTGGGGGGACACACACACCACTTAGGATGCACTTTACACCACAACATTAGCATTCATTGCACCTCTTTCTCCATGAATCCATTGATTCTAAACTTCGCTTATTTTATCGTGCAGGTACAATGTCTCGGTCCTATTATGATATAAGAAAGCTTCGTCGCAGCATGTCCAATCCTCCTCAGGATGTCGAGTATGATCGCCGGGATGACCGTGGTAGGGAGGAAAGAAGACCCTATGATCCCTATCGATCTCGACCCTCACGCTCCCGCTCACCAGTTCGACCGGAACAAGAGAAATACAAAAGCTATCAAGGTCGTAGGGAGGAGGATAGACCACAATCTAGGGATTCCACTTCCTCCCATGAAAAGCGGAGTAGAGAGAAAACTCCTCCAAAAGAAACTGGGTCTCGAAGTAAGCAAAAAGTCCCTGCTACCAAACGACCTAGGACAGACAAGGGTTCTACAGAATCTTCTTCAGGAAGGGACACCGAACTAACAATCCTTGCTCCTCCTCCACCAGATGCAGGAACCGCAGTACGGCTGGCATATTTAAAGGAGCAATTTCCCGAGCACTACTTCGAGACTCTGACCTTTCTACCTACCCTTGAACCTATTTCTTCTAATTGGGCAGAGGAGGCCAAAGCAAAGATTGATTTGGTGGAAAAACAATATACCGAGATGTTCAAGTATTCCCGCACTCTTTCTAGAATCATCCGCACTCTAATGACAAATGCTGACTCAATGCAAAAGACCGTAGAGGAGGATGCTAAGGCCTTAAAAACCTTAGGAAAAAACTTAGAAGACACTCAAGCTCAACTAGCTGTCGCTCAAAAGAACGCTTCTAACTTCAAACAACAATTTGAGGACATGCAAAAGCGCTATCATGACCTACTTGAATCCCACACTCAGGAGCGTTCTGAGTTGAAGAAGCAAGCTGACGAGGCCAAATCAGAGGCTGCTAAGACACGTCTTGCTTATGCTGAGCTTGAGCAGAAAAACGCCGAGTTAGCGAAAAGGAGTGCTGAGTTAGAAAAGAAGAACGCTGACTTGGCTTCAAAATTGTTAGAGGCGGAAAACAGGGCTGCTCTGGCTGAGGGCAATGTGGAATGCGCTATTAAATCTGCGGAGGAAACCCGCAAACAACTATCAGAGGCGGAGGCTGATATTCAGGGCTTCGGCGAGCTGATGATCGAATTCTTCGCGCACATTATTCGTCGTCGAAACATTTCTTGGATCGAGGACTATCCATCCACTCTGGTTCATGTGTGGAATCAAATCGTCGAGTGGGAAAAAGAAGAACTTTAGGTCGATTCCCTCGATGAAGATAAGCTGATGGAGAAATACCTAAGAGACGACAAACCGGAGCGCCTAGCTGAAGGGCGCCGTCTAATTGCTGAGGCCATGGAAGAAGAGAGGCGGAAGTCTAAACAGAAAACCATTCCTGAAGCTGGTTCCTCCTCTTCTGCTCCTGTAACTCCCGAAGTAGAAGGGTACGATCCCGAAAACCCGGGAATTCCCCGAACAACTCTGCTATCTCCCATTCCTGAAATAACTCCAGAGGTAGTAGTCACCCCCGCTGAAAAGTCTTCAGAAGGTATCCCTATCTTTTCTCCTCAATTTGCCAAGGCTACTACTACCTTTGGCTACATGATGGAACGTTCGATGAGAAATCCTTTGCTTTCGCCTGAGTTGATAACCGATGTTTCTCATTTTGTAGGTGTTGAATCCTCCGCGAAGACAGATGTAGCTCAAGGAACTACTGCTGGGACAAAGCCCACTGATAGGGTCAAAGAAGGGGAAGACAAGGCTGCTTCCACAGACCTGGGGGAAAGAAGTGAGCCAACTAAGGTCACTACTCCCCATGATGAAGAAATGATTGCAGCTTTAAAAGACGATGGAGGAGATGAGGGGCATGATGAGGAACCGGAGGTCACAATAACCGGGGAGTCAAAAAGCGCCGATGACGTTACCTTGGCGGCCATGAAGGCCGATCAAGACAAGCGCTTGCAATTAAAAGCTGAAGAATTAGACCCTGAGGTCCTCAATCCCCTCGCAGTTGTGGATGCAGGCTCAAGGTTAGTTGTAAAGCTCTCAACTAGATCTATTACCGAAGAACTTGCTAAAAAATCTTCTCTTGATTCCAGTGCCCCGCCCTCCGGGAAGAAGTCTGCTGGCTCCAGTACTACATCTTCAGGGAAAAAGAAATCAAAGCGAATCTTGACTGAAGCCGAGAAGGAAGCAAAGGATGCGGAAAAAACTGCCAAAAAATCGAAGGCTCGTCCCAAACCTAAATAGTGGGTTCCCCTGTGTCCTTTTAGCCTCTTTGTAAACCAATAAGTGCTGCTACAACAGCAGCTACCGCACTTTCTTTTTTAGTTATTTCCCTGTACAAATTCATTCATTTGTAAATAAAAATAATTCACTTTTTGCACTGTTTATTTGTTAATAGTTCTGCATTTATGTAAAAATGCATGTCTATAGTTATGAAACAAAGTTGGGGAGAGGGGAGATATGTGTATGTATATGTGTCCCCAGTCAAATTCCATAAGTTATTCAATGCTCAGCTATGCAATCTGAATGCTCCCGATTCTCTAACGGGATGGCATTTCCTGTGTCATCAATACCTGTTGTTTTTCCTGGCATTTCTTTTATACTCTCTCTCATTCTCTTGAGAGTTAGAGTTCGAGTTCAGTTATTTGTTTATTCCCCGGTCGTTCAACGGGAAAAGATTTCTTCATCGGCGCTCGGTCGGAGACGCCTTTATACTCTCTTTATCTTTGGAAAGTTAGAGTTCGGAGTTGAACCTCTTTCTCTGCGCTCAGTCGGAGACGCTTTTATACTCTCTCTCTTTCTCTGGAGAGTTAGAGTTAAGAATAGAATTTCTTTTTCAGTGCTCAGTCTGGGACGCTTTTATACTCTCTCTCTTTCTCTGGAGAGTTAGAGTTAAGAATAGAACTTCTTTTTCAGCGCTCAGTCTGAGACGCTTTTATACTCTCTCTCTTTCTCTGGAGAGTTAGAGTTAGAATGTCGTTTTCTCATTCTTTTACGTCTTATTGCACAAATAATCATTGTGCTTCTCTTTATGTCCAGACTGTTTTCGACCTTTTTTAGGCTCTTAACTATCCTGTATTTTATAATCACAACAGAACAACTAATGAATGTAAATGAATAAAAGTAAATAACACACAATATTTTTATAGTGGTTCAGCTAAGTCGTAGCCTACGTCCACTTTATAGCCCTTTATTCATATCATCAGATTTTCCCAAGGCAAAGCATGTCTTGTTACAGAATCCACAGTAAAAATAAAAAATATAGCATTTCTAATCCAAATATCGCATTAAGTGTTGGGCATTCCATGCTCGAGGAACTTCTTCGCCATCTACGGTCGTTAACTTGAAGGTTCCTTTTTCAAGTTTCCGTTGGATGACAAAGGGTCCTTCCCATTTTGAGCCGAAGTGAGGAAGGGATGGAAAAATTCTCTTTAGCACCAAATCTCCTGGTTCAAAAGTTCTGAGACGAACTTTTTTGTCATAATAGCGTGCCATCTGACGCCGATGTCTTGCTGCACGCAAGTCTGCTTCGTCCCTTTTCTCTTCGATTTCATCAAGAGACTCAAGTAAAAGTGCCCGATTCGTCATCGGGTCATAATACGTCACCCTGTGGGAAGGAACTTCCAGTTCAACTGGAATTACTGCTTCTGAGCCAAAGGAGAGAGAGAAAGGGGTATGACCGGTAGCCGTTTTGAACGTTGTTCGGTATGCCCACAAGGCTAGGGGCAATTCATCAACCCATTTTGCCTTTGCACGCTCTAATCGCTTCTTGAGGATGGATTTTATTACCTTGTTTATCGCCTCTACTTGCCCATTAGATTGTGGATAGGCAACTGCAGTATATCGTTTGTCTATCTTATATTTCTGGCAAAAATTTCTGAATTCAGTGCTATCAAATTGGGTCCCGTTGTCAGTAACAATCGTCCTTGGGATTCCGAATCGGCATATAATATTTCTGACCACAAAACTTATCACCTTTCTT
Source organism: Allium sativum (assembly GCA_030737875.1). Taxonomy (NCBI): domain Eukaryota; kingdom Viridiplantae; phylum Streptophyta; class Magnoliopsida; order Asparagales; family Amaryllidaceae; genus Allium; species Allium sativum. The sequence continues at coordinate 248,897,479 of CM060922.1, read as the reverse complement.
GTGGTGATCTTAGTCAAGGGCTCAGCTTCCACCCACTTTGTGAAATAATCCACGGCTACTATGGCATACTTAGCCCCTCCTTTAGCAATCGGTAAAACTCCAATGATATCGATTCCCCATGTGGCAAATGGCCAAGGACTCACCATCGATTTAAGCTGGGTTGACGGTGCCCTGGGGATTTTGGCGAATCTCTGGCACTTATCGCAGCGTCGTGAATAATCAGCTGCATCTTTGTTGATTGTAGGCCAGAAGTATCCGTACCGCAATATTTTCTTTGCTAAAGTTTGACCTCCTGTATGATCTCCACATTCACCTTCGTGCACTTCTCTCAGTACACGCTTGATGTCGTCGTGTGCGATACATCGTAACAGGGGCATAGAAAATCCTTGTCTATAGAGAGTATCGTCTTGCATAACATATCTGGCAGCTTTGCGAACTACAGCTCTTTTCTCACTTTTCTTCGATGGGAGTGTCCCATTCTTAAGAAAACTCTTGATTGGAGTCATCCATGACTCCTTCTCTGGTTCCGCTTCAAGAACGAATTCAATTTCCATTGACTCAAAGCTTGGCGACTCCAACGTTTCAATTGGAATTACCTCAGTCTCTTCTGGATTGTCGGAACTAGCTAATTTTGCTAGTCTATCTGCTTTCTGGTTTTCTACTCTGGGAATATGTGTTATGTTGTACCGCTCTAAGCTATTTAATAGCTCTTTCACTTTCTTGAGGTAAGCGACAAGTCGAGGTCCTCGAGCCGCGAATTCCTCTCGCACTTGACAAACAACAATCTTAGAGTCACAAAATATGTCCATCATTTTTACTCCGAGGTCTTTAGCGAGTTTCAGCCCGGCAATCAGGGCTTCATACTCAGAGTCATTGTTTGTTGCCGAAAATTCTAATCGCAGGGCGTAATATAACGACCGTCCCTCGGGAGTGACTAAGACAATTCCAGCTCCGGATCTTCGGTCATTTTTAGCTCCATCTGTATATAATTTCCACGAATTCATCTCTAGCTTATCCTCGGATTTGACCACTCGGTCATTGATTATTTCTTCCTCTGGAATGGTGAACTCCGCAATAAAGTCTGCTAGAGCTTGCCCCCTGATTGACTTTCGTGGTTGAAAATTCAAATCAAACTGGCTTAGTTCTATGTTCCATTTAATCAACCTTCCCGACGCTTCGGGTCTCTGCAACACCTGTCTTAACGGCTGATCGGTGTATATGGTTATTGGATAGGCTTGGAAGTAGTGACGAAGTTTTCGGGATGCAATCAGGAGGCTGTAAGCAAGCTTCTCGATCTTTGGGTAGTTGCGCTCTGCCGCTGCTAATTTCTTACTCACATAGTATACTGGCCTTTGTACTTTGTCTTCTTCTCGAACCAGGGCTGTGCTGACAGCGTGAGCCGAGACTGCTAGATAAACAAATAGTTCTTCGTGATCTACGGGCTTTGATAAGATTGGCGGTTTCTCTAACAGCTCTAACAGATTTTGAAAGGCCTCGACACAATCGGGAGTCCACTGGAAGTTCTTCTTTCCCCTTTTTATCAAATCAAAAAATGGAACACATTTATCGGTGGCTTTGGAGATGAATCTACCCAGCGCCGCTACCTTCCCTGCCAGACTTTGGACGTCTTTAATTCTCCTTGGTTCTTCGATATTTCTAATCGCCGCTATCTGGCTAGGGTTGATCTCAATTCCTCGGGAACTCACAATGAAGCCAAGGAACTTTCCCGACGCCACTCCAAATGAACATTTTAAAGGATTCAATTTCATATGGTATTTTCGCAAGATACCAAACATTTCCGCTAAGTCTTGCGTATGACTGGAAGACTGCTTTGATTTAACAAGCATATCATCTACATAAACTTCCATAGTTTTTCCTATTTGATCATAAAACATTCTATTTACCAACCGCTGATAAGTAGCTCCAGCGTTTTTTAATCCGAATGGCATTACAACATAACAATATAACCCCAAATTCGTAATGAAACTTGTATGCTCTTGGTCTGGTACATGCATAGGAATTTGATTGTATCCAGAGTATGCATCCATGAAAGAGAGAAGTTCATGACCTGCTGTCGAGTCTACAAGCTGGTCAATCCTGGGAAGTGGGAAACTATCTTTTGGGCAAGCCTTATTTAAATCTGAAAAGTCAATACAAGTTCGCCACTTTCCATTTGGCTTTTTTACCAAGACAGGATTCGATATCCAGTTGGGATAAGTCGAATCTCGAATAAATCCATTTTGCTTCAATTTCTCTACTTCCTCTTTGAGAGCAGCCGACCTCTCTGGGCCCAGCATGCGTCTCTTTTGCTTCACAGGCGGATGCTTCGGATTTACATTCAATTTGTGACTGATAATGGAAGGCGATATCCCACACATGTCAGCATGGGTCCAGGCGAACACATCTAAGTTTGCCTTCAAGAAGTCCGTCAGCTCTTCAGCACGATGTGGATCCAATTGGGAACCAATCTTCAAAACTTTCGTCGGATCAGCTTTATCAACAGGAATTTCCACTGTCGCTTCATTAGGAGTTGCATTCCTAGCCTCTGGATCCTCGTCTTTTCTAGGATCCAGGTCTTCAGGCGTTCCTTTGGGCAACTCCCTTGGGTTCAATCTCTCTAATTGCTATGCCGAGTCCCCCTTTGAGGGAGATGAGGCATCCTTACTCTCAGCATTAACTCCTTTCATCAACATCTTCAGTTCGGCCACATAGCAGGCCCGTCCAGAAACCTGATCCCCTCTTATTACTCCAGTCCCGGCTTCGGTTGGGAACTTTAGTAACAAGCACCAAGGGGCGATACAAACTCTAAATTCAGCGAGGGCAGGCCTCCCTAAAAATGCGTTATATGGCGAATCTACGTCCAATACTACGAACTGAAGCATTCGCACTCTTCTACGTTCTCCTTGCCCTAGGGTCACGGGCAACTCTATATATCCCATGGGAGCTGTCGTCGCTCCGTTGAAGCCTCTAATCCATCCTTCACAAGGTTTCAAATCTTCGGGCTCAAGCTTCATCTGATCAAATGACTTCTTGAACAAAATATTAACGGAACTTCCGTTGTCTACTAATACCTTATGGACCAAGGCCGGCCCAATGGTGGTAGTAATAACCAACGGATCATTGGTGGGAGATTGTATCCCCGTGTTGTCTCGGCTGCGAAATACCACGTCATCGAACATGGTTTTTTGTTGTTTTATAGGGGTGACATCTTCCAAATCGTCACCTTCATTCGCATCTAGATGCTTATCAGCATTCACATATTGGTCCATCGACCTAAAACTTCGGATTGCCTGGTGAGGTCCGCCTACTATGGAGTTGATGACGATCCCTTTACCTTTCTGCTGCGCGGTAGGCTTAGGAGCAGGTAGGATCTGTTTTGGAGCCTGCTCTCCTTGCCCCCTGTCCCTCGGGGCAACCTTGTACTCATCCAACTTTCCTTCACGCAGCAGCTTTTCAATTACATCCCTCAAATGCCGACACTCATTGGTCGAATGTCCATGTGTTCCGTGAAACAAGCAAAATTTCCCTGTCGCCATTTCTTTCTCGGTCGAATCACGAGGTGGCGGTCTTTTGTACTGCAACACATTGTACGTATCCAGGTAAATATTTTCCAGGGTGTCATTCAATGGTGTATAGTTCTCGTAGTTCTGGAATCGGGGCCTTTTGTTAGGGTCGCTTCCCCTATTTCTGTTTCTCCTGTTACCGTTCGAATTACGGTTGTTGTTGTTTCCCCCATTTCCAGTATTGCTGTTTCCACCCTTGTTTCCTACATTTACTTCAACCTTGCCAGAACTTTCCCCAGACTGCTTCACGGCAATATTACTCTGCACATTCTCCTTTGAAGCTGTCTCAGACTTTCTCTTCCGGTTTGCCCTGGCCTCCTCTCGTCTTAAATAAATATCGGCTTTTTCGTAGAATATCGCCCTTGTGGGGGGCGTCTTCCCAGAAAGGTAGTCTCCAAACTCAGATTCAGGATCGACTCCTTCCTTCAATGCCATCAGAATAGTGGGCTCATGCGGGTCACTGACCTCAGTTACAGCTTGGTTAAAACGATCTAAATATGCCCTTAAAGACTCTCCTGGTGCCTGTTTGATCCTCGACAATTCAATAACACTCTTGGACTTTCGGGCATGTAGTCGGAACTGGTTCATGAAACGCTCGCTTAGTTCTTTGTAATTAGAAATTGAACGAGGAGGAAGTCGGGTAAACCAGAATAATGCCACATCTTCTAGGTAGATTGGGAATGCTTTGCACTTCACTTCGTCAGGGGCAGCAGCGGCGTTCATGAGCCACGAATACCGCATCAAATGCTGTCCTGGATCAGTCCTTCCGTTATATTTGTCCATCTGTGGCAAGTTAAAGCGTCGGGGAAACTAGAAGTCTAGGATATCGTCAGTGAACGGAGTATGGCTTCGCTCAATGCCATAGTCTTCATTTGTATAATTCCGGCTCTCGGACATAATTCGGCGAACCATTGCCTGTACATCGGCACTAGTTAGGGGCTGCTCAGGTTCCCTGGCCCTATTATCCGAGTTCCTTCTGGGCTCTTGCTCAGGAGATGCCCTTCTTCTTCGAGCTGCCTCTGCCCGATTCCGTTCCCTGTGTTCCCGGTCGATCTCGGGAAGAGGGGACTGGAGTCTTTGCCCCCGAGTGGGGTCATCGTTTCCTAATGCTCGTGCGATATCCTCGCGAGATCCCAAAGATCCAAATGTTAGCTGCTCCACGTTCTGAGGTCGTTCGAGTGGCCTTCGTTCACGGGGCCTCTCTTCCTCGGAAGATGAAGATTGATCTACGGGTGCGTGACGAACCGGTGATGGAGTTCTCTGCCGACGGAGCTCATTGATCTCCCGACTCATGAGCCTCATATTTTCCTGCATCATGAGATTAGTGCGCTCATGAACTCTCATAGCTTCCCTCGTGCTCTCAAGCATATCAAGCAAGCGCGAAAAATCTCCTTGAGTGATGGGCGCAGATGGGTTGACCTGATCTCCAACCCTGGCAGCTGGAATTGGAGCATTCGTGGGGACTCGAGTAGATGTTCCAGCTTCACCAAGCATCGGGTCGGATCGGAGGTAGGAAGCCGGGTTGGATCGGAGCTGGGGTGCCTGGTCGGATCGGTGTGCAGCGAGCAACTCGGGTCGGTTCAGATTGGGGGAGTGCACTGCTTCAGAGTCTCCTACCCGGATCGGATCGGAGCTCTCCCCTTGCTGTCGGTTCGGATTTCCTGCATTGATTCTTCCTGCTGCTGAACTCTGCCCCCGAGACCTTGTTACAACAGCATGTTGCTGATCTTCGCCAGCCCCATTTCCTTGAACAGACTGAACTTCCTTGCCTTTTCCTTTGGCCATGAATCTTTGACAATTACTTCAACGAATGTAAGAAAGCGGAGAAACTTAAGGATTCACTTCTTTGAACTCAACGGTCTAAAAAGTAGAAAGAGATCCCAGAAAATAAAGAATTTAGATGAGGTTTCTCAGTGAAAGCACCAAAATGTTAGACCCAAAAGTGGTTCTAACACCCAAATTGATTTGAAACAAGATAAAATGAGACAGAAATAAAAATGAACACACAAGATTTATAGTGGTTCGGCGAACAAATGCCTACGTCCACTTATTCTTTACTATATTCAATAATTCAGTTGCAAATACAATGATAGATCTACTCACAACTCACTTTTGTTCACTCAATTGAAATAAACAAGAAATAGAAGATGATTTGGATTTTCCGGGAGTAATGGAGTTCGGATGTTGGAGGTGATTGAATTCTTTAAGTGCTGAAAAAAGATCCTTCTCTTTGTCTCCAGATGGGGTATTTATAGGTGTGAATTTGCCTGAGATTCAATCCGGGTCGGACCACGTGTTATCCATCGCACTCTCTTCGGGTTCGGGTGAACTATCAAGCTGACAACACATCAAAGAGATGAACGTTAGGGGTAGGAATTAGTCATAACCGGTCCGGTTCTCCAGGCGATATTACAGGAGATTAACCTGGATCATAGGTGCGGGTCGGAGGCGTGCAGGTTGGGGGTTCGGATCGGAAAACCCGATCCGAACCGGAGTGGCTTGGACGTCTCTCCTTCTCTAACCTACTCCGCTCCGCTCCAGCGTCGTGGCAAGCAGATGGCTTTCCGATCCATTTGAGGTTTATTTGCCTTCCGATCCGATTGGATATGCTTTGCCAATCTGTCCAGTAAGAGACAACCGATCCGAACAGGGAACTCTATCCGATCCGAATCAATATGCTGCTATCAATCTGAATTGTGGTGTTTTCTTCCAATCCGAACCGAAGTCTTATAACTTAAAATACTCTTCAATGGTTGGTTTCTTGACTTTGTGTTGCCTAGTTCACAAAGTAGGCTAACAGATATAGTGTGGGTTTGATAGTATATTCGATTCTAGACTACACTCCCTTAGTTATGATACTATCCTGTTTTCAGTTTATGTCTATCATATCCTTTTCTTATTCACATAATGAAAAGTCACTAGATTTACTCAGGCTTTATGACTGACTCCGTTTTTCTTTTCGTCTTCTTTTCTTTCGTCCCCCCCCCCCCAAGGTCCACAGGGAGGAAACAACTTAGCTTAGTCAGACTCTTTTGCAAGCTTGAAGACAGTAGATGTACGGTTTGGATCTCTTTGGCTTGGATCATGGCTTTGGATATCATTATGGGGATTGTGTTGCTTTATTTTATGTTTTACGCTTCTTTGATAATCAAGACAGTTTTGGAAATGTAATGCTTTTGGAAGTATTGTAAGACAATTATGGTATGGTTTGTGTAACACGTATTTTGATGAAATAAAAGTTGCTATTGTTTCCGCTGTTTTAAAAATATGTGTATTTATATCTATCTTATGTATCTGTGACTTATACTTATAAACCTCCACCAAAATTAGGGCATTCCCTTTGTGAGTGACCCTAACGGAGGTGGGGGTGTTTCACTTGTTATCAGAGCATAGGTTTACTAGATAAGATAAAGTTTTTGATATTATTTTCAAAAGAAAGTTTAAAGAAGCATTTTTTTAAGAAAAAGTGTTATATTTTAAAAGGCATGATCCCCCAAAGCCATGTGTACTATCTCCCTCTATCCTTCGTTTTGAATCTTTTCTTTCTGTTTCAGCATGTCTGGAGACCTTAACATTCCTGAAGGAGTACCGATACCCGGTTGGTTTAGGAGGTTCTTAGAAGCTAGGGCCGCAAATGGCACGAGCCCGGCAGATATCCTCCCTCCCCCAGTAGCACCAGTTCCTCCTCCTCCTGCTCCTCCCCTTGGAAATGCTTTTGCCAAAACATGTAGAGACTTCAGGTCTATGGGTGGAAAAGACTTCCATGGAACTAAACCCTTTGTAGGAGCAAGAAATTGGCTAAAGGAGACCGAGGATCTGTTTGACATCTTAGGAGTTGATGATAGGCAAAAGATATAGCTAGCAGTGTGGTTGCTCAAAGATGAAGCTTCCTATTGGTGGGAGATCACTAATGCTCAGAGGGCAGTGGAAACTTGGGATGATTTTAGGACAAGGTTCGAACTGAAATTCCTCTCCCAAGCTGAAAGGAGCCTGCAAATAGAGAAGTTCTTGAATCTTAAACTGGGAAGCATGACGGTCAGGGAGTACGTCAATCATTTTAATCATTTGGCCAGATTTGGGCTAGACTTGGTAAATACCTAACACAAGAAGGCACTTCGCTTCGTCAAAGGTCTGAATGAGCCTATACACAGACTTGCCATGACCCATGTGTCCGCGGGAGCGACTTATGAAAGCTTGGTGGACATGGCGTTGCTACACGAGGAAGACCACAGCAAGAAAGAGACTAAGGCGGAGGAAAAGAAAGAAGGTTTACAGGCTAAGAAGACAGACTTTAAGAAAGGAGGAAAGAACAAGAAGTCCCGTGAGAAGAGAAAGTCCCATTTCTGTGGCATAGTTGGACATATAGAGAAAGACTGTTGGAAGAAGAAGGCAAAGATGGGTGGTTGCTTTCATTGCGGAGAGACTGGGCACCAAGCTAAGGACTGCCCAAAGAAGAAAGGACAGGGACAGAAAGCTAGATCTACTTCAGGGGGTCAAGTTCATGCTCTGACATCACCTCCACAGGAACGAGGTAGTAATATTTCTGTAGAAAGCGTAGTCTATCTTTATGATCATCCAGTTCGCACACTTTTTGACTCTGGTGCATCACACTCCTTTATTTCATCTGCTTTAGTAGAATCTCTGCATCTAGACACTAGTATGGTTGAGGATCCCTTAGTAGTTTCAAATCCAATTGGTGGCTCCGCTTACTTGTCAATGGTTTGTTTGGGTTTGAAAATCTCTATTCTCAGTGTTGAGTTTAGTTGTAATGCCTTTGTTCTAGGCTTCTCGGGATATGGTTTGATCTTAGGCATGGACTGGTTATCCAGTAACGGTGCCATTCTTGATTGTGAGAAAAGAGTAGTTAGACTCTTGACTCAGCTTGGTAACACTCTAGAAATTTCCTGTAATCCTTTGAATGATGTTATGCTTAGTTATCTAGTGTCGCTTGATGCTTCTTTTGATAGTTTGAAATCGGTTAAAGTAGTCCGGGAATATCCGGATGTCTTCGAGGAGGTGAAAGGCTTACCTCCGAAGCGGGAAATAGACTTCTGTATCTATCTTGTAGATAATGCAAAGCCCGTAGCTTTATCTGTCAGGCATATGGCTCCAAAAGAGAGAAAGGAGCTCAGTAAGCAGGTTAAAGAGCTTCTAGAAAAGGGTTCATTAGAAGGAGCATTTCAGAATGGGGTGCTCCAGTGGTGTTCGCAACCAAAGCAGACGGTTCGCTTCGCCTCTGTGTTGACTATAGGGAGTTAAACAAGTTGACCAAGAAAAATAGGCACCCTCTTCCCCGAATCGACGATTTGATTGATCAGCTTGTAGGCACGTCGGTTTTCTCCTAACTTGATCCAGCAATTGGGTTCCATCAGCTAAGAGTAGCTGAGGATAGTATTGATAAAACGGCATTCTGAACCCCAGACGGTTTCTTTGAGTGGCTTGTCATGCCTTTCAGCCTGACAAATGCACCCGCTTATTTCGTGGAGCTAATGAGCAGAGTGTTCAGAGAATTCCTCAACAAGTTTGTGGTTGTCTTCGTAGACGATATCTTGATCTTTTCAAAGAGTGAGGAAGAGCATGCTCAACATCTGAAGGAAATCATGCATACTCTTCGAGCACATCGGCTAAAGGCAAAATTTTCAAAATGCCACTTTTGGAGAGAAGAAGTAAGGTTTCTTGGGCATGTAGTATCTAAAGAAGGGTTGGCCGTAGACCCCGCGAAGATAGTTGCGGTGCAAGACTGGAAGGCACCAAAAAATGCAACTGAGGTCCAAAGTTTTCTAGGACTAGCAGGTTTCTACCGAAAATTAATAAGGGATTTTGCGAAAATCTCAGCTCCACTCATAAGGCGAACAAAGAAGAATCTAGTGTTCAATTGGGACTTGGATTGCGAGTTGGCTTTCCAACGCCTAAAAGGGGCTCTTACAACAGCCCCAGTCCTGACTCTGCTAGACGGAAGCAAGTTGTTCATAGTTTATACAGATGCATGTGGGACGGGGCTAGGCGCTGTCTTGATGCAAGAAGGGAGGGTAGTAGCTTATGGTGGAAGGCAATTGAAAGTTCATGAAAATAACTACCCAACCCACGATCTTGAGTTAGCCGCCATCGTCTTTGCACTTAAGTCTTGGCGCCATTATCTCCTAGGTGAGAAGTTCGAACTTTACACTGACCATAAATCGTTGAAATATCTTTTCTCACAGAAAGATCTTAACTTGAGGCAACAGATATGGATGGAGTTTCTTGCCTCGTATGACTTCGAGATTTCCTATACTCCGGGTAAGGGCAATGTGGTGGCAGACGCCTTGAGTAGAAAGAAACTGACCCTAAGCCCACTCTTTGTAGAAAGGCAAAGCCTAGAGTATATAGCTAGTTTTAACTTTAGGCCCTCCTCTGATTTCGTACCGGGTTTGTTAGCATCTCTTGAGGTGCGCCCTACTCTTTTGGACACAATAGGGACGGCACAACGTGAGGACCCTCAGCTAGTTGAAATGGTTGATAAGCTAATTAGGGGTGAGACTTCTAGTCACCTCAGTAGATACTCTATCGATGATAAAGGCTGGCTGAGACGCGACGGAAGACTATGCGTTCCACAAGCGAGAGAATTGGTAAAGAAGGTTCTCGAGGAAGCACATCGTTCCAAGATGACAATACATCCAGGCGGAGACAAAATGTACAAGGACACGAAAAGAGTTTTCTTTTGGAACGGCATGAAGTAGGACGTGGCAGATTTCATTTCTAAGTGTATAGTATGCCAACAGGTAAAGGCGGAACAGAAGAGGCCTGGAGGACTAATTCATCCCCTAGAGGTCCCACAATGGAAGTGGGATAGCATTTCAATGGACTTCGTTGATGGGCTGCCTAGGTCCAGAAGAGGCAATACTAGAATTTGGGTAATAGTGGATAGGCTTACTAAGAGCGCCCACTTTTTACCTGTCAAGAGTAGAAGGACCGCCTCATCTTTAGCGTCTCTTTACATCAAGGAGATAGTTCGACTCCATGGGATACCCTCCAGCATTGTTAGTGACCGAGACCCTATCTTCACAAGCGAGTTTTCGCGAAGTTTGCAAGAAGCTGTAGGCACTCAGTTATGTTTAAGCACGACCTATCACCCTCAGACCGATGGCCAGACGGAAAGGGTGAATAGAGTTTTAGAGGATCTTTTAAGACTTTGTATTCTTGACTTTGGAGGGACATGGGAGGATCACCTTCCCTTAGTGGAGTTTGCTTACAACAATAGCTTCCAAGCTACCATAGGCATGACACCCTTCGAAGCATTATATGGAAGATCGTGCAAGTCACCAACTTGTTGGTGGAAGTCTACAGATAAGGGTATTCTTGGTCCAGACATGATCAGAGAAACTTCAGAAAAAGTGGACTTGATACGAAGAAGGATGAAGATGGCCCAAGATAGACAGAAATCCTACGCCGACAAGAGAAGGACCGACCTTGAGTTTGAGGTTAGGGATAGAGTTTTTCTTAAGGTATCTCCTCTAAGGAACGTTGTTCGTTTTGGATCCACTGGAAAGCTAGCACCGAGATTTGTAGGACCATTTCCTATCATCGAGAAGGTTGGGAAGATGGTCTATAGATTAGAGCTACCCAAAAAACTGGGCGGAGTTCACAATGTCTTTCATATTTCTTACCTCCGGAAGTGTTTACACGAGTCTGCTGAAATAGTAGAGCCTAGCATTCTAGAAGAAGCCGAAGTGGAACGTGAAGCAACTATGATAAGAGTTCCAACACGCATCTTAGGAACTGAAGTGAAAAAGTGAGACGACCCGATTTCCCGTTCTCACGGAAACAAGGTTATCTTTTGGAATATAACACAGAAACATATAATAGCAGAACAGAATTAAATAAATACACCAGATATGAACAACAAAATATACTGGATAAAAGTAATCATCAGAGTTACACAGTATACAGGATCTTACTTAGTACAAATACAGCTCAGCTATACATAAATGTCTACAGCGGAAATAAACAAAATATGTACAATATGAGCTGAACAGCATAAAAGGAAATAAATGATAGAATCCATCTTCAACTCCAGCTATCCAGAAAGAACCAGCTAAACCTGAATACAAGGCTGCCCGTGTAGAAAAAGGGGCACCCGAGTTTGAGAGTGAAACAAACTACGAGTCAGTCATGGGACTGGTATGAGAAATCCACTCAACACATATATAATTGGCTAATCACAGGACCACGCCACTTTCGTGGAACGGGTTTACTCCATTGGATTGCCAGTGCTTTAAAAAAAATCTTTCTTTTAAACATCGCTATGCTTTTTATAAAAATGAAGCCATTATAAGACTCAGTTCCCATCACACAATGCAACGCAAACCGGAGGATAGAGTTTTACCTTATAATGGCCAAAATATGATTGATACGAATAAAACAAAGGCATTTGATATTATTGCTAGTGTTTATATGTTTTGAAAACAATTTCAAATCATAACTATCAATCATAGACGGCATGGGTACCATATATCATGTCGCCATATATATATACAATCAAAACCGCACGATGTCGTATTTGGAAATTGGATTTCCGTCATGAACCAAGGCAAAAGATAGTCCTTACCGAATTCGAGACTGCCTAGCCCGAGCCTCAGGCAAGTACTCTGTCAAGCCTTAGGATCGTCAGGGCCGGTCCACCGATGTGGATTAAAATGCCTGAACCATACGTTTCCCCGCCCTTTGGGGCGTAAACGAGCCAACGAATGACTCCATCGGACCCGGATCGTCCGATCAAACCGAGGCGCCTCGCGACAGCAACAACCACATAAGTCAAACTCGTCAGGGCGTGTAAAACCACTGACGCCACTTTTAGCTAGGAGGAAACGCATGCCCTCCCTGATGTCCTCTCCCGTTTTAGGTTCATACCGAGGTGTGAGGCTCGCGAATTCACGTTATACACAAAGCTACGCCACACAGGCGATGCTTTGATCATCACTACAAGACTTTGCTTTTCAACAGAAATCCTGATCACTGCATCTTAGCATGCCACACAGGCAATTCATGCCATGCGACTGATGTCCATCGATATACAACCTCTGAGCTCGTGCGTCTCAGAGAAGGGCGTTAAGCAAAAGAATAAATTCTCCGCCGCCAAACAGATGTATATTTAACAGAAATCAATCAACACAGAACAAACTCCAATGTCAGACACACAGTCCATCTACAAGTCCGTTCTGGGTCTGAACGAAACCGGAGGCACTAAATACCTCGCAAACCCATCGATCACCACGTACGTGTGGACGATCACCACTCATTATCCATATTTCGGGATGCCTCCCAATCAGGACCTCGGTTACCATCCAAACGAGGTGAAAATCTCCGGTCTTCGACCATCGTCTTCATCTTCGACTTTCAATCGTCGATCAATTATTCGAAATGAGAATTAACTCGGCCTTTCCAAATAATTCACGTATATTTAGAATTTCAAATCGATTTATTTCAATGGTTAAATTATTCGACAACACCAATTGTGTCCTTTAATGTAATTTTCACACCAAACACATTCAACCATCAAATACAACCTAAATCAAGCAAATTCAGTTTATTTCCATTCCATATCGCTTATGATATTTTATAACTATTTATCGCTATTTTTATTTATTTTAAAATAGCTATTTTACTCAAAACGACGCTTCGGGCCATAAGGCGGCCGTGGCGCTGTTTTTCTTCAGATTTGATTTACACTTATCTGAAAATCTAACCGTTGGATCTTCACAAAATTTACATCATTAGAAAGGTCTTTTCAAAACGAATCCAACGGTTCCAGTTTCGGGAAAATCCGACGGTCGGATCTCCCGGTACACTCGTTTGAAATTTCGATTTCAAAATACGAACTGTAGCGTCGTTATTCGATTAAATATAATTATATTTATATATATAAATAAATATAATCGTTTCTGGCGCTATTTTTCTTCAGATTTGAATTAAACATTCCAGACAATCCAACCGTTGGATTTCTACAAAGTTGGGGCCGTTGGAAAGATTATTCCAAGGCGAACCCGACGGTTGAGGTTTCGGGAAAATCCAATGGTCGGATTTCCCGCACTAGTCGTTTGAAATCACGGTTTCAAAATACGAACTGCACGGCTTCGTTTCATTTTAATTTTATTTATATATTTATATAAATATAGTTCATTCAACGATTTCAATATCGTTTTTACTTCAAAAAATTTTCTAACTCCTTAAATTTTGGAAAAATTTCGCCATAACCTCCCCTGCACCGGGAGCATCGGGAAATCGCAAATAGCGTTCCCGGTCCTTCTAATCTCAAAAAGAAAAAGAAAAAGCCAACAGGCTCAAAATCATCACCCAAACAAATCAGTAAATGTGTACCTATTTGTCGGGCACAAAATTTTATTCCTCTTCTCTAGCCCCTTTGATATAACCTGTTCAATGAATATTGCATGCACATATATATACAGTTCTTATCATTTATCAATTTCTATTCGACTTCATATTTGATTTCTATTTGGTTTAAAAACTCCATTCATTCTAATGTTACATAAATAGGTGCAAATCATTTCATTAGCTAATTAATGAATATTTCATCTCATATATGTTTATTTTGAACAAGTGGCTATTTTTAACACTTCACATTTCAACGATTTATGCACACAATAAAAATGTGATTTTTATTGTAAAACGATTCATTTCATAAGACTATTTTATATATAGTTCATATAGTCGATAAAAGGTGATTTTTATTATCAAACAATTTATTTCAAAATATGAATACCATTCAACACATGAATTTCTAATCAACGAATGAATATCAATTCAACACATGAATGTTTTTTATAGTTTCTATACATAGATAAAAATGTGATTTTTATTATCAAACGATTTATTTCAAAATATGAATACCATTCAACACATGAATTTCTAAACAACGAATGAATATCAATTCAACACATGAATGTTTTCTATAGTTTTTATATATAGATAAAAATGTGATTTTTATTATCAAACGATTTATTTCAAAATATGAATACCATTCAACACATGAATTTCTAAACAACGAATGAATATCAATTCAACACATGAATGTTTTCTATAGTTTTTATATATAGATAAAAATGTGATTTTTATTATCAAACGATTTATTTCAAAATATGAATACCATTCAACACATGAATTTCTAAACAACGAATGAATATCAATTCAACACATGAATGTTTTCTATAGTTTTTATATATAGATAAAAATGTGATTTTTATTATCAAACGATTTATTTCAAAATATGAATAACATTCAACACATGAATTTCTAAACAACGAATGAATATCAATTCAACACATGAATGTTTTCTATAGTTTCTATATATAGATAAAAATGTGATTTTTATTATCGAACAATTTATTTCAAAATATGAATACCATTCAACACATGAATTTCTAATCAACGAATGAATATCAATTCAACACATGAATGTTTTCTATAGTTTTTATATATAGATAAAAATGTGATTTTTATTATCGAACAATTTATTTCAAAATATGAATACCATTCAACACATGAATTTCTAAACAACGAATGAATATCAATTCAACACATGAATGTTTTCAATAGTTTTTATATATAGATAAAAATGTGATTTTTTTTCGAACAATTTATTTCAAAATATGAATACCATTCAACACATGAATTTCTAAACAACGAATGAATATCAATTCAACACATGAATGTTTTCAATAGTTTTTATATATAGATAAAAATGTGATTTTTTTTATCGAACAATTTATTTCAAAATATGAATACCATTCAACACATGAATTTCTAAACAACGAATGAATATCAATTCAACACATGAATGTTTTCAATAGTTTTTATATATAGATAAAAATGCGATTTTTTTTATCGAACAATTTATTTCAAAATATGAATACCATTCAACACATGAATTTCTAAACAACGAATGAATATCAATTCAACACATGAATGTTTTCAATAGTTTTTATATATAGATAAAAATGTGATTTTTATTATCGAACAATTTATTTCAAAATATGAATACCATTCAACACATGAATTTCTAAACAACGAATGAATATCAATTCAACACATGAATTTTTCTATACAATGAATAAATATAGTTTAAGCATATGAAAATAATTCAAACACAAGAATATTATTCAAAATTTCGGCAGCATAACGGCAGGGTAGTTACACCGGCACCGTCCCTAGTACGGCTCCTCGCTCTACCTTAAAACCTCGCGGTTTTTGACAACGGGGATCATGCATCTAGTTCGCACGCAGGCGGCATGTATATATTTATTTCATTTCCACAAACTAATCCTATGTGGTTTCAACCAAATATTTCACAACCACCAATGGGTATTTTTCAACCACAATCAACCAATATCAATCACAAACAATCCCAAACAATCATTCGCTATCAACCAATTATCACAACAATTTCAATCAATAAATATCGTCCATGGTTTGTGGACGAGGGGCGTATATATATATAGATATATTTATAGATAGCAATTCACTTTCATTTCACATATATATAATATTTTTAAATCAGAAATCTCACCAATAGCTATCCAACTGCACGACTCTTCCTTTATAGAAATCCTCGCCTTTTGTCGCTTTCGCCCGTATTCTCTACATATGTAAAAATCGAATTTTTTCGATGTTATTCAATATATAAAAATCGAATTTTTACCACGACTTTCAATATATAAAAATCTGATTTTTCCTTTAAAACAAAATCAGTTTTTATAGCTTTTTAAAATCAGTTTTAAAATTCTTTTAAAAGAAATCAGTTTTTACTTTCTTTACAAAAAATCCGGTTTTAAAAATTCTTTTATAAAAATCCAGTTTTAAAAATTCTTTTATAAAAATCTGTTTTATACTTTTTTTAAAAATTTCAGTTTTAAACTTTTTAAAAATTTCAGTTTTAAACTTTTTAAAAATTTCAGTTTTATATTTTTAACAAAATCAGTTCGGTTTTATACTTTTAAAATCAGTTTACAGAATAAATAAAAAAGAAAATAAATAAATAAATAAAAATAGGAAATGCTCACCGATGTAGCTGCGAAGGGGGGGGGGGTTTCTGGTCTTCGATCGATGGAGGGGGGGGGGGGGAAGATGGGCGGCGTCGATGTCGGCAGCAGGAGGGTGGAGCGATGGCTTCGAGTCTCGAACGGTGGTGGCGGTCTTCGATCGAGGGAGGCGGTGATGGGTACGGCGCTCGAACGATTCCTAGGGTTTTCTTCTTCTTCTTTTTTGTTTCTGAATAATGAAGTCGGGGGGGGGGGGGCAGGAAGAAGAATAAAGGGAGGGAGGAGTATTTTTTTATTATTTAATTATTAAATTTCGCAAAAAGGTTGACTTTTATCCACGACCTCGAAACGATGCCCACCGCCTGTCGTCCATAGCGTTTTACCCCCATTCTGAACACAATGGGATATGTATCGCAAGCTGATTTGATCGTTGCAATCAGTTTCCTTTTGAATTTTCATTTAAATCACTATATTGAATTTTAAACGCGCATTTCAAATTACCGGGGTCACATACTAACTAGAAAAATTCCAGAAAAATATTTTCTAGCTTCGTATTGACGATAAGGTGCTAACAAAACTAGTTTCGTCGAATTCTGAGACGGTTTGAAAAATGGCCAATTTCCAGTCGATTAAAATCAACGAAAACTGATCAAACGCGTTTTCCTTTGCCACGCTCACATATTGATTCGAAAAATTATGAAATTTGAAACCTAACAATAACTTGACACTACGGATCTAACAAAAGTGGTTTCGTCGAAATCCGAGGTCATTTGCAAAATGTCCATTTTTAAGGGCCTGAATTCCATAGCGACTATTCAGAATTTTCAACTGGACATACCTTTTGATTCCCGCTATCAAATTTCGATTGGTCGGATTCGTTAGAAAGATATTATCATTTAGATCCCAATGTTTTTGGTTTCACTAAAATCCGGATTGTTTTGCACTCGGTATATTCAATTGAAGTTTGAAATCGAATTATCGAACTACCGCGCCATTTTCAATTCTATATATAATTATAATTAATTATATTCGTTTTCAATTGTCGATTTAAACTCAGTTTTCATCGCCATTATTTAAAATATTTATTTTAAATATTTAAAATCCATTATCTTAGCCAATTTAAAATTTTTAAATTGGTTCAGGTTTTCTAGGTCATTACAAAAAGCTACGCAACCGTGAAGTCAAGCTCATCAAAGTTTAGTGGAGCGACGCCGAGGAAGACGCGACTTGGGAAACTGAGGCTAGAATACGCGCAGCCTACCCTTTTCTTTTTTAGGGTACATCTTTTGATCTCTCTTTTTCCTTAAGTTATGCTTTATCTATCTTTTAGGCATATTTCCTCGACCCTTTCTCCTTAACTCCTTAGGTAGAAAACAAATGGATGCAAACATGTATTTGAAAACATGTTATGGATTATGGCTGCAAGTGGTTGTAAGTGATTGCTAGTGGTTGCTCGTGGATGCATATACACACACACCCTAGGTTTTAGATCAGTTCAGTCACTTCATACTGCATATGCATATATGTATCCTCGTTCATATGTGGTTGAAGTTTTATATGTTATCATATGGTTATCGCATTTGTATGAATTGTTGTGCACTCATGTAGAATTATGAGTAGGAAAAAAAATTTCATACATAATGGATTAATGACACTTACATGATTCGCATTTAGGAGGTCAACTGAATCAGTCGACCGCCTGATTTCTGCATTAGATAGGGACATTTACACACACAATGCATATGATCATAAAGCATTAGAAGTCTTTAAGGACAATGGACACCTGTGTTTGTTGGTTGAGTATATGGACGATTGGATGGTAGGATATACATTCTTCCTAAACTTGAAGATTTCGGGGATGAAATCCTTTTAAGTGGGGGAGAATGTAACACCCCGTATATTCTATAACAGTGAAATTCATAAATTAAAGTATAATTAATTATAATGAAATAATTAAGGGAAATGGCTTACGCCATTGCGTTCGTCTCGTAATTCTGGTTGAGATAGAGTCCGAGTTTGCGTGAAACGGACTCCGTATGAAGGAGTTATGATCTCTAGAAGTTTCAGAATAAATTTGAAATTCAAAAACAGCTCAGAACAGGTTTAAAATTCGAATTCGAGTTCAAACTGGGCTGGGCGGGAAAATTCCCGCCCAGTGACCAGGTCGACACTAGTGTCGACTGGGCAGTCGACCTGGCCCCCCCAAGTCGACTGCGCAGTCGACTTGGGTGTCGACCTGCAGGTCGACTTGCCCGGTCGGCCTGACCAGGTGGGTCTGACCCTGGTTCGACTTCTGGTGTGCTGTACGGTTTCATTTCCCTCCCTGTTTGCATCTGACGGCTCAAATTAACTTGAAAACTCTATAAATACACACTAAGACTCAACTAATTCACATAAGAAAAATAAGAGAGGAGTCGTCATGCTGCCAGGAAGGAGTTGATCGTAGCCGCCAAGAATCAAACTAAGAAGCAAATTAAAGTCTAATCAAATCAATCAACAACTTGCTACCCAAAGGAGAGCACCTCCAAATTCAGAAATCAGAAATCAGAAAACAAGATCTCGTCACACGTTGTAAGTATAGTGGTCTTTCAGAATCAGAATAAAATTATGATGTGATACGATGTAATTGAGAATCGAATTGTATTGTTGTTGTATAATGATGTAGATCTTGTGTATTGTGATGTTTCTATCGTGATTATGCGTACTGATTAGTGGCATAAATGGGTCGATGCAAGTTTATTATACGATTGTATATGAAAGTAATTGCAATTGCAAGTTTGTGGAAAAATCTATGATTAGATCCCTCTTAAGTTTATGTTAATATCCGCTTTATGTTTATGTTGATGTCATGGGCTATATACTTATGTAAACATATCCTAGATCTGAGATCTTTTATGCCTACATGATTCAAAACTTATGTATACATCTTAGATCCATTACAAGTATGATTAGAACTATGTTAAATGCAGTTTGGGTTACATAAACTATGCAAGCTCATGTGGAAATAGACTATATATTAGATTTGGGCATTTTTGGGTTAATTTACAACATGCTAGTTTTGTGTTCGACATTATGCCAAGTTAATATGTTAAAACCCAAGTTTGTATAAATCTACATATGCCATCCTATGTGACACCCATTTAGTTGTATACCAATTTTGAATGCAAGTTCACATGATCCAATGTTTATGTTAACGCCAATTTGCAAGTTCAAGCGCTACACCTTCTATGTATCACAGAAAATATTATATGTTCTGGATTTCCCCTTTTCTCACGTTTATCAAGTTGGGCTGAATTGTGTCGAGCCCAACATTAGTACGTACAAACGGGGGTACTAGCGTTGGGTGTAAAACATGATATAAATAAGTATGTTGGCATGTTTGGGGCGTGCCAACGACTGTGGCATTTTAGCGGTATAAATTGTTATACCCAAATTAAAAGACGACATGACATTTACATAAATAATGAAATATGTAAATCTAGAAAAGACGACATGTTTGACCCGAGGTTGGATTGAGTTATGACATAAACCTTCCCGGACCCGCCCGGCTGTCCACTAGTCACAACAATACCTATCCAATGTGGGTGGTTAAAAAGTGAGTCCAATAAAGACCCGAGGTTAGACTGAACTACGGTGTAAAGCTGCCCGGAACCAACCGGCACATCCAGTAACCGTAGTGATATTTGTCTAATGTGAGTGGTCGGTGCTCTAAAAGGCTAAGGACAGGTGGTAGGGTTAAGTCAACTGAAAACACTTAACCAAAGATTCAACATGTTAACAAATATTAATGGGTGGGGTTAGGTATATACAGACACTTAACCACTTAACATGATGACTAGAAAACCCTGGTAACGTAGGGACCCGTTTCAGCAGTAACCCAATTTAGGTATCAACGGTACCTTGAAACTAGGCAGGGTGGGGCACGATTACTGGGATGATTGTAAGCGGTCAAATAACGGCAATTGTTGGGTGCACAGTGTAGGTCTAACGGTGTGCGGTCGTGCACGCACTCCAGAGCAAACAAGCAGGGCACTGGGGGCACCAGTAGTATAACCTATGTCTTCTAGTAATTGTGTCGGTGCCGCCACCATGGGCCTTGATACACCCCATGGTGGGACCAGCATAGGTATCTACACTTCTTGGGGTAGCTGTAAGACACACGTATGAGTAGGAGCCGATCTTTAGAAAACAAAAAGGATCACTTCACCCTCAGCATAGGGTGCTAGTTAGAGTAATTTTAGTAAATGTAGAGATATAGTGTGGGTTCGATAGTATATTCGATTCTAGACTACACTCCCTTAGTTATGATACTATCCTGTTTTCAGTTTAAGTCTATCATATCCTTTTCTTATTCACATACTGAAAAGTCACTAGATTTACTCAGGCTTTATGTCTGACTCCGTTTTTCTTTTCGTCTTCTTTTCTTTCGTTCCACCCCCCTAGGTCCACAGGGAGGAAACAACTCAGCTTAGTCAGACTCTTTTGCAAGCTTGAAGACAGTAGATGTAAGGTTTGGATTTCTTTGGCTTGGATCATGGCTTTGGATATCATTATGGGGATTTTGTTGCTTTATTTTATGTTTTACGCTTCTTTGATAATCAAGACAGTTATGGAAATGTAATGCTTTTGGAAGTATTGTAAGACAATTGTGGTATGGTTTGTGTAACACGTATTTTGATGAAATAAAAGTTACTGTTGTTTCCGTTGTTTTAAAAATATGTGTATTTATATCTGTCTTGTGTATTTTTGACTTATACTTATAAACCTACACCAAAATTAGGGCATTCCCTTTGTGAGTGACCCTAACGGAGGTGGGGTGTTTCAATTGTCATTGATGGCATAACAATTCGTCTTTGTGAACGATTTAAGTTGGTTTAATTAGCGGGTCGTTACAGTGGTATCAGAGCTTTGGTTATACAAAGCTATGGGTACAACATATTTTGAACAAAAGATAGGAATCATCAGAGTTATAATATCTCATTAGAGATTGGGTTAGAAATGCCATAGAATGAGATTTTGGAATATTATGTCGAGAGAGCATAATCTGAATTCTATATAAATTATTTTGAAACTAGTAAATCGTTTTGAAAATGGTAGTTGTTTTGAAATATATTTTGAAATATATTGAAGATAAGGGTTTCGAGTGTTTTATTCGACGTCACGATTGGACTATCGAGTATGTAAGGATTTTGAATATATTCCTAGCTAACGTATATACGAAGTCCAGTATATATTAGGTAGATGTAGAGCCATACTCTAGTCGCATGTAAATAAATTCTAGGATGAGCGGTACATCGCTGATATTTGTTTTCAAATTTCGAAGGCGTGATGACTATATAATTCCGATTTAAGCATCGAAGAATACTTAAAATCATCTAACTAAGTGTTTTAATGAATAAACCTTAATAAAATGATTTGGTAAATTAATATAGGAAATTAATTCGGGGAAAAACAAAACTAGAAATTGGAAAGAAGAAAACTGAGATTAGCTTAAAGTACTTCAAGACTTTGTACCCTTAAGACCTCGAATAAGCTAAATAATAAGTACTTGTATAATTAAAGGATATATTCTTGGAATAAATTCCCACTTAAAGAATTGGGTAATGAATTGTAAAAAAATGCATGTAAGGAAAATAAATTACCATATCTCAGATTTACAAGAATAATGGATCAAATTATAACCAATACTTGTATATGAATTTTGCAATCTAATAAATAGTAATCAGAGTAGGTATTATACTTCTCGATGAATGTTAAATAAGTTAATATAAGTAACAGATCTGAATCGATAACTAGCGTAAATTGAAAATGATAATATGCAAGTTAAATTATTTTGGTTGAAAGTATATTTTGTGAAACAAACCCCTTAAGAAAGTTTTGAAGTAATTTTTGAATTAAGTAAGAAATTTGTTTAAAAGATGATTTAAATATATATAACTAAAAATTTTAAGTGAGGGAGAAAATTACTCTTCCCTACTGAGACGATATATGTAGGTTAACTGAAATTATTTAACTAGCAATCGCTTATGAGGCAAGGGAAATATTAAAATAAAGCTTACCTTAATTGGATTTGTCCATAATCGTATCATTAAGTGCATTCGAGTTTTCTATATTGACCTATGCTAGTCCCATTTTCGAACCTTTTGTTCTTGAAAAGCATCATTCATACCTTTTGTCTTATGAACTTAGTTAAATAATTTGATTCGAACCCTTATTCTGCTACTGAACTCTTATTTATAGCTCGACTGGAGCACATGAAAATTTGATTCATCAAATAAAGCCAAGTTTCAAATGGTGATCTATCCATAATATTATATTAATGAAGTCTTAATAGATAAACGTTGTGTAGTAATTGAAAGCATTTAAAATAAAGGGTCTAACATATGCAAGAAAATTTGGATTTATAAATATTAGTTAATTATGGAAATTTAACTCGAATGCTTGAATAAATGCTTGAAACAATACTACTTTGAGATATGCTGAATAAGAGTAGCATAGCAGAAGCGTGGTGTTATTTAAATAGAAATGATTTTTCTGACTAGTTAAATAAAGAAATTATAGTGATCAAAGGGAAAGGCTATATATTTATATAAACATTAGCTTATATAAATAGTTAGATGTCTTAAAAGTTAGGAATAGGGTCTTCAAAAAAAATCAACTTAGAAAATGTGGAATGCTTGAATAAGATCCTCGATTTCGAAATCTGGGAACATAACCTTGTATATTTGAAGTTGAAATGTTTGCTATGAATTTAACAAATTTTCCAATTTTTTTAAGACATGATATATGACTTAGGAATGTGACAACCCCAAACCCCCGTTCCACTATGGCAAGGGTAATCTTTGGAATATAACACATAAACAGATAACAACAGAACAGAAATGTATAAATACACCTGTAACGACTCGGGGAATCGAGATCCTGGATATCGGCATACAACAGTACGTCGACTATTCAAGCATCGGAAATACCGGATAGTCCATGAAAGAAATTAGAGGGTGAGAATAGATAAGATAGAAACTTAGAATAGAAGAAGAAGAAGAAGAAGAAGAACATACGACATCAGAGTAAACACAATTTCACAGTGGAACGAATAAATATATTTCATAGCATACTTTGAAATAAAACAGTATCTGTATACAATACCATTATTAAAGTATAACACTTACAACACAGCGGAAATAACAATGGCTAAATAATCCTGAAGTCTCCTGCTCCAGCTCTTCAAGTATCTATAAATCTCGACTACTTGACTGCCCATACAAAATTGGGCACCTAAGAGTATAGGGAAAACAAAACAAAATAAACTCTGGGTCAGTCATGTGACTGGTGTAAGTAAACTCAAATCATTTGATTTAACTTTCAAAATTCTTTTGAAACAAAGAATAATCATAAGACCGATCCACACGTAAACACAGATGGCTTTTACCTTATGATAACCCAAATATTTCTAAAACGATACTTGTATAATATTATAATAATGTCTAGATCAAGTAAATAGAAATCCAGCAGAAACGCTTGCATCTAACGTTCTACATATATAATATATAATCAAAAAACTATGACAAGGTATGGATCCACCTTCTGATCAGTGTACTCTAGAAGCGATACACTGGATTTCAACAAGAGCATCTTGTAACTCAGCCAGACATATGACCGACCATTCATTTCTCTTGAATGTATCGAATATATTGTCACCTACGGTTGGTATACCAACATAACCATTCCCGGAAGATACATAATTGAAAGAATTAACAAATGAATATTCCCTAGATGATGGAAATATACCCTAATTGTGTGCGGCCCACTTAGCCATGTTGCCTGCCCTATTTCTGTCATTTCCCAGTTGATGAGGCTTGAGGTTATAACATATCTCTATACAGATCACGTCTTCATTTACTTTGAATGCCACATCATCATACCCGTCAAATCAAAAATTGATTTCCCCAAAAATACCACGGGTATAAGCTAAGAGAAACGAATTCCTCTACCACCAACGTAAATACGTTTGAAACGATCAACTTACGCGATCTACCAGATATACTCTGTCAGACTTTCGTCCATTCAAGTTGTCCTAGGAATGGACAAACTGAAGGAACTATTTAGTACATCCATCTTAGGCAATCTCTACCTAAGATTTATACAATAGCCCTCGCGCTTTACTCCGCCTTCGATATATTCAGCATACTTGGTTTGCAACGCTTGAGCCAATACGGAGTGGTTCTTCGGATAATAATCCAACTGGTCTCTCCATATTAACAACGTAAAAAGGGTCAGAAACTGTAATAGTCGGTGATTTAACTATCAAATGAAAATATGTGTGCAAACAACAATCTTATTTCCAATTGGAATTTCTATTGATCAATCATCATATATATATATTTATATTTCCTTATTTTCTATATTAAGAAAATATATGTTATGAACATTGGAAAACATTCCCATTGCTTATTTACTTATCACTATTCTGCCACATCAATCAGTCTCTGACTGTAAACTAATATGAGAACAATTCCCTAAGGATCAATCCCGAAGGTCAAAACCAACATCAGATAGACACTTAGAAAACCATTCAACTTAACTAGTCTCCAGTCATTTTCTAATTTAGCTTAACTCCATTTCTTAATTCCATATAAATAAAACATTCCATTTTCTATGTTTAGAAAATATCTCTGATTCTATATTTGGAAAACGTTTCCAAAACTCATTTATATGGACTTCAAACTAACTTGTATAAAGCATCATTACGACTGCACCATCCATATATCGCTTATTACTTAACTGTATTTCTAACTAACTCTCGCCCTCGAACCTCAACTATTTCTTAGTTAAGTAAGGAAGTGTAACACCCTGTAATTCTGTAACATTAAGTTTTGCAAATTAAAATATAATTAAATTTTAAAATAATGATCATGGGAAACGGGTTGCGCCATTGCGTTCGTCTCGAAATTCTGCTTGGAAACGAGTCCGAGTTTTCGAGAAACGGAATCCGTATGAGGGAAGTATGACCCTTTGAAGTTTCATGGATTTTCAGAACAGAAAAATAGCTCGAATTCGAATTTGAAATTCGAATTCAAACCCCAGCGCGGACTGGGCGGGAATTTTCCCGCCCAGGACCAGGTCGACCTGAGGGTCGACACTATGGTCGACTTCCCAGGTACCAGGTCAGCCCTATGGTTGACCTAGGGGTCAACCTTGTGCTGAAACCCAGTTTTGAGCCCGGGTTCATTCTGATGTTTCTGGTCTCGTTTTCAGTCTAGATTCGTCCGCCTAATCCTATATAAATAGCCCCCTAGCCCCATTCTCTTTACGCCATTTTATTCTCTCCTTATGCTGCCTCTAGAATAATTGAAATAAATAAATTAAAATAAAACACGAAGACTATTCTTGTAGACTACGACTAGGAATTGCATATTGGAGATTCAAATATAGTTAAAGCTTCAAGAAGGGAAGAAAAGGCTAATTCAACGGCTTCGAGCAACGTCGCGCGAATCATAGCTAATCATCTCAACGTTATCTTATTATCCTTTTCTAAAACCGATCAACGTAAGTCAGTTACTTTTTAGATTTGAACGCCTAGATCTATTTGTGACATGTAATTAAATGGATATGAGAATATGCCTAATCCTTTTGTTTGAAACGGTGCTTGTATATGCCTCTGGATCTGATTCTCGATTATGGCCTAGAACTTATTGTGGCAATTTGTCAATGACTATGATTATGAGACTTTTTGCCTAAGGCTATGACTATGAAACCGTGGCCCATGAAACTATTGCCTATGACTACGAACATGAAGCTATTGACTATGACTACGAACATAAGACTATGCCTATGACTATGAACATAAGACTATTCCTATGACTAAGATTCATAACTATGAGACCATGACTATGACTATTGTGGTTAATTGCTTAGGACTATTTTGTGGTTAATTGCCTAGGACTATTGTGGTTAATTGCCTATGACTATTATGGTTAGCTGCTTATGCCCATAACATTATAGTTACAAATCATGATTGTATACCGAACTGGCATTATGTTGGATCAAATAACCTATGTCTCCCTTGATTTTGTTGGATCTCATGGTTAGGGTATAATTTTCTTAGTTTATTTAGGTTCTTTATTATGTACACCAAACCCACTGGATCCATTGTCTTTGTATTTTTGTATTTTGGTTCGCTTTTTCATGCCTATTCTCTTATGTCAATTCTCTTGCTTATCCCCTGTTCCTTTTGTTAGTTTCATTTCATGAGTACCTAGAAACTTGTGAAATCATGTTATATGTACGACTGCGGCGGGGGAATTTGGGCGTAGCTTAATTAAGATGATTTGGCATAACAAATATGTTAGGATAATCTGAATTGGCTATAATAATATACATGCATTTTAGACTTGGGCATAAAATGGTAAATTGTTAATTGACCGCAAATTATGTAATTGGCATGTAAGCCAAGTTTGGATATAAACTATAAACTAGAATATTAAATCTAGTTTTGACATGAACTGATCTAATTTGGCATAAACTGCAAGTTGGGTTAATTGATAGGTAAATCAAGATTTGGGCCTAGAATATAGGTATGTTAGTGGGCATGAAAAATAAATATGATATAGGCCAAATTTGTTTAAAAGAGTTGTTAGCAATTTACATATAGACATAAAGGATAAATATGTAAATCTAGGAAATACGAATATGCCTAACCTGAGGTTAGATTGAGTTACGGTATAAGACTGCCCGGAACCGCCCGGCAAATCCAGCAACCGTAATAATACCTATCTAATGTGGGTGGTTAGAGCATTGATCCCAAAAAGCACTTAATACATCTAAATTAAGCTACCAGTAATGGGGACCAAGCTTAGGTGGATAGCTTGTGTCAAGTAATGGGGGACCATTTCAACCAGTAACCAATAAGTATCTTTGTGGGCTCGACCCAAGTCGAGAACGGGACACGCGTACTGGGCTTGACTGTAAGAGGCCAAAACGGGTTAGCGGTGGCAACGCAAGTCCAACGGGTTCATATGCGTGTGTGGGCCCGAGATGGTAGGTAAGACATTGTTGCATCATGTAGGTATAAGCGGTGCATGGTTGGTGGTATCGGGTTGCCACTTTGGGGAGTGATACACCCAACTGTGGGGCCAGCACGGGTATCTACGAGTTAGGGTGCCGATCGCATGAGGGTAGTGGGTACACCTAGTGGAGATAGGGGCAGGTGGCACCTATGAAAGCAACTAGAGGTACACGAAACTACCATTATCATTATTAAAGTCTAGTAGGCGGGATCAACTTTTAGGGTGTTTGGTGTGGTGTAGTGTAGTAATTATCTTATAGGGACTAGGTGCGCCTTTAATGTTATCTTTGTTCATCTTATATCCTTTAGTTTTCTCTTCCATACTCAATTGTTCACAGTCATTTCCTTATTTTCCAACTTATGCCTTAGCCTAGTTATTTTGATAATTATATTGTTAAAGTTATCGCACTAGCCAGACTTTATGTCTGACCCCCTTTGTTTCCACCTCTTTTCTTCCTCCCCCCTTCCCCCCGGGTGCTCAGGGTGGAACTAGCACCAGTGGAGCTTGATTTTGGACAGCTATTTCTCTTGCTTTTAAAAG
This sequence comes from Allium sativum, assembly GCA_030737875.1. NCBI lineage: Eukaryota > Viridiplantae > Streptophyta > Magnoliopsida > Asparagales > Amaryllidaceae > Allium > Allium sativum. Next base: position 248,869,279 of record CM060922.1, on the reverse strand, counting down.
TTGCTTGGATCGCTAAAGTAAAAGTTTAGCCTATCTTATTTATGGCTATTTTGTATTGGGGTTATGTCTTTCAATTTATGTACTCTGATTTAGTCAAGATGGATATTATGTACTTTGACTCTAGTTTTTGATGATGTAATCAAACCTATGTGTTTACCGCTGCAATGAATAAAATTTTAAAGTTTTAAGTATTGTTTATATCTGTCTTGTTGTTAAGTTTCTGTTCTATACACACTTAAAACACTCCATAGAAGTTAATGCATTCCTTTTGTGAGTGACATTAATGGACGTGGGGTGTTACACGTGGTATCAGAGCAATAACAATAATTTACCTAAAGCGCTCCACCGAAGTTAAGGCATTCCCTTTGTGAGTGACCTTAATGAAGGTGGGGTATTTCAGGCAAAAGGTGCAGATAAATTACAAGACATACAAATTGAATCAGCGGAAAATAAAACTTTACTTCATTTATAAAACCGTTTGTACAACAATTGTTTTCCAATACTGGAGTATCTGTCTTACATAACAAAATAAAGAAGCATAAAATAACATTTATATTCCCCAATGTAGCATGAGCCAGCCATAGCAATGGAAAAGGGAATCCAAGAACAACTTCGATTTATCTTCAAGCTTGGAAGGAGATATGGTCCAAACTAAGCTGAGTTATTCCCTCACTGACTACCTGGGGGAAACGGAAGAAAAGAGGACGAAAGAAAGTGGGTCAGACAATAAGTCTGGTAAGTCCAGTTGTTACTATCATTTAAACAGGGAGCAAAGATCATGACATGAATAATCGAAAGTAGGACATGCTATAGTGTCAAGATATCAAAAGACAGGCCAAGGCAAGATATACAACAACACTCATTTCTATTTCTCTGCTTCGCTACTACCCTGTGATTCTGATTTCCACGTCCCTGCACCAGCTAACTAGTGTCCTAACTAGTAATCCGTATAAAACGATAATAATTACAATGTGATCCCAATCCCTATAATTGTGGTTACCTTCAGGTGTACATCTATTATGGAAATTCCATTTATTACCTAGATCTAATCTAGGGTTTTCTATCGAGCGCTTCCTAGATTCAACCAGGGTTTACGCGACCTAGGTCCAACTAGGGTTTATGCTACCTATTGAATGCTTCCTAGGTTCTGGTTTTACGCGACCTAGGTCTAACTAGGGATTATGCTACCTGCGTGTGTCATACGGCCACCGCTAGATTGTAGATACCTATGCTAAAATAAAAAGGGTGCTAACAGGCATTTTCAAAAGAAAAGTTTCTATTGAGAGTTTAGCTTTTCTTTTTGAGCTAAGGCAAGATATACAACAACACTCATTTCTATTTCTCTGCTTCGCTACTACCCTGTGATTCTGATTTCCACGTCCCTGCACTGGCTAACTAGTGTCCCAACTAGTAATTCGTATACAACGATAATAATTAAACGTGATCCCAATCCCCGTAATTGTGGTTACCTTCAGGTGTACATCTATTATGGAAATTCCATTTATTACCTAGATCTAATCTAGGGTTTTCTATCGAGCGCTTCCTAGATTCAACCAGGGTTTATGCGACCTAGGTCCAACTAAGGTTTATGCTACCTATTGAATGCCTCTCAGGTTCAGGGTTTATGCGAGCTATTGAATGCTTCATGACGATATGCGTAGTGTATGTATATGTCCTTATCTAATGTAAAATCAGGCGGTCTACCGATTCAATTGACCTCCTTAATGCGAATTATGTATGTGCCATGAATCTTTGCTCCCTGTTTAAATGCTAGTAATTGTGAAGGGAGGGTAGTTAGACTTTTGATTCGCCTCGGAAATACCCTCGAGATTCCGTGCGATCCTAATGGAGCAGTCAGGCCTAGCTACCTAGAATCACTTGATACATCTATCGATGGTTTGCGATCCGTTAGAGTAGTCCATGAGCACGCAGATGTTTTTGGTTAGGTTATGGGTTTGTCCCCTAAAATGCGAGATATACTTCCGCATGTATCCAGTTAACAATAGCCTTGGTAGCCCAGTTGGTTAGAACATGTGACTGACATACAAGAGGTGTAGAGTTCGATACCCGCGGCTGTCACATTTGCATGTTTCATGACCTCTATCTTATATGTAAATTGGATCTAAAGTTAGGCTATGACATGTGTGAGTTATATGCTAGTATACAATATTCTATATGCTAGTTTACATGTTTAGATGCAAGTTTACACCATCGTTTATGTTGCATAAATCACATATGCAAGTATATATACATATTTGGAGTATGAATCATGCCTATCCAAGTTTACACGTGGGTTAGACTGAGTTGCAGTGTAAATCTTCCCGGAACCGACCGGCACATCCAGTGACCATAACAATATCTGTCTAATGTGAGTGGTTGCTGCTTTAAATGAATAATTTAAAGCTAAGAAACAGTTAAGCTAGAATGGGAGGGTTAAGTCCATAGGAACACTTAACCAACTTAACATGATAACAAGATAAGACTTTTAGGGGTTAAATAATCGTTATAACATGTTGACTAGACAAGCGAGTGAGGTTAAGAAAAGGTTTAACCGTTATAACATGTTAACTAGACTAGAAGGTGGGGTTAAGTAAAATACACTTAGCCAATTTAACATGTTAACTAGACTTGAAGGTGGAATTAAGTAAACTTGGAACACTTAGCCATCATAGTGTGACAAATGAACAAGGTTAAGTTAAAACATGAAGGGACAATACTTAACCATTAGAACATGTGAATTAAACAGATGTTAGGGTTAAGTTAACTAAGGAAACACTTAACCAATACAAGATGAAGGGGTGCGATTAAGTAATAAGAAATACTTAACCAATATAACTTGATTTGTTGTAGGGTTAAGTCAACATGAACTACTGATAACACTTAACCAGTTTAACATGACAAATGAGTGGGTAAAGTTAACTTGAATTGACTAATGACACTTAACCAATCCAACTTGACGAGAAAGAGAACTAAGTAGTAAACCTTAGTTAAGAAACCGACGGTTTAGGAAACTAAATAGCAAACCTTAGTTAAGAGAACTAAGTAGTAAACCTTATTAGAATACGAGAAGCAACGAACGTCCATCTGATCTTAAAGAAGGCTCCAACGAACTGGGGTTCGAAGAACGCGGCTTCGAGCTGACGTGAGGGTACTCTTGGTATCCCTCTGTGAGGCTGCAGATGATCCGCCTGGGCTCACAGAGGTTAAGGTCTGCGTCAGAAGAACCAAGGGTATGACTTGGTTGCAATATAAGGCAACCTAAAGACTAGGATGGACCAGCGTGATTCGGCGAGACCACTAGCCCTGTGATAGGAACTCGTCGTCTACCTACCATAATGAGTCAATCGAGATACGTGAAGCGGAAAGGCGAAGAACTCCAAAAGACCATATACTTGCTATCTAGTTATGGTTGCGGATGGTCATAGGTTAATGGGGGCATAGGGGGGCCTGCGTATAGTTCTCATTTTTCAAGGTGTGCCTTTCATTAGTTGAGGGAGGGGTCAGGTAGGACCATAGCCACTGGAAAAACAGACCTTAGCATCTGCATCGGCAGATATCTGAAAGCTCCTGACCGAGGTCCGTGTGTCTTGACTTGCCCTGCCACGAGACTCGGGTCGCACATACGGAGGACATGTGAATCTAGACAGTGATAACGATTCGCGACACATACGTGGGAAAAGTCTAGGAACATATACCGCTCTAGGTAGTGTGTCCCAGACTATGGGGCATCATTTGGTAGGTAGCATAATCCCTAGTTGGACCTAGGTCGCGTAAACCCTAAAATCCGAGAAACGTTCAATAGGTAGCATAAACCCCAATAGCCCTGGGTAGCGAAAACCCTGTTGGATCTAGAATGCGCTCGATAGAAAACCCTAGGTTAGACCTAGGTAATAAATAATAGATGTACACCTGAAACAACCACAATTGCGGGGATTGGGATCACGTATCTATTCTTATCATTTTATACAGATTACTAGTTAGGTGGTGCAGGGATATAGAAATTAGAATAACAAGGTAGTGGCGAAGCAAAGAAAATATAGAAGTGCATCCAGTTTATCTTACCTTATCATATCTTGTGCTAACCTTATGATTCCCGTCATCGTGGTATAGTCTTGTATTCAGTTAATTCATGCCATGTTGCTTTTTACCTGTTCACATGCTGAAAGTTACTGAAATTACCAGACTTTATGTCTGACTTTATTTTCTTTCGCTTTCTTGTCTTCCGCTCCACCCTCCCCCCCTCCCCCCCCCCCCCAGGTTCGCAGGGAGGGAATATTAATACTTAGCCCAGTTTTCTTTCCAAGTTGAAGATTAGTCGAAGTTTTGCTTGGATTCTCTTTTCCATTGCTATGGCTGGCTCATGCTACATTGGGGAATATAAATGTTATTTTATGCTTCTTTATTTTGTAAGACAGATATTCTGGTATTGGAAAATAATTGTTGTACAAACTGTTTGATCAATAAAGTAAAGTTCTATTTTCTGCTATTTTAATTTTGTCTGTCTTGTAATTTATATGTATCTTTTACCTATAAGTCTCCACCGAAGTTAAGGCATTCCCTTTGTGAGTGACCTTAACGGATGTGGGGTGTTACATGTGGTATCAGAGCTGAAGGTTACCGGATCAGATAAAAGATTTGGAAAAAAATATATTTTCAAAATGGTTTTTTAAATAAGCATTTTTCAAAATAAAAGTTTTGTTTTAAAGGCATATTTCCCAAAAGTCATACGCACTGTCTTATGATCCTCTGTTTGAATTCTTGTCCCCTTCTTTCTTGAGTCTTCGAGGCTCTTGGCTTTCTGGGAGGTAACCTCATCACGGCACGGTTCCGTAGGCTTGATAAGACTATGATACCTATCGAAGGGCAAACTAATGCCCGACTCCCATCTATAGCCATAGTAGTTTCACCTGCAGCTAGTCTTCTTTCAAGCTTTGAAGGGTTTTTCGTGCGATGGAGGCCACTTTTGAGAAACTTGTCAATATGATTACACAGAAATGGTAAAGATGAGGATGAGGGAGTTTCGCTAAGGAGCTCAATGCAAGGATGAGAAATTCATGGATATAAACTCGACTCACGAATTAAGAAGGAACTATAAAACCTAAGACGAGAGGAAGTATATTTTCCATAGTATAATGGGTTATAATTAAGGACAAGGGCAAGGACGAGGGATAGGATTTTCAGAAGGGAGAGTGCATGCTTCCACCACCAGAATACCTGAGAGAGAGATAGTAAAAGTCTCTATTGAAAAAGTTTAGCTTTTCGTTTTGATCAACCAGTTAGTACTCTTTTGACCTTAGCGCTTTGCATTTGTTCATATCTACTTCCATAGTTGAGTCTCTGCACCCTAGTACTTGCATAGTAGAAGATCCCATTAGTGTCTCAAATCCAATTGGTGGTTCATCCCGTTTACCTTTAGTTTGTAAGGATTCGAGAATAACTATATTAAGTGTTGAGTTTAAGTGTAATGCTTATGTTTTTGGTTCCATGGGCTATGAGTTGATTCTAGGCATGGGTTGGTTGGCTAGTAATTCTGAAAGGAGGGTAGTTAGGCTTTTGACTTGCCTTGGAAATACCCTCGAGATTCCGTGTAAAGAATCAGTTAGGCTTAGCTAGCTAGAATCGCTTAATGCATTTATCGACGATTTGCAATCCATTAGGGTAGTCCATGAGTACGCAGATGTTTTTGATTAGATTAGGAGTTTACCCCTAAAACACGAGATAGACTTCCGCATATATCCAGTTGACAATGCAAAACCAGTTATCCGATCAACGACAGTTTTGGAAATGAAGGTCAAGAACCTTCGCAATAGTGAAGATTAATTAGATAAGGTACAGAATAATGAAGCTCAAGAAGATGCGACTTATAAGACTGAAGACTAGATACACGCATCATACCCTTTTTCTTAAGGGTACATCCTTGATCTCTTTTTCTAGGAATTTTATGCATACTTTCTAGCTTTTAAGGTATATCCTCTAGGGCGTATCATCGATCCTTAGGTTGAAGCCAATGGATGTAAACATGTATTTGAATCATGGTATGATTGATGGTTGCAAATGGTTGCTCGTGGATGCATATACACACCATACGCGCTAGAACGACTCGGTCACTTTCATATTGCATTAGCATATATGTATTTGCTTAACGAATTTAACTGGATATGTTATCATATGGATATTGCATATGGATGAATGGCTATGCACACATGTAGTATTTACATAACTAGGGATGCTTGCATACATGATTGGACGCATGACACTGACATAATTCGCATTAAGGAGGTCAACTGAATCAGTAGACTGCCTGATTTTGCATTAGATAAAGACATATACACACTATGCATATGAACATGAAAGCATTAGAAATCCTATTAAGGACAATGAATGTCTGTGATTGAACGGTTGAGTAGATGGGTGATTGGATGGTAGGATACATTCTTCCTAACTTGAAGATTTCGGGGACGAAATCCTTTTAAGAGGGGGAGAATGTAACACCCTATAATTCTATAACATTAAGTTTTGCAAATTAAAGTATAATTAAATTTTAAAATAAGAATCAAGGGAAACTTCTTGCGCTATTGCGTTCGTCTCAAAATTTTGCTTCGAAACGAGTCCGAGTTTTCGAGAAACGGAGTCCGTATGAGGGAGATATGACCCTCCGAAGTTTCAAGAATTTTCAGAACAGAAAAACAACTCAAATTCGAATTCGAATTCGAAATTCAAATTCAAACCCCAGCGCAGACTGGGCGGGAATTTTCACGCCCAGGACCAGGTCGACCTAGGGGTCGACCTCCCAGGGACCAGGTCGACCCTATGGTCGAACTGGGGGCCGACCTGGTGCTGAAACCAAGTTTTGAGCCTGGGTTCATTCTGACGTTTTTGGTCTCGTTTTTAGTCTAGATTCGTCCACCTAATCCTATATAAACAGCCCCCTAGCCCCATACTCTTTACACCATTTTATTCTCTCCTTATGCTGCCTTTGGAATAATTGAAATAAATAAATTAAAATAAAACACAAAGACTATTCTTGAAGACTACGACTAGGAATTGCATATTGGAGATTTGAATAAAGTTAAAGCTTCAAGAAGGGAAGCAAAGGCTAATTCAACAGCTTCGAGCAACGTCGCGCGAATCATAGCTAATCACCTCAATGTTATCTTATTATCCTTTTCTAAAACCGATCAATGTAAGTCAGTTACTTTTAAGATTTGAACGCCTAGATCTATTTGTGACATGTAATTAAATGCATATGAGAATATGCCTAATCCTTTCGTTTGAATCGGTGCTTGTATATGCCTCTGGATCTGATTCTCGATTATGGCCTAGAACTTATTGTGGCAATTTGTCAATGACTATGATTATGGGACTTTTTTCCTAAGGCTATGATTATGAAACCGTGGCCCATGAAACTATTGCCTACGACTACGAACATGAAACTATTGCCTATGACTACGAACATAAGACTATGCCTATGACTATGAACATAAGGCTATTGCCTATGACTAAGATTCATAACTATGAGACCATGACTATGACTATTGTGGTTAATTGCCTAGGACTATTTTTTGGTTAATTGCCTAGGACTATTGTGGTTAATTGCCTATGACTATTATGTTTAGTTGCTTATGCCCATAACATTATAGTTACAAATCATGATTGTATACCGAACTGGCCTTATGTTGGATCAAATCACCTATATCTCCCTTGATTTTGTTGGATCTCATACTTAGGGTGTAATTTGCTTAGTTTATTCCGGTTCTCTATTATGTACACCAAACCCACTGGATCCGTTATCTTTGTATTTCTGTATTTTGGTTCGCTTTTTCATGCCTATTCTCTTATGTCAATTCTCGTGCTTATCCCCTGTTCCTTTTGTTAGTTTCATTTCATGAGTACCTAGAAACTTGTGAAATCATGTTATACGTATGACTACGGTGGGGGAATTTGGGCGTAGCTTAATTAAGATGATTTGGCATAACAAATATGTTAGCATAATCTGAATTGGCTATAATAGTAAATATTACCTGCATATTAGACTTGGGCGTAAAATGGTAAATTGATAATTGACCGCAAAGTATGTAATTGGCTTGTAAGCCAAGTTTGGATATAAACTATAAACTAGAATATTAAATCTAGTTTCGACATGAACTGATCTAATCTGGCATAAACTGCAAGTTGGGTTAATTGATAGGTAAATCAAGATTTGGGCCCAGAATATAGGTATGTTAGTGGGCATGAAAAATAAATATGATATAGGCCAAATTTGTTTAAAAGAGTTGTTAGCAATTTACATATAGACAAAAAGGATAAATATGTAAATCTAGGAAAGACGAATATGCCTAACCCGAGGTTAGACTGAGTTACGGTATATGACTGCCCGGAACCGCCCGGCAAATCCAGCAACCGTAACAATACCTATCTAATGTGGGTGGTTAGAGCATTGAGCCCAAAAAGGACCCAAGGTTAGACTGAGTTGGGGTGTAAATCTGCCCGGAACCGACCGACACATCCAGTGACCGCAACAATATCTGTCTAATGTGAGTGGTTGGTGCTTTAAATGAATAATTTAAAGCTAAGAAACAGTTAAGCTAGAATGGGAGGGTTAAGTCCATAGGAAACTTAACCAACTTAACATGTTAATAAGACAAGACTTGTAGGGGTTAAATAACCGTTATAACATGTTGACTAGACAAGTGGGTGAGGTTAAGAAAAGGTTTAACCGTTATAACATGTTAACTAGACTAGAAGGTGGGGTTAAGTAAAATACACGTAGCCAGTTTAACATGTTAACTAGATTAGAAGGTGGAGTTAAGTAAACTTAGAACACTTAGCCATCATAGTATGACAAATGAACAAGGTTAAGTTAAAACAAGAAGGGACAAAACTTAACCATTAGAACATGTGAATTAAACAGATGTTAGGATTAAGTTAACTAAGGGAACACTTAACCAATAAAAGATGAAGAGGTTGGGTTAAGTAATAAGAAATAATTAACCAATATAACTTGATTTGTGGTAGGGTTAAGTCAACATGAACTACTGATAACACTTAACCAATTTAACATGACAAATGAGTGGGTTAAGTTAACTTGAATTGACTAATGACACTTAACCAATCCAACTTGATGAGAAAGATAACTAAGTAGTAAACCTTAGTTAAGAGGACTAAGTTGTAAACCTTAGTTAAGAAACCGACGGTTCAGGAAACTAAGTAGTAAACCTTAGTTTAGGGAACTAAGTAGTAAATATTAGTAGAATACGAGAAGCAGCGAACGTCCATCTGATCTTAAAGAAGGCTCCAACGAACTGGGGTAAGAAGCACGTGGCTTCGAGGTGACGTGAGGGTACTCTTAGTATCCCTCTATGAGGCTGCAGATGATCCGCCTGGGCTCACAGAGGTTAAGGTCTGCGTTAGAAGAACCAAGGGTATGCCTTGGTTGCAATATAAGGCAACCTAAAGACTAGGATGGACCAGCGTGATTCGGCGAGACCAGTAGCCCTGTGATAGCAACTTGTCGTCTACCTACCATCTTGAGTCAATCGAGATACTTGAAGCGGAAAGGCGAAGAACTCCAAAAGACCATATACTTGCTATCTAGTTATGGTTGCAGATGGCCATAGGTTAGTAGGGCTTAGGGGGGCCTGCGTATAGTTCTCATTTTTCAAGGTGTGCCTTTCATTAGTTGAGGGAGGGGTCAGGTGGGACCATAGCCACTGGAAAAACAGACCTTAGCATCTACATCGGCAGATATCTGAAAGCTCCCGACCGAGTTCCGTGTTTCTTGACTTGCCCTGCCACGAGACTCGGGTCGCACATACGGAGGACATGTGCATCTAGACAGCGATAACGATTCGCGACACATACGTGGGAAAAGTCTAGGTACATATACCGCTCTAGGTAGTATATCCTAGACTAGGGGCATCGTTCGGTAGGTAGCATAATCCCTAGTTGGACCTAGGTCGCGTAAACCCTAAAATCCGAGAAATGTTCAATAGGTAGCATAATCCCCAATAGCCCTGGGTAGCGAAAACCCTGGTTAGATCTAGAATGCACTCAATAGAAAACCCTAGGTTAGACCTAGGTAATAAATAATAGATGTACACCTGAAACAACTACAATTGTGGGGATTGGGATCACGTATTTGTTCTTATTAGTTTATATAGATTACTAGTTAGGTGGTGCAGGGATATAAAAATTAGAATAACAAGGTAGTGGCGAAGCAGAGAAAGTATAGAAGTGCATCCAGTTTATCTTACCTTATCATACCTTGTGCTAACCTTATGATTCCTGTCATCATGGTGTAGTCTTGTATTCAGTTAATTCATGCCATGTTGCTTTTTACCTGTTCACATGCTGAAAGTTACTGAACTTACCAGACTTTATGTCTGACTCTGTTTTCTTTTGCTTTCTTGTCTTCCGTTCCCTCGCCCCCCCCCCCAGGTTTGCAGGGAGGGAATATTACTACATAGCCCGATTTTCTTTCCAAGTTGAAGATCAGTCGAAATTTTGCTTGGATTCTCTTTTCCATTGCTATGGCTGGCTCACACTACATTGGGGAATATAAATGTTATTTTATGCTTCTTTATTTTGTAAGACATATATTCTGGTATTGGAAAATAATTGTTGTACAAACTATTTGATCAATAAAGTAAAGTTCTATTTTCCGCTGTTTTAATTTTGTCTGTCTTGTAATTTATCTGTATCTTTTACCTTTAACTCTCCACCGAAGTTAAGGCATTCCCTTTGTAAGTGACCTTTACGGATGTGGGGTGTTACAGGAAGTTAACTGTTGGGGTATAATTACCTCTCAGACATTAATTGAACGACGTTCTTAACCTTGCAATAGACAAAGCTCTCCGCTCCAATTTCTACAATCATTTGCTTATGCAAATTCTCGTATTTGGATTATGAATCCACTTCTTTTATGAAAAAAAATATTATAGCGCTAACGTTATAAACCCTACTTTCGAAATATCTAACTTCAAATATAACTTTTATTATTTAATTTGAATAAATAAATAAACAACAAATTTATAAATAAAAATTCTTGATTAAAAAACCCGGAAAGTATAAGTTCTTTCCCGAATTCGATATAATCGAATTCGATGATTAACTCCCTTCGAATAACTAATACTCGATTAACTCACTTTGAATAACTAATATTCGATTAACTCCTTTCGAATAACTAAATTCGATTAACTCCTCTCGAATAACTAAATTTGATTAACTCTTTTCGAATAAACTATATTCGATAACTCATTTCGAATAACTAATATTTGATGACTCCTTTCGAATAACTAATATTCGATACTCCTTTTCGAATAACTAATATTCGATGACTCCTTTCGAATAACTAATATTCGATGACTCCTTTTCGAATAAACTATATTCGATTAATTCTCTTCTTCGAATAACCTTATTCGATTACTCTTTCCTTCGAACAACTATATTCGATTTAACTCCTTTTCGAATAAACTAATATCTGTTAACTCCTTTCGAATAAACTAATATTCGATAACTCCTTTCGAATAACCAATATTCGATAACTCCTTTCGAATAACTAATATTCGATTAACTCCTTTAACTCTATTCGATTACACTTCTAACTCTATTCGAATAAACTATATTCGATTACTCTTCTTTCGAATAAACTAATATTCGATAACTCCTTTCGAATAGACTAATATTCGATAACCCCTTTCGAATAACTAATATTCGATAACTCCTTTAACTCTATTCGAATAATCTATATTCGATTACTCTTCTAACTCAATTCGAATAACTATATTCGATTACTCTTCTTTCGAATAAGCTATATTCGGATAACTCTAATCCGACTAACTCTATTTTGACTAACTTTAATTCAATTAACTTTATTCGAATAACTAATATTCGACTAACACTTGTTCGATTAACTCTATTCAATTAACTCTAACTCGATTAACTCTAATCGATTTTTATCTAAATTCGATTAACTCTAACTTGATTAACTCTCATTCGATTAACTCTAACTCGATTAACTCTAACTCGATTAACTCTAATTCGATTAACTCTAACTCGATTAACTCTAATCGATTAACTCTAATTCGATTAACTCTAATCGATTAACTCTACTCCCATATTCAGTTTCAAATATCGATATTGAAATCGATTCTTACTACTCTATATAAGTCCTGACTTATATATTCTATTTATCCAATGATAAATACTTTATTTAATTTATAAAATATTATTTATAAATTAATCTTCTCAATCTATCGGTTAGAGCAGATTCTATTTAAAATCTTTTCTTTAAATCCATATCATGTTATACCCGTGTGCGAAGCACGGGTTTAAACCTTTCAAACATAAAATTCTCTTTTTATAAAATACTTTTCATTTCTAAAATATTCCTTTTATAATTCTATTTGTTCAACAAATATCTCCTTTTCTATTCGTTTTCACAAATATATATTTTTATTTGTTTCAAAAATATTTTCCTTTCTATTTGTTTTACAAATATTTTCCTTTTCTATTTGTTTTACAAATATTTTCCTTTTCTATTTGTTCCACAAATATTTTACTTTATAACTCCTTTGGTTTTATAATCATTTTCTTTTTTTAAATAAAAACCTTTTCCTTTTTATATATAAAATCCATAGATTTTATATAAATAATTTATTTTCAAAATACACTTTGAAAATCCCCTTTTCTATATCCTAGTATTTCTTACGGTATTTAAAATACCCAAATAATAATGATCGATATCATTCAACACACGTAATCAACACAGATTATATATCACATGATATATTACAATATATGAAAAACAATAAAATAAATGTTGAGGAATCCAGTTGGATTCCACCAACCTTTTTCCCTGCATCACAGATGTTAAACAATATAATTAACATCAACTTCATTTCACTATGAAATATTCTGATAAACAGAATCAATATTTGCTTAACGATTTATATATATATATATATCGTTATCTATAATTTCGAACAATCAATCAGCAATTCAATCAAACAGTCAACACATAGAAATCAGTCATCATCTTATCAGTTCTAAATATACGTTATAAAAATATAACTGATAGAGTTGGTGAGTTTTACTCACATTGGACTATCATCATTAATAACGATAACCGTTGCTTGATTCAGACGGAAAATTTATTTCGCTATAAATTGTAATGAACTCTGATTCGCTCCCAGTCAGTTCCAGGCTGTAGTCCTTGTCCATACAAACCTGTCGGATTTTATTTCACCGAGTTTCGATCACGTATGAATAAGTTATACATTTTTAAAGTTAATGCACTTATTTATGTAAATCTAAAGTTAAATAATTTAACACGGGCTCTACCCAAATTTTCAAACGGCCCATTATCCTTTCCAAAAGCCCATGGCCCCAAGTACCCTTCTTCCCATTCACGTGGAAGCCTGCATCCCACTCCCTTCCCCAAATACAAAACAGCAGATCCTTCCCTGTAACCAATCCGCCGTTGACCCACTTTTGACCATCCACTGCTCCCGCCTTGGCCACCCATCGGCACTGCCATCATCACTAGAGGACTCGTTACCTCAAACTCCACCCGACTGTGTCCACCCTTTCAAACTCGACGCCCCTTCGGCGACTCCAACCTGCTGCTCTCCGACCCAACCCCCCTGTCGCACTTCACCCGTGAACGCCGGAGCACGCCACTTCGACGCCATCAGCTGCGCCTCGCCCTCACAAGAACGATGCCACCCATATTTTAACTCATCTCCCTCCACGTCGACCTTATTGCTCAGCCCTACATCGACTGTAAAATCGAACATCACCAAAATACCATCGCTCCAAAAACTAGGTAACCGAGATTGAAGTACTCAATCAACAAAGCCAATGGGTCGAACATCACACCATTTTGTCGAGTAATGGGTGGGATTTAATTCGTTGAAGGAAACTAGAGGGAGGCAGCCACAAAATTTTGTTTTTCTGTACAATGAAACTAGGTTCTAAGAAGGAGAAGTTAAAGTTTATTTATAGAAGGATTTTTTTTTATAGATATTTTCAAGTGTATATATTTATGTAAGATATTTTATATAATATTCACTTACACTATCGTTAACCGTTTTAACGTCGTACGAACACTCTATCTGTCTAATCATCACGAAAATTGACACCTTGCTATATCACAACATTCCTGACTTGATAAATCTTGTTTCATCGATTTTTGAACCCGTTTGTAAAAACAGTTCTTTCTTGTGTTATAAATCAAATTAATATTTAATCGATTTCCAAGCACTTCTATCCTTCGATAATAATTTAATATTATCGTTCCTATTCAAATACGAATTTTCAGAATCTTCTAATTCAATTTAATTCCATATTGAATTTCCATATTCGATTCAGTTACTTTGAATAACTCGTATTTTCTGAATTCAAGTTAATCAACTTCTATTTTGATTATTTCTGAATTAAATATATTACTCTATTATTTATATTAATTAAATAATCCATATAATTTAATTAAACACCCATTATATTCTCTAAATCACTATTTATATAATTAAATAAATTAATTATATATCGCTGGAAATACAGGTCGTTACATTTTTCCCCACTTAAAATAATTTCGTCCTCGAAATTGCTAAGGTAGAAAACATATCTATTGACTGGGTTAAAAATTATTTGTTTACTTCTTAAATTTCAGTTTCACTTTACCAATTAATGTCAATTAAATATTAATTCATATCTATTAACCAAAATTTTGGAAAATCCTTAAAATTTTCTAACACCTGAAATTTTCAAAAAAATTCGCCAGCACTTCCTTTTTATTGTTCTATCGGTACAGCTACAACTCGCCTCTCTAGGCCTTCTCCATCCCAAAAGAAAATCAAGCAGCCAAGCGGCTTGCCAATTCGGCTAATAAATCTCATATCAAATAGAAATATAAACTTGTACCTTTATGTCAGGCACATCATTATATCTTTTCTATCTGCTGTTAATTCTGCATATACCCATGTCATCCCAATCAAATTCCAATCTGTTTTTATCCACAAATCCAACCCTTCGCTTATACCTAAGTCAATTTCCATTCTGAACTCAAATTCCAATATTAAATTCCGAATTCTTACGACATCAATCCAAACTTTCTCGATACCATTATAATCCAATTTAATTCAATTACCACTGAACTGCCTTTATTTCAATTTCAAATTTGCTTTCACAAATTTCTATTTAATTTGTTTTATTCCAAACAATCTTTCCTTGGGAATTTTAAACAGTTTACCATATCAAAAATCAAACTTCCCTTTTTAGGATTTAAAACAACTTGCTTTTCTCAAATCAATTCAAAAACAATATCTTTGGTAGTAATCCATCACTTGCAAACTCAAAAATCACACTGATGATGCTGCGCAGTCAACATCAGAATTATTTTCCAACGACCAAAGTGAGTTCAATACTACATCACTTTCAAAACCCTTCTAAACACTTCTAGTTTGAAATTCATTTTCAAAATACTATTCCCAATGCTTGTAAAACAAATTTAAAATCTCCTAGGATTTTAAAATTCTCATATATTTAATTCAAAACCATTTACAAACTCTTTTCCAACTTTCCCAGGGTTGAAATTACAAATCTGATTTAAATTCAGATTTAATTCATTTCATAACAATTATACAAATTTTGATTGGTTATTTACATAACCATTTCAATTTATAATCTTATCGATTATAATAACAACCACTATATCCAATATATTATAATTCCAATATATATATGTAACACCCCACGTCCATTAATGTCACTTACAAGGGAAATGCATTAACTTCTATGGAGCGTTTTAAGTGTATATAGAACAGAAACTTAAGAACAAGACATATATAAACAGTACTTAAAACTTTAAATTTTATTCATTGCAGCGGTAAACACATAGGTTTGATTACATCATCAAAAACCAGAGTCAAAGTACATAATATCCATCTTGACTAAATCAGAGTACATAAATTGAAAGACATAACCCCAATACAAAATAGCCATAAATTAGATAGGCTGAACTTTTACTTCAGCGATCCAAGCAACTTCTAAAAGCAAGAGATACAACTATCCAAAATAAAGCTCCACTGGTGCTAGTTCCACCCTGAGCACATGGGGGGGGGGGGAGGAAGAAAAGAGGTGGAAACAAAGGGGGTCAAACATAAAGTCTGGCGAGTGCGATAACTTTAACCCCAGCCATTCAAAGCAGATCAGAAACCCTAATGAGTCAGCATACAGTCATAAACAGGTCATCAATCAAATCTGCCCGGGGGGGCAGGTCGACCCCCAGGTCGACCTGGCCCTGGCAGGAAATTTCCCTCCTAGCCCAATCTGACTCTGAAATTTGAATTTTCGAAATCTATTTTGAATTTTCTGAAACTTTCGATGGCCATAACTTCTTCATACGATGTCCAATTCACGCAAACTTGGACTCTATCTCAACCAGAATTCCGAGATGAAAACAATGGCGCAACCCTTTCCCTTAATTCTCACATCTGAGATTAGTTATTCTTTAATTTGTTACTTTACTATTAATAGAAATACGGGGTGTTATATTCTCCCCTCCTTAAAGGATTTCGCCCCCGAAATCTCTAAGTTAAGGAGAATGCATATCCTAACATCCAAACAACCATCTACTCAACCATAAAACACATGCATCCATTGTCCTTATAAAATTCCTAATGTTGTATGAACATATGCAAGAAGTGTGTGTATATGTTCCTTATCTACTGCAAAATCAGGCGGTCTACTGATTCAGTTGACCTCCTTAATGCAAACCATGATAGTGCCATGCGTCCATTATGTATGCGAAAGAACCCTATCGATACATATTATTTCTACATGTGTGCACAACCATTCCCCAAAATGCAGCATCCATATGATAACACAACCATTATACATCCATTAACTTAGATACGTACACACATTTATATGCAATATGAAGTGGCTGAGCCGATCTAGTGCCTAAAGTGTGTGTATATGTATCCATGAGCAACCACTAGCAAACACTTATATCCACATGCATCCATCATACATAACATGTCTCAAACACATGTTTCAACCATAGGAATTCCCTATCTAAAGGTCAAAGATACTAGCGAGAGGACATACTAAAGATAAAGCAAGTACAAGCTAAGCGACAAAGGAGAAATTAAAAGATATACCCTCGGAAAAAAGGGTACAATGAACGCATCTTCTCTTCCGTCTCCCAAGTAGCATTGCTGTCATCATCTCCCCATTGCACTTTGACTAGCTTGACCTCTCGAATCCTTAACTTCTTAATATCCGACCCAAGAATGCACGTAGGAGCTCATCGAATCGTCGTATCACGCTCTATCTCCACCTCTTTAAGCAAGCTCGGCTCTACCACTTCCGCGCTCTCATGCAAGCACTTCCTCAAATGTAATACATGGAATACATCGTGTACACCACTAAGTCACTCGGGCAACTCCACTCTATACGCCATCTGTCCAATCCTCTCCTTAATAGGAAACAGCCCTACGAAACTTGGTGCTAACTTCCGAACGGACCCAAAGCGAACAACATTCCGTAATGGAGACAAATTGACAAAACCCATGTCCCCAATATCAAACTCAAGATCTGTCCTCCTCTTGTCCGCATAAGATTTCTGCCTATCTTGCACCGTCTTCATCCTCCTTCGAATCAAATAGATCTTTTCCGAAGTCTCTCTAATCATATCGGGCCCAAGCAAGATCTTATCTGTAGATTCCCACCAACATGCAGGCGAACGACACGGCCGTCCATATAGAGCCTCGAACGGTGCCATGCCAATGCTAGACTGAAAGCTATTATTATACACAAACTCCACCAACGGAAGATGGTCCTCCCATGTACCTCTGAAGTTTAAGACACACAATCTCAATAGGTCCTCTAGAATACGATTCACCCTCTCGGTCTGGCCGTCCGTCTGAGGATGATATGCGGTGCTCAAACATAACTGAGTCCCTACCGCCTCTTGCAAGCTCTTCCAAAACTCGCTAGTAAAGATAGGAACGCGGTCGCTTACAATGCTAGAAGGAACACCGTGCAAACGAACATATCTCGAATGTATACGGAGGCTAACCATAGAGCAGTCCTCTTACTCTTTACGGGAATGAATTGGGCGCTCTTAGTAAGTCTGTCTACCATAACCCAAATCCCTGTATTACCCCTCCTCGATCTCGGTAATCCATCAATAAAGTCCATCGAGACACTTTCCCACTTCCAATGTGGGACCTCCAATGGGTAAAGCAATCCACGGGGCTTCTTTTGCTCTGCTTTTACTTGTTGGCACACCAAGCATCTAGCGACAAACTCGGCCACATCCCTCTTCATGCCGGCCCAAAAGTAAACTCATCTCATGTCCATGTACATCTTGTCCCCGCTGGGATGGATGGTCATCTTCGAACGATGTGCATCGTCAAGAATGGTCTTCCTCAAATTCTCGTCTTGTGGTACACAAAGTCTACTGTCCCTACGTAACCAACTCTTATCATCTAGGGTATACCTACTGAGATGGCTCAATGACCCCCCCCCCTTTTGAGCTTCTCTACTAACTCAACCAACTGTGGGTCATCTCGTTGTGCCTCACCAATCCGTCCCAAAAGCGTAGGTCCGACCTCTAAGGATGCTAGCAAACCGGGTACAAAGTCAATGGAAGGTCTAAAGTCAAACGTAGAGATGAACTCTAAGCTTCGTCGCTCAACAAACAACGGACTTAAGGATAACCTTTTCCTACTTAAGGCGTCTTCCACTATGTTACCTTTGCCATGGGTATATGCTATCTCGAAATCGTAGGACGTTAAGAATTCCATCCACCTTTGCTACCTTAAGTTCAAGTCCTTCTGAGAGAACAAGTATTTTAGCGATTTGTGGTCAGTGAACAATTCGAATTTCTCGCCAAGAAGATAATGGCGCCAAGACTTAAGCGCGAAAACAATAGCTGCCAACTCTAGGTCATGTGTAGGGTAATTTTTCTCATGCACTCTCAACTGCCTCCCTCCATAGGCTATTACCCTTACCTCTTGCATTAAGACTACGCCTAGTCCTGTCCCACAAGCATCGGTATAAACAGTAAATGGCTTACTCCCATCTGGCAACACTAAGACTGGGGCTGTGGTCAAAGCTCTCTTTAAACGTTGGAACGCATCATCACAATCTATGTCTCACATGAAAACTAAGTTCTTCTTCGTCAAGCATGTTAATGGGGCTGATATTTTTGTGAAGTCTTTAATAAACATCCAATAGTAGCCAGCCAACCCTAAGAAACTCCTCACCTCGGTAGCATTTTTAGGGACCTTCCAATCTTGGATGGCCACTACCTTCGCGGGATCCACAGCTATCCCTTCTTTCGAAACCACGTGCCCTAAGAATCGCACTTCCTTTCTCCTAAAGTGAAATTTAGAAAATTTAGCTTTAAGGCTATGTGCTCGAAGGGTCTCCAACACTTCCCTAAGATGTAGGTCATGCTCTTCCTCGCTTTTCGAAAAGATCAAGATGTCGTCCACAAAGACTATCACGAATTTATTAAGGTACTCCCTAAACACCCTACTCATCAAGTCAATAAAGTATGCGGGGGAGTTTGTCAAACCGAAGGGCATCACAAGCCACTCGAAGAAGCCGTCTGGAGTCCTAAAGGAAGTCTTGTCTATGCTATCCTCAGCCACTCTCAACTGATGGAAACCCGTGGCTAAGTCCAACTGTGAAAACACTGAGGTGCCAACTAACTAGTCGAAGGGATCGTCAATCTTCGACAGTGGGTGCCTATTCTTCTTAGTAAGCTTATTGAGTTCTCTATAGTCGACACAAAGTCTAAGGGACCCATCTGCCTTCGAGGCAAATACTACTAGAGCACCCCACTCTGATATACTACGTCTGAGGAACCCCTTCTCAAGCAATTCTTTCACTTGCTTATTGAGTTCTCTTCTCTCTCTTGGAGCCATGTGGCGCACTAGAAATGCAACTGGCTTTGCATTATCTACTAGATATATTCGAAAGTCTATCTCACGTTTTGGGGGTAAACCCCTCACCTCATCAAAGACATCAACATATTCACGGACTATACGAACAAAATGTAAATCATCATCGGATGCGTCAAGTGATTCTAGGTAGCTAAGCATTACTGGACCTCTAGGGTCACAAGAAATATCAAGGGTCTTTCCACAACGAGTCAACAACCTAACTACCCTTCTTTCACAATCCAGGATGGCCCCGTATCTAGTTAGCTAATCCATACCTAGAATCAAGCCGTAGCCCATGAAGCCAAGAACAAAGGCGTTGCATTCAAACCCAACGCCCAAGATAAACACTCTCAAATCCCGACAAATCATAGAAAGATGAGTCGAACCACCAATAGGATTTGAGACTACAAAGGGATCCGTAACTAGACTAGTATTTAGGTGCAGTGTTTCAACTAATGATGTAGAGATAAACGAATGTGATGCGCCAGAAACGAATAAAGTACAAATAGGATGATCAAACAGAAAAACTAAACTTTCAACGGAAACTGCTCTACCTCGTTCTTGCAGCGGTGGGACCACGAGAGCTTGAACTTGCCCCATTGCCATAAGAGCCTGCACCTGTCCTCCCGAGGTAGACCCTGCCCTCTGCCCTTTCATTGGGCAGTCCTTGATCAGATGTCCCGCTTCGCCACAGTGGAAACAACCAGTCTTCTTTTTCTTCCTACAATCTTTGCTTAGATGGCCGGGTGTCCCACAGTTAAAACATCTTTTCTTTCCCGTACCATTGTTTCCTTTACCACCATTCTTGTTCTATTGTTGCTGTTGCGGTTTCTTTTGATCCCCTTTCTTCTCGGGTGCCTTATTAGCATTGGCGCCCTTCTCCTCTTCATGCATAAGCGCCAGGTCAACTAGTATCTCAAAGGTAGCCCCCATTGGGATGTGGGTCATAGCTAACCCATGAAGCGGCTCGTTTAAACCCTTAACAAATATGAGGGACTTCTTTTCTGGTGTATTCACCAAGTTCAAGCCAAATCTCGCCAACTGATTGAATTTGTTGATGTATTCTTTCATTGATAGATTCCCTTGCTTCAACGCCGAAAACCTTTCCATGTATAAATTCTCTTCAGCCCGTGAGAGAAACTTCGCCTCAAACCTCCGCCTGAAATCTGGCCATGTATCAACTGGACATTCTCCATTAGTGACCTCCCACCAAAATGAGGCCTCATCCTTCATTAGCCAGGCAGCTAACTGGACCATTCTTCCATATTCCACTTCAAAGATCCTAAACAATTCTTCCACCTCCTTTAGCCAATTTCGAGCTTCAACAAATGTCTCCGTCCTGTGAAAAGGTTTTCCACCCATTGCCTGAAAGTCCTTACATATCTTTGCAAAAGTATCGACACGATGAGGAGGAGGAGGGGGAGGAGGAGGAGCATTTGCTGGACCTGCGGTGGTGGCCCTAGTCTCCAAATACCTCCTAAACCATCCTGGTATCATTATTCCCTCGGGTATCTCGGGAATTCCAGACATGCTGAAATGAAAAAGGAAAGATTCAATACAAAAGAACCTAAGGAAAGATATATGGCTCTTGGGGTTATGCTTTCTAAAATAAGCTTTTCTCTTGAAAATACTTTCCTTAAAACATACTTTTGAAGGTACTTCTTTATAAAAGTGTTTTTGAAAACAGTTTTCCAAAATTCATATCTGTTCTGGTAACCTTCAGCTCTGATACCACGTGTAACACCCCACGTCCGCTAATGTCACTCACAAAGGGAATGCATTAACTTCTATGGAGCGTTTTAAGTGTATATAGAACAGAAACTTAACAACAAGACAGATATAAACAGTACTTAAAACTTTAAAATTTTATTCATTGCAGCAGTAAACACATAGGTTTGATTACATCATCAAAAACCAGAGTCAAAGTTCATAATATCCATCTTGACTAAATCAGAGTACATAAATTGAAAGACATAACCCCAATACAAAATAGCCATAAATAAGATAGGCTGAACTTTTACTTCAGTGATCCAAGCAACTTCTAAAAGCAAGAGATACAGCTGCCCAAAATCAAGCTCCACTGGTGTTAGTTCCACCCTGAGCACCTTGGGGGGGGGGGGAGGAAGAAAAGAGGTGGAAACAAATGGGGTCAGACATAAAGTCTGGCGAGTGCGATAACTTTAACAATATAATTATCAAAATAGCTAGGCTAAGGCATAAGTTGGAAAATAAGAAAATGACTGTGAACAATTGGGTATGACAGAGTAAACAAAAGGAAATAAGATGAACAAAGATAACGTTAAAGGCGCACCTAAACCACTATAAGATAATTATTACACTGCACCACACCAAACACCCTAAAAGTTGATCCCGCCTACTAGTCTTTAATAATGATATTGGTAGTTTCGTGTACCCCTAGTTGCCTTCATAGGTGCCGCCTGCCCCTATCTCCACTAGGTGTACCCACTACCCCCATGCGATCGGCTCCCTAACTCTTAGATACCCGTGTTGGCCCCACAGTGGGGTGTATCACTCCCCAAAGTGGCAACCCGATACCACCAACAATGCACGGCTTATACCTACATGATGCAACAATGTCTTAACTACCAGCCCGGGCCCGCACACGCATATGAACCTGTTGGACTTGCGTTGCCACCGCTAACCCGTTTTGGCCTCTTACAGTCAAGCCCAGTATGCGTGTCCCGTCCTCAACTTGGGTCGAGCCCGCAAATATACGTATGGGTTAGTGGTTGAAACGGGCCCCCATTACTTGACACAAGCTATCCACCTAAGCTTGGTCCCCTCTAGTACATCACACTTAACCCTCTTCATATTCATGTTCACTTACATGTTTCAATTTTGGTTAAGTGTTTCTAATCATATTTCAAATGCCACCTAAGGCACCCATTAAATTCCACATGCCACCCAAGGCACCCACTTAACCCACTCATGTCCCACTACATGTTTATCTGGTTAAGTGTGTTGTATATAACGGTGTTGTATACATAATTATATGATTTTTGTTTGATGATAACAACCAAATAAATATTACTTTAATGTGTTTGATGTTGTACTGTTTCATTTACTCATCACAGACAGGAGTATGATATTTATATTTAAACAGAATACACCAGTACGGAAATCCAAATTTTTACACAGTATTTTGTTTAAATATAATGTTTTATTTCAATATTTAAACAGTACAATTTGATAACTCCGCTATTTGTTTATCTCAGTAATACATCACATTGCATATACTTTTCATTTACAGTACACAGCTCCTCTCATACTCAGTTACATATATACATATACATTCACTCATATACACAATCAACACTGTCTTGTTGTTTTTCATCTTCTGTCTTCAAGCTTCAGTCTTCACAGCATCCTTCAGTCAGTCCAGTCTTCATACCTGTCATATACATGAACACACACACAGTACACTGCAATAGAAATAATACTGAATATATGTGGATATAAATTTTATTTTTAAAATTTTATTTGCCTCAGATTTCGGTGTGTTTCTCATCATTTTTCATGACTTGATCTGATTCATCTATGTCTAGTTTGTATATATACAGTACAGGGACAGAAAAAACTCGTCTGATGGCTGCATGTACACACGTGCATATATATACACGTGTGCACTGCCTCGCCGATCAGTGTACAACTGAGGAGTAGCCACGTGGACCTGCTCGACTCAGTGCACATGGAGCCAAAGTCAACATGAAGCCAAAAATACAAAAAGTCAAATCAGCAAGTCCATAAATCAAGCAGCAAATTGCTTCAGCAAAAATGGTTCAAAACAGTGGTGCATGCCAAGTCGACATGGTCAAGCAACATGAAAGTCCAAAATATCACATGGAATTCAAATCAACAAAGGTGCAACAAGCTTCAAGTGCAAATATTTTCAGATCAGCAAAGATAGGACTGACCAACATTGGAGATCAACTCAAGATCAAGCATTTATACATGGCAAATCATTCTTTTTAAATAAGAAAAAGCATGGGTTCAGTTTTTTTTTAATGGTCGA
Organism: Allium sativum; assembly: GCA_030737875.1. Classification (NCBI taxonomy): domain Eukaryota; kingdom Viridiplantae; phylum Streptophyta; class Magnoliopsida; order Asparagales; family Amaryllidaceae; genus Allium; species Allium sativum. Next base: position 248,845,288 of record CM060922.1, on the reverse strand, counting down.
GAGTGTGCAAAAAAGATGCACCCAGCAATGTATGGTCAAGCAAAATTAACATGGCAGCAGCAAAGTCAACAAGCATGGTGATTTACATGGTTCAACAAAGTAGAGCAAGGCAGTATACACATCAGGGAAGTGTTAACAGTGTACATTGGAGCAACATAAGTACAAGCAGCAAAGATTTAGGATGATATAGCATGCACAGGGACAAGATCATGGAGATGAGTACATGGTGGTACATACAACAAAATCTGTTTGCATGATGGAGTATACATGAATGGCCAATAACAAAACTGAGTACAAGTGTCATGGACAAAAGTTGTATGGTCGAGTATGCTCAATAAAAAACTAAATGGTGCATCTCAGGTCAAACAAACATGATCTAGCCAATATGATCTACTCAGCAACATGGGCACAAGTAGTTCAGTGTACAAGCAAGTGATCAATCCAAGAATTGGTGCAATTCAGTGAGAAATATGGTGCAAGTAAACCATGCGTGGGTGTATGTGCAAACTACAGCATGAAAGACTTTTTAGACAAGTTTTAAATGCAAGTTTATTCGATAGTTTTTTTTTTTTTTTTGTAAATCATTGCAGAAATCAATTCCCAGAAATAGCCGAAAAATGACCAAGCAAAACTGCACATATATGGTAATGAATACAAGGCAAGGTTGCAAACTAAATGGTTCAAATAAGTGATTCATTTCAGAATTCACAATTTGCTTTGGCAAGTCTTAAATCAAGGAAATCAACATTCAGCAAGTCATTTTCAAGCAATTGCAAATTTGTTTCCTGTTTTGCAATGGTGTAAGGAAGAGCAAAAATCAGACAAGGGACAGCATGTCAATTATATTCCATATTCATTGAAGATTTTTTTTTTTAAGGTGAAATTTGGCAAGGTTCAGAAACATTATTCAGGTAAATTTCATCAGGTGCAAATTTGTCAAGATTTATTTTCCTGAAGATTACAGTTCTGTTTTAAATCAAGCACCAATCAAGGGAGCAAAACAAGTAAGTCAGCAAGTATGAATGTGTGCAAACAAAGGTTCAAGAGCACAGTTACATAATCGGTGGGACAGAGAACATATATGGGAAGCACAATATTTTTCCAGATAAAAAGGCAACAATTTATTTTCAGGTTCATAAAAACAAATCAGGAAAGCCATTTAAAACCAAGAATTTCAAAAGCAGAATTCACGCAAGATTTTTCAAGGGGCAATATATTTCCTAATTCACAAGGCTCAGAATTAAGTCCAGATTCATCACAAAATCACGCAAGACAAACAAGCCGATTTTATCATGGACAGCAAAAGGGGAAAGCAACGAAAAATCAGTGCAACTCATTAAACGAAATCAGAGAGTAATTTGGGTTTCGTTTTACCCTATAAATCACCATATCATCATTGGCTCATAACTATCGAAAACAAACAACAACAAAAAATTCAAGAGCAAAATCGAATTTATATTACTCACAAGTTTTTCGATCAACAGTCAGAGGTAAAAATCCCAAATCGGTGAAGAGAGAGAGATAGAGCCAAGCATTCAACCGAAGACGCAAGCAATCAGACATCTCATCAATCAGATTCAAGCAACTGAGATTCAATTTCGATTTGGGATTCAAAGAGAAACCCTAATATATTTTTTTCACGCCGCCATTTTTGCTTTTCCAGAGAGATCGGGCAAATGAAAAGGAGAAGGGGCTGGCCTATTTGGAGTTGGACTAAGCCTAGTTCAATATAAAAGGGGATGACCCTTTAATTATTTAACTCCTTTTGATATTTATTAACTAGGGTTTCATATTTTGTTTTGTAATTTTTGTTGTAATTTCTTTTGTAAAAATCAAACGAACAGGTGTCTAGATCTGTAAAGTCTAGGTAAAACAGTCAGGGTGTTGACTGTCAGTTTCAGAGTCTGTAAAATTCTGGGATACGGATTACGGGGTTGTAATTCGGGGAAATCTGATCGAGGGAACATCGGTCAGTCTACGGTTTTGAGCGTAGGGTTAGAATAGGAGCAGGGTTTGCGAGTGTACGTGGTCTTGTATGCGGGATCTGTTATATCACCTAGTAGAAACCTTAGGAATGCAGCAGTAGGCAGAGTTTTGCCGAAGCTGGGTATCTCTGTGTGTGATTTATTTTCTGCACTTTTATTTCTGCTGCATTCTGTGATCTGTTTATTATTCTGTCAGTTTTCAATTCTGGTAAAAATTGTAATTAACCCTATTCACCCCCCCCCCCCTCTAGTGTTAATCTAGATCCAACAATTGGTATCAGAGCCTGGTTTTTGATTAACTCTAGAATCATGTTTTCCCCTTGCTGTCAGTCTTCTAAGAGTCAGTCCAGTGATATCCCATTTATTTTCAATGGAACAGATTTTCAAATATGGAAATCAAATTTTGAATTATATTTAAAATCTGTTAATTCTGAGTATTGGAATATTATTGAAAATATGGGAGGCTTGTTAGACAAGAGGAATAAGGTCTTAAATGCTCGCGTCATGCATATTATTTATTTCTGTCTTGATAATGATCAATTAAAATTTATCTCTCATTGTTTAACTGCGCAGGATATCTGGAAAACTCTCAACACGTTGTATGGAAAATCTGACAGCTGTTCAAAACTCTCAACTGCCAACTCAGATTCAGAACTGTGCTTAGCTGGAGCTATTCATGACAACTCAGACGATGTGGACTTATCATATGAAGATTTGATATCTCTTTGTAATAATTTAACAAGAACCATTGATCGCCTCAAACGGAAAAACAAGTCTTTGAAATCTGAAAATTCTGAGTTGACCCACAATAACAATATGTTGAAATTAAAATTTGAAGACTCTGAGTGTAATAATTGTTTTAACTTGAAAACTGATTTAGCTCAACTTAATGAGAATTCTAGAAAGATTGAAAATGAATTTTTGATTTTGAAAAATCAAGAAGATGAGCTAATTCATGAAAACAACACTTTGCAGAAGGAGTTGGATAAGGTTAATTTCGAACATGAAAATTTTGAAATGGAAAATTTGTTGAAATCAGAATCTGCTTTAAAGGAACTTGAAAAAGAAATTGAAAAATTCAAGATTTTTGAAATTGAAAAACAAAAGCTCTTTGATTCTGAGATTTCTGAATATAAAGGCAAAATTGAGAAGCTTTTAAACGAGAATGATCTTCTGAAATCCAAAATCAATGATCTTGAGTTGAGTCTGAAACGTTTTTCTTTCGGAGAAAAATCTTTGAATATGCTTTTGAATAATCAGTTCTCTCATGGAAATAAAAGAGGTCTCGGCTTTGGAAAAAATAATGTTTTTGAAAAACGTAATTCAAATGAGTTGAGAAGTCCCTCAAACTGCTTTGGAAATAGTTGTTTTGATAATTTGAACTTTGACAATTCCAAAGGATTTTTGAATCAAAAGCAAAATGTGAATTTGTTTTGTAATAAACCATTTAAACATTCTTGGATCCCAAATGAAAATAAAACGGGTTTTGTTAGATTCAAATCGATTTGGGTTCCTAAGGGTACAAAAGTTAATTCTAATGGTTTGTTGTACAGACAAGTCTGGGTACCTAAAGCTGTGAATAAAACTGTGAGTGGTTTTACAAATTTTGTTAGACCACTCGATTCTCAAATCTGTTAGGTACCGGAGGAGGCTGAGGAACTGCTAGGCAAAAGAGATTTGGATTCAAGTTGCTCAATACTTCTGAAATCATTCCCAGTTCCTTAGCCACATCTGTTGAGTTAGAGATTCTGGTTTACACTGATTTCAGGTATGATCTCTGAACTTGTCCTTGTAAATATTCTCTGTTTTTCATCTCTTGTTTATTTCTTCTTCTATCTCTCTTCTGTTTATGTTCTCTGTTTGTTTGATTTGTCACTGTCATATCATTATAACTTCTTGGGCTTCCTTAACTTCCAATTGCAGTAATCATGATCTTCTGGAAATTTGCTTTGTTTGAATATAACTCTGATGTTATACTCTTTCCATATCTTGAATTTTTAACTTTGTAAATATCTGCAATTGTTGCGAAGTTTATTTTCTGTTCTTTTGAATTCATAACAGTGTTGATGTATTCTTGTCATATCTTGAACACTGTTAATTTGAATTCTAAATTTTTGAAGATCTGAAAGTTTAATGGAAATTCACACAACGTTGCTGTTTTGAGATTCTTCTAATTCATTTTAGAAAAGCTTGAAATATTACACTCATTACAGCACTCTATTATTTATTAGTAGTGATATTTTCATTATTTTTCAGATTGGCTTGGAAAATTTAAATTGTTTAGAATCTCAGTGATACATCTTGAAAATCATTGTTATTCATGATCATCATGGTTAGAATTTGTTTGTTTGAAATCTTCTGAAATCATTAATATTTTGAATAATCACACACTTCCTAAATTTGAAATTATCAACCTTGTGTGACTGATTCATTATATTTCAAAACTTGACATTGATTCAAGTGATTTCAAATAAATTATTTTGGATCATGAATATCTATCAAACCTGATGTAAATGATCTGTTTTTTTTTGTCAGAAATACTTGTGAAAATTTCTTTGAAAATATTGTCTTAAAATTCTTTGTTATTTCATGGTTATGTGATTTAAATATTTGTTTGTTTAAAATCATTTGAAATTATTGATTTATTAAATCTCACACATATCTCAATTCAAGAATTTATAAATTGGTGTGATTGATTTATTAAATCCTGATATTTTCATATTTCTTCAAATGATTTAAAATAAGCGGTATTTTAATCTTGGATCGTGAATCATATTCTGTGACCATCAGAAATGTCTTGACAAGTGTGCTTTGAAACTAATTTTGTGCTACTCTGATACTGTTTTGAAAAATGTTTGTTCTGGAATCATGCTGCTCTGATTAGAAGAAATTGACTTGAAAAGATTTGTTGATGACTGCTTGTTTTGGTATCTAATACATACCATGCTCTGATACATGAAATTAATTTGCTTGATCTGCCTGGGCTTTGTATTTAAAATTCTTTTGTTTGTGATATACTTGTTTGTCTCCAATGTCTTGTTATCATCCTCATAAATAAAGACACCAAGTGGTATCAGAAGTACTTATATTTGTTTCACCCATCTGTACTGAGATTCAATTTTTCACCTTGTATAGATCCATACATTTTTTTCCCTATACAAATAAATGTGCTGGGTTTGTGTGTAAAGTTCTTTGGTGTGAGATGTCCATGTTAGTCCATCAGGGTGTAATTAAATTCCTCGATAAGCGAGAACATTTGGTATCAGCCTTTTTCACTCATCTGTTTTTTGAATTATCACCCTGTATAGATTCAATTTTTTTTATAAATCTGTTTAATTTCTTCTTGTGATTGTTTTTCAATTTTAAAATTATCTATTTTTTATTCATTCAGAAATTGAAATCAATATCCAATTTGTGCTGTGTTTATAATTCATCAAAATTATTATCAGTTTTTGAAATTGTGATGAATTGTGACTGCAGTGTATTTCACAACAAGAGGAGATTTTATTTGGATTTTCATGACGGTTGAATATTAATTATAATATCTTTGAACTGGCAAATATATCACAACCACCTCCTGTATCTATCACCTGTCTGCCATCCATCATGATTTTATATTAATGTGGAGAGTTTATTTTTAAAAAGAAAAATCATCTTGTTTAAAACAGTGAAAATTATTTGTGATAGAAATGGGACTATATTATTTTTCAGAATTAGTGATAATTGAAATTTTCAATAATCCCGGTACAGTCGAGCTTACTTCATAATATAATTAATTTAGAAATTTATTTTCACAGTCCATCTCTGTACCTACCCCATTTTCTATCATTCATATATTGGTTTTACATACTGAGGAGTTTTTTCCTTTAAATGCTGAAAATAATAAATATAATTAATATATAAGTGTGTCTCTAACATCATTTAAAAATCCAAGCTCTGGTCATGCATGGTTAAGAGACAACTTATAATTTAAGCTGCAACTGAGCTCATTTAAAAATCCAAGCTCTGGTTATGCGTGGTCAGTGTGCTCTTAAATAAAAATAAAAGAAAAAGTAATAATGTGCTATAAATTGAAATAAACTTGAAATTAACCTGTGTGTATAAAAGCCAGCCTACCAATTCATTTTCTAATCTGTGAAATGTGTTAATATTTTATGACGTATTATGATTTGTTGATTGATGGGTATTGGGATTTGAGGTTATTCGATCTTGTCACTTAAATTGAATTATTAATTATAGTCCAAATTCCATCTCTGTTTTTTTAACCTCATTTTTTTTTGGAAAATAATTGGAATACTTTTTTCTCCCCATTTTATATAAAATTCATCGTAAATCCGTCATTCTCTACAATGTGAGATATGCCACCAGTTCTTAGTTTATTATGATTTTTGTTTGACTGATTGAGATTTTTGATGGTCATTCTTCCTCTTATGCTGAATTATATTTTTACTCAATTTTTCATCTATATTTTAAATTATGAATCCTTTTGATGATAACAAAAGGGGGAGAATGGATTGAGATTTTGATTGAGTGAATATTTTATAAATAATTTTAACTTTAAAAATTCATTTTCATTCATTTCACTCATGCACTGTTATAGGGGGAGCTGAAAAGTAGGGGGAGTTCATTCTTTCACTAACAAACACATTTATTGTATACAAAATCTTTTATTTGTTTGTCATCATCAAAAGGGGGAGATTGTTGTATATAACGGTGTTGTATACACAATTATATGATTTTTGTTTGATGATAACAACCAAATAAATATTATTTTAATGTGTTTGATGTTGTACTGTTTCATTTACTCATCACAGACAGGAGTATGATATTTATATTTAAACAGAATACACCAGTACGGAAATCCAAATTTTTACACAGTATTTTGTTTAAATATAATGTTTTATTTCAATATTTAAACAGTACAATTTGATAACTCCGCTATTTGTTTATCTCAGTAATACATCACATTGCATATACTTTTCATTTACAGTACACAGCTCCTCTCATACTCAGTTACATATATACATATACATTCACTCATATACACAATCAACACTGTCTTGTTGTTTTTCATCTTCTGTCTTCAAGCTTCAGACTTCACAGCATCCTTCAGTCAGTCCAGTCTTCATACCTGTCATATACATGAACACACACACAGTACACTGCAATAGAAATAATATTGAATATATGCGGATATAAATTTTATTTTTAAAATTTTATTTGCCTCAGATTTCGGTGTGTTTCTCATCATTTTTCATGACTTGATCTGATTCATCTATGTCTAGTTTGTATATATACAGTACAGGGACAGAAAAAACTCGTCTGATGGCTGCATGTACACACGTGCATATATATACACGTGTGCACTGCCTCGCCGATCAGTGTACAACTGAGGAGTAGCCACGTGGACCTGCTCGACTCAGTGCACATGGAGCCAAAGTCAACATGAAGCCAAAAATACAAAAAGTCAAATCAGCAAGTCCATAAATCAAGCAGCAAATTGCTTCAGCAAAAATGGTTCAAAACAGTGGTGCATGCCAAGTCGACATGGTCAAGCAACATGAAAGTCCAAAATATCACATGGAATTCAAATCAACAAAGGTGCAACAAGCTTCAAGTGCAAATATTTTCAGATCAGCAAAGATAGGACTGACCAACATTGGAGATCACCTCAAGATCAAGCATTTATACATGGCAAATCATTCTTTTTAAATCAGAAAAAGCATGGGTTCAGTTTTTTTTTAATGGTCGAGAGTGTGCAAAAAAGATGCACCCAGCAATGTATGGTCAAGCAAAATTAACATGGCAGCAGCAAAGTCAACAAGCATGGTGATTTACATGGTTCAACAAAGTAGAGCAAGGCAGTATACACATCAGGGAAGTGTTAACAGTGTACATTGGAGCAACATAAGTACAAGCAGCAAAGATTTAGGATGATATAGCATGCACAGGGACAAGAGCATGGAGATGAGTACATGGTGGTACATACAACAAAATCTGTTTGCATGATGGAGTATACATGAATGGCCAATAACAAAACTGAGTACAAGTTTCATGGACAAAAGCTGTATGGTCGAGTATGTTCAATAAAAAACTAAATGGTGCATCTCAGGTCAAACAAATGTGATCTAGCCAATATGATCTACTCAGCAGCATGGGCACAAGTAGTTCAGTGTACAAGCAAGTGATCAATCCAAGAATTGGTGCAATTCAGTGAGAAATATGGTGCAAGTAAACCATGCGTGGGTGTATGGTGCAAACTACAGCATGAAAGACTTTTTAGACAAGTTTTAAATGCAAGTTTATTCGACAGTTTTTTTTTTGTAAATCATTGCAGAAATCAATTCCCAGAAATAGCCGAAAAATGACCAAGCAAAACTGCACATATATGGTAATGAATACAAGGCAAGGTTGCAAACTAAATGGTTCAAATAAGTGATTCATTTCAGAATTCACAATTTGCTTTGGCAAGTCTTAAATCAAGGAAATCAACATTCAGCAAGTCATTTTCAAGCAATTGCAAATTTGTTTCCTGTTTTGCAATGGTGTAAGGAAGAGCAAAAATCAGACAAGGGACAGCATGTCAATTATATTCCATATTCATTGAAGATTTTTTTTTAAGGTGAAATTTGGCAAGGTTCAGAAACATTATTCAAGTAAATTTCATCAGGTGCAAATTTGTCAAGATTTATTTTCCTGAAGATTACGGTTCTGTTTTAAATCAAGCACCAATCAAGGGAGCAAAACAAGTAAGTCAGCAAGTATGAATGTGTGCAAACAAAGGTTCAAGAGCACAGTTACATAATCGTGGGACAGAGAACATATATGGGAAGCACAATATTTTTCCAGATAAAAAGGCAACAATTTATTTTCAGGTTCATAAAAACAAATCAGGAAAGCCATTTAAAACCAAGAATTTCAAAAGCAGAATTCACGCAAGATTTTTCAAGGGGCAATATATTTCCTAATTCACAAGGCTCAGAATTAAGTCCAGATTCATCACAAAATCACGCAAGACAAACAAGCCGATTTTATCAAGGACAGCAAAAGGGGAAAGCAACGAAAAATCAGTGCAACTCATTAAACGAAATCAGAGAGTAATTTGGGTTTCGTTTTACCCTATAAATCACCATATCATCATTGGCTCATAACTATCGAAAACAAACAACAACAAAAAATTCTAGAGCAAAATCGAATTTATATTACTCACAAGTATTTCGATCAACAGTCAGAGGTAAAAATCCCAAATTGGTGAAGAGAGAGAGAGAGAGCCAAGCATTCAACCGAAGACGCAAGCAATCAGAGATCTCATCAATCAGATTCAAGCAACTGAGATTCAATTTCGATTTGGGATTCAAAGAGAAACCCTAATATATTTTTTTTCACGCCGCCATTTTTGCTTTTCCAGAGAGATCGGGCAAATGAAAAGGAGAAGGGGCTGGCCTATTTGGAGTTGGACTAAGCCTAGTTCAATATAAAAGGGGATGACCCTTTAATTATTTAACTCCTTTTGATATTTATTAACTAGGGTTTCATATTTTGTTTTGTAATTTTTGTTGTAATTTCTTTTGTAAAAATCAAACGAACAGGTGTCTAGATCTGTAAAGTCTAGGTAAAACAGTCAGGGTGTTGACTGTCAGTTTCAGAGTCTGTAAAATTCTGGGATACGGATTACGGGGTTGTAATTCGGGGAAATCTGATCGAGGGAACATCGGTCAGTCTACGGTTTTGAGCGTAGGGTTAGAATAGGAGCAGGGTTTGCGAGTGTACATGGTCTTGTATGCGGGATCTGTTCTATCACCTAGTAGAAACCTTAGGAATGCAGCAGTAGGCAGAGTTTTGCCGAAGCTGGGTATCTCTGTGTGTGATTTATTTTCTGCACTTTTATTTCTGCTGCATTCTGTGATCTGTTTATTATTCTGTCAGTTTTCAATTCAGGTAAAAATTGTAATTAACCCTATTCACCCCCCCCCCCTCTAGTGTTAATCTAGATCCAACAAAGTGTTTCTTAATTTATTAAGACCGTAACCTTATAAAGACCTCCCACATTAGACTGGCATTTGTGGTAGTTGGATTTGTCGGGCGGGTCCGGGCAGTCTTACACCATAAACGAGCCTAACCTCGGTCTTTACAACTGTTACGCATTTAATTTATGCCTAAGACCTCCCACATTAGACTGGCATTTGTGGCAGCTGGATTTGCCGGGCGGGTCCGGGCAGTCTTACACCACAAAAGAGCTTAACCTCGTGTCTTAGACGATTAATTACACCTAATTAATCATCCCCCAATTTGAATTAATTTCCCCTATTCAATTTATCAATCAATTCCAAATTTAACTATGGCCATAATTGACTCAATATCAATCAATTATGTCCATCTATTTAAGGCATTTATGCCAATTCTCAATATTAAATCTTTTAATATTATCCCATGGCCCCACGTTGTACGTTCGTTCGTTTAACGTAAAATATACGTTAGACTCGAATAGTCTAACTTATGGAATAAACAGAAAACATCACAACATACGTATAAATAAAACTAAATCTAAACATAGGGGTGAACTTGCATAGGCATGATTCATACTCCAAACATATATATACTTGCATATGTGATTTATGCAACATAAACGATGGTGTAAACTTACGTCTAAACATGTAAACTATGTAGAATTTTGTATACTAGCATATAATTCACGCATGTCATAGCCTAACTTTAGATCCAATTTATATAAAATAGATGTCATGAAACATGTGAGGTTGTACATAATTTCATTAACTGCATATGATCCAGATCTAAACTAACATCTAGACTTGCATACATATATACATATGATTCAACATATGAATTAGTTCCAACAACATAACCAAACTAGCAGTAACAACCCGGAAAATCGGAGCCAGTTTAAAAAATTTTATTTTGGCAATTTTGATGAATTTTGCATATTTAAAATGATTATTTTAAATAGTATCGACGAGAAATTTATTTTGAATAGAATTAGAACGTATATACTTATATATGTCATCGTTAGAATATAAATATTTATTTTAAATTAAAAAAGAAATTGAAAATGGCGCGGTAGTTCGATAATTCGATTTCAAACTTCAAATGAATGTATAGGATTCAAAATAAACCGGATTTTAGAGAAACCAAAAATATTAGAATCTAATTGAGAATATCTTTCCATCGAATCTGAAAATTTGAAATTTCATAGCGGAAATCATAAGTTATGGCCAAATGAAAATCCAGAATAGTCGCTATGGAATTCAGGCCCTTAAAAATAGCCATTTTGCAGCCGTCCTCGGATTCCGAAGAAACAACTTTTGTTGGATCCGTGATGTCAAATTATTGCTAGATTCCAATTTTCGTAATTTTTCGAATCAATATGCGAGCGTGGCAAAGGTAAACGCGTTTGACCGGTTTTAGTTGATTTTAATCGACTGGAAAATGGCCATTTTTCAAACGGTCTCAGAATTTGACAAAATTAGTTTTGTTAGGACTGTATCGTCAATACGAAGCTAGAAATAATTTTTTGGAATTTTTCGAGCTAGTGCGTGGCCTTGGTAAATTGAAATGTGCGTTTAAATTGAATATATACTGATTAATATTTTAAATTTAACGAAAACTGGTCGAAACGATGAAATTAACCTATGAAACATATCCCATTGGGTTCGGAATGGGGGTAATACGCTAGGTACGACAGTCGTTGGGCCTTGTTTGGGGTTAGTATACGAAGTCAACTTTTTTTTAAAAATAAAATATTATTAAATAAATATATATATATATATTAGAATTCTGGTCAACCCCTATATTTCTTTAGCCCCCTATCTCGTTTTAATCGATGCTCAGAAATAAAAAAAGAAGAAGGAGGAGCCCGTCGCTCCTCCGATGTGAGCGCCCCGCGCCTTCCGCCCGCCGCCTCAGGCGTGGACCCCCCCTCTCTCTCGCCCGACGCTTCCCCTCACTCCACTGAAGAAACCGCTTGTCGACGAAGGACCCTAGCCAACGTGCCACCTCGATCTGCCCCCTCCAGCAACTCCCCAGTCGCCGCGCCTCTCTCCTCTCCTTCTTGCTCCTCCAGGCCGCCTCCTTCGCTCGATCTGCCCCTACCTGACGTGAAGACCCAATCCCCTCTGGGCCACCCGCCTAAGCGCCACCAGACCCCCCCTTGTGCGACCCCCTTCCCTCCCCTCGAGCCGTCAGCGACAGCGAAAGCTTTTCCCCCTTTTTTATGCGCTGAAAGTTTTTATTTTATTTTATTTCAATTTCTTTCGGATAATCCGGTAACATATTATAGTCTAAAGGGTTTTCCACTTAAATTTATGGTCTTTAGGTTATGAAAGATGGGATTTTTAAAGTAGAAAAGGTTTGATTTTTATTTTTAAGAAAGTTTAGGTTTTTAATTAATTAAAAATATGGTTTTAAACCGAATAAAAGGTTCAGTTATTAATTTGAGAAAAGGGGATGATTTTTAATGGTTATGAAAACTGATTGGTAAAGGTAAAAGGTTTAATCTTTGTTCGGTAAAAGCATGATCTTTTATAATTTAAGCAATGATAAAAATTAGAATTTTATATTTGAAAAGGTAAGATCTTTATATTTGAAAAGGTAAGATCTTTATATTTGAAAGGGCGAAAACTTTATATTTGAAAGGACGAAAACTTTATATTTAAAAAGGCGAAAACTTTATATTTGAAAAGGCGAAATTTTTATATAGTAGAGATGATAAAAATATAATTTTTGTTAAAGAAGGAAGATAAAAATATAATTTTTGTTAAAGAAGGAAGATAAAAATATAATTTTTGTTAAAGAAAGAAGATAAAAATATAATTTTTATAAGGTTGAGAATATAAAAATACGATTTTTATATATATAACGAAGTAAAAATCTGATTTTTATTATATGTATAGTGATATAAACATGTGATCTTTATCCATACAGCGTTGGAATAAGAATGTGATTTTTATTGTGAACAACGTGATAAGGATTATGTTGGAAGTACGGGCAAATCTAGATGTTCAAAAATTCAAAAATAAAATTGGAGGAGTGGAACCCTCGGTGAGAACTTCTCACTTTAAATCTTCTTTTCTTGTTAAAAATATATACTAGGATGCAGACGGTGCTAAGCAGCACCCGACACCCGTCGTCCACAGACCATGGATGGATTGTATGTTTGATTTTTTGTTGTAGTGAAAATTTATTGTGTGGTGTGAGATGAAATAAAATATTTATATAGTTAAAAATATTTTATCGTTAAAAATATAATTTTTAACGGGTATGTGAATAAATAAAAATCTGTGTTTGTTGATTTGAAACCCCATATGGGTATTGGGATAAAATACGGCATACACTAATCGCAATAATTAGTTGTATGTCGATCGATTGATTGACAGGATGTTATAAGCGTTAGATATCTATATTTGATACTTATACAGTGTAGTGCACTTTGGATGATGGTTGATTATTTGTCAGTGCTATTATATACATGTGTTGTGTAAAAATCCATATAATTAACATTATATGGTAAATGATTGGGCCTCATTCCAGTTGGGACATAAAGAATATTATAAAATATAAATAGTCATGTGTTGACAATATTCATGTGTTGAATAAAATATATATTCATGTGTTGAAGAAAATATTCATTTGTTGAATAGAATGACGAATTTATTGAAATATGTAAAGCTGTGTTGATTAGAGATGCGCCATTTTGACGTGAACGATATTTATATCGATTATATTCGTTTTTATAATGAATATTGAAAAGAGATTTAAAAATCGAATATTTAGAAAATGAATTCGAATTGAATTGAATAGAAAAGAAATTCGAATCGAATTGAATGAATTCGAATTGAATGAATTAGAAATTGAAATTGAATTGAAATGGAATAAAAATCGATTTGAATTGAAATCAATTTGAAATGAATTTAAAACGAATTTATAAAGGAAAATTCAATTTTGATTTGAAATTGAAAGGGAAGTTGAAATCGTTTCAAAAATGAATTTAAAACGATTTATAAAATTCATTTTAAAAGGAAATCGACGAAATATATATAATACATATATAATGGCCTGAATAGAACGCGCCGCGGTAGTTCGTGAATTTCAGCAATTAACTTCGAATGGATATTACGGGAGATACGACCGTCGGATTCTCCTAAAACCAGAACCGTTGGGTGCGTATCGAAAAGAGCTTTCCAATGAATATTAGAAATTAGAAATCTAACGGTTGGATTTGGAATTTTGTCCAAATCAAATTTGGAAAAGGTCGCCGTAAGTGCAGTTCGATGGCCGTTGATGGGAATCGACTGTACGGGCCTTGATAAAATTATTAAAAATATCTATAATTTGTGTAAAATCATAAGAAATGATTTGTGAAAAATTGGGCTGAAAAACTCCATATTTGAAAAGATAAAAATAGATTTTTTTCGAACTGAACTAGTTTTGAACTAGAATTAAAATCAATTTAATTTTGAAATAAATAAATTAAATTTGAAGTGGTTTTAAAAATAACCAAGTATTTCCAATACGTGAATTGGAATGGATTTGAATCGAAATTATCTTCGGAATATTTCGATGTTGGATTTTGTGATTATACAAATATGGTTGTGGAAATTTGAAAGATATATTCATATCATTATTTCCAATACGATATTTGTTGGTTTCAGAATTTGATATTGAATATAAGCCGGTATATTTTCTATTCAGAGCCTTGTATTTAATATCAAACATGATTTGGGTTTGTTGTGAATGGTGTCTTCATTAACACTGATTCTTAAGCCCAGTTGAGAAAAAGATTAAATCTTTTTATTTAGATTTAATGAAGTGTAACAATCAAATAATATTTAATTGGAATTGAATTTGAATGTGATTTTGGGTTTATCGTGAACCGTGTTTTAGGTGACATTGGTTCTTTAACCCAGTTAAACACAGGATATTGATTTTTGAAAAGATTAAAACTAAGTGGAGTTTTAATAAATCTTTAATTAGATTGAAATACGAATTGATAATTTAAATTATCAAATCTGAAAGGTGATCGAGGATGGAGTATCACCAGTTTTGCTCCAAAGCGATAGTTAAATCTTTAATTAGATTTGAACGTGAAATGGTAATTAACTTTAAGGATAGCACCGTGGTGTTAGATATGGAGCATTACCATTTTTGCTCCATGCGATGAATAGGTTAGGATTGGGAAATAAAATAAATAATTACTTCGGTGTGGTTCGCTAATCCCTACTAGTTTGAAATGGTATCCAAAGGAAGATTAAAGAATAAATTAAGAAGAATTTATCTTTGACAAAATTAATAGGAACCTTTCCCTAAGAGTGTGAAAATTTGAATAAAAGAATAGTCTGAATTGGAATGAGGCATATGTTGTGTTTGTGTAACACGTGTTTATTATATACGCGGGTTATTCGGAAAGGCCGGGTTTATACCCATTCTGAATAACCGATTCGACGATAAGTCGAAGATGAAGACGGTGGTTGAAGACCGGAAGTCTTCACATCGTTTGGGTGATTACTAATGATCTTGATTGGGCTGTACACCCAAAAGGAGGGAATCAGTCGGTGATCGTCCAGACGTACTTGGAGATCGATGGATATGCGAGAAAAGTACCTCAGGTTTCGTTCAGACCCAGAACGAACTTGTAAATGGACTGTGTGTCTGACACTGGATTTTATTATGTGTTAATTGATCCCTATTAAATATACATCTGTTTGGCGGTGGAGAATTTATTCTCTTTCTTAATGCCCTTCTCTGAGACGTACGATCTCAGAGGTTGTATATCGATGGACATCAGTCGCATGGAGTGAATTGCCTGTGTGGCACGCCTAAGTGGCAAATGATCAAGGCTTCTGTTGAAAAGCAAAGTCTTGTGGTTGATGATCAAAGCACGGTCTGTGTGGCGCAGCTTTGTGTATAACGTGAATTTGCGAGCCTCACACCTCGGTACGAGTCAAAAATGGGATACGGACCGTTGGAAGAACACGACGTTTATCTCTTGCTATGGGTGATGTCAGTGACCTACCAGCCCTGACATTTATATACTTTTTACCTGTGTAGATGTTGGAATGGGAGGCGCCTTGGTTATAGGTCCTATAGGACGGGAAACGTGTGTTCAGGAATAACTAATCCTCCAAAGTTAGGTGAGGACCGGCCCAACCGATTCCAAGGATCATAATGGGGTCCTGAGACATTTGCTAGAGTGTCTCGAACGGAGAGGAGCTTGCCTCTTGCCTCGACTCATGACGGAAATCCAATTTCCAATAAGAGATATTTTGGTTTTATTTGTAGAGCCTAGTATGGCGACATGATAGATGGTACCCATGCCGCCTATGATTGATATTTATGATTTGAATTGTTTTGACACTATACACTTATAATAGTATCAAATGATTTGTTTTAAATGTACCAAGCATGTTTGGCTATTATAAGGGAAAATCCTATCCTCCGGCTTGCGTTGCATTGTGTGATGGGATCTGGGTCTTATAATAGCTTCATTTTTCCAAAAAGCATTGCGCTGTTTTGTTATATGCACTAGTATTCTTGGAAGGAAACCCGTTCCGTGCTATATGGCGTGGTCCCTTGAATTCTCTCTTTTAAAATAAAGATTAATAACTGTTTTAGTTCTCACACCAGTCACATGACTGACCTGGAGTTTATGGTTTTAACCTAAACTCTGGGTGCCCTTATTTTCGACACGGCTGCTAGTAGTTTTGGTTTTGTAGATTTATATTCACAAGATCCTGATTTACAGCTGGAACGATGCTCGGAAAGCTCTGTATCCGTGTATTACTTTCAGTTGTGTTTTGTATTGTTTTTCTGCTGCTATGTAAATTATTGTAATCTCTGATATTTATCGAATGTATTTTATTCGTTCATACTCTGTATATTCTGTATTCTGATGAAATTGTTGTAATAAGCAATGAAATGTTCTTCTGTTTGCGTTCTATTATGTCGTGTTCTCAAGATAATCCGTGCTTTCCTTGACGGGGAAGTTCAGGTCGTTTCATTTTGGTATCAGAGCTTTGGTTTACAAAGCTCGAGAACAAGGCACATTAGAACCATACGAAAGAATTCATCAGATATTGGATTAGTAATATCCAATTAGAATGACTCGTTAGAGATAGGATCAGTAGTATCCTAGAACGAGTGTGAAGAGTGAAATTTTTGAAATGAAAATCGAAAACAAACTTTGTTTTGAAAATTAAATTCAAGTATACGTATTTGAATATTTATTTTATATTGATTATGGACAATTGAGTATATAAAGATTTAGCGTATACGCTTCATGAACGTATATTCGAAGTTTTAATATACTGGATAGATATGGAATTACATTCTAGACACTCGGGGATAATTCTGGTGATGTCCGGACATCATCAGTATTTATGTTCGTGTTCCGAAGGTGTGATATCTATATATTTCCATTAGACTGGTGTGAGAACCAAAACTATATACATTTATTATTGTGATTTGACATCAAAAACATGATTTTCTGTATATATATATATATATATATATATATATCAAAATTATGAATTTGAAACGTTATTCAACTAATTGATTGATGGTTGTGTTGTTTGTTTATTTGTTTGATAATTTTGAATCATTTAGCCTAATTGAACCGAATATTGAATTGTTAGAAATTAGTCGCATTTGCATGCATATACATGTACTTACATTGAACAGGTCATAGCGAGAAGGCTAGAGCAGAAGAATAAAATTGTTTGCCCGACAAATAGGTACATGTTTACCATAATTTTCTGTTTTGTTTGGGTGATGATGATTTTATGAGCCGATTGGCTAGCCGCTTGGCTTTTTCTTTTTCTTTTGGATTGAAGAAGGCCATGGGAGGCTATTTGAAATATCCCGAAGTCCCCGGTGTAGGGGAGGTTATGGCGAACTTTTTCGGAAATTTAGGGTGTTAGCCAAATTTTTGAAAAATTTGAAAAATTCTTAGAAACTGAAAAAGTTGAGGAATTTAAGCCGTAGTGAAAATAGTGGAAGTTGAGTTGATTAGTTAAACAACTTTCGGCTTCGTTCCTTTTCGGGGACGAAAAGTTTTAAGTGGGGGAGAATGTAACAACCTGGAAAATCTGAGCCAGTTTAAAATTTTTTATTTTGGCAATTTTGATGAATTTTGCATATTTAAAATGACTATTTTAAATAATATCGACGAGAAATTTATTTTGAATAGAATTAGAATGTATATACTTATATACGTTGTCGTTAGAATATAAATATTTATTTTAAATTATAAAAGGAATTGAAAATGGCGCGGTAGTTCGATAATTCGATTTCAAACTTCCTATGAATGTACATGATTCAAAATAAACCGGATTTTAGCGAAACCAAAAATATTAAATCTTATTGAGAATATCTTTCCAACGAATCCGAAAAATTGAAATTTCATAGCGGGAATCAAAAGTTATGGCCAAATGAAAATTCAGAATAATCGCTATGGAATTCAGGCCCTTAAAAATAGCCATTTTGCAAGCGGCCTCGGATTTCGACGAAACCACTTTTGTTGGATCCGTGATGTCAAATTATTGCTAGATTCCAATTTTTGTAATTTTTGAATCAATATGTGAGCGTGGCAAAGGAAAATGCGTTTGACCAGTTTCAGTTGATTTTAAACGACTGGAAAATGGCCATTTTTCAAACGGTCTCAAAATTTGATGAAATTTGTTTTGTTAGGACCGTATCGTCAATACGAACCTAGAAATGATTTTTTTGGAATTTTTCGAGTTAATGTGTGGCCCCGGTAAATTGAAATGTGCGTTCAAATTGAATATATACTGATTTATATTTTAAATTTAACGAAAACTGGTCGAAACGATGAAATTGACCTATGAAACATATCCCATTGGATTCATAATGGGGTTAATACGTTGGGAACGACAGTCGTTGGGTCTCGTTTGGGTTAGTATACGAAGTCAACTTTTTTAAAAAAAATATATTATTAAATATATATATATATATATATATATTAGAATTCTGGTCAACCCCTATATTTCTTTAGCCCCCCTATCTCGTTTTAATCGATGCTCGGAAATAAAAAAAAAAGGAGGAGCCCGTCGCTCCTTCGATGTGAGCGCCACCGCGCGTTCCGCCCGCCGCCTCAGGCGTGGACCCCCCCTCTCTCTCGCCCGACGCTTCCCCTCACTCCACTAAAGAAACCGCTTGTCGACGAAGGACCCTAGGCCAACGCGCCACCTCGATCCGCCCCCTCTAGCAACTCCCCAGTCGTCGCGCCTCTCTCCTCTCCTTCTTGCTCCTCCAGGCCGCCTCCTTCGCTCGATCCGCCCCTAGCCTGACGCGAAGACCCAATCCCCTCTGAGCTACCAGCCTGAGCGCAACCAGACCCCCCCTTGTGCGACCCCCTTCCCTCCCCTCGAGCCACCAGCGATATCGAAAGCTTTTCCCCCTTTTTTATGCACTGTAAGTTTTTATTTTATTTTATTTTTATTTCTTTCGAATAATCCGGTTACATATTATAGTCTAAAGGGTTTTCCACTTAAATTAATGGTCTTTAAGTTATAAAAGATGGGATTTTTAAAGTAGAAAAAGTTTGATTTTTATTTTTAAGAAAGTTTAGGTTTTTAATTAATTAAAAATATTGTTTTAAAGTGAAGAAAAGGTTCGGTTATTAATTAGAGAAAAGGGGATGATTTTTAATGGTTATGAAAACTGATTGGTAAAGGTAAAAGGTTTAATCTTTGTTCGGTAAAAGCATGATCTTTTATAATTTAAACAACGATAAAAATTAGAATTTTATATTTGAAAAGGTAAGATCTTTATATTTGAAAAGGTAAGATCTTTATATTTGAAAGGGCGAAAGCTTTATATTTGAAAGGGAGAAAACTTTATATTTGAAAAGGCGAAAACTTTATATTTGAAAAGGCGAAATTTTTATATAGTACAGATGATAAAAATATAATTTTTGTTAAAGAAGGAAGATAAAAATATAATTTTTGTTAAAGAAGGAAGATAAAAATATAATTTTTTTAAAGAAAAAAGAAAAAAATATAATTTTTATAAGTTTAGGAATATAAAAATACGATTTTTATATATATAGCGAAGTAAAAATCCGATTTTTATTATATGTATAGTGATATAAAAATGTGATCTTTATCCATATAGCATTGGAATAAAAATGTCATTTTTATTGTGAACAGCGTGATAAGGATTATGTTGGAAGTACAGGCAAATCCAGATGTTTAGAAATTCAAAAATAAAAATGGAGGAGTGGAACACTCGGTGAGAACTTCTCACTTTCAATCTTCTTTTCTAGTTAAAAATATATACTAGGATGCAGACGGTGCTTAGCAGCACCGGACACCCGTCGCCCGCAGACCATGGATGGATTGTATGTTTGATTTTTTGTTGTGGTGAAAATTTATTGTGTGGTGTGAGATGAAATAAAATATTTATATAGTTAAAAATATTTTATCGTTAAAAATATAATTTTTTAACAGGTATGTGAATAAATAAAAATCTGTGTTTGTTGATTTGAAACCCCACACGGGTATTGGGATAAAATACGGCATACACTAATCCCAATAATTAGTTGTATGTCGATCGATTGATTGACAGGCTGTTATAAGCATTAGATATCTATATTTGATGCTTATACAGTGTAGTGCACTTTGGATGATGGTTGATTATTTGTCAGTGCTATTATATACATGTGTTGTGTAGAAATCCATATAATTAATTATATATGGTAATTGATTGGGCCTCATTCCAATTGGGACATAAAGAATATTATAAAATATAAACAGTCATGTGTTGACGATATTCATGTATTGAATAAAATATATATTCATGTGTTGAAGAAAATATTCATTTGTTGAATAGAATGACGAATTTATTGGAATATATAAAGCCGTGTTGATTAGAGATGCGCCATTTTGACGTGAACGGTATTTATATCGATTATATTCGTTTTTATAATGAATATTAAAAAGAGATTTAAAAACCAAATATTTAGAAAATGAATTCGAATTGAATTGAATAGAAAAGAAATTCGAATCGAATTGAATGAATTAGAAATTGAAATTGAATAAAAATCGATTTGAATTGAAATCAATTTGAAATGAATTTAAAACGAATTTATAAAGGTAAATTCAATTTTGATTTGAAATTGAAAGTGAAGTTGAAATCGTTTCGAAAACGAATTTAAAACAATTTATAAAATTCGTTTTAAAAGGAAATCGACGAAATACATATATAATATTATATATATATATATATATATATATAATGGCCTGAATAGAAAGCGTCGCGCCGCGGCAGTTCTTGAATTTCGACCATTGACTTCGAATGGATATTACGGCAGATCCGGCCGTCGGATTCTCCTAAAACCGGAACTGTTGGGTTCGTATCGAAAAGAGCTTTCCAATGAATATTAGAAATTAGAAATCTAATAGTTGGATTTGGAATTATGTCCAAATCAAATTTGGAAAAGATCGCCGTAAGTGCAGTTCGATGGTCGTTGATGGGAATCGATTGTACGGGCCTTGATAAAATTATTAAAAATATCCATAATTTGTGTAAAATCATAAGAAATGATTTGTGAAAAATTAGGCTGAAAAACTCCATATTTTAAAAGATAAAAATAGATTTTTATCGAAATGAACTAGTTTTGAACTAGAATTAAAATCAATTTATTTTTGAAATAAATAAATTGAATTTGAAAGTGGTTTTAAAAATAACCAGGTATTTCCAATACGTGAATTGGATTGGATTTTAATCGAAATTATCTTCGGAATATTTCAATGTTGGATTTTGTGATTATACAGATATGGTTGTGGAAATTTGAAAGATATATTCATATCGTTATTTCCAATACGATATTTGTTGGTTCCAAAATTTGATATTGAATATAAGCCGGTATATTTTCTATTCAGAGCCTTGTATTTAATATCAAACGTGATTTGGTTTTTCGTGAATGGTGTCTTCATTAACACTGATTCTTAAGCCCAGTTGAGAAAAAGATTAAATCGTTCTATTTAGATTTAATGAAGTGTACCAATCAAATAATATTTAATTGGGACTGAATTTGAATGTGATTTTGGGTTTATCGTGAACCGTGTTTTAGATGACATTGGTTCTTTAACCCAATTAAAGACAGGATATAGATTTTTGAAAAGATTAAAACTAAGTGGAGTTCTATTGAATCTTTAATTATATTGAAATGTGAATTGATAGTTTAAATTATCAAATCTGAAAGGTGATCGAGGATGGAGTATCACCAGTTTTGCTCCAAAGCGATAGTTAAATCTTTAATTAGATTTGAACGTGAAATGGTAATTAACTTTACCGATAGCACCATGGTGTTAGATATGGAGTATTAACAGTTTTGCTCCATGGGATGAATAGGTTAGGATTGGGAAATAAAATAAATAATTACTTCGGTGTGGTTCGCTAATCCCGACTAGTTTGAAATGATATCCAAAGGAAGATTAAAGAATAAATTTAGAAGAATTTATCTTTGATAAAATTAATGGGAACCTTTCCCTAAGAGTGTGAAAATTTGAATAAAAGAATATTCTGAATTGGACTGAGGCGTATGTTGTGTTTGTGTAACATGTGTGTATTATATACGCGGGTTATTCGAAAAGGCCGGGTTTATGCCCATTCTGAATAACCGATTCGACGATAAGCGGAAGATGAAGACGGTGGTTGAAGACCGGAAGTCTTCACATCGTTTGGGTGATTACTGATGATCTTGACTGGGCTGTACACCCAAAAGGAGGGAATCGGTCGATGATCGTCCAGACGTACTTGGAGATCGATGGATATGCGAGGAAAGTGCCTCCGGTTTCGTTCAGACCCAGAACGAACATGTAAATGAACATGTAAATGCCCTTCTCTGAGACGTACGAGCTCAGAGGTTGTATATCGATGGACATCAGTCACATGGAGTGAATTGCCTGTGTGGTACGCCTAAGTGGCAAATGATCAAGGCTTCTGTTGAAAAGCAAAGTCTTGTGGTTGATGATCAAAGCACGGCCTGTGTGGCGCAGCTTTGTGTATAACGTGAATTTGCGAGCCTCACACCTCGGTATGAGTCAAAAACGGGATACGGACCGTTGGGAGAACACGACGTTTCTTTCGAGCTATGGGTGATGTCAGTGACCTACCAGCCCTGACATTTATATACTTTTTACCTGTGTGGATGTTGGAATGCGAGGCTCCTCGGTTATAAGTCCTATAGGACCGGGAAACATGTGTTCAGGAATAACTAATCCTCCAAAGTTAGGTGAGGACCGGCCCAACCGATTCCAAGGATCATAGTGGGGTCCTGAGACATTTGCTAGAGTGTCTCGAACGGAGAGGAGCTTGCCCCTTGCCTCAACTCATGACGGAAATCCAATTTCCAATACGAGATATTTCGGTTTTATTTGTAGAGCCTAGTATGGCGACATGATAGATGGTACCCATGCCGCCTATGATTGATATTTATGATTTGAATTGTTTTGACACTATACACTTATAATAGTATCAAATGATTTGTTTTAAACGTACCAAGCATGTTTGGCTATTATAAGGGAAAACCCTATCCTCCAGCTTGCGTTGCATTGTGTGATGGGACCTAGGTCTTATAATAGCTTCATTTTTTCAAAAAGCATTGCGCTGTTTTGTTATATGCACTAGTATTCTTGGGAGGAAATCCGTTCCGTGTTATACGGCGTGGTCCCTTGAATTACTCTCTTTTAAAATAAAGATTAATAATTTTTTTAGTTCTCACACCAGTCACATGACTGACCTGGAGTTTATTGTTTTAACCTAAACTCTAGGTGCCCTTATTTTCGACACGGGCAGCTAGTAGTTTTGGTTTTGCAGATTTATATTCACAGGATCCTGATTTACAGCTGGAACGATGCTCAGAAAACTCTGTATCCGTGTATTACTTTCAGTTGTGTTTTGTATTGTTTTTCCACTGCTATGAAAATTATTGTAATCATTCATACTCTGTCTATTCTTGTATTCTGATGAAATTATTGTAATAAGCAATGAAATGTTCTTCTGTTTGCATTCTATTATGTCGTGTTCTCAAGATAATTCGTGCTTTCCTTGACGGGGAAGTTCGGGTCGTTTCACTAGCATACGAAACATCATTTTGAATTGATTATACATAAGCCAATCATAGAATTACAACATAGATGATAATATCATAGAATTTACAACATAGATAATAACATGCGGTCAATAATTCACAACATATCCATATAATCCACATCATAGCTTAATCCAATTAAATTATTAATTATTTTATTAAAGAAATCGAACTCACAACTCAAAGAAGGTCTTGAGTTCTGAAATCTGACTTCTGAAGTTGAATTAGCTTTCCTTTGTAGTAGATTCGTTGTTAGAGTTGAATGGAATTGAATTTGATTAGCTTTCTTCCTCTCTAATTGGTGGCGGCTATTCTAGGTTGCTAGGTGACGGCATGGAGGCCATGAATCTAATTTTAATTTGATATTAGGGTTTGAGTCTACATGTTTTTTTATAGAGTTTAGGATTAATTTAAGCCGTCCGATCAACCTAGAATTAACCCCAGCCATTCAGAGAAGATCAGAAACCCTAATGAGTCAGCATACAGTCATAAACGGGTCATCAATCAAATATGCCCGGGGTGGCAGGTCGACCCCCAGGTCGACCTGGTGAGGGTAGGTCGACCCCAGGTCGACCTGGCCCTAGCAGGAAATTTCCCGCCTAGCCCAATCTGACTCTGAAATTTGAATTTTAGAAATCTGTTTTGAATTTTCTGAAACTTCCGATGGCGATAACTTCTTCATACGAAGTCCAATTCATGCAAACTCGGACTCTATCTCAACCAGAATTCCGAGACGAACACAATGGCGCAACCCGTTTCCCTTAATTCTCACATCTGAGATTAGTTATTCTTTAATTTGTTACTTTAGTGTTAACAGAAATACGGGGTGTTACAATATATATATATATATATCAAAATATACTTTGGGTAAAATTATTTTCATTTACCCTCATTTCAAAACATATAGTGTCGGTTCATCGTATTCGAGTGTTTAGAAACTCCTACCGATTCAGTGGATCAAATTGATCGACCAGAACTCATAAACAACTCAACCAATAAATCTCCACAATATAAAACCATTTTTATATCAAATAACAAATAGGTGCTCATACACTTAAACTCAATCTAGGGTATTTCTAGCCCCAACTCTACTGAGTCATGCCACAGAGCCAAGGTCATAACTTAACCTTAAGCTCTGATACCACTGTAACCACTCGGGGAATCGAGATCCTGGATATCGGCATACAACACTATGTCGACTATTCAAGCATCGGAAATACCGGATAGTCCACGAAAGAAATTAGAGGCTGAGAATAGATAAGATAGAAACTTAGAATAGAAGAAGAAGAAGAACATACAACATCAGAGTAAACACCAATCTCACAGCGGAACGAATAAATATATTTCATAACATACTTTGAAATAAAACTGTATCTGTATACAATACCATTATTAGAGTATAACACTTACAACATAGTGGAAATAACAATAGCTATATAATCCTGAAGCCTCCTGCTCTAGCTCTTCAAGAATCTATAAATCCCGACTACTTGACTGTCCATACAAAATTGGGCACCCAAGAGTATAAGGAAAACAAAACAAAATAAACTCTGGGTCAGTCATGTGACTGGTGTGAGTAAACTCAAATCATTTGATTTAACTTTCAAAATTCTTTTGAAACAAAGGATAATCATAAGACCAATCCACACATAAACATGGATGTCTTTTACCTTATGATAACCCAAAATATTTCAAAAACGATACTTGTCTGATATTATAATAATATCTAGATCAAGTAAATAGAAATCTAGCAGAAATGCTTGCATCTAACGTTCTACATATATAATATACAATCAAAACCGCGGGCTCTTATTTGGGGAATGGATTCCAACTATGACAAGGTATCGATCCACCTTCCGATCAGTGTACTCTAGAAGCGATACACTGGAGTTCAACAAGAACATCTTGTAACTCGACCATACATGACCGACCATTCATTTCTCTTGAATGTATCAAATATATTGTCACCTACGGTTGGTATACCAACATAACTGTTCCCCGGAGATACAGAATTGAAAGAAGTAACAAATGAATATTCTCTAGATGATGACAATATACGTTAATTGGGTGCGGCCTACTTAGCCATGTTACCTGCCCGATTTCTGTCATTTCCCAGTTGATGGGGCTTGAGGTTATAACGTATCTCTATGCAGATCACGTCTTCATTTACTTTGAATGCCACATCATCATACCCGTCAAATCACAAACTGATTTCCCCAAAAATACCATGGGTATAAGTTAAGAGAAACGAATTCCTACGCCACCAACGTAAATACGTTTGAAACGATCAACTTACGCGATCTACCAGATATACTCTATCAGACATTCGTCCATTCAAGTTGTCCTGGGACTGGAAACCGAAGGCACTATTCAGTATATCCATCTTAGGCAATCTCTACCTAAGATTTATATAATAGTCCTTGCACTTTACTCTGTCTTCGATATATTCAGCATACTTGGTTTGCAATGCTTATGCCAATACGGAGTGGTTCTTCGGATAATAATCCAATTGGTCTCTCCATATTAACAATGTAAAAAGGATCAGAAACTTTGATAGTCGGTGACTTAACTATCAAATGAAAGCGCGTGTCCAAATAACAATCTTATTTCCAATTGGAATTTCTACTGATCAATTATCATATATATATATATATATATATACTCATATTTCCTTATATTCTATATTCAGAAAATATATGTTATGAATATTGGAAAACATTCCCATTGTTTATTTAATTATCACTATTCTACCACATCTACCAGTCTCTGATTGTAAACTAGTATGAGAACAGTTCCTTAAGTATCAATCCCGAAGGTCAAAACCAACATCAGATAGACACTTAGAAAACCATTCAACTTAACTAATCTCCAGTTAATTTCTAATTTAGCTTAACTCCATTTCTTAATTCCATATTACTAAAACATTCCATTTTCTATGTTTAGAAAATATCTCTGATTATATATTTGGAAAACATTTCCAAAACTCATTTATATGGATTTCAAACTAACATTGTATAAAACATCGTTACGATCGCTCCACCCATAAATTGCTTATTACTTAACTGTATTTCTAACTAACTCTCGCCCTCGAACCTCAACTATTTCTTAGTTAAGTAAGGAAGTCAATCAAGTTGGGTATAATTACCTCTCAGAGCTTAACTGAACGACGTTCTTGACGTTGCAATAGACAAAGCTCACCGCTCTAATTTCTACAACCATTTTCTTACGCAAATTCTCGGATTCGGATTATGAATCCACTTCTTTTATGAAAAACATTTATTATAACGCTAACGTAATAACCCTACTTTCGAAATATCTAACTTCAAATATAACTTTTATTCTTTAATTTGAATAAATAAATAAACACCTAATTTACAAATAAATAAATCTTGATTAAAAAAAAACCAGAAAGTACTTTCCCGAATTCGATAAAATCGAATTCGACGATTAACTCCCTTCGAATAACTAATATTCGATTAACTCACTTCGAATAACTAATATTCAATTAACTCCTTTCGAATGACTAAATTCGATTAACTCCTCTCGAATAACTAAATTCGATTAACTACTTTCGAATAAACTATATTCGATAACTCATTTCGAATAACTAATATTCGATGACTCCTTTCGAATAACTAATATTCAATACTCCTTTTCGAATAACTAAAATATTCGATGACTCCTTTCGAATAACTAATATTCAATGACTCCTTTTCGAATAAACTATATTCAATTAATTCTCTTCTTCGAATAACCTTATTCGATTACTCTTTCCTTCGAACAACTATATTTGATTTAACTCCTTTTCAAATAAACTAATATTCGATAACTCCTTTCGAATAAACTAATATTCGATAACTCCTTTTGAACAACTAATATTCGATAACTCCTTTCGAATAACTAATATTCAATTAACTCCTTAAACTCTATTCAAATAATCTATATTCGATTACTCTTCTAGCTCTATTCGAATAAACTATATTCGATTACTCTTCTTTTGAATAAACTAATATTCGATAACTCCTTTCGAATAAACTAATATTCAATAACTCCTTTCGAACAACAAATATTCGATAACTCCTTTAACTCTATTCGAATAATCTATGTTCGATTACTCTTCTAACTCTATTCAAATAAACTATATTCGATTACTCTTCTTTCGAATAAACTATATTCGAATAACTCTAATCCGACTAACTCTAATTCGACTAACTTTAATTCAATTAACTCTATTCGAATAACTGATATTCGACTAACTCTTGTTCGATTAACTCTCTTCAATTAACTCTAACTCGATTAACTCTAATCGATTTTTATCTTAATTCGATTAACCCTAACTCGATTAACTCTCATTCGATTAACTCTAACTCGATTAACTCTAACTCTATTAACTCTAATTCGATTAACTCTAACTCGATTAACTCTAATCGATTATCTCTAATTCGATTAACCCTAATCGATTAACTCTACCCTTATATTTAGTTTCAAATATCAATGTTGAAATTGATTCTTACTTGTCTATATAAGTCCTGACTTATATATTCTATTTATCCATTGATAAATATTTTATTTTATTTATAAAATATTATTTCTAAATTAATCTTCTCAATCTATCGGTAAGAACGGATTCTATTTAAAATCTTTGCTTTAAATCCATATCATGTTATACCCGTGTGCGAAGCACGGGTATAAACCTTTCAAACGTAAAATTCTCTTTTTATAAAATACTTTTCATTTTCCAAATATTCCTTTTATAATTCTATTTTTTCAACAAATATCTCCTAATCTATTCATTTTCACAAATATTTTCCTTTTCTATTTGTTTCACAAATATTTTCCTTTCTATTTGTTTTACAAATATTTTCCTTTCTTATTTGTTTTACAAATATTTTCCTTTATAACTCCTTTGGTTTTATAATCATTTTCTTTAAAAAAAATCCTTTTCCTTTTTATATATAAAATCCATTAATTTTATATAAATAATTTATTTTCAAAATAACTATGAAAATTCCCTTTTCTATATCCTAGTATTTATTACGGTATTTAAAATACCCAAATAACAATGATCGATATCATTCAACACACGTAATCAACACAGATTATATATCACATTATATATTACAATATATGAAAAACAGTAAAATAAATGTTGAGGAATCCAATCCAGTAGGATTTCTCCAACCTGTTTCCCTGCATCACAGATGTTAAACAATATAATTAACATCAACTTCATTTCACTATGAAATATTTTGATAAACATAATCAATACTTTCTTAACGATTTATATATATATCGTTATCTATAATTTCGAATAATCAATCAGCAATTCAATCAAATAGTCAACACACAGAAATCAGTCATCATCTTATTAGTTCTAAATACATGTTATAAAAATATAACTGATAGAGTTGGTGAGTTTTACTCACATTGGACTATCATCTTTAATAATGATAACCATACTTGATTCAGACGGACAATTTATTTCGATATAAATTGTAACGAGCTCTGATTCGCTCCCAGTCAGTTCCAGGCTGTAGCCCTCGTCCATACGATCCTGTTAGATTTTGTTTCGTTGAGTTTCGATCACGTATGAATAAGTTACACATTTTTAAACTTAATGCACTTATTTATGTAAATCTAAAGTTAAATAATTTAATACGGGCTTTACCAAATTTTTAAATGGCTCATTATCCTTTCCAAAAGCCCATGGCCCCAAGTACCCTTCTTCCTATTCACGTGGAAGCCTGCATCCCACTCCCTTCCCTAACTACAAAACAGCGGATCCTTCCCTGTAACCAACCCGCCATTGACCCACTTTTGACCATCCACCGCTCCCGCCTAGGCCACCCATCGGCGCCACCATCATCACTAGAGGACTCACTACCTCAAACTCCACCGGACTGTGTCCACCCTTTCAAACTCGACGCCCCTTTGGCGACTCCAACCTGCTACTCTCCGACCCAACCCTCATGTCCCACTTCACCCGTGAACGCTGAAGCACACCACTTCGATGCCATCAGCTGCCTTCGCCCTCACAAGAACGACGCCACCCATATTTCAACTCATCTCCCTCCACGTCGACCTTATTGCTCAGCCTTACATCGACTGTAAAAGTCGAACATCACCCAAATACTTTCGCTCCAAAAACTGGGTGACTGAGATTGAAGTGCTCAATCAACAAAGCCAATGGGTCAAACATCACACCATTTTGTCGAGTAATGGGTGGGATTTAATTCGTTGAAGGAAATAAGAGGGAGGCAGTCTCAAAATTTTGTTTTTCTGTAGAATGAAATTAGGTTCTAAGAAGGAGAAGTTAAAGTTTATTTATAGGAGGATTTTTTTTAGATATTTTCAAGTGTGGATATTTATGTTAGATATTTTATATAATATTCCCTTATATTATCATTAACCGTTTTAACGTCGTACAAACACTCAATCTGTCTAATCATCACGAAAATTGACACCCTACTATATTACAACATTCCGGACTTGATAAATCTGGTTTCGTCGATTTTTGAACCCATTTGTAAAAATAGTTCTTTCTTGTGTTATAAATCGAATTAATATATAATCGATTTCCAGGCATTTCTATCCTTGGATAATAATTTAATATTATCGTTCCTATTCAAATATGAATTTTCAGAATCTTCTAATTCAATTTAATTCCATATTGAATTTCCATATTCGATTCAGTTACTTTGAATAACTTGTATTTTCTAAATTCAAGTTATTCAACTTCTATTTTGATTATTTCTGAATTAAATATATTATTCTATTATTTATATTAATTAAATAATCCATATAATTTAATCAAACACCCATTATATTCTCTAAAACACTATTTATATAATTAAATAAATTAATTATATATCGCTGGAAATACGGGCCGTTACAACACTAGATAATGTACAACAGAAAACACTGGATTAACATAATCATCAGAGTTACATAGTATACAGGATCATACTTAGTACAAAATACAGTTCAGCTTTACATAAAATGTCTACAGCAGAATCAAAATATAATATGTACAACAGGAGCTGAACAACATAAAAAGAAGGAAGTGATAGAATCCATCTTCAGCTCCATAGCTATCCAAAAAGAGCCTGCTAATACTTGAATACAAGGCTGCCCATGTAGAAATAGAGCACTCGAGTTTGCAAGTGAAACAAACTACGAGTCAGTCATGGGACTGGTATGAGAAATCTACTTAACTTATTTTAATAATAAGGCCAATCATAGGACCACGCTCCTAATGCAGAATGGGTTTACTCCATTGGATTGCTAGTGCGTTAAAATAAGTAACTCATCTAAACATCGCAATGCTTTTTACAAAAATGAAGCCATTATAAGACTTAGTTCCCATCACACAATGCAACACAAACCGGAGGATAGAGTTTTACCTTATAATGACCAAAATATGCTTGATACGAATAAAGCAAAAGCATTTGATATTAATACTAGTGTTTATATGTTTCAAAAACAATTTCAATCATAAGAATCAATCATAGATGGCATGGGTACCATATATCATGTCGCCATATACAGGTTTACAATCAAAACCGCATGATGTCTTATTTGGAAATTGGATTTCCGTCACGAACCAAGGTAAGGGATCGTCCTTACCGCTTCGAGACAATCTAGTCCATGTCTTAGGCAAGTACTCTGTCAAACCTTTGGATCGTTAGGGCCGGTCCACACGGTGTGGATTAAAATTCCTGAACACTACGTTTCCCCGCCCTATGGGGCATAAACTGGTCATATCCCGACCAGACCATCGGCTCTGTAACGACCGATATAACCGAGGCGCCCCGCTATCCATCATCCACATAAATAAATTGTCCAGCGTGTAAAACCCAAAACACAACTCCTAGTTCGAAAGAAATGCATGTCCTCTGTAACAACTCGGAAAATCAGAACCAATTTAAAATTTTTAATTTGTCTATTTTAGTGGATTTTGAATATTTAAAATAAATTATTTTAAATAATAACGACCAAAAATCTATTTGGATCAAGTTATATCGAATATATTTATTTTAATTATAAAACAAGGCCTGAAATGGCGCGGGAGTTTGAAAATTTGAATTCGAACTTTGACTGACTAAACAGGATGCAAAATAAAAGTGTTGCAAACTTATAAAAATCATATTTTCTTGCTATGTGGTCGAAATCCAGTGAAACAAAAAACATTGGACTCGTGTGGAAGTCTTCTACATTCTAGAAGAGACCGGAGAATTTTTGGAGCTTCCCACAATTTTTGGAGGAGTGGAACCTAGTGTGAGATTTCTAAATTATAAACGATATGGAATGGCGAAGTATAAATTATATAATCGATATATAAGTTATATAAGCGTTGTACACCTCATGTATAAGCGTTGTATAGATTATACGTACGATGTATAAGTTATATATGCGTTGTAAAATTCATATGTGCATTGAATAAAGTTGAAATGAATTTGAAATATATTTGTATACGTATATCTATATATATAAACTCCATTCGTCCACAGACCATGGACGATATATATTGGTTGTGATTATTTAGATTTTGGTTGACGTGAAATTTGGTTGATAAATGCGAATGGTTGATAATGATTGTTTGTGGCTGAAACAAAATTGGAATTTTTTGTGGAAAAATCCATTGTGATATGAAAATGAATCTAAATATTTAGATTATAAGGATAAGCCCCTTAGGGAACGCTATGAGGCGTAAGGTAGTGCGAGAGCCGTACTCGGAACGGTGTCGGTTTTAAACCCCCTACCGTTATGCTGCTGAAATTTTATGAAATATTCATGTGTTTAATTTATAATCGTGTATTGAAATATATTCATGTGTTGGAAAAATATTTAAATGTCGAATAAAATGGTTGAAAGATTAAAATCACATTTTTATCATGTATATGAAGTATATAAAATATTCATGTTTGAAATAAATTGTTTTAACAATAAAAATCACATTTTTATTATATATATGAATCGCTAAAAATATTCATGTTTTAAATAAATTGTTTTGACAATAAAAATCACATTTTTAATATGTATTTGAAGTGTTAAAAATAGTCATGTGTTGAAATAAATATGTGTTGGGTAAAAATATTATTTTTATCAAATATATGAAATGAAAATGGTTTGGAAATCGAAGAAGGATTATATTTATATATATATATAATTAAAATAAATAGAATAACGAAGCCGCAGTTCGTATTTTGAAACCGTGATTTTAAACGATTATTATGGGAGATCCGACCATCGGATTTTCCCGAAACCGAAACCGTTGGGTCCGCTTTGGAAATATCTTTCCAACGACACCAAACTTGTAAAGATCCAACAGTTAGATTTTATGAAATGTTAAATTCAAATCTAAATGAAAACAACGCCGGAATGGATTATATTAATATATATAGATATAATGAAATTAAATCGAATAACGACGCTGCAGTTTGTATTTTGAAATTGTAACTTCAAACGATCATACCGGGAGATGCGACCGTCGGATTTTCCCAAAACTGGAATAGTTGGGTCCTCTTTGAAAAGATCTTTCCAATGATATAAAATATGTAAAGATCCAACAGTTAGATTTTCAGATATGTGTAAATCAAATCTGGAGAAAAACAGCGCCATGGCTGCGTTATGGCTTGAAGCGTCGTTTGAATAAATCGCTATATTTAAATAAATAACAATAGCGATAAATCGTTAGAAAATATTATAAATGATTTGGAATGGAAATAAACCGAATTTACCCGGTTTATTGGATATTTGATTGTTGAATGTGTTTGACGTGAAAATTACATTAATGAACTGAATTATGGATGTCAAATAATTTAACCATAGAAATGAATTGATTTGAATTCTAAATATATGTGAATTATTTGAAAAGGGCGAGTTAATTCTCATTTCAAATAATTGATCGACGGTTAGAAGTCGAAGATACGAAGATGGTGCAAGACCGAGGATCTTCACATCGAATGGATGGCTACTGATGCCTTTGATGGGAGTTACTTCCATGTAGGGGTTACATTGGTGGTCATCCGGACGTACTTGTTGATCGTTCGGATGTGCGAGGGCCTCTCTCCTATATTGGACATACGGGAGAGGAATAAGGTGCCTCCGGTTTCGTTCAGACCTATAACGGACTTGTAAATGGATGTGTGTCTGACGTTGTAGATTGATAGCGTGGCATATAATGATGTTGTGATCAAGGCTTTTGTTGAAAAGCAGAGTCTTGTTGTTGATGATCAAAGCATGGCTTTAAATAGCTAGCTTTGTATTTAGCGTTGATTCGTGAGCCTCACGCCTCGGTATGAGCCAGAAACGGGAGAGGACCTCAAGGAGGACATGCGTTTCTTTCTAGCTAGGAGTGGTGTTTTGGGTTTTACACACCCGGGCATTTTACTTATGTGGATGATGGATAGCGAGGCGCCTCGGTTATATCGGTCGTTACGGGGCCGATGGTTTGGTCGGGATATGACCAGTTTACGCCTCATAGGGCCGCGAAACGCAGTGTTCAGGCATTTTAATCCACTCCATGTGGACCGGCCCTGACGATCCAAGGCTTGTCTACGTGCTTGCCTGAGGCTCGGGCTAGAGAGTCTCGAAGTGGTAAGGACGATCCCTTGCCTTGGTTCATGATGGAAATCCAATTTCCAAATACGACATCGTGTGGTTTTGATTGTATACCTATATATGGCGACATAGTGGTAAGGGGCACTAATGTCGTCTATGATTGATACTTATGATTGAAATTGTTTTTGAAAAATATAAACACTAGTAATACTATCAAATGCTTTTGTTTTATTCGTATCAAGCATATTTTGTCCATTATAAGGTAAAAATCTATCCTCTGGTTTGCGTTGCATTATGTGATGGGAACTGAGTCTTATAACGGCTTCATTTTTGTAAAAAGCATTGCGATGTTTAAATGATTTACTTGTTTTAAGCACTGGCAATCCAATGGAGTAAACTCATTTCGCATTAGCGGCGTGGTCCTGTGATTGGTCTTATTGTAAAATAAGTTAAGTAGATTTCTCATACCAGTCCCATGACTGACTCATAGTTTGTTTCACTTGCAAACTCGGGTGCCCTATTTTCTACACGGGCAACCTTGTATTCAGGTTTTAGCAGGCTCTTTCTGGATGGCTATGGAGCTGAAGATGGATTCTATCACTTCTTTCTTTTTATGTTGTTTAGCTCCTGTTGTACATATTATGTTTGGATTCCGCTGTAGACATTTTATGTAAAGCTGAACTGTATTTTGTACTAAGTATGATCCTATATACTTTGTAACTCTGATGATTATGTTTATCCAGTGTATTCTGTTGTACATTATCTGGTGTATTTGTATATTTCTGTTCTTCTATTATTTGTTCATGTGTTATATTCCAAAGATTATCCTTGCCACCGTGAAACAGGGGTTTGGGGTCGTCACATACTCCCTGAAGTCCTCTCCCGTTTCTGGTCCATACCAACGTGTGCGGCTTGCGAATCAACACTAAACACAAAGCTAACTATTTAAAGCCATGCTTTGATCATCAACCACAAGACTCTGTTTTCAACAAAAGCCTTGATCACAGCATCTCTATATGCCACATTGTCAATCTATAACGTCAGACACACATCCAATTACAGGTCCGTTCTGGGTCTGAACGAAACTGGAGGCACCTTATTCCTCTCCCGTATGTCCAATACAGGAGAGATTCCCTCGCACATCCGAACGATCAACAAGTATGTCCGGACGACGACCATTGTAACCCCTTCAGGGAAGAAACTCCCATCAAAGGCATCAGTAGCCATCCATTCGATGTGAATATCATCGGTCTTGCACCGTCCTCGTATCTTCGGCTTCTAATCGTCGACCAAATATTTGAAATGAGAATTAACTCGGCCTTGTCAAATAATTCACGTATATTTAGAATTTCAATTCAATTCTTGTCCATGGTTAAATTATTTGACATCCATAATTCAATTCATTAATGTAATTTTCACGTCAAACACATTCAACCATCAAATATCCAATAAATCGAGTAAATTCGGTTTATTTCCATTCCATATCGTTTATAATATTTTATAACGATTTATCGCTATTTTTATTTATTTAAAAATAGCCCATTTATTCGAACGACGCTTCAGGCCATAACGCGACCACGGCGCTGTTTTTCTTCAGATTTGATTTACACATATCTGAAAATCTAACCGTTGGATCTTTACAAATTTTATACCATTAGAAAGATATTTTCAAAATGGATCCAACGGTTCCAGTTTTGGGAAAATCCGATGGTTGGATCTCCCGGTACAATCGTTTGATGTTAAATACGAACTACAACATCGTTATTCGATTTATTTTAATTATATTTATTTATATATATAATTATAACCATTCTGGCGCTATTTTCATTCAAATTTGAATTAAAAATTTCACACAATCTACCGTTGGATCTTTACAAATTTGGTGTTGTTGGAAAGATATTTCCAAAGCGGACCCAACGGTTTCGGTTTCAGGAAAATCCGACGGTCGGATCTCCCAGTACAATCGTTAAAAGTTACAACTTCAAGATACGAACTGCAGCGTCATTATTCGATTTAATTTAATTATATTTATGTATATAAATATAATCCATTCTTCGATTTCCAAACCCTTTTCGTTTCGTATATTTGATAAAAATAATATTTTTATCCAACACATATTCATTTCAACACATGACTATTTTTAGCTCTTCATATATAATATAAAAATTTGATTTTTATTGTTAAAACAATTTATTTAAAAAATGAATATTTTTAGCGATTCGTATATATTATAAAAATGTAGTTTTTATTATTAAAACAATTTATTTCAAAAATGAATATTTTGTATACTTAATACAGATGATAAAAATGTTATTTTTATCATTCAAACAATTTATTTCAAACATGAATAATTTTCATCACATGAATATAAATCAAACACAGAAATATTTCAGAAAATTTCGGCAGCATAACGGCAGGGGGTTTAAAACCGGCACCATCCCGAGTACGGCTCCTCGCACAATCTTATGCCTCGCACCGTTCCCTAAGGGGATTATCCTTATAATCTAAATATTTAGATTCATTTTCGTATCCTAATGGATTTTTTTCCACAAACAATTAAACTTTTGTTTCAACCACAAACAATCATTATCAACCATTCACATTTATCAACCAAATTTCACGTCAACCAAAATCCTAACAATCACAACCAATATATATCGTCCATGGTCTGTGGACGAGGGGAGTGTGTGTAAATATATATATATATATATATATATATATATATATATAGATAGATAGATAGATAGATGTATAGATACACGTATATAAATATATTTCCATTTCATTTCAACTCCATTCAACGCACATATAATTTTTACAATGCATATATAACTTATACATCGCACATACAACTTATACAATGCTTATACATGAGGTGTACAACGCTTATATAGCTTGTACATCGATTATATAATTTATACATCGTCATTCCATATCGTTTATAATTTAGAAATATCACATTGGTTTCCACTCCTCCAGAAATTGTAGGAAGCTCCAAAAATTCTCCGGACTCTTCAAGAATGTAGAAGACGTCGTCACGAGTCCGATGTCTCCGGTTTCATTGAATTTCGACAACATAGCTAAAAGATATGATTTTTATAAGTTTGACTAACTTTGCGACGGTTTTAAAGTGTTTTTAAAACTATTTAAATAATTAAAACCGTATACCTCAGCAGGAAGTTCGAAACTAGGGCACGAATTTGCGATAAATCCACGATGTTTCAGGACGATCGGACTTCGCTATAGTGGAGAGCTTTGAACGACGCTCCAGAGGGGACCCACCTTGATGAACTCGACGCTGGATCCAGGGAGCTGCGGCGCTTCGAAGTCGACGACTTCAGGTGCCCTGAACTCGAGAAACGCACCACAATAAAATACCCAACCACTATGGATTTGAAGATCTAAGAACCCTCTACAAAATCTTCAACTAGAGAAAAGGATTTCGTTGAACGATTGGAGAGTTAGAGAGGAGAGAAGAAGCGGATCAGTTTCCGTCATTCGTTTCCGAAGCATATCGGGGAGAGAGAAGAAAATGGATAATTTTGATTGGCCCAGCCCTTTATATTTTATTATTTATTTCAAAAATACCTCTTTTTCCTTATAAACTCCTATTCAAACCCAATGACTATCTCCCCCAGCTAAATACCCCCATTCCGGACACAATCGAATATGTTTTGTAGGCCCATTCGACTGTTTCAATCAGTTATTCTTCAAATTAAAAAATAAAACATTCTGATATGGATTTGAACGTACATTTCAATTTGTCGGGGCCACATATTGATCCCAAAAATTCTAGAAAAATAAATCTAGCTATGTTTGGACAATATGGTCCCAAAAAAACTAGTTTCGTTGAATTTGGAGACCGTTTGAAAAATGGTCATTTTCTGGTCGATCCAAATTGACTGAAATTTACCAAACACATTTTCCTTTGCCACGCTCACATATTAACACGAAAAATTATGGAATTTGAAATCTGGCAATAATTCGACATCTCGGATCCAACAAAAGTGGTTTCGTCAAAAACGGAGGTCGTTTGCAAAAATGCCTATTTTCAAGGGCTATATAAACTCCATAGCGACTTTTCTGAAAATTCATTTGGCCATAACTTTTGATTCCCGCTATGAAATTTCGATTTTTTAGATTTGTTAGAAAGATATTCTTAAACAAATTTAAATATTTTTGGTTTCACTAAAATCCCTTTTATTTTGCATCCTGTACAGTTAGTCAAAGTTCGAATTCAGGCCTTGTTTTATAATTAAAATAAATATATTCGCTATAACTTCGATCCAAATAGATTTTTGGTCGTTATTATTTAAAATAATTTATTTTAAATATTCAAAATCTATTAAAAATAGCCAAATTAAAAAATTTAAATTGGTTCTGAATTTCCGGGTTGTTACAAGTAATAAAAGGAATTTCGATGACTAGAATCTCGATATTTTGAAATGTTTGGAAAACAATATGTATTTATAAATTATGATTGGAAAATGATTTATATACTTCGAGATATGAAATGTTTTGGTTGTTCGAGTAACCATGACTAAAACTGGGTTGTAATGAAATATTGGAATTCGTGCGAGGGGTGAAACTGAGTTGCCCTATCATGAGGATGAACTTCTCGAATTAATAACATATAGATTTCATTATAGTTTATTTAGAATTTTGAAAGCAAATTTGGTTTTGGAAATCCCGAACTGAAGTATGATTTTCTATGTGAAAGGAATATGTAGTATTTCAATGGGTTGAAAAGGAAAATAGGATTCTAAGTCCGAGAGATTCTTTTGAGATTTCAAATATTACAAATGTTAATAAAAAAATCAAACTTACTTAAATTAACATTTCCAACAGATTTTATCTTTCTAATACCAAGATTTTTGTTTGTATAAATAAACGTTTGATATAAGAGTTTACCAATTTAGTCATACGAAAATTTCGCCTCTGTAAACCATTTTGATAAATTTCTAAGTTAATAATTTTGTTTCATCAAATTTATAGGTGAAAAATTATTGTACTTAGGTATAATTTTTATGAACTCTCCTTTTCGAGAACGAAAAGTCTTAAGTGGGGGAGATTGTAACGAACCAAGATTTTTCAATAATTAATATACGATATAATTTAAATTTTCTGATTATCATGTGAATTCAACATGGTTTGAATACAAATTTTGTTTAAAAATATTATATATATATATATATGCGTGTGTGTGTGTTTTTGAAAAAAAAAAATATTTGATATAGATAAATTATTTTAAGGTTTTATTTAGGTAAAAAATTTAAATATTAATAAGTAATGATGTTATTTAGTTTTGTAAAATATTTTGACTTCCATAAAGATTGAGAGTTCTAAACCTCATTTTTATAATTTATATTTGTTAAAATAATAATAAATAAGTTTTTTGAAATATTATGTATGTTAAAATCTTAAGTAATATTTTGGTTACATCCGTATGCATTGGAAACTTACTACATTCATAAGTGTCACTAAGGTGTAACTAAAAATAAATTTAACTAAAACAAAAAAAAAAAGGAATTATGTGAACATGCATTGGTTGGAAATTTGGTGTCCACTTAGTTGTCTTAATGCATGTTATTGAGTTTGTAAGGAGATACAAGTGTCCATTAATTAAATAAGAAAATTTTCTTTTAATCTATATATAAAGCACATTTTTTCTCCTCTGGTCAAAGTTGTAGATGAAAATCCCAAGACTGTTTTCCTTCTTCTTCTCTCATTTCACCTTATAATAAAATAAAAACACATCTCCATTTCAACTAAAAATCCATAACTCAAAATCCATTCCGTTTTAGCTAGAATGATTTACATGAGAGTTGTCCGGATTTTCATTTCTGATTTTTAGAAGCTAACACATCCGGATTTCATCAAGTATCGAAAGAGAAATCTCTATTTTACAGTGAAAATAGAATTTTGTGTAGAGAATTTCAAAAAATAATATCTCTCAATCCGTGAAGAAATAGATCTCGCCGTCAACACCATTACGATCAGCAGAACGTATAGTATTTTTCATGTGAAAATGGTTTGATTCCGTGATAATGATTTGAAAAGTTGAAAATTAGGTTTGGGTTTAATTGGAGAATCATGCGATGATAGGAGAAATGGAGTATGGATTGTTGATGAGGATGCAAAGAGCTTCGATGCGGTATATTTTGGTCAAGTTCGGTAAGAAAAAGTGTCGATGTTTTGAGGAGGCCGTGAGGTTTACTATGCGTTCCAGGCGCGATTGGAGGCTCGGATTCCGAGGGTGGTCTCCGGGTCGTCGGCGAAGTGGTGCATCAAGATGAGGATGCGAAGAGAGTTTGATTTATGGATTCGGATTTGAGTTCGGTGAAGTTTTTAGTGCGTGCATGTGCACCACTGTGGCAGTTTGGATGGGTTCCAGCGTGGGTAGAAGAGAGGGCGTGGGTAGGAGTAGGGAGAAGAAGAAGGAATGGGCTTGGATGGTGTTGGGTTGGGTCTTGGGCCAATATCTTTAGGTATAAATTCTTTTATTTACCTTAAGTTTAAGTTAAACTTTATCGGCTCATATCTCACTCGTTTTAACTTGGATTTAAACACTATCGGATGCTTAGAATTGTATCGGAAAATAGAATCCAATTATATATAGGTTTCGAATTTTAGCTAAGAAAATTTTTATGGAAAATAAGATGAAAAGTCCGTACATATATATGACGATATATATTTATAACAATTGTTGTTAAATTAATTTTAATACATATAATTAGCAAAAAATCACCGGATGTTAATTGATACAGATCGGAAGAGATACGAGTAGCGGTATCTGTGCTCGTTGGCTTGTTCGTCTTGGTAGTGAAGGTTTTTGGAGCTATTTTGGTGAGAACACTAAATTTAATCATTCATTTTAATTAGTAGTAATTAAAAATTTGTTGTGATGAATTAATGATCATTGATTGGATATGGATGTTATTGTGTGAATGGGTGCATATAATTAGATAAAACACTGAACACTGATAAGCATTATTGACAGTAACGCTTGTGCACAGCTGAATTGTTTATTATTGATGATTATAATTCATGATCATATGATTTATACGGTTGATTTATTTTGTTTGCATGATGCACACACAATACCATGGTTGTGAAATTATACAGACGATTGATTTAAATTTTTCTTCCATATAAATTATATTTTGATTTTCAAATATTAAATGTTATTCATTTTAAGTCCGTTTTAATTTGAAAAGAGATTTGAAATTTTAAAATATAAGATTTTATAATATTTTACACCAGACCTTTCTAGGATGATAGAGAGGATGGTGTTTAGGCTTGGGTTTGGAAATCCAGTTTTTTGCTCTCCGTGGCTATCCCTAACTGGTCCGACGGACGAGACGATTAATTTAAAATATAATTTGAAATTTAAATTTGAATATTTTTCAAACTTGGAAATGAAATTGGAATTTAAATTTATGAATGTCACATAAATAACCATTCATGAAGTTAAAATTTTAAATTTAAATTAAAAAGGGTTTTTGAATTCATCTAGTTTACCACTTATATAAATTTAAATTTAATTTAGAATTTTTAGATGATTTTTTGGATTTAAACTTAATAATCAGTTTTGAATTAAATTATTTTGAAATTTTAAATTCAATCCGGAAGGATTTAAAGGTATTATATTTAATCGATATATAACGCACTGCGGCGTGACCGTTCGTAAATATCAATTTAAATTTTCAAATGGTTATAACTTGACCGTTTGAAATTAGTTTGACATAAAATTAAAAACATTGATTTTCAAATTTTTAACAGGTTTGAATAGAAAAGAAATTTTAAATTTCAGCGTACGATTTTGAAGTGATATTCAAACCAAATTTAGGAAAGGTCGATGTAAGTGCAGTTCGGTGACCGTAACGGAATTCAAACGAAACAAGTTTTAAAAATTTTGAGAAAAAATATGATATATTTTACTTTATTAATTTAAAGTGCTTTGAATTTGAAATATTTAAATTTTGGAATGATTTGGAATCTACTTGATTTAAATGGCTATTGCAGCGCTTTTTGTAACGTTTCCAAATGTTATTCTCGTATTTTCCAAAGGTAAATTGGTTTGGAGTTTATAAACGTGAACCACTATTTTCAAATGGTTAAAAAGATTTCAAATGGTTTGTAAAGATTTTTAAGTGGTTAAATATTTGTATATGGAATTGAGATCAAATAAAATTCTATTTAACTCCATTAAAACTTATGTTTGAATATGAAGTGTTTGGATTATCGTAAATGTATGCGCAATCCAAGTAAAGATTTGGGAAAATTTAACGACTTATGAAATCAATGAATCATGTTTTGAACTTAAGGATCGAAAAGTTACGTTGAAAATAAAGGTTAGTAAATCAAATATTTGATTTCAACGAAATGTTAAAATGATAGTAGAATTTATAACAAATCCAACCTTGACATTGTTAATGAATTGAAATGATTGGAAGGAGATTGAAGCGAAAAGCCCGTATAGTCCATGACTATCGATTTAAAAATACGCTTATTACTTGGGAAGATTGGGATTGGATTTGAGTCCGAAAACCATTCCAAGTAATAATACGACGCATGAAGCATATTCAAGACTTGGAATCGATGAATGAAGACCGGGAATCCTTGAATTTATTCGGATGGATTGCTAATGTCTCGAATTGGGCTGAACAACTGATTCGAGGTTATAAGTGGCATGAGGTCTAAGTATATTTGGAGATTTTTGGATTTTGTTCCGTTTAAACCCAGAATGGACTTGTATGGATGTGTGTCTGACATTGTCATTGAGGGCATAACGATTCGTCTTTGTGAACGATTTAAGTTGGTTTAATTACCGGTGAAAAATCGAGCAAAAAGGCGGATCGTTACAGGTTTGATTATGCTTACTATTGGTTTTTTTGGTACAAATCATGAGTCCATCTATGGTCAAATCATTTTTTCTAGAACACTAATTTTTTTTGATACAGACGGATAAATGGAGGGGAAGAAAAAGAGTCGCATAACTTGGCGTTAAATTTATCTTCTGTTGTTAAAGGTAAGATCCAAAACTCATTTTTCATTTCTAATTCCACATTTTATATTGTTAATTTTTCTTTGACTAACCTTTATCGTTACTTGATTTTCTATTACGATTGTCATATTTTATATGAATTGACACATTGACATTTTTCATATTCCTGAGATTGAATAGTGAATCATGCATCTCTAAAGGCATACAAAAAGGTAATATAATTTTATTACTATAGGATGGACATTAATTTGATTTTTTTTTTCAAAATAAATGTTTTGTTCTTAGTTTTAATATTTTATTACTATAAGATGGGCAAGGTAATGTAAAAAACGAGCATTCCCATTGATAGGTTGGGGCATAATATTGTTCATCACATTGGAGTAGCTAAATTTTATTGTTAATTTCAAAGGAAATGATAAAATATTGATAAAATTTAATGGATATTGTTACAATTAAAGAAGAAAAACTAAATTTCCCATTACTGCAACTAAAACTGTAGATGATGTGTATATCTGTGGACTATCATTCAATCCATAGCTTTAAAAATTGAAGCGTTTTCCCTATACAATCATGATTAATTTCTATTTTATAGCATTTTAGTAATCCATCATAATGTAGTATGTTTCCAGTCCCAAACTTACTCCGAACTCCATCTTTATCTGGTATTCATCAAATCCAACATGACACAAACATGGATACTACCTCAGTGAACTCTAGCAAAGTTGCCGCCTACTGCACTTTGCTAACGAGCTTCAGCAAAACCATCATTCACAAAATGAAATGTTGAAAATGCACA
The DNA here is from genome assembly GCA_030737875.1 of Allium sativum. NCBI lineage: Eukaryota > Viridiplantae > Streptophyta > Magnoliopsida > Asparagales > Amaryllidaceae > Allium > Allium sativum. The sequence goes on along the minus strand of CM060922.1, from coordinate 248,800,811 downwards.
GTCCAAAGGTAGAAATAACACTATCACACACACTAGAAGAATACTGCATATTTTATAAGCTCCAACCAAGTGTCTCTCTTCCCCCATTCCCCATTGTCCCACCATATGTGTTTGTGATATGAGTCCGCATAAAAGTTCGTTTTGTGCATTACAAGTACAGATTTTGCATCCTCCGGTTCATATGAGTCACTTTCATTACATGCCCCCTCCCCGACACACACAAAAATAAAATAAAAAACTTGTTTCTCCTCTCTTTATCACCTCTCTCTTCCATTGTGTTTTTTAATCTTTTTGTTAAACACCGCATATAAGCAGGTCATTCATCATCATGTAAGGCTTGATCTTCAATTATAGTTGTAATGACCCGTCATTTTGACTATGTCGAATCAACAAAACATGTCAACTCGAAATGTCCAAATCAACAGATTGTTATTAGCTTCTGGGGTAAATAGAATAAATCATAGAATCACATATCACAGACACAGATACAGAGCAATATAATATCTCGCAGCGGAAAATTTAAAATATGACAGTAGTTCGTGAAGCTACTAAAATAAATTTTACATTAGAGTTTACATAAATAATATAGTGGAAGTTAAATGCAATAAATAAATGATAACAATCTAGAATAGAATGACAGAAATAACTGAATGGCTGGAACAACTGATCAACAAGTAGATATAGGTCATCAAAACCCAATATAAGCTCCAAACTCCAAAGTAAGCCTAGAACTGGAATACTCGATCTGACCCGAGCAATAATTCAAAACAAAATAACTCAGATCAAGAAACATTCCCATGGAAGTAAATCAACTCAAATGAAATGTTCGATGAAATGCAATCAATAACTTAAGGGATGTTTGAGATCACCATCCTCTAAGGATCCGTCAAACTAGTACTATATAGTATAACACGCTATATACAATAGTGTCTATTAGTAAAGTAAAAATATCAAAATAGCATAAGCGGGATTACCATGATTACCCTTACACCGTTTATATATTCCCATAGTATATATCGTACCGTAATTCCTCCATAAAATGGAGGTTGATTAGAGGGCACTCCATATAAAACAGTACAAAACAAAGTCGTAGTGGGCTCGTATAAGGCATGTGACAAGGCACACACAGAATGTCAGGGTGGATTCGCCGATTGCTTAGCCAGACTGGTGGTAACGCATAGCAGTTACAACCGCCCACCTCAATACACACCCCATAATCAAAAGGGCCCAAATCGAATCTCAACAGTAATTGAATAGTATCGAAGAAATGTGCTCGATAGGAGGTATGATCTTACTTGGTCTGTGCGTAACTCCTGTTTTAGCCACATCAAGCAGACTCAAGGTAGTCAGGGTCTCGTAATTAATATGAAATAAAATAAAATGGACTCGTTCGTGAAATCATCCCCTTCATTCTGGAACTCCACCGCGTACACATTTCTTAAAGTGGTTTTCGGTATTGGCAGAGAGTATGACAATAGCCAATCTCGGTCTCTTTAATAACCAATCGTTTACATTTTTCACACCGTAGTCATTATTTTATAAATCATTTTATAAAATAGTTTATACGAAATCTCGTATTCAAATTTGAAAACAAATTTAAATGCGTAACTTCAAATATTTCAAATTTTGAAACCCATTTACTTAAGTTGCTTAAATCGAATCGATTTAGAACCATATCGTCAAGATCTCAATAAAGTATAAACTAATACTATTTATTTAACATCAGTTATAATTTCTGAAAATAGTCGCATAACGAATTACAAATCAAAATCGACTTATATTTAAGTTATACCTTAAATATCAAATTTTCGTTTTAAATCAATACCAAAGCATTTAACTTTAATAATAATTTGGTTTGGTATATATTCATCAAAATTCGAGTTCAAACATTCAAATGATTCAATTCTTACCTTTGTAAGAAATCGTTTCAAGTCAATACATTTGAATCCAACAATTTGGTTCGAATTCGAAATATACGATTCAAATCAAAAATGTACATTTCAATATAAACAAATTATGTCGTACTTTATAATTCAAGTACAAATTCGAAATTGTTATTTAGAAATACAAACAATTTACGTAATCATGCTTAACCTTATAAAATTCATTTAAGTCGTTCCAAAGATCAAGTCACTTAGGTTCAAGTTCAGTGTATATATATATATATATATAACTCAAATCGAGTCTTATATTTCAATTCAACAAATCATATTTTTAATTTAAGTCGTATATTTCAAACTTATTACCTATAAATTTGAATCAAAACCTTATAGTCCAGTTCAAATAATCCTTACAATTCAAAATACCATTCTTATAAATTTAATTTAACATATTTCTTAGTTCAAACCAATCGATGTATAAAACAATTCCGTATATAAATTTTATATATTCAAATTCACATTCGCTCGCTTAAATAATCGAATCCACTTCATATCAATTATGGATTCAAGTCAAAATAAATTTACGCATTTTAAGATTGTTTCTTTTAAAAGTTCAAAACGAAATTCAAATTCGCATTCAGTTTTTTTAAAGTCAAATTCATTTCTTAAATTTTGAAATTTAAATTCAGGAAATCAGTTCACAACTCAAGTTCATCTCTTATTGGTTCAATTCGAATTCTAACTCATATCTCATATGAGTTCGTTCGTTAAATCAAGTATCGTTGTATAACTTTAAGTCTTTAAAACTCGAATTCAAATCATGGAAATTTTAACTTATCCATTTTTGGGATTAATATTAAAGTTTATAAAAAATATATAATAAATTTAACTTAAATATATATTAGTTTTTAAAGTTCCAAAATAAATTAGAAAATAGATTATAAACATATATAAGCAAAATAATAATAATAATATAGAAATAGGTTTAAAAGAATTATTTAATATAATATAAAAAGTTTAAAATACATATGTGATTAAATTATATGGTTTAAAATAAATTATAAATAAAATCTTAAGTAAATATTTAAATCCATATCTTATAAGATCATTTTAAAAACACATAATTTAAAATCTACAAAATAGTTTAAATTTAAAATCTTTAAAGTATAAATAAAAAAAATTCTTAAGTAATTATTTTAAAATTAAATTTCCACATCATTGTACTTCGAAAACATGACCGACGATGTCCGTATAAACTTTTTTACCCTATGGTCAAGTGATAGGGAATTTATCATTTCAACCCGCAATTTATAAAAATATTACGGGTCTATCATTTCAACCCACGATCCCAAATTCAGTAAAAGTCGTTCAGGTCTATCATTTCAACCCATAACGATTTTTCCCTATTCTAATGTCCGTTCAGGTTTGTACCATTACAGCCCTTAGTGATTTTTTCCTAAAGTAGGGGCATCAACAATCACGAACATCAATCACATAGCAACAATCACAGTATATAAAATCAGTGCACCTACGTGTCATATAAATATCGTGTCACATATGAAAGTGTACATATTAAACAAACAATTTGTACTAGCAGCCCTATACATTTCATAACAGTTCAAACAGTTGATCTAACATCCATGAAATAAATTTGAGTCAGGTGTGAGATAAACTCACCTTTCATGGCACATATTAGAATAAAACAAACGAGTTTGACACCGAATTGAAACAGGTAATTCAAGGCATGATCCAGAATAGATTTAAATCACGATAACCACTCAAAATTTTATTTTATTGTTACAAGAGGAGGTTAGGGGAACTTAAATGGATCAACACGGTAATCTGGGCTTTGAAACGGTATGTGTAACAACCCGGAAAATCATAACCAATTTAAAATTTTTATTTTAGTAATTTTAGTGAATTTTGAATATTTAAAATGATTTATTTTAAATAATAATGACTGGAAATTTATTTTTTAGAATGTATAAATTTATTTAAATCGAAGGTAGAATATAAATATTTATTTTAATTATAAAGGGAATTGGAAATAGCGCGGTAGTTTGAAAATTCGATTTCAAATTTCAAATGAATGTACAAGATTCAGAATAAACCAGATTTTGGTAAAACTAAAAATATTAGAATCTATTTGAAAATATCTTTCCAACGAATCCGAAAAATTGAAATTTCGTAGCAGGAATAAAAAGTTATGCCCAGTTGAAAATTCAAAATTGTCGCTATGGAAATATAGCCCTTAAAAATAGCGATTTTGCAAACGACCTCTGATTTTGACGAAACCATCTTTGTTGGATCCGGAATGTCATTAACGCTAGATTCTAATTTTCATAATTTTTGGAATCAACATGTGAGCGTGACGAATTAAATGTGTTTGGTAAATTCAATTTGAATTTAATCGACTGAAAATTGACCGTTTTTCAAATGGTCTCCAAATTCGACGAAATTACTTTTGTTACGACCGTATCGTCAAAACATAGCCAGATTTATTTTTTTGGAATTTTCGGAATCACCATGTGGCCCCGGTAAATTAAAATGTATGTTGAAATCAATTTTGAACGATAGAATAATTCATATTTTAATTTTGATAAAAACTGATCGTAACCATCGAATTGGCTTACGAGACATATCCCACTACGTCCAGAATGGGGGTAATTAGCTAGAGGCGATAGTCGTTGCGTTCGATTTGGAGTTCGAATTAATAAGTAACTTTTTGGAATTTAATTAAATAAAAAATATATATATTTATAAAACCAAGTCAACCCTCCTCTTTCTCTTTCTCTTTCAACGTTCAAAAGTAAAAAAGAAAAGAAAACGAACGATTGTTCCCGTTGCTCCACCATTCATCCCACCACCGCCCCCCACCTAGCACTGACGCCCCTCCTTCTCCCCGTCTCCTCCTCCTCTTCCTCCTCTCCTCTCTCTCCTCCTCTCTCTCTTCAATTTCTAAATCCCTGGACCCCCAAATCAGCCCAACCCGCCTCCACGCGCCCCTCCACTGCCACCACCGCCTTGCCGCCCCCTCCCCCACCTCAGTCAGGTCCGGCGCCATCTCTATCCACCCTCCCTTTGGCCGTGGGCCCACCCGGTCACCAAAAACTCATTTTCAACAAAAATCCCATTTTTGCAATTAACACCCTGAGCTTCCACAACCCATAACTCCCAAACCGAGCGCTTCTAGCCAAAACTCCACATTACCAAAATCGAAGAGCACAATTTTTTTTTCGATTTGAGTATATGGAAGTCATATTTTGGACTACGGAGTTGTTCAGAAAACACGTCCAAAGTCTGTTGTCCAAATACTGTCTTTTCGCGATTTTCGGTGAAATGACACATTTTCGGAAGGAAAACCACTAGGCGAAAGTTGTCCAGAATGGCGCGTTTAAGTTAGAAACAAAGATAGTGTGAAGATTGGGGCTCGTTTGCAAATTCTGGAACCAGAACAGCAAATCCGGGCGATAGAAAATATGTGAGTTTTCTCCGATTTAATCCTTTTATGGTTTTTGACGTATGAAGTATGTAAAGTTATGATTTTTATTTATATAAAGTTATGATTTTTATTTATATAAAGTTATGGTTTTTAATTACATAAAGTTATAATTTTTAGTTATGTAAAAATATCATTTTTTGTTAGTTAAAAATAGGATTTTTATCGTAGGAAGGAAATATTTTTGGCAAGATTAAAAATATATTTTTAACTATGTATGGCATGGAAATGTTTTTAGAAAGATAAAAATATGTTATTTATAAAATGGTCATACAAATAAATAATTACTAGTTGGCTAAAAATCCGATTTTTATATATGTAGTCGCGATATAAAAATGTGATTTTTTATAATGTAAACATTGTGTTAAAAATATGATTTTTACCTATGTAGTAGCGTTATAAAAATATGATTTTTATGTACATGTAGAGACATTAAAAATATGATTTTGTTATATGTAAAGTATTAAAAATATAATTTTTAGCGAAGTAAAAATATAATTTTTAGAATTGAAATAAAAATGTGATTTTTACTATGAACAGCGTGAAGAAGATTGCATTGGAATTTCAGGCAAGTCAGGACTGTTCTGAAATTCAGAAATAAAAATGGCGGGGTGGAAACCAAAGGTGAGAACTCCTCACTATAATTTTCTTTGTATAGTTATTTACTTTATAACTGCATATATGAACTGCTCCCCGTCGTCCACAAACCATAGACGACTTGTTTGATTGTTTGGTTTGGTTGATTTATTTGTTTGGATTGGTTTGGGATGTGAAATGAATTGATATGATTTGGTTTGTGTATGGCGCGAGCCATTATTGGGTGAAGGATAAGGCTAGACCTTATCCCGGTTCTAGTATCGCGCCGTTATGCCGCCAAAATTTTCTAAAATATGTTAGAACAATAAAAAAATCATTTTTATTGTGTAAATGAACCGAATAAATATTTTATCTTTAAAAATATGATTTTTAACGCGTATATGAATAAAATAAATATTCATTTACAAATCAGACGATTTGTTTATGTACACCCATTTGACTGATATGGATTGGGACGATAAATTTTACACGTCACCCAACTGCATAAATAATATTCAGTGTTTGTGGATTGAAACCCCACACGGGTGTTGGGATGATATTTGACGTACGCTAATCCCAATTGTTTAGCGGTATGTCGATCGTTTGGTTGATAGACTGTTGTAAGCATTAAATATTTATATTTAATGCTTATACAGTGTAGAATGCACTCTGGATGATGGTTGATTGTTTATCATGGTTGTTCTATACATGTGTTGTATGAAACCCATATAAACAACATTATATGGTGATTGATTGTGTCTGATTCCAGTTCAGAAAGAAATAATATTTTAAAATAAGGAATATTTTAAAATAATATTCAGTAAAAGATCAAAATATGATTTTTGATGTCCGATTTGGGATGGACCTGAAAATATTTAAATATATAAAGCCATGTTGATTAGATATTCCCCATTTTGACGCGAATGATATTTATATCGATTTTATTCATTTTTATAATGAATATCGGAATGGAAATAATTTCGAAATATAATATTTTGAAAATATCATCATTTATATATTAATGATATAGAATATTCAATTTTGTTTTGAAACTGAATATGAAGTTGAATTCGTTTTGAAAACGAAATTAAAATGATTTATAAAATAGTTTTAAAAGGAAATTGATGAAATATATAATATATATAATGGCCTGAATAGAACGCGTTGCGCCGCGACCGTTCGCGAATTTCGACCATTGACTTAGAATTGACGTTACGGGAGATCCGACCGTCGGACTCTCCTGAAACTAGAACCTTGGGTTCGTATTGAAAAGAGCTTTCCAACGAATATGAGAGATTTGAAATCTGTAAGTTGAATTTGGAATTATGTCCAAATCAAATTTGGAAAAGGTTGCTGTAAGTGAAGTTCGATGACCGTTTATGGAAATCGACTGTACGGGCCTTGATAAAATTATTAAAAATATTAATAATTTGTGTAAAATCATAATAAATGATTTGGGAAGAATTGGGATGAAAAATTCCATATTAAAAAGGATAAAAATATATTTTTATCGAAATGTACAAGTTATGAACTAGATTTGAAATCCAATAATTTTTAAATAAATAAATTGGATTTGTTAATGGTTTTAATATAACCAGAAATTTCCAATATAAGAATTGGAATGGATTTGAATTGAAAGTATATTCGGAATATTTCGATATTGGATTCCGTGATTATACAGATATTGTGGACTAATTTGGAAGATATATATACCGTTATTCCAATACGATAGTTGTTGGTTTCAAAATTTGATATTGAATATAAGTCGATATATTTTCTATTCTGAGCCTTGTTGTGACGACCCCACACCCCGATAAGACGGTGACAAGGGTAATCTTTGGAATATAACACATAAAACAGATAATAGCAGAACAGAAATAAATAAATACGCCAGATAATGTACAACAGAATACACTGGATAAACATAATCACCGGAGTTACACAGTATACAGGATCATACTTAGTACAAATACAGTTCAGCTATACATAAATGTCTACAGCGGAAAACAAACATAATATGTACAATTGGAGCTGAACAGCATAAAAAGAGATAAATGATAGAATCCATCTTCAGCTCCAGCTACCCAGAAAGAGCCTGCTAAAACCTGAATACAAGGCTGCCCGTGTAGAAATAGGGGCACCTGAGTTTGCAAGTGAAACAAACTACGAGCCAGTTATGGGACTGGTATAAGAAATCTACTTAACACAATTTATAATATGGCCAATCACAGGACCACGCCACTTTCGCGGAACGGGTTTACTCCACTGGATTGCCAGTGCCTTAAAACAAACAAATCTTTTAAACATCGCAATGCTTTTTATAAAAATGAAGCCATTATAAGACTCAGTTCCCATCACACAATGCAACACAAACCGGAGGATAGAGTTTTACCTTATAATGGCCAAAATATGCTTGATACGAGCATAACAAATCATTTGATATTATTACTAGTGTTTATATGTTTCAAAAACAATTTCAATCATAACTATCAATCATAGATGACATGGGTACCATATATCATGTCGCCATATATATACACAATCAAAACCGCACGATGTCGTATTTGGAAATTAGATTTTCGTCATAAACCAAGGCAAAATATAGTCCTTACCGAATTCGAGACGTTGTAGCCCGCCCCTCAAGATCAGAACGCATCGACCCTAGGATCATCAGGGCCGGTCCACTGATGTGGATTAAAATGCCTGAACACTGCGTTTCCCCGCACTATGGGGCGTCACTGGTCATATCTGACCAAATCATCGGCTCCAAAAGAGACTGAACTAACCGAGGCCTCGCTTTCCATCATCCACATAAGTAAAATACCCGGGCATGCAAAACCCAAAGCACCACTCCTAGCTAGAAGGAAACGCATGTTCTCCCTGATGTTCTCTCCCGTTTCTGGCTCATACCGGGGTGAGAGGCTCGCGAAACAACACTATACACAAAGCTATGCCACACAGGCCGTGCTTTGGTCATCAACCACAAGACTTTGTTTTTCAACAGAAGCCTTGATCATCTTCCACTTAGGCGTGCCACATAGGCAGTTCACTCCATGCGACTGATTTTTACCGATATATAACCTCTGAGCTCGTACGTCTCAAAGAAAAGCGTTAAGCAAGAGAATAAATTCTCCGCCGCCAAGCAGATATATATTTAATAGAGATCAATCAGCACAGAACAAAATCCAATGTTGGACACACAGTCCATTTACAAGTTCGTTCTGAGTCTGAACGAAACTAGAGGCACTGAATACCTCGCATATCCGTACAATCAACAAGTACGTCCGGACGACTACTACTTCAGCCCCGTCAAGGTAGCACCCCTCTATTCGACGTGAAGATCATCGGTTTTGCACCGCCTTCATATCTTCGACTTTCACTCGTCGATCAATTATTTGAAATGAGAATTAACTCGGCCTTTTCAAATAATTCACGTATATTTAGAATTTCAAATCAATTCATTTCAATGGTTAAATTATTCGATCACTAATTCTGTTCTTTAATGTAATTTTCACGCCAAATACATTCAACCATCAAATATCAAATAAACCGAGAAAATTCAGTTTATTTCCATTCCATATCGTTTATAATATTTTATCATGATGTATCGCCATTTTTATTTATTTAAAAATAGCTTATTCAATCAAACGACGCTTCAGGCCATAACGCGGCTGTGGCGCTATTTTCTTCAGATTTGATTTACACATATCTGAAAATCTAACCGTTGGATCTTCACAAATTTTATATCATTAGAAAGATCTTTTCAAAACGAACCCAACGGTTTCAGTTTTGGGAAAATCCGACGATTGGATCTCCCGGTACTTTCGTTTGAAGTTACGACTTCAAAATACGAACTACAGCGTCGTTATTCGATTTAATTTAATTATATTTATATTTATATACAAATATAATCGATTCTGGTGCTGTTTTTCTTCAGATTTGAATTAAACATTCTAGACAATCCAACCGTTTGATCTTCACAAAGTGGGCGTCGTTGGAAAGATATTTCCAAGGCGAACCCAACGGTTGCAGTTTCGGGAATATCCGATGGTCGGATCTCCCGCACTAATCGTTTGAAATCACGGTTTCAAAATACGAACTGTAGCTTCATTATTCGATTTACTTTAATTATATTCATACAAATATATATAAATATAATTCTTTCTTCGATTTCAAAACTATATTCATTTCATATATTTGATAAAAATGATATTTTTATCATCAAAAATATTTATTCAATACATGAATATTTTTAGCACTTCATATTTACAATAAAAATGTAGATTTTATTGTTCAATCTATATAATCAACACATGAATGTTTTTGACTTCACACATATGATAGAAATATGATTTTTATCGTTCTAGTCCTTTATTCAACACATGAATATTTCCTATAGTTTATATATATAATAAAATTGTGATTTTTATTGTAAAACAATTTATTTCAAAACACGATTATTTTATATAGTTTATTCATAAGGTAAAAATGTTATTTTTGGTGTTCAAACAATTTATTTAAAATACTAATATTTTATATAGCTATATATATATATATAATAAAAATGTTATTTTTATTGTAAAACAATTTATTCAACACATGAACTTCATTCAACACATGAATTTCTATTCAACACATGATTATAGTTTCAACACATGAAAATAATTCTGACACATGAATATTATTGAAAATTTCGGCAGCATAATGGCACGGTAGTTAAAACCGGCACCGTCCCTAGTACGGTTCCTCGCTCTACCTTAAAACCTTGCGGTTTTTGACAATGGGGATTTTCAATATCTAGTTCGTACACAGACGAATTTTTCCTTATTCTAATCCTATTGGGATTTCAATCACAATCAATCATTTCTAATCAACCATTCATGGTATTCACCAAATTTCACATCGACCAATCCAAAAAAGATCACAACCAATATATATATCGTCCATGGTTTATGGATGAGGGGAGTGTATATATATATATATATATAATCGTATATAAATATATTTCAATTCACTTCAATTCATTTCAATGTCATTTCAACGCATATATAATTTTTACAACGCATATATAACTTATACATCGAACATACAACTTATACAACGCTTATACATGAGGTGTACAACGCTTATATAACTCATACATCGACTATATAATTTATACATCGTTGTTTTCCATATCGTTTATAAATTAGAAATCTCACATTGGGTTCCACTCCACCAAAAATTGCAAAAGGCTCAGAAAAATATGCGGTCTCTTCTAAAATGTAGAAGACATCCTCACGGTCCCGGCGTCTCTTGTTTCACTGAATTTCGTCAACAAACGAGAAAGACATGATTTTTATAGTGAAATCAAAAACCGTAGCGCTTTAAAGTGCTATAGTCAGTTTAAAATAAATTAAACCATTACCTTCAAATTTCGTTCAAAACTAGGTTTGCCGATAACTTTCGTTCTGTGGCACGATGTTGGAATCAGTCGTTACAACATGGAAGAGGAAGGAGAGGCGAGCAGGGCAGGGTGCTGGGGTCCACTTCGGTGGTCGGAGGCGTGCTCGGCGGCGGCTTGAAGTCGCTGACTTCTCGGTCTCGATTCTCGAGGCACACTGCACGATGGGGGTCGTGCCTGGTACGGATTTGAAGAGGAGAGTGCGCTCTACAAAAAGTTCAATTGGAGCGTTGGCTATCGGTGCGTGTGGAGGAAGAAAAGGAGGAGGGAAGGAAGGAGCGGTTTTTAGCCGTATAACGCAATCGGGGAGAGAGAATACGAGGAGAGAGAAAAGTGAGGTGGCCAATCAGATTTTTTTATATTTATATTTTTTTAAAAATCCAAAAATACTCCTCATCTCATACGAACTCCAATCCAAACCCAACGACTGTCGTCCCTAGCTAAATACCCCCATTCCGAACACAATGGGATATGTTTCGAAGGCCCATTCGACAGTTTCAGTCAGTTTTTCTTCAAATTAATATATAAAACATTCAATATTTGATTTGAACGTACCTATCAATTTGTCGGGGCCACATACTGCTTCTAAAAATTCTCGAAAAATAAATCTAGCTATGTTTTGATGATACGGTCCCAACAAAACTAGTTTCGTCAAGTTCTGAGACTGTTTGAAAAATGGCCATTTTCTGGTCGATCCAATTTAACTGAAATTGACCAAAACACATTTTCCTTCGCCACGCTCACATATTAGCTTCAAAAATTATGAAATTTGAAACCTAGCAATAATTTGGCATCCCAGATCCAACAAAAGTGGTTTCGTCGAATTCCGAGGTCGTTTGCAAAAATGTCTGTTTTCACGGGTTATATATTCTCTATAGCGACCTTTCTGAAAATTCATTTAGCCATAACTTTTGACTCCCGCTATGAAACTTTGATTTTTCAGATTCGTTAGAAATATATTCACTAACAGATTTAAATACTTTTAGTTTCACTAAAATCCGTTTTATTTTGCACCCGGTATAGTCAGTCAAAGTTTGTATTTCAATTTTGAAACTGCCGCGCCATTTCAGGCCTTGTTTATAATTTAAAATAATTATATTTATTTTCAAACTTCGATTCAAACATACTTTTCGTCGTTATTATTTAAAGTATTTATTTTAAAATTTTAAAATCCACTAAAATAGCCAAATTAAAAAAATTTAAACTGGCTCAAATTTTTTGGGTTGTTACAATCTCCCCCACTTAAAACTTTTCGTCCCCGGAAAAGAACAAAGTCCGAAGTGGTTTAATTAACCAATTCTACTTTCAATCTGGCTTACAATCTTCAACTTTTCAGTTTCTAAGAATTTTCAAATTCTTCAAAAATTTGGCTAACACCCTAAATTTTCGAAAAATTTCGCCCTAACCTCCTTTGTACGGGGAGCTTTGGGATATTTCAAATAGCCTCCCATGGCCCTCACCAATCCAAAAGAAAAAGGAAAAGCCAATCGGCTCAAAAAAATCATCAAATCCCAAGAAATACAATAAACATGTACTTATTTGTCGGGCAAACAATTTTATTCCTCTGCTTAGTTGCTTATCCATAACCTGTTCACACATATATAATGCACATGTATATATTTCTATATGTTTCTAAATCAGTTCAATACTTGTTAAATTGCATACCTTTAACTTCATTCTCTTACTGATTAAATTAACTATCATTCTAATAATTTAATTAGTCAAATCCACAATCACACAACGCAACCAACAATCAATTTGTTTTTAACTTTTCAAAATATACCAAATAATTCATATACTCTTTTGAAATCATTCAGACTATATAATTTAAAAGTTTACATGCATGAAAAGAAAAAACAGCAAAGTAGAGAACAAAGTGGTAATGCAAAGATATGGTAAATGTACCTTGCACTAGAGTCAATCAGAGATATCCACTCTACACATAGGATAGGCTTTCTTAATACTCTCCTCAGTTTCCCAAGTAAAATCTTGTGGATCTCCACTCCATTGCACTTTGACTAAATGAACCTTCTTGTTCCTTAGTTCTTTGGTTTCTTTGCCAATAATCTTTAGCGGCTCTCTTCTCACAGCCAATTCTGGAGTAATTTCTATATCCCATTGCACTGCTTCTTCCACGATCAAGTCTGGATCATGAACATGCTTTCGAAGTTGAGATACGTGAAACACATTATGTACTCCAGGCAACTAATCAGGCAATTGAACCCTATAAGCGAGAGTTCCAACCCGTTCCAGAATAGGAAACAGACCAATAAATTTGGGCGCCAATTTCCCTGTTTTACCAAACCGGATTACTTCTCTCATTGGAGATACCTTCAAATATACGTGATCGTCAACAGCAAATGATATATCTCTTCTTCTCATATCTGCATAGAGTTTCTATCGGCTTTGAGCGGCTAGTAATCGTTTCTTAATGAAATTGACTTTGTCTGCAGCTTCGCGAATCATATCGGGTCCTAACACAAGTCTATTGCCAGGTTATACCCAACAAGCAAGAGATCGGCATGGTCTACCATACAGTGCTTCAAATGGTGACATTGTCAGGCTCACTTGGTAGCTGTTATTGTATGAGAACTCGGCCAAATGCAAATGGTTTACCCATGATCCGCCAATATCAATTACACAAGCCCACAATAAATCTTCTGGAATACGATTCACCCTCTCAGTTTGACCATCTGTTTGAGGATGATATGCGGTGCTCAAGTTCAGTTTCATTCCCAATTCTTCTTGGAATGCTTCCCAGAATTTACTAGCAAAAATCGGGTCACGATCACAAACAATGCTCATGGGAACTCCGTGCAGTCTAACTATTTCCTTGAAATAAATCTGCGCCAGACTCTGGACAGTTCTATTCGATTTGACAGGTATGAAATAGGCGGTCTTCGTGAAACGATCTACAATCAACCAAATACTGTCATTTCCTTTCCTGGTTTTGGGCAAACAATCTATGAAATCCATAGAAATCCGTTCCCACTTCCCACCTGGAATTTCCAACGGTTGCAACTATCCAGCGAGCTTCTGCTGATCGCTTTTGACTTGTTGACAAGTAGAACACCGGCTAACATATAAAGAAATGTCCCTTTTCATAGATTTCCACCAGAAAGTGTGTTTGATGTCTTTATACATTTTGCTCACCCCTGGATGGATACTAAGCTTGGCTTTGTGACATTCATCTAATACTTCTCTCCGAAGTTCAGGAATGTTTGGCACACATATTCGGCCTTTCAACCTCAGAATCACTTCGTTATCTATCTGAAAACTCGAGGGCTCGCATTTCTAAATTCTCTCTCTGATCTTCTGAATGAAGTGATCGTCCTTCTGAAGAGCAGATATGTTATCAATCAACGAAGGCATGATAATAAGACTAGCGATAATTGCATTCTTTCTGCTGAGCGCATCAGCCACAACATTGGCTTTCCCCGGAGTATATAAGATATCAAGATCATATGCTGCGAGAAATTCTAATCAACGTTGCTGCCTCATGTTTAGATCCTTCTGGGTGAATAAATATTTCAATGATTGATGATCAGTGTATAATTCAAACTTCTCACCCAATAGATAATGCCTCCAGATTTTCATAGCAAACAAGATAGCTAGCAATTCTAGATCGTGAGTTTCATAATTCTTTTCATGTGGTTTCAATTGATGGCTAGCATAAGCGACTACATGGCCTCTTTGCATTAACACTACACCAAGACCTTCTTTAGAAGCATCGGTCCATACTTTTCAATCCTGGTTGCCATCAATAATTGTTAGCACTGGAGCAGTCGTCAATTTTAACTTCAGCTCCTGCAAAGCTGCCTCACATTCGGGAGTCCAGTTGAATCTCGAAGGTTTCTTAGCAAACTTTGTTAAGTGATTGGATATCTTCGAAAAATTCTTAATGAACTTCCAATAATAACTGGCCAACCCGAGAAAACTTCTGACTTTTGTGGGTGTACGAGGCTGTTTCCAATTTTGAATAGCAGTGATTTTACTGGGATCCATTGAAATACCTTCCTTTGACACGATATGGCCAAGAAATTTGACTTCTTGCCAGAATATACATTTGGAAAATTTTACTTTCAACACATTCTTTCTCAAAATTTCTAACACTTGTTCCAAATGCTTCTCATGCTTGCTTTCTGATTTAGAGAAGATCAGTTTATCATCAATGAAAACCAGAACAAATTTATTCAATACTCCTCTGAATACTCGGTTCATTAGATCGACAAAATAAGCTGGAGCGTTACATAAGCTGAATGACATTACTAACCACTCCTAGAATAAGTCTGGACCTCTGAATGCTGTCAAAGGAACACATTCTTCGGCAATACGAAGCTGATGGAAACCTGTAGCTAGGTCCATTCGGGAAAATACTTGTGCGCCATTCAATCGGTCCAATAAATCATCAATCCGCGGCAATGGATATTTGTTTTTTAGCGTCTGCTTATTCAAGTCATGATAATCTACACATAGTCTGAGATTACCGTCTGACTTTGGGACAAACACCACTGCTACTCCCCAATCAGAGAAACTAGGCCTAATCAGACCTTTCCATACAAGTTGTCGAGTTTGATTATCTAACTCTTCTTTCTCTTTCAAGGTCATTCTTCGAATAGCGTGAACTACTGGCCTTGCATTCGGAACTAAAGCGATTTTAAAATCAATTTCTCTCTATGGAGGTAAGCTAACAACTTCTTCGAACACATCCGCATAGTTCTTGACAACTGGAATATTTTCAATGTCGACCGAAATATTCTCTGGAATGACAGGAACAGGATCTATTTGAGTAGGAGAAACATCCAAAGCTGACCAAAAATCTTTTCTATCTAAATTCGGCCCTTCACATGGAATGGTTATATAGTCACCTGATTTAATCTTCGCCTTAACGACTCTGTCGACGCATTTAACCTCAGCTTCATATTTGGTAAACCAATCCATCCCCGGAATCAGTTCAAACTCTGTAAAATTCATGACAATCGCGATAGTAGGGAATCGATAACAGGAAAAAGAAACCGGCACTCTGCTAACCCAACTAAGATCGAGGGAACCCCCAACCGGATTATGAACAGTAATTGGTGCTTTGAGCTTCTTCAAATTCAAATCTAGTTTCTTAACCACATTCTTTGCAACAAAGCTTCGCGACGCGCCTGTATCAAACAACACTTTAACTAGAATGCTTTTGACAGTAAGCGTGCCTTCTAAAACATCTGGCCTTTCTAGACTAGATGAGGTTCCAGGAACTTCTGTCACTTCATTTACTTGAACCTTTTCAGATTTCTTTAAGAGCTGGCAATCCTTTTCAAGATGACCAGTCCGATGGCAATGACTGCATTTTCTATTCTCTTGAAACTTGTTCTTGGGTTTAGATTTATCCTTCTTCCCTTCGTTCCAAGATTTACAATTTATCGCCAAATGTCCTCGCCTATTGCAGCTCGAACATGTGGCAGTCTTTATTGGTATTTTTTTCAGATTTAACCTTTTTCTTATCGACTCTAGGCTTCTTTCTGAACCCAGACGTCGTACTTGGCTCAACCTGTCGTACTTGTCTCTGGACTATCAGTTTCAGTTTTCCTTTTGTTGCCCGAATTGACTTCCTCTTCGTCAACTAAAAGACCTCGATTATTTAGATCTTCATACTGATAAGCATGTATATCATTTCAGAAAAAGGAAGCTTCGCATTCCCTATTACTTTATTTTGGTATTTTCTTTGAAGCCCGTTAATAAACCTCAGATTCTTCCTCTTCGGATCTTGAATCAGATGCGGGGCGAAACGAGAAAGTTCATTGAATCTCTTATGATATTCTGGAATATCCATATCTCCTTGTATCGGATAGCAAAATTCATCACTTAACCGCTCAGTTGCTTCTGGAGGAGTAAATCTTTCAATGAAAATCTCTTTGAATTTACCCCAGGTGATATCACCTTCTGGGTTATCCTTAATGATTGTCTCCCACCAGAACAAAGCTTCATCTTTGAGTGCCCAAGATGCCACTACTCTTTTTTGATCATCTCCCAGCTGGAGATGTTCAAGAATTCTATCAGCAGACCGCACCCAATCTTGGGTTTGACTAATGGATTCATTTCCCGAGAATGATACTCTACCCAGATTTCGATATTACTTTAATAGAGCTTCTAGATCAGGTTCTGTATTCCTTTTTCTGTTTCTGACACTCATTTTCTAGTACTTCTTCAAATAGCAAACAAAGTGTCAGGTCAACAGAAAAGATATTATAAAGCATAGAAACATATATTTGAACGTAAATGTGTCTATCGAGGTGTATTTCATTCTGCTATTCTCAAACTAGGATATTACTGATCCTATCTGTAATGAGTTACTCGTCCTAAAACACTACTGGTTCTATTTTCTAATGAGTTCGTTTATATGTTATATTCCAGAACTAAGCTTAAACAAAGCTCTGATACCACGTTTCTAACGACCCCACACCCCGATAAGACGGTGGCAAGGGTAATCTTTGGAAAACAACACATAAAACAGATAATAGTCAAACAGAAATAAATAAATACGCCAGATAATGTACAATAGAATACACTGGATAAATATAATCATCAGAGTTACACAGTATACAGGATCATACTTAGTACAAATACAGTTCAGCTATACATAAATGTCTACAGCAGAAAACAAACATAATATGTAAAATAGGAGCTGAACAACATAAAAAGAGATAAATGATAGAATCCATCTTCAGCTCCTGCTATCCAGAAAGAGCCTGCTAAAACCTGAATACAAGGCTGCTAGTGTAGAAATAGGGGCACCCGAGTTTGCAAGTGAAACAAACTACGAGTCAGTCATGGGACTGGTATGAGAAATCTACTTAACACAATTTATAATATGGCCAATCACAGGACCACGCCACTTTCGTTGAACGGATTTACTCCATTGGATTGTCAGTGCCTAAAAACAAACATATCTTTTAAACATCGCAACGCTTTTTATAAGAATGAAGCCATTATAAGACTCAGTTCCCATCACATAATGCAACACAAACCGGAGGATAGAGTTTTACCTTATAATAGCCAAAATATGCTTGATACGAGCAAAAGAAATCATTTGATATTATTGCTAGTGTTTATATGTTTCAAAAACAATTTCAATCATAACTATCAATCATATACGGCATAGGTACCATATATCATGTCGCTATATATATACACAATCAAAACCGCACGATGTTGTATTTGGAAATTGGATTTCCGTCATGAACCAAGGCAAAAGATAGTCCTTACCGAATTCGAGACGCTCTAGCCCGCCCCTCAGGAACAGAATGCATCGACCCTTGGATCGTCAGGGCTGGTCCACCGATGTGGATTAAAATGCCTAAACACTGCGTTTCCCCGCCCTATGGGGTGTCACTGGTCATATCTGACCAAATCATCGGCTCCAAAGAGACCGAACTAACCGAGGCCTCACTTTCCATCATCCACATAAGTAAAATAGCCAAGCGTGCAAAACCCAAAGCACCACTCCTAGCTAGAAGGAAACGCATGTTCTCCCTGATGTCCTCTCCCGTTTCTGGCTCATACCGGGGTGTGAGGCTTGCGAAACAATGCTTTACACAAAGCTATGCCACACAGGCCGTGCTTTGATCATCAACCACAAGATTTCGCTTTTCAACAGAAGCCTTGATCATCTTCCACTTAGGTGTGCCACACAGGCAGTTCACTCCATGCGACTGATTTCTACCGATACATAACCTCTAAGCTCGTATGTCTCAGAGAAGGGCGTTAAGCAAGAGAATAAATTCTCCGCCGCCAAGCAGATATATATATATATATATATTTTTAATAGAGATCAATCAGCACAGAACAAAATCTAATGTCGGACACACGGTCCATTTACAAGTTCGTTCTGGGTCTGAACGAAACCGGAGGCACTCAATACCTCGCATATCCGTAGAGTCAACAAGTATGTCCGAACGGCTACTACTTCAGCCCCGTCAAGGTAGCCACTCCTATCATGAGCATCAGTAGCACCCCTCTATTCGACGTGAAGATCATCGGTCTTGCACCGCCTTCATATCTTCGACTTTCACTTGTCGAACAAATATTTGAAATGAGAATTAACTCGGCCTTTTCAAATAATTCACGTATATTTAGAATTTCAAATCAATTCATTTCAATGGTTAAATATTCGATATCACTAATTCTGTTCTTTAATGTAATTTTCACGCCAAACACATTCAACCATCAAATATCAAATAAACCGAGCAAATTCAGTTTATTTCCATTCCATATAGTTTATAATATTTTATCACGATTTATCGCTATTTTTATTTATTTAAAAATAGCCTATTCATTCAAACGACGTTTCAGGCCATAACGCGGCCGTGGCGCTGTTTTCCTTCAGATTTGATTTACACATATCTGAAAATCTAACCATTGGATCTTCACAAATTTTATACCACTAGAAAGATCTTTTCAAAACGAATCCAACGGTTTCAGTTTTGGGAAAATCCGACAGTCGGATCTCCCTGTACTATCGTTTGAAGTTACGATTTCAAAAATACGAACGATAGCGTCGTTATTCGATTCAATTTAATTATATTTATATTTATATATAAATATAATCGATTCTGGTGCTGTTTTTCTTCAGATTTGAATTAAACATTCCAGATAATCCAACCGTTGGATCTTCACAATGTGGGTGTCGTTGGAAAGATATTTCCAAGGCGAACCCAACGGTTTCGGGAAAATCCGATGGTCGGATCTTCCGCACTATTCGTTTGAAATCACAGTATCAAAATACGAACTGCAGCTTCGTTATTCGATTTATTTTAATTATATTCATACAAATATATATAAATATAATTCTTTCTTCGATTTCAAAACTATATTCATTTCATTTAGTTGATAAAAATGATATTTTTATAATCAAAAATATTTATTCAACACATGAATATTTTTAGCACTTCATATTTACAATAAAAATGTAGATTTTATTGTTCAATCTATATATTCAACACGTGAATGTTTTTGACTTCACACATACGATAGAAATATGATTTTTATCATTCTAGTCCTTTATTCAACACATGAATATTTCCTATAGTTTATATATATAATAAAAATGTGATTTTTATTGTAAAACAATTTATTTCAAAACACGATTATTTTATATAGTTTATTCATATGGTAAAAATGTTATTTTTGGTGTTAAAACAATTTATTTAAAATACTAATATTATATATAGTCTATATATATAATAAAAATGTTATTTTTATTGTAAAACAATTTATTCAACACATGAACTTCATTCAACACATGAATTTCTATTCAACACATGAATATAGTTTCAACACATGAAAATAATTCTAACACATGAATATTATTGAAAGTTTCGGCAGCATAATGGCAGGGTAGTTAAAACCGGCACCGTCCCTAGTACGGCTCCTCGCTCTACCTCAAAACCTCGTGGTTTTTTACAATGGGGATTTTCAATATCTAGTTCGTACACAGACGAATTTTCCCTTATTCTAATCCTAGCGGGATTTCAATCACAATCAATCATTTCCAATCAACCATTCATGGTATTCACCAAATTTCACATCAATCAATCCAAACAAGATCACAACCAATATATATCGTCCATGGTTTGTGGACGAGGGGAGTGTATATATATATATATATATATATATATTCGTATATGAATATATTTCAATTCACTTCAGTTCATTTCAATGTCATTTCAACGCATATATAATTTTTACAATGCATATATAACTTATACATCGAACATACAACTTATACAACGCTTATACATGAGATGTACAATGCTTATAAAACTCATACATCGACTATATAATTTATACATCATTGTTTTCCATATCGTTTATAAATTAGAAATCTCACATTGGGTTCCACTCCACCAAAAATTGTAGAAGGCTCAGAAAAATATGCGATCTCTTCTAAAATGTAGAAGACGTCCTCACAGTCCCGGCTTCTCTTGTTTCACTGAATTTCATCAACAAACGAGAAAGATATGATTTTTACAGTGAAATCAAAAACCGTAGCGCTTTAAAGTGTTATAATCAGTTTAAAATAAATTAAATCGTTACCTTCAAATTTTGTTCAAAACTAGGTTTGTCGATAACTTTCGATCCGTGGCACGATGTTGGAATCAGCCGTTACCACATGGAAGAGGAAGGAGAGGCGAGCAGGCGCAGGGTGGTGGGGTCCACTTCGGTGGTCGGAGGTGTGCTCGGTGGCGGCTTGAAGTTGCTGACTTCCCGGGCTCGATTCTCGAGGCACACTGCACGATGGGGGTCGTGCCTGGTACGGATTTGAAGAGTAGAGTGCGCTCCACAAAAAGTTCAACTAGAGCGTTGCTATCGGTGCGTGTGGAGGAAGAAAAGGAGGAGGGAAGGAAGGAGCGGTTGTCCGCCGTATAACGCGATCGGGGAGAGAGAATACGGGGAGAGAGAAAAGTGAGGTGGCCAATCATATTTTTTTATATTTATATATTTTTTTAAAATCCAAAAATACCCCTCATCTCATACGAACTCCAATCCAAACCCAACGACTGTCGTCTCCTGCTAAATACCCCCATTCCGAACACAATGGCATATGTGTCGAAGGCCCATTCGACTGTTTCATCAGTTTTTCTTCAAATTAAAATATAAAACACTCAATATTTGATTTGAACGTACCTTTCAATTTGCCGGGACCACATACTGCTTCTAAAAATTCCCGAAAAATGAATCTAGCTATGTTTTGATGATATGGTCCCAACAAAACTAGTTTCGTCGAGTTCTGAGACATTTGAAAAAGGGTCATTTTCTGGTCGATCCAATTTAACTATAATTGACCAAAACACATTTTCCTTCGCCACGCTCACATATTAACTTCAAAAATTATGAAATTTGAAACCTAGCAATAATTTGACATCCCGGATCCAACAAAATTGGTTTCGTCGAATTCCGAGATCGTTTGCAAAATGTCTATTTTCACGGGCTATATATTCTATATAGCGACCTTTCTGAAAATTCATTTGGCCATAAATTTTGAATCCCGCTATGAAACTTCGATTTTTCAGATTCGTTAGAAAGATATTCACTAACAGATTTAAATATTTTTGGTTTCACTAAAATCCGTTTTATTTTGCACCCGGTATAGTCAGTCAAAGTTTGAATTTCAATTTTGAAACTACCGCACCATTTCAGGCCTTGTTTATAATTTAAAATAATTATATTTATTTTTAAACTTTGATTCAAACATACTTTTCGTCGTTATTATTTAAAATATTTATTTTAAATATTTAAAATCCACTAAAATAGCCAAATTAAAAATTTTAAACTGGCTCAGATTTTCCGGGTTGTTACACTTGTATTTAATATCAAATTGGATTTTGAGTTTATCGGGAACGGTGTTTTAAATAACGCTTGTTCTTTAACCCGATTAACAATGGAATGAGATTTTGGGCTTATCCTGAACGGTGTTTTAAATAATGCTTGTTCTTTAACCCGATTAATAATGGAATAAGATTTTGGGTTTATCATGAACGGTGTTTTAAATAACGCTTGTTCTTTAACCCGATTAAAAATGGAATGAGATTTTGGGTTTGTGGTGAATGGTATCTTTAATAATACTTTTCTTAAACCCAATGGCATTAAGAAAATTAGATACTAGCTGGAGATTAGCTGAGTTGAATGGTTTCTTGGGTATTGATCTGATGTTGGTTTTGGCCTTTGGGATTAATACTTAGGGAATTGTTCTCTTACTAATTTTACGGTTAGAGACTGATGGAATGTGATTTGGGTTTATCGTGAACTGTGTTTTAAATGACATTGGTTCCTTAACCTAGTTAAAGACATGAATTATTTTCCTAGAATTTGAATAATCATTAATATTGATTTTTGGGAAGATTAAAACTAAATGGAGTTTTAATGAATCTTTAATTAGATTGAACTGGGAATTGATAATTTAAATTATCAAATTTGGGAAATGATCGAGAATAGAGTATGACCAGTTTTGCTCGTAGCGATAGTTAAATCTTTAATTAGATTTGAATGTGAAATGGTAATTAAATTTATCGATAACGATGTGGTGTTAGTTATGGAGTAGTACCAGTTTTGCTCCATGGGATGGATAGGTTGGGATTAGGAAATTAAATAAATGAGTACTTCGGTAAGGTGCGTTAATCCCGACTAGTTTGGAAAACCTTAATATGGTTTGAATGATATCCAAAGGAAGATTAATGAATAAATTTTAAAGAATTTATCTTTGATAAAATTAATGGGAATAGATCCCTAAGGATGTGAATATTTAAATAAAAGAATATTCAGAATTGGAATGAAGTGCATGTTGTGTTTTATAGCACTTGTTTGTTAGATACGCAAGTTATTCGGAAAGGCCGGGTTTATACCCATTCTGAATAACTGATTCGACGATATGTCGACGATGAAGATGGCGGTTGAAGACCGGAGGTCTTCACATTGTTTGGATGATTACTGATGTCTTGATTGGGTTGTACACCCAAGACAAGGTAATAAGTGGTGATCGTCTAGACGTACTTGGAGATCGACCGGATATGCAAGGATCTCTCTCTTGTATTGGACATACAGGATGAGGAATAAGGTGCTTCCGGTTTCGTTCAGACCTAGAACAAACTTGTAAATGGATGTGTGTCTGTTATTGGATTTTATTCTGTGTTGATTGATTTCTATTAAATATATATCTGTTTGGCGGCGAAGAATTTATTCTCTTGCTTAACGCCCTTCTCTGAGACGTACGAGATCAGAGGTTATATATCGATAGATATCAGTCGCATGGCATGAATTTCCTATGTGGCATGCGGAGATGCAAATGATCAAGGCTTTTGTTGAAAAACAAAGTCATGTGGTTGATGATCAAAGCACAGATTTAATTTAGCATAGCTTTGTGTATAGCGTTAATTCGCGGGCCTCAGACCTCGGTATGAGTCAAAAACGGGATAATGGAACGTAGTGAGTGCATGACGTTTCTTTCTAGATATGGGTGGTGTCACGGTTTTGCATGCCTTGACATTGTTATATTTTGACCTATGTGGTTGTTGGATTGCGAGGCGCCTCGGACATATCGGTCTCTTCGGAGCCGATGGATAGGTCCTATAGGACCGGGAAACGTGTGTTCAGGAATAACCAGTCCACTAACGTAAGTGTGGACCGACACTGCAGGATCTAGGGTTGCCCAAAGTGTGTAGTCCTGAGGCACTTGCTAGAGTGTCTCGAAGAGGAAAGGAGTACATCCCTTGCCTAGACTCATGATGGAATCCAAATTTCCAATACGAAATTACGAATATTATTGTAACTTATGTATGGCGACATAGTAGATGGTAGCTATGCCGTCTAGGATTGATATTTATGATTGAATTTGCTTTTGAAACATATATGCACTAGTAATAATATCAAATACTTTTGTTTTATCCATATCAAGCATTATTTGGCTATTATAAGGTAAAACATTATCCTCCGGCTTGCGTTGCATTGTGTGATGGGACCTGGGTCTCATAATAGCTTCATTTTTCTAAAAAGCATCGCGTTGTTTTGTTACATGCACTGGTATTCTTGGGAGGAAAAATGTTCTGTGTTATACGGCGTGGTCCCTTGATTTACTTTATTTTTGAAGTAAAGTTTTAAATAACTGTTTTAGTTCTCACACCAGTCACATAATTGACCTGGAGTTTATTGTTTTAACCTAAACTCTAGGTGCCCCTATTTTTCAATGGGCAGCTAGTAGTTTTGGTTTTGTAGATTTATATTCATAGGATCCTAGTTTACAGCTGGAACGATATTCAGAAAGCTCTGTATCCGTTTGTCTTTCAATCCCCACCAGCGTCATATTTTTGTTTTAGGGGAATGGCTAGATAGTGGCTTAGTGTGAACGCAGTTCAAAAAGCGGTTTAGTGTGAAAAGGGTTAATTAGAAAGATAATTAAAAAGAAAAATAAATAAATAAATAAATAAATATATGACATGTGGGTATCAACACCCCCGCTGCTGCGCATCATGTTGCACACATGGCGCATTTTTGTTGGTTAGTGACGTTTTTGATGGTTTTAGGGCTTATGTGGATTGTTCTGATTGGCCTGATGATGTATATTTTTGGTTTGAAGGGTTTAGATGAATCCTAGACTAATCTAAAGGCTCTGATTAATCAAATACCTCTATATAAGCACACATAAACCTAAACCCTAATCAAAACTAATTCATTCATATGTCGCCATGCTGCTACATCCTAAACAAAGCTAGTCTCTTCTCCAAAAAATTAAAGCTACTCGAAGGATTTACAAGGCAGTCACGCCAAGGAAACATGATTGGAACAAGTTCTAGCATTCCACAAGGATTAGCTCGTGACTTAGCGGCAATTCCTGAAGAATAAGCATGTATCGACACCAGTCCGCAAACAACTACCTGATCGGCTAGTCTAGGAGCACTACCACCAATCCCATTGAAGGTTAAGCTCAGGTCATAGCTAATTAGGTCTCAAGTTCAGGTATTGGGAATATCGCTCGAGTATCGGTGCTCGCAGCTTTGGATGTAGGGACTATCGTAGTTTCGAACGTTGGATTCGTGCCCATCGAGGCACCTAAAATTAGGATCGAGTTAGATATTTTGCTTGGCGCTTGACAATTCGCTAATGTCAGACTTGATGCTGGGGGCACCGGCATTAACTTACAAAATTTGAATCAGTTTCTTTGTATGGCAAGCGAAAGTCAAGTCGCCGATGTTATTCGACGCTATGCTCGGGGCGGAGCTCCCCATGCAAGCTCGGACTGTGTTACTCGCACCCTTTTTTCTGTAGACATCAGAAATTCTCAAAACCCACCGGACTTCAAATTTCCAGTGTTAGAAGCTACCGATGGTAGGAAGGATCCTTCAGTTCAGCTTATGTGCTACACGCGCCACATGGAAATACTTTCAGCTTCAGACAACATTATGGCAAAGGCTTCCCACTCTATCTCACAGACATTGTTGCTTTATGATTCAAACAGTTGGAACTTGAATCTTATAATAGTTGGAACATCTTGGTTGGAAAGTTTATTGAGAAATTCAAAGTTTAAATCGCCCAACCAAGAAATGTTTTGACTTTGACAACGGTTAAGAAGAGGACAGGTGTAACAACCAGAAATTTTGGCAATAGTTAATCTACTTATATAATTAGGCTTCGAAAATAGAATTTTTGTAAACAATGGAACTTAACCATGAAACTTACACCATTGCGTTCATGATGGAATTTTGGTCAACTTACGTGTTCAGAACTTCGTGAACGGAGTCTGTATGAAAAAGTTACGAACAAAATACGAAAACGGGCAGAAAATAAATCAATAGAATATATATTAAATTTAATAACATTTTTAACCCATCCCCACCGGGAAACTCGACCCAGAGTGGTCGACTGGGCGGTCGACCTCTCTGGTCAAATTTGCTTATTGATGGAAAGGTTTTTGAAAATATTTTATTGTATAATTTTTTTTAATGATGGACGGATCTTTATTAGAACTAATCTAGTGGTCTAGGGCCATTCTAATCCCTATAAATAAAGGTAGACCCATTCTTTTGCACACAATTCTGAAAGTAGTATGGAACCTCTGCCATTTCCCTCTTCTTCCAAATCTCTTCTAAATTGAATCTAAACATATACAAAAACTAAATAAACATAGATTTTTGAAGATTGAAATCAGATTCTTATGCAAAAGAGACAATGCTGAAAATAGGCGTTCTTCCATTTAGATTTCCCCCTCTTTCCTATTTCTTGTAGATTTGCAAATCTAAAAGAATCCCTTTTTGAAATAATTGTAAAATTGTAAGATTTGTGAAATGTAGGCCTAAAAGTTTTGTTCATATTCAGATTTGGATAACTTTCAGGTGAGTGAGAAATTTATATACATCGCTTATAATTACCTGATTAGTCCGTTTGAAATAGATCTGAAATGTATGCCTAAAAGATTAACAGGTTTGTTTATTGTTTTTATCAACTAAAATAATAGGTTGTGGTTTGAACAACAGAATTTGTGGGCCTATTTAGTTTATTATATTATTTACTACAATTTTATTTAGGTTGTTGTGGTTACTGTATACACCTAAGATCTGGAAATCAGTCTCAAAACCATTGTCAAAATTGTAGTTTTATTCCAGATCCTTAGTTTTCGTGTTGATTTGAGATTCATGTAAATTTAGATTAAAAGATTATGCTTGTTTATTTTTGATGTTGGTTGGGTTTTACTTGGTTATTGCAGAAATATCCTTTTTGTTATTTTAATAAAAAGGACATTGTTTCGAATCAGCAAGAAATATGTATAAAACGATTAGGAATGGATGTGTAAATTTATGTATGCTTGTACATAGTTTACAACAACCATTCCAAAAACCTATATTTCTTATTCTTGTGATTTGAAATATGTTTACATTCTCTTTTTAATTAATTTGGGGAATTTACAACAACTATAGTTATTAACCTTTTTGTAAGATTTTGAATATTAAACAATATTAAATATAAAAAGGTTTGTTTTGGTCATTAGTTTAGATCAAAACAAAACGGTTAATAATAAAATAAAATAAAATATCTACGTTAAATGCGCTTAAATAAAAAAATCCATATCCGTCTGAAAATACGTAAATAATACAAATATATTATTATGATAAATGTTCATTGATATTTTTGTGTATTGAATAGTTTCCGTTTTCGTGGAAATGTATATGGAAATATAATCCATAATAATCGGGAATAGGTATTATGACTGTTGTAGCAATAAATGGATTTGATTTGCTATAAATAAGGTCATAAACAAAAGTAAGGAATGTTGTAACCATCTTTGATTGGGAAAATAAATAAGATAAACATGTCAAATGGTTGCAATTTGAATTGTGTTAGGAATAGAAATTATGACTCCAATTAAGGAATTTATAGATAATATATATATATATATATATATATATATGAACACACAAACAACAAATAAGTGGAGTTACAATATATATATATATATATTAGAACTAAAAATATCGGACTGATATAAATAGGAAAATAAATGCCTTAAGAAAATATGACCGTTAGTATCATAAATGGAATTTAATAGGTTAATTTATGACAAGGAAATATGACCATAGGGTCATTAGTGGCAGATAACTAATTTTATAATAATAAAAGTAATAGAAAAAGGGGAATTAATGAGGACTGATTAGCATAGTAACTGCTAAGTCCAATAAGTAAATCAATAATTAAATATCCTAAGATAGAAAGCTATAAATTCCTAGTTAATCTAGAATTATTATAATTTGAAATAGGAATCGGACTTAGTAGGTTAATGATGCGAGGTCATTTGTCTTATTAGATAGAAGTGTGCACTTTCCAATGGTCGAGTATATGTACAACTGATGCGAGATATCATTAACTGTAGGAACCTGTGATGATAGCTAATTGTGTAACGAGGATTATTCCCTAAAAAGGTTTATCTCAAGGTTCCCGCCTCCCCTCCCAAAAGAGGAAACCTTAAAAGGAAATAATTCATAAGCGTAGGCTACTTCTGCGTAAAGGTATTAAAGTAGTTAGATACACCTTTAAAGAATATTAAGCGATCGCATAGCTCACGGCCCCATAATCAAGAAGTATTAAATGCCTATTGTACGAGCTTGGTAATCTCCATGTTAGTCTGCTTCCTCTAGGGAATAAGTGAATGGGTTGAGGGTCCGCCTTAGGAATATGTATTAAATGACCAGTTCGGAGGTACCAAAGGTCTTCCTATCTCGGGGGGGAGTATTAAGTGACTAAGAGGATTATCTAATAAGGCTAGTTGGATAGTAACGAGGGGGTCCGCTAGGGGAAGGTCATAAATGACAAGATGTCGCCTACCTATACTATAAGTAATAAGTGACTGCGTACTATCTCTCGTCTTATATGGGGCATGGTTATATGCGTGAATGACAGAAGCCTTAAATTAGTAATACTTAGTAGCTAGTTCCCTCTAATTTATATTAGAGTAGGATACACCACCATATAAGGTATTAAGTGACCAATAGGTATGCCTTTGGTATTATGTTATTGAAAGGATCTGCCCTTACCTTACATTGGTAGCAAGGTCTAAGTGGCTATATATAAAATAAGTACCCTCCTTAAGTGATAGCATGAAGTTAGTTGCCCGTCTCTTAATTAGTTAATGGTGGTTTAAAGGCTTCATACTTATGCATAAACATTCTATCTCAGTAATGCGATATCGTTAGGTGCGGAATATTATCTTGGATTTAGTGGTTGGTCGTCATGCGTAAATTCTAAATGGGTTACATAAGAATTACTAGCCCTTTTAGACATATGTTTTGGTTTTGACCAAATGGAGTACATTTGTGTATTATAGATAGTGTTATACATTTTCAGTTCACCAAGACTTGTTGTTCTGACTCCCTCCTAATAACAACTCTCAGGTTTATCTCGGGGGAGATAGGTCTAAGCAAGTGTTTAAGTTTGGTTTCAGTTCTCATTCTCTCATGCTCGATATCGATGTGGTGATATGCCTTAAAGTAGTCGCCTTAGTTAGTATTTGTTATCTTATTTCGTTTCCGCTGTGAGTTAGTTTTATTTTACTCTAATTATGCTTAAGCTCATTATTTGTAGGTACCAGATTTATACTCTCTGTGGTTGGACGGTTTTGAGTTTCTATTTTTGTTGAAATTCGAGCTCAGAAAAGTGCAGGGTGTTACAAAAGGTGAAACTCTACATAAGTTTCTTAAAAGATTTAACGTGGAGGTAGCCTCTATCAATAGGCTGGATCTATCCATAGTCCTAATGTTCATCATCTCCGACATTCTTGACAAGACCAGTTTCAAAATTTCATTGTAATAGGATCTGCCTAGGGATCTCACTGAATTCTACTTCTAGGATGAAAGGTTTCTGAGGGAGGAAGACTCCCATGATGAAATCCATGTGTATCAAGTCAACTCTGCAACAGGCGCAGGGCCATCTGCGCTCGAGAAAGAAAAGGGTAAATCTTGGAATGATTGGAACGCACAGCCTCGCTTCAATCCAAAGTTTTTGGCATGATACCGAACTCATTCATGTCTTGGAAAAGATTTATCTCGACATCCACATAACAACACCTTTCCGGAAGCTTCCCAAGAGGAACCCGACTCTGAAACCAGCAAGCTCTGACAAGTATTGTCTCTTCCATGAGCTTCCCGGTCATGACACCAACCATTGCAGGTAGTTCCGCGATATGATCGAAGCACGCATCGGGCGTGGCGACTACCGCAGTATGTTAGCCAGCAACAACATCACCACATGCTCAGCCCCTTATGACATATCAGGATAGCGACAGGCTTGGACGCCCCAAGGGGTTATAATGAATTGATCTGACCTTATGAATCCTTTTGCCTTTTCTAGACTCCAATCTGTTACTTATGTTTGTTTTTGTTGTTGGCGACTTCTCGCATTTTTGACTTTCTTTACTTGTAACAAAGTAGCAACATCGGCCCACACATGCATGGGACCAACTTGTGGTCTCCAGTTGTGCTCGTGGTTGGACTATTGGTACTTGTACTTCTATGCTATCAATAAAGACTACTTTAGGACTCCAGTCCACACTTGGTCCGCCAAGTATAAAAAAACACTATGTAACCACACTCGATCAATCGAGTATAAAATTCGGGCTCCGGCTCCTCACTTGACCAGTCAAGTATAAAATTCAAGCTTCATCTCCACACTTGATCATTCAAGTATAAAATTTGGATTTCAGCTCCATACTTGATCAATCGAGTATAAAATTAGGGCTCCTGCTCCGAACTTGACCTGTCTAGTGTAAAATTTAGGCTTCGGCCTTACATTAGGACCGCCAAGTATAAAATATGGACTTCGGTCCCCAATTAATCGGTCAAGTATGCAATTTGGATTCCGGTCCTACATTTTGTCACCCAATCACAACTTTGGACTTTGGTCCACGACTTTCCAAAAACTTGGGCTTCTGGTGTTAAGATCTCCAAATGGGTTCACCAAGCATAATAACTTCCCGACGTGGTCCGCCAAGTAAGGGAGTTCCTTATCTTAACCCCCTTAGCATGGGAGTCTTAACAGCCTGGCTCGTTAAGTACACCATATCATTAACTTGGCCCTCCATGTACAAAAACCTTTTTTATAGGTACATACTTGCTCCGGCAAGACCCAACATGCCTACGCTTTTGATTTTCTGGATCCCATGCATTCGACTTAACAGACCATTAAAATACGATCCCAGTGATCATCAATTTCCATTCTAATACGATCTCAACGTTCGGCGAAGTTTTAATCTATTACGATCTTAGTGATCGACGGTTTTCTATTCAAATACGACCTCAGTAGTCGTCGGTTTTCTATTCAAATACGATCTCAGTGATCGTTGGACTTCTATTTCTGGTGCGATCTCAGCAATCGTTGAAGTTCTATTCTATTATGATCTCAGTTATCATCGGGTTTCCACTCTATTACGATCTCAGCGATCGTCAGATTTCTATTTTAAATACGATCTCAGCGACTGTCAAATTTACATACTATCACAACCTCAGTAGTTGTGTGTTTTATTATTCCATTACGATCTCAGTGACTATTGGAATTCTATTCTATCACGATCTCAGTGATCATCGGACTTCTCTCAAATCTCGGCTCATAGATTTACAGACCTTCGGGCTACTCATAAAACACATCTTCCTTCAATCAATAAAGACATATTTTGGGAGGCAAAGAGTTGACCAGCATTTTGGTCAAAACAGTCACATGTCAAGTTTATGACTAACGGTGCGCTCGAACCTCGAGAATGTCATCATAAAGCCCAAAGAAATTTGATCGATGTTGAGATGCACTCGGAATCGAGTTAGTATAGTTCATTCCTAAAATCAGCACCGATTCGGTGACTATGGCAAACACGTGTCAATCATTCAAAAAGAATTGCATGCACCATGCTAATCACCTAAAATGGCTTGTGTGATCTCAGTAGCATTGGATCAGCAACGTTATCAAACCATGGTCTGGCATTTGAAAAATCCGTTATCAGTATGGTGTGCTCACTCAAAATAGCTTGTGCGACTCTGTGCGATCACTACTTACAAGTCTGGCACTTTGCAAAACTCCAAGATCTGGCATTAACAGACACCGTGATCATCATGATGTGATCACTAAAAACCCTTACTCTGCACTTGCCCCGGCAGGCTCCCCCATTTTGCACACTTTAGTTGATTCTTGTATACCTGTAAGGATACGATTCTCGTATCCCTCAAGGATATGAGGCACTATCTGGAAAGCCAAAAAAGAGCTGATCAGACCGGCTAGACCACGAATTCCTACGAGTGCACATCGTAGGATTAGGGTTTGGCACTTGACAAAACTTGGGATGTGAGCTCCCAGCTCGAAGTTTGGTAGGGTAGGTTTTCCTGATTATGAGCTGGGTACAAAATCTCCCATATGCGAAACGGTGGAAGTGGGATGTGAAATCTTGGCATGCCTTGGGATGTGAAAATCCCAAAAAAAGTGGCAAACACGAAAGTGACATGCAGATCTTTCATTTTTCCCTGAGTGACACGGCCGAATCAAGCTTTTCTGGGATGTGAATTTTAATTAGTTTTCGATATGTGATTTTTCACAAGCAACATGGTATATTGGTTATCTTTTTGAGATGCAATTTCGCATCCCCTCAGGATACGAAATTTGGGCTGATGCCTCCAAACCTCATCTATAAATACCCCATTATTTGGCATTCTAAGGGGTTGACATTTTTGGACTTCTACTACACTTTGATCTGCGGGATTAGAGCTTCAAGGTCCCATCAATGGCTGCCATAATCATCTTCATGGCTTTCAGACATCGCTTGGACTCGCAAACATTACATAAACATTTTCCTGCAACTTTTTGGCATTCACTTGGTCTTTTGGACATCTTTGGATACTTTTGGATATTCATGCATACTCTTGGACATTGAAGTTACTTTTTGGACATTGTTGGTCATACCAACATTCTTTTGGTTCAACGAACTAGAGTAAGGGCATTTTTGTCAAAATTTAGAATTTACAAGTTATCTGTCATTCTGGTGTACAACTTTGTATACACATTTGTTTGTACCTATGCAGTCATTGTAATAGACAAATATATAATGAATGATTACTATAAAGTGGACGCACGCATTAGTGCCTAACCACTATAAAAGTGGTGTGTTCCTTAACATTTCTCGTACTTAGGATATTCGGATTATAAACTTACACCTAAACTTACACTTGGGGCTTGGAGTGTGCAAATAACCAATTTCTAGCGTCAACACTACGGGACATGTTTATTTAGGCGGTTTGTGTAACAACCCTAAATTTTGGAACTAATTTCAAATTTTTATTTTAGTAATTTTAATGGATTTTGAATATTTAAAATGATTTATTTTAAATAATAACGACCAAAAAATTATTTTAATCGAAATTAAATGAATATATTTATTTTAATTATAAAAGAAGTTAGAAATAGCGCGATAATTTGAAAATTTGAATTTGAACTTTGACTGGATGTACATGATTCAAAATAAATTGGATTTCAATAAAACCAAAAATATTTAAATCTGTTTAATTATATCTTTCTAACGGATGTGAAAAAAATGAAATTTCATAGCGGGAATAAAAAGATATGTCCAGATTAAAATTAGAAATAGTCGCTATGGAATTTATTATAATATATAGCCCTTATATATAGCCATTTTGCAAACGACCTCCATTTTCGACGAAACCATTTTTGTTGGATCCAGAATGTCAAATTATTGCTAGGTTTCAAATTCCATAATTTTTGGAATTAATATGTGAGCGTGGTAAATTAAAACGCGTTTGATAATTTCAAATGAATTGGATCAACCAGAAAATACCCATTTTCCAAACGGTCTCCAAATTCGACTAAATTAACATTTTTAGGACCGTATCATCAAAACATAGCTAGATTTATTTTTTGGCCTAGTAAACTTAAATGTACGATCAAATTAAATAACTAAATGTTTTATATTTTAATTTAAAGAGAAGTGGGCTGAAACGATCAAATGGGCTGATGAGACCTAGTCCATTGTGTCTGCAATAGGGGTCTTTGTCTAGGGGCAACATTCGCTGGGCTGGATTTGGAGCTAGTAGGAATTAACGGGATTTTTTTGAATTAATGAATTAAATAATAAAATATTATAAATACCCTTTAAGAAAACAAAACCCTAGCATATTCCTAAGCAGCCGCCACTTTCAGAAATTAATGGCCGAATTTATCCCAAATTCTCTCCTTAATCTCTCAAAATCCAAGCATAATTATTCAATACATATTAAGTGAATATTGTAGAGAATTTCATCATCTTTTTACCCATACAGTGATGATTAAAATTAGCATGATAATTCACTCGATTTTTTTACTCAAAGTCACCGCGTCTAATAGGTTTTTGCCGGCGCAGGGTAGGACCAGACTTTGAGGCATGGCAGGTGGAGGTGCAGTTTAGGTAGGTGGAGATCGAGGATAGGTCTGATGGAGGTCCAATCAGATGGAGGAGGAGCGGCGTGGGGAATTTCGGTTGTGCGATGGGTTCTGTAAGGTATTACGGGAACGAAGGAGAAGGAATTAACCGCAGCCAAATTTTCTTTGATGATGGAAAATAATGATTAGAAGAATAATTAATTAAATTAATTATTAGTTAATGACACATGAATAATTCCAATGTTTATAATGTCATGACTTGTCCGTATTAACTCAGAATTCGACGAGTTTAGGTGTATTTGAATCGTAAAGGCGAGATCTTCGTGATGGAACAAACCAAAATCAAAAAGGAGCAAAGCAGAATTTGAAGCGAATTTAAATTCAAACTGTTCGTAAACTTCAGAAATAAAACTGACGGAGTGGAAACGACGGTGAGAACTCTCTCACCAAAATTTTCTCATACATTTATTTATATAAACTGCCATGTTTTTTATCAGTATTTTATTATCATAAATATTTGTTCGCTAAGAATATTATTTTTAGCTCATAGTTGAGATTTCTTTATAAATAATTAAAATTAATTAATTATTATCGTGTTAAGATTTTTTTTCTATAAATACGCTGTTAAATTCAGTTTGTTGTTATACGCGATTTGATTTGATTGATGCTGTTTGGTGTGATCTGTTTGACTAAATTGTATATAATGGAATTATTGAGATTTATACACAAATAAAAATATCACTTTTATTTGTTATGTTAAAAATGGGTTTGTAAACAAATAAAAATATCATTTTTATTTGTCATATTGATGTAAGAATTTGTATACACATAAAAATATCATTTCTATGTTACATGTTAAGAGTAGGAATTGTAAACAAAATAAAAATATCATTTTTGTTTGCTATGTTAAAAATATATTTATATGCAAATAAAAAATATCATTTTTATTTGTTATGTTAAAAATAGATTTGTATGCAAATAAAAATAACATTTTTATTTGTTATGTTAAAACTAGAATTGTAGGTCAAAATAAAAATATCATTTTTATTTGTAATGTTAAAAATAGATTTGTATGCAAATAAAAATACCATTTTTATTTGTAATGTTGAAATTAGAATTGTAAGACAAAATAAAAATATCATTTTTATTTGTCATGTTAAAAATAGATTTATATGCAAACAAAAATATCATTTTTATTTGTTATGTTAAAAGTAGATTTGTAAACAAATTAAAATTATCATTTTTATGTGTCATGTTAATGCAGGAATTGTCAACAACATACAAATATCATTTTTATTTGTTGTGTTGAATTAGAATTGTCAATAAAATAAAAATATCATTTTTATTTGTTATGTTGAATTAGAATTGTCGACAACACAAAAATATTCATTTTTGTTTGTCATGTTAAAGTAGAAAATTGTGTACAAATAAATATTCATTTTTATTTGTCATGTTAAAGTAGAAAATTTTGTACACATAAATATTCATTTTTATTTGTCATGTTAAAGTAGAAAATTATGTACAAATAAAAATACTCATTTTTATTTGTCATGTTAAAGATAAAAATTTGTAAACAAATAAGAATTCATTTTTTTTATTTGTTTTGTTAAGTATAGAAAATGTTATGCAAATAAATTATTCTTTTTATTTGACACTAGAAGTGTAGAACATGTCATGTAAATAAATTCTTCTTTTTATTTGTCATTAGAAAAGTTGAAAACATGTAGACAAATAAAATATTCTTTTTTATTTATCATTAAAAACATTGAACTTGCTATGCAAATAAATATTCTTTTTTATTTGTCATTAGAGTTATAAAACATGTATGTTAACAAAATCATCTTTTTATTTTGTCATTAGAAATATAGAACATGTTATGTGGACAAAATTCTCTTTTTATTTTGTCATTAAAAATATAGAACATGTTATGTAGACAAATATTCTTCTTTTTATTTGTCATTAGAAAAGTAGAAAACATGTAGACAAATAAAATATTCTTTTTTATTTGTCATTAAAAACATTGAACTTGTTATGCAAATAAAATATTCTTTTTTATTTGTCATTAAAAACGTTGGAATTGTTATGCAAATAAAATATTCTTTTTATTTGTCATTAGAAACATTGGAATTGCTATGCAAATAAAATATTTTTTTTATTTGTCATTAAAAATATTGGAAATGTAATGCAAATAAAAATTTCTTTTTATTTGCCATTAGAAACATTGAAATTGTTATGCAAATAAAAATCCTTCTTTTTATTTGTCATGTTAAACATAGAATGTATAGACAATAAAATATATTTTTTTATTGTATGCATATGAAATGTAAAAATATGTAGATAATCAAGATATTCTTTTTATTGTATGCATATGAAATGTAGAAAATATATAGACAATAAAATACTCTTTTTATTGTAACATGAAATGTAGAAAATGTGTAGACAATAAAATACTCTTTTATTGTAACATGAAATGTGATTGAACCAAATATAATTGGTTATTGGTATGGATTGTGATTGATTAATCCTGGATTGTGCTCGACCTGTTTATGAGCAAAATATGCTTTTGCATTTAGCATTAGGTTGGGTAAAAATATATGTGTGCTAACACCTTATGGAACACTTCACGATTTGACTATAAGGTGTTTAGCGATGTTGTTTATTTTAAAATTTAATAAATGATTTTAAAATGGGATTTCTTAAGTAAAAAGAACAGTATTCCCGATTTTGGACAGGGAACATTTTATAAAATATTTTATAAAACAGAAAGGATTTCGAGGGCTAAACCCGATGATTTCGATATGATTTTAAAGTGTATTATGGTTTTACATTGTGGTTCATTGTGTATCCAATTAGTTGCTATTGATAACATATCTGTTGGTGGTGGAGAATTTATTCTCTTGCTTAACGCCCTTCTTTGAAACGTACGAGCTCAAAGGTTATGTGATTAATAGTGTCTGATCATACGTGTGAATTGTTGATGTGAAGCACTGTAGATTTAATTATACTTGTGAAATGATTTTCCCTACTTCGGGATATGAAATGATTTAGTATGTGGCTAAAGATGCGGGTGACCCGAGAGCGACTAAAAGTAGAGGACGACGTATGTTTTCTCCCATGTATGGGATGTTGCATCATTAGTGTGGCCGTCAGGTGCATATATATATATATATATATATATATATATATATATATTTATATATATATATATATATAGGTTAAGGCGCATGCAGCCTTGTCTAAGGGAACATGACCGATATTTGGTTGCATACTTGTATTATACATTTTTACGTTTTGGAATTCATATTTCCAAATGTTTTTTTTAAGATCCCAAAGTGAAATCTGCTTTATTATAAAAGCTAGATATGTATTTCAAATGATTTGAAATAAGAAATCGGAAAATAAAGCTCAAAGGAATAATTTCTGTAAAGAGAATTGGATTTTGAAATCTAAGTTTAGGGATTAAGCCTAAATGGGTATTTATAGTTGTTGTTTATGCACTGAAAATCCGATGGAGTAAACCCGTTCTGCGTTAGCACCGTGGTCCTGTGATTAGCCTTATTACTAGATAAGTTAAGTAAAAGATTTCTCATACCAGTCCCATGACAGACTCGTAGTTTGTTTCACTTGTAAACTCGGATGCCCCTATTTCCATACGGGCAGTCGAATGGTTTGTTTTGCAGATATTTAATTATTGAGCAGGATTGAAGCTTAAAGCTGCATCCAGAGTATTGATAGTCCTCTGCTGTGTTAGTGTATTTGTTTTGCTGCATTGTATTAAATTTGTTGTAAATTATTTTTCATTGTATTATGTTCGAAGTACTAAAATATTTTGTACTCTGATGTAACATTATTATAATGTTTATAAAATTCTTATGTTATTTGTTCTGATGTGTTGTATGCCCAAAGTTAGCGTATGCAGGATTCGAACGGTTTTGGTCGATTTAGCGATCGATTAGGTCCGGCCGAAATCCGTGTCGTTACTGTTGGTATCAGAGTTTTGGTTAACTCAAATCTTTGGGGTATAACTCGTTAGAACTAAACAAAAGACTCATTAGAGGTAGGATTAGTAATGTCCTATAAAAGAATACTCATTGGGGATAGGATCAGTAGCATCCTAGAATGAGAAACTCGTTAGAGATGGGGTTAGGAATGCCCTAGAATGAGTTGAGATTGACAAGTTTATAACTAACATATTTATGATTATATATATATAATCCGATCTTAGAAAATATGATTTTTGAATATATAATAGTTATATATATTTGAAAAGCTAATCAACTAATTGATTGATGATTGTATTGTGTGATTATTAGTTCAACAAATAAAATTAAATTGAAACCAATAAAAGAATAAAATTTGAGTTAGTTAGTTAAACAACTTTAAGCTCCGTTCCTTTTCGAGGACGAAAAGATTTTAAGTGGGGGAGTTTGTAACAACCCGGAATTTTGGAACCAATTTAAAATTTTTATTTTAGCAATTTTAATGGATTTTGAATATTTAAAATGATTTATTTTAAATAATAATGACTAAAAAATTTATTTTAATCGAACTTAGAATGAATATATTTATTTTAATTATAAAAGAAGTTAGAAATAGCGCAGTAGTTTGAAATTTTGAATTTAAACTTTGAATGGATGTACATGATTCAAAATAAATCGGATTTTAGTAAAACCAAAAATATTTAAATCTGTTTAATTATATCTTTCTAACGGATGTGAAAAAAATGAAATTTCATAGCAGGAATAAAAAGTTATGTCCAGATTAAAATTAGAAATAGTCGCTATGGAATTTAATATAATATATAGCCCTTATATATAGCCATTTTGCAAACGACCTCCGTTTTCGACAAAACCATTTTTATTAGGTCCGAAATGTCAAATTATTGTTAGGTTTCAAATTCCATAATTTTTGGAATTAATATGTGAACGTGGTAAATTAAAACGCATTTGGTAATTTCAATTTGAATTAGATCGACTAGAAAATGGCCATTTTTCAAACGGTCTCCAAATTCGATGTAATTAGTTTTGTTAGGACCGTTTTATCAAAACATAGCTAGATTTATTTTTTGGGAATTTTTGGAGTTTGTATGTGGCCCTGGTAAATTTAAATGTACGATCAAATTAAATAATTAAATGTTTTATATTTTAATTTAAAGAAAAGTGGGCTGAAACGATCAAGTGGGCTGATGAGACCTTGTCCGATATGTCCGGAATAGGGGTATTTGGCTAGGGCCAACATTCGCTGGGCTAGATTTGGAGCTAGTAGGAATTAACGGGCTTTTTTGTGAATTAATGAATTAAATAATAAAATATTATAAATACCCTTTCAGAAAACAAAACCCTAGCCTATTCCTAATCAGCGGACACTTTCAGAAATTAGTGGCTGAACTTATCCCAAATTCTCTCCTTAATCTCTCAAAATCAAAGTATAATTATTCAATACATATTAAGCGAATATTGTAGAGAATTTCATCATCTTTCTATCCATACGGTGACGATTAAAATTCGTATGATAATTCTCTTGATTTTTCTACTCAAAATAGCCGCATCTAATAGGCTTTTGCCGGTGCAGGGGAGGACCGGACTTGGAGGCGTGGCAGGCGGAGGTGCGGTTTAGGTCGGCGGAGGTCGGGGATAGGTCTGATCGAGGTCCGTTCAGATGGAGGAGGAGCGGTGTGTGGAAGTTTGGTTGTGCGATGGGTTCTGTAAGGTACTACAGGAACGAAGGAGAAGGAATTAACAGCGGCCAAATTTTCTTTGATGATGGTAAATAATGATTAGAACAATAATTAATTAAATTAATTATTAGTTAATGACACATGAATAATTCCAATGTTTATAATGTCATATCTCGTCCATATTAACTCAGAATTCGATGAGTTTAGTTGCATTTGAAACATGAAAGCGAGGTCTTCATGATGGAACAAACCTGAATCAAAAAGGAGCAAAGCAGAATTTGAAGCGAATTTAAATTCAAA
Source organism: Allium sativum (assembly GCA_030737875.1). Lineage (NCBI taxonomy): Eukaryota > Viridiplantae > Streptophyta > Magnoliopsida > Asparagales > Amaryllidaceae > Allium > Allium sativum. The sequence continues at coordinate 248,760,006 of CM060922.1, read as the reverse complement.
CTGTTCGGAAAATTCAGAAATAAAACTGACGGGGAGAACTCTCTCCAAAATTTTCTCATACCGTTATTTATATAAACTGCCATGATTTTTATCTGTATTTTATTATCATAAATATTTGTTCGCTAAAAATATTATTTTTATCTCATAGGTGAGATTTCTTTTTAAATAATTAAAATTAATTAATTATTATCGTGTTTAGAATTTTTTTACAATATGTTGTTAAATTCAGTTTGTTATTATATACGATTTGATTTGATTGATGTTGTTTGGTGTGATCTGTTTGACTAAATTGTATATAATGGAATTATTGAGATTTATACACAAATAAAAATATCACTTTTATTTGTTATGTTAAAAATGGATTTGTAAACAAATAAAAATATCATTTTTATTTGTCATATTATTGTAAGAATTTGTATACACATAAAAATAACATTTTTATGTTACAAGTTACGAGTAGGAATTGTAAACAAAATAAAAATATCATTTTTGTTTGCTATGTTAAAAATAGATTTATATGCAAATAAAAAATATCATTTTTATTTGTTATGTTAAAAATAGATTAGTATGCAAATAAAAATACCATTTTTATTTGTTATGTTGAAATTAGAATTGTAAGACAAAATAAAAATATAATTTTTATTTATTATGTTGAAAATAGATTTGTATGCAAATAAAAATACCATTTTTATTTGTAATGTTGAAATTAGAATTGTAAGACAAAATAAAAATATCATTTTTATTTGTCATGTCAAAAATAGATTTATATGTAAACAAAAGTATCATTTTATTTGTTATGTTAAAATAGATTTGTAAACAAATTAAAATTATCATTTTTATGTGTCATGTTAATGCAGGAATTGTCAACAACATAAAAATATCATTTTGATTTGTTATGTTGAATTAGAATGATCAACAAAAAAAATGTCATTTTTATTTGTTATGTTGAATTAGAATTGTTGACAACACAAAAATATTCATTTTAATTTGTCATGTTAAAGTAGAAAATTGTGTACAAATAAATATTCATTTTTATTTGTCATGTTAAAGTAGAAAATTGTGTACAAATAAATATTCATTTTAATTTGTCATGTTAAAGTAGAAAATTTGTAAACAAATAAGAAATCATTTTTTTTAATTTGTTATGCTAGGTATAGAAAATGTTTTGCAAATAAATTATTCTTTTTATTTGACCCTAGAAGTGTAGAACATGCCATGCAAATAAATTCTTCTTTTTATTTGTCATTAGAAAAGTAGAAAACATGTAGACAAATAAAATATTCTTTTTTATTTTTCATTAAAAACATTGAACTTGTTATGCAAATAAAATATTCTTTTTTATTTTTCATTAGAGTTATAAAATATGTATGTTGGCAAAATAATCTTTTTATTTTGTCATTAGAGTTATAAAACATGTATGTTGACAAAATCATCTTTTTATTTTGTCATTAGAAATATAGAACATGTTATGTAGGCAAAATTCTCTTTTTATTTTTTCATTAAAAATATCGAACATGTTATGTAAACAAAATATTCTTCTTTTTATTTGTCATTAGAAAAGTAGAAAACATGTAGATAAATAAAATATTCTTTTTTATTTGTCATTAAAAACATTGAACTTGTTATGCAAATAAAATACTCTTTTTTATTTGTCATTAAAATCATTGGAATTGTTATGCAAATAAAGTGCTCTTTTCATTTTTCACTAGAAACATTGGAATTGTTATGCAAATAAAATATTCTTTTTATTTGTCATTAAACATTGGAAACGTAATGCAAATAAAATTTTCTTTTTATTTGTCATTAGAAACATAGAAATTGTTATGCAAATAAAAATTCTTCTTTTTTATTTGTCATTTTAGACATAGAATGTATAGACAATAAAATATTCTTTTTATTGTATGCATATGAAATGCAAAAATGTGTAAACAATAAAGCACTTTTTTTATTGTATTATGAAATGTAAAAATGTGTAGACAATAAAGATATTCTTTTTATTGTATTCATATGAAATATAGAAAATGTGTAGACAATAAAATACTCTTTTTATTGTAACGTGAAATGTAGAAAATGTGTAGACAATAAAATACTCTTTTATTGTAACATGAAATGTTATTGAACCAAATATACTTGGTTATTGATATGGATTGTAATTGATTAATCGTTTGGATTATGCTCGACCAGTTTATGAGCAAAATATGCTTCTGCATTTAACATTGGGTTAGGTAAAAATATCTGTGTGCTTACACCTTATGAAACACTTCAAGATTTGACAATAAGGTGTTTAGCGATGTTGTTTATTTAAAAATTAATAAATGATTTTGAAATGATATTTCTTAAGTAAAAAGAATAGTATTCCCGATTTTGGACAGGGAACGTTTTATAAAATGTTTTATAAAATAGAAAGGATTTCGAGCGCTAAACCCGATGATTTCGAAATGATTTTAAAGTGTATTATGGTTTTACATTGTGGTTCATCGCGTATCTGATTAGTTGCTATTGATAACATATCTGTTGGTGGTGGAGAATTTATTCTCTTGCTTAACACCCTTCTTTGAGATGTATGAGCTCAAAGGTTATGTGATTAATAGTGACTGATCATACGTGTAAATTGCTGATGTGAAGCACCATAGATATAATTATACTTCTGATTATGTTGTGAAATGATTTTCCCTACTTCGGGATATGAAATGATTTAGTATGTGGCTAAAGATGCGGGTGACCCGAGAGTGACTAAAAGTGGAGGACGGTGTATGTTTTCCCCCACAGGTGGGATGGTGCATCGTTAGTGCAGCCGTTAGGTACATATATATATATATATATATATATATATATATATATATATATATATATATATTGGTTAAGGCGCGTACAGCCTTATCTAAGGGAACATGACCGATATTTGGTTGCATACTTGTTTGTATACATTGTTACGTTTTGGAATTCACATTTCCAAATGTTTTGTTTTTGAGATCCTGAAGTGAAATCTACTTTATTGTAACAACCTGAATTTTAATAACATGTTGAAACTAGAAATCAGGGTATAATTAATTTTTAAAATAAGAATTAAGGGAAACGGGTAAAGCCATTGCGTTCGTCTCGAAATTTTACATGAAATAGAGTCCGAGTTTTCGAAAATCGGAGTCCGGATGAAAAAGTTATGGCCTATAGAAGATTCAGTAGATTTTGAGCAGCACAGGACCAGGCAGGTCGACCTGGGGGTCGACCTAGGGGCCAGGTCGACCATGTGGTCGACCTTAGGGAAGACCTACTCCCCAGGTCGACCTCCCCCCCTTACAGGTCGACCTGGTTGGCCTGTTTTGACCCAGAACTCATTTTTGAAGCCTGAGACGTGTTTTGATGGTCCGGATTGATTCTAGGGTTAATCTAAGGGCCTAAACTAGTTGCTACACCTATAAAAACACCCTTAGGCCTAACCTAATTCACAACAAATCATTCTTACACCAAAATGCTGTTGAGGTCCCTCTTGATCATGGTCGCCGTCTCTAATCAATTTCCTAAGCTTTCGTACACAATCCAATTCGAAGATTAAGGCTTCTACAATGATTCATGACAATAAATCAACAACGTCACTACAACATTCTACAACAAATTCAGTTCTTAATTCATTAGCCATGCTCTGTAAGTTCTAGTTGTTTTTAGATTTAAACATTTAATTATAATATGGCCATGGAATAAAGTGGAATTGGATTTAAGTATGTTTATTGATTCAGATATATTTTTGTTACTTCTTGAATCTTGAGTTTTGGGACTTTTCTATGTTCGTTTTCATGTCAAGCTTATGATCTATTCAGCCTATTGTAAATCAGTTTTTCTTGATTCATATTGATATTATTATCAAGATCTATCTTTTATGCCAGAGACGATGTTTTTATGCCAGTTTTCTCTCTATGCTGATTGTTACACAAATTCTACCCTCCCCTATTTATTTTCTTTCGATGAACCTAGGTCAATTTCGGACCTGGGCCTAAACCGCGATTTGCGTACGACTGAATACGGGGAAATATGGGAATGTTGTCTATATTGGATATACATGTTGGAAAAATTGATGGCATAACATGAAATTGGAAATTTGGGGTGTTGTCAATATAATTGAAATTGCAAGTTTGGCCATTGGCATAATTAAATTGGCATGAAGTGGGCATAATGAATTAGCATGTAAATCAAATCACGGGTTTGGGTCTATGTAAATTAAATCAAAAGATTAGGTTTATGATTGGGCATAAGTAGAATTGGGACTTTGAACCTAAAAGCAATTGTAAACTTGATAATTGGCATAAATATATATTATGAACTTAGGTAGTTGGTGTGTGTTGTAATAAAAAGATTATAGTTTGGGATAATTACATCATGAATCATGATTTGGGTTTATTTGGACATGAAACTTGATACATGTAATCTTAGCTAGAACTTGATATGGGTAAAATGGCATAAACCTGGCATACATGTAATAGGCAAGAATTGGGCGTATGTAAACTGACTAGAATTGGGGGGGTGTGTGTGTATGTGTGTGTGTGTGTGTGTGTGTATATATATATATATATATATATATATATATATATATGGGCATGAAATTTTGGAACTTGGGCATATGTTTATTAATATGTAAAGTTGGAAATTTGAAATATGAAAATGACTATGTATTGGATAATTGACTTGAACACGAACATGAACATTTCTATATGTTAAACACATGAACTGATATTGGGGTTTTGGGGGAAATACGACCATTAATGAACCTTTGACACGAGGTTAGACTCGTTTTGTGGTGTAAATCTACCCGGAACTACCCGACAAATTCAGTAGCCACAAAGTGTCAGTCTAATGTGAGAGGTCGAAGGTCGAATTGTAGGCGTAACGATTTATGACACGAGGTTAGACTCAGATTGTAGTGTAAATATGCCCGGAACCGCCCGGCAAATCCAGTGGCCACAAAATGCACGGTCTAATGTGAGGGGTCATGATTCGCTCGTCATAATGAATGAATTGATACTAACCATAATAAGACGTGGGTATGGTTAGAGGGTTAGGTGGGATGACATGGAAATTTGACATGTAAATGTGGACCTAACCGGTATGAGTTAAGAACATGTAAAACTTATAAATGTAGGCTTAACCAACATAACTGTTAATCATACCAATGGGTGGGTTAAGCAATATGACTAGACTAATGACACTTAACCAATATAACATGACACGTGGCAAGGTTAAGTCAACTTGAACATATAGATAATACTTAACCAACTTAGCATGATACGTGGGCGGGTTAAGTCATGAACCGCTTGAACATACTTAACCAACTTGACATGCTAGACTGATAGGGTTAAGTCATGAACCGCTTGAATATACTTAACCAATTTGACACGATGATTTGATAGGGTTAAGTCATGAACCGCTTGAATATACTTAACCAATTTGACATGATGATTTGATAGGGTTAAGTCGTGAACCGCTTGAATATACTTAACCAACTTGACAGATGATTCGTAGGGCTAACTCATGAACTTGAACGACAACACTTAGCCAATTTGACATGACACGTAGGCGGGTTAAGTCACGAACTTGAATGACAACACTTAACCAACTTGACATGCTAGACTGATGGGGTTAAGTCTCGAATTTAAATTACAACACTTAACCTACTGGACGGAAACCCTAGTTACGCGGCCATTTTCAGCAGTAACCCACTTGGATGTATCACGATACCCTGGGACTAGGCAGGGTGGGGCACGATTACTGGGCTGATTGTAAGCGACCAGAACGACGGCTGAGTTGGTGCGCCATTGTAGGTTCAGGCGGACTACGGTCGTGCACGTAGTCCGGAGTTGAAAAAGTAGGCATTGGGCACCAGTAGGTTTACACTGTGCATTCTTGATTCGTGTTGGTGGTTGGCACCCTAGGGCTTGATACACCCTATGGTGGACCTAACACAGGTAACTACATTTCATGATTGGGCCGTATGACACAGACACAAGACGAGCTAGAACTTGTAGGGAGCCGATCGATTAATAGATCGTTTCGTAGGACCAAGTAATGGGTCATTTCATGATATTGGGCAAGGGATCATTTCATAGTCAATATATGACACGGGTTGGGATCACCTTATTATATAACATAGGCTACTAGTTGGGACACTAGTAGGGGGTAAGGATCCTTGTTAACAGGACACTAGTTGGAACACTAGTAGGAATACGAAACATTCCATGTAAGACACTTGTGAGATGCTAGTACGGGTGGTGCAGAGCAAATGGATATCACCTATAAATTTTAATGATGAAACTTAGGAATCTTGCGATGTTATACTTAATAGAAACCTTGCAATGTGATATTTGGTAGGAACCTTATGATGATACTCTTGATAGGAAGTATGAGATGTTATACTTGATTCATCGTGCCTGTAGCTTACTTTGTCGTCATGCTTATGTTTACTTTCTGTTTATTTATGCCATATTATCTTCACCTGTTTTTATGCTGAAAGCCACTAGGACATACTCAGTCTTTATGAATGACCCAGTTTTTTTCGCCTCTTTTTCTTTCGTTTCCCCCCACCCCCCTCCCCCACCCCAGGTTCGCAGGGTGGGAATACAGCTTAGTTCGGATCTTACCAAGCTCTAAGGCTCTTTCATGTACTGCTTGGATTTCTCTTGGCTATGGCTTGCTTTGCTTTATTAGGGAATACTACAATTTATTTTCATGCTTCTTTGTTTTTAGGCAAGACAAATATTTTAGCTATGTAATTGGGTATTTGAAAGTTGATGGGATTTTATTGTAAACAATTATATTTAATAAATGATTTGAAGTACTTCTACTTTACCTTCCGTTGTTTTATATATGTCTGTCTTGTAATATTTCTTTTCCAGTGCCTATAATGCTCCATTGAAGTTAAGGCATTCCCAATGTGAGTGACCTAAACGGATGTGGGGTGTTACATTTGGCATCAGAGCAGAAGGTTACCAGACTGGGCAAAAGCTTTTAAAAACCTTCTAAAATTATTTTCAAAACGTTTACAAAGAAGCATTTTTATAAGAAAAGTTTTGTTTTACGAAAGGCATATTCCCTAAAGCCTTATGCACTATCTTTTGATTCTCTCCTTGAGTTTCTTCTCTCTTTCTTTTTCACCATAGTTTTGTAGGTATACGACACATGTAAGAGGGCAAAGAAGTGCCCAACTTCCATCTGTAGCTGCAGTAGTTCCCTCTGCGTCTAATCTTATTTCAAGCTTTGTAGGGTTGCTATGCGATGGAGGTAGCTTTCGAGAAACTTGTCAACAAGCTATACATGGATAGTAAGAACGAGGATAAAAGAACACAAGCCTAAGGATAAGAAACTTGTTGATAGGGCTTAATCCACGAAGGGGGAAAGGTAAAAGGAAAGAGGCCAAAGTGAGAGAATAATAAAACCCATGACAAGAGAGAGTATCTTTAGTATGGTAAAAAAGGGACATGTAGTTAAGTATTATAAACAAGGGCAATGAACAAGATCATCGAGAGGGCAATTGTATGCTCTCACTACTAGCATACCTAAGAGAGGTGGTAACGTTTCTGTCAAAGGTTTAGCTTTTCTTTTCCATCATCCCGTTAGAACTTTGTTTTTGTACATCGCATCCTTTTAATTCTGCTTCGATAGTTGGAGTCTCTGCACCTTAGTACTAGCGTAGTAGAGGATCCCGTTTTGGTCTCAAATCCTGTGGGGAATCGGCTCATTTATTAATGACTTGTTTGGATTTGAGAATGTCTATGCTAAATGTTGAGTTTAGAAGTAATTCTTAAGTTTTTGGGCAATGGATTGATTCTAGGGATGGAGTGGTTTTCCAAAAATGATACCATTCTCGAGTATGAAAAGAGGGTAGTTAGACTCTTGACTTGCCCCGGTAATGCCCTCGAAGTCTAGTGTAACCCTTAGGGTTCTGCCATGCTTAGTTACCTAGAATCTCTTGATATATTTATTGATCCGCTCGAGTAGTGTTCGCCACTAAGGCGGATGGTTCATCTCGCTTATGCATGAGTTATAGAAAATCACCTTAGTAAGTACACTTGACAACATGGTTGGCATTTGTTTATTTTCAAGAGATAATTGATTTATGTGGAATACCTTTTAGTAAGTGAACGAGATCCGAGATTCACTAGTGAATTTTGGAGAGCTTGCATGAAACCATGAGTACCCAGTTATGTTTAAGCCGAGTATACTAGAAAAAGAATAAGTGAAAGTGGAACGAGAGGCGACAGCGAAATGAGTTCCAACTCATATTTTGGAAATAGGAATTAAGAAGCTACGAAATTGTGAAGCTAAAGATGGTCAAAGCACAATGGAGTTAAGCTCAAGGAAATGCGACTTAGAAGATTGAAGACTAGACACGCACATCATATCTCCTTTTAAGAGTATATCCTTGATCCCTCTTTTCCTGCAGAGCTTATTTGCATGCTATCTTTTAAGTATAACCTCTCGGTCCTATTCTCCATCCTATTTCTGTTGCAAACCCCATAGGGAGTATGACTCATCTGTTAGTAATACATGTAAGGGCTTGAGGGTGTCCGTTGGGTTGACTAAACTTTTTGTGTTTTATAGGATATGGGTTGGTCTTAGGAAGGGATTTCTTGTGACCAAAAAAGAGTCCATCATGCTTAGTTTCCTAAAAACATATATATTGGTTGGTCAATTCTTTGGGTATCAGTCTGATATTGATTTCGGTCTTCGGGGCTGGTGCTTAGGGAGTTCTTCTCCTAATCAGTATATATGTGACATAGATTTCCAGTTTTGACATTGCCTAATGGGCACAAAGTTTTTACTTGCTTCTATCGTTCGACTATATCTTTAGGTAGGAACAACTGGGTGTAAACATGTGCTTGAGACATGTTATGATTGATGGTTGCAAGTTGTTGCAAGCGATTGCTAGTGGTTGCTCGTAGATGCATATACACGCACCTTAGACACTAGATCGGCTCCGTCACCTTTCATATTGCATATGCATGAGTGTTTATACTTGTTTGGATGAAATTAAATGTGTTATCACGTGGATGTTGCATATGGATGAATGTTTGTACACACATATAATGTTTATATGGCTAGGACTATTCGCATACATGTTGGACTCATGGCACTAAAACATATTTTGCATTAAGAAGATCAATCAGGCCTGATCATTTGCATTAGATAAGGAACATATACACACACTTTCTGCATATGTTCATATAGCATTAGAAATCTCTTAAGGACAATGGATACCTATGATTGATGATTGAGTAGATGGATGATTGGATGGTAGGACACATTCTTCTTAACTTGAAGATTTTGGGGACGAAATCCTTTAAGGAGGGGAGAATGTAACAACCCGAATTTTAATAACATGTTGAAACTAGAAATCAGGGTATAATTAATTTTTAAAATAATAATTAAGGTAAACGGGTTACTCCATTGCGTTCGTCTCAAAATTTTACATGAAATAGAGTCCGAGTTTTCGAAAGTCGGAGTCCAGATGAAGAAGTTATGGCCTGTAGAAGATTCAGCAGATTTTAGGCAGCACAGGACCAGGCAGGTCGACCTGGGGGCCAGGTTGACCATGTGGTCGACCTTAGGGTCTACCTAACCCCCAGGTCGACCATGTGGTCGACCTTCCCCCCTTACAGGTCGACCTGGTCGGCCTGTTTTGACCCAAAACTCATTTTTGAAGCCTGAGATGTGTTTTGATGGTCCGGATTGATTCTAGGGTTAATCTAAGGGCCTAAACAAGTTGCTACACCTATAAAAATACCCTTATACCTAAACTAATTCACAACAAATCATTCTTACACCAAAATGCTGTTGAGGTCCCTCTTGATCATGGTCGCCGTCTCTAATCAATTTCCTAAGCTTTCATACACAATCCAATTCGAAGATTATGGCTTCTACAATGATTTAAGACAATAAATCAACAACGTCACTGCAACATTCTACAACAAATTCAGTTCTTAATTCATTAGCCATGCTCTGTAAGTTCTAGTTGTTTTTAGATTTAAACATTTAATTATAATATGGCCATGGAATAAAGTGGAATTGGATTTAAGTATGTTTATTGATTCAGATCTATTTCTGTTGCTTCTTGAATCTTGAGTTTTGGGACTCTTCTATGTTCGTTTTCATGTCAAGCTTATGATCTATTCAGCATGTTGTAAATCAGTTTTTCTTGATTAATATTGATGTTATTATCAAGATCTATCTTTCATGCCAGAGATGATGTTTTTATGCAGTTTTCTCTCTTTGCTGATTGTTACACAAATTCTACCCTCCCCTATTTATTTTCTTTCGATGAACCTAGGTCAATTTCGGACCTGGGCCTAAACCGCGATTTGCGTACGATTGAATACGGGGAAATATGGGAATGTTGTCTATATTGGATATACATGTTTGGAAAAATTGATGGCATAACATGAAATTGGAAATTTGGGGTATTGTCAATATAATTGAAATTGCTAGTTTGGTCATTGGCATAATTAAATTGGCATGAAGTGGGCATAATGAATTAGCATGTAAATCAAATCACGAGTTCGGGCCTAGGTAAATTAAATCAAAAGATTAGGTTTATGATTGGGCATAAGTAGAATTGGGACTTTGAACCTAAAAGCAATTGTAAACTTTATAATTGGCATAAATATGTATTATGAACTTGGGTAGTTGGCGTGTGTTGTAATAAAAAGATTATAGTTTGGGATAACTACATCATGAATCATGATTTGGGTTTATTTGGACATGAAACTTGATACATGTAATCTTCGATAGAACTTGGTATGGGTAAAATGGCATAAACCCGACATACATGTAATAGGCAAGAATTGGGCGTATGTAAACTGACTAGAATTGGGTATATATATATATATATATATATATATATATATATATATATATTGGCATGAAATTTTGGAACTTGGGCATATGTTTATTAATATGTAAAGTTGGGAATTTGAAACATGAAAATGACTATGTATTGGATAATTGACTTGAACACGAACATGAACATTTCTATATGTTAAACACATGAACTGATATTGAGGTTTTGGGGGAAATATGATCATTAATGATCCTTTGACACGAGGTTAGACTCGGTTTGTGGTGTAAATCTACCTGGAACCGCCCGGCAAATCCAGTAGCCACAAAGTGTCAGTCTAATGTGAGAGGTCGAAGGTCGAATTGTAGGCGTAACGATTTATGACACGAGGTTAGACTCAGTTTGTGGTGTAAATCTGCCCAGAACCGCCGGGCAAATCCAGTGGCCACAAAATGCACGGTCTAATCTGAGAGTTCATGATTCGTTCGTCATAATGAATGAATTAATACTAACCATAATAAGACGTGGGTATGGTTAGAGGGTTAGGTGGGATGACATGGAAATTTGACATGTAAATGTGGACCTAACTGGTATGAGTTAAGAACATGTAAAACTTATAAATGTAGGCTTAACCAGCATAACTGTTAATCAGACCAATGGGTGGGTTAAGTAATATGACTAGACTAATGACACTTAACCAATATAACATGACACGTGGCAGGGTTAAGTCAACTTGAACATATAGATAATAATTAACCAACTTAGCATGATACGTGGGCGGGTTAAGTCATGAACCGCTTGAACATACTTAACCAACTTGACATGCTAGACTAATTGGGTTAAGTCATGAACCGCTTGAATATACTTAACCAATTTTACACGATGATTTGATAGGGTTAATTCATGAACCACTTGAATATACTTAACCAATTTGACATGATGATTTGATAGGGTTAAGTCATGAACCGCTTGAATATACTTAACCAACTTGACAGATGATTCGTAGGGCTAAGTCATGAACTTGAACGACAACACTTATCCAATTTGACATGACACGTAGGCGGGTTAAGTCATGAACTTGAATGACAACACTTAACCAACTTGACATGCTAGACTGATGGGGTTAAGTCTCGAATTTAAATGACAACACTTAACCTACTAGACAGAAACCCTAGTTACGCGGTCCTTTTCAGCAGTAACCCACTTGGATGTATCACGATACCGTGGGACTAGGCAGGGTAGGGCACGATTACTGGGATGATTGTAAGCGACCAGAATAATGGCTGAGTTGGTGCGCCATTGTAGGTTCAGGCGGACTATGGTCGTGCACGTAGTCCGGAGTTGAAAACGCAGGCATTGGGCAACAGTAGGTTTACACTGTGTGTGCTTGATTCGTGTCGGTGGTTGGCACCCTAGGGCTTGATACACCATATGGTGGACTTAGCACAGGTAACTACATTTCGTGATTGGGCTGTATGACATAGACACAAGGCGAGCTAGAACTTGTAGGGAGCCGATCGATTAATAGATCGTTTCGTGGGACCAAGTAATGGGTCATTTCATGATATTGGGCAAGTGATCATTTCATAGTTAATATATGACACGAGTTGGGATCACCTTATTATATAACACGGGCTACTAGTTGGGACACTAGTAGTGGGTAAGGATCCTTGTTACATAGGACACTAGTTGGAACACTAGTAGGAATACGAAACATTCCATGTAAGACACTTGTGAGATGCTAGTACGGGTGGTGCAGAGCAAATGGATATCACCGAAATATTTTAATGATGAAACATAGAGATGTTATACTTAATAGAAACCTTGCAATGTGATACTTGGTAGGAGCCTTGTGATGATACTCTTGATAGGAAGCATGGGATGTTATACTTGATTCATCGTGCCTGTAGCTTACCTTGTCATCATGCTTATGTTTACTTTCAGTTTATTCATGCCATATTATCTTCACCTGTTTTTATGCTGAAAGCCACTAGGACTTAATCAGTCTTTATGACTGATCCAGTTTGTTTTGCCTCTTTTTCTTTCGTTTCCCCCCAACCCCCCCCCCCCCCCCAAGGTTCGCAGGGTGGGAATACAGCTTAGTTCGGATCTTACCAAGCTCCAAGGCTCTTTCATGTACTGCTTAGATTTCTCTTGGCTATGGCTTGCTTTGCTTTATTGGGGAATACTACAATTTATTTTCATGCTTCTTTGTTTTTGGGCAAGACAGATATTTTAGCTATGTAATTGGGTATTTGAAAGTTGATGGGATTTTATTGTAAACAATTATATTTAATAAACGATTTGAAGTGCTTCTACTTTATTTTCCGCTGTTTTATATATGTCTGTCTTGTAATATTTCTGTTCCAGTACCCATAATGCTCCATTGAAGTTAAGGCATTCCCTTTGTGAGTGACCTTAACGGATGTGTGGTGTTACATTTATTATAAAAGCTAGATATGTATTTCAAATGATTTGAAATAATAAATCGGGAAATAAAGCCCAAAGGAATAATTCATGTAAAGAGAGTTGGATTTTGAAATCTAAGTTTATGGATTAAGCCTGAATGGGTAGATGGAAAAAAATTGCATGTTGTATGATGCATTGTAGATCCATAAGTTTATTTATGGTTGTTATTTATGCACTGGCAAGCCAATGGAGTAAACCCGTTCCGCGTTAGCAGGGTGATCCTTGATTAGCCTTATTATTAGATAAGTTAAGTAAAAGGTTTCTCATACCAGTCACATGACTGACTCATAGTTTGTTTCACTTGCAAACTCGGGTGCCCCTATTTTCACACGGGCAGTCAAGTAGTTTGTTTTGCGGATATTTATTTATTGTGCAGGACTGAAGCTTAAAGATGCATCTAGAGTATTGATAGTCTTTTGCTGTGTTAGTTTATTTGTTCCGCTACGTTGTATTAAATTTATTGTAAATTATTTTCCTCTATATTATATTCGAATTACTCTGATATATTGTACTCTGATGTAACATTATTATAATGTTTATAAAAGTCTTGTATTATTTGTTCTGATATGTTGTATGCCCAAAGTTAGCGTATGCGGGATTCGAACAGTCTTGGTCGATTTAGCGATCGATTAAATCCGGGCGAAATCCATATCGTTACAGTTGGTATCAGAGCTTTGGTTAACACAAATCTTTGGGGTACAACTCGTTAGAACTGAAAAAACGACACATCAAAGTTAGGATTAGTATTGTCCTATAAAAGAATGCTCATTAGGGATAGGATCAGTAGCATCCTAGAATGAGAAACTCGTAAGAGATGGGGTTAGGAATGCCCTAGAATGAGTTGAGAGTGACAAGTTTATAATTAACGTATTTATGATTATATATATAGTCCGATCTTAGAAAATATGATTTTTGAATGTATAAAAGTTATATATATTTGAAAAGCTATTCAACTAATTGATTGATGATTGTGTTGTGCGATTATTAGTTTGGAGGATTCGAACGGTCTTGGTCGATTTAGCGGTCGATTAAGTCCAGGGGAAATCTGTGTTGTTACAATTTGGAGGATTGCTAAGTTTCTTTTTCGAAGAAGATAATTTTTTCATATTATAACACTGGAGATTTAGGTTTTAGGTGGAGCTTGGGTGACATTTGTGGAATATTGTGTCAAAGTGGAGATTGATAGATTTTGATGATATGGTATTCCATATATAAATAAATTATTAAGATATTTAAATTAAGTAGGATTGCGCCTCAAATACATTTCCTTACGGTGTTTTATGGATTTTGTAGTGTAATTTATTTCCTCTTTTATCATGTTAAAAAAGCAACAAATCATCTAGATGGGATTTTTTTAAAGGTGGAAGTAATCAAAAGCTCATTAACAAGGGTATCTTGTCCAGGCTAATATAAATAGGCATGTATAAGATTGTGCATTTACTGCCCCATTATAACCAAGTTATATCCCATTGTGTGTTATTATCGCTATAGCCTCTAATATAGCCTCTCCGTTTAAGCCCTGCCATAATCCGATATTCCCTATATATCCCATTTTTTCTGTTATATTACACTGTTCCCACTATATATTTAATGAGCATTTGATTTCATCACTATGTTCATAAAAACATTAAGAACGTTTAAAGTATTTCTGTTATGTTACACTATTTGTAACACCTCGAATTTTGAATGATTGAATTAACAAAATTTAAGAACACTAAATTTTTAAAAGAGTAATGAAGGGAAATGGGTTGCGCCATTGCATTCGTCTCGGAATTCTGCTTGAGATAGAGTTTGAGTTTGCATAAATCGGACTTCGTATGAGGAAGTTATGGGCCTCGGAAGTTTGAGTAATTAAGCAGAATTAATTAAAGTTAAACCCAGCCAAAAATTCAAATTAAATTCAAAATTCGAAATCGCACGTACCCGGGCTGGGCGGGAAAATTCCCGCCCAGGACCCAGGTCGACCTGGGGGTCGACCTGATCGGATAGGTGACCATAGGGTCGACCTCCCCCCATACAGGTCGACCTGGGGGTTGACCTTCCCATGTTTTTTTTTCCCGATCCGAAAATCTGCTTTGTGATGTCGATTTCTGAATTCTGATGGTCCGTATGGGTTCTAGGTTAAAATCTAAGGTCCTAAATGGTTCTCTACACTTATATACACACCCTATGACCTAACCCTAATTCATAAATATTATCTATGACGCCATTATGCTGTCAAACTCTCTCCTAAACCCTAGCCGCTGCCTCTAATCAAATCTCAATTGTTCATACACAATTCAAATCAAAGTTTAGAGCTTCAACAACAATTAAAGAAGATCAATCAACATCACCGCAACGTTTTTACACCAATTTCAATTCGTTAGTCCCTTTCTTAAGCCACGAAAGGTGAGTACAGTTATTTTCACAAATTTAATGGGATTAAAGTAACATGAAAAAGTTGTAAAAAGGATTCATATATGTTTGTAATGAAAATCTCACCAAGTCTTCAACTTTTTAATTCATGTCATCATATGCCTATGCTTCTATGTAAAGTTCATACCTTTTTATCAGTTTATTCATATTAAATCTGTCGTTATGCCTCTGTGCCAGTTTATATGCCCTTTTATTTCGTGATGTTAATTCCAATTTTCTATGATTTGATTCTCCCTTCTTGTCCCTATTCCTTTTATTTTTGGATCTAGGCTACCTTCGAGCCTATGTTAAAAATACGCGCGAATGCGAATACATAGGAATGATGGGGATATGTGAAATATGGAAAATTTGATATTATTGGGTATTTTGGATAATTGGATAATATGTGAAATTGGCATATTTGGGTATGAATTACATGGAATTGATGAAATTGCCTATAATTGAAAATTTGTAATTGAGGCTAATTAATATGTAATTAGCGAAATTAGTGACAAGTTGGAATAGGCAAAAAGTGTAAACATGATTATATGTTGAATTTGAAACACATGACAAGAAAATTGGGGTTTTGGTGAAATACGATTATTAATAAACCTTTGACACAAGGTTAGGCACAATTGTGGTGTAAGACTGCCCGGAACCGCCCGGCAAATCCAGCTGCCACAATTGGACGTCTAATGTGAGAGGTCAAAGGCATGAATTGTAGGCGTAATGATGGGTGACACGAGGTTAGACCCAGTTTGTGGCGTAAGACTGCCCGGAACCGCCCGGCAGATCCAGCGGCCACAAAGTGTTCGGTCTAATGTGAGAGATCATGCACCGTTCGTCATAAGGAATGAATTAAGGAATACTAGCCATAATAAGACATGGGTATGGTTAGAGGGTTAAGTGGGGTGACATGTAATTTATGACATGTAAATATGGACTTAACCGGAATAAGATAAGGCATGTAAATTATGACATGTAAGAATGGACTTAACCGTAGCATGTGTAAGACATGGGCATTTAAAATTAAAATGGTTAAGTGGGGGAAAAACCTAGTGGGGGCCAAGCATAGGTGGGAGGCTTGTGTCGGATGGGGACCCGTTTCAACTAGTAACCCGTTTGAGTATTTAATTGGGCCCGGTACTAGGCCGGGGTTTAGGCACGCTTACTGGGCTTGAATATAAGAGGTCAAAACGTGAATAACGGTGGCAACGCAAGTCCAACGGGTTCATGTGCGTGCATGGGTCTGGGCTGGTAGGTAAGACGTTGTTGCACCGTGTAGATATGGCGTGCATTTCATGTTGGTATCGGGGTTGCCACTTTGGGGAGTGATACACTCCACTGTGGGGCCAGCACGGGTGCCTACGGGGTTTAGGGAGCCGATTGAATGGGTAGAGTCAGGGTACCTTAGCGGTGGTAGGAGCAAGCCGACACCTACGATAGCAGCTAGGTACAAGTAACTACCAAGTTTGTCATGTGGGTACAGTTATTGGGAAGGGATCAACCTTGAGTAAAAGAGACTAGTAGATGTGCGGTGTAATTAAGTAATGTGGTGTAACTTAGCAAAAGTGCGATGTAACGAAATACATGTTGGTTGAGTTGGATAGTCCTTTGGGTGCTAGTCTGATGTTAACTTCGGTCTTCAGGGTTAGTACTTGGAGGGTTGCTCGCTTAGCCAAGGTGTAAGATTGTCTTAATACTTAGGAATGAAATCGTCTTGTCCATCCTTTTTATCTACCTTATCTATGTTACAGCCATATCATGATGCCTATTTATGTCTTGATCATTCACCTTACCTATTATTTGTTAAAATTACCGGACTCGCCAGACTTTATGTCTGACCCATTTGTTTCCACCTCTTTTCTTTCCTCCCCCCCCCCCCCCCCCCCGGTTTGCAAGGAGGGAATACTACAGCCTAGTGCTGATTTCTTTCAGTTGCTTGAAAAGAGTAGATGTATCGCTTTGGACTCTCTAATCTTTATGGCTTTGCTTATGCCCAGTGGGGATTTATGCATTTATGTTATTTAAGTATTTGCTTCTTTATGTACTTTGAAGTTTTTGGAAAGGACTATTGATCCTGTTGTAATGGTTTTAGAAACTACTTATGTAAGCTTGTTTTGAGTTATGATGCTATGAAATAAGTTTCATCTTCTGCTGTGTTTTATTTATTCTTGTAATTTATTTGTTCTATACAACAATAACGCTTCATGGACATTGATGCATTCCCTTTGTGAGTGACATTAATGGACATGGGGTGTTACACTGTTCCCACTATATATTTAATGAGCGAATGATTTCTTCACTATATTCATAAAATAACATGATATAGTTATAATCCGATATTCCCCATATATCCCATTATATATATTTTTTGAAACAAAAATACTTTAATATTTATTCATTTAATTAAGTTAAATGGTAGTTTAGGCTTGTTTATAGATATTTGCACATGATTTATTTAAAATCGAGAATGTACTAATTATAATTAAATTAAGTATTAGTTTTTCATTTAATATATCATCTATATATTTGTAAAAACATTAAGAATGAGTTATATGTGTTATTTTAGAGTCATCCACTATATCATGTTATTTCTTCACTTTATCTTCGTTATGACTTTTTGACCCTCCGCCACATTCAATCCGCTAAGCACTCTAACTACATAGGTCTAAGGTTCATTATATGTGTGAGGAAAATTTTATCCTCATATGTTATATGGATTGAGATTTCTTCTCAATTTAAAGCTTACTTTTGTATTCTTTTTGGTGGAGTTAATAAAAAAATTGGAGTTACTGTTTGTCATAAGTTTTTTTTCTTTCCACTTCTTGTCTCTTCTAAAATCTATTGTGTAGGGATCCTAGGAAAAATCCTGGCACAATATTTGTAACATGATCATCAAGCCATGTGTCTTAGCATGGTTAGATTCTATTCAGCCAACTTAGAGCTGGTAGTACCTCAAGTAGGAAGAATATTGTACACTATTACTTTGATATCTTCTTTTTTAACTTAATTATTAAAAGACCATCATCCAGTCGTTATGTGATTATTTCAAACAACCATAAATATGCAACAATTCGGTATCCTTCAATAATCATGAGTAAATTATTATCCACCTAACGTAAAGTGTTGTGTACACTAGTTTAAATAGATACATAAATATTTTTTTTCTAGATACATATTGGCGATAAATATTTAAGAAGTAAGCATTTAACTGTATATCGATTCAATTCTCATGGTTACATACATACATATCTATAGTTTTATCCTAAGCTTTTGAAATATATGTATGTATGTATTGTATATATATATATCCATTTTTGAAGGAAACAATAATAGTACTATTTGAAAGTAAATATTCGAGGAATGTGACTTAGAACACACGGAGCTTCTGCAAACTTGGAAATGGTGACTAGCTTTCTTAGTTTCTCCATCCTTTTCATTTACCTTCTCCTACACTTCATACTCGTCTTTCCTTTCTCCCCCTTCTGTGGTAGTTTTTGCAATGTCTGGGTATCTGCAGTGAGCTCTTCAAAAACCCATTATTTTCTTAACTCAGATCTGCACCACACCTTTGTTCTTTCGCTCAAATCGGGCTTAATGGACCGCCAGGGCTTGGATTTTGCACGGTTCCTACTTCTTAGAAGTTTTCTCCTGACTCTCCTTCTTTGCCTCACACGTGACTGGTAACAGCAAACGAGGTATGGATTGTCTATGGTTCAGTATTTAATGGCGTGAACTAGTGTTTTCCTGTGAGTTCAAACTTCTTAGGGTTTGCGCCTTCTCAGTTTTTGGGGGGTTTAAATGATTTTTTTCGTTGGATCTGAACATTTTGGTTTTATGGAGTTGTTTGGAGCTATTGCTTATGAGTTTTCTTGTTGGGATACCACCTCCTTTAACAAACAATCAGGTGAGAGCTTGGTACAATGGTTTTCTATCATCGTGTCAGCGCAATGCCCTTTCTTTTGTCCCCTTCTCTGCCCCATATGTTTGTTCCTTACAAAGGTTATTGCCTTGGTTATTTCAGTTAGGTTGGTGTTTACTTTTTGTAGTTGTTGTTTACTGCCTTTGCCTTGCTACTTATTTGGAGCTAGTATGGTAGGGATGCACCCTCCACATTGTCTTCACCTTCGGTCTATGGTCATTGTTTTGGGCTATTGTTTTCTTTATACTCAGCTCCAGGTCACATTGTTGCACTACCTTATTGTTGTTTTATGTGCAAGTCATTTATGCTTTCATGTGGAGTTATGTTTGAGTCAACGCAAGGTACTGGTCCATGTTAGTATGCTGGTGGGTATTAGTATGGTGGTTTAAATTTCAGTTATCAGTGATTCATGGAAGTGATGTACCTTTTGGGTGCACTAGGAGGAGATTGTTTTGTCTACTGGTTTCTTCTCTTGGAGGTGACTATTTTGCGTTAGGGTTGTTGTGATGTCCTTCGAAGTGATGTGCCTTTGGGTCACTGTTCTTGCCCTGCCTATTTAGTTTAGTTGTGTTATACAAAATGTTGTACGTTCTTCTTGATAAGAAGTTCAGACCTGTGAAGTAGGTCTGTTGTAGCTATACTTTATGCAGCATGTGAGTTTTTGTTCGGATCTTCCCTATGTTAGGTGATTTTCTTTACATATTTTTATTTATTGCTTTGGCAAATATTATTTATCTCCTTACGTAGAGAAATAGATGTTAGCTGCTCTCTGCGTGGAGTTAAGTATTATAGTCTAGGTATTTTTGTCTAGCTCCTGCTCCGTAAACTAGTCAAGTTCCAGTGTTCGGTCCACTATAAAAACCGTCTGTAGTAGGTTGGCAACCAGCCAACCTCATGTATTCCTTTGTAATTATTATTTGTTACAATAATAAATGTTACAAAGCGTTATATAAACCGGTCGGAATTTCCAAAAAAAGTATTGTATATATTAGATGTAAGTGCAAAAAGAAGCAGATTAGAACAAACGTAAAGTAAAGTCTACAAAAACAGGGACCCTGAAATATATTAAACAAAATTAGGTGAATCATATTGAACCTAAGTGCTTGAACATAAAGTGAACAAAAGAAGTGAACAATTTTAAAATATATTATAAAGGTGGTTATTGAGATATGAACTTGTAAATTTCTTATGAATGTACTAACTAAAAGAGAGTTGATATACAACTTTAGAAGTTATGAAAAAACAACGTAAGGAAGAATATATGTTTGATTATGTGAACTCATCGTACTAGTCAATTATAACAAACTAGGGAAAAAGCATTTTCAAAATAAAACTTTAATTCAAAATCCACGAACCAAAAATTACAATAAAACTATACTGTAAATTTCAACAGTAAACTTCTATATGCATGCAAGGGACATTATGAACTGATCTATACAAATACTTGAATTAAAAGTTCTAATTTATATATATTATTGCAATATGACAATACAGCAACACAAATGGCAACAATGTAACAACCCAAAATTTTGGCAACAAATTAATTAGTTATTTAATTAGATTTCAAAAATAGGAATTTCTACAAACGATGGAATTTCTATCTTCTACTCCGAAGGCCCGTGAAGATGACTGGGTAAGAGTTTTATCTTCTGGGATAATGGAAAAAAAATTTGTGTTGAGTTTGAATTTTTTACATGAAGGAAGGAAGGAAGAATTAGGGCTTATGATTTAATTAATTGTGGTTTGGAGGGTTATTTGACTTCACATGCATTCTACTCGCTGAATATCACTTATGCAGCACAGATTCAATTATCCTTGCGAATTCTACTACTTATACCAAGTCTAGTGTACCCTTTTATGAATATGAAATTTAAGATGTAGAAATAGGTTTTCTGATTGAGTCTCTCTGCCTATAAAAGAGTTATGCATTTGCTATTGAATTAGGTTTATGAAGAAAGATTGAATGTTTTTTGGTCTTTTGAAAACTGAATGGAGATGACTATGGTTTTATTACATATTTAGATCATCAGGGAGTTTTATATGTTAGTTCCTGTTAGATGTTCAATTGGTTAGTTTTAGTTCGGTTTCCACATACTTCTCATCATTATATGAGTCAAATTCTTCAAATACTAGAAGTATCCCAGAAATATAGTTTAGGCCTGAAGACGTGGGGATACTGTCATTTCGATAACTGCCTTGCACTTGAAACATGGGTGCTGAGTTTCAACAGTAATATGTTTTGAGTTCTTCAATCTGATAAAAGTATTCCACGCTGACTATATTTCATACTGGAAGTTCCTTTTTTGTAACTACCTTTTTCTTGAAAGTACTGATATTAAGGAGCAGTTTGGAACTTTGGATCATGCAGTATTACTTCCTACATTTCTTTAGCGTGGTTCATAACTGCTCCAATTTAGGGAAGAATGTGGGGTTTGTACAAAACGGTTAGAATCTCTTCACTTTTTACCTGCTTATGTGCATCCATTTAAAGATCTGCTGGAGTAACTGTTGTGAAGCACATGGCTCGAAGTGAAGCAGCTTAATTGCTTGGACATTCTTCTCCGATTTTGGTTTGATTTTAGTTCGGAATTTCATTTGTCTTTCATCAGTAATTTTCACTTAATTCGTCATCAAGACTGTGGTGTTGATCATGTACAATAGCTTGGATCTTCAATTGGCCAAATCTTGCATGTTGGATCATGGAACATGCTCCAATAATGGAGATTGTGGTGTATATGTGGAGTGAATTACACAAGACATGCAGTAAGCGGGACAATCTCTAGACCTAGGAGATGACCTCATCATGGGTCTTATTTAGTATAATTTTTTTTGCTTGTATTTTAGTTTATGTACCTAGTTTGTTGTTTGCATGTATGTCATATTTAATCTTCTTTGTACTGCTACTTTGTAAGTTAATAAAAACGTACCAATATATATATATATATATATATATATATGTGTGTGTGTGTGTGTGTGTGTGTGTGTGCATTATTCATCCAAATCTACGTAAACAGCGAAATATCTATTAGTGAATGCTTGTATGTTTTAATGGTTTCCATTTTATGGAATTATACATAAAAATGTAATCCATATTAAATGGAAATATATATTAGGAAGTTTGTAGCAATTAATGTAATTGATTTTCTATAAATAACATCATAAAGAAATAATAACTATTGTAACCATTGTCGATTTGGAAAAACAAATTAAATTAGGTAAGTTAGGCCTAAATGGTTACAATTTGAAAACAATGTCTAGAAATAAGAATTGCAACTCCAATTAAGTGAATAAATATTTCTTATAACTTATAGTATATATATGTACAAAACAAATCAAATTAAAGTCAAATAGAAATGTTAAGGAGTTACAATAGTTAGATTAGAAATAAAAAGGGACTGATACAATAAGGACATCCCACTGTTAATTAATGTCTTAGGAAATTATGACCATTAGACTCATAAGCGACATTAACAATAATAAATGGAAACAAATTGCATTTAAGGGGTTAATTAACGCCTTAGGAAAACATGACCATTGTGGTCATAAATGGCAATAGCCCTATTAAAAAGAAATAAATGAAATAAAAAGGGGATTAATGTGTATTGATTGTTGTTTTAAATACTAAGTCCTATAAGGAAACAAGTAAATAAATATCCTAGGATAGGAAGGATATAACTTACCTTACTTTATATTAGTTAACCTAGAACTAATAATTTAAAAGTTAGAATTGGACATAGTATGGTAATGATGTGAGTTCAGTTGCCTTATTCGACAGAAGTCTGCACTTTCCACCAGTCAAATGTATGTCCAACTGATGTGAGACATCATTAACCATAGGAACCCGTGATGACAGCTATTTTGCGTACGTGGAATTGTTCTCGTAAAGAGAAGCTAAATGGGAATAACTCAATAATGTAGCCTGCTTTGGGATTAAGTTCTTAACTGGTTAAATCCACCTATAGAAAGGTATTAAGGGATCGCGTAGCCCACCTCCCATAAATGAAAGCATTAAAGGCTAGTTAGGTACGAGCTCGATAATCTTCATGAAAATTCTATGGCTTGGGTCGAGGGGGTCCACCTTGGAATAGTTCTTAAAAGGTCCGGTATGGTATTTCCATAGGGCTATCTATCCTACGAGAAGTACTAAAAGACTAAGAGACTATCCTATAAGGTCAACTAGATAGTAACAAGGGGGTCCACCATAGGAGGGTCTTAAATGGCGTGCTACGTCTACCTAACCAAGTGTTCCTAAGCGGGTGCTTACTATCTCTCTCCTTATACGGGGTATGGGTCTATATGCGTGAATGACGGAAGCCTTAATTAGTAGGACCTGTAGCTAGTGTCCTCTAATTTATATTAGCATTTAATAAACCATCAAGAGGCATTAAGTGACCAATAGGTCCGCCTAGTGTCTTATGTAATCACGAGGATCCAACCTTAGATATCATTTGATAGTGAGGTCTTAAGTGGCTTTATATATGTGTGCATAAGTAACTAACCTCTGTATGATTAGCGAGTAGTTGAGAGTCTACCTCTTAGTTATGGCAATTGGTTAAATGATGGTTTAAAGGCTTCATAAATACACGCGTAAATGTTCTATCTCAATATCGTTGTCGTTGGGATTCGTACCTTAGGTATGGTAATTAGAGTCGTGCGTCAATGTTTACAAGGTTAGGTTAGAATTACTAGCCTTGGTGGGCATATGTCTTTGGTTGAACCAACCGGGATACATCTGTGTATTGTAGACGACTCTTCTTATTCACCAGAACTTATTCTTATGACCCTCCCCCCATTAAAATTTCCTAGGTTTTCTCGAAAGGGTACGGTTCTTATAGGTGTTTAAGTTTGTCTTTCGTTTCTCATTCTCTCTCATGCTCGGTATTGACATGGTGACTCACTTTATAAGGTAGCTACCTTAGTTGATACTAGTTTATTCTATTTTGTTTCCACTATGAGTTATTTTATCGTACTCTGATTATGCTCATACTCATCTTAATTGCAAGTACAAGATATACACGCTCCATGCTTGGATGGGTTTAAGTTTCAATTTTTGTTGAAATTTGGGGCCATAAAAATTTGGGATGTTACATTTGGTATTAAAGCATAGGTTAAACGATCAGAGGAATTAGTTAAATTAGGATTCGTGAGTTAACTTATTCGATTTTCTGTTATATTTTTCTTCATCTTTCTTACTCGACTTTAAAATATTTTGACAATGAAATGGTCATGGTCCTATTTATGTAGAATGGATCTTAAGCGACCAAGAGTTGAAATATATTGAGTTCGGGTTTCCAGCCAATTATGTCTTATCCCACAGTACATTGGCGATTTCGTTGTGAAGAGCACGAGGATGACATATGGTGGATTGCATGGATTTAATTTTGGAGATAGGATAAAAATCTAGCTACAACTGAGATAGTCACGATTTCTGGTTTTTAGTTTTCAGCGTTATAGCTACGGCCAATTATAATATTTATTATGGTCGACTGGTGAAGATCGCCGATTTCCCCTCTTTTAATTTGGAGGAGGAGTTCGTCGCCCCAAGCCTGACACTGATCATGCGCTTCGATACCTTCGAGCGCGATTATTATCCATGTTGCATCCGCCTATTGGATGCCCAGATGGATGCTACCATTGATGACGAGTCTTGCATCATTCGGGTTGAGGTCATGGGCACCCACATCGAGTTTTTGATGATGATTTGGCAGAGATTTTGGACATCTCGACAGTCGGAGTCAATCTGGATGTCATTGAGATGGATGACCCTCAGGTTCTTGAGCGCATCTTTCTTGGAGCCCTTAGAGTCAATCTGTGTCCTATTGCTTGTTTGGTTGTGCGCATCATTCAGTACAATGGCATCCAGAAGACAGGAAGCTTGGAGCAGATTTATCCCTCACCGTGTCGCTCCACTTATGTTATTCTAGGCGGTATAGCCCTCAATTGGGCGCATGTGCTTATGATCCATTTTCATGAGCCTTTCATTGGCACCACGAGGAGCACTTCCCTTATAATAATCTTCTCACCCTTGTCTTCCAACACTTCCAAGTGAGGCTTACTGGGGAGACGGCAGTGAAGAAGGCGCCTACCGCCATTAGTCGCGCCACTCTCCGTAAGAACGGAATTCAGTTGGCCGATGCTCCTGTTCTCGCACCTTCTGCTCCTGTTCAGCAGCCGCAACAGCCTCAGCTACCTGGCCAGGGGAACCCATAGCTCGCCTTTTTCCATAATATCCAGGATGAGCCTTGTGAGGTCCGTAGGAAGTAGCATCGGCAAGCGCACGAGATTGTTTGCATCTCTGTTATACTGTTTTCCTAGCGTGGACATGGTAATGGATCGAGTTCCAGCCATGAGGCTCAACCATCACGTAGTGCTTAGTCGATGTAAGCTTATGTCTAGTGCATCTTGTACCTTATATCACGTGTTTCCGTTTTCAGCATTTTTATCTTTGTTGTTGTAATTGGTTGTAACTTTTAGTGTTGTTTAAAATCACATGATTTCTTTTTATGATATTTCTATGTTTGGAAATATTTATTTCATCACGCATACCTATTTGAATGAAATCCTATTTTCCATATCTAACTAACAATTATCCTAGAGCTAGAAAGAATTGAATTTTGTGTTGGTTAAAATCTAGAAAAGGATAGGTTTTACGTTGTTTTTGTCACGGGTATACTTTATCACATGTTCCTCGTTATAGCTAAATTTATTGTGTTCTTTTGTGTGATTTCAGTTTTCGTATTTTTGCGTGAGTGACAGACTTCCTTTATTTGCCAACATGTGACTTCAATCATTTAAGTTTCCATAAAATACATTTTTGAAACTTTTTGCAAACGTGGTTTGAGAAAAAAAGGGAATCTTTTACCCTTTTTAAATTTTACGTTTTTACTGATTTACTTTCTTTTATTTCGGTTTGCACTGAAACATGAATGTGGGTACGGCAGTTTGTGCATATTTAAATGTTTATTTTGCATTAAAATAGATGATTTGAATGACGTGTAGCGCACGTTACCAAAATTTAAGTTTCGTGCGAATCGCATATGGAAAGCGAAACAGTATTGAAAATAAAATTTTAAATTATATAAAAGAATTTCTAAAGTGGAAATTTATTTTTGTATAAAATTTTGATTTTTGTTCACATGAAAGGCATAAAGAAGATTTTTGGATGATTTGTGTGTGCGTTTAAGCGGTGCTGTATGGTCAACGATGTGATAAAAAGGTTAACGACAACAACGAAAAGACTGTTTTAGCCTTGAAAACACTGTTTCCACACCTTGTTAACGATGCGCACGAGTTGTTAATTAACTCATTTTATGTTTTAGAGCTTGTTTTAAGTCTCCTTTGTAGTCTACGGATGGAAATTTTTGTAATATTTTGGGGAATCGAAGTAAAATTTCTACTTTAGGATGGGAAACGGAAAATTTATAAGTGAAGGGAACTTTAAAATTCTTTGTTTTGATTTCCTTTTTCTGACTTAGGAGAAATTAAAAAGGAAGCGACTAGATGCGTTGACATTTTGGATGGTAGGATTTGGATGAAAAATTGGTTGCTTCACATTTCTATACGTGGTTGTATGAGGGTTATGGATGAAAAAGGGTTTTCAAAATTTGCATTCATATAGAACTGCTAGTATATTTAGGATGATACATCATGTTTTTGAAAGTGTTTTAAAATTTGACGCAAACATATAGGAGGATCCGATTTAGAATCATTGTGCATACATGTTTTATGATTGAAATGCATTATGTACACTGTGCACATGTGCACTTGGTTGCAAAAATTGATGTACACAAATTGGTTGTGTAGGATAGAATAAGTAGGTGTCAGAATTTCAGGACCAAATTCCTTTTAAGGAGGGAAGAATGTAATAAACTAGAATTTTAACAATAAATTAATTAGGTATTTAATTAGATTTCTAAAAAAGAAATTTTTGCAAATGATGGAATTTGACTGTGAAACTTGCACCATTGCAGTTGCCACGGAATTCTGGTCAACTTTCATATTTGGAGTTTCGCGAACTATGAAAAAGTTCCGGCGAAATACAAAAAACGAACGGAAATAGATAAATCAGAATTTATAAATATTATATACCATATATAAACCGCCTTCACTAGGTAATAAACGACCCAGACGGTCGACCCTAATGGACGACCTCCTGGGCGTTGGATCGCCCAATGACGGCTAGGTTAAGTGGTATAGTATTATATATTTCATTATAAACGGACAGATATTAATTAAATTAAATCTATCGGTATAGGGTCTAACACTTATAAATAAATGGTTAAACCCCCATTTTTTTCATATATTCTAAGAGCAGCGGTGAAGCTCTGGTATTTCCCTTTCTATTCAAATATATTCTAAAACAAAAAACATACACAATCAAAATAAAACATAAATAATATACTTTGAAAGGGATAATCAGATTCAAGTGGAAAAAAATATGGATTGACGCTTAGGTTCTTCTTCATCGGATTTCTCTCCTCTTTTCTTATTTTCTTGCAAATCTACAAATATGAAAGTATCCCCTTTTCAGAATAACCATATATCTGTAGAAGTTAGGAATTGTAGGCCTAAAAGGTTCGAGCTTGGATTTTTTTAAGTGAGTGGGAAATTTATATACAAAGTATACAATAACCTGATTACTTTGTTTGTATTAGATCTGAAATGTAGGCCTAAATATTTATTAGATCTATTTGTAATTTTATTAAATTTGAAATAATGCCTATCAAATCTGTTTGTGAATATCGTTAAATCTGAAAGAATAAAATTGTGGTTTGAATAATATTATTATTTGGTAGGCTTACTTGATTGTTCTATTATTGCGTACAATTGTGTTTAATATACTGTGGTTATTGCAAACACCGTTATGATGACCCAAACTTCCGTAGAACGAAAGTAAGGATAATCATAGGAGTATAACAGAATTAATACAATAACAGATCACAGTTACATAGCTGAACATATAAATCATTGCAGCGGAAAGGAAATGTCATCACAAACATCATCATAGAACATCAGAGTACGCAGTACAAGATACACTTAGCAAAATAGATGTCTAAAAACAGGCAAAAAAATAAAGTCTCAATCTCCCAAAATACATCAATATCCAATACTGCCTCAATATCTCAAGAAGAAAATAAAAGATAAAAAGAAAAGATCTTCCAACATCTTCATTAGCCAGCTCTAGTCCAGAAAACATCCCTACCTGAAACCTGTCAATTGGCTGCCCGTGTGGAAGGAGGGCACCCGAGTTTGCAAAGTGAAACAAACTACTAGTCAGTCATGGGACTGGTATGAGAAATCTTACTAAACTAATAATATGGCTAATCACTGGACCACGCCGCTAAAGCGGAACGGGTTTTAGTCCATTGGATTGCCAGTGCATAAGTTTTATAAATTTTTAAGTCAAAACAACGCAGTGCTTTTTAGAAAATGAAATCATTATAAGACTCAAGTCCCATCACACAATGCAATGCAAACGGAGGATAGAGTTTTATCTTATAATGATCAAAAATGCTTGATACGTATATAATAATATTTTTAATATTATTACTAGTGTCTAATATATTCCAAAAATACTTCAAAGTAAATGTATCATTCCTAGACGGCATAGTACCATATACTATTTCGCCATATATAGGTTTACAATCAAGACCGTAATGTCGTATTGGAGGTTGGTTTCCATCATGAGTCAAGGCTAGGGACGATTTCCTAACCGATTCGAGACACTCTAGCAATGTCTCGGGATTCCCCGCAGTGAACCCTTGGATCCTGCAGGGTCGATCCACAAATAATGCTAGTGGATTAGTTATGCCTGAACACACATTCCCCGATCCTACCGGACCTATAAATTGGCCATTGGCGACCAATAAAATATCTGAGGCACATCATTCCATCAACCACATAATTAAAAGTGTCGGGCTTTGTAAAAACCCAAACACCACTTCTAGCTAGAAAGAAACGTGTGCACTCCCTGCGTTCCCTTGTCCCATTTTTGACTCTACTGGGGTGTGAGGCTCATGAGGTAACGAGAAAACACAAAGCTATGCCTAAATAGGCTATGCTTTAATCATCATCCACAAGGATCTTCTTTTCAACAAAAGCCTCGATCAATTGCATCTTGGCATGTCACATTGACAGTCCATACCATGTGATCGGTAACTACTAGTATATAACCTTTGAGCTCATGCGTCTCAAAGAAGGGTGTTTAGCAAGAGGATAAATCCTCCGCCACCTCAGAAATATATTAATAGATACCAATTAAATTACATGGCATGAAATTCAATGTCGGACACGCATCCATTTACAAGTCCGTTCTGGGTATGAACGAAACCAGAGTCACCTAGGTGCTCGCGTATCCGGACGATCAACAAGTGCGTCCGGACAACTACCACTTTAACCCTTTATTGCTAGCTAGTTAATGTCAGGCATCAGTAGTTATCCTTTGACGTGAAGACCGCCGGTCTTCGATCGTCGTCTTTGATATCTTCGATTTAAAATCGCCGTAAAATTATTTGAAATGAGTTGAACTCGGTCTTTTCAAATAATTTTTTGAATTATTATCATTTAAACAATTTAATATCGTTAATATTAATTTATAATGATTTATCGCTATTTTTATTTATTTAAATATAGCTCAATATAATCAAACGATGCTTTGAGTCGATGGGCGGCCCTGGCGCGGTTTTTACCAAAATTTGATTTACACATATCTTAAAATCTAATAGTTGGATTTTGATAAAGTTTATATCATCAGAAAGATCTTCCAAAAACGGTCCTAACGGTTCTGGTTTTGGGAAAATTCGACGGTCGAATCTTACGGTATAATCGTTTGAAGTTACGATTGCCGAAACGCGAACTACCGCGCGCGATTCTTTTAAATTTAAATTTATATTTATATAAATATAAATCATTTGGCGATTTCAACTATTTCAACAATCACAGACAAACCAAGTACCATCCACATTCATGTTAGAGATTTTATACATATGATTTTCCTAATTCTTCTAACATGATAAAAATGATGATTTGAAATAAATCATATTTTTAATAACTAATTATTTCCAATGGTAAACAAATTATATAGAAAATATATTTCTTAATGTTCACACCTTTTGTTGAAACCAAATGACAAATAAGACATGATTTTAATTCTACTATTTTTATTGTATCTACAGTAACAATGAACATCTTAACATTAAAATCTATTCTTTTATTTCATATGAAATGTCAATAAAAATGTGACTTTTGAAATCTATTCTTTTTACTTACATCTAAAATGTAAATAAAAATATTACTTTTTATTCTACATTTTCATTTATATCATAATTGCAAATAAAAATGTAACCTTTTAATTCATGTCCTTATTTACATCTAAAATGTAAACAAAATGTAACTTTTATTATAATGTTTTTATTTGCATCTAAAACTGTAAACAAAAATGCAATCTTTATTTAATGGTTTGTTTGCAACTAAATTTACAAACAAAAATGCAACTTTTTCCTACGGTGTTTATTCGCATCTAAATATGCAAATAAAAATGTAATCTTTTTCTACGATGTTTATATGCATCTAAATATGCAAATAAAAATGTAATCTTTATTAAATGTTTGTTTGCAACCAAATTTGTAAACAAAAATGCAACTTTTATTTTAATGGTTTGTTTGCATCAAAATTTTGCAAACAAAATGCAATTTTAATTTTGATGTTTTGTTTGCACCTAAAACTGCAAACAAAAAAATGTAACTTTAATTCCAATGTTTGCTTGCATCTAAAATTGCAAACAAAAATGTAACTTTAAATCTAATGTTTTGTTTGCATCTAAAATTGCAAACAAAAATGTAACTTTAATTCTAATGTTTTGTTTGCATCTAAAATTGCAAACAAAAATGTAACTTTAATTCTAATGATTTATTTGCATCTAAAATTGCAAACAAAAATGTAACTTTCCAAATCATGTTTTTAATTTGTATCTAAATTACAAATAAAATATAACCTTTTTAAAACTATGTTTTATTTGCATCAAGAAATGCAAAAATTTAACTCCCAATTTCAACATTTTATCTGTATCAAAGAATACAAATAAAAGTATAACTTTTTATTTCAATGTATATTTGTATCAAAAGAATGCAAATAAAGAACAACTTTTTAATTCAATGTATATTTGCATCAAAGAATGCAAATAAAAGAATAACTTTTTAATTCAATGTTTATTTGCATCAAAGAATGCAAATAAAAGAATAACTTTTTAATTCAATGTTTATTTGCATCAAAGAATGCAAATAAAAGAATAACTTTTTAATTCAATGTTTATTAACAACTCTATCTCAATTCAATGATATAGACAAAAATGATATATTTTCAATTGTATTGACAATTCTATTAAATCCCATAAAATGACAAAATAATATTTTATATTGAATTTACAATTCTATTTCAATTCAATAAAAATGATAAAATAATGTTTTATATTGAATTGACAATTCTATTTCAATTCAACAAAAATAATCCAAATAATGTTTTTATATTGAATTGACAATCTAATTCAATTCAACAAAAATGATCAAAATAATGTTTTTATGTTGAATTGACAATCTAATGTAATTCAACAAAAATGATCCAAATAATGTTTTTATGTTGAATTGGCAATCTAATGCAATTCAACAATATAACAAAATGATTTATTTTTATTGAAATAACAATTCTAATCCAAATCAATAATATAACAGAATGATTAATTTTATTGAAATGGCAATTCTAATCCAAATCAATAATATAACAAAATGATTTATTTTATTGAAATGGCAATTCTAATCCAAATCAATAATATAACAAAATGATTTATTTTATTGAAATGACAATTCTAATCCAAATCAATAATATAGCAAAATGATTTATTTTTATTTAACACATACAGATCTATGTTTATACATCACCAACAAACAGATAAGTCATCCACAATCTCATCACATTGCATATCTAAATCATATACATACAATCGTTACATAGAAAATAGAATAAATAAATTAATTATATAAAAAAAAGAAATCTCACAGTCGTGATGCAAATTAGCCCAAAATTCAAACAGCTCGGAATTGCCCCTTTTCAGTCTAGAGTTGCAGATCTCGTCTCTGCGATTGCAAAGCTTTAGAAATCGCATTATTTTGAGTCAGTATGATCGAGTTATGATTTATTTAAGTTGATAACATTTAAATATAATAAATTAATTAATTTACTTAAGGATTTATACCTTCTTCCTCAACCCAGTAATCGACCGTTAGTAAACCCAACTACTTCGATCTTAGGGTTGATTTTTCCGAACAACTCAAGTAGTCGGACAATGATCAGGAGATGGCACCTCGACAAGCTAGGGGAGGCACACGTTCATCGGCGAAGGGGGCCCACTCGGTGGTGGCACTAGAACACGGCGGCGGAGCAAATGCTGGGCATTTGGGGTGCTGAAACTCCTTGAAAACTTGACGGTTTTATGATCCAATCGTACAGAATCAATGATGAGGAAAATCTCTTCGAAAGCCTGAACTGGAGTGAGGAGTTTTATTGAGAGGATCGGTGGATTTTAATGGTTGAAGTTAGGAGGTTTTCGGCTATGAATACAGTAGATGGCAGCGGCTGTTAGTATAAGATTAGGGTTTGAAAATGATTTTCCACTTTATTTATATTATTTAAATGTAATTTTAACAAATAAATCAAAAAGTTATAAACAACTCCGAATTCAGTCCAACCAGAGTTGACCCTACCCAATAGCCCCTATTCCGGATCCAACGGGCTAGGTTTCGTCAATCCAAACGACTGTCTGTGGCCTGAAATCTTTAATTTAATATTTAAATTATTTAATAAATTAATTTGATCGTATATTTAAATTTACCGAGGCCACATATGGACTCAGAAAAATCCAGAAAAATTATTTCTGGCTTGACGATATAGTCCTAACAAAATTAATTTCATCGAATTCAGAGTCTGTTCGAAAAATGGTTATTTTCAAGTCGATTAGATTTGACTGAAATTGACAAAACACATTTTCTTTTGCCACGCTCACATATTAATTCCCAAAATTCCGAAGAAATTAAACTTAGCAATAATTTGACGTTCCAGATCCAACAAAAGTGGTTTCATCGAAAACGGAGGTCGTTTGAAAAATGGCCTTTTTTACGGGCTATAAATTATACTATTGCAACCATTCCAAATATTCAACTAGTCATAACTTTTGATTCCCGCTATGAAATTTCAATTTTTTGGATTCGTTGGAAAGATATTTTTAGACAGATTTAGATATTTTTGGTTTCACTAAAATATGTTAAATTTTGAATCCAGTACAATCGGTCAAAGTACAGGTTTGACTTTTCAAAATAATGTACTATTTCTAATTCCTTTAGAAATCAAAATGAATATATTTGCTCTAACCTCGATTAAAATAAATTTTTAATCGTTATTATATAAAATAAATTATTTTAACTATTCAAAATTCACTGAAATAGCTAAAATAATACTTTTAAATTAGTTCGGATTTTCTGGGTTGTTACATTCTCCCCCACTTAAAAGCTTTTCGTCCTCGAAAAGGAAATAATAGTAAAGTAGGAAACAAAACGGAAAATGCAAGATATTATAAATGTACCATAACACAAGAGTCACTCGGAGATATCCACTCTGCGCTTAGGATAGGCCTGTTTGATGCTGTCCTCAGTCTCCCATCAAGGAAAGAGTCAGACGAAGGGAAACGATAAGATGATATGATAATGATGTAATGATGGATTTATATGTGTTATTTTGTTGTGCTCACTCTAGGACATTGTTAATCCTATCTCTAATGAGCTACTCGTCTTAGAATACTACTGATTCTACCTAGACGAATTGTTCTAAAAATGTTATACTCTGTAGCTAAGGTTAACATTTAGCTCTAATACCAAATGTGATGACCCAAACTTCCGTAGAACGAAAGTAAGGATAATAATAGGAGTATAACAAAATTACAATAATAACAGATCACAGTTACATAGCAGAACATAGAAATCATTGCAGCGGAAAGGAAATGTCATCACAAACACCATTACAGAACATCAGAGTACGTAGTACAGGATACACTTAGCAAAATAGATGTCTAAAAACAAGGAAAGAAATAAAGTCTCAATCTCCCAAAATACATCAATATCCAATACTGTCTCAATATCTCAAGAAGAAAATAAAAGATAAAAAGAAAAGATCTTCCAACATCTTCATCAGCCAGCTCTAGTCCAGAAAACATCGCTACTTGAAACCTATCAATTGGTTGCCCGTTTGGAAGGAAGGCACCCGAGTTGGCAAAGTGAAACAAACTACGTGTCAGTCATGGGACTGGTATGAGAAATCTTACTAAACTAATAATATGGCTAATCACTGGACCACGCCACTAACGCGGCACGGGTTTTGCTCCATTGGTTTGCCAGTGCATAAGTTTTATAATTTTTTAAGTCAAAACAACGCAACGCTTTTTAGAAAATGAAATCACTATAAGACTCAAGTCCCATCACACAATGCAACGCAAACGGAGGATAGAGTTTTACCTTATAATGATCAAAAATGCTTGATACATAAAAGATAATATTTTTAATATTATTATTGGTGTCTAATATGTTCCAAAAATACTTCATAGTAAATGTATCAATCCTAGACGGCATAGCTACCATATACTATGTCGCCATATATAGGTTTATAACCAAGACCGTAATGTCGTATTGGAGGTTGGTTTCCACCATGAGTCAAGGCCAGGGACGATCTCCCAACCGATTCGAGACACTCTAGCAATGTCTTAGGATTCCCCGCAGTGAACCCTTGGATCCTGCAGGGTCGGTCCACAAATAACGCTAGTGGATTAGTTATGCCTGAACACACGTTCCCTGATCCTATTGGACCTATAAATTGGCTATTGGCGACCAATAAAAATATCTGAGACGCCTCATTCCATCAACCACATAAGTAAAAGTGTCGGACCTTGTAAGAACCCAAACACCACTTCTAGCTAGAAAGAAAAGTGTGCACTCTCTGCGTTCCCTTGTTCCGTTTTTGACTCTACCGGGGTGTGAGGTTCGTCAGGTAACGAAATACATAAAGCTATGGCTAAATAGTCTATGCTTTGATCATCATCCACAAGGCTCTGCTTTTCAACAAAAGCCCCGATCAATTGCATCTTGGCATTTCACATTGACAATCCATACCATGCGATCGATAACTACCAATATATAACCTTCGAGCTCGTGCGTCTCAAAGAAGGGTGTTTAGAAAGAGGATAAATCTTCAGCCACTCAGAAATATATTAATAAATATTAATTAAATCACATGGCATGAAATTCAATGTCGAACATGCATCCATTTAAAAGTTCGTTCTAGGTTTGAACGAAACCGGAGTCACCTAGGTGCTCTTGTATCCGGACGATCAACAAGTGCGTCCGTGTAACTACCACTTTAACCCTTTATTGGTAGCTAGTCAATGCCAGG
The DNA here is from genome assembly GCA_030737875.1 of Allium sativum. Taxonomy (NCBI): domain Eukaryota; kingdom Viridiplantae; phylum Streptophyta; class Magnoliopsida; order Asparagales; family Amaryllidaceae; genus Allium; species Allium sativum. Next base: position 248,723,914 of record CM060922.1, on the reverse strand, counting down.
CATCAGTATTATCCTTTCGACGTGAAGATCGTCAGTCTTCGATATCTTCGATTTCCGCAAACAATTTTTCGAATTATTATCATTTAAACAATTTAATATCGTTAATATTAATTTATAACGATTTATCGCTATTTTTAAAAACAAAAACAGCTCAATATAATTAAACGACGCTTTGGGTCGATGAGCGGCCCTGGCGCTGTTTTTACCAAAATTTGATTTACATATATCTTAAAATCTAACCGTTGGATTTTGATAAAGTTTATATCATTAGAAAGATCTTCCAAAAACAGTCCTAACGGTTCCGATTTGGGAAAATTCGACGGTCGGATCTTACAGTATAATCGTTCGAAGTTACGATTGCCGAAACATGAACTACCGCGCGAGATTCATTTAAATTTTAATTCATATTTATATATAAATATAAATCATTTGGCGATTTCAACTATTTCAACAATCACAGACAAACCAAGTACAATCCATATTTTTGTTAGAGATTTTATACAAATGATTTTCCTAATTCTTCTAACATGACAAAAATGATGATTTGAAATAAATCATATTTTTAATAAATAATTATTTCCAATGGTAAACAAATTATATAGAAAATATATTTTCTTAATGTTCACACCTTTTGTTGAAACCAAATGACAAATAAGACATGATTTTAATTCTACTATTTTTATTGTATCTACAGTAACAATTAACATCTTAACATTTAAATCTATTCTTTTATTTCATATGAAATGTCAATAAAAATGTGACTTTTGAAATCTATTCTTTTTATTTACATCTAAATGTAAATAAAAATATGACTTTTTATTCTATGCTTTCATTTATATCAAAATTATAAATAAAAATGTAACCTTTTAATTCATGTCCTTATTTACATCTAAAATGTAAACAAAATGTAACTTTTATTATAATGTTTTTATTTGCATCTAAAACTGAAACAAAAAAATGCAATCTTTATTAAATGGTTTGTTTGCAACTAAATTTGCAAACAAAAATGCAACTTTTTTCCTACGGTGTTTATTCGCATCTAAATATGCAAATAAAAATGTAATCTTTTTGTACGATGTTTATTTGCATCTAAATATGCAAATAAAAATGTAATCTTTATTAAATGTTTGTTTGCAACCAAATTTGCAAACAAAAAATGCAACTTTTATTTTAATGGTATGTTTGCATCAAAATTTTGCAAACAAAATGCAATTTTAATTTTGATGTTTTGTTTGCATCTAAAACTGCAAACAAACAAAAAAATGTAACTTTAATTCCAATGTTTATTTGCATCTAAAATTGCAAGCAGTGTCTCCTTTTGTGGTTTTTCTGGAAGTTCTGGAGACTAATGATCAGGGAGGTGCGGCTGCATGTTCTTTCAAGAGATCGCTTATGGTTTTTATAGCTTATGGTGGTGATGTTGTTTTGAGGCTCGCTGCGATATTTTGGATCACTGTGGGTATGCTGTTGTGAGAAAGTTGAAGTCTTTCTTGCCTTATGTTTTCGTGTGGAGTCTGGGTATGTTGTTGCGTATATATTTGGGATAGCTTGTTTGTATGTTGTTGTGTTTAGTTTTATATTGAGATGGTTGTTAGTTGTGTCTGTACAGTATTTGTTTTGTTTGTTAGATGTCTTTGTAGCCATCTCAAAATCTATGTACTTTCTTTTGTTGTAATTAAGAACTCTTTTGTTTCAAAAAAAAAATGCAAACAAAAATGTAACTTTAATTCTAATGTTTTGTTTGCATCTAAAATTGCAAATAAAAATGTAATTTTAATTCTAATGTTTTGTTTGCATCTAAAATTGCAAACAAAAATGTAACTTTACAAATCATGTTTTTAATTTGTATCTAAATTACAAATAAAATAAAATCTTTTTAAAACTATGTTTTATTTGCATCAAGAAATGCAAATAAAAATTTAACTTCCAATTTCAATATTTTATCTGTATCAAAGAATACAAATAAAAGTACAACCTTTTATTTCAATGTATATTTACATTAAAGAATGCAAATAAAGAACAACTTTTTAATTCAATGTATATTTGCATCAAAGAATGCAAATAAAAGAATAACTTTTTAATTCAATGTTTATTTGCATCAAAGAATGCAAATAAAAGAATAACTTTTTAATTCAATGTTTATTTTCATCAAAGAATGCAAATAAAAGAATAACTTTTTAATTCAATTTTTATTGACAACTCTATCTCAATTCAATGATATAGACAAAAATGATATATTTTCAATTGTATTGACAATTCTATTAAATCCCATAAAATGACAAAACAATAGTTTATATTGAATTTACAATTCTAATTCAATTCAATAAAAAATGATAAAATAATGTTTTATATTGAATTGACAATTCTGTTTCAATTCAACAAAAATAATCCAAATAATGTTTTTATATTGAATTGACAATCTAATTCAATTCAACAAAAATGATCAAAATAATGTTTTTATATTGAATTGACAATCTAATATAATTCAACAAAAATGATCAAAATAATGTTTTTATGTTGAATTGATAATCTAATGCAATTCAACATTATAACAAAATGATTTATTTTTATTGAAATGACAATTCTAATCCAAATCAATAACATAACAGAATGATTAATTTTATTGAAATGGTTCTAATCCAAATCAATAATATAACAAAATGATTTATTTTATTGAAATGGCAATTCTAATCCAAATCAATAATATAACAAAATGATTTATTTTACTGAAATGGCAATTCTAATCCAAATCAATAATATAACAAAATGATTTATTTTTATTTAACACATACAGATCTATGTTTTTACATCACCAACAAACAAATAAATCGTCCACAATCTCATCACATAGTAGACCTAAGTCATATACATACAATCGTTACATAGCAAATAGATTAAATAAGTTAATTAATTATATATAAAAAAAGAAATCTCAAAGTCGTGATGTAAATTAGTCCAAAATTCAAACAACTAGGAATTGTCCCTTTTCAGTCTAGAGATGTAGATCTCGTCTCTACGACTGCAATGCTTTAGAAATCGCGTTATTCTGAGTCAGTATGATCGAGTTATGATTTACTTAAGTTGATAACATTAAATATAATAAATTAATTAATTTACTTAAGGATTTATACCTTCTTCCTCAATCCAGTAATCGGCCGTTAGTAAACCCAACAAGTTCGATCTTAGGATTGATTTTTCTGAACACCTCAAGCAGTCGGACAACGATCAGCAGATGGCACCTCGACAGGCTAGGGGAGGCACACGTTCGCCGGCCAAGGGGGGCCACTCGGTGGTGGCACTGGACCACGGCGGCGGCGGAAACGCTGGGCGTTTGGGGTACTGAAACTCCTTGAAAACTTGACGGATTTATGATCCAACCATACTGAATCAAAGAAGAGGAAAATCTCTTCGAAAGCTTGACTGGAGTGAGGAGTTTTATTGAGAGGATCGATTTTAATGGTTGAAGTTAGGAGGTTTTCGGCCATGAATACAGTAGATGGCGGCGGCTGTTAGTATAAGATTAGGGTTTGAAAATGATTTTCTACTTTATTTATAATATTTAAATGTAATTTTTACAAATAAATCCAAAAGTTCTAAACTACTCTGAATTCAGTCCAACCAGAGTTGACCGTACCCAATAGCCCCTGTTGCAAATCCAATGGGCTAGGTTTCGTTAGCCCAAACGACAGTCTGTGGCCTGAAATCTTTAATTTAATATTTAAATTATTTAATAAATTAATTTGATCGTATATTTAAATTTACCGGGCCACATACGGACTTAAAAAAATTCAAAAAATTTATTTCTGGCTTTGTTTTGACGATACGGTTCTAACAAAACTAATTTCATCGAATTCTGAGGCTGTTCGAAAAATGGCTATTTTCAAGTCGATCAAATTTGACTAAAATTGACAAAACACATTTTCATTTGCCATGCTCACATATTAATTCCAAAAATTCCAGAAGATTAAACTTAGCAATAATTTGACGTTCCGGATTCAACAAAAGTGGTTTCGTCGAAAACGGAGGTCGTATGAAAAATGGCCATTTTTACGGGCTATAAGTTATACTATATCGACCATTCCGAATATTCAACTGGCCATAACTTTTGATTTCCACTATGAAATTTCGATTTTTTGGATTCATTGGAAAGATGTTTTTATGCAGATTTAGATATTTTTGGTTTCACTAAAATCCATTAAATTTTGAATCTGGTACATTCGGTCAAAGTACAGGTTTGACTTTTCAAAATACCTCCACTATTTCTAATTCCTTTAGAAATCAAAATGAATATATTTGCTCTAACCTCGATTAAAATAAATTTTTAATCGTTATTATTTAAAATAAATTATTTTAACTATTCAAAATTCACTAAAATACTCAAAATAAAAATTTTAAATTGGTTCGTACTTTCCGGGTTGTTACAACCATAGATCTAGAAATCAGTCCCGTAAATCACTATTAAGATGTAGTTTTATTCCAGATCAGTGGTTTCAGTGTTGAATGGTAATTTATGTAAATTTGGCTAAAAAGATATAAACGTCTTGTTTGTGTTCAGTTTTGTTAGGGTTTTAACTTAGCTATTGTATATATACCTTTTTGCTCTTTAAAAAGACATTATTTGAAATCAACAAGAAATATGTTCAAAAAAAAGGAAAAAGATTGTGTAAATTCATGTACAAATACAGGGTTATATATATGCGTTGTTTACATCAACTATTCCAAAAGAATATATGTTATATATCTCTTGTGATTTGAAATACGTTTATTCCTCTTTTAAATATTCTGGCATAATTTACAATAATGATAGTTGATATCCTTTTTGTAAGATTTAGAATCTTATTAAAAAATTAAACGCAAAAAGGAATGTTTGGTTATTAGTTTGAACCAAAAGGATAAATTTAATAATAAAAGAATAATAACTATATTATTTGTGTGAATATATATATGTGTGTGTGTGTGTGTGTGTGTGTGTGTGTGTGTGTGTACATTATCCATCCAAATCTATGAAAACAATGAAATATATATTAATGAATGTTTGTGTGTTTGAATGGTTTCTATTTTATGGAATTATATATGGAAATTTAATCCATATTAAATGGAAATATATATATTAGGACCGTTGTAGAAATTAATGTAATTGATTTGTTATAAATAAGGTCATAAAGAAATATTAACTATTGTAACCATTGTTGATTGGGGAAAACAAATTAAATTAGGTAAGTTAGACCTAAATGGTTACAATTTGAAAATAATTACTTAAAATAAGAATTGTAACTCCAACTAAGTAAATATTTTTTATAACATATAATATATATATATATATATATATATATATATATATATATATATATATATACAAAACAAATCAAATTAAAGTAAAATAGAAATGTTAAGGAGTTACAATAGTTAGATTAGAAACAAAAAAGGACTGATACAATTAGGATATTCCATTGTTAATTAATTTCTTAGGAAATTACGACCGCTAGGTTCATAAGTGACATTAATTATAATCAATGGAAACAAATGGCATTTAAGGGGTTAATTAGTGCCTTAGGAAAATATGACTGTTATGGTCATAAATGACAGTAACCCTATTAAATAAAAGTAAATTAAATAAAAAGAGGATTAATGGGTATTGATTCCCTTTTAAATACTAAATCCAATAAGGAAGCAATTAAATAAATATCCCAAGAGAAGAAGGATATACCTTTCCTTATTTAATATTAGTTAACCTAAAACTAATAATTTAAAAGTCAGAATTGGACTTAGTAGGGTGATGATGCGAGGTCAGTTGCCTTATTCGATAGAATTCTGCACTTTCCAATAGTCGAATATATGTCAAATGATGTGAGACATCATTAACCATAGGATCCCCTGATGATAGCTAGTTTACATACGTGGAAGTGTTCCTATAAAGAGAAGCTAAACGGGAATAACTCAATAACGTAAACTGTTTTGGGATTAAGGTCTTAATTGGTTAGATCCACCTATAGAAAGGTATTAAGAGATCGCGAGCCCATCTCCCATAAATGAAAGCATTAAAGGCTAGTTAGGTACGAGCTCGATAACCTTCACGAATAGTCTGCTTCTTTAGGTCTTAAGTGTCATGGGTTGAGAGGTCCACCTGCGAATAGGTCTTAAAAGTCTGGTATGGGATTGCCATAGTGTAACACCCCACACCCGCTATGGTCACTCACAAAGGGAATGCCATAGCATCGGTGGAGTATTTTAGTGAATATAGAACAGAAAAATTACACCAAGACAGATATAAATAGTACTTGAAATTTTAAAACATCATCTCATAACAGCGGAAATAAACATGTCTGGTTACATCATAAAGCCATGATAAAAGTCAAGTACAATATCCGTCAAAATAAAGAAGTACATAATCCCACTCTCTCATACAATAGCCATAACAAAAGAAAAGATAACTGGATAACTGGAGCTTTACATCTACCCAAGCTCCCAAAGGCTGGAACAGCAATCCGATCAAGCTCTACTACCGCTAGGATCCACCGTAGGACCTGAGGGTTGGGAAAGAAAATAAAAACAACGGGGTCAGACATAAGTCTGAGTGAGCCCTATAACCTTAACAATACAATTATTAAAGTAATTAGGGTATGACATGAACTCGGTACGGTACCTTTGGGGATAATAACTACACTAAGTAGCCAACAACATAGGATGAACTAAGATAACCGTCAAGACGCATCTACCCACCCAAGGATAATTACTAACTGCACCACACCAGTCATTCCTACTTAAAGGTTGATCCCTTCCAAGGACTTAGAAAATTTCCCCAATAATTTCATGTACTCCTAGCTCACTACATAGGTGCCGTCTGCCCCTATCTCCACTAGGTGTACTCAGTAATTCTTACCCAGTAGTTTCGTGTACCCCTACATAGGTGCCGTCTGCCCCTATCTTCACTAGGTGTACCCACTACTCCCCATCGATCGGCTCCCTACCGTAGATACCCGTGCTGGTCCCACAGTGGGGTGTATCACTCCCCTAAAGTGGCTACCCAATACTAACGGTGCACAGCTTTATATCTACACGATGCAACAACGGCTTATCTACCGGCCCGGGCCCACACACGCATATGAAGCCCGTTGGACTTGCGTTGCCACCGCTAACCCGTTTTGGCCTCTTATAATCAAGCCCAATATGCGTGTCCCGTCACTCGACATGGGTCGAGCCCACAAATATACGTTTGGGATATTGGTTGAAATGGGCCCCCACAAGCTACCCACTTAAGCTTGTCATATATCTAGTGTATCCCACTTAACCCTTTAATCATGTTTAGTTACATGTTTCCACTTGGTTAAGTATTCTAATCGTATTTTCTATTGCCACCCAAGGCAACCCACTAGATTCCACATGCCACCCAAGGCAACCACAAAATTTCCTCATGCCACCCAAGGCACCCACTTAACCCCTCATGTCCCACTACATGCTATTATGGTTAAGTGTTTCTTAATTAATTAAGACCGTGATCTCCCGTAAAGACCTCCCACATTAGACTGGCTGTTATGACCGCCTGGTTAAGCCGGTAGAATCCGGGCAGTCTTACGTCATAACAGAGTCTAACCTCGTGTCTTTACCTTAATCACGTATTTAATTTATGGCTAAGACCTCTCACATTGGGCTGACATTTGTAGCAACTGGTTAAGCCGGTCGGGTCCGGGCAGTTTTACACTACAAATGAGTCCAACCTCGTGTCTTAGTCGATTAATTACACCTAATTAATCACCCCCATATTAATTATCCCTAATTAATATCAAGTTTACCATAACATGGGTAGACCTAACTCAATAGGTAAATTCCCATGGGGTAGACCTAACTCAATAGGTAAATTCCCACTTATGGTAATTTATTTTTTTCATGGTATGCTTAATCATACCCAATCATCCATTTATTAACATATTTACCCACCCCATCGTTCCCCACGTAAATCGTTCTCATTTCATGACATATAAAAGGGGAAGATCCATCACACATATCATGGGTTTAGCATATAACTTTGTCATGGGTTAAGAGGATGTCAACTTGCATATATGAACACATATTAACCCAACTTGCTCTTAAGCATCTACATAACTTGCATAATTATTCATATGACCTCATAAGCATGCATAACATGGTAATCTTGCATTTGAGCATACACCTAACTTGCATAATCATTCACATAACTTCATATGCATGCATAACATGTTAATCTTGCATTTAAACATACACATAACTTGCATCATTATTCTCATAACTTCATATGCATGCATAACATATTAACCTTGCATTTGAACATACACATAACTTGCATAATCATTCACATAACTTCATATGCATGCATAACATATCAATCTTGCATTTGAGCATACACCTAACTTGCATGTTTATTCACATAACTTCATATGCATGCATAACATGTTAATCTTGCATTTGAACATACACATAACTTGCATATTTATTCACATAACTTCATAAACATGCTTAACATGTTGCATACTAGATCAATGTCCAACTTAGTGTTTTGCATCATAATCATCATGAAACATAGCACCAAACTTGCATAAAGATATAACATTAAACTTGCATAAAAATGTTATGAACACATATACTAAACTTGCATGACATAGAGCATATAACTTGCAAAACACATGACATATACAATATTAAGCTTGCATAAACACATTGATCCACAAACATAACCATACATCATCATATCCTATCTTAATCAATTTAACAATTAATTATTAAGGGGATAGAAGCTCACCAAAACAAAATTAGCAAACTAATGAAGAAGATTAAGAGGCTAGAAGTTGATTTGGAATGCTATCCCTTCTCTAATTTTGGTGGAGGCTCTCTCAAGTTTCAATTTGCCATAGTTTAGTTACTAGATTTAATTATGAATGAATTAGGGTAGGGTTAGGGTCTTATTTATAGGATTAGGTGAGTGTTTTAGGCCCTTAGATTAACCCTAGATTAGATTAGGACCCTTAGATTTAGGAAATCTCTAGAACCAGCCCTCCTAGCCAGCATGAAACCCAACCTGGTGCAACCTGGTGCACCCAGGTTCACTGAACGGTGCCACCCTGTCGACAGGCAAGTCGACAGGCATGTCGACACCCCTGTCGACAGGCCTGTCGACAGCCCTGTCGACATGGGTTGGGCGGGAAGCTTCCCGCCTGACCCCGCCTGGCCCATCCCAAATCTGAATATTTGAATTTTCAAATCTGTTTTAGTTTTAAATTTTTCTGCTAACTTCATTGGGCCATAACCGGGCCATACGGACTCCGATTTTCGAAAACTCGGACTCTATTTCGCGTATTTTTCCGAGACGAACGCAATTACGTAGCCCGTTACCCCTAATTCCCACGTCTGGGATTATTTATCCTGTAATTAGTGAATTTTAGTATTAACTAAAATTCGGGGTGTTACATTCTCCCCTCCTTAAAGGATTTCGTCCCCGAAATCTCTAAGCTAAGGAGAATGCATATCCTACCATCCAAACAACCATCTACTAAAATCATCAACCACGGGCATCCATTGTCCTTAAACAGTTTCTAATGATGTATGAGCATATGCAAACAGTGTGTGTATATGTTCCCTATCTAATGTATGAACATATGCAAACCATGATAGTGACATGCATCCATTATGTATGCGAGAAAACCCTATCGACACATACAATATCTACATGAGTGCACAATCATTCACCAAAATGCATCATCCATGTGATAACACAACCATTATACATCCATAAATATATTTTCTTACACACAATTTTATGCAATATGCAATATGAAGTGACTGAGCCGATCTAGTGCCTAGAGTGTGTGTATATGCATCCACGAGCAACCACTAGCAAACACTTGCATCCACTTGCATCCATCAACCATAACATGTCTCAAACACATGTTTCAACCATAGGTTTACCCTATCTAAAGGTCAAAGGTACTAACGAGAGGACATACCAAAGATAAGATAAGTACTAGACAAACGATAAAGGAGAAAGTAAAGACATACCCTCAAAAAGAAATGGGTACAATGAACGCATCTTCGCTTCCGTCTCCCAAGTTGCGTTGCTCTCATCTTCTCCCCATTGCACCTTGACTAGTTGAACCTCTCTGTTTCTTAACTTCCTAGTCTCTGACCCAAGGATGCGAGTAGGAGCTCGTCTAATAGTCGCATCACGCTCTATCTCCATATCTCTAAGCAAGCTCGGCTCTACCACCTCTGCGGTCTCATGTAAGCATTTCCTCAGATGTGATACATGGAATACATCATGAACACCGCTAAGTCTGTCGGGCAACTCCACCCTATATGCCATCCGTCCAATCCTTTCCTTGATAGGAAACGGCCCAACAAACCTTGGTGCTAACTTCCCAACGGATCCGAAGCGAACAACATTTCTCAACGGAGATACCTTAACAAAAACCATATCCCCAACCTCAAACTCAAGATCCGTCCTTCTCTTGTCCGCATAAGATTTTTGCCTATCCTGCGCTGCTTTCATCCTTCTCCGAATCAAGTCAATCTTCTCAGAAGTCTCCCTAACCATATCAGGCCCAAGCAAGATCTTATCCGTAGATTCCCACCAACATGTAGGTGATCGACAAGGCCTTCCATAGAGAGCTTCAAAAGGAGCCATACCAATACTGGACTGAAAGCTGTTATTATATGCGAACTCTACCAATGGAAGATGTTCTTCCCATGTACCTCCAAAATCTAAGATACAAAGTCTCAAAAGGTCTTCTAGAACACGATTCACCCTCTCAGTCTGGCCGTCTGTCTGAGGATGATATGCGGTGCTTAGACACAATTGAGTCCCCGCCGCTTCTTGCAAACTTCTCCAGAACTCGCTAGTGAAGATAGGATCTCGATCACTCACTATGCTAGAGGGTACCCCATGTAATCGAACTATCTCTCGAAGATATACTGAAGCTAGCCATGGAGCAGTCCTCTTGCTCTTCACAGGTATGAAATGGGCGCTCTTAGTAAGTCTATCTACCACCACCCAAATTCCTGTATTACCCTTCCTCGACCTGGGTAACCCGTCAATAAAATCCATCGAGACGCTATCCCACTTCCACTGCGGAACCTCCAATGGGTGAAGCAACCCACCTGGTTTCCTTTGCTCCGCCTTCACTTGCTGGCACACCAAACATTGAGCGACATACTCGGCCACATCTTTCTTCATACCGGCCCAGAAGAAAACCCTCTTCATATCTTGGTACATCTTATCCCCACCGGGATGAATGGTCATCCTAGAACGGTGTGCGTCATCAAGAATAGCCTTCCTCAACCCTTCATCTAGCGGTACACAAAGTCTACCGTCTCTACGCAAGCACCCCCTGCCGTCTAGGGTGTACCTACTCAAATGGCTGGACGACTCCCCCCTTATGAGCTTCTCTATCAACTCAACCAACTGTGGGTCGTCCCTCTGGGCTTCCCCAATCCGCCCCAGAAGAGTAGGTCTAACTTCCAAAGAAGCTAGCAAACCGGGTACAATATCAACGGAAGGTCTGAAATCAAACATCGAGATAAATTCCAAGCTTCGTCGTTCCACGAACAATGGACTCAAAGACAACCTCTTCCTGCTCAAGGCGTCCGCCACCACGTTACCCTTGCCAGGGGTATACGCTATCTCGAAATCATAAGATGCTAGGAACTCCATCCACCTTTGCTGTCTTAAGTTTAGATCCTTCTGAGAGAACAAGTACTTCAAAGATTTATGGTCAGTGAACAGCTCGAATCTCTCACCAAGAAGATAATGGCGCCAAATCTTAAGCGCAAAAACAATAGCGGCCAGCTCTAGATCATGGGTAGGGTAATTTTTCTCATGTGCCCTCAACTGCCTTCCACCATAGGCTATTGCCCTTCCCTCTTGCATTAATACTGCGCCAAGTCCTGTCCCACAGGAATCGGTATAGACAACAAATGGCTTGCTCCCATCCGACAACACTAAAACTGGAGCCGTGGTTAAAGCTCTCTTTAACCGTCGGAACGCATCATCACAATCTACATCCCATGCAAAAACAAGATTCTTCTTCGTTAAGCGGGTTAATGGGGCTGATATCTTCGCGAAGTCTTTAATAAACTTCCTATAATAACCCGCCAACCCCAAGAAACTTCTTACTTCGGTAGCATTTCTAGGAACCTTCCAATCCTGAATTGATACTACCTTTGCGGGATCCACAGCTATCCCTTCCTTGGAGACCACGTGCCCCAAGAACCGTACTTCCTTCCTCCAGAAGTGACATTTAGAGAATTTAGCCTTAAGGCTATGCGCTCGAAGAGTCTTCAACACTTCCCCAAGATGTAGGGCATGCTCTTCTTCACTCTTAGAGAATACTAAGATATCATCCACAAAGACCACCACAAATTTATTAAGGAACTCCCTGAACACCCTACTCATCAAATCAACAAAGTAGGCGAGGGCGTTCGTCAACCCAAATGGCATCACCAGCCACTCATAGAAACCATCCGGAGTCCTAAAGGCAGTCTTGTCTATGCTATCCTCAGCCACCCTCAACTGATGAAACCCCGTGGCTAAGTCCAACTGAGAAAATACTGAAGCGCCAACCAGCTGATCGAAAAGATCATCTATTCTCGGCAATTGGTGTCTATTCTTCTTTGTGAGCTTGTTGAGTTCTCTATAGTCTACACAAAGTCTGAGGGACCCATCCGCCTTTGTAGCAAATACTACTGGTGCACCCCACTCCGATATGCTCCGTCTTATGAACCCCTTCTCAAGCAACTCCCCTATTTGCTTATGGAGTTCCCTCCTCTCACGAGGAGCCATGTGGCGCACTGGTAAAGATACCGGTTTAGCATTATCCACCAAATATATTCGGAAGTCAATCTCCCGCTTCGGAGGTAAGCCCTTCACCTCCTCAAACACATCCGGATATTCCCGGACCACTCTCATAGATTGCAAACTCTCGACCAAAGCGTCAAGCGATTCAAGATAACTTAGCATAACAGAGTCCATGGGATTACAAGAAATCTCGAGAGTGTTACCCAAGCGGGTCATGAGCCTAACAACTCTCCTTTCGCAATCAAGAACGGCACCATTACTGGATAACCAGTCCATGCCCAAAATCAACCCATAGCCCGTGAAGCCCAACACAAAAGCATCACATCTAAACTCTATGCTAAGTATAGAAATCTTCAAACCCAAACATATCATGGACAAATAAGTGGAGCCCCCAATTGGGTTTGAAACAACCAAGGGATCATCTACCAGACTGGTATCTAGGTGCAGTGACTCAACTAATGATGATGAAATAAACGAATGCGATGCGCCTGAATCAAACAATGTACGGACAGGATGGTCAAATAGAAAAACCAGACTTTCAACGGAAATAGTTCTACCTCTCTCCTGAATTGGTGGAACCGCGAGAACCTGTACTTGCCCCCTAGCCTGACCCGGTGCCATAAGAGCTTGCACCTGTCCTCCTGAGGTAGATCCCGTCCTTTGCCCTTTCTTAGGGCAATCCTTCACTAAGTGCCCTGCTTCGCCACAGTGGAAGCAACCGGTCTTCTTCTTCTTGCGACAATCCTTGCTTAGGTGGCCAGGTGTCCCACAATTGAAACACTTCTTCTTCTTGCCCTTGCCACCGTTGCCTTTCCCACCTTTGCTTTGCTGTTGTTGAGGTCTCTTTTGATCTCCCTTCTTTTCGGGTGCCTTATTAGCATTAGGACCCTTCTCTTCCTCAAACATGAGTGCCATGTCAACTAGCTTCTCAAAGGTGGCCCCCATAGGGATGTGAGTCATAGCCAACCCATGCATCGGTTCATTTAAGCCTTTCACGAACCTCAAAGCCTTCTTCTCCGGTGTATTCACCATGTCTAGGCCAAACCTTGCCAATTGATTAAACTTGTTAACATATTCCTTCACCGAAAGATTTCCTTGCTTTAGAGTCAAGAATCTTTCCATATACAAGTTTTCCTCCGCCCTTGAGAGAAACTTTGCCACAAATCTTTGCTTAAAATCCGCCCAAGAGTCAACGGGGCGTTCTCCATTAGTAACCTCCCACCAGAATGAGGCCTCTCCCTTCATTAACCAAGCAGCCAACTTGACTTTCTTCCCTTCTTCCATCTCAAAGATATCTATCAACTCTTCCACCTCCTTAAGCCAATCTCTAGCCTCCACAAAGGTTTCAGATCCTTGAAAAGGTTTCCCTCCCATAGCTTTAAATTCCTTGCAAGTCTTAGCAAATGTATCCATACGAGGAGGAGGGGGAGGAGGAAGATCGGGTGCTACGGTTGGTGGAGGAACATTTGCTGGACCCGCAGTGGTGGCCCTAGCCTCCATCAATCTCCTATACCATACTGGTATCGTCACACCCTCCGGAAAATTAAGATTCTCGGTCATGCTGAAACGAAAAAGGAAAGATTCAAAACGGAGAATTCGAAGGATATAGATATGGCTATTGGGGATTATGCTTTTCTTTCAAAAACTTTTCTCTTAAAAGACATGTTTTTGAAAATATCTTTTCCAAAAATGTTTTAGAAAAATAGTTTTCTAAAAATTTTATCTGTTCCGGTAACCTCGCTCTGATACCACGTGTAACACCCCACACCCGCTATGGTCACTCACAAAGGGAATGCCATAGCATCGGTGGAGTATTTTAGTGAATATAGAACAGAAAAATTACACCAAGACAGATATAAATAGTACTTGAAATTTTAAAACATCATCTCATAACAGCGGAAATAAACATGTCTGGTTACATCATAAAGCCATGATAAAAGTCAAGTACAATATCCGTCAAAATAAAGAAGTACATAATCCCACTCTCTCATACAATAGCCATAACAAAAGAAAAGATAACTGGATAACTGGAGCTTTACATCTACCCAAGCTCCCAAAGGCTGGAACAGCAATCCGATCAAGCTCTACTACCGCTAGGATCCACCGTAGGACCTGAGGGTTGGGAAAGAAAATAAAAACAACGGGGTCAGACATAAGTCTGAGTGAGCCCTATAACCTTAACAATACAATTATTAAAGTAATTAGGGTATGACATGAACTCGGTACGGTACCTTTGGGGATAATAACTACACTAAGTAGCCAACAACATAGGATGAACTAAGATAACCGTCAAGACGCATCTACCCACCCAAGGATAATTACTAACTGCACCACACCAGTCATTCCTACTTAAAGGTTGATCCCTTCCAAGGACTTAGAAAATTTCCCCAATAATTTCATGTACTCCTAGCTCACTACATAGGTGCCGTCTGCCCCTATCTCCACTAGGTGTACTCAGTAATTCTTAGCCAGTAGTTTCGTGTTCCCCTACATAGGTGCCGTCTGCCCCTATCTTCACTAGGTGTACCCACTACTCCCCATCGATCGGCTCCCTACCGTAGATACCCGTGCTGGTCCCACAGTGGGGTGTATCACTCCCCTAAAGTGGCTACCCAATACTAACGGTGCACGGCTTTATATCTACACGATGCAACAACGGCTTATCTACCAGCCCGGGCCCACACACGCATATGAAGCCCGTTGGACTTGCGTTGCCACCGCTAACCCGTTTTGGCCTCTTGTAATCAAGCCCAATATGCGTGTCCCGTCACTCGACATGGGTCGAGCCCACAAAGATACGTTTGGGATATTGGTTGAAATGGGCCCCCACAAGCTACCCACTTAAGCTTGTCATATATATAGTGTATCCCACTTAACCCTTTAATCATGTTTAGTTACATGTTTCCACTTGGTTAAGTATTCTAATCGTATTTTCTATTGCCACCCAAGGCAACCCACTAGATTCCACATGCCACCCAAGGCAACCACAAAATTTCCTCATGCCACCCAAGGCACCCACTTAACCCCTCATGTCCCACTACATGCTATTATGGTTAAGTGTTTCTTAATTAATTAAGACCGTGATCTCCCGTAAAGACCTCCCACATTAGACTGGCTGTTATGACCGCCTGGTTAAGCCGGTAGAATCCGGGCAGTCTTACGTCATAACAGAGTCTAACCTCGTGTCTTTACCTTAATCACGTATTTAATTTATGGCTAAGACCTCTCACATTGGGCTGACATTTGTAGCAACTGGTTAAGCCGGTCGGGTCCGGGCAGTTTTACACTACAAATGAGTCCAACCTCGTGTCTTAGTCGATTAATTACACCTAATTAATCACCCCCATATTAATTATCCCTAATTAATATCAAGTTTACCATAACATGGGTAGACCTAACTCAATAGGTAAATTCCCATGGGGTAGACCTAACTCAATAGGTAAATTCCCACTTATGATAATTTATTTTTTTCATGGTATGCTTAATCATACCCAATCATCCATTTATTAACATATTTACCCACCCCATCGTTCCCCACGTAAATCGTTCTCATTTCATGACATATAAAAGGGGAAGATCCATCACACATATCATGGGTTTAGCATATAACTTTGTCATGGGTTAAGAGGATGTCAACTTGCATATATGAACACATATTAACCCAACTTGCTCTTAAGCATCTACATAACTTGCATAATTATTCATATGACCTCATAAGCATGCATAACATGGTAATCTTGCATTTGAGCATACACCTAACTTGCATAATCATTCACATAACTTCATATGCATGCATAACATGTTAATCTTGCATTTAAACATACACATAACTTGCATCATTATTCTCATAACTTCATATGCATGCATAACATATTAACCTTGCATTTGAACATACACATAACTTGCATAATCATTCACATAACTTCATATGCATGCATAACATATCAATCTTGCATTTGAGCATACACCTAACTTGCATGTTTATTCACATAACTTCATATGCATGCATAACATGTTAATCTTGCATTTGAACATACACATAACTTGCATATTTATTCACATAACTTCATAAGCATGCTTAACATGTTGCATACTAGATCAATGTCCAACTTAGTGTTTTGCATCATAATCATCATGAAACATAGCACCAAACTTGCATAAAGATATAACATTAAACTTGCATAAAAATGTTATGAACACATATACTAAACTTGCATGACATAGAGCATATAACTTGCAAAACACATGACATATACAATATTAAGCTTGCATAAACACATTGATCCACAAACATAACCATACATCATCATATCCTATCTTAATCAATTTAACAATTGATTATTAAGGGGATAGAAGCTCACCAAAACAAAATTAGCAAACTAATGAAGAAGATTAAGAGGCTAGAAGTTGATTTGGAATGCTATCCCTTCTCTAATTTTGGTGGAGGCTCTCTCAAGTTTCAATTTGCCATAGTTTAGTTACTAGATTTAATTATGAATGAATTAGGGTAGGGTTAGGGTCTTATTTATAGGATTAGGTGAGTGTTTTAGGCCCTTAGATTAACCCTATATTAGATTAGGACCCTTAGATTTAGGAAATCTCTAGAACCAGCCCTCCTAGCCAGCCTGAAACCCAACCTGGTGCACCCAGGTTCACTGAACGGTGCCACCCTGTCGACAGGCAAGTCGACAGGCATGTCGACACCCCTGTCGACAGGCCTGTCGACAGCCCTGTCGACATGGGTTGGGCGGGAAGCTTCCCGCCTGACCCCGCCTGGCCCATCCAAAATCTGAATATTTGAATTTTCAAATCTGTTTTAGTTTTAAATTTTTCTACTAACTTCATTGGGCCATAACCGGGCCATACGGACTCCGATTTTCGAAAACTCGGACTCTATTTCGCGTATTTTTCCGAGACGAACGCAATTACGCAGCCCGTTACCCCTAATTCCCACGTCTGAGATTATTTATCCTGTAATTAGTGAATTTTAGTATTAACTAAAATTCGGGGTGTTACACATAGTGCTACATATTCTACGGGAACTACTAAGTGACTAGGAGATTATCCAATAAGGTCAGCTAGATAGTAACAATGGGTTCCACCACAAGAGGATCTTAAAGGGAGTGCTACGTCTACTTACCCAATTGGTCTAAAGCGGTTTTTAACTCTCTCTCTCTCTCTCTCTCTCTCTCTCGCCTTATGCGTGCGTGAATGATGGAAGCCTTAATTAATAGGACATGTAGCTAGTGTCCTCTAATTTATATTAGCATTGAAAAAACCATCAAGAGGCGTTAAGTGACTAATAGGTCCGCCAAGAGTCTTAAGTGATCAAGAGGATCCACTCTTAACTATCATTTGATTGTGAGGTATTAAGTGGCTTTATATATGTATGCATAAATAACTAACCTCTATATGATTAGTGAGTAGTTGTGTAACAACCCGAATTTTTACAACACGTTAAATCAAGAATCAAGACAGAATTAAATTATAAATTCTGAATCAAGTGAAACGGTCTGTGCCATTGCGTTCGTCTCGGAAAAATACGCGAAATAGAGTCCGAGTTTTCGAGAATCGGAGTCCGTATGACCCGTTAAAGGCCCAAAGAAGATTTCTGGAAATTTGAACTTCGGAAATAGCTTTGAAAATCAGATCTGGGGCTAGGCGGGAAGTTTCCCCGCCTAGGCCACGTCGACAGGGCTGTCGACAGGCCTGTCGACTTGGGCCCAGACCAAGTCGACAGCCCTGTTGACTTGCCTGTCGACAGGGGGTGGCCGGGGCAAGTTGCCTGGCGCACCTGTTTGTCTCACCTGGTCTTGTTCTTGGGCTGGTTCTGGAAGCTTCCGAGATCTGATGGTCCTAATCTATCCTAGATCTAATCCTATGGCCTAAAACACACCCTAATCTCTATAAAACACCCCTAAGGCCACCCTAAACCCTCATAACTCACCCTCTCCACGAAGTGCTGCCCAAATGCCAAGTGATCATGTCCTCCATCCCCTTTTCCTAAAGCCTAAGCACTTAAATCGGGTTCAAATCAAGAGGTGCAAGTTTGCTACACCAAATCGGAGGAAGATTAACGTTGCTATGCGAGTTCCATGACGATTCTTCAACAAAGGAGGCACCTTTCTTAGCCAAGATGATTCATGCTTCTTTCCCTAGGCCTAACTATGTAAGTTCTAGCTACTTTTAGATGGAAACGGTAGTTTTGATAATGACATGAGATAAAATGAGGCTAAACATGATTATGCGAACCTATATGAACCTTACATTGCCTCTTGTGTTCATGTTTATGATTTTAGGCCATGTGAGTGACTTAATCATGCCTCTCATGCTATGCATAACCTAGTTTAACTTGCAAGTTTGGATCTTTATGCATGAAATGCTAGCATGAACCTTTAGGAACCACTTTACTTGTGAAACATTGACTAAGGCAAGATTTTGGGGCTTATGCATGTTTATGAACCCAAACCCCTTATGCTATCATGCAAGTTTGTGGCCAAATCCTTTATGAGATTATGCATGCTTGTGGCCAATCCCCTCTTTTAAGTTGTGCATGTTTATGGCCAAACCCTTTTTGATAATATGCATGTTTGTGGCCAAATTCCCTTGTGACATTTTGTGTGTTTGTGGCCAAAACCCCTTTTTATGACACTATGCATGATCGAGGCCAATTTGTAGTCATAGTATTCCTATTATGTTGACTCGTCTATACTTACGTGGGAAACACGTTTTTGGGGTTAGGTTAGACGAGCATGAATATACATGAAAAACTTAACTTGAAGTTTCATAAAAATATGACGTGAAACATGATTTGGGTTAAATGGGTATAACATGACAACATGTAACATTAAATATAACATGGAAGTTGACATGTGAGTATACTTGATAATGGAATTGGGAATTTACCTATTAAGTTAGGTCTACCCATATTCTTGAAAACTTGGATATGAACATGACAATTAGAAAACATAAGAGTGGCCAACTCGAGGTTGGGTTGAGTTTGTAGCGTAATACTACCTGGAACCTACCGGCTTAACTAGTGGCTACAAACAATAGGACCCAATGTGGGAAGTTGGTCATGTTGTGCCTAAGACCCGAGGTTAGACCAAGTTGTGGTGTAAATCTACCCGGAACCCACCGGCTTAACTAGGTAACCACAACAAAGTCTAATGTGAGAGGTTGGGGTGCATTAAATAATTAATGCCACATAATAGGGTTAAGTTAATTTGATTAATGAGGATTAACCAAATATGACATGGACAAATGGGTTAAGTAATTTGATTAGGTTAATGATACTTAACAAAACATGACAGGGTTGGGTAGGTTAAGTAACTTGATTTGCCTAACGACACTTGACCATTTTTATACGACGAGGGGACGGGATTAAGTTAACCAACACTTAATCAATCCAACACGATAACTTGATAAGGTTAAGTAAATTTTCTTTGTAACACTTAACCGTTTAATACAGTTAATGGATGGGGTTAAGTCAACTCAGACCTAACTAATCTAAACATGGTAATTGGACGGGGTTAAGTTAATTTACACTTAACTAATCCAACTCGTTAGTTTGATGTGGTTAAGTGACCTATACTTAACCAATCTAACGTGAAAACATGATAAGGCTAAGTCATGAATCACTTGAATACGCTTGACCGATTTGACTCGGTAATTTGACAAGGTCAAGTTAATTTATATAATTAACCAATCTAAAATGATAATTTGACGAGGTTAAGTTATGGATTGCTTAATATACTTAGCCAACTTGACACATGGTTTGTAGGGTTAAGTCTTGGACTTGGATACTTAGCCAATTTTGACATGGTTTGTAGACGGGCTAAGTTATGAACTTAAGTGACACTTAACCCATTAGATAAACCCTAATTCGGAGGATTAGGTAAATAACCATAGTTAACAAGGATTATGGAAATAAGGCTAAGTGGTAAACCTTAGTTAAGGGAAACTAAGTAATAATTCTTAGTCAAGGAAATTTGGACCATTTCTTAGATAGATTAGTAACCCGATACGTTAGGTCAACGTTTAAGTATGCGTGTAGGAGCAGGCTATCTGATTTAGATAAAGGCTCCAACGAACTGGGTAACGAAGCAGCGGCTTCGGGGAACGTGAGGATATTCTTGGGATCCCTCTGTGAGCTGCCAGGTCATTATACTAGGCTCACGAGAGGTTGAGGTCCGCGGTAGAAGAACCAAGAATATGCCTTGGTTGCTATGCGAGCGACCTAAAGACTGGGGTGGATAGTAGTGAGTCGACGAATACATAAGGTGCCCGAGATAGCAAGTTCGTCGATCATCTACCATCTTGAGTCAAGCGTGTACGTACGGAAAGGCAGGGAACACCCAACAGACCATAATTGCTATCTAATTATGGGTGAGGTAGGCCGTAGGATGTGGGCTGGCCGGAGTGTAGTTCTCATGCAAGATTTTCTCTTGTGTTGCCTTTCACTAGTTGAGGGAGGGGTCTCGTGGGACCATAGCCACGTGTAGAAAAGCAGACCTTAGTATCTGCATCGGCAGATAAATCTAAAGCTCCCGACCGAGTCCTGTATTTCTTGTTTTGCCCTGTGACAGGACTCGGATGGCACGATGTGATACATGTGCATACAGTTGTAGAAAAACGATTCACGATGAATGCGTGGGAAAAAGGGCGCGGTTGAGGGTTAGCGTAATCCCTAGTGGCCTAGGTGGTTTAACCCAAACCGAAATACGAAAGCGTGCAATAGGAAAGCGTAATCCCTAGTGGTGCTAGGTGGCGTAAGTCCTAGTAGTTCAAACGATGATTCATATGGAAGAGCCTAGCTAGAACAAGGGTGGCAGTCCATACGATTTCAAGGATAATACGACATGAGGAAGCCCGTATGAGGTACAGCAAAGGACTGAACTTATATACATGGAAAGAAACATATGATTTGAGTAACCTATATATGCGATATATTAGGTTAACATGGACCATTACACGACTTTGAGTAAGGGACATTCATGGTTAACACATAACAAGGCTGGGATACTAGTACGGAGGGTGCAGAGCAAATATACATGTAAAAACCAGTAAAGATATATATATATATGAAAAATCCCATAGAACGTTAGACTAAATAGATACCATGGGACGTGATGCTTGATAGGAACCTGACGGCCTGATACCTTGTTTTATCTGACATCGTAATTTATCATGACACCTTAGTTTATCTGGGTACAGTAGTTCATCCGGTTATTTTGGTTCAGTTTATCTATCTTGACATCATCCTTGTGTTTACTTTCAGTTTATGCATGTCATGTCACCTTTATCTGTTTTTATGCTGGAAGTAGATAGGACTTACCAGTCTTTATGACTGACCCCGTTTCTTTTGCTTCTTGTCTTCC
The DNA here is from genome assembly GCA_030737875.1 of Allium sativum. Classification (NCBI taxonomy): domain Eukaryota; kingdom Viridiplantae; phylum Streptophyta; class Magnoliopsida; order Asparagales; family Amaryllidaceae; genus Allium; species Allium sativum. The sequence goes on along the minus strand of CM060922.1, from coordinate 248,701,714 downwards.
GTTCCCCCCTCCCCCCCAGGTTACAGGGAGGAAATACTGTTGTTTCGTTCAGACTTCTTCGGCTTGAAGGTCATCTTGGATGGCTTGGACTTTCCTTGGCTATGGCTACTTTACTGTTTTAATTGGGGAATAATTTATGAAAAAGGTTTCATGCTTCTTTATTTCAGCAAGACAGGTTTTGATGTACTCTGATGTAAAAAGGCTTTAGACCTCATTTATTAATGTTATGAAAGTTTGTTTTTACTTCCGCTATTTTTATATGTTCTGTCTTGTGATATTTCTGTGGATGTTTACCAATAATGCCCCTCTAAAGCTAGTGCATTCCCTTGCGAGTGACCCTAGCGGAGGCGGGGTGTTACATTTGGTATCAGAGCAGAAGGTTACTAGACTGGGCAAAAGTTTTTAAAGACCTTCTGAAAATTATTTGAAAAACCGTTTACAAAGAAGCATTTTTCAAGAAAATTTTCTTTTAAAAAGAAAATGGCTATTCCCCAAAGGCCATTAGCATTATCCTTGTTTCCTTGATTGAATCTCTTTTCCTTTCTTTCCTCCATCTGTAGTCACAGTGGTTTTGACTGCGACTAGTCTTTCTAGCTGCGTAAGTGTTTCCCGTATGATGGAGGTGGTTCTCGAGAGACCGTTGCAGAGTTATGCATGAAAGGATAGTAAGAACAAGGATAAAGGATACGAGCTCAGGGATAAGCAACATGTTGGTATGGCTGAGTCCTAAAAGGAGGGAGAAAGATGAACAATGAAACCCATGACGAGAGAGTACCTTTGGCATGGTGAAACGGGACGGATAGTTAAGTATCATGGAACAGGGACAAAATCATTCGGAGGGCAATAGTATGCTCTCATTTCTAGGGTACCTCAGAAGGAGGGTAATGATCTTGTTAAAGGTTTAGCTTTTCTTCTCTATCATCCTGTCGGGACTTTGTTTTGATCACCGCATCTTTTAAGTCCGCTTCGATAGTTGAGTCTCTGCACCTTAGTACTAGCGTAGTAGAGGATCCCGTTTTTGTCTCAAGTCCTATTGGAAGATCGGTCCATTTACTCATGGCTTGTTTGGATTTGAGAATGTCTATATCAAGTGTTGAGCTTGGAAATAATGCTTATGTTTATAAGTTGTGGATGGATTTTAGGGATGAAGTGGTTATCCAGTAAGGGGTGCCACTCTCGGTTTTAGAAGGAGGGTAGTTAGAATCTTGGCTTGCTTTGGTAATACCCTTGAAGTATCGCATAACCTTTTGGGTTCTGTCATGATTAGTTACTTAGAATCCCTAGATGCCTTTGTTGTAAATTAGAAACCCGATCGAATGGTGTTCGCTAATAAGACGGATGGTTTACTTCGATTATGTATAGGTTATGGGAATTACCCTAGTAAGTGCGCACGGTAACTTGTTTACTTTCAAGAGAAAGTTTTTCTACGTGGAATACCTTATGGTACTAGGTCCAGGATTCACTAGTGAATTTTGAGGGCTCGCATGGAATAATGTGTACGCAGTCCTGTTTGCGCCAAGTATTCTAGAAAGAGAATAAGTGCAAGTGGAACGAGAGGCGACGAGGAAATGAGTTCCAACTCATGTTATGGAAACAGGAAATAATAAGCTGCGAAATCGTGAAGTAAAAGGGGCGGTCAAGGCACGATGGAACTAAGCTCAAGGTAATGCGACTCAGGAGACTGAAGACTAAATACGTGCATGATATCTCTTTTGGGAATATATCCTCGATCCCTGTTTTTCTGTTGAGCTTGCTTGTAGGCTATCTTTTATGGATATCCTCTCGGTCCTGTCTCTGTTACAAACCCCGTACGGAGTTTGTTTTGTTTATCTTCTCGACCCTGTTTCAGGGAATCTTAGGTAGAACCCTATGGATGTAAACATGTATTTGAAACATGTTATGGTTGATATGGTTGCAAATGGTTGCAAGTGGTTGCTCGTGGATGCGCGAATTTACATTAGATATTAGCTCGACTCGGTCACATTTCATATTGCATATGCACGAGTATTTATACTTGTTTATGGATGAAATTGAATGTGTTATCATGCGGATGTTGCATATGGTTGAATGTTTGTGCACGCATATAGTATATATGACTAGGACTATTTGCATACATGATGGATTCATAGCACTAAACATATTTTTGCATTCAAAAGATTTTTCAGGCCTGATCATTAGCATTAGCTAAGGAACATGTACACACACGTTTTGCATACATTCATAAAGCATTAGGAGTCGTCTAAGGACAATGGTTGCTTGTGGATGATGGTTTGAGTAGATGGATGATGGATGGTAGGATATGTTCTTCCTAACTTTGAGATTTCGGGGACGAAATCCTTTAAGAAGGGGAGAATGTAACAACCCGAATTTTTACAACACGTTAAATCAAGAATCAAGACAGAATTAAATTATAATTCTGAATCAAGTGAAACGGTCTGTGCCATTGCGTTCGTCTCGGAAAAATACGCGAAATAGAGTCCGAGTTTTCGAGAATCGGAGTCCGTATGACCCGTTAAAGGCCCAAAGAAGATTTCTGGAAATTTGAACTTCGGAAATAGCTTTGAAAATCAGATCTGGGGCTAGGCGGGAAGTTTCCCCGCCTAGGCCACGTCGACAGGGCTGTCGACAGGCCTGTCGACTTGGGCCCAGACCAAGTCGACAGCCCTGTTGACTTGCCTGTCGACAGGGGGTGGCCGGGGCAAGTTGCCTGGCGCACCTGTTTGTCTCACCTGGTCTTGTTCTTGGGCTGGTTCTGGAAGCTTCCGAGATCTGATGGTCCTAATCTATCCTAGATCTAATCCTATGGCCTAAAACACACCCTAATCTCTATAAAACACCCCTAAGGCCACCCTAAACCCTCATAACTCACCCTCTCCACGAAGTGCTGCCCAAATGCCAAGTGATCATGGCCTCCATCCCCTTTTCCTAAAGCCTAAGCACTTAAATCGGGTTCAAATCAAGAGGTGCAAGTTTGCTACACCAAATCGGAGGAAGATTAACGTTGCTATGCGAGTTCCATGACGATTCTTCAACAAAGGAGGCACCTTTCTTAGCCAAGATGATTCATGCTTCTTTCCCTAGGCCTAACTATGTAAGTTCTAGCTACTTTTAGATGGAAACGGTAGTTTTGATAATGACATGAGATAAAATAAGGCTAAACATGATTATGCGAACCTATATGAACCTTACCTTGCCTCTTGTGTTCATGTTTATGATTTTAGGCCATGTGAGTGACTTAATCATGCCTCTCATGCTATGCATAACCTAGTTTAACTTGCAAGTTTGGATCTTTATGCATGAAATGCTAGCATGAACCTTTAGGAACCACTTTACTTGTGAAACATTGACTAAGGCAAGATTTTGGGGCTTATGCATGTTTATGAACCCAAACCCCTTATGCTATCATGCAAGTTTGTGGCCAAATCCTTTATGAGATTATGCATGCTTGTGGCCAATCCCCTCTTTTAAGTTGTGCATGTTTATGGCCAAACCCTTTTTGATAATATGCATGTTTGTGGCCAAATTCCCTTGTGACATTTTGTGTGTTTGTGGCCAAAACCCCTTTTTATGACACTATGCATGATCGAGGCCAATTTGTAGTCATAGTATTCCTATTATGTTGACTCGTCTATACTTACGTGGGAAACACGTTTTTGGGGTTAGGTTAGACGAGCATGAATATACATGAAAAACTTAACTTGAAGTTTCATAAAAATATGACGTGAAACATGATTTGGGTTAAATGGGTATAACATGACAACATGTAACATTAAATATAACATGGAAGTTGACATGTGAGTATACTTGATAATGGAATTGGGAATTTACCTATTAAGTTAGGTCTACCCATATTCTTGAAAACTTGGATATGAACATGACACTTAGAAAACATAAGAGTGGCCAACTCGAGGTTGGGTTGAGTTTGTAGCGTAATACTACCCGGAACCTACCGGCTTAACTAGTGGCTACAAACAATAGGACCCAATGTGGGAAGTTGGTCATGTTGTGCCTAAGACCCGAGGTTAGACCAAGTTGTGGTGTAAATCTACCAAGTACCCACCGGCTTAACTAGGTAACCACAACAAAGTCTAATGTGAGAGGTTGGGGTGCATTAAATAATTAATGCCACGTAATAGGGTTAAGTTAATTTGATTAATGAGGCTTAACCAAATATGACATGGACAAATGGGTTAAGTAATTTGATTAGGCTAATGATACTTAACAAAACATGACAGGGTTGGGTAGGTTAAGTAACTTGATTTGCCTAACGACACTTGACCATTTTTATACGACGAGGGGACGGTATTAAGTTAACCAACACTTAATCAATCCAACACGATAACTTGATAAGGTTAAGTAAATTTTCTTAGTAACACTTAACCGTTTAATACAGTTAATGGATGGGGTTAAGTCAACTCAGACCTAACTAATCTAAACATGGTAATTGGACGGGGTTAAGTTAATTTACACTTAACTAATCCAACTCGTTAGTTTGATGTGGTTAAGTGACCTATACTTAACCAATCTAACGTGAAAACATGATAAGGCTAAGTCACGAATCACTTGAATACGCTTGACCGATTTGACTCGGTAATTTGACAAGGTCAAGTTAATTTATATAATTAACCAATCTAAAATGATAATTAGACGAGGTTAAGTTATGGATTGCTTAATATACTTAGCCAGCCTGACACATGGTTTGTAGGGTTAAGTCTTGGACTTGGATACTTAGCCAATTTTGACATGGTTTGTAGACGGACTAAGTTATGAACTTAAGTGACACTTAACCCATTAGATAAACCCTAATTCGGAGGATTAGGTAAATAACCATAGTTAACAAGGATTATGGAAATAAGGCTAAGTGGTAAACCTTAGTTAAGGGAAACTAAGTAATAATTCTTAGTCAAGGAAATTTGGACCATTTCTTAGATAGATTAGTAACCCGATACGTTAGGTCAACGTTTAAGTATGCGTGTAGGAGCAGGCTATCTGATTTAGATAAAGGCTCCAACGAACTGGGTAACGAAGCAGCGGCTTCGGGGAACGTGAAGATATTCTTGGGATCCCTCTGTGAGCTGCCAGGTCATTATACTAGGCTCACGAGAGGTTGAGGTCCGCGGTAGAAGAACCAAGAATATGCCTTGGTTGCTATGCGAGCGACCTAAAGACTGGGGTCGATAGCAGTGAGTCGACGAATACATAAGGTGCCCGAGATAGCAAGTTCGTCGATCATCTACCATCTTGAGTCAAGCGTGTACGTACGGAAAGGCAGGGAACACCCAACAGACCATAATTGCTATCTAATTATGGGTGAGGTATGCCGTAGGATGTGGGCTGGCCGGAGTGTAGTTCTCATGCAAGATTTTCTCTTGTGTTGCCTTTCACTAGTTGAGGGAGGGGTCTCGTGGGACCATAGCCACGTGTAGAAAAGCAGACCTTAGTATCTGCATCGGCAGATAAATCTAAAGCTCCCGACCGAGTCCTGTATTTCTTGTTTTGCCCTGTGACAGGACTCGGATGGCACGATGTGATACATGTGCATACAGTTATAGAAAAACGATTCACGATGAATGCGTGGGAAAAAGGGCGCGGTTGAGGGTTAGCGTAATCCCTAGTGTCCTAGGTGGTTTAACCCAGACCGAAATACGAAAGCGTGCAATAGGAAAGCGTAATCCCTAGTGGTGCTAGGTGGCATAAGTCCTAGTAGTTCAAACGATGATTCATATGGAAGAGCCTAGCTAGAACAAGGGTGACAGTCCAAACGATTTCAAGGATAATACGACATGAGGAAGCCCGTATGAGGTACGGCAAAGGACTGAACTTATATACATGGAAAGAAACATATGATTTGAGTAACCTATATATGCGATATATTAGGTTGACATGGACCATTACACGACTTTGAGTAAGGGACATTCATGGTTAACACATAACAAGGCTGGGATACTAGTACGGAGGGTGCAGAGCAAATATACATGTAAAAACCAGTAAAGATATATATATATATATATATATATATATATATATATATGAAAAATCCCATAGAACGTTAGACTAAATAGATACCATGGGACGTGATGCTTGATAGGAACCTGACGGCCTGATACCTTGTTTTATCTGACATCGTAATTTATCATGACACCTTAGTTTATCTGGGTACAGTAGTTCATCCGGTTATTTTGGTTCAGTTTATCTATCTTGACATCATCCTTGTGTTTACTTTCAGTTTATGCATGTCATGTCACCTTTATCTGTTTTTATGCTGGAAGTAGATAGGACTTACCAGTCTTTATGACTGACCCCGTTTCTTTCGCTTCTTGTCTTCCGTTTCCCCCCCCCCAGGTTACAGGGAGGAAATACTGTTGTTTCGTTCAGACTTCTTCGGCTTGAAGGTCATCTTGGATGGCTTGGACTTTCCTTGACTATGGCTACTTTATTGTTTTAATTGGGGAATAATTTATGAAAAAGGTTTCATGCTTCTTTATTTCAGCAAGACAGGTTTTGATGTACTCTGATGTAAAAAGGCTTTTGACCTCATTTATTAATGTTATGAAAGTTTGTTTTTACTTCCGCTATTTTTATATGTTCTGTCTTGTGATATTTCTGTGGATGTTTACCAATAATGCCCCTCTAAAGCTAGTGCATTCCCTTGCGAGTGACCCTAGCGGAGGCGGGGTGTTACAAGTTGAGTGCCCACCTCTTTGTTTTGGTAATTGGTGGTTTAAAGGCTTCATAAATATATGCTTAAATGTTCTATCCCAGTATCATTATCGTTGGGAATGCTACGTTGGGTATTGTAGTTAAGAGTCGTGCGTCAATGTTTACAAGGTTAGGTTAGAATTACTCGCCTTGGTAGGCATATGTCTTTGATTGAACCAAACCGTATGTATTTGTGTATTGTTAACTGTGTTGTACTCTCCTGTTCATCAAAGCTTACTATTTTGACCCCCTCCTCATCAAAATCTCCTAGGTTTTCTCGAGAGGGTTTGGTTCTCATAGGTGTTTAAATTTGGTTTTCGGTTCTCGTTCATTCTCATGCTCGGTATTGACATGGTGACTCACTTTATAAGCTAGTTACCCACGTTGATACTAGTTTATCCTATTATGTTTCCGTTGTGAGTTATTTTATCATACTCTAATTATGCTCATGGGAATCTTAATTGTAGGTACAAGATATACACGCTCTATGCTTGGATGGGTTTAAGTTTTGATTTTTGTTGAAATTTGAGCTCAGAAAAGTATGGGGTGTTACGAACAGTGATTTACCAATTCAACATCAATATCTGTTTGTCCTCGATGACTTTCCTTTCATCATTATCGTAGCTCTCCCCAATGTAATTGTCTCGATCAACTAATTGACAATACAACAACTCTCATTCTTAACGGATGCAAAATCATTAGAATCCACAACAACACCGTTACATTAGAGCCCTTCGCACTACCATCGGAGCCCCACACCACCTTCTCCACCATTAAACCATCTTCGAATAATCAACTCTTCCACCTTTTTATCATCGAAAATGCTATTTTTTGAGTTGACAACTAAGGACATCAAGATTTGCAATGACATGCCTTTTTGTATCATTCAAGTCAGTAATAAAACTAACTCAAACCGTACAAAACCATAGATTGTTTTGATTATGGGGTTTAATAAAATCAAATCACAAAATACGGACATATCACAAATACAAAATAGCATAATAAATCGTAGTGGAATAAATAACTTAGTAGTTTATGAAACTACTAAATACAAAAACTCAAAATCAAAATATATAGTAACATAGTCATATTTTAATACTTAGAAAATCTCAGATACACAACTGCCTAGTACATGAGCAAATGATAGAACTAGAATAACAGAATCTCTAAGATAACAGTAACAGATAGATGATAGGTTGAATCTCCAATCGATCTCCAGCTTTGAAAAGATGAATCGCCAAAGATGAACTCTTCAGTCTAACCCAAGCATGAAGAAGAAAAAAACAGAACACTCGGATCAGGATTAACATTCTCAATAGTAAATCAGCTCAAGTAAAATGCATAAATGAAATGCAAAAGTAACTTAAAGAATGTTTGAGATTTCATTCTTTAAGGATCTGTTAAACTAGATATTATATAGTATAGTATGCTATTATAATAGGGTTTATGGTTAAGTATAATATTGAAAATAGAGTAAGCGGAATTACATTTTTTACTCTTACATTGTTTATAGTGTCATAGTCTGTACAGATACTGTAAAGTCCAACGTAAACTAGCGGGTGTCAGGGGACATTCCATAGGTACGACACAAATCAAAATCGTAGGGGGATCAATCAGGACAATATGATAAGGCACATGAGGTAATACCCATGGTAGCATTCTACCAGTGGCACTCTCGTACCGATGATGATGCATAGCCGCAACTAGCGCTCACCTCGGACAATACTCCCATAGTTAAAGGGTCCCAATCAAATCATAAAGTAGTAGATATGGTATCAAAGAAGTGTGTCTGATAAGAGGTGTTACCTCTATTATTCACGGTATAGCTCTTGTTTAGCCATTTTAATTATGACCCAAAGGTCAAGGCTATCCATAATCATTTTCTTACTTCACTGCGGTGGTGTTCGCCGAACAAACCTACATCATTCTGGATTCTCCACCACGTAAACATTTGTTAAAGTGGTATCAGTATTGACAGAGAGTATACTTATACCGACTCCGGTCTCTTTAACATCCAAATGCTTATTACACCCGTGGTCATTTATATTTGAAATTAATTTTAAAATATCATAAATCAAATAACAGCAATATTGATTTATTTTCAAATAATTACGTTCAAATATTTCAATGTTATAGATCATATTAAATCAATTCATTATTTGGTTAAATTTGAAATTCAGATTTCATATTTACAAATGATTTATTTACAAAATTTCATTTTGATTTCATATTTCTATATATCAATTGTCATCACTTCAAAGTTTTTTATATTCAACATTTCAAACTTAACAGCTTGGACTGGACATAGAATTTTATTAAAATAGTAAATATAATATAAAATAGTTGTAATTAAAATAATTATATTTATATAAAATAGTTTTATTTAAAATAAATAAAAATATATGATAATTAAATTTAATAAAAAATGCTTAATTAAAATAGTTATAGAATGTATAATAATTAAGTTAAAAATAGTTATATTAAAATAGTTATAAAATAATAGTTAACAATATAATTTAAATTGGTTTAATATAAGATAATACAAATTTCAAATAATTCAAAATAGTCTAACCCAAACCATCCATCTGTATTTCCAAAGTTCAACTTGTTTCAATTTAGATTTTCAAATTTTCAATTCAATCAATTCAAAATTTTAATCCAGATATTCTTACATTCAGTTTTTTTTTTTCAAAATAGTGTTCAATTTGGATTATCCGATTTTATTCTTAAGATTTGCATTACTTTTAAATCACATCTTATAAGGTTCATATCAATAAATCTAAATTTCACTTATAACATTTTAACTTCAATTATATTTAGATTCAAAACACTTACTTAATAAATTATTATCAATTCAATTTATTTAAATTTCATAATCTTAAAAACTTCATAAACCCATTCGCTAATTTAACCTTACATCTTATTATCAATTTATCTTACTTGATAAATTCGTTTTGATTATGTCATTTAACAAATCAAGTTATCATTAATTTCCAACTTCACATTAAAACCTTTATTTATCTATATTTATTTATGTATATAGGGGCCGGCTATTTGGACACAAAGAAAGAGACATGAAGCCTCCACCGTTGGATTTGTTCGTCTTTATGTGGAGAGTGCAATTCATGGGAGGATCTAGTGGTTGAGATTTATTGTGTGCAATTTTGTGTCCTCATTTTGTGTCTAAATAGAGTTTCCCATATATATATATATATATATATATATATATATATATAACTTTAACATTCAAATAATAATTAAACTACATTAAAGACTTATTTATTTATAAAATAATTTAGATTATTTAAATTTTAAAACTAAATAATATTGTAAGTTAGAATCTTAAATTTATATTTAAAAAACATATTAAATATGTATGACATATAATCTAAATTTAAAGCTTTATTAAAGAATCAAATATAAGTTTTAATAAAGTTCAAAATTTAAAATTTTAAAATAATTTTATCAAATCATAATATATTTATAAGTTTAGAAAATACTTTCAAAATAGACCAACGGTGTCCGCATATAATTTTCTTTCTGGACCAAGTGATATGGATATATATCATTTCAATTCATTTAACATTCAATTTATTGGTATTTATCATTTCAACCCAGTTCCCAATAAATTTAGTTTTAATTCCTAAACATATATAGTGGTTCGAGTATATATCTTTTCAACCCATAGTGATTTTACAAATCTATAGGGAACTTGCAGCTTGAGAACAAATAAATATAACACTATAGATAACACACATGCATCGTAATATATCACAACAATCAAATATCACTTGCAAATAATTCATGTCATATATTTCAAAGTGTGTGTGTCACATGTGCATAAATTTATAACAAACAAATCATGTTTTCTAGAGTAATCCTAACATTTCAAATGGTGTCAATTCACTAATTGAAAATGTTAATCGTGAGTGAGGGTTCTTACCTTGTGTGGCAAATAAAAGGAAGACAATGTAGGATGATACGAACACTGATAAGGAAGCTAGCATGAAACAAGCAAACACGATCGAATCAAGCAAATCAAACTACTAATTTGAATCTGACGAATCAATCCAAGCTCTACACACAAATCAACAGTTCTTATTTTATAATATATATATGTGTGTGTGTGTGTGTGTGTGTGTGTGTGTGTGCGCGCGCGCGTGCGCGCATGTGAAGCAAAAAATATATATCATATAAAATATTTATCTAACCAACAACTATCATGATTAAACAATAGACCTCACACATCTCATTCACATGCACTACCACTTCACTACAACATTTCTTAATTCTAAACACAATGCAAACACATACATAACAACTCACACCACATCCAGACACTTACATATCAACAGTCGATGGAGGTGGTCAGAGGTAGGGGTGTTTGGCTAGGGAAGATAGATTAAGATTTTTGTCAAAATTTACAAAAACTAAACATAAATTTTGATCATTTTGAATTTTAATTTGAACAACAAGTCAACCTTAGAATTTGGAAAAGTCATAAACTGAAAGTTGCTGCATATTCTTTTCTCTTTAATTTAAAAAAAAAATGGTTTTCAATAAAATTCATGGAACATACGAATAAAATAGCAACAGACAAATTTTCGAGAGAGAAATGTAGACCAAAAAAATGTGTTAAAAAGATTCGTAATTTCATCATAGAAAATTGTGAAATCTAAAGAAGTATTCAATAATGAAAGTTGTAGCTATTTCAATTTTACAAAATCCGAAGAAAAGAAAAATTAAATTTGGATTTTCTAATAGAAAGTTAGGGCCTCTGCAACACATGTCAAAATCTGGAAAAATAGAAAATAAAATGTCTTTGGTTTCAAAGAGAAAAGTGGTCATGGCTAAGGTAAGGCCCGCTTGCTGAAGGTGGAGGATGGTAGGCCAGATGTAGTCAGATCGACGGTGGAGGGCCTACGTGTCGGTGGTGGCCAAGGGAGATAGGTTATTTGCATTTTTAGATTCAAGATTTCACAATTCCCAAATCAATTTAATTTTGAAATTAGAATGGATTTGAAAATAGAGATAGAGATTAGGAATCATTATAACATTTAGAATTTACGTAGGGATTGATTTGTGAAAGGAATAAATTTCAGATTGGAAGAAAGGTTGAAGAGGAAAAAAAATCAAATTTCATAACTTCTAAATTTTTAATTCAAATTCAAATTTTGACTAAATTTGAAAACAATTCATTTTAGACTATTTGGTAAATTAAAATACTCATTAATTCAAACATATTACTTAATTTAAAGTTTTAAGAATTTACTTAAATTCAAATAATACAAATTTAACAATTACATTTTTATTTGATGGTTGTTTAATTTTATTATTCAAGTGTTACTTATTTTTGTTTATACACAAAATCAAATTCATTTATTTCATTATAATTAAGAATAAATTGGAATTAAAAAATTAAAATTCGAAATTTCAGTCAAATCATTAATTAAAAATCTAATGAAAAAATTAGGTTGTTACAAGTTTGATTTTGAAGAACTTGGAAATTAACTTTAAACTTGATGATATGCCTACTTAACTATTATTTTGGACGTTTGAAATAAAGATATAAAAAATACCTATTCCATTTTCGTTACTTTCCAATCCATTTCTTCAAATAATTTTACATACTCAATGGTCAAATCCTCGAATACCGATTAAAATTTTGAACAACCTTACTTTCAAGCGTTGTATATTTGCTCTCTTTTATGTACTGAATAATCATATACCTTCAAAAAATCATTTTGAAATGTCTTATCCCTTTTTTGAAGTATGTAAGATCTTAAATTCTTATAACAATGTAAGGCTTCTCTGCATACTATTAAAAGATGCATTTTTCATTTAATTAAGAACGAAATTAAGAGGAAAACCAAACCAATAAGAGGAGTGATTTTTAAGGGGCAAAGATAAAATTTACACGATTTCATAAAGAGGGAATTCATATGCTTTTGTTGTGTTATTTAAATGTAGAATAACACAATCGCCCTAGTAGTTTTTCCACCCCTCCCAATTAGAACCCATATCAAACTCATTTCTCTAATTATCCGCTTCTTAAAATTAATTCATCAAATTATTCAAATCTTATGAATTTATTTATCATCTTATTTGTATGTGATTTCTTATATATTTTGAAGAAAATTACTACTAAGCAACTTATTATGTAAATTAAATCGCCACCATAAATTTAAACTGCAAGTTGCAGAGTTTAAATTACATAATCTGAAATATTCAAATCTAACGTGTCACTGTGATACAAATTGTAAATTAATGAGTTAACTTCTATCATAATTTTTGATTCAATTTGGTTTATTTTTTTTCATAATGATTATGTGTATGTAATTTAATTGGATATAATGTGACTTAAGGATTTTGATGTTATGGCAAAGAAAGAAGAGTAGTTAATTTGTGCTTTTAGCGGAAAGAACATAATGCAAGTTACAAAGATTTTCAAAAGCTCTCTCTGCAGCCATGGCTGCCTCCAAGACCTTTCTCAATCCTATTTTAGATGATAATCCCAATCTAAATGGGAGCTCTCCTCCTTCATCTATCTCTCCCTCTATTTCGAATCTCAATCATAGATCGACTCATCCAGTCTCTGTTTTCATTGCGTATGAGGAAGGATTTGTTACGGTGAAGAGTCGCAAGAACAAAGAAAGATTAGATCCAAATCTGAATAAATCGAATTAGTTTAGAAAGAGAATCAGCAAATATAAAGAATACCCATTTAGGGTTAACAAGAAAACATTTCCAGCGTCTAATGGGTGTCGTTTTCAGGCTAAGAAACCTAATGATCATGCTCAAGGTAATGTGAAATCATCGAAAATAAATGTCCCAATTGAAAGGGCTATGTCTACATGGGCTGATTTAGTCAAGAATGGAGGACAAGACTCAGATCTGGATCTAACATACATCCCTCTGACTTCTACTATTGGGGAGAAGAATATTGTTATTGTTAATGAGGAAATCAGTAATCAAACGGAATTTAAATGAGGATTCTTTAATGTTGCATATGTATTTGATAAACGACCGCCGTATCACCACTTTAGATCATTTGTAGCCAGAACATGGAAACCTAGTGGATCCTTTGAGATATTTACAAGAGAAAATGGGTTTTTCATTATCCGATTCACTAATATTGAAGATTGTGAGAAGCTTTTAAGAGGGGGTCTCTATTTCATAAATGGAAAGCTCGTCATCCTTAAAAAGTGGAGCAAGAAATCGGTTCTTGATCGAGATTTACTAAGTACTATGCCAATCTAGATAAGGCTTCCAATTAAGCCCAAGATTATGGGATAAAGAAGTGTTTAGCGCTATTGCTAGCATTGTAGGGATTCCACTAAAATTAGATGAACAAACCGCGAAAGAAACTCGATTGAGTTACGCTAGTATATTAGTGGAAATAAGTGCAGATGTAGAACTACCAAGTGAGGCTACAATTTATATGCATGATGAAGAAATTATCTCTCAGTCGATCACATACGAGTTGACACCTGATAGATGCAAGGTTTGTAAATGCTTTGGCCATTCTACCACAAATTGCGATAGCAATAAAGATGCAATAGAGAAACCAAATGAATTTACAAACCTTGGTAACAAAGAGGGCTGTAATAATGGTATCAACTCAAATGAGACACAGTATAAAATCTCAGAATCTACGTGTCTTTCCCCATCTATTGAGGAAGATAATATGAATATTGACTCATTGTCAATTTCTGAAATGGGTAATCCTATTCTGAATAAATCTACTGAAATTGCTCAAGAATCTGCAAGGACAACTAAAAAATTGCAATCTAATTTCGCTCCCAACAAAATTGTTAATACTATTAAGTTAGCACACACAGAGATGGAGGAGCATAACATCACAAAAGGCAATAAATGCATATAGGAAATTTAAAAATCAGGTCATTGGATCCTCCTCCCATATGAAGGACCCAAGATTATTTACAAATTTTGGAGTTAAGAGTTCAAATATAAAAGTGATAGAGCAATGTTCCTCTCTGCTTGCTACTGGCCCAATCTACACTAATTCTGGTATGCTATCTGAAGGACTTGCTCCCTCTAATCACTCAATTTATGAAAAGGATATCTAGAATGCAATAAATAAAACCATGACTTCTTCTAAAGTTATGCCTAAACCTGTAGTTCAGAAAAAGAAGAAAACCTAAACCAAGACTCTATCTGACATAGGTGCAATTGAAGGAGTTGAGGATAAAAATGACCATGACTTCAGGAAAAGATACATTGCGAAAAAACTCTAACTAGGAAAAGCAGCTGAAAGCCACAGATAAAACTAATTTCAAAAAAAAGTGGTAAACAACCAGATGCGAAGAGGGATAACAGCAAGCACAGTGACTCACTGTAGCTTACATTGTATCCTTAGATGTATCCATATTTTATAATTTTTTATATTATATTATATGGATATTATTGCCTGGAATATTAGAGGTCTGAATTCCCCTGGTAGGAAATTAGATTTGCTTAATTTTTTTAAGTAAGGATAAGCGTAGTATTATTGGATTGCTTGAACACAAGCTTAATGATATCGATATTGCTAGCTTTCATAATAAAAGTTTATCAAACTGGCATATGATTAATAACAATCATATGGGGGGAAATGGTAGAATTCTTGTTCTCCATAATCCTAGTGTTTGGTCTTTAGACAGTTTTTTTTTATAGATTTTCAATACATACACTGTAGTTTTAAAAATAAAGGTGGTTTTACTTTAAAAATCACTTTTATTTATGCCTTTAATCTGGAGACAGATAGGCATAAACAATGGAATTGTATTGAACAATTTAGAAGTATTAATTGTCCTTGGATAACTATTGGTGATTTCAATACTGTGTTTCATGGTTTTCAAAAAAAGGTAATCCTATTCTAATCAGCAAACTTGAGAAAATTGCTAACTTCATTATAAAGTCTGGTTTGATAGAACCTCCAATTAGTGGAAATAAATTCATCTGGAAATCAGATGAATTTAGGAATATCCACTGCAAATTAGATAGGGTTTTATTAAACCAGATTTTTATTAACACTTTTTCTAAAGTTCGTTGTTGTACATTACCATAAAATTCAAGTGACCACACTCCTATTCAAGTCACCTTTAATAATGATGATAAGGGGGTTAAAAAGTCTCCTTTCAGATTTGTAAATGGTTGGGTATATAAAGAGGGTTATAAAGAGATTGTCACTAACAGTCTTAATAATAACCTTTTCGGAACTGCCTAATATAAAATTTAACAAATCCTTGCAAATTATTAAAGGTAATCTTAAGAATTGGAATTGCTCAAGAAATAAATTTGACTTAAGATTTAATAGGGATGAATGTGAAAAGCTTCAAAATGATCTAGATAATAATAGCTCAGACAGTAATAAAGCTTCTCTATTTTTTGATGCTTGAGCCAAACTTGTCAAATCTTTGCATATTCATTCATTCAATTAACATTAAGCAGAAAGCCAAGATTGACTGGCTAACAGCAGGAGATGAAGCTAGTAAATTCTTTTATGCTAGAATGTCTAGTAGGAAAAATAAAAATGATACTGGAAAATTGCTATATATAGATGGTAAAATAATTAATGATGCCTATCTTCTTGAAGAGAAGGCAATTAATTATTTTAACACTCTATATAACTCTAAGGATATTACTAGTAATTTTCCAAACATTATATTTAAATAGACTGTTAATAATAACAGTGAGGATTTATTACTTGCCCTGTTAGAGTGGAGGAGATTAAAAACATCATTTTTAATGCTAAGAATGATAAAAGCCCTGGTCCTGATGGCTTTGGGGCTAAGTTTATAAAACTCATCGGTGTGAGACTAAAACCCCTCAGATTGGTTCTATAAAAGAATTTCAGTTCTGGTAAGATTTTAAAAAGTTCTAATCATACATGTATTACTTTAGTGCCAAAAGTGGAAGCCCCTGTTAGTTTGGAGGATTATAGGCCTATATCCTGCTGTAATTTTGTTTACAAAATTATTTCCTCTATTTTATGTAGCAGAGCTAAATGTTTTTTGAAATGTCTTATTTCTGAAAATTAGAGTGCCTTCATCCCTGGTAGGCTTAATTCTGAAAATACTTTACTTGCTCATGAGCTTATAAGGGATTTTAACAAGAAGAATAAAAATATTGTGTGCATCGAAGTTGATCTTTAAAAAGCCTTTGGTAAGATTAATAGAAATTTTATTATTTTTGTCATGAGACAGATGGGGTTTAATAGCAAATTCTGTGATTTAATTAAAGAATGCAATAATAATGTTATCTTTTCGGTGATGATTAATGGCTCTCCCAAAGGATTTATACATAGCAATAGAGGCATAAGGCAAGGAAATCCTCTATCTCCTTACTTATTCTCTATTGTTATGGAGTACTTCTCAATACAAATGGAGTCTGAATTACTAAAAGGTAACATCAAACCTATCAGCAGGAACAAACCACACATTACTCATTTGCTTTATGCAAATGATATGCTTGTATTTGCTAAAGCTGATAAGGTAAGTGCTTCTTCAAATAAAATATACTTGATAACATGGATAAATATATTAATGAAAACAAAAGCAAAATTTATTTTTTAAATAGTAGCCCAAGCCTCAGCATGTTGCGAGGCCCTCTAGTTTCCTTTCTGGAGATAGCAGCCCAAGCCTCGGCATCAATAATCTTTTGGGAAGTAGAAAGGATCTTAATATAAAGTGCGATTTTTTGAATAATAAGTTGTATGGTAATCTGTTTAATTCACCTGATGCAGAGATTAGGGTTTTCACATCCCTCTGGTAGTGATCTAAGTGTGCTTCGTTGCTATTGAAAGGAAAAGAGTACAAAACTCCCAGCTTTCTTAACAAAGTTGGATGTAATCACTATAAAAGCGAGATTAATAATCAAGTTTATCACCTGTCTTGCTGGCAAGAGGGAGAAAACAGTGATAGCAAGTGCTCAGATGTAGATCGGAGCTTAAAGAGGCAAAGAGAAAACTGGTTGAGCTCGTTGAACACGAAGAGAGGCAGATCTGAAGACATTAGGGTTAAGAGCTTCGAAGAAAGGGTTTGCTCAGATTTCTCAAACCCTAACTTCTCCAGTGGCATGCTAAAGGACAACGAAGACTATACATGGCCGCCGCCATGAAGATATAGAGATTGGAGAAAGAAAATGGTGGATTTCTCCTATTGTCCACCATATTAGTGTTTTTTTTTTTTTAGAGAGAGCTTATGTTTGTGTTATGTTGGCTTGGGTTTGCCTCCGACTTTTGTTCTTAAAGACATAGGCTTATACCCGTTTACAATGGGCCTTGGGCCATAAACTTTTTATCTGTTTCAAAAAAAAAAAAACCATTCACTTTCATATAAAGTAAAAATATCAATTTTTTACCCTTTAATATTACCTAGATCTAAGCACGTGGGATTCCCATTTCAGGAAGAAAAAAAAAGGCACAAGGAGTTCCCATTCTAAATTGTTTATTTGTGTTTTCAATCAAAATAAACTTAGCAGTTAGCTCTCATTCATCAGGTATGATTCCTTAATATATGGTCACAGTTCGAACATGATAAACGCAACTACGGGAAAGAAAGAAAAAGAAAAAGTATTACACAAACTTGAAAACTCCACCTGTATTATAAAAGCTAGGATTCTGCAGTAAGACATATATGAATGTTTATATCATGGTTTGGATGCACGAAATTAACAAATGTAAATGACTAAGTGTATAACTGGATTAGGTGAACATATTTAGTATTTTCAAAAAATAAGTTGGGTTAGGTATGATTAACATAATCAGTACGTATGATTACACTGATGACTTTTTCCCCCCTTGACTGATTAAGTTGTCACTAATTCCTAATTACTACACCAACCAATCAAATTATTAATTTATTGAAAGAAAAAAATAGTGCTGAATAAAATAAAATATAGGTAGTTATTTATGTTGATCAACATTTATTGGTATGTTGTGCTTAAATTAGCTTTTCATCCAGCAAGCATAAAAAGGTAGGATATCCCCCACCAACTTTCAAACTAAAAGAAGGTTGGTGAGATATTGACGTTAAATTAGCTCAACAATTACCAATAGCAAACGCCATTATTCATTTGTTTTGTAAATTTTTAGTTTAATAATTTAAGAGATTTCAAACATTACGACAGCAACAAGCTACTGATTCATCTTGAATATTTAGAAGGCACTAATGCACTATGATTGATACAGATTGGTTAACGGTCAACACCAAAAATCTAAATGATTTTATTTTATTCTTTTGATTTACCAGATGAAATTGAAGTAAAAACCAAGATAATTGACAAAAAGAGCAAGCTTGGACCATGGTTGTCAATTTTAAATGATCATACAATGTTTGTTTGGGTCTATAGCCGAAATACATTCATCTGAGTCCGTCCAACTTTTATTTAGGTCACCAGCTAAAATAACAAAATTCATACGAAAAAAAACTCTATTTAAAAGCCATAAATTTTATATAAATAACAATGTTGTATGTGTAAAAGCATACATTTCGTCTGATCCGTACCCGATTCGATTTTACTTAATGAACCCAAATATAATTACACTACCCTATTCCCGGCAGCTTCGAAATAAACATGAAATGCATGCAAGGCCGGAGGAAGCAAGAAAAGTCAACCTTTTTTAATGCCAGCCATCTGTTTATGCCAAAAACTTGACTTGTTTGATTAAGTACCATGCTTCTATCAACAACAATTGCTTGGCACTGATTTGCAATGTGGGGATTTGTATAATTCCAACTTTTGTCATATACAACAAAAAGTGCAAATAATTTCAAATTAACTTTTTTTTTCTTTCTTTCTACGGTTTTCCTTACTTTTATACAAGATGATTTAACATTGGTTCAACTTGACTAATGGCCATTGACAGTTAAATCACTACATTATTTACAATTAAAACAACTTTTTGTTTTAGTTTCTTTTGTTTTCCTTTTCTATGTGAAAATAAATAAGGAAAAAAAAAAAAAAAAAAACATATTTCGACTTTAATCCTTCCACAAAACTTATTACAAAGTTAGATATGATTTTGACCAGGCTAGGTTTTATGCTTATGCACTCTCAACGTGCTTAGGTACAAAATGATAGTATAGTTCTACAGATAAAAGAATAAAAATTAAAAAAGTTATGAAGTTGAAGCAAGCTTTTTTTTTGCTAGACCTAAAACAAAATTTATCACATGAAAATTATGATAAGGCATACGGAAATGCGTGGAAAGATCATATTTATAGCTTTTACACAAATACAACCGTGCGGGCTAGACATGTTCTTGCCTCCTTGCTTTGCTAATCCATGTTTTTGGTGTTTTAGTCAAAGCGGCATCTTCCCAGCAAAAACAAACAGATTAGTCCCCAAAAAAAGGATTATAAGAGAAAAACAATTCCTTCTATAGGAACTACTATGGACACAAAGATTAAAAAGTTATCATTACACTTAGATCAAATAAGCTGGTATTACAGTTTTTAGAATTTGATAGTATTGCTAAATATATAAGGGTATAAACCGATCGAAACAGACCGAACCGAACAAAAATGTGTTCTACCTATCCTATAAAAGATTCGGACAGATACAGACCGGACAAAGCATTAGGTTTGAGCAATTCGTACGAACCGGAAAACAGACGGATAATGCTTGAATAATAGAAAAACATCGACTAGACGATGATTACCGAGGAAGACAATGGAGTATTTTGTCCAGACATAAAGCCCTATTCCTAAAGAAGATAAGGTCACCATTTTATTCAATTTGAATCCACACCTACCCAGTATAGAGGGCTGCCAGTAATTACTTTCATGTGCGTGCGTATATGACTTTTATTTTACACACTCAATGTCAGCCAATTGCTTAGAAAAAACAAGGAAGTATAAAGTTTGAACCAAGCTAAAACAGCCACTTCATCAACGTTCATTTGGCGCGTATAAGAACTGATATAGGACTGAGTGTACGAACATAGTCATCACAATTGACTTTTCATTCCATGGTTGTTTATCCATGGCACCAAACATTCTTATTTTCTGCATAGTGACATGGAAAAGACAAACGCATTATGCAGATAAAATGTATTCATTCACTTGAATATAATTTTAAAATAGTTCTCACCAACCTTTCATATTCCAAACCAAACCCACCATCAACCCGCGTAGCATCCCCTTTGTTCACCAACCCCCAAATTTCAGTCTGATTGCCACCTGTCCATGGCATCAACCATCCATCCACCTGATTTGAATATAACGGCCAGGATCGGATGTCAACTAACCCCTCCTTCCTTCCCACTATATAACCCTTACAATCATTTCAACACAAACTCAGGAAAGGCCAATTTAATTTGTTCATATACTCCTTTCCTATTATCTGCAAAATACACACATAGTTACATACGTATATATAGTTATATACATACCAAGATAGTAGCATATATCATATACATATAATGGAGAATGGAAATTCAGCAGTGTGCATGAGGAGCGACCCTTTGAACTGGGGAAAGGCAGCAGAGGCGCTGAGTGGGTCCCACTTGGAGGAAGTGAAGAGGATGGTGAATGAGTTTAGGAACCCAGTGGTGAAACTAGAAGGGGCGGATTTAAAAATATCGCAGGTGGCGGCAGTGGCAGCCATGGGAGGTAAGGTCAGCGTTGAGCTGGCGGAGACTGCCAGAGGGAGAGTAAAGGCGAGCAGCGATTGGGTGAAGAAGAGCCTGGAGGACGGAACAGATAGTTATGGTGTTACCACCGGATTTGGGGCAACTTCGCATAGGAGGACCAAAAATGCCGAAGCGCTCCAAACCGAGCTCATTAGGTAAACAATTTACCGTGCTGATAAAACTTATCATTTCTTGTGATTTAACATATGTTAATAGACTGATGATCACAAGTGTCAATGCACTCACATGAGCAATGGTGTTTAATGAGGTTTACATCGATCAGATTACTAAAGCAACGATAATTTTATTTGTTACAAAAACTACAATGTTATTGTATTCAGAGGACATATATAAATTCACTGCTCATTTTTCATTTACAAATGGTTAACAACAATCTGTTTCTGTGAACATATATTGACATTACCCATTTTACATAGTTATCATATATTTAATTAGAGTGTTGAAATATGTAACTAATAGAGCCGGCCCTGCAAAAATTTCTCAAGAAAACAAGTTTAGCATGAAACAAAAAAATAATGATGACCTTCGAGTTATTTAGATGGCTGGGGAATTAAATTGGTATATTTCTACTTAGTCAAATGGTTCAATATAAGCAATTTTCGAAAGCATTAAGATAGTTTATAATCACCAATAACCAATCGAATAAATTAAAGGGGAAAACCGAAAATCATTGACATCCCATACCTTACACTTACAAAAACTGATATTTCAATATTAAGTAAACCCGCATATTCATTCCATGAAAAAAACATCGTTATATAAAAGATAATTCAAGACATATCAGTTATTTAGGTTAGCATTATCTTTCAGAAATGTGAGAGAACAAGCACGCACATACGAATTGGTCGACGCAAGTGAGCCTTGTAAACAATTCGCAGAATCCTTGAGATCATCTTGAATGATATATTGAAACTTTTCTATTTCAGGTTCCTAAATGCTGGAATATTCGGATCTGGTAAAGACTCTGGTAACACACTGCCAACCACCACCACTAGAGCTGCAATGCTTGTTAGAATCAATACTCTCCTCCAAGGCTACTCTGGAATCCGCTTTGAGATTCTAGAAGCAATTGCCGCCTTCTTAAACAGCGACATCACCCCATGTCTCCCTTTACGTGGGACCATCACTGCTTCAGGCGATCTCGTCCCTCTATCTTACATTGCTGGAATGCTCACCGGTCGCCCCAACTCTAAAGCAGTCACCTCTGATGGATCTCGCATAGATGCTAGAGAAGCATTTAAGCTTGCAAATATTCCAAGCACGTTCTTTGAACTCCAACCAAAAGAAGGCCTTGCACTCGTTAACGGCACTGCAGTCGGATCTGGACTTGCTTCCATGGTTTTGTTCGAGGCCAACGTCCTAGCAGTTCTTTCTGAAATAATCTCTGCAGTATTTTGTGAAGTAATGCAAGGAAAGCAAGAGTTTACCGATCACTTGACTCACAAGCTGAAACACCATCCAGGTCAGATTGAAGCTGCAGCCATAATGGAGCATATACTGGAAGGGAGCTCCTACATGAAAATGGCTAAAGAAATTCATGAACGTGATCCATTACAAAAACCAAAGCAGGATCGTTATGCATTAAGGACATCGCCTCAATGGTTGGGTCCTCAGATTGAAGTTATTCGTGCATCGACCAAGTCCATTGAACGTGAGATTAACTCCGTTAATGATAACCCATTGATTGACGTTGCAAGGAAGAAAGCTATCCATGGAGGTAATTTCCAAGGGACACCCATTGGTGTGTCAATGGATAATACAAGGCTTGCTATTGCTGCAATTGGGAAGCTTTTGTTTGCACAGATGTCTGAGCTGGTAAATGATTTCTACAACAATGGGCTTCCATCTAATTTATCAGGTGGAAGAAACCCTAGCTTGGATTATGGGTTTAAAGGAGCAGAAATAGCCATGGCTTCTTACTGTTCTGAAATACAATATCTGGCCAACCCTGTAACTAACCACGTTGAAAGTGCTGAACAGCACAATCAAGATGTCAATTCATTGGGACTCATCTCTTCTAGAAAGACTGCTGAGGCCATAGAGATACTGAAACTTATGGTTACTACATTCCTAGTTGCATTATGTCAAGCTATTGATTTAAGGCACCTAGAAGAAAATTTGAAATGTGCAGTTAAAAACACAGTTAGTCAAGCATGTAAGATGGTCTTAACCACTGGGGTCAATGGAGAACCTCATCCATCTAGGTTTTGCGAGGTTGAACTGACTAAGGTGATTGACAGAGAGCACGTATTTGCATACGTTGATGACCCATGCAGCCAAACATATCCATTGATGGAGAAGCTGAGACAAGTTCTTGTACAGCATGCACTGAACAATGGAGAAATGGAGAAGGACTTCAACACTTCGATATTTCAAAAGATTGCAGCTTTTGAGATAGAACTGAAGGCAAAGCTTCCTAAAGAAGTAGAGGCGGCTAGGCTTTCAGTAGAGAATGGGTGTGCGGTGATCCCTAACAGAATAAAAGAATGTAGGTCGTATCCACTGTATAAGTTTATCAGAGGAGAGCTTGGAACAGGCTTTCTGACGGGGGAGAGGACAACATCACCGGGAGAAGAGTTTGACAAAGTATTTGTCGGTATTTGTCAGGGGAAGATTATCGATCCAATGCTTGAATGCTTGAAGGAATGGAACGGAGAGCCTCTTCCCATATGCTGAAATCCCCAATGTGTATAATCAACAAATAAAAATCTAAATCTGAAAAGCCGTTTGTTAAATGCATAAAACTACCATTATTTATTGTAATTTTTTTAATCGAAATATTTATTGTAACATTTTCTTTTCCAAACTTGTTGTACACGTGAAACCAACAATGCAAAATTTTCGGATATCTATCTATCTATTATATTACATGAAAACACAATTTTTTCTGAAAGTCCTTTCAGTTCCATTTTCTTCAAAAAATCAGGAGTTTTGCACCTATCTCCTTCCAAGATCGAAAGTTGTCTCCACTTGCCCGCACTTTCACCCGCTTCGCTAAAAGTTTTTGGTTTTCCCCATCCATGCCCTTCCGCATTTCCACCCGATAGAATATAAACATCTCCTTTTTCTGCCTTCTTCAACCACTACGAGAACTTCGTTCGATTTCCAACCCTTCCTTCTCCATCCGTCTTCATATCGTCGTCCATTTCCTTCAGCTAAATCCCGATATTCTCCTCCTTGCCGATCTAATATCCCCTCTGCTGATGTTGACGATCCTATCCACACCACTATCGACAATTCAACCTATCGCTACCGAGTGCGAGATGTCGTATACAAGATGCCGAGTTGACGGAAACGCTTGCAGGTTCATCAGTGAAGAAGAGTTGAAGAGAAGGATTGAATGATGGAGTCCTCGTATTATCACAAAACCAATTGGCAATGTGAAGAGGGGAACTCCTCATATATTAAGAAAGAATAGGTAGACAAATTCCCGATGTGGGACAATTCCAACACGCCCCCGCACGGTTAGGCATACATATGCCCTAGCACGTTGATGAATGGGATGACGTGGGATAGATTATGAAGAAGAGTTTTGGATCAGCGCTCTGATACCATGAAGAAGAGTTGAAGAGAGGGATTGAATGATGGAGCCCCCATATTATCACAAAACCAATTGGCAATGTAAAGGGGGAACTCCTCATATATTAAGGAAGATTAGGCAGACAAATTCCTCATATATTAAGGAAGATTAGGTAAACTAATTCCCGATGTGGGATAATTCCAACACGCTCCCACATGGCTAGGCATGCATATGCCCTAGCATGTGGATGAATGGGATGACATAGGGCAGATTATGAAGAAGAGTTTTGGATCAGCGCTCTGATACCATGAAGAAGAGTTGAAGAGAAGGATTGAATAATGGAGCCCCCATATTATCACAAAACCAATTGGCAATTTGAAGGGAGAACTCCTCATATATTAAGGAAGAATAGGTAGACAAATTCCCGATGTGGGACAATTCCAACAATCAGTACTGAATCACGTCTTCCGGCTTTATTCTAAACCAACCGTTTGGTACGTTTCCTCAACTATTCCGCGGTTTCGTATTTTCCTTCAGTTGGCTCTGATTACTAGCTTTATACCTGATTGTTATAACTCGAGATAATACTATTTATTGAGTTCTTTCATGTGATTTCAGTTTCAAATTATAATTGCTTAAACGTGATTTTAATCTTAATCTAAAGTTGAAGGTTTCTACATATTTTTCTGATGTTTATCTTTATAGATGGATCAAAAAACAATATACAGGCTTTTTTCCACGGTGACTCGCTCCAGATTTTCTTTCATATGATAATGTAATTCATGATTGTGTATGATCTTTTGCAATAAATATACGTTACAGTGATTTAGGAATTATTGAAAGCGAACATTCTCTTTGTTTTAATGTCCTATTCATTCAAAAGGCTATGGAGCTTTGGAAAAATTTCTCACATATGTTGTTAATTTATTTTTAGACTTACTGCTTCATCTTCTAGCATATATGATGCTTCTTATATATTATACACTTTCAGCATACTCAAAGTAACCATGTTATCGCTGAGGATGAAAGAGGAAGATGTAAAGTATTTTAATTTCCAGTCATATTATTATCCGGTGGTCGATATGAGTAATGTAATCAATTATGAAGATACCAAAGTTCGGGCGACAAATATTACCCAATAGTACTTCAAGTCTTCACTCCTTGATTATATTGCACACATGTATACTGAATGTGGAATTGAGTTCCTCACCTTTATTTTTATTTTTACTTTTTAAACTGAAAAGAGTCTTCATTTGCTTGTGTTTTCCTTCCATTTTTTGCAGCAACATGATCACATCTACAAACATACATATCATATTGATAATTTATTCCATTAAAAGTTGTTTTGAAACCCAGTAACCATATTATTTCATTGACGCTAGAAGTTACAGTACATGTTTGGTGAAATGCACTAATAGTCAGACAATCTGTTCTTCCTCTTATTTCAAACACTTACCATTTGGTTCACAAATTACCAAAAGTTTTTTTTTCCAATGGAAAGACACGTTCTCTAATATAAGACCTTGGGTCTTCAATGTTGGTCTTATTTCCAACAGTTACATTCTCATACCTTCTTCAAGATGCTGAATGCAAATCTTACATTTGTTGTGATAACATTTGGCAAAGTAACTTGCTTTAAGTATTTAATCAATATGGTTACAGATAATGCTCTTCATAATTTTATTTTCGTTAAGTTCTAAAAAATGTTGCAATTCTTTTATTTCTTTGCCCTATAAGTTTTTAAATCTGTTTAGTTCCTTTTCTAAATAACTAGTGCGAACCCGTGCTTCGCACACGGGTTTGGGTGAAAGTTGTTATAAATTTGTAATAATCAGAAACGAACTAAAACAATTTTTTATACTTCAATTTTGTTAATTGACAGTAATAGTAAGTATGGAGAACAAATGCAATGCTGCAAAGTCTAAAACAAAGCAAACAATGTCTAAGATACCACGCGTCCTAAGATACCTAAAGCTTAAATTAGACTATGCTTATTATTTATTTTCAAACTATCACAGCTTATATAATAGCAACGGCTTGTTTTACTTCCAACTAAAGTAGGGTGATTCCCTGAATAAAGTGAGCTATGCACATGCACAACAACGACTTAGTGTGAAACCGTGTTATACATATGGGAAGGTAAAATTTGTTTTTAAAGAAAATGAACTTCACTAACTATGTTACAGTATATTCTAATATCTAATTCGCAGGCTGTATTCCTAAATATTTTCCGATTTAAAGAAAAAACTTTTACATTTATTTATATGAACATGATATAATGCAAATTTCAGCATAAGTTTTCTTTAAATTATATATTTTTGAACAATTTTGACATTATGAATGCTTAAAAGATTGATCATAAAGGTATTGAAAATGAATGTGTGTACGTTCACACCATTATCAATTATATAATATGATAATGATAAAATGCAACATACAAACATTCGATAGGAAAACCTTATAGAAGGAGTAGTAGACTCTATGCTTTATGGAAAATTGTCTATTTCATAATTATTTATATATACATTCATATATATATATATATATATATATATATATATATATAATGAGTGTTCAATAGCACCCCAAACCCCTTACATAAACCAAGCATTTATATTAATTTAAGTTAGTGGGAGGTGAGAGAGTGAGTGGAGGGAGAGAGAAACATAATATATATATATATATATATAAAAACGAGCGTTCAATAGCACCCGAAACAGTGCAGCACCCCAAACCACCATATATTATACATACATACATACATACATACATACATACATATATATATATATATATATCAAGAGCTCCAAAAACAGTGTTGCACCCCTCTAGTCCTGCATCATATTCTCGTTTCACTCTCTTCCCACTAATTATCTCCCCCCATTAACTTAGTAAATTATAAATAAATGTCCTAAAATGGAGTTCAAAAGGGTTGCAACCAAATAAGGCTGTCGTGGAGCGTGCCTCTATGTGTATGTGCGTGTACACGCACGCACGAAAAAAAGAAATTTACTTAAAAAACATACTCTATGAAAGCAAATGATCCAAGAACAGACACTTTTATTTTAAGAAGTACATACTAATTAACACTATTTTTCTATTTATGCTAAATAAAGCTATCATCCTACTTTACTATCAATTTTGCTTTTTAGGCGATACTAAGTGTTCATCTATGACACCATCCTACGACTCATTTTCGTTTGAAAGGCCTAAGTTCATTTTTGATATCATATCTATATGACTACCACACCTTAAATCATTCGACATATGCAACGCACAAATTAATAATTAGTTAAATGTGTCATGTATATAATATTCCGAACATTTTTATTTATTTTGCAATGCACGGGCATCGTAACATATTTAGTTCAACCTATGCAAACCAAAATTTCATAATGCTCCCGTGTATATAGAAATTTTCATTAAGCCTTTTCCCCTTCACCAACCAAAAGCGAAAAAGGGCTCTTGTTTATTTCTAAAGCTTTTCCACTTCTAAAAAGTCAAAAAAGATCATTCAGCAAATTAATTAAAATTTTCCAAACGATCAGGGCGTTATATTTGAGTGATCATATATCGTCCAACAAAACACACACCTAACCTTTGGTGATGATAGCATATGCATAAAGAAATAAACACTATCAAGAGATCTGGTCAATGAATTTTCACAGTTACACATGTTTGCTTCGGTTATTATATGCAGGTGAACTGAATTCCATGCGCGTTGATGAGTTATATATAGCAAGCAATCGACATAAATCATACTATCTACAATAAAAATGTCTTTAAAATGGCAATGTTGTTCCTAGACCCTATAAATGAAATATAAATCATAGCATACATTGCTAGCAAAGTTGGAAGAAAAAATGTAGCAAGTTGTTAGTCGTGTTGTAAGAGGTGCTATATTTGTGGGTGAATGGGTAGAAAAGCAAAAGGTAATGAAAATTGCTTCATACAACAGAGCAACAGCAAAATGTAGGGGAAGCAATTGTTGTTCTCGGAAAGGACCTCCAGGCTTACCACCGCCCATTGAAATGTAGTTTTAATTAATTAATGACCTTTTGTATGGTAATTCTTTTCATATCCTTGCACTTTGCTGTAATAGTAACCCTTTTATTTACTTAGCTTTTATTTCTGATAGTTTTTTCTAAATTAATTGTGTACGTGACTGGACATAAATTTTGATGTGTGCCTTTTAATTATTATTGGTTATTTTTAATCGATTCACCGTTTAAAAAGCAAAAAGGGGGAATTGATTGTTGTATTTCAATGTGTGCCTCTCAATTTGTTATTTGTTATATGGGTGTGAAGTAGAACAATGGCCTTTTCTATTGCCTACTGAACTGCAGGTCCAACTAACTATTGTTTGTTTATATGTTACTTCTTTTTGTATCATTGCAATTTATGGCAATAATAACTTTTTTACTTAAATGCCACATACTTTGGGCATCTGAACTGTTCATTGTATTGATTTGCACCTGATGAGTGGAAGAATAATGGATAATCGTATATCCAGTAGGAAGTAACTGTTGTCCATTTAAATTTAATGTGAAATATTGGATTGTAGCAGAACTTATTTTATACCTCAAATCATATAGAGCGTTGTAGCGTCAACGGTACAAAGTGAATGAGAAATAAAAAAAAATTGGACTATGTAAAGAACAGGAACTAAAATTTCTAAATATCATAATAATCTTATGTATTCAATAATGACAGATCAACATTGGTGTGCATTTCTCGTGTTTTAAGACCCAACTGAATGTGTTGATTTAATGTTGATACCCAACTGAATGTGACAACACCTAGCATCAACAACCCCTTGCACTGATAAAAGGTTCATCTTTCCCACAGCCTTGCTTGAAATTCCAATATCGGGATGCACCTATTTCAGCACTTTGGAAATGTAGACCTTGTAAGTATCAGCAGAATATAAAATCTAAACAAATCCAAGAGCAATTAGCATCGTTTTAAGCTATTGTAAGTCATCTCATATGCATGAATAATTTCTTACTACACATCTTGCATAATGTAAGGAACATGAGCATGATCTTATTCGTTGTACCTGAAACAAATGTGGCAGGTTGAGTTATTATCTGTACATAATGACAGGGTGCATCAATATTTATTGTTAGCAAAAAAAATTATTGCATTGAGACTAATAACATGCAGCCATATTCTATTGATAATTTAATAGCTACAAATAGTAAGAGCATAATGTGAATAACACTAAGCTACTTTTGAGGGATAACAATAATCTAAACAACAAAATCATTAGCCGTGTAATGTTATATAGAATAATATCTCAAATAACTTTATAATATGTAACAACATGTCAACATTCATTAAATTCATTGAATGTTGCTAAAGATCTTACTGATGTAAACATAAGAAAAAAAACCTAGTATTAAGTAACCGAAGAGCGTTTAAAATCTAGTTATAAATTTTTAATAGCTCAAAAAAAATAGTTAAGTTGAAAAACTATTAATGACCAAAACCTTCAAGTAATGCAAGCATAGTTTATTTGTTGAAACATCGTAGGCTTCAGGTTATAGAATATTTGCATTAAGTATAGCATAGGGAATAATCGAGAATAGTCGTATATAGTAAGCAAGACTTTCAGGGGGGTATGATCTCTAACTTAAGAGCGATACACATGCACACACAAACATACATCCACACAAACTAAATGCATGAGATTGAACCTATGGAGTCAAAATATGCTTAATGGGGAAGATTATCGCAAATAAATTATTTGCAAAGGTACCATATAAGTAAATGCTATTTTAGTACACATTTCTCTACATTTGGAGAAATAACCAAGAATATTAACATGAATAAGTGGAAACTGTAAAGTGGGTTCATAATTATATTTTGGCATTAGTATGTGAATCCTCAGATATAAAATTTCTATTCCCTAACTAACTAAAATCCCAACTGGATTAATATCAATCACAAACTCATGAAAATACTTGGTTTATGTCATCAAGAAAATTTTCAGGGATCTTGTATTCAAAGCTGATGAAAATAGTAAGTGGCAATCAGGTACAATGTTCAGTGCATTAAACCATATGTAAACAGAAGATGGCTTCATCCTGCCCGTATTCTCTCTACGTTCATATGATAATTTGCTCAGTGGAACATGTAGAAAAGGTTAATAATCCAAATTTAAATTGGTATTAGAGGAAGAATATGGGAACTTTGAACTTGGTATGTTTTCAACGATTAACATGTGTTAACGTATAACCGAATAAACTTAAATTCACAAATATGAAACTTATGGTAACTGACAATATGTAGAACATAAAATTTTATGAGGTGATATACATTTTCAATATATGACTGTTATTAAAAGTAGTTCGATCAGACAAATTAGTTACAAAGGAAACTTGTTTGGGAAAAAGAACAGCAGTTGCGTTATTTTACAAAAAAAAAAGCAACTAATAGTTTTTGTCTGAACTAATGACAATGAAGAATATAGAAATAGGCAGGTATTTGATGTTAAAAGCAATAGATAATTGGAATCATATACTATTTCATATATAGGGGTTGTTAAAATCCACCTAACTTTAACTAATGAGAATAAAAGTCAAGTAAAAGAACAATAGTAGGTCAAGATGTATATACGGTTAAAATCCTAAAAAACATAAATGAGCAAGCCTTATTATATACGAAAATGTATGGAATGATAACAAATTTAACACACACAGTAAATTAAAGGTAATAAAGAAAGGCTTCATTTTCTCAAACAGAATATAACCATTGTCATAATTAGAAAATGTGAATGTGTGTTAAATAGCAGTAAATATCTTTGGAGTAAAAAGGTGAAAAAATAAAAGCTAAAACTCAAAAAACATTGGAAAAGGGTGTCTCCATCAATCTTTTATTATACTATGACAGCCATGTATAAGACTTCATATTGGGAATGGGAAAATAAATTAAAAAATCATTCATAAAATACTATATAAGATATCACAGAATGTAAAACCCAAAATAATTACCCTACTGGTTGTACATTATAAAATTTCAGATATTTTAAAATAGTTCAGACAGCGAACGACAAATGCTTGGTCTGGAAATATGTGAATCAACATATAAATAACCATGTATAAAACAATCTTATTCGACAACTATTGCATCAATTTTAAACGTGTAAACTAAAAGTTGAAAAATATGACATGTGAAATGTCTTTGGAGGTAAATAATAGTCGCACGTCTTAAGTGCAAAAGTATCCTACAGGCAACCTAAAAGCCATAAAATAAACATTTTTTTCCTTTCATCTTCTAGGTGCAATACATGTAATCTAGCAGAAACTGATAATCAAAATTTTATTCCAATATTTTTTAAGATATGCATGAAAAATTTTCTAGGCCGAAAGAAAGATATAAACGATAAGTCATTGAGCATAAATTAGTCAATTTCAAATTATAATATTACAAATTCAAATTTAGGATAATTTTGAAAACTTTCTATATAAGACTTTAAGTGGTTACAGTTCAACATAAAACGTGATCTAAAAGAACCATCAATCGAAATGCAATGAACATTAAAAACAATCTTAAAATCCATAAATGAGCAAGCCTTATTAAATACGAAAATGTATGGAATGATATTTTTTTTAACAAACACAGTAAATTAAAGGTAATAAAGAAAGGCTTCATTTTCTCAAACAGAATATCACCATTGTCATAATTAGAAAATGTGAACGTGTGTTAAATAACAGCAAAATATCTTAGTAGTAAAAAGGTAAAAAAAAAAAAAAAAAAAGCTAAAACTGAAAAATCATTGGAAAAGGGTAGGGTGCCTCCATCAATCTTTTATTATACTATGACAACCTTGTATAAGACCTCATATTGGGAATGGGAAAAATAAATCAAAAAATAATTCATAAAATACTATATAAGATATCACATAATGTAAAACCCAAAATAATTACACTGTTGGTTGTATATTATAAAATTCCAACTATTTTTAAATAGTTCAGACAGCGAACGACAAATGCTTGGTCTGGAAATATGTGAACCAACATATAAATAACCATGTATAAAACAATCTTATTCGACAACTACTGAATCAATTTTAAACGTGTAAAATAAAAGTTGAAAAATATGACATGTGAAATGTCTTTGGAGGTAAAATCCACCTAACTTTAACTAATGAGAATAAAAGACAGGTAAAAGAACAATAGTAGGTCAAGATGTATATACGGTTAAAATCCTAAAAAACATAAATAAGCAAACCTTATTATATACGAAAATGTATGGAATGATAACAAATTTAACACACACAGTAAATTAAAGGTAATAAAGAAAGGCTTCATTTTCTCAAACAGAATATAACCATTGTCATAATTAGAAAATGTGAATGTGTGTTAAATAGCAGTAAATATCTTTGGAGTAAAAAGGTGAAAAAATAAAAGCTAAAACTCAAAAAACATTGGAAAAGGGTGTCTCCATCAATCTTTTATTATACTATGACAACCATGTATAAGACTTCATATTGGGAATGGGAAAAATAAATTAAAAAATCATTCATAAAATACTATATAAGATATCCCAGAATGTAAAACCCAAAATAATTACACTACTGGTTGTACATTATAAAATTTCAGATATTTTAAAATAGTTCAGACAGCGAACGACAAATGCTTGGTCTGGAAATATGTGAATCAACATATAAATAACCATGTATAAAACAATCTTATTCAACAACTACTGCATCAATTTTAAACATGTAAAATAAAAGTTGAAAAAAATGACATGTGAAATGTCTTTGGAGGTAAATAATAGCGCATGCCTTAAGTGCAAAAGTATCCTACAGGCAACCTAGAAGCCATAAAATAAACATTTTTTTTTCTTTCATCTTCTAGGTGCAATACATGTAATCTAGCAGAAACTGATAATCAAAATTTTATTCCAATATTTGTTAAGATATGCATGAAAAAATACTCTAGGACGAAAGAAAGATATAAACGATAAGCAATGAACATAAATTAGTCAATATCAAATTATAATATTACAAATTCAAATTTAGGATAATTTTGAAAACTTTCTATATAAGACTTTAAGTGGTTACAGTTCAACATAAAATGTGATCTAAAAGAACCATCAATCGAAATGCAATGAACATTAAAAACAATCCTAAAAAACATAAATGAGCAAGCCTTATTAAATACGAAAATGTATGGAATGATAATTTTTTTAACAAACACAGTAAATTAAAGGTAATAAAGAAAGGCTTCATTTTCTCAAACAGAATATCACCATTGTCATAATTAGAAAATGTGAATGTGTGTTAAATAACAGTAAAATATCTTAGAAGTAAAAAGGTAAAAAAAAAAAAAAAAGCTAAAACTCAAAAATCATTGGAAAAGGGTAGGGTGTCTCCATCAATCTTTTATTATACTATGACAACCTTGTATAAGACCTCATATTGGGAATGGGAAAAATAAATTAAAAAATCATTCATAAAATACTATATAAGATATCACATAATGTAAAACCCAAAATAATTACACTGTTGGTTGTACGTTATAAAATTCCAACTATTTTAAAATAGTTTAGACAGCGAACGATAAATTCTTGGTCTGGAAATATGTGAACCAACATATAAATAACCATATATAAAACAATCTTATTCGACAACTACTGCATCAATTTTAAACGTGTAAAATAAAAGTTGGAAAATATGACATGTGAAATGTCTTTGGAGGTAAATAATAGTTGCACGCCTTAAGTGCAAAAGTATCCTGCAGGCAACCTAGAAGCCATAAAATAAACTTTTTTTTTTTTTTTTTTGCTTTCATCTTTTAGGTGCAATACATGTAATCTAGCAGAAACTGATAATCAAAATTTTATTCCAATATTTGTTAAGATATGCATTAAAAAATACTGTAGAACGAAAGAAAGATATGAATGATAAGTCATGTAACATAAATTAATCAATTTCAAATTATAATACTACAAATTCAAATTTAGGATAATTTTGAAAACTTCCTATAAAAGACTTTAAGTGGTTATAGTTCAGCATAAAACGTGATCTAAAAGAACCATCAATCGAAATGCAATGAACATTAAAAACAATCTTAAAAGCTTACAACTACATTAATCCTTAATGAATATCAATCCAATTTTGAGTTAGCTTGCTATAATATTGAACGCGTCCATCCATTAAGATTCAAATGATAGCATATGCAAGTTTTAATGGTCCACTGCATTATTTGCTCAAATTTTGACATGCATAATTAGTTTCTAATTTTGGAAACTAAAGGAATTTTTTTAAACATTTTTAAAATAATGTTTTCTGTACAACACATGGTTAATTATATATGCAAAACTGGTAAATGTTTAGCATATTTTGAAATCAAAGCAAAGGATAACAAATTATACTTGGAAAAGCATGATCATAAATATAAATTCAGGATTAACTTCAAAAGATTTCCATAAATTATCTTTTTTATCATAACTCTCCACATAAAAAGATCTAGATCAGTTAATGTATGTAGTATTTAGATTATGTTAAAATCCACTTTCCAATGACTATTATGAAACAACCGACATTAAAAAAACGTACAACATATATAAAAAAGATAATAAAACTACATTATCCCAAATGCGTAATTTCTCAGGTTCACATATGAGCACAAACCAAATCACTTCTTGAGATAAACTATCATACCCATGAATTCATCTAAACCTCTATATTTCATATCACAAGACAGTCAAACTTTCAAGGTCAATCAAATTATTCACTTGTTGGAACCACGATGTATACTGAAACATGTATCTGATTCTGCAGGAAGGTTACTATAAATGTAGGTAAAAGGGACAAATTCGCACGATGTTTGATAAAGTAAACTACAAGAGAAAATTGATCTTCGGAGACCAAATTCCAAACAAAATAGTTGATGTCAAATACATATAAAATAAAAGTCGACAAACTTAGCAATATTACCTCGAATTTGAAAATCTATCAGTAATAGCTAAAAAACAATAGAATTACCTTGCTTTGTAATAAAATCTATAAATCGGACCTAACTAAACAAAATCCGAAAGCTAGAGCACAAAATCAAAAGGCTAGAGCATACACGGAGAGGATATTGGTGGGAATTAGGAAAAATCGGATGTAGCCACAATCCGGGTGGAGAAGGGAAGGAAGATGGTGAAGGAGATGCCGTTAGATCTGGATGTTTAGGGAGCTTTTTCTTCCATATCTCACATGAGATACCGAATAAGAGGAAAGGGTAGGAAGGGAACGCGGTCGAATAGATTTTTTTCGTAGTGGTTGGAGAAGGCAGAGAAAGTGGGATGTTTTCTTTTTTGTATCAGGTGGAAAATGGGGAAGGTTATAGAAGGGGGAAGGCGAAAGGTATTTTTGGGAGCGGGTGTAATAAGTGTGCGTATGGAGCAGAAGGCTACCGTTCGATCTGGGCAGTAGACACTTGTCATAATCTTGTATTTTTTAAAAAGACTGGAACTGAAAAGACTTGAGAGAGAGATTGTGCTTTCATATAATATAATAGATTAGAATGGCAATTTAATATTCTTTTTTTGGCAACTTGGTTCATGTCCAACCTTGATGTGTAGTAACTTTCAAGTGCACTTATTTTTTGTCTGAGATCTATTATGGTTGCATAACAATAATAGTCAATCTCGTGATCATACCTATCCTATCTTCTGATTAAAGTTTTATCGGTGCATATTGAAAAGGTAAATTGCTTTATGCATTTTACATGCTTTCCATTATTGTTGACTAATTCAGAAGTCATACATATGTGAGTAACCAAATTTTGTATTTTATCTTATTATATTTATCAGCAGTTGTATCATCACCTAACTCATTTCTTTTTTCATTGGTTTTAAAGAATTTATCAAAAGCCGGATAAGCCCCACATATCATAATATTATTATGATAAGTGAATGTAACATAAGCTTGAATAGGTAATTTGTTGTGGTGTTATTTAATTTGTTTCTAAATGTCTCCCGTTCTTTGATTACTTTATGATATTTGACGCTTTCCTACTCGATTGCACTTTGACAGGTGATCAAAAAAGCAATTAGAGAGGTGTCTAGATCAAACAAACTACGAAGCTGATGATTCAGTTATGAGAACAATGGCTTGATTCAGTGAAGTTTTTTTCCTAATGGCGTTCTTCGTTTTTATATCAGCTTTCCAAGCGTTCTTTCCCAATTCACAGAAAAGAAGAAGAAGAGGAAAATAAATAATAACATTAACTCTTTACTGGTAATTTGACATTATCAAGTTATTTTACTGTAAAATTCATCTCTGTTTACTTCACATAGCTAGCCACTACCCTCTGCATATATGTAAAACCATCCTTAAATTTCTTCGTGACTACCATTTGATATAAAAAATATACAATATTCAAATACTAATAGCAAATGTACAAAAGATAAAAGCATGGTTCAACCTTGGTTAATATTTGATCAGTGTGTCATTCATATTGTACTCAGGTTTCTTATTTCGTTATAGAATTTATGTGACGATCAAAGTTATTACTCTCTTTTACAATATAATTTTTCGTTCTAATTAGCATTCTAAATCTTGACTTCTTTCTCCAACTCCACGATTTGTTTTACACTTTTATGCTGGTCATTTAGTTGTGCACAAGTTCGTGCTATACATATATACATTGTAACACCCCACCTCCGCCAATGCCACTCTTGCAAGGGCACTGACTTTGGAGGGGCGTTTAAACAAGGTAAACAAGCATGCAGATATCACAAGACAGAATATATAAGTAAAACAGAGTAGTAAAGCAGCGGATAAAACTAGCATTTCAAAACCATAGTTAAGTTACAACAAAGTACTTGATCATTATTTTCCAACAAACAAAGTCTAGATAAAAGCATAAACTGAAAAACTGAAAAACATAAAGTACTATCCCCAAAATGAAGTGATAAACCATAGCTAGCTCAATGTCCAAAACCGTACATGAGCAAATCCAGTAAGCAAGCTGTAAAGATCCAAGCTAAGCTCCAATGTTCCCACCCTGAGAACCTGAGGGGGGGGGGACGGAAGAAAAGAGGCGAAAGAAAACAGGTCAGTCAAAAAGACTGGTAAGCCCTACTACTAACTGTCTATGAACTAGTAAAGCTAACTGGCATGAGAAGCTGAGATGATCATAAGGATAACAACATACTGGCATGATGATTAACAAACAAGATAGATAAAGGTGACATCGCATAATCAAGGTTAAGTTTTGCACCACGGGTGTACTAGCATTCTAACATGTCAAGTAAAAACAAGAATTGATCCCTTGGCCCAAGCTTGGCCCAATATAATGAGGTGACCTAAATCAAGGTCCAACTACACAGTCTAGTCGATCGGCTCCCTATAAGCCTAACTCGTCAAGTGTCGGTGTCATACGGCCTAATCATGTAATGTAGTTGACTGTGCAGGGTCCAACCTAGGGTGTATCTGGCCCTATGGTGTAACCCTCTGACACCATACCATGATACACAGTCCAAACCTACCTGTGCTCGTGTTCAACTCCGGACTTGATGTGCACGACCATGGTCCGCTTGAACAACCGGGGCATCATTCAGCTGTCTCTTTTTGGTCTCTTATAATCAGCCTAGTAATCGTGCCCCACCCTAGCCTAGTCCTAGGGCCTTATGATACTACGTAGAAGGTTACTGCTGAAAAGGACCACGCAACTAGGGTTTCTTAACGGGTTAAATGTGGTTAACCCGATCCACACGTGGATTAAATTGGTTAAGAGTACCCAAGGCTCCTGACTTAACCTCGATTAATCCATCAAGCCCAAATTGGTTAAGTATTAAGTGGACCATGACTTAACCCTAATCAGGAGGCATTAATTAACTTAATGCGCTTTAACCTCTCACATTAGACTTTGTTGTGGTTACTAGTTAAGCCGGACGGGTCCGGGTAGCTTTATACCACAACTAGGTCTAACCTCAGGTTCGAGCACAACATGACCAACTTCTCACATTGGGTCCTATTGTTTGTAGCCACTAGTTAAGCCGGGCGTGTAACAACCCGTATTTTCAATAACCTGTTATAACATAAATCGAGGCAGAATTTAATTTATAAATCTGAATCTAGGGAAACGGGAAATGCCATTGCGTTCGTCTCGGAAAAATACACGAAATAGAGTCCGAGTTTTCGAAAATCGGAGTCCGTATGACCCGATTAAGGCCCAACGAAGTTTTCAGAAAATTCAAAGTAAAAACAGATTTCAAATTCAAGATGGAATTTGGAAATTTGGGCCAGTTTGGGCCAGGCGGGAAAATTCCCGCCAGAGTACCCAAGTCGACAGCCCTGTCGACTTGGGGTCGACTTGGTTGGACCCAAGTCGACATCCCTGTCGACTTGGCTGTCGACTTGGTCCAGCCGGGCAGTTTTGCCTGGTGCACCATTTCGAGATTGTGTTGAGCTTGGGGGCCAGATTCGGTTTTAAGGGCTGAGATTGCAACTAGGGTTTAATCCTATGGCCTAAAACACTTGCCTAATCTATAAATAAGACCCTGAGCTAGCCCTAAACCATCATTAATCAACCCTACAACTAAACTATGGCAAAATCAATCCTCTCATGGCCTCCACTCTCTTCATAAAATTTCTAAAATTATTTCTATGAAAGATTTTCCATGCATACAAGTGTTTTCAAGCTTGTATAAGTGTCATTAGCTTGCATTCAAGTCAAGTTTCTATATTTGCATCATAATGCAAGGGTTTTTAGCTTGCATTTTGGGTTCATTTGAGTGCATAAGGGCTTTGTCTCAATCTTATATTTGCTTATACTCATTTGAGTCTTCATAAGCATTGTAAGCCCTTTTCTACTCTCATACTTAAACTCTAAAGTTAATGAATGATGCAAGTTGTGTTTGATCATTATGATATGCAAGTTTACTATGATGTGATATGCAAGTTTACTATGATGTGATATGCAAGTTTACTATGATGTGTTATGCAAGTTTACCATGATGTGTTATGCAAGTTTACCATGATGTGTTATGCAAGTTCATCAAGTTATGTTATGCAAGTTTGATATGCAAGTTTGTCATATGATATGCAAGTTTGGGTTGATCCTTTTGTTCATGTTATCATGCTATGCAAGCTTATCTTGGGTTTATGAGCTTAAAGCTTCAAGCTTTATGCTAAAGGTTGCATTTTGGCAACATGTAAGTTATCATATCCCTTATGATAACTTGCATGTGAGGCTAAATGCGAACTTATGGCCATTTCTACATGTCATTTATCACCATGTATCACCAATATGCTAAGTTTGGTTTTATGCATGCTTTTGAGGCCTAAAAATGTAATATGCAAGTATATGAACATATGTACATTTCATATGCCACCATGTTAAACTTGTGGCTTCAACACCTTTATGTCATGATTATGCCAAGTTCCCTCTTTCTATCCTTTATGCGCTATTGCGATATGTAAGCGATGGGATTGCGTTTGGGGTTGGGTAAACTTAAAAGACATAAAAACATAAGCTTGGGAATTTACATATTAAGTTAGGTCTACCCTTTAGGAATTTACCTATTAAGTTAGGTCTACCCAAATGCTTGAAAACTTGTAACATGTTTTGGAAACATGATGGACATGACACTTAGAAAAGATAAGTGTGACCAACTCGAGGTTGGGTTGAGTTTGTAGCGTAAACCTACCCGGAACCGACCGGCTTAACTAGTTGCTACAAACAATAGGACCCAATGTGAGAAGTTGGCCATGTTGTACCTTGAACCCGAGGTTAGACCAAGTTGTGGTGTAAAGCTACCCGGACCCGACCGGCTTAACTAGTAACCACAACAAGGTCTAATGTGAGAGGTTAAGGCGCATTAAATTAATTAATGCCTCATGATTAGGGTTAAGTCATGGTCCACTTAATACTTAACCAATTTGGGCTTGGTAGATTAATCGGGGTTAAGTCGTGAACTCATCGTTACACTTAACCAAGTTAATCCATGATTAGCAAGAGGGTTAAACCGTACTTAACCCACTAGAA
Source organism: Allium sativum (assembly GCA_030737875.1). Classification (NCBI taxonomy): domain Eukaryota; kingdom Viridiplantae; phylum Streptophyta; class Magnoliopsida; order Asparagales; family Amaryllidaceae; genus Allium; species Allium sativum. The sequence goes on along the minus strand of CM060922.1, from coordinate 248,660,844 downwards.
AATCCTAGCAATGGGGGTCCACTCCAGCAGTAATCCCAAGTTTGTATCATCATGACCCTAGGGACTAGGCTAGGGTGGGGGCACGATTACTGGACTTGAGGTAAGTGACCAAAAGCGACGGCAGAGTGGTACGCCGGTGTAGTTCCGGGCGGACTTTTGGTCGTGCACATAGTCCGAAGCCGGGGAAAGCATGCACGGGTACCAGTAGATCGAGACTATGCACTCATGTTTATGCTGTCCAGGGGTTGCCACCCTAGGGCTTGATACACCCGTCGGGAGACCCTGCACAGTCTGACTACAATTATGTTTGGGCCGCATTGACACCAACACGTGACGAGTTAGGCTTATAGGGAGCCGATTGACTAGACCGTTGGGTTGGACCGCATATTAGGGTCACTTCATGTTATTGGGCCAAAGCTTGGGCCAAGGGATCAATACTGGTTTATTCAAGTCATGTTAGTTTGCTAGTACACCTGTGGTGCAAAACCTTAATCCTGATTATGCGATGACACCTTTATCTACCTTGTTAGTTAATCATCATGCTAGTATGTAGTTATCCTTATGTTCATCTCAGCTTTCATCATGCCAGTTAACTTTATCAGTTTACATTGATTGTAGTAGGGCTTACTCAGTCTTTTTGACTGACCTGTTTTCTTTCGCCTCTTTTCTTCCGTTTCCCCCCCAGGTTCTCAGGGTGGGAACGTTGGAGCTTAGCTTGGATTTCGGATTGCTTGCTTGTGGGATTTCAGCTCATGTACGGTTTCGACATGAAGCTAGCTATGGTTATCACTTATTTTGGCGATAGTACTTATGTATTTCAGTTTCTCAGTAATGTTGTTTTATCTAGACTTGTGTATTTGGAAAATTGACATTATGTTGTACCAGACTTGTTTTGAAATGGTTTGAAATCTTCCGCTGTTTTATCTATGTTATTTACTCTGTTTACATATATACATATGTTCTTGTTCTGCCTTGATATATCATTATGCATGTTTACCTGATTCAAACGCCCCTCCAAAGTCAGAGTGCTTGCAAGAGACACCCTGGCGGAGGTGGGGTGTTACATTTGGTATCAGAGCATAAGGTTTATGAGAAGGAACAAAAAGGTTTTTGAAACTTTTTGGAAAACTATTTTTCAAAACCAAGTATAAAGTATTTTCCAAAGAAAAGTCTAGTTTATTTTAAAGGCTATTCCCCAAAAAGCCATTAGCAAAATTCCTTCGTTTTTCTCCATTCTGAATCTGTCTTTTTTCTTCGTTTTCAGTATGGCCGATAACTTTGCCATTCCGGAGGGAGTACACGTACCTGTTTGGTATAGGAGACTTTTGAAGGCTAGGGCGACCGAAGCCGGCCCTGCAGATGTTCCTCCTCCTCCTCCTCCAGTAGTTAATGTTCCTCCTCCTCCTCCTCCTCCGGTAGTTAATGTTCCTCCTCCTCCTGTCGCTGAGGTTCCTCTTCCTCCTCCCCCTCAGCATCCTCAAGCTGACTTCGCAAAGACTTGCAAAGATTTCAAAGCAATGGGTGGCAAGAACTTTCAAAGCACTGAGACTTTTGTAGAGGCCAGAAATTGGTTGAAAGAAACTGAGGATTTATTTTCTATCTTTGGGTTAGACGATCAGAGGAAGATCTTGTTGGCGGTTTGGCTTATGAAGGATGAAGCCGCTTATTGGTGGGAAGTCACCAATGGTACTAGGCCTGTTGAGACTTGGGCCGATTTCAGGGCAAGGTTCGTGCTTAAGTTTCTATCTTCTGCTGAGGAGAATCTGCAAATGGAGAGGTTCATAACTTTGAAACAAGGAGATATGTCTGTCAAAGAATATGCGAACAAGTTCAATCAGTTAGCTCGTTTTGGCTTGGATATGGTGAATACTCCTCAGAAGAAGGCTCTTCGTTTCGCTAGAGGATTGAATGAGCCGTTGCAGGGATTGGCTATGTCACATATTCCCCATGGGGCCACGTTTGAGAGCTTGGTTGATATGGCGTTACTTCAGGGAGATGTCAAGAAAGAGATCAAGATGAATGACACTCAAGCGAAGAAGACTGATTCCCAGTGGAAAGGAAATCAGGGAAATCCAAGTGGTCAGAGCAGTCAAGGCAATCAGAACAAGAACAAGAGTCAAGGCAACAAGGGGAACAACAACAAGGGCAAGAACAACAAGGGGAAGTGCCATTATTGCGGTTCAGTTGGGCATCTTATTAAGGATTGTAAGAAGAAGAAAAGGAAGAATGGTGAATGCTTTTTCTGCGGTGAGACTGGACATTTCAGTAAGGATTTCCCGAAGAAGCAAGGACAAGGCCAGGTCAGACTCGTCGTGCTGGACCTTCAGGAGGGCAAGTTCATGCTCTCAATGCCGCTCCAGTTCCCGATCGAGGTAGTATTTCTGTTGAGAGCCTTGTATATATTTCTGATTTTCCAGTTCGTACCTTGTTTGATTCTGGTGCATCGCATAGCTTTATCTCATCTGATCTTGTTGATAGTTTGCACCTTAGTACTAGCTTGGTAGATGATCCCGTCTGTGTCTCAAATCCTATTGGGGGTTCCGCCCATTTGTCTATGATATGTGGGGATTTGAGGATCTCTATACTGAGTGTAGAGTTCTTGTGTAGTGCTTATGTTCTTGGTTTTAGGGGATACGGATTGATATTGGGCATGGATTGGTTGTCCAGATATGGAGCCATCCTTGATTGTGAGCATAGGGTTGTGAGGCTCGTGACTCGCCTCGGAAACACCCTAGAGATTTCTTGTGATCCAAGAGGTCCCGTCATGTTGTGCTATCTGGAATCACTCGACTCGTCAATGGAAACTCTTCAGTCTGTGAGAGTGGTTCGAGAGTATACGGATGTTTTTGATGAAGTTAGGGGGTTGCCCCCTAAGCGAGAGATTGATTTCCGCATTTATCTGGTGGATAATGCAAAGCCGGTTTCTTTGCCCGTTCGGCACATGGCTCCGCGTGAAAGGCGGGAGCTAAGTAAGCAAGTAAAGGAGTTTCTTGAGAAGAACTTCATTAGACGAAGTATATCTGAATGGGGAGCGCCTGTGGTATTTGCTACCAAGGCAGATCGTTCTCTCCAACTTTGTGTTGATTATCGAGAGTTGAATAAGCTGACTAAGAAGAACAGACATTCGTTACCGAGGTTTGATGATCTCTTTGACCAGCTTGTCGGTGCTTCTGTTTTCTCTCAGCTTGATCTTGCTACGGGATTCCATCAGCTCAGGGTAGCTGAAGATAGTATAGACAAGACTGCGTTCAGAACTCCAGATGGATTCTTCGAATGGCTTGTCATGCCGTTCGGCTTGACTAATGCACCCACATATTTCGTCGACCTGATGAGTAGGGTGTTCAGGGAGTTCTTGAACAAGTTTTTCGTGGTCTTCGTAGATGATATTCTGATCTTCTCTAAGGATGAGGAAGAGCACGCAAGGCATCTCGTGGAGGTGATGGATACGCTTAGAGCGCATCAATTGAAGGCCAAGTTCTCCAATTGTCACTTTTGGAGAAGGGAAGTTAGATTCCTTGGGCATATAGTATCTAAGCAAGGCTTAGCGGTGGATCCCGCTAAGGTAGTTGCAGTTCAGGATTGGAAGACTCCAAGGAATGCAACCGAAGTGAGAAGTTTTCTAGGTCTTGCAGGCTTTTACCGGAAGTTCATCAAGGAATTCGCGAAGATTTCTGCTCCTCTCACTAAATTGACGAAGAAGAATTTAGTTTTTTCTTGGAGCATAGAATGCGAGCTTGCTTTTCAGAAGCTCAAAAGAGCTCTCACATCAGCACCTGTTCTAGCTTTGCCCGATGGAGGGAAGTTATTTACAGTATACACCGATGCATGTGGCACGGGGTTAGGAGCTGTTCTTATGCAAGAAGGAAGAGTGATATGCTTTGGCGGTAGGCAACTCAAAGTGCATGAGAAGAATTATCCCACTCATGACTTAGAGTTGGCAGCAATAGTATATGCACTCAAGGCTTGGCGCCATTATCTTCTGGGAGAAAGATTTGATCTTTATACCGATCACAAGTCATTGAAGTATCTCTTTTCTCAGAAGGATCTGAATCTGAGGCAACAAAGATGGATGGAATTCTTGGCGTCCTACGATTTTGAGATAGCATATACCCCTGGCAAGGGGAATGTGGTAGCAGATGCATTGAGTAGAAGAAGGTTGACCCTAAGTCCTCTATTCGTTGAGATGAAGAATTTAGAGTATGTGACAACCTTTGATTTCTCTTTGGCGATTGAGTCGATGACCGGTTCTTTAGCATCTCTGGAACTCAGACCTACCCTTCTTGATCAAGTTGGGGCTTCACAGAGAGAAGACCCTCAGATAGTTGAGATAATGGATAAGCTGATTCGAGGAGAGGCGTCTAGTCATCTCGCTCGATATTCTATTGATGACAAGGGTTGGCTGAGGAGAGACAGAAGGTTATGTGTTCCAATGGTAGAAGATCTAGTAAGAAAAGTTCTTGAGGAAGCGCATCGCTCTAAGTTGACTATACATCCGGGCGGAGATAAGATGTATAAAGATATGAAGCGCATTTTCTTTTGGCCTGGGATAAAGAAGGATGTGGCAGAGTTTGTCTCTAGATGTATTATTTGCCAGCAAGTTAAGGCCGAGTCGAAGAAGCCCGGTGGGCTATTGCATCCTCTAGACGTTCCACTATGGAAGTGGGAGAGTATTTCCATGGATTTTATCGATGGGCTACCAAGATCAAGGAAAGGGAATACGAGCATATGGGTTATTGTGGATAGACTTACGAAGAGTGCTCATTTCATTCCGGTGAAGACAAGAGGACCGCATCTTGGCTAGCGTCTGTATATCTTCGTGAGATTGTGAGACTACATGGAGTCCCTTCTAGTATAGTCAGTGACCGTGACCCAATCTTTACAAGTCAAATCTGGAATAGCTTGCAAGAAGCTATGGGCACGAGATTGAATCTAAGTACGGCTTATCACCCACAGACGGACGGTCAAACCGAAAGGGTGAATAGGGTACTCGAGGATCTGTTGAGGCTTTGTATTCTGGATTTTGGTGGTACTTGGGAAGACCATCTTCCTCTTTTTGAGTTTGCATATAATAACAGTTATCAGGCAAGCATAGGGATGGCACCATTTGAAGCTTTATATGGGAGGCCGTGCAAGTCGCCTACATGTTGGTGGGAGACTACAGATGAGCTTATACTTGGGCCTGATATGATCAGAGATACATCTGAGAAGGTCGAGTTGATTCGGAGACGGATGAAAGCGGCCCAAGACCGACAGAAATCCTATGCTGATAAGCGAAGAACTGATTTGGAGTTTGATGTTGGGGATATGGTTTTCGTGAATGTTTCTCTTTTGCGGAATGTGGTCCGATTTGGAGCCGTTGGGAAGTTAGCACCGAGGTTTGTTGGACCATTCCCTATTATAGAGAGGATCGGGCAGATGGCTTATAGAGTGGAGTTGCCCGAGAAGCTTGCCGGAGTACACGATGTTTTTCATGTCTCGCATCTCCGGAAGTGTTTACATGAATCAGCTGAGGTTGTTGAGCCAAGTGGTCTAAAAGATGTAGAAGTGGAGAAAGAGGCTACCTTGAGGAGAGCTCCGATTCGTATCTTGGGGACGGAGACCAAGAAGCTAAGGAATCGAGAGGTCAAGTTGGTGAAGGTTCAATGGGGTGAAGCCGAAGAAGACGCAACTTGGGAAACTGAGGAGAAGATGCGTGGGCTTTATCCATTCCTTTTTGAGGGTACACTCTCAATCTCTTTTCTTTGTTAACATATCTTTCTCTTTGCTATCCATGTTTATCTAGTTTATCGTGTTAATCTTGTCATGAGAACCTTAGGTAGAAACCCTTTGGATGAAACATGTGTTTGAAACATGTTATGCTTGATGGTTGCAAGTGGTTGCAAGTGTTTGCAAGTGGTTACTCATGGATGCATTATACACGTTAGGCACTAGATCGGCTCACACACTCCTCATATTGCATATGCATGAGTGTTTACGCTTATTCATGGATGAAAATTTTTGTGTTATCACATGGATGTTGCATATGGATGTATGTTATGTGCACATATAGATGTTATACATTATGTTAGGAATTGCATACATATGGATTCATTTCACTAACATAATTTGCATTGATGATATTTGCATTAGATAAGTACATATACACACACCTTTGCATATGTTCATACAACATTTAGAATCTTGTAAGGACAATGATTGCTCGTGGATGATGTTTTGAGTAGATGGATGTTGGATAGTGGGATACGTTCTTCCTAACTTGAAGATTTCGGGGATGAAATCCTTTAAGGAGGGGAGAATGTAACAACCCGTATTTTCAATAACCTGTTATAACATAAATCGAGGCAGAATTTAATTTATAAATCTGAATCAAGGGAAACGGGCTATGCCATTACGTTCGTCTCGGAAAAATACGCGAAATAGAGTCCGAGTTTTCGAAAATCGGAGTCCGTATGACCCGACTAAGGCCCAACGAAGTTTTCAGAAAATTCAAAGTAAAAACAGATTTCAAATTCAAGATGGAATTTGGAAATTTGGGCCAGTTTGGGCCAGGCGGGAAAATTCCCGCCAGAGTACCCAAGTCGACAGCCCTGTTGACTTGGGGGTCGACTTGGTTGGACCCAAGTCGACAGCCCTGTCGACTTGGCTGTCGACTTGGTCCAGCCGGGCAGTTTTGCCTGGTGCACCATTTCGAGATTGTGTTGAGCTTGGGGGCCAGATTCGGTTTTAAGGGCTGAGATTGCAACTAGGGTTTATTCCTATGGCCTAAAACACTTGCCTAATCTATAAATAAGACCCTAAGCTAGCCCTAAACCATCATTAATCAACCCTACAACTAAACTATGGCAAAATCAATCCTCTCATGGCCTCCACTCTCTTCATAAAATTTCTAAAATTATTTCTATGAAAGATTTTCCATGCATACAAGTGTTTTCAAGCTTGTATAAGTGTCATTAGCTTGCATTCAAGTCAAGTTTCTATATTTGCATCATAAAGCAAGGGTTTTTAGCTTGCATTTTGGGTTCATTTGAGTGCATAAGGGCTTTGTCTCAATCTTATATTTGCTTATACTCATTTGAGTCTTCATAAGCATTGTAAGCCCTTTTCTACTCTCATACTTAAACTCTAAAGTTAATGAATGATGCAAGTTGTGTTTGATCATTATGATATGCAAGTTTACTATGATGTGATATGCAAGTTTACTATGATGTGATATGCAAGTTTACTATGATGTGTTATGCAAGTTTACCATGATGTGTTATGCAAGTTCATCAAGTTATGTTATGCAAGTTTGATATGCAAGTTTTTCATATGATATGCAAGTTATGCTATGCAAGTTTGATATGCAAGTTTGTCATATGATATGCAAGTTTGGGTTGATCCTTTTGTTCATGTTATCATGTTATGCAAGCTTATCTTGGGTTTATGAGCTTAAAGCTTCAAGCATTATGCTAAAGGTTGCATTTTGGCAACATGTAAGTTATCATATCCTTTATGATAACTTGCATGTGAGGCTAAATGCGAACTTATGGCCATTTCTACATGTCATTTATCACCATGTATCACCAATATGCTAAGTTTGGTTTTATGCATGCTTTTGAGGCCTAAAAATGTAATATGCAAGTATATGAACATATGTACATTTCATATGCCACCATGTTAAACTTGTGGCTTCAACACCTTTATGTCATGATTATGCCAAGTTCCCTCTTTCTATCCTTTATGCGCTATTGCGATATGTAAGCGATGGGATTGCGTTTGGGGTTGGGTAAACTTAAAAGACATAAAAACATAAGCTTGAGAATTTACCTATTAAGTTAGGTCTACCCTTTGGGAATTTACCTATTAAGTTAGGTCTACCCAAATGCTTGAAAACTTGTAACATGTTTTGGAAACATGATGGACATGACACTTAGAAAAGATAAGTGTGACCAACTCGAGGTTGGGTTGAGTTTGTAGCGTAAACCTACCCAGAACCGACCGGCTTAGCTAGTTGCTACAAACAATAGGACCCAATGTGAGAAGTTGGCCATGTTGTACCTTGAACCCGAGGTTAGACCAAGTTGTGGTGTAAAGCTACCCGGACCCGACCGGCTTAACTAGTAACCACAACAAGGTCTAATGTGAGAGGTTAAGGTGCATTAAATTAATTAATGCCTCATGATTAGGGTTAAGTCATGGTCCACTTAATACTTAACCAATTTGGGCTTGGTAGATTAATCGGGGTTAAGTCGTGAACTCATCGTTACACTTAACCAAGTTAATCCATGATTAGCAAGAGGGTTAAACCGTACTTAACCCACTAGAAAATCCTAGCAATGGGGGTCAACTCCAGCAATAATCCCAAGTTTGTATCATCATGACCCTAGGGACTAGGCTAGGGTGGGGGCACGATTACTGGACTTGAGGTAAGTGACCAAAAGCGACGGCAGAGTGGTACGCCGGTGTAGTTCCGGGCGGACTTTTGGTCGTGCACATAGTCCGAAGCCGGGGAAAGCATGCACGAGTACCAGTAGATCGAGACTGTGCACTCATGTTTATGGTGTCCAGGGGTTGCCACCCTAGGGCTTGATACACCCGACGGGAGACCCTGCACAGTCTGACTACAATTATGTTTGGGCTGCATTGACACCAACACGTGACGAGTTAGGCTTATAGGGAGCCGATCGACTAGACCGTTGGGTTGGACCGCATATTAGGGTCACTTCATGTTATTGGGCCAAAGCTTGGGCCAAGGGATCAATACTGGTTTATTCAAGTCATGTTAGTTTGCTAGTACACCTGTGGTGCAAAACCTTAATCCTGATTATGCGATGACACCTTTATCTACCTTATTAGTTAATCATCATGCTAGTATGTAGTTATCCTTATGTTCATCTCAGCTTTCATCATGCCAGTTAACTTTATCAGTTTACATTGATTGTAGTAGGGCTTACTCAGTCTTTTTGACTGACCTGTTTTCTTTCGCCTCTTTTCTTCCGTTCTCCCCCCCCCCCCCCCCAGGTTCTCAGGGTGGGAACGTTGGAGCTTAGCTCGGATTTCGGATTGCTTGCTTGTGGGATTTCAGCTCATGTACGGTTTCGACATGAAGCTAGCTATGGTTATCACTTATTTTGGGGTAGTACTTATGTATTTCAGTTTCTCAGTAATGTTGTTTTATCTAGACTTGTGTATTTGGAAAATTGACATTATGTTGTACCAGACTTGTTTTGAAATGGTTTGAAATCTTCCGCTGTTTTATCTATGTTATTTACTCTGTTTACATATATACATATGTTCTTGTTCTGCCTTGATATATCATTATGCATGTTTACCTAATTCAAACGCCCCTCCAAAGTCAGAGTGCTTGCAAGAGACACCCTGGCGGAGGTGGGGTGTTACAGGGCGGGTCCGGGTAGATTTATGCTACAACCCAACTTCAAGTTGGCCACACTCATATTTGCTAAGTGTCATGTCCATTATGTTTCCAAAACATAATCACAAGTTCACATATCACGTTATGTTATAAAAACCATGTTTATGTCATAATGTTACCCAACCCCAACGTAATCCCATCGTTTACATAATCGCAACAACGCATAAAGGATAAGATGGGGAACTTAGCATAATCATGACATAAAGGTATTGAAGCCACAAGTTTATCATGGTGGCGTATGAAATATACATATGTTCATATACTTGCATATTGCATTATTAGGCTTCAAAAGCATGCATAAAACCAAACTTAGCATATGAGTGATACATGGTGATAAATAACATGTAGATGTTGCTAGAAGTTCGCATTTAGGCTCACATGCAAGTTATCATAAGGGATATGATAACTTTCATGTTGCCAAAATGCAACCTTTAACATAAAGCTTGAAGCTTTAAGGCCATAAACTCAAGTTTAACTTGCATAACATGATAACATGTGTATAATGATCAACCCAAACTTGCATAACATGATAACATGTGTCATACATAACTTGCATAATGATCAACCAAACTTGCATATAATGATCAACCAAACTTGCATATAATGATCAAACATGATAACGTGTGTATAATGATCAACCCAAACTTGCATAACATGATAACATGTGTCATACATAACTTGCATAATGATCAACCAAACTTGCATATAATGATCAACCAAACTTGCATCATTCATTTAACTTTAGAGTTCAATAAAAAGAAAGTAGAAAAGGGATTACTGTGCTATGAAGACACAAATTAATATTTATTATAAAGATTGAGACGAAGCCCTTATGCAAGCACCAAAAACCCAAATATGCAAGCTCCAAATGAAAACCCTTGAGCCAATTCAATAAAAACCCTTGCTTTGAAATAGAAATGTTGCAACTTGACTTGAATGCAAGCTAAGAACACTCATACAAGTTTGAAAACACTTGTATGAACTCAAAATCTCTCATAGAAATTAACTTAGAAATTTTAGCATGAGAGTGGAGGCCATGAGAGGAACAAATTTGACATAGTTTAGTTGTAGGATTGAATAATGGTGATTTAGGCTAGGTTTGGGGTCTTTTTATAGAGGATTAGGATAGTATTAGCCATAGGATTAACCCTAGATTCAATCCAAGGCATCAAAGCATGTCTTGGGGAAGAAGTCAAGTGTAGGAACCATCTAGGGCCTTTAGATTAAAGCTGAACCATGAGAACCATTCAAATGCAAAATCTGTATTTGAGCGAATCGGCCCACGGGTTGACAGGCAAACAACCTGGATTAACCCCTAGTCGACCCAGCGGGATTGGGTCGACCTCAAAAATCGGCCGGTTCGGTTATTCCCCTCTCCCAATTCGCTGTTTTGAACATTTTTGCATATTTATTTATTTAATTTTCAATTTTATATATATATATATATATATATATATATATATCAATATATGTATTTCTCTGTGCAACCCATTTCACTTAATTAAGTATACTTTAATTTGTGAATTTTTCGTGAAACTTCGCGAGGCCATATCTTGGTCATACGGACCCCGATTTTCGAAAACTCGGACCCTATTTCGCGTATTTTTCCGAGACGAACGCAATGGCACAGCCCGTTTCCCTTGATTCAGAATTTACAGTTTGATTCTGCCTCCATTTATGTTATAACATGTTATTCAAAAATACGGGTTGTTACATTCTCCCCTCCTTAAAGGATTTCGTCCCCGAAATCTCCAAGTTAGGAAGAACGTATCCTACCATCCATCATCCATCTACTCAAAACATCATCCACGAGCAATTATTGTCCTTAAAAGATTCTAAATGCTGTATGATCATATGCAAAGGTGTGTGTATATGTACTTATCTAATGCGAAAATCAGGAGGTTACTGATTCAGTAAACCCCCTTAATGCAAAATATGTTAGTGAAATGAGTCCATATGTATGCAAATTCCTAACATAATTTATAATCTCTACATGAGTGCACATAACATTCATCCATATGCAACATCCACGTGATAGCATAACAAGTTTTCATCCATGAATAAGCATAAACACTCATGCATATGCGGTATGACAGTGTGTGAGCCGATCTTAGTGCCTAACGTGTATTATGCATCCACGAGTATCCACTTGCAAACACTTGCAACCACTTGCAAACATCAAACATAACATGTTTCAACCAAGGGTTTCTACCTAAGGTTCTCATGACAAGATTTACGAAACAAGATAAACTAGATAAGCATAGATAGCAAAGGGAAGATATACCAATCTAGGAAAAGAGATTGAAAATGTATCCTCCAAGAGAAATGGATAAAGCAAGCGCCTCTTCTCCTTGGTTTCCCAAGTTGCGTCTCCCTCTGTTTCACTCCATTGCGCCTTAACAAGCTTAACTTCTTTGCTTCTTAGCTTCTTTGTCTTCATTTCCATGATACGAATCGGAGCTCGTCTCAGGGTTGCTTCATCCTCTACCTCCATGTCATCAAGAATACTTGGTTCAACCACTTTGGCGGGTCTGTGCAAACACTTCCAGAGATGCGAGACATGAAAGACATTATGCACTCCGGCCAGCTTCTCGGCAATTCCACCTTATAAGTCATCTTCCCGACTCTTTCTATAGTAGGGAAGGGTCCTACGATCCTTGGTGTCAGCGAACCATATTTCGCAAAGGAGAAATCTTCACAAAGACCATATCTCCAAATTTTAAATTCCAAGTCTGTCATTCGCTTGTCTGCATAGGATTTCTGTCTGTCTTGGGCCGTTCTTATCCGTCTTCGAATCAATTCAACCCTCTTGGATGTGTCCCTTATCATGTCGGGCTCAATTATAAGCTTATCCGTCGTCTTCCCACCAACATGTTGGTGGCTTGCACGGCCTCCCATACGAAGCTTCAAATGGTGCCATCCCTATGCTGGCTTGATAGTTATTATTATAAGCAAACTCTACAAGAGGAAGGTGGTCTTCCCAAGTACCACCGAAGTCGAGAACACAAAACCTCAAAAGATCTTCTAGCGCTCTATTCACCCTTTCGGTTTGGCCATCTGTCTGGGGGTGATAGGCTGTACTCAGATTCAATTGCGTACCCATTGCTTCTTGCAAACTGTTCCAGAACTAGCTAGTGAAAATTGGGTCACGAGCGCTAACTATGCTAGAAGAAACTCCATACAACCATACTATCTCTCGAAGATAAACAGATGCTAGCCATGATACGGTCCTCTTGCTCTTCACCGGAAAAATGGGTTCTCTTCGTAAGTCTATCAATTATTACCCCTATCCCATAAAGCCCAAATAGTTTGGTGACGAACTTCTTCACCCCAACCATATATCAGAAATAGGCTAGTCATACTCCTTAGGGGGTTTGCAACAGATCTAAGATTGAGGATAGGGCCGAGAGGATATACTTAAAAGATAGCATGCGAGTAAGCTCTACGGAACAATAGGGATCAAGGATATACTCTTAGAAAGAGATATAATGCGCGTATCTAGTCTTCAGTCTTCTAAGCCGCATTTTCTTGTGCTTAATCCCATCGTGCCTTGACTGTCTTTTAACTTCGCAATTCCGTAGTTCTTAATTCTTGTTCCCAAAATATGAGTTAGAACTCATTTCACCGTTGCCTCTCGTTCCACTTCCACTTATTCTTTGCCTAAAATACTTGGCTTAAACATAACTGCGTGCTCATGGTTTCGTGCAAGCTTTTCGAGATTCGTTAGTGAATCTTGGATCTCATTTACATAATATACTGTATCCCACGCTGAAAACTATCTCTTGAAAACAGTGCCAATCCACGTTGTCAAACTGGAGCTGAGGTAAGGGCTCTCTTGAGCCTTTGAAAAGCAAGCTCGCACTCCAAGTCCCATGCAAAGACTAAGTTCTTCTTCGTCAACTTAGTAAGAGGGGTCGAAATCTTAGCGAAGTCCCTGATGAACTTCCTATAGTAGCCTGCCAAACCGAGAAAGCTTCTTACTTCGGTTGCATTCCTAGGAGTCTTCCAGTCTTGAACCACAACCACTTTCGCGGGATCCACCGCTATGCCTTGCTTAGAAACTATATGTCCAAGAAACCGAACTTCCCTTCTCCAGAAATGACATTTGGAGAACTTGGCTTTCAACTGATGCGCTCTAAGCGTATCCATCAATTCCTTGAGATGCCGTGCATGTTCCTCCTCATCCTTTGAGAAGATCATAATATCATCCACGAAGACAACAACAAACTTGTTGAGGAACTCCCTGAACACCCTACTCATCAAGTCTACGAAGTATGCGGGTGCATTAGTCAAACCAAATGGCATGACAAGCCATTCAAAGAATCCATCCGGAGTCCTAAACGCAGTTTTATCAATACTATCCTCAGCTACTCTAAGCTGATGGAATCCGGTAGCTAGATCGAGCTGAGAGAAAACAGAAGCACCAACAAACTGGTCAAAGAGATCATCAATCCTCGGTAACGGGTGCCTATTCTTCTTTGTCAGCTTGTTCAATTCTCTATAATCAACACATAGACGAAGCGAACCATCCGCCTTAGTAGCGAATACCACCGGAGCACCCCATTCAGAAATGCTTCGTCTAATAAAATTCTTCTCAAGCAACTCCTTGATTTGCTTACTGAGCTCCCTTCTTTCACGAGGGGCCATGTGCCTAACAGGCAATGATACTGGCTTGGCATTATTGACTAGATAAATGCGGAAATCTATCTCTCGTTTAGGGGGTAACCCCTTAACTTCTTCAAAGACATCGGGATAGTCTCGGACCACCCTTACAGATTGCAGATCATCGATGGACGAGTCGAGAGATTCAAGATAACATAACATGACGGGACCTCTAGGGTTACAAGAAATTTCTAGGGTATTACCGAGGCGAGTCATGAGCCTCTCCACCCTATGCTCACAATCGAGGATGGCTCCATAACTGGACAACCAATCCATGCCCAAGACCAACCCATATCTCGTGACCCCGAGAACATAAGCACTACACGTGAATTCTACGGCCAAAATAGAAATTTTCAAATCCACCCAAATCATAGACAGATGGGCGGAACCCCCAATTGGATTTGAAACACAAACGGGATCCTCAACTAGGCTAGTACTTAGGAGCAAACCTTCAACAAAATCAGAAATAAAACTATGAGATGCGCCAGAATCAAACAAGGTATGAACAGGGAAATCAGAAATGTAAACAAGGTTTTCTACAGAAATACTACCTCGATCAAGAACTGGAGCGATGTTGAGAGTATGCACTAGCCCTCCAGAAGGTCCTGCACGCTGATTATGCCCTTGCCCTTGTCCTTGCTTCTTGGGGCAATCCTTGCTAAGATGTCCAGGCTCTCCACAGTGAAAGCATTCGCCCAACTTCCTCTTCTTCTTCCTACAGTCTTTGGCTATGTGCCCAGTAATCCCACAGAAGTTGCACTTCCTCCTTTCTCTTGACTTGTTGTTCTTGCTATTGTTGTTCTTGCCTCCTTTTTGCCACTCTTATCTTCCTCTTGAAGTAAGGCCATATTCACCAAATTTTCGAACGTCGCCCCCAGGGGTATATGAGATATGGCCAAACCACGCAATGGCTCATTCAATCCTAGAGCAAAGCATAGGGCCTTCTTCCGAGCGGTGTTAACCCATTCTAGACCGAACTGAGCAAGTTGATTAAACTTATCCACGTATTCTCTAACGGTCATGTCCCCTTGCTTTAGTGATAGGAACCTCTCTAGCTGAAGGTTCTCTTCTACTGATGATAAAAACCTTAGTCCAAACCTTCTCCTAAAGTCATCCCAAGTCTCAATTGGTCTAGTAGTGGTGGTGACTACCCACCAACAAGCAGCTTCCCCTTTTAATAGCCATACCGCTAACAGAACTTTCCTACGATCTTCCACATCAAAGATAGCAAAGAGTCCTCAGTTTCCTTTAACCAGTTCCTTGCCTCCACGGAAGTCTCCGTTCCGATAAAGTTCTTACCACCCATCGCCTTAAAGTCTTTGCAAAGCTTTGCGAAATCCTCTTGCGGATGCTGAGGGGGAGGAGGAACCTCAGCTACGGAAGGAGGAGAGATGTTAGCGACGGGGGAAGGAGGAGGAATGTTCGTGGGGCCGGCTTCATTCGCCCTTGCCTCCATAAATCTCCGGAACCAGACTGGTACTTGCACGCCTTCCGGGATGTTAAAGCGATTGGCCATACTAAAACGAAGAAAAAGATAGATTCAGAACGAAGAAACGAGGGATAGTGCTATGGCTTTTGGGGAATAGCCTTTTTAAAATAACTAGACTCTTCTTGGAAAATACTTAATTGGTTTTGAAAATAGTTTTTCAAAAGGTAAGTTTCAAAAACACTTTTTCTCAAATCTTGTAAACCTTATGCTCTGATACCAAATGTAACACCCCACCTCCGCCAATGCCACTCTTGCAAGGGCACTGACTTTGGAGGGGCGTTTAAACATGGTAAACATGCATGCATATATCACAAGACAGAATATATAAGTAAAACAGAGTAGTAAAGCATCGGATAAAACTAGCATTTCAAAACCATAGTTAAGTTACAACAAAGTACTTGATCATTATTTTCCAACAAACAAAGTCTAGATAAAAGCATAAACTGAAAAACTGAAATACATAAAGTACTATCCCCAAAATGAAGTGATAAACCATAGCTAGCTCAATGTCCAAAACCGTACATGAGCAATTCCAGTAAGCAAGCTGTAAAGATCCAAGCTAAGCTCCAATGTTCCCACCCTAAGAACCTGAGGGGGGGGGGGGGGGAAACGGAAGAAAAGAGGCGAAAGAAAACAGGTCAGTCAAAAAGACTGGTAAGCCCTACTACTAACTGTCTATGAACTAGTAAAGCTAACTGGCATGAGAAGCTGAGATGATCATAAGCATAACAACATACTGGCATGATGATTAACTAACAAGATAGATAAAGGTGACATCGCATAATCAAGGTTAAGTTTTGCACCACGGGTGTACTAGCATTCTAACATGTCAAGTAAAAACAAGAATTGATCCCTTGGCCCAAGCTTGGCCCAATATAATGAGGTGACCTAAATCAAGGTCCAACTACACAGTCTAGTCGATCGGCTCCCTATAAGCCTAACTCGTCAAGTGTCGGTGTCATACGGCCTAATCATGTAATGTAGTTGACTGTGCAGGGTCCAACCTAGGGTGTATCTGGCCCTACGGTGTAACCCTCTGACATCATACCATGATACACAGTCCAAACCTACCGGTGCCCGTGTTCAACTCCGGACTTGATGTGCACGACCATGGTCCGCCTGAACAACCGGGGCATCATTCAGCCGTCTCTTTTTGGTCTCTTATAATCAGCCCAGTAATCGTGCCCCACCCTAGCCTAGTCCTAGGGTCTTATGATACTACCTAGAAGGTTACTGCTGAAAAGGACCACGCAACTAGGGTTTCTTAACGGGTTAAATGTGGTTAACCCGATCCACACGTGGATTAAATTGGTTAAGAGTACCCAAGGCTCCTGACTTAACCTCGATTAATCCATCAAGCCCAAATTGGTTAAATATTAAGTGGACCATGACTTAACCCTAATCAGGAGGCATTAATTAACTTAATGCGCTTTAACCTCTCACATTAGACTTTGTTGTGGTTACTAGTTAAGCCGGGCGGGTCCGGGTAGCTTTATACCACAACTAGGTCTAACCTAGGGTTCGAGCACAACATGACCAACTTCTCACATTGGGTCTTATTGTTTGTAGCCACTAGTTAAGCCGGGCGGGTCCGGGTAGAGTTATGCTACAAACTCAACCCAACCTCGAGTTGGCCACACTCATATTTTCTAAGTGTCATGTCCATTATGTTTCCAAAACATAATTACAAGTTAACATATCACGTTATGTTATAAAAACCATGTTTATGTCATAATGTTACCCAACCCCAACGTAATCCCATCGTTTACATAATCGCAACAACGCATAAAGGATAAGATGGGGAACTTAGCATAATCATGACATAAAGGTATTGAAGCCACAAGTTTATCATGGTGGCATATGAAATGTACATATGTTCATATACTTGCATATTGCATTATTAGGCTTCAAAAGCATGCATAAAACCAAACTTAGCATATGAGTGATATATGGTGATAAATAACATGTAGAAGTTGCTAGAAGTTCGCATTTAGGCTTACATGCAAGTTATCATAAGGGATATGATAACTTTCATGTTGCCAAAATGCAACCTTTAACATAAAGCTTGAAGCTTTAAGGCCATAAACTCAAGTTTAACTTACATAACATGATAACATGTGTATAATGATCAACCCAAACTTGCATAACATGATAACATGTGTCATACATAACTTGCATAATGATCAACCAAACTTGCATATAATGATCAACCAAACTTGCATATAATGATCAACCAAACTTGCATATAATGATCAACCAAACTTGCATCATTCATTTAACTTTAGAGTTCAATAAAAAAGAAAGTAGAAAAGGGCTTACTATGCTATGAAGACACAAATTAATATTTATTATAAAGATTGAGACGAAGCCCTTATGCAAGCACCAAAAACCCAAATATGCAAGCTCCAAATGAAAACCCTTGAGCCAATTCAATAAAAACCCTTGCTTTGAAATAGAAATGTTGCAACTTGACTTGAATGCAAGCTAAGAACACTCATAAAAGTTTGAAAACACTTGTATGAACTCAAAATCTCTCATAGAAATTAACTTAGAAATTTTAGCATGAGAGTGGAGGCCATGAGAGGAACAAATTTGACATAGTTTAGTTGTAGGATTGAATAATGGTGATTTAGGCTAGGTTTGGGGTCTTTTTATAAAGGATTAGGATAGTATTAGCCATAGGATTAACCCTAGATTCAATCCAAGCCATCAAAGCATGTCTTGGGGAAGAAGTCAAGTGTAGGAACCATCTAGGGCCTTTAGATTAAAGCTGAACCATGAGAACCATTCAAATGCAAAATCTGTATTTGAGCGAATCGGCCCATGGGTTGACAGGCAAACAACCTGGATTAACCCCTAGTCGACCCAGCGGGATTGGGTCGACCTCAAAAATCGGCCGGTTCGGTTATTCCCCTCTCCCAATTCGCTGTTATGAACATTTTTGCATATTTATTTTTTTAATTTTCAATTTTATATATATATATATATATATATATATCAATATATATATATTTCTCTGCGCAACCCATTTCACTTAATTAAGTATACTTTAATTTGTGAATTTTTCGTGAAACTTCGCGAGGCCATATCTTGGTCATACGGACCCCGATTTTCGAAAACTCGGACCCTATTTCGTGTATTTTTCCGAGACGAATGCAATGGCTCAGCCCGTTTCCGTTGATTCAGATTTTACAGTTTAATTCTGCCTCCATTTATGTTATAACATGTTATTCAAAAATACGGGTTGTTACATACATACACACACTCACACACACACACACACACACACACACACACACACACATATATATATATATATATATATATATATATATATATATATATTTGTGTGTGTATCAGATATGAGTAAAACTAAATATAGCTGTAACCACATAGTAGACTAAAATTTTGGTTACTGGTGGAGGTGATACATTGGATTTTATTTGTTCAACGGGTTGGTGGGAACTAGTAAAAATTGTGGTATATGATATTGGTGGATTCAGTATAATATTTTTATGCCTAACATGCTTTTTTGATACTGATATATTAGATGCTAATGCAAAAAAAATTGCATGTATGCCTTACTACTAACCCTGGACTTCCAATTGAATTATCACTTCCAATTGAATTATCACATGAACAACGTCAAAAGTTAATGTTAATAAATTTATTTTGATTTATTTGCATCGTTACATCGGACTGTAGTTTCTAATGTAATAATATATATATCAAAAGTTAAGTTATATAATTTTTAATTATCCTTAACTTTGTCTTTTTATAAGCGTTCCCTTTTTGGCTACAGGCACAACAGCCTTCACTGCTTGAAATGATTAACCCATTGTAATGCATCAATTAAGTTAAGACCAATTTGGTACACACGCTGCTGGTAGATGTTTCTAAAGCTGAATGTTAAATACAATTTATCATGTAACGTTTATTTTCCTGTGTTTTAAACATTTATCATGTAATGTTTATTTTCGGTAATTTTGCAACATTTTTCGTTTTAGTTATACAATATCTTTTCCAAATATATCTTTTTTTTAATAGTATTCCATTACAAACGGGAGAACACATACAGACCAAGCTACCTGGACAACAGCTACAAACAACACAAAATAGCATAAAAAACCAGAGAGACCAGATCTACAGCAAGAACTTAAACTCGATATAAACAAGATACCAGCCTACCATCGAGCAAGCACCACACCAAAACCAGGAAGCATTTGAGAACCACTAAGCATAGCAAAACCGTGCTGCAGCATGTGCACTACAAGCCCACACACTAACAAAACAAACAACACACACCTTAGCCACAATAGAAGAAACCAAACAAGAAGGATCAACCCATATTCTCCACAAAGCACAACAAATTCCTGAACCAAAGTGCAGACCAACATTGCAGTGAAAAATATGACATCTTAGATTGCATTAAAAGCCAACGCACCACAAATCGCATCAAAATAGACAGGCCAAAGTCTGCTGAAACCAAAACCCCAAAGGTAGCCACCCGAGCAAGGCGAAGAATGCTAAGCCCAGTGACAAAATCTCAGCTTACCAGACGAAGATGGACGAGTCGCGAGCCAATTCACGGTGAATGGCTTTACTGCATGCCAAAACACATTGAGATCAACACAAAGCCATCCATGCCAACAACATAAGAAGCATCAGTTGAAGATCGGTCAAAGCAACCCAAAACAGATAGCAGCAGTGGACCGCCAACCAATCTATACCAATATATCAAAATTCTGTAAAGGTGGTTTTCCATCAGTATGTGTTTTGAAAAAATAGTATGTATGGTACTGACTATAAGCCTGCTTCCTGTTCTGTTTGTCCTCTAGCTTAACCCAATCAGAAGCTGATGAAATTAGTTGAAAAATATATACGAAAGTTGGGCTTTAATGCGGACTAGACTTTAGTGTCAGTACTGCAACGTCCTAGATCTTCAAGTTTGAATTGAACTGATGATGATTGCAAACATAAATCAGACTAAACAGTAAAAGAAGCATTTTAGCAAGAAATCGTTCAACATAATCCATTTCTTGGACTTCATATTCGGTGCATTTTTATCATAGAAAATGGTACAAGGTACTAAAATCATCTGTCAATACGCAAGACACTAACATACCATTTGGTTTATTTTACATTTTTATTTAGTACATTAATCACACGATACTGATAGTTGTTTCTAAAGCTGAACATTAAATAAATTTTATCATGCAAGGTTTATTTTTCTGTGTTTTAAACATTTAGAAATAATGGATAATGCGACCAATTGTCAGCCACATTTTGTGCATGGCATTGACATAGACTCATATTCAATGAACTATGTTACTTTGTAATGAAATCTTATTTTTCCATAACACACCTTCAACCCTATTTTGAAAGAATCCTACGTTTAACTTCTTGCATACTGCACTATACTACATCTGATGTTGTTTCCTTTTTTAAAACACATTACTCATAAATGATAATTGATAAAATCCCAAAAATACTAAAGTAAATAAGTTTGAAAATTTTTATCTTGCTGAAGTCACCATTTATGAAAGCTACCTGGACAGAGGTCTATCGTGAAGACATATTCCATTTCAAAATTATGAAAAAGAGATGTGACCAAAATACGGTTTATACAATAAGATAATGGAAGGTCTCTTTTATTAAATCAGTTTTTCGTTTTGATGTGCTAGCAGACGAAAATAATAATTAATCCTTGAGGTGCTCCCTCATATATGACGCTACTGATTTTTTTTTTTCAAACAGATATGGTATTGGTATTGCTTTGAATTGAAATCCTCCACAGGAGCATGCATCGGCTGCTCATTTTGGTTTGTAACTACAATGCTTTGTTATGTACCTACTAAACACAAATTTCGAATTTACTGTTTAGGGTGAAGAGTTCTTCTGCCTGTGTATTCAACTTAACTGTTCAGTGCAACGACATTTGACTTGCTCTATACCTATGTTTTTACTGCATTTACTATCATTTTCTGTGTTTACATTCGGTCTACGATTTAAATAATTATGGTAAGTAGTCTCCGCACTGACAAAGGTCATGGAAAGGTGTTACTTTGTTTCACCTTCAATTTTTATAACTTGGTTGTCTGTGATTTTAGAGTCCGAGAACAATTATGTACCGTAGTTTCCTACATTCAGGCATTGAGAACATGTTTATACCTCTTTCCTTGGTTTTGTCAACATTATCCTTTTAGAAATTACATCGGTTTCCTAAATAAATGGCAAGAAATGATCATGGCTACACTATTCTTTCTATCCCTTTAACATATCTTACATGTTTTTCTTTACCTGTATGTTTATTTTTTCTTCGCCTCTTCTTTGATTTAGCTTATGTTGCTTTTCTAGTGTTGTCTCCATAATTCATTTTCTGTCCCACTCCCCCTTATAATGAATTGTGATATTTTCTTTGCTTTTTCAAACTTTAAGTTTATATTTCTGCACTTATTAATCTAGAATTTCCTGCCATATTATAACCTTTCTTCAGCCTGCATAATCACTTTTGCTTCTCTGAGTTTTTTGTTCTGAAAACAATAAAGTGATAAAAAATGGCAGACCCTAAATTATTAGCAGATGCAATCAGATCTGGAACAACAAACGATGAAGGACGCCCTCCTGACCCTGAAACGAGAGCCGGTAAAGAATCAATGGTGGTAGGGCCTGTTGAATCTTCGAGGATGGGTGAACGTATACAGTCACGATATGATGACGGAGCTAGGGTTTATGGTAATCGAACTGATCGTAATCGATCTTCTCTGGCAATGTCACAGATAGGCAGATCTAGAGGCAGAGGGGTTCATAATCATGGACGGACTGGCCAGAGGTTCGACGGGGTGCAAATCCAAAATACTGCCTATGTTGTTCATCAGCCTGGTTCTTCAGATTTGGAGGGAACGGATGTTCGATCTAAATCTGGAGCAACTCTGGTCTAGCGCGTGAAAAGTGGTAATTCAAAATTCTATGATCAAAATTGGAGATCGGTTCAAGAAGATGTTCTGGCGGGGCAATCTATGTCATGGATCAAGGCAGCTACTGGGGATATTGGTCAGACACAGAACAATTTTGTTGATTTAACATATATTGAACCGATATTGATTAATAACAAAAAAAGGCATGTGCATCGGAGAGAGCTTCATCTAGATCAGTTGATAAATGGAAGAATTCAATTATTTTCTATGTGTATGGTGCTAGGCCTTATCATATGCATTTGAAAAACATATACTGAACGTATGTGGAAACCAACAGGAAATTTTACTTTACTATCAAAAGAAAATGGTTTTTTCATAATTTGATTTGAAAATTCTGTTGATTGCGATAATATTCCAAAAGGAGGCCTATATATGTTCGATAATAAAATTATTATTCTGAAAAAATGGGAGGTTGGTATGAGGTTTAAAAAAGATTTATTATCATCCATGCCTTTGTGGGTCAAGTTGTCTAATCTTGAATTAGAAATGTGGGATAAAGAAACTCTAAGTGCTATAGCAAGCGTTCTGGGAAGGCCAATTAAAATGGATAAAATAACGGCTGATGAATCGAGAGTGGCTTTTGCAAAGATTTTAATTGAGATGCAAGCCTGGTCCGAATTCCCATACGAGGTTGATGTTGTTTTACATACGGGTGAAGAATTGAAGGTTAAAATCGAGTATCTTTACAAACCTATATGTTGTAAAAATTGTAGAGTTTTCGGACACTCGACAGAACATTGCAGAACTAAACTAGAAGAGGTTTGGGTACCAAAGAACATGCCTCAAAATGAAGATGCAGATGATGAAAATGGACATGGTGTTGTGGACATATTAGATAATGTGGGAACAAATTCCTTAAATGCTCACAACCCAGAAATGGATGGTTTACAGGATAATAGTATAACAGTGCATATTGTTGACAACTCAGAAGCTATACAACACGTTGGAGACAATACAGACATGAATATGTTTATCAGTTCAGAATGTGAAAATAATAGTAATGTCCAGA
Organism: Allium sativum; assembly: GCA_030737875.1. Classification (NCBI taxonomy): domain Eukaryota; kingdom Viridiplantae; phylum Streptophyta; class Magnoliopsida; order Asparagales; family Amaryllidaceae; genus Allium; species Allium sativum. The sequence continues at coordinate 248,637,295 of CM060922.1, read as the reverse complement.
CTGAAGTTAATAACCAAGTTTTAAATGTGCTGAGTATACATAACAGATTTGACATTCTAACACAAAAGGATAGAGAAGATATAAACACGTCTAGAATAGTTAATTATGGCTCTTGCATGTCTATGAATCCGGTTGCGGCTACGACTTGTACCAACACTGAAGCTACTGAGGATGGTCATTTGGAAGACTGGGAAGAATTGGAAGATGAAGATTTGACTAATCACCAAGCAGTTGATGATAAACAAGCGGATCGTCCAGAGAAAGACATTGATGTATCAGCTAACATAGAGAGCAACAAAAAATTCCATGAGGAAATGAATGCTCTGTATAATGATATTATAAAGAAAGGGAACAATTCAAACTCTTTTGCTCCTCTTAAAGTAACGACAAGGAGCTAAAGCAAAATAAATGAATATTGTGGCATGGAATGTTAGGGGGTTGAACACTTCGAATAAATTATTCGAAGTGGTCAAGTTCCTTAACAAATTCAGGCCGTCTATTATTGACCTGTTAGAAAATAAATTATCGGATGAGAAGATTTGCAAGGTGAGAACTTATTTGCTTACAAATTGGTCTTTGGTGGACAATAACCACTGCGGTAGCAAGGGTAGAATTATTATCCTGTGTGACTCTAATGCTTGGTCAGTACAGGTAGAACTTATATCTTATCAGCATATATCTATTTTAGCCGAGAATGTGGGGGGGTTTAAAATGTAGATTGACCTTTATTTATGGTAGTAATTTCTTACTAGATAGAGAAAATCTTTGGACCGAGTTGTCTAAGGAAGCTACTCAAGTTAATGTGCCATGGCTAGATTTGGGTGATTTTAATAATATTACTTCCCAAGGTGACAAAAAGGGGGGGTTCTGTTGTCCCGTTTAGATATTTATCTGGTTTTATCGATTGTATCACAAGCTCTGGTCTTCAGGAAATCAATAGTGTAGGATTTAAGTACACTTAGAGCAAAAAGGAGTTGCGACTAAAATTGATAAGGTTTTTTGTAATTGTAATTTTTTGGCAAAGTTCCCAGATTTATATGTCTATGGCTTTGCAAATCCTATGAGCGATCACATACCAATTTGTATCTATTTCATGACGGATAAGAGAGTTGTTAAGAACATACCTTTCCGATATGTTAATTCATGGCATTATAATGAAGGTTATTTGGACTGCTTTCTTGCTGCTTTTGAAAAATCGAATTTCTGTTCTTGGGAAGGAAAAAAACTGATAGATTTCAATTATTTTTGAGAGAATGCAAATTCCAATTAAAGAATTGGAACTATCACAGACCAAAAGATGATAATACCATTAAACAAATGGAAGCAAATTACAGGGATATCTTGAAAGAGTTGGATGATTTCCCTACTGACCATGCTATTTTTGACAGTCTTAAAACAACTTATAATGGCTGGAAGGAACAATGCATCATTCAATACATTAACAATTGTCAAAAAGCTAAAATTGCTTGGTTAACTGAAGGGGACTCTTGTTCAAAAAAAATTCACGCAAAATGTCACATAGGAAGCACATTAACAACTGGGGCAATGTGTTTATGGAAAATGGAGAGCTAAAACATGATGAAGATTACATGGCAACTGAGGCTATACATTATTTTTCAGATATTTTTATGTCTAGAATGCCTTGTAATAATTTTTTCAGTATATAAACTATAAAGTCATTGTTACTGAAAGAGGGCGTAATCACCTGTCATTTAGCATCTGTATGGAAGAAGTCCGCTAAGCAGTCTTTTCCATCCCTGGTTATAAAATCCTGAGGCCAAATGGTTTCTCTGCAAAAAAATTTAAGTTACGTTGGTGTGAGCTTAGTGAAATCATGCTTGATATGATCCAAGAGGTTTTCAGAAAGGGTAAATTAGCTAAAGGTATCAATCATACTTTTATTACTCTCATCCCCAAAATTGACAAACCTACAAGTATCACTGATTTCAGGAAAATTTAATGTTGTAATGTGATATATAAGATTATTTCCAAAGTAAATTGCAATAGATTAAAACCATATCTAAAGCATCTTATTTCGGAAAACCAATCGGCCTTCATTCCAGGGAGGTTCATTGCTGAAAACCTTTTGTTGGCACATGAACGTATCAGACTTTTTAACAGAAATGAAGTAGCAAAATGTGCATAAAGATAGATTTACAGAAAACATACGACATGATTAATAGAGAGTTTATATGCCATATGTTAGATATGATAGGTTTTCCTAAAATCATTGTATGTATTATTAGAACTTGCATTACCACCCCAACTTTCTCTATTCTAATTCATGGGAGTCCGAAAGGTTTTACTCGCAGTAATAGAGGATTACGATAGGGGGACCCGCTATCTCCCTATTTCTTTTGTGTTGCAATGGAATACTTTTCCATTCTTATGTTTAAGGCGGCTAGAATGAACTTGGTGCAGCCAATCTACAAAAATGATCCTATTGTCACTCACCTTATATACGCTGATGATCTGATGATTTTTTCTAAAGCCAAAATTAAAGGTGCTAAAGAAATTAAAAAGGTTTTGGATAATTTGAAGGAGGTTGCAGGCCTTAAACTTAACAATGTAAAGTCCAAAGTCTTTTTTAGTAAAGGGGCAGGTAATAAAGATCAGGTTTTGCAATTACTTAACATGAAGGAAGGAAAATTACCTATAAAATATTTGGGGATACCTTTGTCTACTAATTATCTGAAATTTGCTGCTTGTGGTCAATTTTTGATAAAATTAGACAAAGAGTGGATAGCTGGGACTATAGATTGTTATATGTGGCAGGGAGAGTCGAACTAATCCATTCGGTCATTACGCCAGTGGTTTTGTATTAGATGTTGACCTATCAACTACCCGCGGCTACTATTGGGAAGATTAACAGATTGTGTGCTAACTTCTTATTGGCTGGGAAAACTCAAAAAATAGCTTGGGATATTTTATGTATTCCAAAATTAGAGGGGGGAGTGGGTCTATGAAATTTTAAAGACATTAAGACTGTGACAACACTTAAATTACTCTGGCATTTTGTGAATGGAGACAGCATGTGGAAAAGATGGATGTCGAGTAGATATTGTGATGGGGAACATTTCTGGGTTATGAAATGTGATTCAAATAGTTCTTGTACCTGGAAATCTATTCTAAAACACGAAAAACTGGGGCTTCAATGCATTAATCAGTGTATTGTTAATGGGCAATATTATAAGTTATGGTTTGATCCATGGATTAACAGCGATATTCTAGTTAAGCTGTTAGGATGGGGTTATTTAAGTATTTGTGGAGGAGAAAACTTACAGGTTAGTAGTGTTATGCACAATGGTTTGTTCAGCACTGATAATTTACTAGCTACTAGACTGGTTTCAGACAAAATTAGATAGGTGAATATTCATCAATCTTATGACAGTGATTTTTGGAGCTGGGGCGATAGACCTAATGGGTTCTCTTTCTATTCAGCATGAGACATTTCTAGAGAGCATTTCCCGGAGCTAGACTGGTGTAAATTGACATGGCATTACTTAAATAGCCCTAAAATGTCTTTATGCACGTATAAAGTTATGCTCAACTGTTTGAGTACCAAAGACAGAATGACTGCATGGGGGTGAGATGTGAATCCCAACTGTGTTTTATGTTCGGAAAATTTAGAGGATAGAGATCACTTGTTCTTCCAGTGCTCCTACGCATCCTACTTATGGATCCGCTGCAGAATTAATCTTGGTCTTCCCCCTTTGACCGCAGAACGATTATTGATGGAGAATGAAATATCTCTGCTCAAATCTGCGTTTCAACATAGGGGCTTCATTCAAGACATCGCTTTTATTAGTATCGTCACAACCGCGTATCATATCTAGAAGGAAAGAAACGAAAGAACCTATAGCAATAAATATAGAGACAAGTTTCAACGATGGGAGTCAGTTAATTTGGACATCAAATACTTACTCCGTAAATCAAGAAGAGGCATTCAAACGCACGCAGATAGTGTAACACCCCACCTCCGCTAGGGTCACTCACAAAGGGAATGCACTAGTTTTGAAGGAGCATTATCGAGGTAAAAAATCACAGAATTATTACAAGACAGAACATAAATAAAAACAGCGGAAGATTCAAAAGCTAAATTTCATTAATTTCAAAAAGAGTCAAAACCTTTTACATCAAATAGCCAAGGTCATTATTTTCCATTATAATAAATTCTGTCTTGCATAAATAAAGAAGCATGAACTTGAAACAACAAAAGGAGCTTAATTCCCCAAAGGTAGCAGAAATGCAGCCATAGCATAGCTCAAGATCAAACCGTACATGAGCTAAACCGAAAGCAAGTGAAATCCGAGCTAAGTGCTAGAGTTTCCTCCTTGAGAACCTGGGGGGAAACAGAAGAAAAAGAGGCGAAAGAAAACGGGTCAGTCATAAAGACTGGTAAGTTCAAGTGACTTTCAGCATAAAAACATATAAAGGTAACATGACATGTATAAACTGAAAGTAAACATAAGGATGCTGTCAAGATGGGCAAGATAGACTAAGATAACATGATAATTCAAGTATAAATCAAGTATAGCATCACATATTCAAGGTTTGTTGCATCAATTGTACTAGAATCCCAAACCCATGTCTTATATAAATCATGAAATAATCCCTTGGCCCAATATCATGAAATGACCCATTTCTAGGTCCAACGAAATGATCCACTAGTCGATGGGCTCCCTACAAGTTCTAGCTCATCATGTGTCTGTGTCATATGGCCCTATCACGAATGTAGTCACCTGTGCTAGGTCCACCATAGGGTGTATCAAGCCCTGTGGTGCCAACCACCGACACGAATCAAGCATGCACAGATAAACCTACTGATGCCCAATGCCTGCTTTTTCAACTCCGGACCACGTGCACGACCATAGCCCGCCTGAACCTACACTGGCGCACCAACACATCCGTCGTTCTGGTCGCTTACAATCAGCCCAGTAATCGTGCCCCATCCTGCCTAGTTCCAGGGTACCATGATACATCTAGTGGGTTACTGCTGAAATGGACCGCGTAACTGGGGTTTCTGTCTAATAGGTTAAGTGTTGTCATTTAAATTCATGACTTAACCCCTATCAGTCTAGCATGTCAAGTTGGTTAAGTGTTGTCATTCAAGTTTATGACTTAACCCGACTACGAATCATGTATCAAGTTGGTTAAGTGTTGTATTTCATGTTCATGACTTAACCCTATCATGTGGCATTAATTCATTAATGCATCCCAACCTCTCACATCAGACCCTATTGTTGTGGTCACTGGATATGCCGGGCGGTTCTGGGCAGATTTACACCACAACTCAGTCTGACCTCGGGTTTTCAAGTGCGATATGACCAACTACCCACATTGAATCCTATTGTTTGCAGTAACTGGATTTGTCAGGCGGTTCCGGGCAGAATTACACTGCAAACTCAACCCAACCTCCAGTTGGCCATTTTCAGATTCATTCTAGTGTCATGTCCATGTTCAAGTTTCATATCATGTTCGTGTCAAGTTTCAAGGCAAGTTTCATGCCCACATCCAGATTCAAGTTATAACAATGTTCATGTCAAATTTCATGGCAAGTTTCATATCAAGTTTCCTATAATTACCAATTTTTCCCAACGTTACCCTGTCTAAATATTAGGCTAACAATCTTAGCCTAATTTTCCGTCCGCATGATTTTTGGCATAATATTAGGCTAAAAACTTAGCCTAATTTAACGTACACAAAATTTGCATAAAGAAATTCATTAACATGACATAGGTGTAAACTTGGCATTCTTGGCATAGTCCATATGAACACCATAGGTGTGTACTTGCAAAACAATCAACATGAATATCGTAGGTGTTAACTTGCAACATAGACTAAACCAACATACATATATGTGAATTTGCAACTTAGACTAAATCAACTTACATATATGTGAAGTTGCAAATCAATCACGAACATATGAATAAGTGTGAACTTGAAATATGACATAGGTTTAACATATACACATAAACATGTATATCTAACATTTGGTCACATATGTGATATGATTTCACAACCTAAAACTTGCATAACATGATAAACTACACAACTTGTCATCACGGGTTATTCTCCAAGTTCATATACATATGAATGGACTTATTAATTAATTCCCAATTCAACATGATGATAAAATAGAACCACATGCATAGATCAACATAATAAACATTGCTCTATTATCAATTTATTTACAAGGCATGACCTAACTGAATAAATTGATTAAAAAATCGCAGGCATAACATTATGAACATGAAAAAGGTTTGAATAATAATCTAGATTCAAGAACAAGGATAAATCTAACTTAAATAGAAAAATCCCCAAAATCAAGACAAATAAAGAAATTAGGTTTGAATAGAAAATCAAGCTTAGATCCAATTTCATAGTCATAATTCTAGGCAATAACCTTATGGTCATGAATCATAGGGGATTAGTCATAATTGTCCTTGTCATAGTCATAGGCAATAGTCTTATGTTCACAGTCATAGGCATAGGCATAGTCTTATGTTCACAGTCATAGGCATAGGCATAGTCTTATATTCACAGTCATAGGCATAGGCATAGTCTTATATTCATAGTCATAGGCATAGGCATAGTCTTATATTCATAGTCATAGGCATAGTCTTATGTTCACCGTCATAGTCATAGGCATAGTCTTATGTTCACAGTCATAGGCATAGTCTTATGTTCACAGTCATAGGAATAGTCATGGTCTTATGCCATTAACAATAGCTTCAACGTCGTAGGCAATATTCCCAATAATCAAGATCCAAGAAGAAAACAAGAATAGCTATGAATCATACATAAATCAATTCCAATTTAAGATGCCCATATTAGATTTATAGTTTTTATCTAAAAGTAACTGGAACTTACATATCGTGGTCTAAGAAATTTAGATATAGAAGTCAAGTCTAGAAATTTGTCGTAGAACGTTGCGGTGTCGCTAATCTATTCTCTTGAATTGTTGTAGAAGCATTGATCTTTGATTTGAATCGAGTTTGAATGCTTAAGCTTTAATTTGGGGGCGGCGGCCATGGTTCAAGGGGTAAATTAGCATCATAGCAGTGTAAGAATGATTTGTATGAATTAGGCTAGGTCTTAGGATGTATTTATAGGGGTAGCAACTAGTTTAGGCCCTTAGATTAACCCTAGAATCAATCTGGACCATCAAAACACGTCTCAGGCTTCAAAAATGGGTTCTGGGTCAAAACAGACCAACCGGGTCGACCTGTAAGGGGGGAGGTCGACCATATGGTCGACCTGGGGGGTACGTCGACCCTAAGATCGACCACGTGATTGACCTGGCCCCCAGGTAGACCCCCAGGTCGACCTGCCAGGTCCTATGCTGCCTAAAATTTGCTGAATCTTCTACAGGCCATAAATTCTTCATCCGGACTCCGATTTTCGAAAACTCGGACTCTATTTCATGTAAAATTCCGAGATGAACGCAATGGCATAACCTTTTTCCCTTGATTCTTATTTTAAAATTTAATTCTACCTTGATTTATGGCTTTAATATGTTATTAAAATTCGGGTTGTTACGTTCTCCCCACCTTAAAGGATTTCATCCCCGAAATCTTCAAGTTAAGAAGAATGTATCCTATCATCCAATCAACCATCTACTCAACCATCATCCACAAGCAACCATTGTCCTTAAAACATTTCTAATGCTATATGAACATATACAGAAAGTGTGTGTATATGTTCCTCATCTAATGCAAATGATCAGGCCTGATTGATCTTCCTAATGCAAGATATGTTTAGTGTCATGAATCCAACATGTATGCAAATAGTCCTAGTCATATTAACACTATATGTGTGCACTAACGTCCATCCATATGCAAAATCCACATGATAACACATTCAATTTCATCCATAAACAAGTATAAACACTCATGCATATCCAATATGAAAATGTGTCTGAGCCGATCTAGTGCCTAATGTGTGTTTTCAACCATGAGCAACCACTTGCGACCACTTGCAGCCATATGCAAACATCAACCATAACATGTTTCAATCACATGTTTACATCCAAAAGGGTTCTACCTAAGGTTCTCAAGATAGGATTGAGAAGATAAGCGAGATAAAAACAAAGCATCTGGGAGAAGAAGTTAAAGATGTACCCCCAGAAGGTCCTTCTTGCGGGGCTTGCCCTTGCTTCTTAGGGCAGTTCTTGCTGATGTGTACAAGCTTACCATATTGAAAGCACGCACCTATCTTCTTCTTCCTTCTTTTACAATCCTTGATAACATGCCCAACTATACCACAGAAGTTGCACTTCCTCTTATCACGTGACTTGTTATTATTGTTATCGTTGTTCTCGCCTCCCTTCTGGAAGTCTTTCTTCTCGTTCGGAGACTCATCCGCCTTAACTTATCCCTCATACCTTCCCTATGTAACACGTTAACAAGTCTCAGGGAAACTATCTCCATCGTACGGAAAACCCTCTACGAGGATAGAAAGAAGATTAGCCGCAGGTAAAAACTACTGCGACTACAGATGGAGAAAAGAAAGGAAAAGAGATTCAAACGAGGAAACAAAGGATAGTGCTAATGGCTTTTGGTGAATAGCCTTTAAATAAAACAAGACTTTTCTGGAAAAAATGCTTCTTTGTAAACGGTTTTGAAAATAATTTTAGAAGGTTTTCTAAAAACTTTTGCCCAGTCTGGTAACCTTCTGCTTTGATACCAAATGTAACACCCCACCTCCGCTAGGGTCACTCACAAAGGGAATGCACTAGCTTTGGAGGAGCGTTATCGAGGTAAACAATCACAAAATTATTACAAGGTAGAACATAAATAAAAACAGCGGAAGATTCAAAAGCTAAATTTCATTACTTTCAAAAAGAGTCAAAACCTTTTACATCAAATAGCCAAGGTCATTACTTTCCATAACAATAAATTCCGTCTTGCATAAATAAAGAAGCATGAACTTGAAACAACAAAAGGAGCTTAATTCCCCAAAGGTAGCAGAAATGCAGCCATAGCATAGCTCAAGATCAAATCGTACATGAGCTGAACCGAAAGCAAGTGAAATCCAAGCTAAGTGCTAGAGTTTCCTCCCTGAGAACCTTGGGGGGGGGGGGACGGAAGAAAAAGAGGCGAAAGAAAACAGGTCAGTCATAAAAGACTGGTAAGTCCAAGTGACTTTCAACATAAAAACATATAAAGGTAACATGACATGTATAAACTGAAAGTAAACATAAGGATGCTGTCTAGATGGGCAAGATAGACTAAGACAACATGATAATTCAAGTATAAATCAAGTGTAGCATCACATATTCAAGGTTCGTTGCATCAACTGTACTAGAATCCAAAACCCATGTCTTATATAAATCATGAAATAATCACTTGGCCCAATATCATGAAATGACCCATTTTTAGGTCCAACGAAACGATCCACTAGTCGTTCGGCTCCCTACAAATTCTAGCTCGTCATGTGTCTGTGTCATACGGCCCTATCACGAATGTAGTCACCTGTGCTAGGTCCACCATAGGGTGTATCGAGCCCTATGGTGCCAACCACTGACACGAATCAAGCATGCACAGATAAACCTACTGATGCCCAATGCCTGCTTTTTCAACTCCGGACCACATGCACGACCATAGCCCGCCTGAACCTACACTGGCGCACCAACACAGCCGTCGTTTTGGTTGCTTACAATCAGCCAGTAATTGTGCCTCATCCTGCCTAGTTCCAGGGTACCATGATACATCTAGTGGGTTACTGCTGAAATGGACCGCGTAACTAGGGTTTCCGTCTAATGAGTTAAGTGTTGTCATTTAAATTCGTGACTTATCCCCTATCAGTCTAGCATGTCAAGTTGGTTAAGTGTTGTCATTCAAGTTCATGACTAAACCCGCCTACGAATCATGTATCAAGTTGGCTAAGTGTTGTCTTTCATGTTCATGACTTAACCCTATCATGTGGCATTAATTCATCAATGCACCCCAACCTCTCACATCAGACGTATTGTTGTGGTCACTGGATATGCCGGGCGGTTCTGGGCAGATTTACACCACAACTCAGTCTGACCTCGGGTTTTCAAGTGCGATATGACCAACTACCCACATTGGATCCTATTGTTTGCAGTAACTGGATTTGTCGGGCGGTTCCGGGCAAAATTACACTGCAAACTCAACCCAACCTCGAGTTGGCCATTTTCAGGTTCATTCTAGTGTCATGTCCATGTTCAAGTTTCATGTCATGTTCGTGTCAAGTTTCAAGGCAAGTTTCATGCCCACATCCAGATTCAAGTTATAACAATGTTCATGTCAAGTTTCATGGCGAGTTTCATACCAAGTTTCCTATAATTACCAATTTTTCCCAACGTTACCCCGTCTAAATATTAGGCTAACAATCTTAGCCTAATTTTCCATCCGCATGATTTTTAGCATAATATTAGGCTAATAACTTAGCCTAATTTAACGTACACAAAATTTGCATAAAGAAATTCATTAACATGACATAGGTGTAAACTTGGCATTCTTGGCATAGTCAATATGAACACCATAGGTGTGTACTTGCAAAACAATCAACATGATTATCATAGGTGTGAACTTGCAACGTAGACTAAACCAACATACATATATGTGAATTTGCAACATAGACTAAATCAACTTACATATATGTGAACTTGCAAATCAATCACGAACATATGAATAAGTGTGAACTTTAAATATGTCATAGGTTTAACATATACACATAAACATATAGATCTAACATTTGGTCACATATGTGATATGATTTCACAACCTAAAACTTGCATAACATGATAAACTACACAACTTGTCATCACGGGTTATACTCCGAGTTCATATACATATGAATGGACTTATTAATTAATTCCCAATTCAACATGATGATAAAATAGAACCACAGGCATAGATCAACATAATAAACATTGCTTTATTATCAATTTATTTCCAAGGCATGACCTAACTGAATAAATTGATTAAAACATCGCAGACATAACATTATGAACATGAAAAAGGTTTGAATAATAATCTAGATTCAACAACACAGATAGACCTAACTTAAATAGAAAAATCCCCAAAATCAAGACAAATAAAGAAAATAGGTCTGAATAGAAAATCAAGCTTAGATCCAATTTCATAGTCATAATTCTAGGCAATAACCTTATGGTCATAAATCATAGGGGATTAGTCATAATTGTCCTTGTCATAGTCATAGGCAATAGTCTTATGTTCACAGTCATAGGCATAGGCATAGTCTTATGTTCACAGTCATAGGCATAGGCATAGTCTTATATTCACAGTCATAGGCATAGGCATAGTCTTATATTCACAGTCATAGGCATAGTCTTATGTTCACCGTCGTAGTCATAGGCATAGGCATAGTCTTATGTTCACAGTCATAGGCATAGTCTTATGTTCACAGTCATAGGCATAGTCATGGTTTTATGCCATTAACAATAGCTTCAACGTCATAGGCAATATTCCCAATAGTCAAGATCCAAGAAGAAAACAAGAATAGATATGAATCATACATAAATCAATTCCAATTTAACATGCCCATATTAGATTTATAGTTTTTATCTAAAAGTAACTGGAACTTACAGATCGTGGTCTAAGAAATTTAGATGCAGAAGTCAAGTCTAGAAATTTGTCGTACAACGGTGCGGTGTCGCTGATCTATTCTCTTGAATTGTTGTAGAAGCGTTGATCTTTGATTTGAATCGAGTTTGAATGCTTAAGCTTTAATTTAGGGGTGGTGGCCATGGTTCAAGGGGTAAATTAGCAGCATAGCAGTGTAAGAATGATTTGTATGAATTAGGCTAGGTCTTAGGATGTATTTATAGGGGTAGCACTAGTTTAGGCCCTTAGCTTAACCCTAGAATCAATCCGGACCATCAAAACATGTCTCGGGCTTCAAAAATGGGTTCTGGGTCAAAACAGGTCGACCAGGTCGACCTGTAAGTGGGGGAGGTTGACCCTAAGGTCGACCACGTGGTCGACCTGGCCCCCAGGTCGACCCCCAGGTCGACCTGCCGGGTCCTGTGCTGCCTAAAATTTGCTAAATCTTCTACAGGCCATAATTTCTTCATCCGGACTTCGATTTTCAAAAACTCGGACTCTATTTCATGTAAAATTCCAATACGAATGAAATGGCATAACCCGTTTCCCTTGATTCTTATTTTAAAATTTAATTCTGCCTTGATTTATGGCTTTAACATGTTATTAAAATTCGGGTTGTTACAGATAGGAAGATTCTAGAGAAGTGGGGTATTGATCTAAACGATGAAGGCTAATTCTCCGTTTTTTGACTTTGAAATTAATGACGGCTCAGCATTTTTTATTGGTAGGTTTTCTTCTTCCAATTCGGGGAAGTGGAGTTTAAGTGGTGCTTTACGGTCGGCTTTATCTGGTGTTGACGTGTTGAGGATTTGGGCTATCATTGACCCTTGTGTTCATGTGGCCATATGTATTTACGTTTTGGGTTGGGCTTTTTGTTGTTTCTTTGTTTATAAACTCATTGTACTTGGAACTATGTTTTTTTTTGTTGATTCGTTATCAATAAAACGCCGCACTCTTTTTCCCTAGCTAGTGCTTACTCAGAGTACTAGTTTAGGTTTTTAACGAGGCAGTTTACCCATTTTCAAAAAAAAAAATCTATTTTACATTGTGATTTGAAAGGATCAACTATCTGCATAACATTAAGCAACAAAAGTGAAGTGGACAGTTATTTCAAAAAGCAAAGCCAACTGTTTTTCAAACAAAAACCTTGTGCTTAGCACGGGTGCACACTAGTTTTATTACAAGCCTAAGTGCAGTTAATTCTTAATTAACTAATTTTTTTTTAACATTTTCCTTTCTTTTATACTAGATGATTATAATTGGTCCAACTTGAACCATGGTTAACTCACTATATTATTAATACTTAGAGCAAATTTTAGTTTTAGTTGTTTTTTTTCTTTTTTTAATACTTACATATACATATGTGTGTGCCAGTACATACATATCTATAGAGAGAATGAAAGTTTATTTAGACACAAAATATAAGCATAATTGGTGACACATGAATCTCCACCCCTGAATCACCTTCTGATTTGCACCCTTCACATAGAGATAAATTGATTCAATTATCCAATGATTGAAATTTTGTATCACTCGGTTTGTATTAAAATTTAGTGTTTAAATAGTCACTCACTATTATAAGATAGACGAAAACCCTGTCTTCTATTTTGTTGCTACATCTAGGTCTATATGGATTTGGGTCTTAACCCGTTTTTGTAACGACCCAGATTTTTGACAGTTCAAAATCGCAATAAACGACACATGTCGACCCAAATAAATCTCAAATATAGGTAGTTATTGGGAAAGAAGAGAAAGACAAAACAGAGTTCTCACAGCGGAAGGACAACATATAATAATTAACTATCAGTTTTAAAACAGTTGAAATACATACATTTGACTAGAATATACAGCGATTATCAGAGTTACACATTTACAGATATACATAACAAGACAGTGGAAACACCGTGCAGCGGAAATACATATATATATATATATATATATATAGTAAGTGTATACCAAATATTCTTCTCAATCCTCCAAGCTATGAAATCTTCGCTAAATGCAACATCTGCTGACCCGAGCGTATTGCATAAAAGAAAACTCAACAAACACTTGGATCAGCACTAAATCATTCTCATATTAGTCAAATTAAAATACGAAATAATATCAGTGTCATGGGTGTAGTAACTCAAGAGATGTTACGGGATTTTTCCATCTCTCGAGGATCCGTTAAACTAATACATACATAGTATAATACGCTATTATGATAGTGTCTATCCAGTAAAGTAAATATCATTAAAATAGCGTAAGCGGGATTACCATATTACCCTTACGCCGTTTACAGGCATCAACAGTCTATACAGTACCGTAAATTCACCGTACTGGTGTTATCAGAGGGCACTCCATAGAAGGCAATGCTAAATCAAAATCGTATGGGCTCGATATGGATAAATATGACAAGGCACTCGAGGCAATGCCCAGGGTATGATTCTACCAATTGCACTCCCGGACCAGTGGTAACGCATAGCAGCCACTATCGCCCACCTCGGATCACACTCCCAAATCATCATCATTATAGTCATAGAAATAGTATCGAAGAAGTGTGTCCGATCAAAGGTGCTACCTCAATTAGTCACGGCATAGCTCATGTTTTAGTCATTTCAATTCTGACCCAAAGGCCAGAGCTATTTCGTCATCGATCATCTACTTCGATTCAATAATCGCCTCCAAGTCATCATACTCATTCTGTATACGTCATAACGTTCACAGTTGTCAAAGTGGTATCGACACTGACAGAGAGTATGCCTTATGTCGACTCCGGTCTCTTTAACAACTAACGTTTACATTTTCCACATCGGTCGGTTCTTTTACCTTTCACAAAGGTTGGCTTTTATATCATATTTCGTTTCGAACCAAATTTATATTTAAATAGAACATAATTCCATATCAAATTATCATAATCATGCCAAACCGATTATATTCCAAACTAGAATATATTTCAACATCTTTACATTAAAATCCTATAATATTTAAAATCAACTTATATTCAAATAGAACATATTTCATCCCAAAGATTTCAAATTATTCCAAATCGATTCATGTTCGAAATCCATTCATATTCAAATAGAATATATACTTTCATTGAAATGTTATAATCATTTACAATCGATTTGCATTCAATTAGAATCTATCTTCATATCAAAACTCGATTTGAATAACGATTCAAATCAAAAATCAAACTCCATTTAGGAAGGAATTTACAATTATATAATATAATTATGAAAATACTTATAAACTAAAACCATTATATGAAATTTATATATAGTAAAACAGCTAAAGTATAATAAGATAATTTAAACTACTATGTAAATACATAAATAAAAGTTTATTAAATAGTTTAAATAATAAAATATAGGAAAATTCATTTATAACAAATAGTATATAAATTGCAAAAGCTAATAAATTAATTTTTTTAAGTAATAGCAAATAGCCTTATTAGAAAATAAACGATGCAGATATATATATAGTTTTATAAGTTGAAAATAAAATTTAAACCA
This sequence comes from Allium sativum, assembly GCA_030737875.1. Classification (NCBI taxonomy): domain Eukaryota; kingdom Viridiplantae; phylum Streptophyta; class Magnoliopsida; order Asparagales; family Amaryllidaceae; genus Allium; species Allium sativum. The sequence continues at coordinate 248,622,201 of CM060922.1, read as the reverse complement.
TAATTGTTTCTTCCTTCCAAATTTCAAAACTTGAAATCTATATTCACATCTCAATGGAGTTCATTTCATTTTCATATCTTGCTTCACACCGTTCAAACCAACCCTACGATTAAGAAGATTCAAATCCATATGTTCATTTAGAGTTAAACAAAACCCGAGTATCATCAATTACCTTTATTTCCAAAAATCAAATTCAATGAGAATTTAATTCATTCAAATCTACCTCATTTATTTGGATACTTCCAAATCGTATTAAATGAAATAATTCCAAATCATATGCAATCCCAGTTTAAAATATCCCTCGTTTGTTTTGGGAAATTTTCCTTAACCATTTCAATACACTTCCAAGGTTCAGATTTTTAAAGCAAATATATTTATCGGGTGTCAACATATTTCTTTTAAATAAATTTCCCATGGTTTAAAATCATTTAACCAACCGATGTCAGTATATAATTTTCTATCCTATGGCCATGTGATCTTAATTTAGTTTCTCGATATTTCAGGGATGGATATATATCATTGCAATCCAAATCTAGGTCACAAATATCTATCATTTCAATCCGTGTTCTTAATTCATTTCAAATCGATTAATCCTGGGTTTATTCGATGCCCGTAACATCAAGGGTGAGATGGGATTAATCGTCAATATAAATATTCAACATTCACATATTGAAAATGGAACATTTCAGAATCAATATCAATTCATCAACCAAATCAATCAAGGCGTCCATCACAACGATAATGGTAAATATTACTCATTTCACTGGTTAACAAGTGTCGGGGTTTCCAACAAGAAATTTAATTAAACTAAATAACTAGTTGTCAACTTAAATTGGCAGATTGAAATACTTATATGTCCGTTTTAAGCAACAAATTCAACAATCAACACCACCATGCAACCAAACTTATTTCAAAATTTAATTTAATAAATATGCGAAAAATTCAGTTCACAGTGAGCGATAAAATCACTCACCTTTGCGTCCTTAGTTGATCGAACAAGGGCCAAAAATTTACAGTCTCCAAACGCAGCCAGGTTAGTGCCAAAACGTCCGTCATTCCGCCATGATCTCAACGCAACAAACCGCGTCCAAATCCGAGTTAAAACAAGAAAGATATTAGCGTTTTTTCTGATATGAATTTCATATATAAAAAAAAATAAAGAAAATCCCTCACCCTATCACCACATGCCACGTCCGCAGGCCCAATTCCCGCTCCATCTCCCTCCCTGCTACAGTAAATGACGCGCAAAGAACCCATTTGATGCTGCACTTTGACCACCAAATACTCCCAACTCCGGCCGCTTCAGAATCCGAGACCACCACCAAATCGAAGCTTATCGAATCCCGAACCTCCCTGGACCCACGCCTCCGTCTCCGGTGGGCCCTAGCCCCGCTGTCGACCTGATGTGCGAACGGGTTTTTAAACCCTAAATCATAAAATTTCGACGCTACGCTGAGCAATAGGATCTCCAACTACCATTGTTTTACTCATATGAGTCTCCTCTTCGAAACCATATTCCTAAATCTCCAATCGACCTCTAAATCAAAAACCCCTAATTCATGCTTTAGGGTTACGAAAATCAGAGGTTTGACCGTCGATTTCAGGCAACTCCGGCCACTGCATGTCGAATACCAGAAGCTTCTTATCGTTGAGAGCTTCGTTCTGATATATAATATGATATGGTTCGAAGAGATTTGATTTTAAAGTTTGAATTTTTGCTTTGAACTAAGGTTTGAATATTTTTGTTCAGCCATTGTTATAAAGAAAGCATACGTATAGGTAGAATGAGCTGATTAAGGTTGGGAAAGAGGTTTTATAATTGGGCCAAGGTTTTTAATAAGAGAATAAATAATTATCTTATTACATTGATCTCATTCAGGTTTTCTCCTGTAAGATCAAAACGGTAGGTCGGATTGTGACACAAATTGGAATCTTATCATATCTCACCGTTCCGGTTCCGATGAGACTGGTTTCGTCGGATTCCGAGACAGTTACCATAACCGTTAAATTTCACAGTTGATTAAATAAATAAAATATTCAATTATTAGATTAACTGTTTTAATTCAAATTAAATATTCATTTAATTCAAATTAAATCAAATTATAACTTAAATCAATTCTATAAATAAATTTCACACATTTTTAAAATCTTAGTTTGATTAATTGAAATTTTAATTTGAATTTCAATTATTTAACGACTTAAAATTCCACTATTTCTAATTTAAATTTGAATCCCACTTTTAAATTAACTCACTCACATTAATTTAATTATTTAAATATTCAAATTTCAAATTACTGCCTTTCTACATAAAACTATATTTGAAAAATCTATTTATACTCAATTCAAAAAAATCACCATCATTTGAAAATTAACAAAACTTGATTTTTATCAAATATTATTCCATTTAATTCATTTTAAATTGAAAATTAAATATACATAAAATATGGAATGTTACATTCTCCCCCACTTAAAATCTTTTCGTCCTCGAAAAGAGAACAAGATAAGGTATTAAACAAGTCATACTTTCAAATCCATACTTATAAAATAACATTTATAAAATAAGTTATAGTTGAAAAAAAATCTGATAAATTTCCAACTCCCGAAATCAAGGAAAATTTCGGCAGCATCTTCTTTGTACGGAGAGGTCCGGAAAAATCACAATATATTTAAAATTCAAATATACATCTCATCATTCGATGAGGCATCCCAAAATGGGGAAAACACCATATATATGTAACTACAAAACTATATAACCCAAATACGTACCTTCTTAGCATTTGTTTGCATTTTTATTTACCTTAGCATTTAACATTTAGCGTGAGCGAGCTCCAAAGCGTAGCGCACACTTCTCACATTGCTAAATACTCACATACGCATAAGAATTAAACATATATATGATAAATAGCGAAGGTATATAACTTGCACAACATATATTAAACATTTTAACCACAAAACCAAGATATTCATAATAGGCCAGCGAACAAATTGGGGTTTAACACCCCTTAAATGATGGAATTGGCTTAAGACCCACTAGGCAAAAGTTGTAGTGTTCGTTTCAGGCTTTCTGAATTGTCTGGATTCATCGAATTCAGATAATTCGTTCAAAAGTTATAACTGTTTTAGTGAAGGCGAACACCTCAGCCCATACACTGAAAAATGCAGATCTGAGTTGTTCAACCTAGTTTTTAACCCTTTAAACATAAAAATTCCAGCAAGCATATTAAGAAAAAGTTTTACTTCAGATCCTGGGCATTCCGAATTGTACTCGTACATTAAAATTCGACACTCCATTAGGAAGTTATGACCAAAACAACATTGGTATTCAGTTCAGATTTTTATTTTCTGCACATACAACTACGACTAATTCTTGGATTTCAACCTAATAAACATGAAAATTAGGCAATGCACTATTAACAAAAGTTTTGGTTCAGTTTCCAAGGCTTCCAATAGGTCCGGAGTCGTCGAATTCTGATCATTCCTTCAAAAGTTATGGTCATTTTACCTCAGCTTGTCAAATATTTCAGGTTTTCATATAAACATCGATTATTTTATTTGGAGTTTCAACCTTTCCAATTCAGAATTTTTAGCAAGTCTTTAACACCTTAATTTTTTTTATTATTATTATTTCATTATTCGAGCGACGGACTCGCGTTCAATTGCTTACTCCATTTCAATTTACCTTTTTCTCATTTTCCCGTTTCATTTCAAGCATTAAATTCCAATTAAACTTGAACTCACTTTAACTTTTCCAACGAACTTGATTGTATTAAATCCTTAATCCATTAATATGGATCAACTTACCAACTTTCATGACTTATTCATTTCCTAAGCACTTACTTCTCTATTGATCTATATACGGCTCCTAAATTAACTCTTATCGATTCAATTAACTTGACTCGACTAAAGCAAACCTTAGTTCAATTTCACTTGCAAATTCATTTACATTTAGTTCTAAATCGATCAAATTAAATTTCTTTCCAAGTTTAACTTCATTAATTTTAATTCGCTTGACTTATTTGAATCGACTTGGTTCCAAATTTAGAATTTGATTAACTATCATCTTATTCTGACTAAGCCAAGTTTTACATTGCATCTTATTTCATTTGTCTGGCACTTTGATTCATATCCTTAACCATTTTTATTCACTTATTCTCATTTTCATTTTAAATTAAACATTATTCCATTTACTTAACTTATTTATTCGATTCTCAAATCATGGTTCGAATTAAGGATGGTTCATAACTAAAATTTATACTTAGTTCTCAATCAATTACTATTCGATTTCCTAAGTATACTTTATTTAACTCGATTCCTCTACTCGAATTAAGTTATATTCCCTTCGACAAAATGGTTTACACTCTACTCATTTCATTGTTCATACTTAGATTTATATTCGACAAAATTTCCAAATGAGGTTTACCATTTAGATCTCTTCCATTTCCAATTCCATCGACCATTCAAATTCCATTAACAACTTCATTCCTTTCAATTTTAATTTATCGGCATTCCATATTTTCAACAACGTAAGTTTCTTTCCACTCATTCTCGACTAACTTAATATCTTATTAATTAGCCACGTCATGAGATAACACAATTTTACACAACCTAATCCTCTAATCTATTTTGGTTGACTGAAGTTGAATTTATTTCGCGGTAATTTAAATTTCTTCTAACACCATACTAACCCAAGATGGGGTTTGTTCCCTTATTATCATCCATATTTAAGAGTCCCGTGGCGACCTCTAGTTCTTAAGTCCATTCCATAATTTCAAATTCTAAAACTCCAATGAATCGAGAAAATTAAACTTGAATCGTTGTAGTTAGTTAGGATGAACTTAAATTGCTTGATTACGGGTTTTATAAACCAAGTTTAAAATCCATATGTATTTATAAAATCCATAGAAAACATATCATAAATTGAAATCCAAACTTAAATTAACAAACAAAGAAATTTCAATCCTGGTTTAATCTTAAATTCCACTTTACATACCCTCGGAAATTCGATCCAAAATTCTCTTCAACAAGCTATGAAAGTACGGAGTGGTCTCTCCCACTTAGACTCTTCAGAATAAACGTTGATAAAGCGTGCACTCATTACCGAAGTTATTTCTGATGTTCTGAGAAGGGATTTCACTCTTATTCCTTTAAAATCGTTTGAAAACTATTTCCAAAACTATTTCGTATAATACGATATTATTTCAAAATTTGACAAAACTATTCCAAAAGTACCCCAGGATCAAGTTTCAAGTTCGTTTCTATTTCAATCTCAAACCTTTCTCACCCAATTATACTTAAGGTATCATTTCATTTCAAATATTTTCTAAAACCATTAAATTCCAACACCTATTAATTTATCTCTTATTATATATATTATTCAACCCACCATAATAGGTAATAACTTAATATTATTACCCATTAAACGAATACATATATACTTGAGCCAATAATATATATTTGACATATTTTAAAATATAATCGAAAACCATATTATGTCGACCATTATGTTCGATCATTTAGAAATTCCTATCGATTCTATGGCGTCCCATATATCGACCAGAATCCATAAATTTTCAACATAACAAGTCAATACAATATAAACCATTTTTATATCCAAAATACAAGTACACTCTCTTCTATACACTCTCAAACTCATTCTAGGGCATTACTAACCCCATCTCTAATGAGTTAAACAGAGCCAAGGTTATCGATAACCGACGCTCTGATTCCAAATGTAACAACCTAGATTTTTGACCGTTCAAAATCGACAATAAACCACACATGTCGACCCAAACAAATCTCAAATATAGGTAGTTATTGGGAAAGAAGAAAAAGAAGAAAGAAGAGAAAGACAAAACAGAGTTCTCACAGCGGAAGGACAACATATAATAATTAACTATCAGTTTTAAAATAGTTGAAATACATACATTTGACTAGAATATACATCGATTATCAGAGTTACACATTTACAGATATACATAACAAGACAGCGGAAACACCGTGCAGCGGAAATACATATATATAGTAAGTGTATGCCAAATCTTCATCTCCATCCTCCAAGCTATGGAAATCTTCGCTAATTGCAACATCTGCTGACCCGAGCGTATTGCATAAAAGAAAACACAACAAACACTCGGATCAACACTAAATCATTCTCATATTAGTCAAATTAAAATACGAAATAACATCAATGTCATGGGTGCAGTAACTCAAGAGATGTTACAGGATTTTTCCATCTCTCGAGGATCCGTTAATGTAACAACCCGAAAATCTGGGCCAGTTTAAAATTTTTATTTTGGCAATTTTAGCGAATTTTGAATATTTAAAATGAATTATTTTAAATAATATCGACGATAAATTTATTTTGAATATAGTTCGAACGTGTATATTTATATACGTCGTCGTTAGAATATAAATAAGTATATATAATTATAAATAGAATTTTTGTCTATATAGTAGCGAAGTAAAAATATGATTTTTATATATTGAACATCAAAGTAAAAATTCAATTTTTATATATCGAATAGCAAAGTAAAAATTGGGTTTTTTCATATTGAATAGCGAAATAAAAATGTGATTTTTATATATGTAGTGGCTACGGGCAACGAAGATGACAAAGATGCGATAATGATGAAGATTTCTATAAATGAAGTGTCGTGAAGTTGGATAGCTATCGGTGAGAACTTCTCACTCTAAATTTCTTTTTCTAGTTATATATATATATGTATATATATACTAGGATGCAGACGGTGCTTAGCAGCACCCGACACCCGTCATCCACAGACCATGGATGGCTTGTTTGTTAAATTGTTTGGTTGTGTGGTTGGTTAGTCTAATTGGTTTGAATTGAATTGTTTGGTGAAATGGAATGGATTTGATTGATATGTGAATGGCGTGGGCCTTCACTAGACCGGGGATAAGGCTAGGCCTCGTCCCGTTTCTAGTATCGTGCCGTTATGCCGCCGAAATTTTCTAAAATATGTTAGAAAAATAAAAATATCATTTTATTGAATAAATGAACTGAATAGAAATTCATGTGTTAAAATAAAATGTTTTATCGTTAAAAATATAATTTTTAACGTGAAAGTGAATAAATGAATATTTATAAACAAATCGGCCGATTTGTTTATATACACTGATTTGACTGATATCGATTGGGTCGATAAATTTTACACGTCGCCCAACTGCACAACTAAAATCTGTGTTTGATTGTTTGAAACCCCACACGGGTGTTGGGATGAAATTTGAAGTTCACTCATCCTGATTGATTAAATATGTCGATCGATCGATTGACAGGCTGTCATAAGCGTTAGATATCTATATTTGATGCTTATACAGTGTAGTGCACTTTGGTTGATGGTTGATTATTTTTCAATACTATTATATACATGTGTTGTATGGAATCCATATAATTAACATTATATGGTGATTGATTGGGCCTCATTCCAATCGGGAAAATAATGAATATTATAAAGGAAAATTCATGTGTTGAATCTATTCATGTGTTGAGTGAAATATTTTAATAATAAAATTCACATCTTTATCATATTTACAATTAGAATCTACTTTACAGTGGAGCCTAATTAAAATCAAAACGATGGATACCATAGTTTTATAAAATGTTTTACATAACAAAAATAGTGATGTGTTGACAGTACTCATGTGTTGAGATTAGTCGTGTGTTGAAAGGAATATAGATTCATGTGTTGAATGGGATAAATATTCATTTGTTGAATAGAATAAAGAAGTTTTTGAAAAATATAAAGCCGTGTGGATTAGAGATGCGCTATTTTGACGTGAACGATATTTATATCGATTTTATTCATTTTACAATGAATATTGAAAAGTGATTTCAAAATCTAATATTTTGAAATGAAATTCAAATTGAATTAGATAAAAATTGAAATTGAAACTTTATTGAATCAATTTGAAATGAATTCGAATCGAATAGAAAATGAATTCGATTCGAATTGAATACAAAATGAACTCGATTCAAATTGAATTGAAACGAATTAGAATTTGAATTGAATTGAAACGAAATTGAATTCGAATTAAATAAAATTGAAATGAATTCGAATTGAATTGAAATCAAATCGATTTGAAATTGAATATAGTGTTGAAATGGTTTTGAAAACGAATTTAAAACGATTTATAAAATACGTTTTAAAAAGGAAATCGACGAAATATATATAATATATATATAATATATATATATATATTATATATATAATGGCCTGAATAGAACGCGCCGCGCCGCGGTAGTTCGTGAATTTCGACCATTGACTTCGAATTGACATTACGGGAGATCCGACCGTCGGATTCTCCTAAAACCGGAACCGTTGGGTTCGTATCGAAAAGAGCTTTCAAATGAATATTAGAAATTTGAAATCTAACGGTTGGATTTGGAATTATGTCCAAATCAAATTTGAAAAAGATCGCTGTAAGTGCAGTTCGATAGCCGTTGGTGGAAATCGACTGTACGGGCCTTGATAAAATTATTAAAAATATCTATAATTTGTGTAAAATCATAATATATGATTTGGGAAAAATTGAGCTGAAAAATTCCACATTTGAAAAGAGGAAAATAGATTTTTATCGAAATAAACTAGTTTTGAACTAGGACTAAAATAAATTTATTTTTGAAATAAATAAATTGAATTTGAAGATGATTTTAAAAATAATCAATATTCCCAATACGTGGATTGGACTGGAGTTGAATCGAAATTATCTTCGGGATATTTCGATGTTGGATTTCGTGACTATACAGATATTGTTATGGGAATTTGAAAGATATATTTTATATCGTTATTTCCAATACGATATTTGTTGGTTTCAGAATTTGATATTGAATATAAGCCGGTATATTTTCTATTCAGAGCCTTGTATTTAATATCAAATATGATTTGGGTTTGTCGTGAATCGTGTTTTAGATGACATTGGTTCTTTAACCCAATTAAGAGCAGGATGTTGATTTTTGAGAAGATTAAAACTAAGTGGAGTTTTAATGAATCTTTAATTAGATTAAAATGTGAATTGATAATTTAAATTATCAAATCTGAAAAGTTATCGAGAGTGGAGTACCACCAGTTTTGCTCCAAAGCGATAGTTAAATCTTTAATTAGATTTGAACGTGAAATGGTAATTAATTTTACCGATAACACTGTGGTGTTAGATATGGAGTATCACCAGTTTTTCTCCATGGGATATATAGGTTGGGATTGGGAAATAAAATAAATAATTACTTCGGTGTGGTTCGCTAATCCCGACTAGTTTGGAAAACCATAAAATGGTTTGAAATGATATCCAAAGGAAGATTAAAGAATAAATTTAGAAGAATTTATCTTTGATAAAATTAATGGGAACATTTCCCTAAGAATGTGATTTTGTGAATAAAAGAATATTCTGAATTGGAATGAGGCGTTCGTTTTGTTTGTGTAACATTTGTTTATTATATACGTGGGTTATTCAGAAAGGCCGGGTTATACCCATTCTGAATAACCGATTCGACGAGATGTCGAAGATGAAGACGGTGGTTGAAGACCGGAAGTCTTCACATCGTTTGGGTGATTACTGATGATCTTGATTGGGCTGTACACCCAGGATGAGGGAATCAGTTGGTGATCGTCCAGATGTACTTGGAGATGGATGGATATGCGAGGAAAGTGCCTCCGGTTTTGTTTAGACCCAGAACGAACTTGTAAATGGATTGTGTGTCTGACATTGGATTTTATTCTGTGTTGATTGATCTCTATTAAATATACATCTGTTTGGCGGCGGAGAATTTATTCTCTTGCTTAACGCCCTTCTCTGAGACGTACGAGCTCAGAGGTTGTATATCGATGGACATCAGTCGCATGGAATGAATTGCCAGTGTGGCATGTGTAAGTGGCAATTGATCAGGGCTTCTGTTGAAAAGCAAAGTCTTGTGGTTGATGATCAAAGCACGGCCTGTGTGGCGTAGCTTTGTGTATAACGTGAATTCGCGAGCCTCACACCTCGGTATGAGTCAAAAACGGGATACGGACCCAAGGAGTGCACGACGTTTCTTTCTAGCTAGGGTGGTGTCAGTGACCTACCATCCCTGACATTTATATACTTTTCACCTGTGTGGTTGTTGGATACGAGGCGCCTCGGATATAGGTCTGTAAGGACCGGGAAACGTGTGCTTAGGAATAATTAATCCTCAAAAGTAAGAGAGGACCGGCCTTGGAGGTTCCAAAGGATCAGAGTGGGGTCCTGAGGCATTGCTAGAGTGTCTCGAACGCGGAGAGGAGCTTGCCCCTTGCCTCGGCTCATGACGGAAATCCAATTTCCAATACGTGATATTGCGGTTTTAATTGTAGAACTAGTATGGCGACATGATATATGGTACCCATGCCGTCTATGATTTATATTTATGATTGAAACTGTTTTGACACTATACACCTATAATAGTATCAAATAATGTGTTTTAAACGTATCAAGCATGCTTTGGCTGTTATAAGGTAAAAACCCTATCCTCTGGCTTGCGTTGCATTGTGTGATGGGACCCGGGTCTTATAACAACTTCAATTTTCTTTATTTAGCATTGCGCTGTTTGTTCTATGCACTGGTATTCTTGGGAGGAAACCCGTTCCGTGTTATACGGCGTGGTCCGTTGATTTACCTAACTTTAAAACCAATATTAATAACTGTTTTAGTTCTCACACCAGTCACATGACTGACCTGGAGTTTATTGTTTTAACCTAAACTCTGGGTGCCCCTATTTTCCGCACGGGCAGCTAGTAGTTTTGGTTTTGCAGATTTATATTCACAGGGTCCTGATTAACAGCTGGAACGATGCTCGGAAAGCTCTGTATCCGTGTATCACTTTCAGTTGTATTTTGTATATTTTTCCACTGCTATGTAATTTATTGTAATCTCTGATATTTATCGAATGTAATTTATTCATTTATACTCTGTATATTCTTGTATCTGATGGAATTGTTGTAATAACAATGAAATGTTCTTCCGTCTGCGTTCCATTTTGTCTTGTCCTCAAAAGTATCCGCTCTTTCCTTCACGGGGAAGTTACGGGTCCTTACATCACTAATACAAACATAGTATAATTGAAGCGTCCCGAACTTCCCCGGTCTCCGAAGAGAAGAGAAAGAACCAAATACTTTGAGGACAAGACGAATCAGAACACAGACAGTAGAACATTTCATTGTATATTACAATAATTCCATCAGAATACAAGAATATACAGGGCAAGAATAAATATTACACAAAAAATATCAGAGATTTAAATTACATTTAAATACATCACAGCGGAAAATAATACAAAACACAACTAGAAGTAATACACGTATACAGAGCTTTATGATTATCGTTCCAGCTGTAAATCAGGATCCTGTGAATATAAATCTGCAAAACCAAAACTACTACCTGCCCGTGTCAAAATAAGGGCACCCAGAGTTTAGGTGAAAACAATAAACTCCAGGCCAGTCATGGGACTGGTGTGAGAACTAAAACAGTTATTAATCTTTATTTTCAAGTTAGGTAAATCAAAGGACCACGCCGTATAACACGGAACGGGTTTCCTCCCAAGAATACCGGTGCATAAAACAACAGCGCAATGCTAAATAAAGAACAATGAAGCTATTATAAGACCCAGGTCCCATCACACAATGCAACACAAACCGGAGGATAGGGTTTTACCTTATAATAGCCAAAGAATGCTTGATACGCTAAATTTCATGTTTTCATTCTTAGTCAGACTACAACCGTAAATTAGTAAGAGAACGATTCCCTAAGTATTAACCCCAAAGGTCGAAACCAACATCAGACTAATACCCAGGTTACCACCCATCTTAGATCGTTTCCAGTTAGTTTCTGATTTTATATACAATCATAAATATCAATCATAGACGGCATGAGTGCCCCATCCCACTATGCCACCATACTTGGCTCTACAATCAAAACCACAAAGTCACGTATTTGGAAATTGGATTTCCGTCTGTTGATCGAGGCCAGGGATCGTCCTCTACCGATTCGAGACAATCTAGCCTACCATGTCCCAGGAATGCGCGCAGGCAAGCCTTGGATCGTCAGGGTCGGTCCACCGATGTGGATTAAAATGCCTGAACACTGCGTTTTCCTACCCTATGGGGCGTAAATGAGCCAACGAATGACTCCATCAGCTTCACATAGTCACTGATAAATCTAAGGCGCCTCGCAACAGCAACAACCACATAAGTCAAACTCGTCAGGGCGTGTAAAACCACTGACGCCACTTCTAGCTAGAAAGAAACGCATGTCCTCCCTGAAGTCCTCTCCCGTTTCTAGTTCACAACCGGGGTGTGAGGTTCGCGAATTAACGCTACCCAAAGCTGTGCCACACAGGCTGTTCTTTGATCATCAACCACAAGACTCTGCTTTTCAATAGAAGCCTTGATCTTTTGCTTCTTAGCATGCCACACAGGCAAACCACTCCATGCAACCGATATCCATCAATCACACAGAATGATATCCAACGTCAGACACACAGTCCATTTACAAGTCCTTTCTGGGTCTGAACGAAACCGGAGGCACCATGTACCTCGCATATCCATCGATCTCCAAGTACGTTAGGATGATCACTAACTGATTCCCTCCTCTTGGGTGTACGACCCAATCAAGATCATTAATAATTATCCAAACGACGTGAAGACCTCAGGTCTTCAACCACCGTCTTCGTCTTCGACTAATCGTCGAATCAGTTATTCAGAATGGGATAAACCGGTCTTTCTGAATAACTCGCGTATATAAATAATAAGTGTTACACAAACACAACATACGCCTCATTCCAATTCATCAGTCACTAACCGTAAATTAGTAAGAGAACAATTCCCCAAATATTAACCCCGAAGGCCGAAACCAACATCAGATCAATACCTAGGAAACCATTCATCTTAGCCAACTTACAGTTAGTTTCTAAATTTCACATTCTTAGGGAAAGGTTCCCATTAATTTTATCAAAGATAAATTCTTTTAAATTTAATCTTTCTTTGAATATCACTTCAAACTAATCGGGATTAGCGAACCACACCGAAGTAATTATTTATTTTATTTCCCAATCCCAACCTATTTATCCGATGAAGTAAAACTGGTCGTACTTCATATCTAACAACACAGTGTTATCGGTAAATTCAATTACCATATCACGTTCAAATCTAATTAAAGATTTAACTACTGCCTGGAGTAAAATTGGTGATACTCCATTCTCGATCTTTTCAATCTAATTAAAGATTCATTAAAACTCCACTTAGTTTTAATCTTTAACTGGGTTAAAGAATCAGTGTCATTTAAAACACGGTTCACGATAAACCTCAAAATCACATCACATTTCAATCAGTCCCTAACCGTAAATTAGCAAGTTAGCAATTCCCTAAGTATTAACCCCGAAGGCCGAAACCAACATAAGATCAATACCCTAGAAACCATTCAACTTAACTAATCTCCAGTTAGTTTCTGATTTTCTTAACTCCTTTGGGTCTAAGAACAGTATTATTGAAGATACTGTTCACGACAACCCAAAATCACGTTCCATTAATTATCGGGTTAAAGAACAAGGGTTATTTAAAACACTGTTCACGATAAACCCAAAAATCAATACCAATTCAATTCCAATTCAATTCCAATAAATATTATTTAATTGGTAAACTTCATTAAATCTAAATAAAAAGATTTAATCTTTTTCTCCACTGGGGTTAAGAACAGTGTTAATGAAGACACCATTCACGAAAAACCCAAATCCCATTTGATATTAAATATAAGGCTCTGAATAGAAAATATATCGTATTGGAAATAACGATATAAATATATCTTTCAAATTTTCATAACAATATCTTTATAATCCCGAAATCAAACATCGAAATATTCCAAAGACGATTTCGATTCAAATCCATTCCAATTCAATCATTGGAAATTTTGGTTATTATCAAAACCATTTCAAATCCAATTTATTTATTTTAAAAATAAACAAATTATTATTCTAGTTCAAAACTAGTTCGATAAAAATCTACTTTTATCTTTTCAAATATGGAGTTTTTCATCCCAGTTCTTCCCAAATCATTTCTTATGATTTTACACAAATTATTACTATTTTTAATAATTTTATCAAGGCTCGTACTGTCGATTTCCATCAACGGCAATCGAACTGCACTTACAACGACCTTTTCCAAATTTGATTTGGACATAATTCCAAATCCACCCGTTAGATTTCAAATCCCTAATATTCCTTAGAAAGCTCTTTTCGATACGAACCTAACGGTTCTGGTTTTAGGAGAATCCGACGGTCGGATCTCCTGCATCGTCAATTCGAAGTCAATGGTCGAAATTCGCGAACTGCCGCAGCGCGGCGCGTTCTATTCAGGCCATTATATATATATATATATATATATATAATATTATATATATTTCGTCGATTTCATTTTAAAACGTATTATATAAATCGTTTTAAATTCGTTTGCAAAACGATTTCAACTTCATATTCAATTTCTAATCAAAATTGAATCTTTCCAATATAAATTCGTTTTAAATTCATTTCAACTCGATTTCAATTCAAATCAATTTCAATTTAATTCGAATTTCAAATCTATTTCAATTTAATTCGAATTTCAATTCTATTCAGTTTAATTAGAATTTCAATTCATTTCAATTTAATTCGAATTTCAATTCTATTCAATTTAATTCAATTTTCAATTCTATTCAATTTAATTCGAATTTCGAAATCACTTTCAATATTCATTGAAAAATGAATAAAATCGATATAAATATCGTTCACGTCAAAATGGCGCCAACACGGCTTTTATTCAACACATGAATGTTTATTCTATTCAACACATGAATATTTTTTAATTCAACACATGAATTTATTTTCAATATTGGAATGAGGGCCAATCGATTACCATATAATGTTAATTATATGGATTTTCTACAACACATGTATGTAATAGCAACGATAAATAATCAACCATCATCCAGAGTGCACCACACCACTGCATAAGCATTAAATATAAATAATTAACGCGTACACAGTCTGTCAATCCATCGATTGACATAAAACTAAACAATCGGGATTAGTGTACGTCAAATCTCATCCCAATACCCGTGTGGGGTTTCAAACAATCAAATACAGATTTTATTTGTGCAGTTGAGCGATGTGTAAAATTTATCGTCCCAATCAATATCAGTCAAATCAGTGCATACAAACAAATCATCCGATTTGTTTATTACTGTTTATTTTATATACACGTTAAAAATCATATTTTTAACTATAAAATATTTTCCACTATAAAATATTTTATTTCATTCCACATCACACAATCAAATTTCACAACATAGCAATCAAATAAACAAGTCATCCATGGTCTGTGGACGACAGGTGTCGGGTGCTGCTAAGCACCGTCTTCATCCTAGTATATTTTTCAAACTAGAAATAAAAATAAAAGTGAGGAGTTCTCACCGACTAGCTAAACCAGACGCCACGACTCTTCTTATGTAGAAATCTCTGTCGTGCTTGCCTTTTTTCAATTTCGTTGCCCGTAGCCACTACATATATAAAAATTACATTTTTATATTGTTGTTATTTATATAAAAATCATATTTTTACGCTGCTACTATATAGATAAAAATTCTATTTTTATCTCGCCAGTAATATAATAAAAATTATATTTTTATATCTTCTACGCGATAAAGATCGAATTTTTATTTCGCTACTACATTAAAGATCAAATTTTTACTAGTTATAAAATATAAAAATCATATTTTTATTTTTCCTATACTATAAAAATCATATTTTTATTATCTACATTATATAAAAATCATATCTTCTATAAATTAAAAATCGGATTTTTATTCTCTCTAAAATATAAAAATCATATTTTCTTCTTCACTTAATATATATAAAAATCTAATTTTTATCTTTACTTCATATATATAAAAATCCGATCTTTTTACTTATAAAAATTCAATCTTTCCTTCGCTAAAAAAAAATTCAATCTTTATATGATAAAAATCACTTCTTTGATATGATAAAGATTATATTTTTAAAACCCATATGCTAATATATATATAAAAAAAAATCATTTTTAAACAATGTCATTTAAAATAAAAACCACATCTTTATTTAACAAAGAAAATATTTTCTAAGTCAAAAATCGAATCCTTATTGTTTTTAAAATCATAACATTTATATATATATATATATTAATAAGAAGAATCAAAATAAAACCAAGGGAGGCAAGAAAACTTACTATGCTAAGAAGGGGAGGGTGGTCGGTCATTCGACGGTCAGAGGGTGGGGGAAGAGAGGCTCGCCGGAGTCGTGGTCGGTGGAGGTGGCCGAGGGTTTGGGGTGGATGCGGTCTAGGGCTTACAGGGGGGATTTGGTTGTTGAACGGTGGAGGGGGAGGCGCGTTCTCGTGTGGAAGAAGGAGGAGAGGAGCAGATCGGTGGGTGGAGGAGATGGGGCGGCTCCGCCGGCGCTGGGGCGCGATCTCGATTATTATTTTTTTCTATTCTTGTTTGACCGATTGGGAAGAGAGAGTGGTGAGGGAGGGTATATATAATATTTATTTTATTTTTATTTTTATTTCAAAATGTTGACTTTTCATTTGACCACCAAACGGGACCCAACGACTATCGCCCATAGCACATTACCACCATTCCGAACACAATGGGATATGTTTTGCAGGCTGATTCGACTGTTTCAATTAGTTTTCGTCAAAATCAAAATATAACTCTATATATTGAATTTGAACGCACATTTCAATTTACTGGGGTCACATACTAACTCAAAAAATTCCAGAAAAATATTCTCTAGCTTCGTATTGATGATACGGTCCTATCAAAACTAATTTCGTCAAATTCCGAGACTGTTTGAAAACTGGTCATTTTCCAGTCGATTAAAATCAACTAAAACTGTCACAACACGTTTAACTTCGCCACGCTCACATATTGATTCGAAAAATTAGGAATTTCGGAATCTAGCAATAACTTGACATCCCGGATCCAACAAAAGTGGTTTCATCGAAAACTGAGGCCGTTTGCAAAATTTCCACTTTTAAGGGCCAGAATTCCATAGCAACTATTCTGAATTTTCAGCTGGGCATAATTTTTGATTCCCGCTATGAAATTTCAATTTTTCGGATTCTTTGGAAAGATATTCTCAATTAGATTCAAATATTTTTGGTTTCACTAAAATCCGGTTTATTTTGAATCCTGTACATTCGTTTGAAATCGAATTATCGAACTACCGCGCCCTTTTCAATTCCTTATATATTTATAAATAAATATTTATATTCTAACGACGATCTATATAAATATATACGTTCGAATTCTATTCAAAATAAATTTCTCGTCGTTAATATTTAAAATAATTCATTTTAAATAATCAAAATTCACTAAAATTGCCAAAATAAAAATTTTAAATTGGCTCAGATTTCCGGGTTATTACAATCTCCCCCACTTAAAACTTTTCATCCCCGAAAAGGAACAAAGCCGAAAGTTGTTTAACTAATCAGCTCAACTTTCACTATTGTCATTACGGCTTAAGTTCTTCAACTTTTCAGTTTCTAAGAACTTTTCAAATTTTTCAAAAATTTGGCTAACACCCTAAATTTTCGAAAAATTTCGCCATAACCTCCCCTGCACCGGGGACTTGGGGATATTTATATAGCCTCCCATGGCCTTCTTTAATCCAAAAGAAAAAGCCAAGCGGCTCATAAAATCATCCTCACCCAAACAAAACAGTAAATTATAGTAACATGTACCTATTTGTCAGGCAAACGATTTTATTCTTCTGCTCTAGCCTCCTTGCTATGACCTATTCAATGTAAGTACATGTACATGCATGCAAATGCGATAAATTTTCAATACAATTTACTATTTGGTTCAATTAGGCTAAAGGTTCAACATTCAATTAATCAAATAAGTAATCAAACAACACAATCAGCAATCAATTAGTTGACTAACGTTTCAAATTCGTAACTTCTATACATATCCAAAAATCAGATTTTTGATGCCAAATCACAACAAAATATTCTAACTATATTTTGGTTCTCACACCAGTCTAATGGAAATATATAAAAATCCCACTTTCGGCACTCAAATATAAATTCTGATGATACTCGAGTAATCATCAGAATCATCTCCGGGCGACTAGAGTGTGATTCTATATCTATCCAGCATATTAAAACTTCGAGTACACGTTTACAAGGCGTATATGCAAAATCTTTATATATTGGATTGTCCAAATCAATTTAAATATTCAAATACGTATACAACGATTTAAATTTCAAAACAAAAATTGTTTTCATTTTTATTTTAAAAAAACAACACTCTTCACACTCGTTCTAGGATACTACTGATCCCATCTATAACGAGTCATCCCCATTGGATATTACTAATCCAATTTCTGATGAATTCTTTCGTTTGGTTCTTATGTGTCTTGTTCTCTGAGATCTGTAAACCAAAGCTCTGATACCAAATGAAGCGTCCCGAACTTCCCCGGTCTCCGAAGAGAAGAGAAAGAACGAAATACTTTTAGGACAAGATGAATCAGAATGTAGACAGAAGAACATTTCATTGTATATTACAACAATTCCATCAGAATACAAGAATATACAGAGTAAGAATAAATATTACACAGAAAATACCAGAGATTTAAATTACATTTAAATACATCGCAGCGGAAAATAATACAAAACACAACTAGAAGTAATACACGGATACAGAGCTTTCCGAGTATCGTTCCAGTTGTAAATCAGGATCCTGTGAATATAAATCTGCAAAACCAAAACTACTACCTGCCCGTGTCAAAATAAGGGCACCCAGAGTTTAGGTGAAAACAATAAACTCCAGGTCAGTCATGGGACTGGTGTGAGAACTAAAACAGTTATTAAACTTTATTTTCAAGTTAGGTAAATCAAGGGACCACGCCGTATAACACGGAACGGGTTACCTCCCAAGAATACCGGTGCATAAAACAACAGCGCAATGCTAAATAAAGAACAATGAAGCTATTATAAGACCCAGGTCCCATCACACAATGCAACACAAACCGGAGGATAGGGTTTTACCTTATAATAGCCAAAGAATGCTTGATACGCTAAATTTCATGTTTTCATTCTTAATCAGATTCCAACCGTAAATTAGTAAGAGAACGATTCCCTAAGTATTAACCCCGAAGGCCGAAACCAACATCAGACTAATACCCAGGAAACCACCCATCTTAGCTCGTTTCCAGTTAGTTTCTGATTTTATATACAATCATAAATATCAATCATAGATGGCATGAGTGCCCCCATCCCACTATGTCGCCATACTAGGCTCTACAATCAAAACCGCAAAGTCACGTATTTGGAAATTGGATTTCCGTCTGTGAACCGAGGCCAGGTATCGTCCTCTACCGATTCGAGACAATCTAGCCTACCATGTCTTTGGAAAGCGCGCAGGCAAGCCTTGGATCGTCAGGGCCGATTCACCGATGTGGATTAAAATGTCTGAACACTGCATTTCCCCACCCTATGGGGCGTAAATGAGCCAACGAATGACTCCACCGGCTTCACATAGTCACTGATAAATCTGAGGCGCCTCGCAACAGCAACAACCACATAAGTCAAACTCGTCAGGGCGTGTAAAACCACTTACGCCACTTCTAGCTAGAAAGAAACGCATGTCCTCCCTGAAGTCCTCTCCCGTTTCTGGTTCACAACCGGGGTGTGAGGCTCGCGAATTAACGCTATATAAAGTTGTGCCACACAGGCTGTGCTTTGATCATCAACCACAAGAATCTGCTTTTCAACAGAAGCCTTGATCCTTTGGATCTTAGCATGCCACACAGGCAAACCACTCCATGCAACCGATATCCATCAATCACACAGAATGATATCCAATGTCAGACACACAGTCCATTTACAAGTCCGTTCTGGGTCTGAACGAAACCGGAGGCACCTTGTACCTCGCATATCCATCATCTCCAAGTACGTCTGGACGAACACTAACTGATTCCCTCCTCTTGGGTGTACGGTCCAATCAAGATCATCAGTAATTATCTAAACGACGTGAAGACCTCCAGTCTTCAACCACCGTCTTCGTCTTCGACTAATCGTCGAATCAGTTATTCAGAATGGGATGAATCGGTCTTTCGGAATAACTCGCGTATATAAATAACAAGTGTTACACAAACACAACATACGCCTCATTCCAATTCATCAGTCACTAACCGTAAATTAGTAAGAGAACAATTCCCCAAATATTAACCCCGAAGGCCGAAACCAACATCAGATCAATACCCAGGAAACCATTCATCTTAGTCAACCTACAGTTAGTTTCTAAATTTCACATTCTTAAGGAAAGGTTCCCATTAATTTTATCAAAGATAAATTCTATTAAATTTAATCTTCCTTTGAATATCACTTCAAACTAGTCGGGATTAGCAAACCACACCGAAGTAATTATTTATATTATTTCCCAATCCCAACCTATTTATCCCATGAAGTAAAACTGGTCATACTTCATATCTAACACCACGGTGTTATCGGTAAATTCAATTACCATTTCACGTTCAAATCTAATTAAAGATTTAACTACCGCTTGGAGTAAAACTGGTGATACTCCATTCTCGATCTTTTCAATCTAATTAAAGATTCATTAAAACTCCACTTAGTTTTAATCACTAACTGGGTTAAAGAATTAGTGTCATTTGAAACACGGTTCACGATAAACCCCAAAATCACATCACATTTCAATCAGTCTCTAACCGTAAATTAGCAAGTGAGCAATTCCCTAAGTATTAACCCCGAAGGCCGAAACCAACATAAGATCAATACCCTATAAACCATTCAACTTAACTAATCTCCAGTTAGTTTCTGATTTTCTTAACTCCTTTGGGTCTAAGAATAGTATTATTGAAGATACCGTTCACGGCAACCCAAAATCACATTCCATTAATTATCGGGTTAAAGAACAAGTGTTATTTAAAACACTATTCACGATAAACCCAAAAATCAATACCAATTCAATTCCAATTAAATATTATTTAATTGGTACACTTCATTAAATCTAAATAAAAAGATTTAATCTTTTCGCCACTGGGGTTAAGAACAGTGTTAATGAAGACACCATTCACGAAAAACCCAAATCCCATTTGATATTAAATACAAGGCTCCGAATAGAAAATATATCGACTTATATTCAATATCAAATTCTACGACCAACAAATATCGTATTGGAAATAACGATATAAATATATCTTTCAAATTTCCATAACAATATCTGTATAATCCCGAAATCCAACATCGAAATATTCCAAAGACGATTTCGATTCAAATCCATTCCAATCCACTTATTGGAAATTTTGGTTATTATCAAAACCATTTCAAATCCAATTTATTTATTTTAAAAATAAACAAATTATTATTCTAGTTCAAAACTAGTTCATTTCGATAAAAATTTGCTTTTATCTTTTCAAATATGGAGTTTTTCATCCCATTTCTTCCCAAATCATTTCTTATGATTTTACGCAAATTATTACTATTTTTAATAATTTTATCAAGGCCCGTACAGTCGATTTCCATCAACGGCCATCGAACTGCACTTACAGCGACATTTTCCAAATTTGATTTGGACATAATTCCAAATGCAACTGTTAGATTTTAAATCTCTAATATTCTTTAGAAAGCTCTTTTCGATACGAACCCAACGGTTCCGGTTTCAGGAGAATCCGACAGTCGGATCTCCCGCAAGGTCAATTCGAAGTCAATGGTCGAAATTCGCGAACTGCCGCAGTGCGACGCTTTCTATTCAGGCCATTATATATATATAATATATATTATATATATTTCATCGATTTCCTTTTAAAACATATTATATAAATCGTTTTAAATTCGTTTGCAAAATGATTTCAACTTCATATTCAATTTCTAATCAAAATTGAATCTTTCCAATATAAATTCGTTTTAAATTCATTTCAACTCGATTTCAATTCATATCAATTTCAATTCAATTTCAATTTAATTCGAATTTCAAATCTATTTCAATTCTATTCAATTTAATCCGAATTTCAATTTATTTCAATTTAATTCGAATTTCAATTCTATTAAATTTAATTCGAATTTCAATTCTATTCAATTTAATTCAAATTTCGAAATCACTTTCAATATTCATTGAAAAATGAATAAAATCGATATAAATTTCGTTCACGTCAAAATGGCGCCAATCTAATCAACACGACTTTTATTCAACACATGAATGTTTATTCTATTCAACACATGAATATTTTTCAATTCAACACATGAATTTATTTTCTATTCAACACATGAATTTATTTTCTATATTGGAATGAGGCCCAATCAATTACCATATAATGTTAATTATATGGATTTTCTACAATACATGTATGTAATAGCAACGATAAATAATCAACCATCATCCAGAGTGCACCACACCACTGCATAAGCATTAAATATAAATAACTAACGCGTACACAGTCTGTCAATCCATCGATTGACATACAACTAAACAATCAGGATTAGTGTACGTCAAATCTCGTCCCAATACCCATGTGGGGTTTCAAGCAATCAAACACAGATTTTATTTGTGCATTTGGGCAATGTGTAAAATTTATCATCCCAATCAATATCAGTCTAATCAGTGCATATAAACAAATCGTCCAATTTGTTTATTACTATTTATTTTATATACACGTTAAAAATCATATTTTTAACTATAAAATATTTCCCACTATAAAATATTTTATTTCATTCCACATCACACAATCAAATTTTACAACACAGCAATCAAACAAACAAGTCATCCATGGTCTGTGGACGACAGGTGTCGGGTGCTGCTAAGCACCGTCTGCATCCTAGTATATTTTCAAACTAGAAATAAAAATAAAAGTGAGGAGTTCTCACCGACTAGATAAACCAGACACCACGACTCTTCTTATGTAGAAATCTCCGTCGTGCTCGCCTTTTGTCAATTTCGTTGCCCGTAGCCACTACATATATAAAAATCACATTTTTATATTGTTGTTATTTATATAAAATCATATTTTTACACTGCTACTATATAGATAAAAATTCTATTTTTATCTCGCCAGTAATATAATAAAAATTATATTTTTATATCTTCTACGCGATAAAGATCGAATTTTTATTTCGCTACAACATTAAAGATCAAATTTTTACTAGTTATATAATATAAAAATCGTATTTTTATTTTTCCTATACTATAACAATTATATTTTTATTATCTACATTATATAAAAATCATATATTCTATAAATTAAAAATCGGAATTTTATTCTCTCTAAAATATAAAAATCATATTTTCTTCTTCACTTCACATATATAAAAATCTAATTTTTATCTTTACTTCATATATATAAAAATCCGATCTTTTTACTTATAAAAATTCAATCTTTCCTTCGCTAAAAAAAAATTTCAATCTTTATATGATAAAAATCACTTCTTTGATATGATAAAGATTATATTTTTAAAACCCATATGCTAATATATATAAAAAAATTCATTTTTAAACAATGTCATTTAAAATAAAAATCACATCTTTATTTAACAAAGAAAATATTTTCTAAGTCAAAAATCGAATCCTTACTGTTTTTAAAATCATAACATTCATATATATATATATATATATATATATATATATATATATATTAACAAGGAGAATCAAAATAAAACCAAGGGAGGCAAGAAAACTTACTATGCTAAGAAGGGGAGGGGTGGTCGGTCATTCGGCGGTCAGATGGAGGGGGGAAGAGAGGCTCGCCGGAGTCGTGGTCGGTGGAGGTGGCCGAGGGTTTGGGGTGGATGCGGTCTAGGGCTTACGGGGGGGGAGGGGGGGGGGTTTGGTTGTTGAACGGTGGAGGGGGAGGCGCGTTCTCGTGTGGAAGAAGGGGGAGAGGAGCAGATCGGAGAGTGGAGGAGATGGGGCGCCGCCGCCGACGCTGGGGCGCGATCTCAATTATTATTATCATTATTTCTTTTTCGTGTTTTACCGATTGGGAAGAGAGGGAGTGGTGAGGGAGGGTATATATAATATTTATTTTTATTTTTATTTTTATTTCAAAATGTTGACTTTTCATTCGACCACCAAACGAGACCCAACGACTGTCGCCTATAGCACATTACCCCATTCCGAACACAATGGGATATGTTTCGCAAGCCGATTCGACTATTTCAATCAGTTTTCGTCAAAATCAAAATATAACTCTATATATTGAATTTGAATGCACATTTCAATTTACTGGGGTCACATACTAACTTGAAAAATTCCAGAAAAATATTTTCTAGCTTCTTATTGACGATACGGTCCTATCAAAACTAATTTCGTCAAATTCCGAGACCGTTCGGAAAATGGTCATTTTCCAGTCGATTAAAATCAACTAAAACTGTCAAAACACGTTTAACTTCGCCACGCTCACATATTGATTCGAAAAATTAGGAATTTTAGAATCTAGCAATAACTTGACATCCCGGATCCAACAAAAGTGGTTTCGTCGAAAACCGAGGTCGTTTGCAAAATTTCCATTTTTAAGGGCCAGAATTCCATAGCGACTATTCTGAATTTTCAACTGGGCATAATTTTTTATTCCCGCTATGAAATTTCAATTTTTCGGATTCGTTGGAAAGATATTCTCAATTAGATTCAAATATTTTCAGTTTCACTAAAATCCGGTTTATTTTGAATCTTGTACATTCATTTGAAATTTGAAATCGGATTATCGAACTACCGCGCCCTTTTCAATTCCTTTTATATTTATAAATGAATATTTATATTCTTACGACGATCTATATAAATATATACGTTCGAATTCTATTCAACATAAATTTCTCTGTTAATATTTAAAATAATTCATTTTAAATAATCAAAATTCACTAAGATTGCCAAAATAAAAAAATTAAATTGGCTCAGATTTCCGGGTTATTACAATAATATGCTATTATGATAGTGTCTATCCAGTAAAGTAGATATCATAAAAATAGCATAAGCGGGATTACCATATTACCCTTATGCCGTTTATAGGCATCAACAGTCTATAGAGTACCGTAAATTCACCGTACTGGTGTTATCAGAGGGCAGTCCATAGAAGGCAATACTAAATCAAAATCGTATGGGCTCAATATGGATAAATATGACTAGGCACTCGAGGCAATGCCTAGGGTACGATTTTACCAGTTGCACTCCCAGACCAGTGGTAACGCATAACAACCACTACCGCTACCTCAGATCACACTCCCAAATTCAAATGGGCCCAAATCATCATCATCATAGTCACAGAAATAGTATCGAAGAAGTGTGTCCGATCAAAGGTGCTACCTCAATTAGTCACGGTATAGCTCATGTTTTAGTCATTTCAATTCTGACCCGAAGGTCAGGGCTGTTTCGTCATCGATCATCTCCTTCGATTCAATAATCGCCTCCAAGTCATCATACTCATTCTGGATACGTCGTAACGTTCACAGTTGTCAAAGTGGTATCGACACTGACATAGAGTATGCCTTATGTCGACTCCGGTCTCTTTAACAACCAACGTTTACATTTTCCACATCGGTCGGTTCTTTTACCTTTCACAAAGGTTTGCTTTTATATCATATTTTGTTTCGAACCAAAATTATATATAAATAGAACATAATTCCATATCAAATTATCATAATCATGCCAAACCGATTATATTCCAAACTAGAATATATTTCAACATCTTTACATTAAAATCCCGTAATATTTAAAATCTACTTATATTCAAATAGAACATATTTCATCCCAAAGATTTCAAATTATTCCAAATCGATTCATGTTCGAAATCCATTCATATTCAAATAGAATATATACTTTCATTGAAATGTTATAATCGTTTATAATCGATTCGTATTCAATTAGAATCTATCTTCATATCAAAACTCGATTTGAATAATGATTCAAATAAAAAACCAAACTCCATTTAGGAAGGAATTTACAATTATATAATATAATTATGAAAATACTTATAAACTAAAACCATTATATGAAATTTATATATAGTAAAATAGCTAAAGTATAATAAGATAATTTAAACTACTACAAATAGTATATAAATTGCAAAAGCTAATAAAATATGTTTTTAAGTAATAGCATATAATCTTATTTGAAAATAAATGATGCAGATATATATATATATATATAGTTTTATAAGTTGAAAATAAAATTTTAAACCATAATTTTTTCTTCCTTCCAAATTTCAAAACTTGAAATCTTTATTCACATCCCAATGGAGTTCATTTCATTTTCATATCTTGCTTCACACCATTCAAACCAACCCTACGATTAAGAAGATTCAAATCCATATGTTCATTTAGAATTAAACAAAACCCGAGTATCATTAATTACCTTTATTTCCAAAAATCAAATTCAATGAGAATTTAATTCTACCTCATTTATTTGGATACTTCCAAATCGTATTATATGAAATAATTCTAAATCATATGCAATCCCAGTTTAAAATATCCCTCATTTGTTTTGGAAAATTTTCCTTAACCATTTCAATACACTTCCAAGGTTCAGATTTTTAAAGCAAATATTTTTATCGAGTATCAACATATTTCTTTTAAATAAATTTCCCATGGATTAAAAATCATTTAACCAACCGATGTCAGTATATAATTTTCTATCCTATGGCCAATTGATCTTAATTTAGTTTCTCGATATTTCAGGGATGGATATATATCATTGCAAACCAAATCAGGGTCATAGATATTTATCATTTCAATACGTGTTCTTAATTCATTTCAAATCGATTAATCCCGGGTTTATTCGATGCCCGTAACATCAAGGGTGAAATGCGATTAATCATCAATATAAATATACAACATTCACATACTGAAAATGGAACATTTCAGAATCAATATCAATTCATTAACCAAATCAACCAAGGCGTCCATCACAACGATATTGGTAAATATTACTCATTTCACTGGTTAACAAGTGTCGGGGTTTCTAACAAGAAATTTAATTAAACCAAATAACTAGTTGTCAACTTAAATTGGCAGATTGAAACACTTGTAAGTCAGTTTTAAGCAACAAATTCAACAATCAACACCACCATGCAACCAAACTTATTTCGAAATTTAATTTAATAAATATGGGAACAATTCAGTTCATAGTGAGCGATAAAATCACTCACCTTTGCGTCCTCAGTTAATCGAACATCCAACTAAGGGCCAAAAATTTATAGTCTCCAAACACAGCCAGGTTAGTGCCAAAACGTCCGCAATTCCGCCACGATCTCAATGCAAAAAACCGTGTCCAAATCCGATTTAAAATGAGAAAGATATTAGCATTTTTCTGATTTGAATTTCATATATATATATATATATATATAATAAAGAAAATCCCTCACCCTATCACCACATGCCACGTCAGCAGGCCTAATTCCCGCTCCATCTTCCTCCCCGCTACAGTAAATGACGCACAAAGAACCCATTTGACGCCACACTTTGACCACCAAATACTCCCAACTCCGGCCACTTTAGAATCCGAGACCACCACCAAACCGAAGCCTATCAAAACCCGCACCTCCCTGGACCCGCGCCTCCGCCTCCGGTGGGCCCTAGCCCCGCCGTCGACCTGATGTGCGAACGAGTTTTTAAACCCTAAACCATGAAATTTCGACGCTACGCTGAGCAATAGGACCTCTAACTACCACTGTTTTACTCATATGAGTCTCCTCTTCGAAACCCATATCCCTGAATCTCCAATCGACCTCTAAATCAAAAACCCCTAATTCATGCATTAGGATTACAAAAATCAGAGGTTTGACCATTGATTTCAGGAAACTCCGGCCACTGCATGTCGAAACTAATCTTACCAGAAGCTTCGTATCGTTGAGAGCTTCGTTCTGATATATAATATGCTATGGTTCGAAGAGATTTGATTTTAAAGTTCGAATTTTTGCTTTGAACTAGTGTTTGAATATTTTTGTTCATCCATTGATATAAAGAAAGCATACGTATAGGTAGAATGAGCTGATTAAGGTTGGGAAAGAGGTTTTATAATTGGGCCAAGGTTTAGAGAACAAATAATTATCTTATTACATTGATCTCATTCAGGTTTTTTCCTGTACGATCAAAGGGTAGGTCGGATTGTGACACAAATTGGAATCTTATCATATCTCACCATTCTGGTTTCGATGAGACTGGTTTCGTTGGATTCCGAGACAGTTACCATAACCGTTAAATTTCATAGTTAATTAAATAAATAAAATATTCAATTATTAGATTAGCTGTTTTAATTCAAATTAAATATTCATTAAATTAAAATTAAATCAAATTATAACTTAAATCAATTCTATCAATAAATTTCACACATTTTTAAAATCTTAATTTGATTAATTGAAATTTTAATTTGAATTTCAGTTATTTAACGACTTAAATTTCCACCATTTCCAATTTAAATTTGAATCCCACTTTTAAATTAACTCACTCACATTAATTTAATTATTTA
The DNA here is from genome assembly GCA_030737875.1 of Allium sativum. NCBI lineage: Eukaryota > Viridiplantae > Streptophyta > Magnoliopsida > Asparagales > Amaryllidaceae > Allium > Allium sativum. The sequence continues at coordinate 248,593,698 of CM060922.1, read as the reverse complement.
AATATTCAAATTTCAAATTACTACCTTTCTACATAAAACTAAATTTGAAAAATCTGTTTATACTCAATTCAAAAAAAATCACCATCATTTGAAAATTAACAAAATTTGATTTTTATCAAATATTATTCCATTTAATTCATTTTAAATTGAAAATTAAATATACATAAAATATGGGATGTGATAGTTTTCTTTTTTTTCTGTCATTTGACCAATATCCCCTTGGCTTGTAACAATGTAGTGTATATAAACAGTCAGAGTTGGCTCTTGGGCTGGTTAAGTTGGGTGTAGTGACCCCCCTTTTCGGGCGATCCAAATCGATCGTTAAACCGACTTAAATCGAACCAAAAAGGTGCATACGCTAACTTTGGCCGCACAACATATCAGAACAAACAACATAAGACTTTTATAAACATCATAATAATGTTACATCAGAGTAATATATATTAGAATACGCCGAAAACAATACAGCGGAAGATAAATTTATACTAGTTGTAATACAATGCACAACGGTAATATAAAGTAACATAGCGGAAGACTATCAATGCTCTGGACACAGCTTTAAGCTTCGATCCAGAATCCTGCTCAAAATAAATATATGTAAAACAAACCACTCGACTACCCATGTGGAAAATATGGACACTCGAGTTTGCAAGAGAAAAACAAACTACGAGTCAATCACGCTTATAATATGAGAAACTCTAATAGTTATAAACAATTTATATAAAATAAGGCATATCAGGGAACCACGCCATATAACATAGAACGAGTTTTCTCCACTAGATTGCCAGTGCATATACAATTACCATAAATAATAAACTTATGGATCTACAATGCATCAGATAACATGCAATTTTCCTCAATCTACCATTTAAGTTTAATCCCCAAAATTAGATTTCAAAATCCAGTTCACTTTACGGAAATTATTTCATTGGACTTTATTTTCTAATTTCTTATTTCAAATCATTTGAAATACATATCTAGTTTTCATATCAAAGTAGATTTCACTTCGGGATCTCAAACCAAAATCTTAGGAAATATGAAATCCAAAATATCACCATGCATACAAACAGTATGCAACCAAATATCGGGAGGTTTCTCCAGTCAACAAGGCAAAGGGCAAGTTCCTTAGTCACTCGATAAATATATGTGCACCTCCCACACATGGAGCAGGCTACACTGACCGCTGACCAAGTCTTAAGGTAGTGGGTTTCTCTTACCCGTACTTTTAGTCTTTAGGGTTAACCGAATCTTTAGCCACATTTTAAATCATTTTTATATCCCAAAGTAGGGAAAATCATTTCACAACATAATAATCACAAGTATTTTCAAACTATAGTACTTCACATCAGCAATTCACACATATGATCAGTCACTATTAATTTCTTCCTTTCCATATGCATGAATGCATGGATAAAAAGATATACATCACGTATGGGTACATTTCTTATCACATATGGGTACATTTCTTAGCATATTTAGAACAACGTTTTTCTCTCTTCTGTATGTCATGCATGTGAGTTAAAAAATTGAATTTTAATAGCTGAGATGGCCATGACCCCGCCAAGCGTCGTGGTTTATCTGACCAGAACCTATGCAATCGAGCCTCTTCTCATGGCCAAGCTTTAAAGTTAAAACGTGAGCTCTGGTTTTGTTTAGTATATACGTGTATTTTGTTTTAAATAGTGTGAAACCTTTGAATCTGTGAAACTGAAAATTCTGTTTTGGCTTGCTGAACATACTTGTGAAACCATAGTTTAATATATATATATATATATACTTTTGCTTACCTATTGCTGAAATTATACAAACTATTAAAACCTGAAGGTCTTGTACTACTATATATTTATAACTTAAGGTGTTCAGTATAGGTTCCCTTTGAAACTTGGGGTATCTTATATAAATAATACTAGGATAGAAAAGGTTTACAGGAACTTATGTTGGAATGACATAAATTCAACTATGCATGAAAAATATTGGTTTCAAACGAAAAAAAACTTTTATTTTTGAAATCAAACTTAGCTGCATTTTTTTACGCATGTTAACCATAATTTGTTTGTCCAGTTTGCTGAAGTTTTGAAGTCGTTTCATTTCCGCGTCTATCTATTGTCGTCAATATTCATGTGCCACTGAAGGTGAATTCAACTCACACCTGACTAATATTTTTCTTGAAAGTGAAATAACTATATTTTTATTGTTATTGAAATGTTAGCGCTCTATATGCAAATATGATACACCGACACCATACATGATTTGAATTGATACTATGTTGACTTGATGATTGATATTGTTTCTATGCTTATTTAATTGTTGAAATTCACACTACAAGTTCCCTATAGGTTAGAAAATCATTGTGGGTTGAAACGATATACACACTACACCAAAACAGGTGATTCCCAACGAGTATAACTGTCGCAAACAATTTCAACAATGCTCATTAGTGTTGCTATGGAGGCGTGTCAATTTATTACCAACGCGTATAAGCTCTCCCAACGCTTATAAGCATCGGCATATTTTCATTCGCAACGCTTATAAGCGTTGATATATTTTCGTTTGCAATGCTTATAAGCATTGGAATATTTTCACTTGCAACGCTTATACATGTTGCAAGATTTTCATTCACAACAAATATAAATATTAATAGTAACATAAATATGTGTTAGTAATTCCAATGTTCTAACATTAATAGTCAATTAATAACCAACATGATTGTAATATAGACAATATTTAATATGAATCCAAAACTAATACTATTCTCAATTTATAAAGTATAACTCAATGAACACTAATAGAAAACATTCATAATCAAGTAATGACATAAAATATTTGTTAATAAGCAATAACAGACAAGTAGTAATCAAATATTAAGAGCTCAAGCCACTTTTACTTGTTTTATAGAAGTAGAATTAATTGCTTGAAATTAATTTTACTTCACTTTAGAACCAAAATCTTCTGCAATTAGATCATTTTCAAAATCTTCTACTGCACATCTAGAACTACCATACAATTCCCTCTTTTCTTCCGCTTCCTCTAGAAGTGCCTGCATTCATTTACTAAAATTTTCAGTACCTTCAAAAATAAAACATAAATATTGTACTGATAAGCACAACTGTATAGTTCCTCAAAAAATTCGTATCACGACATAAATAAAATCTATGAGTAAGAAGATCCATACGAAGAAAAGTGTGTGATTTTATCATTTTTCCAAGGTACTCCCAAATTGATGGGATTTTTGCAAACACTATGAATTTCATCCATTGATTGGGAAGAAGAACCGTACCAAAATATTATGATTTAGTTTTTATTACTATCCAACAAAATAAACAAAAAAACTGTGTAGCACAAAAATGAAAAATAACTAAAATTACCTTGCTCAGGAAGAATTAAAGGGTGAGCCGCGAATGAAGAAAGAGATGCGTTTATATGCTGTCTAAAAAGGGAATTCGAAAGAAGCAAAAAATCGTTCATATTCAGATCTATTAAAAAGCGACATTTTACCACTTACCAGTTCACCGTGCAAATCATTGAACCTTTCTTCAATGGAAACACTGTTCTGGATTTTTAACGCTGGATGAATTTGGTTTTAGCCCCATATCCAGTGCATCTTATTACAAACAAACACAGCCTTCGATGAAGGGAGAAGAATGTTAGAGGAATTGTGAAATGCCTGAAATCGAAAACAGTTGGGGGAAATTCTTATTTCAGCGGCCGCGAGACGAACAAGCGTTGAGGAATAGATAATTAGGGCTTTGGATGTGTATTTACTTATTTGCCCCCAAGAATGTATAGTTGCTTGAGTCTTCCAACGTATATTTGTGTTACAATAAAAAAAAGGTAATGTGTGTTTTCAATAACACATTTTTTCATTAGCAACGCTTATTTTTGTTATTAGTGTACAACGTAAATAAGGGTGGGCACCTGAAAATAAAAGTGTTGGGTATCACCTATTTTGGTGTAGTGACACCCGAATCACTATATAGATTTAAGAGCAAAAACTCAATCGATTTTGGATGCGGGTTGAAATGATACACACCGAGATTCGAAATTTGACGGATTGAAATGATATACATCCAGACTACTTGCCTGTAGAAATTATTATATGGACACCGTTGGTCTATCTCTAAAATGTTTTCTAAAGTTAAATTACGTGTATGTATTTTCAGATGTTATCAAACTTGTTTTATTCAAATCTAGAGTTTTCTTTTAAAGTAAATTATTTTTCAAGGTATTTTAAATAAAGTAAAGTAATAAGATTTTAGGTAATTTAACAAATATTTTATTGAATAAATTTTAACTAAGTATAAATATGTTTCTAAAATTATTTTAAATCTAAGATTTCCTATAGACGATTTTATAAAGTGATTTTATAAAAAATGACCATGATGTAAAAAAAATGTAAACGATTGGTTGTTAAAGAGTCAGGATCGGCTATTTTCATACTCTCTATCAATATCGGAAACCACTTTAACAACTTTGTACGCGGTAGAGTTCCAGAATGAAGTAGAATAATTTGGAGGCGATTACTGGATTAAAGAAAGAGAACGATGATGGATTGCCTTGACCTTCGGGTCATAATTAAAATGACTAAAACAAGTGTTGTACAATGATTAAGTGAGGTCGCACCTCCTATCGGACATACTTCTTCGAACTCATATACATTACTTTGTGTTTTGATTGGTGCGCACCTCTGATTTGGAGTGTGTTCCGAGGTGGGCGGTAGTCGCGGCTATGCGTTACCACCGGTTTGGGCATGTATTGGTCTAATCCTACCGTATGTATTTCTCATGTGCCTTGTCATATTATCCTGATCGAACCCCTTACAATTTTGATTTGTATTGTGCCTATGGAGTGCCCTCTAATAGCCACTAGTTATGGTGGACTTTAAGGTACCTGTACAGACTATGATATTATAAACGGTTTAAGGGTAACAATGGTAATCACGTTTACACTATTTTGATATTTTACTTTATAGAATAGACACTATTGTAATAGCGCATTATATTATATGATATCTAGTCTAACAGATCCTTAGAGAATGAATCCCAAACATTCTTTAAGCTACTTGTGCATTTTATGACATTTCACTTGAGTTAATTTACTTAAATGAGAATATTAGTCCTGATCCGAGTGGTTTTGTTTTGCATAATGCTCGGGTCAGCTTGAGTACCACAGCCTTTGGAGATTTATCTTAGAGTTAGAGAGATCATTTAGAGCATTAGCTGTCTACCTGTTGTTCTTTTGTTTTATCTACGTTAGTCAGTTGTTGCTAGTTCTGTTATCTTTTAGTAGACATCTTATGTATTTGAGATTTCTGTTGTACTTGTCCTAGTGAGTTGACACTATTTATTTTACTTTGGAGACTATGTGTTCGTAGTAGCTTCATGAACTACTATGGTTTATTTTATTTCTGCTACGAGTTATTCTGCTTTCTCTGTGTCTATGATTCTGTGATATGATTTGTGTTTACTCCAATTTTATTGAAATCTATTATTTTGAACCATTCAACTTTGACATGTGTGGATTATTTTCGATTTGAACAGTACAAAATAGTGGGTTCTTACAGTTGGTATCAAAGCTAGGTTGAGGCAAATCTTAGCCTATGGAGTAAAAACTCACTAGAGATAGGATAGAAATATCCTAGAATGAGTACAAATTAGTCTCCGAGTCATTCTCCAGAGAGCGTATTTATAAAATATAAATAGATTTCAAAAATGATTTTTAAAGTATTTTAGATATAAAGATTTGTTTAAAATAAAGTTTTCTAAAAAAATCCCTCCATTTTGTTTCGACCTTGTTGCTAGGATTATGTATATTAGGATATCAAAATGAGATGAATTGAATCTTATTTTTGTTGTCTTAAACCCATTTTGAATTTTTCTAGATGAATAAACATAGGAATACCCGAGGTAGAGGTCGTAGGGATGCTTCATTTCAGCCAGACGTACCAGCTCCAGTTCAGCCTGTTAGGTTCACCAAGCTCAGTAAGGAGTACATCCAGCTTGGAGGCACTAAGTTTTCCGGTTTAAGGAGCATTGTAGGAGCCCAGTAGTGGCTAAGTGACCTAGACAAGATATTCTCTGGTTTGGAGATCAAGATGCTCCGAAGCGTTAGTTAGCTTCATGGCAGCTGCAAGATAGTGCTCAACATTGGTGGGATTCGATTACTTCTCAGACAAATGAGACCGATATTTCTTGGGCTCAGTTTAGGTATGAATCATTAGCTAATCTTTTAGTTTAGTCCTCTTTCCTTTAGAATCTAGCTCTAATCCTAAATTCTTTGCTAGGGAGGCTTTTATCGATAAGTGGATGCCCCAAGCGGGAAAATCTAACCTTTACCGCGAGTTCAAGGGTCTTCGCCAAGGTGATATGACTTATTCTGAGTACAAGGGGAAATTTAACGAACTCTCGAGATATGGACCGAGCTTGACAGATACCCCTTTTAAGAACAATGAAATGTTTATTCTTGGAGCACGACCAGAGTTCTATGACAGTTTGATGAATCACATTGAAAGACCTATTAACAGCCTGATGGATTATGCTACCCGATTCGAGAATTACCCTAATCTCAAAGGGAAGTAGACTGTTCAGACATCTGTAGCTCAGGGATCCTCGTATGGATCGAAGAAAAGGAAGACTAAGTTCAACCAGTTGTACAAAAATTGGAAAAAGACTCAGGGGACTGGATTTTCAGCCCAGAAGAAACCAGCAAATTTATCTGACATCACTTATCTTAGGTGTCATCAAAAGTGACATTATGCCAGCCATTGCCCAACTATGGATAGTTCAACTGTACCTCTTTCGGCACAGTTGGCCTGGAACAACAACCTTTGTTATCTCTGTCTTCAACCTAGTCATCATAAGAAGGATTGTCCATCGCAGCAGAAGGGAAAGACTTTTGGAGTATTTGCTTGATACCGGTGCATCACATAGCTTTATATCTATTGACTTATGTGATAAATTTGAACATCTCTTAAAACCTGAATATTCATCAGAGCCTTTATGTGTGTCTAACCCCATCGGCAGTCCTGCTAACCTTAGTATGGTCTGTAAAGGGGTACAACTCCTTTGTAATCTCCATTGTTTCATGGGTGACTTCTTTGTGCTTGGTTTTGATGCTTTTGATATTCTGCTTGGAGGCGATTGTCTCAAGAGATATGATGCTAGTATCTCTTATAAAGCTCAGACGGTTTCTTTGGTCAATACCCAAGGGAATTCCTTTGTGGTTGAATGTAAGATGCCTATAAATTATGCAGGCAGTTTCATTTTCTCTCTCGACTCTTTGACTGGTGATCTCAGTTCCACCCTTATAGTTCAAAATTTTTTGTATGTTTTTGGTGAAGTTTCTTCTCTTCCTCCAAAGTTGGAAATCGAATTCCACATTGATCTTATTCCCGAAGCTAGATCTATAGTCCTTCTGCCTCATAGAATGGCTTCTACGGAGAAAGCTGAATTGAAGAAGCAAATTGAGGATCTTTTCTCCAAGGGTTTGATCAGACCAAGTTTTTCTGAATGGGGTGCTACGGTAGTGTTTGTGACCGAATCTGATGGTTCGCTAAGGATGTGTGGATTATCCAAAGCTAAATAAGTCATTTTTGAAGAACAGATATCCTATGCCTCAGATCATTAATATGTTCGCTACAAGAAAATTGATTTTTTTTTGTTGCAAAAATCAGTGGCGTTTATTCGCAAATGCTAGAAAGGTGTTTTCAACCACAATATGGATGCGGCAAAAAAAAAAATCACTTCCCAGCCTAAACAAAATTAGGCCGCACATTCTAAAATAAACGTAACCATCTGATTTCTATTCTCTTTCCTCATACTTGCATTTTTTTAATCCTCGTTCTTTTCCCCAAATCGCTCTACGCACCGATCAACTTTCCTTCCGTCCTCATTAACCTCGTCATACTCCACTCAACAATGTCAAATCCGTTCATCATGCTACCCTCTTCATCGTTCTGTGCTAGCTCGAGATTTCTACGTAAACCCTAAATAGGTAACTTTCATATTTCAGATCTGATTTAATTATATTTCATCGATCTCAAATATTTTAATGGGTTTTGAGAGGCGGCTGATAGAGAAAGGGTTTAGATATTCGATCTAGGTCGAGGTAGTTTGGGGATGGTTAACAGCTTTGATGGACAACACAGTTCTTTACTCAATCTAGAGGATATAGAAGAAGGCGTTGAAGGTAGGGAATGGTTTTGCTTAGCTTTTGTCTATGGACATTTAAATTTGACTTTATTAGACTGTTATTTTAAATCAGGAGCTGGATTTGACGATGAGAAGGCACTGCTCATGTCACAAATGAGTTTGGATAAACGATTCAGGCAGTCTACTGTGTTTGTTGCCTCCACTTTGATGGAACATGGTGGGGTTCCTCAATCAGCAACTCCAGAATCTCTTCTAAAAGAAGCGATTCATGTCATCAGTTGTGGGTATGAAGATAAGACCGACTAGGGTAATGAGGTAATTTAACGACAACCCTCAAAAACAGTATTTTTCTCCAATATTGGTGTGCCCTTCTTTGATTACACTAGGCTTTATGTTCTAGTTCTATGTCACAAGTACTACAGTGGTGTTCTTTGATTCTGCAAATTTTATGGACATGTAGACCCATTCACTAGATTAACTCTTAACACGAGAAAGATGGTTTATCAACCTTTCCATGCTTATATTTTCTAAAAGACATTGAAGTTGATAAGTGACAAGCACATGAGAAAGATGGTATTTTGGTTTCTGCAACTTATTTATTTTAAAAAAAATCCTTTTCAGTCTGCTAGATTGTTTTAACACTTAATATTTCTATGGGTGACAATAGATTCTGAAAGCATTTTAATAACGTAATATACTGGATTTTTTATTTTTGTTTGTTTGTTTTGATTTTCACCCCTTCGCTTTGTGTAGGCAATTGAGTGGTTGGCATTGGGGATTTGGTTGATGAGCCAAAGAAAATTGCTTGGCATTATTTTTCTAGTTATTTTGCACTTGGTTCTTTTATTTTGCTGCCTCTTCCTCAGGTAATTATTATGTCTTTTAATTAGTCATAGGTGGGGTAGTTTGAAAGTTATATCTGTCTTTAGATTCACAGAATACTTGTCCTAGGTTTACTCATTGGCAAGACTAAATCTGTCTCAATTAATTGAAAACTTCAATTAAAACCATCAAAAAGGCCTTAGTGTTTCTTGAACTTACAAAACACCATAGATTCATAAAGCACAAGATAAGTTACCTACGGTGGTGGAAGGTTTGGTGCAGTAGTCTCATTAGGTTGACGGTATATATGTAATTTCAGAAGGACAGTTGAAAATGTTCCAAATTTTTCATTAAGAGTAGGGGTATTTAACTTATAACTAAGAGGCAAGTAAGGTTGTGTTTCTGCACACTGGTTATGATGACAGTACCGAGACTGAAATTTGCTTGCCTATTTTCCACTCCAGAAATCAGTAATGTCAGAGTGATAGTGTTTGTGAAATGCCATTTATCTGGGTTGTTATGTTGGAGATGTGTGATTCTCTTTGATACAGAGTCGTCTACAACAATATTATATAAATTTATGATGGCAAACTGAAAAAAGTTGATGGTTAGAAATTTTGAAATAGAATATATTACTGAATATTCCATGATTAAATTGTCTCCGTTATGTAAATGTGATGTGTGATGTACTTTTTTTGGTATATCATTGTCCTCGAAAGAGATCATTGTTAGTTTTGACGTGGTGTTGACTTTTGTGAGGAAGAAAAAGAATGCTAATATACTGAAGGTTACACACCCTGACTGCATGCAGTGATCTTTCTTTATATGATTATGCAGGATAAAACTTTTTGGCATCCCTATATATCCGCCTTGGGAGCTCATACATAAGCCTAAACTGAGATTACTGTAATGATTTCTTTTACCATTTCTGTTATATTTCCCATTTTCGGAATTTTGTTGTTCATTCAAATAGCATATTCTTAGTTATAACTATAGAGAATCTCTATGAAGAAACATTTTACATGGTATATTATGAACAGTTGCACTTTAGCAAACAGTCAATTTGCTTATACCTTCACTGTCAAGATCTTATAATTTTGTTATGCAGAGTTAACTTGTTTCTTTCACATGTCACACTATGCTGGTGATCATAAACCATCAAAAAGGCCTTGGTGATCATGCCACACTATGTTGGTGCATCGTCTGCTAACTTCGCAGAAATCTTTTGTGTGCAACGATCCTTCTTCAGTATATCCCAAGATATACATTCGGTGCATCTGCATAAGATAGGTTCCAGCCTAGATTGGGGATATTACTTGTTGCAGCTTCGCAAAATATAGTCTCTATGCTTGTTGAATTACATAGTGTTATGTTATCTTTATTTAGGTAAATAGTAATTTTTATCAATTGTCTAATTTATGAAATTTACCTGTATTAGTACCTGTAAACAACAAGATTGAGGATTTGACACTCGGTTATGTGCAGAGTCATACAATGGAGGTGACTTCTATAGGCTGGAACAATACTACTGAATAGCTGGCTTCTGTAAGTTGGGATTCTGTCGAAGATTGGTCAACTGAAACTAGCGAATGCATTCATGAGGTCAGCACAACGGAAAACAATTTCCATTCATGTGTTTTGGAGTAAAGGATTTCATTTTATATATTTTAAATTATGGAATATGGTTAATTATAAGCTATGCCTTTAAGTTTAGGGGATTTTTCTTTCGGAGGGATCTTTTTATAAATGCTTTAGCTTTTATTTGTTATCTTCTAGTTAGCTTGTTAGATATATCCTACTGCCTTCTTCAAGATCTAGATATGAATTTTAAGTTTTATGGTAATAATGAATGATAACTATTATGTTAAATAATATATAATGGAAAAACTTAGATTTCAGTTTCTTTACAGAAACTCTTTCACTTCACATATGCACATATACTTATATAACAATGTTCTACAGTTTGTTGATGTATCATATTATCAATACATCGTATAGGTGCATTAATACCTGCCATATATTTTTCAGAACTATCAGTGGCAAAAGAATTGTCAAGAGACTGCATTTGTCTAAGGCTCTTATAATACCCAAAAATACAACCATCCAATAGGCTTGTAGAAGAATGGTTGCTCGTAAAGTTGATGCTATGCTCTTGACTGATTCCAGCAGTCTTTTATGCGACATATTAACAGATAAGGTGATATTTTCATTTGAATTACTGAATTTTTAATTAATCTGTTTACTGCAATTTGTACTCGAAAAAGGATTCTTTCTTCTTTTGAATATTAGGATATATCAAGAAGGGTTATTGCTTGTGAAGTTAAAATTGAAGAAACGCCTATTTCCAAAGTCATGACCAGGAGTCCCATTTTTGTTCTGTCGGTGTCTCTAGCTATTGAAGAATTGCAAAAAATGGTGCAAGGTTTGTAAATACTATATTTTGTCATTAGTAAGGGCAAACTTTTTAGAAAAATGGAATCTTGTAGGAAATAACTATCTTTATTAACTCTATTTGCAAGATGCTAATCTTCGCTATTGCACTTTGTCATCCCCAAATTGTCGTGCAGAACTTAGATACAATATCTTATTCCCTTCTTCATTGTGAATCGAGATAGATTTAATTTTCTATCCCTTTTTCTGTATGCAATATATATGACCATATTTTAGAGTCTTCATATTCTCCTTGGCCATAGGAAAACAGGCAAAATAAACGTGAAATGATTTGATAAAACAAATGGTTTCTTTGACTTTGTTTGAGCTGAATGTAAATTACTATTTCATATCTAATTTGTTATGGGCTTTGGTTAATTTTGAGCTAACATTCAGGGAGAAGGGAATTGAAGATAAATTGATGGAAAGATAATAGCCTATGCTAGCAAAAACAAAAACAAGTGAAAAAGAATTATGTTTATTGACGATATAAGAATGAGGTCTACTGCCATTTCTCTCTGTTTACTACTATTATAATTAAATCCAGCCTTTGCATTTCAGGGAAGTTCAGACATTTACCTGTTGTTGAGAATGGTGAAGTTATTGCTCTACTTGATATAGCTAAGTGTTTGTATGAAGCAATCACATGTCTAGAAAGAGCAGCAGAGAAGGGAAAAGCTATTGCAGCTGCTATTGAGGGAGTAGAGAAGCAATGGGGTTCCTCGACTTCTGGTATTCAATAATAAAGTGGTGTTTTGCAGATACCAGTTATCTATATTTGCATAATTAACGTCAGTTTTCTCTATAGCGCCATTTCAACATTTATTTACCTATATAAAACTCCAGTGTTATCAAAGCGCACGCTATAGCACCAAATAGCGTATAGCGCAATCCCTGCGCCATGGAACCTAAAATAGCGCAGGGGTTCCCTATAGCACATAAATAACGCGCTATTTTATCGAAGTGCAAAATAGAGCATCGCGCAGAATAGCGTGCTATTTGATTTTTTTAATTTTGTATAGTAATTAATCCCAGACTCGTTGAGATTTCATTACTAGTTTCTAGCATTTTTCGATCACATTTTTTATTTCCAGTTGCTAGTTTCCAGCATTTTTCAATCACATTTTTTTTGTTTATTAGCACATTAGCTTAGATGAAAGTTTAAACTTCTATGATATTGTGGATAATTTAGCTTGTTTATCATCTCATTTCAACCTTATTTTCTGATTTGTATTCAAGATCCGCATGCCATATACTTGTGTTGTTCATCTTGGAAATAGCAAAGAACTTATGGAAGTTGCTAAATATAGTGTTGCTAGGAGACTTCTTCGTGAGCAAGTATGTAAGGACCTAGTCTTCGCTATCATCAACATCGGTACCTTGGTTATTTCAAATGTTTATTTCAATGTTTAGTGTACTCAAGATTTCTTCGTACTAGAGTAAATTTGTATATCAGTGGTTATAGTATGTGAGTTTGGTCATTTATTCGGAAAACTATTGTATTGAAATGGTTATGCATATTCTACTTGATTATGTGGTTAATTGTTTTTCTGATTGTTTGAACATGATGATTATGTAAATGATTATTGATTGATATTGTAGAAATAAAATAGACTATTAACAGGAAATAATTATAGTAAAAAATATAGCAAATTTATCAATAATTTTTAGTAGCTTTTTAAAAACGTTACATAAATACATGTAGTGGCATTGAGTAAATGCAATCGTAAATCAGGGGTAAAATTGGAAATTTTATTAGTAGCATCTAAAAGTTTTTTTATGGCATTTTTAAAGCGCTACGAAAGTATTTATGGTGGCATTTAGAAAAAGTTAAAAAAAAGAATTTATAGTGGCATTTATTAAAAGTGAAACAATTTTTTTTTATTTTTAGTGGCATGTTTTGTTGTAATGATTATCGAAACGCCACCGAAAATGGTTGGTGGCTTTTTTGAGCGCTACAAAAAAATCATTTTTCTTGTAGTGGTTAGATCAGCTCCATGGTGCTAAAGTGTTTTCCCAACTCGATCTTGCTACAAGTTTCCATCTTCTTAGAGTAGCTGAGAATAGTATTCTCAAGACTTCCTTTTGAACAAAAAATGCTTTCTACGAGTGGTTAGTTATGTCTTTTGGCTTAAAAAATGCTCCTGCCTACTTTGTTAATCTTATGAACTGTGTTTTCCGTGATGTTCTCAATAAGTTTGTTTTAGTTTTTGTTAATGATATTCTGGTCTTTTTTAAGTCAAAGAAGGAGCATGCTGAGCATTTGAGTTACGTTCTTAGAACCCTTAGAGATCATGTGTTAAAAGCCAAGTTTTCCAATTGTCATTTTTGGATGGATGAAGTTCGATTCCTTGGTCATATTATTTCAGAGAATGGAGTTTCTGTAGGCCCAATTAAGAGTGCTGCAATCAATGATTGGGGGAAATCTAAGACCCCAACCGATATTCATAGTTTTCTTGGTCTTGTTGGTTTTTATCGGAGGTTTATAGAGAATTTTGCTCAGATTTTTGCACCTCTCACTGCTTTAACCTGGAAGAATTCTAAGTTTATTTGGGATGATAAGTGTGAAGCTTCATTTAAGGAATTAAAGGAAAAGTTGACTTCTAACTTTGTTCTTACTGCACCCAATGGAAGTGAAAGATTGACAGTTTATACTGATGCGAGTCATGAAGGTTTGGGAGTCGTGCTTGGGTAGAATGGAAAAGTCATTGCTTACACTATTCATCAGCTAAAGAATCATAAGCTAAATTATGCAGCTCATGATTTAGAATTGCTTGTCGTGGTGTTTGCTTTGAAGTTATGGAGGCATCATCTTCTAGGAACCAAGTTTGAATTATTTACGGACCATCAATCTCTTAAGTATATATTTTCCCAAAAATTTTTGAATCAAATACAAGTCAGGTGGCTCAAGTTTCTTGCAGCCTATGATATAGACATTAGTTATATACCTGGTAAAGCCAATGTCGTCGTTGATGCTTTGAATCGAAAGAAAGCAGTGTTGTATCAGATTGTGGTTACTTCTTCTCTGTTGGATCGTATAGCGGCCATAAAAGATGAAGACCGAATGCTTAAGATTATGAAGAATAATGTGTACATAAGACAAAGCAGTGATCATGATATTATGGATGCTCAAGTTGACGAGAAAGGAATTCTACAAATCACGAATAGAATATGTGTTCCAAATGTTGATGGTTTGAGGCAGGAAGTACTTCGTTAAAATTATCAGTCAAGATTATCTATTCATCCAGGTGCTTCAAATATGTATCTGAATATGAAGAGACTGTATTGGTGGAGTGGTATGAAGCGAGATATTTCCTTATATGTTAGCAGATGTGCCACATGCCAACATGTGAAGGCTGATTATCAGAAGACAGTTGGTTTATTGCAACCTCTTGAGATTCCTACTTGGAAGTGGGATCAAGTTTCTATGTATTTTGTTGTTGGTTTTCCTAAGACGAGAAAGGGAAATGAGAGCATATGGGTAATTGTAGATCGATTGACTAAGACAGCTCATTTTATTCCAGTTAGAGAAAATCGAACAGCTTCGAGTTTAGTTCAGATGTATATGTGGGAGATTGTTAGACTTCATGGCATTCCCACTAGCATGTTTGTAACTGAGACCCCATGTTCACCAGTAACTTTTGGAAAGCATTTCAGGAATCTTTAGGAACTCAGTTGAATCTTAGCATTGCATATCATCCTCAAACTGATAGCCAAACGGAGAGGGTGAACCAGATTCTTCGTGCATGTATTCTTGACTATGGAGGATCTTGGAAAGATCATCTTCATCTCGTAGAATTCACCTATAATAATAGTTATCAGGTAATCATTTGATTTTTTTGTTGTTCTATAAGTGTCTGTCTTTAAAATTCTATCCTTTGAATCCAAATTCTTGAATGTAGGCTAGTATCAAGACATCCCATTTTGGTGCTTTGTACAGGTGACTGTGCCGATCTCCTTCGTGTTGGATTGAGTCGGGTGATCGTTTAGTTCTTGGACTGGATATGATTTTGGAAGCATCAGCGAAAGTCAAGGATATTAGAACCAAGATGAAAATTTCCCAAGATCGCCAGGAAAAGATTGCGGTTAGGCGAAGGAGAAGTTTGCAGTTTGCGATCAGGTTTTCCTTAGGATTTCTCCACTGAAGAATGTAGTTCTTTTTTGTCATAAAGGAAAGCTTACTCCTAGATTTATTGGTCCTTTCCATATATTGGAGAGAGTGGGTCTATTGGCTTATCGTGTTGAGCTGCTTGAGAAACTTACGGGGGTGCACAACGTGTTTCACGTATCCTATCTTCGCAAATATTTGCATGACCCTTCCTTGATTGTTCAACCTACTGCCCTAGAGAATTTGGATATTGAGCCCAATCTGACTATTGAAAGAAAGCCACTTTGTATTGTGGGTAGAGATACGAAGCAATTGAGAAGGAAATCGGTCAGTTTGGTCAAAGTGCAGTGGAGTGTTGATGATAGAGACTGCACATGGGGGACGGAGGAGAGAATGCGTGCTTCGAATCCGGAATTATTCATTCCATGTATCTTTTGATTTCAATTTATCCCATTTTCATGTTGTCTTCCATTTCTTTATCTTGTTTCTTTTCGGGACGAAAAGATTTGAGCAGGGAAGAGTGTAACATCCCGAAATTTTTAACGATTTAAGTTCCAATTTAAAACTGATTTTTGTTTTAAAATACAAAAATTCGGATTTAACAATGAATATTTTATATTTGACATGCGTCTAATTAAACATAACAAATGGTAAAGTTTCATCAAAAAAATATGAATGTTTGTGTGATGGCATTATTTCTGCGCTAATCAGTTCAATTATAAGAGCAAACAGAAATTTTCAAAATCCAATTGTGTGTGTATATATATATATATCCTTTCCATAAAAAAATTATATGAATTTTTGGATGAAGATGGCGGGAACTAATTTCGCCGAATTTGAACATCGCTAGCTTTGTTTACATTGTTTTAGTAAAATAGCAACACTATTAGTGTCCGTGTTGAATTTTTGAAAATCAAGTCGTTGCATTAATATATGTGTACAGTTGTGTCCATCTCATTTCGCTGATCTCCGTAGCATATTCACTTGTCAGTTTTGGTGCTCGGTATGCAACAAAATTGTTAAAATAGCTCATGCAATTATTTTCTGACTTTGAGCCATTTGAGTTTGAAGTGTCCCTATTTGTGTTTGACCTGGTAAGCTTTTACAATTAGGTCTGGGAACTTTATCTAGAAGTTTCCTGAGATAGTTTGAATTCGGAAATTTGAATATTTATAAGTCGTGCAACGCTGTAATGACCAGTTCTTTCACCGTTACCCCATTAGATCTGCTCCCACTCACCCACGCCTTTCTTATTTCCCTACCTCTTCCCATTTTATTCTCCAACCGAGCTAAAATCTGTTCATAAACTACGAGTGGCATTTTCAAAGAAAAATATATAAGCAAAACTCAATCAAGCATTGTCGTGCGCTTTGCCATTTTATTCCAACCGAGAATGCCTACTGCTGCAAACAGTATGTTTCACAAAAACATGAGTTTGGCTTCTACCCTCCATCTCGATTTCATTTGCTTGACTATGTTTAATATACAAATTCATACATACATACATACATACATACATACATACATACATACATATATATATAAGGTTATGAAACTTTGTATTACTGAAACTATATTTACTTTGCTTAAAATTTGTTGGAATAAGTTCGTTGTAGCTTGATTTATAGTGTAGAGTGCCAGCTTTCTCTTCCTATGCATTAACACATATTTAAATATGTGTATAATGATTCATATATTAAGTTTTGGAAGCGATACTGAAACTTGATGCATATAAGAAAAAGAGAGAGGGTATTTAGGTTGTTTCTTCCTTTCCATATGCATGAATGCATGCATAAAAGGATATACATCACGTATGGGTACATTTCTTATAACGTACGGGTACATTTCTTATAACGTACGGGTACATTTCTTATAACGTACGGGTACATTTCTTAGCATACTTAGAACAATGGTTCTTTTTCTTTTTCTCTTTGGTATATCACGCATGTGAGTTAAAAAAAAGGAATTTTAAAAGCCTAGATGGCCATGATCCTACCTAGCATCGACGCTGGTCTGACCAGAACCTATGTGGTCGAGCTGCTCCTTATTACCAAGCTTTAAAGTTAAAACATAAGCTCTGGTTTTGTTTAGTATATATGTATAATTTGTTTTACACTTAGTGTGAAACCTTTGAATCTGTGAAACCGAAAATTATGTTTAGGGTTGCTAAACACACTTGTGAAACCATAGCTCTCTCTCTCTCTCTCTCTCTCTATATATATATATATATATATATATATATATATATATATATATATATATATATAGAGAGAGAGAGAGAGAGAGGAGCGTTCCGCTACACCTCTTATATTGCACGTGAACTCTCCCCCTTAATCTCCACCACCCATTTCCCCACTCATTCTCACTATTCCTATTTCAATATTATTTCTTAGTGGGAAGAGAGAGAATGAGTGGGAAAATGGGTGGTGGAGATTAAGGGGGAGAGTTCACGTGCAATATAAGAGGTGTAGCGGAACCCTATATATGTATATATATATATATATATATGTGTGTGTGTGTGTGTGTGTGTGTGTGTGTGTGTGTGTGTGTGTGTGTATGTATGTATGTATGTATGTATGTATGTATACTCTTGCTTACCTATTGCTGAAATTATACAAACTATTAAAACCTGAAGTTCTTATACTACTATATATTTATAACTTAAGGTGTTCAGTATAGGTTCTCTTTGAAACTTGGGGTATCTTATATAAATAATACTAGGATAGAAAAGGGTTACAGGAACTTATTTGGAATGACGCGAATTCAACTATGCATGAAAAATATTGGTTTCAAATGAAAAAAAAACTTTTATTTTTGAAATCAAACTTAACTGCCTTTTTTTACGTATGTTGACCGTAATTTATTTGTCTAGTTTGTTGAAGTTTTGGCTATTATCGTCAATATTCCTGTGCCACTGAAGGTGAGTTCAACTCACACCTGACTAATATTTTTCTTAAAAGTGAAATAACTATATTTGAATTGTTATTGAAATGTTAGCACTCTATATGCAAATATGACACACCGACACCACATGTGACTTGAATTGATATTATGTTGACTTGATGATTAATATTGTTTATGTGCTAATTTAATGGTTGAAATTCACACTGCAAGTTACCTATAGCTTAGAAAATCATTGTGGGTTGAAATGATATATAACTGAATCACTGTATAAATTTAGGAGCAAAAACTGAATCGATTTGGGATGCAGGTTGAAATGATACACATTCGGGATTCGAAATTTGATGGATTGAAATGATATACATCCAGACTACTTGACCTAGGTAGAAATTATTGTACGGACACTGTTGGCCTATCTTTAAAATGTTTTTTAAAGTTAAATTATGTATATGTATTTTAAAAGTTATCAAACTAGTTTTATTCGAATCTAGTGTTTTCTTTTAAAGTAAATTATTTTTCAATGTATTTTTAAATAAAATAAAGTAATAAGATTTTGGTAATTTAAAAAATATTTTATATATTAAATTTTAACTAAGCATACATATGTTTCTAAAATTATTTTAAATCTAAGATTTCCAATAGACGATTTTATAAAGTGATTTATATATAATGACCATGGTGTGAAAAGAATGTAAACGATTGGTTGTTAAAGAGACTGGGATCGACTATTGCCATACTCTCTGCCAATACCGAAAACCACTTTAACAACTGTGTACGCGGTGGAGTCCAAGAATGAAGTAGAATGATTTGGAGGCGATTACTGGATTGAAGAAAGAGAACACTGATGTATTGCCTTGACCTTCAGGTAATTAAAACAGGTGTTATACCGTGATTAAGTGAGGTCGCACTTCCTATCAGTCATATTTCTAACCCATATCTATTACTTTGTGTTTTGATTGCCGAGGTGAGCGGTAGTTGCGGTTATGCGTTACCACCGGTCCTACCATGCATTGGTAGAATCCTACCATGGGTATTCCTCGTGCGCCTTGTCATATTATCATGATCGAACCCCATACGATTTTGATTTGTATCGTACCTATAGAGTGACCTCTGGTAGCCACTAGTTACGGTGGACTTCATGGTATCTGTATAGACTATGATATTATAAACGGTGCACGGGTAATAATGGTAATCCCAATTAGACTATTTTGATATTTTACTTAACTGAACAGACACTATTATAATAGCGCATTATATTATATGATATCTAGTTTAACGGATCCTTAGAGAATGAATCCCAAACATTCTTTGAGTTACTTGTGCATTTTATGACATTTCACTTGAGTTAATTTACTACGTGAGAATATTAGCCCTAATCTGAGTAGTTTTGTTTTGCATGATGCTCGGGTCAGCTTGAGTACCATAACCTTTGGAGATTTTTCTTAGAACCAGAGAGATCATTCGGAGCTTTAGTCATATATCTGTTGTTCTTCAATTTTATCTATGTTAGTCAGTTGTTGTTGTTGTTTCTGTTATCTTTTAGTAGACATCTTATGTATTTGAGATTACTATTGTACTTGTCCTAGTGACTTGACCCTATTTATTTTACTTTGGAGACTCTGTGTTCGCAGTAGCTTCATGAACTGCTATAGTTTATTTTATTTCCATTGCAAGTTATTCTGCTTTTTCTATGTCTATGATTCTGTAATATTGTATTTACTCCAATTTTATTAACAATATATTGTTTTGAACCATTCAAGTCTGACATGTGTGGATTATTGTCGATTTGAATAGTACAAAATAGTGGGTTGTTACAATTAATCATATAACCTTCTAGCTCGTACGTATCAAAGAAGGGTGTTAAGAAAGAGAATAAATTCTCCGCCACCAGACAGATATATCATCAATAGCAACTAATTGATTATGCGATGAACTACAATGTTAAACACATAATACGTATCTAAATCATTTCGCAAACATCGGGTTCAATCCTCGAAATCCTTCCTGGTTTATAAAACATTTTTATAAAACTTTCCCTGTCTAAAATTCGGAAAAAAAATTATTTTCACTTAAGAAAATCTCATTTCGAAATCATTCATTAAATTTGAAATGAACTAAACAACATCATTAAACACCTTATAGTCATGTCGCGAAGTGTTTCACAAGGTGTTAACATACAAATATTTCTACCAAAACCAATGCTAAATGTAAAAGCATATTTTGCTCATAAAATGGTAGAGCACAATCCAAACAATCAATCAATCAGCAATAATGAATATCAACAACAAAGTATATTTGGTTCTAACAAATCTCATGTTTTGGTAAATTTAATTAATTTTTATTCATTCCAAATCTCATTAAAGATTTATAAAAACCCTTCTTTGTTTTAATTTCTAAAATTCATTACTTAATGATTGCCCAACTTTAGGAAATTAATCCTGGCTTTAACTGGGTTAAAGAACCAATGTCATTTAAAACACAGTTCACGATAAACCCAAAATTATCTTCCATTTAATATGGAACCTTCACGAAATTCTGATCGGTCATAGTCGATATAAATTTCCGTATCAAACTAATACTATTAGTGGAATAACGACAAAGCCTTTTAAATTCCATAAATACTAACGGTCTTCATTCACAGAAGCTCATTTTGATTAATATTAAATCAAATTCCATTCAATTCCAATTTAGTTTATTAAATTCGAAAACTTCACTTTAGAAAATTTTCCATTAAATCTTAATTAAAAGATTTATAAATTCCAAATCATAACTTCATGGCTAATTGGGTTGTAAGAACTAATGTTATTTAAAACGCAGTTCACAGTAAACCCAAACTCAACTTCCACTTAATACCGATTATATTTATTAATTGGAAAACTTCATTAATCTTAAAAAACATTTATTCCTTTCTCAACTGGGTTTAAGAACGTGTTATTGAAGACACCATTCATGACAAACCCCAAAATCCAATTTGATATTAAATACAAGACTCTGAATAAAAATCATAGCGACTTATATTCAACATCAAATTCTAAAAACCAACAGATAACGTATTGGTGATAACGATATATATATATCTTCCAAATTCTTCAACGATATCTGTATAATCACAGAATTCTATATCGAAATATCTGAAGATTATTTCCATTCAAATCCATTCCAATTTATATGTTGTAAAACATTGGTTATATTAAAACAATTCACAATCCAATTGGTTATCTAAAAACATTGGA
Source organism: Allium sativum (assembly GCA_030737875.1). Taxonomy (NCBI): domain Eukaryota; kingdom Viridiplantae; phylum Streptophyta; class Magnoliopsida; order Asparagales; family Amaryllidaceae; genus Allium; species Allium sativum. The sequence goes on along the minus strand of CM060922.1, from coordinate 248,572,057 downwards.
TTACTAATCTTTAGAAAACATCGTCTGATCTTAGTCAAATATCTGATGTTCCTTTCTGTTCTTCCCATCCTTTGCCTAATGGAATAATTTCCATTTAGATCTCACAGGTGATGCTAGACTGTACTCTGAGAAATCATCGCATATTCCTTTTGGTTCTTTTTTTGGCAAGGCTAAAACATGTTCTTTATTCTAGTTGTTAACTAGTTCATTTAGATAATATATTTTTTCTTTCTAAAATTTGGAATATCAATCCAAAAACTTTTTAGATCGTTCGTTATAATTAACACAATTTATCAATATTTTTTATAATTTTAATATGGCCATTTCAGTCGATTTCCATTTACGGTCATCAAACTGCATTGCAGCGACCTTTTTATATATTGATTTTGACTTATCCTGAAATCTAACCATTTGATTTCAAATATTTTCTTTTTACTTGAAAGATCTTCTAATTACGAATCCAACGTTTTTAGTTTCGAGAGAATCCGATGGCCAGATCTCCCGTTACATCAGTTCAAAGTTAACAATTGAAATTCGCGGACGGTCGTGGCGTGACTTGTCCTATTCAAACCAAATTCGATTTATAAATAAAATCGACAAACTATTGATAAAGTTTATATCATTCATCAACAATCAATTATACCCTCCAATCCACATATTGTGTATATACCATATAAACACCAAACCAGTAACGCTTGTATAGGTTCGTCAATCAATAGACTAACTGCAAATCAATCATCAACAGTCAATATATATTAACTCAATAATATCGTTCAGTAATAATGGTGATATATCAAGAACTGATAACTAATAACTAGTTAAATTTTCTCAGTTAATAACCATTTAAGGTTAAATTCAATTTCACAACATCAATATATAACTCAGATAATTCATAAACATTATTCAACAATTAACTAACAAATAGTTAATTTTAATCTAGCCCTTTTCAGTGAATGGTTTCTCACCTCAATTGGTTTTGAAATGTAGTAAAACAATTGTCGTTCGACATATCTGATCAGGCATTTAGTTTTGCTATAATTTGTAATGTGCTCTATTTCTGTTCCAATCAGCTCTGAAATGTAGCGCTTGTCTTCGCTGTTCTAACGGAGCTGATTTTGAGCGATTCTGATTTCGTATGGCAAATAAATAACAGTTTAAATATTAATTTCATAAATTATGCAATTAAATATATAATTACTTTTTAATTACATTTTTTAATCTCGTTTTTTTGGCCATAGCCTTCTTCTTCGTTCCAGCTTAAAATTGTCGAACCTGACTTCAACATCTAGGGTTGATAACCGCCACTACACATGTCCAGACACCCATTGCCAGTCACTACCCTCTCCGCCTTGACGTCATCGTCCATCAGCCGCTATGTGTAAAACTTGAAGCCCCCCACTGTAACACCCTATAATTTTAAAGGACATTATAACGCAAAATTAAAGGATACTTAATTAAATATTGGGAGTTAAGTAAAACAGACAGTAACATTGCGCTCGTCATGGAATTCTGCTTAAGCTAGACTCTGAGTTTGCGTAAATCGAACTTCGTATAAGAAAGTTATGAAGGTTAGAAGTTTGTATACATATTAGAGCTTTATGTATAAATAAAACTAATTAGAATTTTCAAAATAAACCAACCAGCGAAGCGGGATACCAGGATGGGAAATTGACATGTTGGGGGTCGACCCATGCCTGGCTAGGTCGACCTATGGGTCGACACAAGGGCAGGTGGGTCGACCCATGGGTGTTCCCAAGTGGGAGCGGGTCGACCCACACTGGATATGGCTGGGTGCATATTTCTGAATCTGGACGAAATTGTTAACTGGGTTGTTGAGTATAGGCTATATATAGGACATCATTTCTATTGTTTTTCAACACCTAAAACAATGGCGATAATGAAATGCTGCCTTTTCTTGGATTGAATCAGACTATCTTCTTCAGCATCAGCCTATACATATATAAGAATCTCTTCTGCAACATCAACGTATTATTCTCTGTCCTTTAGATCCAATCTCTGTGAGTTCATGTTACTTTTAAATATAAAAATTTAACAGTAACCCTGACGTGTTTATAAACCTGGATCTGAACCTATGCCTGTTAAGAATCTGATTCATATCTAAACAGTTATGTTATTACATATATTCTTCTGTACACCTGATATGTTGTTCAGTTCTTAATTGCCTATTTCTGATATGCCTATTTCTGCTATTATGTGCCTATTTCTATTCTTATATTTCTATTTCTGTTCTTCTTCTCTCTCTCATTTCCTTTTAATTTTTATAGCTTAGGCTACCCTCGAGCCTAGGCCAATATCGCGTAAACATGCATACGAATGAAATTGGGATAAATTGGGAATGATAATTTGGGGGCATATCTTGTACTATGAATCATGACTGAAATTTTAGGGCATAACAAATACTGTAAAATGTGACTAAAATTTGGAGAATATTTTATACTGTGTATTATGACTTGAGATTTGGGGTATATAAATCTGTAGGCTTGATTTAAAGATTAAGCGGAACATGTTAATGAAACTATAAACAACCTATGAAGCTTGTTTAATCTGTTGGGGTTAAGTAAACCTGTTTATCTGTTGGGGTTAAGTAAACCTTTTTAATTTGTGGGGGTTAACATACAAAACTGTTAACCTGTGAAACTTAACCTGTTAATCTTCGGGGATTAGGAAAACTTGTTGATCTGTAGGCTTAACTTATTAAAAATCCTAGTTAATTGGAGGACACAAGTTTAGGGGTTTGACTTGTGTAATCTGCTGTCTAGGGCCCATATCATTCAATAACCCATTCTGGTATTAAACCGGGACCCTGCACTAGGTAGGGGTCAGGGGACACATATTGAACTGATTATAAGAGGTTCATCTGAACGGGGGTGTATACGGGAGCGTTCCAACGGAGTTATGTGCGTGCATGGGTTCGGTCTGTAGGGGAAATAAGTCGTTGTAGCACCAGTAATAGGTCTATGTCCTTATATAGGTTGCCACTTTAGGAAGTAATACACCCTACTGTGAGACCGACATAAGGTATTTACAAGTTAGCAAGTCGATCGCTTGGGGGTAGTAATTATGGTACATCTAGTCTTGTCTATTTCTGTTGAGGTACCTGTAATTTTTGTTTGGGGTAACACCCCATTATTTCTGTTGAGGTGCCTGTTATTTCTGTTCAGGTAAAACCCATTTGCTAGAGTACACCTAATCCTACCATTATGTTTATTTCGGGATTATTTTATTTCTGCTAAGTAATTAGGGGACACTTAATCTTGTCATAATCTTATATACAAGTATTGCTGTAGAGAAAGTAACTTGGAAGCATAGTTCAACCTGTTTATTTTGCTCATTCTGTTCAGTCTGTTCATACCTGTTATATGATACTATTATCTCTCATCCAAGTTTATATGCCTATCATGGTACTTTTATTTTTTTTATATGCTAAAAGTCACTAGACTCTCCAGACTTTATGTCTGACCCGTTTTGTTTACTTTTCTCTCTCTTCCTTCCCCCAGGTTCTCAGGGTGGGAACACTTAGGCTTGATTAGGACTCTCTCTTCTGTTTCTGCTTCGATTTGGATTTGCTTTGATGTATCGCTGTGACTACCTATCTACTTTATTATGGCTATTATTAAAGATTATGATTTTACATTTCTATACTTTGATGGCTTTTAGCACAAGACAGATGTTTTGGTTTCAGTACTTTAGCCTGATGATGTAACTGGTTTTGAGACTACGATATGTTTTTCTGCTAAATAATGAAGTTTTAAATTGTCGCTGCTATTTTATATTTGTCTTGTGATATTCTATTTCTGTTTACCTATAATGCTTCACAGAACTTAATGCATTTTGATAAAGAGTGACAATAACGGATGTGGGGTGACACATTTGGTATTAGAGCTGAAGGTTACAATATCTGGTAAAAAGGTTTTGAAAATTGTTTTAAAAAGGTTTCAGAAAGAAAGTATTTTCAAAGAAAAGTCTGTTTTTGAAAAACATATTCCCCAAAGCCATATAAAATATCTTTCGGTTATTTATTTGAATCCGTTTTCCTTTTCTTTTCAGTATGTCTAGGGAATTGAATCTTCTCTAGGGCGTTCAGAGACTGGCTTGGTTCCATAGGTATCTTGAGGCAATGGCGCCTACCGAAGGCCAATGGGGCGCCTCTCCCCTAGCTGCAGTCGCTATTCTTCCTCCTCCACCAACGGATAATTTCTCTAAGACATGCAAAGATTTCTGTGCTATGGGAGGAAAGTCATTTTGTGGAAGCACGGAATTGGCTAAAAGAGACAGAAAACTTTTTTGGGCTTTTCGAGGTTAATGACCGTAGAAAGATACAGTTGGCTACATGGCAGCTGAAGGACGAGGCTTCGTTCTGGTGGGAAGTGACGCAAGTAGGGAGCAGTTGATGCTTGGGATGATTTCTAGCAGGGATTCAAGATGAAGTTTCTTTCTTAGGCCGAAGAAAGTATGCAAATGGAGAGGTTTCTGGCACTTAAGTAAGGAAGCATGTCTGTTAAAGAGTATGTCTATAAGTTTAATTAATTGGCAAGGTTTGGTCTAGAGCTGGTGAATACCCCGCATAAGAAAGCTTTAAGGTTTGCAAGAGGATTAAATCAATTGCTTCAAGCATTGGCATTATCTCACATTCCAATGGGGGCTACTTTTGAGAGACTGATTAATATGGCACTGATGCACGAAGACGGTAAGGATGAGAAAAAGGAGGCTAAGACCAATGAGATGCAAAACAAGAAAGTGTGGCCCAAGAAAGAATAACAAAAGAAGGGTGGAAAGAATGGAAAAACTCGAGGTAAGAAAAAGTGTCATGGTTGTGGGAGCTTGGGTCATTTAGTCAAAGACTGCAGAAAAAGGAAGAATGCTTTCTTCAACTGTGGTGAAGTCAGAGACTATACTAGGGAGTGCCCGAAGAGGCAAGGACAAAGCCAAAGGGCACTATCTTCTAGAGGGCAGGTGCATGCTCTCGTGTCCAGTGTACCGGACAGAGGTAGGAAGGTTTCTGTTGAAGATTTGATTTCTCTTTCCGATCATTCAGTTAGGACTCTTTTTTATTTTGGCGCTTCTCACTCTTTTATATTCAATTCTGTGGTTGAGTCTCTACAGCTTAGTACTAGTATTGTTTTTGATCCCATTATTGTCTCAAACCCCATTGACGACACAACTCATCTGTCTATGATATGTCGGGGTTTAAGAATATCTGTGTTGGGTGTCAAGTATGAGTGTGACGCCTATGTGCTTGGTTTTCTTGGTTATGGTCTGATTCTAGGGATGGATTGGCTAGCCATGTATGGTGTCATTTTAGACTGTGAGAGGAGAGTCGATAGGCTTTTGATTTGCTAAGGGAGGACTCTCGATATTTCATGTGACCCAAAGGGGTCTGTTATGCTTAGCTTCGTAGAGTCAATTGACGCTTCTGTTGATGATTTGCGATTTATACCTACAGTCTGTGAGTATGCGAATGTTTTTTAGGAGGTTAGGGGATTACCTCCGAGGCGTGAGATTGATTCCCAGATATATTTAGTGGATAATGTGAAGCCAGTCCCATTTCCTATGCGCTACATGGCTCCTAGGGAAAGGAGGAAACTTAGCAAACAAGTAGGGGAGCTACTTGAGAAAGGGTTTATTAAGCGAAGCATATCTGAATGGGGTGCTCCAGTTGTCTTCGCTACCAAGGCGGATGGTTCACTTCGTCTTTGTGTGGATTACAGGGAGTTGAATAAGCTTACCAAGAAGAATAGACACCCACTTCCGAGGATTGACGATCTGTTGACAGCTTGTTGGCGCATCTGTTTTCTCTCAGTTAGACTTGGCCATGGGATTTTATCAGTTGAGGGTGGTCATGGACAATATAGACAAGACCACTTTTAGAACTCCAAGTGACTTCTTTAAGTGTCTAGTTATGCCTTTTGGGTTGACGAATGCACCCCCATATTTTGTTGATCTGATGAGTAGGGTGTTCAGAGAGATTCTGAATAAGTTCGTTGTGGTCTTTGTGGATGACATTCTGATTTTCTCGAAGAGCGAGGAAGAGCATGCCCTACATTTAGGTAGGTTTTGAGGACTCTCCGAGTGCACCAGCTTAAGGCGAAATTCTCCAAATATCACTTTTGGAGAGAGGAAGTAAGGTTCCTAGGGCATGTGGTCTCCAAGGATGGGATAGCGGTTGATCACGCAAAAGTAGTTGCAGTTCAAGATTGGAAGGTTCCAAAGAATGCAATGGAGGTGAGAAGTTTTCTCGGTTTAGCAGGCTATTATAGGAAATTTATCAAGGACTTCGCATAGAAATTAGGCCCACTCACTAGAATGATGAAGAAGAATCTGACCTTTTCTTGGAGCATTGACTATGAGGATGCTTTTCAGCGATTGAAGAGGGCTTTGACAACAGCCCCAGTTTTGATTTTGCCCAATGGGAACAATGTGTTCACATTGTACACTAATGCATGTGGTACAGGGCTTGGTGCCATCTTGATGCAAAAAGGAAGAGTAGTATGTTACAGTGGTAGAGAGTTGAGGGTTCATGAGAAGAACTACCCTACCTATGATTTGGAATTGGATGCTATATTATTTGCGCTTAAGACTTGGCGGCATTATCTACTTGGAGAGAGATTCTAGTTATACATGGGCCATAAGTCGCTTAAGTATTTATTCCCGCAGAAGGAACTCAATTTGAGACAACAAAGATGGATGGAGTTCCTAGCATCCTATGACTTTGAGATTGCTTATACATATGGCAACGGTAATATAGTGGCGGACGCGTTGAGTAGGCAGAGGATGACTTTCAGTCCTCTGTTTGTAGAGAGACGGAGTTCGGAGTACATATCGACCTTCGATTTTAGGCCATCTATGGATCTTACACTTAGTTTACTGGCATCCTTAGAGGTGAAACCTACCATTATGGATCTGATAGGAACTTCGCAGCGAGAGGACCCACAAATAGCAGACATCTTAGATAGACGTAGTAGAGGGGATACTTTTAGTCACCTTAGTATATATATATTCCACGGATGATAGAGGGTGGCTATGAAGGGTTAAGAGGCTTTGTGTTCCTTGAGTTTGAAAACTATTGAAGACGATCCTTGAGAAATCCCATCATTCTAGGATGACTATTCATCCGGGCAGTGATAAGATATATAGAGATATAAAGAGGGTTTTCCTTTGGGTTGGGATGAAGAAATATGTAGTGGAGTTTGTCTATCGATGCTCAGTTTGCCAGCAAGTTAAAGCTGAACAAAGGAAGCCCAGCGATTTGCTTCATCCTTTGGAGGTCCTACAGTGGAAGTGGGAGAGCGTCTCTATAGATTTCATCAATGGTTTGCCTAGATTGAGGAAAGGCAACACCAGTATTTGGATTATAGTTGACAGGCTTACTAAGAGCGCTCATTTCATTCATGTTAAGAGTAAGAGAGGGACAGCATGGCTGACATCAGTTTATCTTCATGAGATAGTCCGTCTACATGGAGTACCTTCTAGCATAGTGAATGATAATGACCCCATCTTCATAAGTGAGTTCTGGAAGAGCCTGCAAGAAGCATTAGGCACACCATTATGTTTGAGCACGACATATCACCCTCATACTGATGGGCAAACTGAGAGGGTAAATAAAGTTCTTGAGGATCTTTTGAGGTTGTGTACCCTAGACTTCGGACGGAGTTGGGAGGAGCATCTTCCATTGGTTGAGTTTGCCTACAACAACAGTTATCAGGCTAGTGTAATCATGACACCTTTTGAGGTATTGTATGAACGACCTTGTAGATCACCGACTTGTTAGTGGGAGTCTACGGTTAGGCTTCTACTTGGACCTAAGATGATTATAGAGACTTCAGAAAAGACTAGTCTTATCCGCCAACGCATGAAGACAACCCAAGATAGGCAGAAATCCTACATTGATAAGAGAAGGACTGATATTGAGGTTGAGGTGGGAGACATTGTTTTCATCAAAGTATCACCTCTAAGGAATGTGGTTTGATTTGGATCTGTAGGGAAATTAGCTCTAAGGTCTATAGGGCCATTTCCCATAGTATCAAATGGCATATAGGGTGAGACTACCAGAGAGATTGGCGGGTGTTCGTGAAGTTTTCCACGTTTCTCATTTGCGAAAATGTCTACACAATACAACAGAGATGGTTGGGCCGAACATGCTTGATCAAGTAGAGGTTAAAAGGGAGGCGACAGTTAGACGAGTTCCTACCCTTATACTTGGATCAGAGGTGAAGAAGCTACACAATAGAGAGGTCAAGTTGATGAAAGTGCAATGAGGAGAAGACAACGAGGGTGCAACTTGAGAGACTGAGGACAAGATTCGCGCTTCTTACCCTTTTTCAAGGGTATGTTATCAACTTCTTGTTCCAAGCTTTCATTCGTACTTGCTTCTATCATTTGAGTATATCCCATCGATCGGATCGTCGACCTTTAGGTAGGAAACCAATTAATGTAAAAATATGTTTGAGACATGTTATGTTTGATGGATGCAAGTGTTTGCTGGTGGTTGCTCGTGGATGCATATACACACACTAGGCACTAAATCGACTCAAAGCACTCTCATACGACATATGGATGTATGTGCATTTTTTAATTTTAATGGATGGAAGTGAATGTATCATCATATGGATGTTGCATTTGGATTATTGTACACACATATAGAGCTTACATGATATAATATGACTATTTGCATACATTTTGGGTTCATGGCACATACATATATTGCATTAAGGAGGCCGACTGAATCAGTAGACCGCATGATTTTCGCATTAGCTTAGGGACATATACACACACCTTTGAATATATTCATATAAGCATTAGAAGTCTCTTAACTACATTGGATGCTTATGATTGATGGATGAGAAGATGGTTGATGGATGTTAAGATAAACATTCTTCTTAACTTGGAGATTTCAAGGATGAAATCCTTTATGTAGGGGAGAATGTAACACTCCGTAATTTTAAAGGACTTTATAACAATAAACTAAAGGCTACTTAACTAAATACTGGGGGTTAAGTAAAACAGACTATACCACTGCGTTCATCTCGGAATTTTGCTTAAGATAGACTCCGAGTTTGCGTAAAATGGACATCGTATGAGAAAGATATGAAGGTTATAAATTCGTATACATATAAGAGCTTTATGTATATCAGAATTTTCAAAATAAATCAAACATCGAAGCAGGAAACTAGGGAGGGAAATTGAGCCCTTGGGGGTCGATCCATGCCTGCCTGGGTCGACCCAAGGGCAGGTGGGCTGATCCATTGGTCGACCATGTGGGAGTGGGTCGACCTATACTGGATCTGGCCAGGTGCATATTTTTAAATCTGGACGAAATATTTAATTAGGTTTGTTAAGGATAGGCTATATATAGGACAACATTTCTATTTTTTTACTACACCTAAAACAATGGAGACAATGAAATCCTGCCGCTGCTTGGATTGAATCAGACTATCTTCTTCAACACCAGCCCATAAACATACAAGAATCTCTTCCGCAACATCAGCATATTATTCTTTGTTCTTTAAATCCAATCTATGTGAGTTCATGTTACTTTTAGATATAAAAATTTAACAATAACCCTGACATGTTTATAAACCTGGATCTTAACCTATGCTTGTTAAGAATCTGATTCATATCTAAACAGTTCTGTTATTACACATATGCTTCTATACACCTGATTTGTTATTCAGTTCTTATATGCCTATTTCTGATATGCTTATTTCTACTATCATATGCCTATTTCTGTTCTTATATGCCTATTTCTGTTCTTTTTCTCTCTTATTCCCTTTTTATTTTTATAGCCTAGGCTACCTTCGAGCCTAGGCCAATCTCGCTGAAATACGTGTACGAACGAAATTGGGATAACTTGGGAATGATAATTTGGTGGCATATCTTGTACTATGAATCATGACTGGAATTTTGCGATATAACCTAAAATGTGACTAAAATCTGGGGCATATTTTATACTGTGAATTATGACTTGAGATTTAGGGAATATAAATCTTTAGGCTTAATTTATAGATGAAGAGGAATATGTTAATGAAATTGTAAACAACCTGTTTAATCTGTTGGGGTTAAGTAAACCTGTTTAATCTGTTAGGGTTAAGTAAATCTGTTTAATCTGTGGGGGTTATATAAACCTGTTAACCTGTGAAACTTAACCTGTTAATCTGTGGGGGTTAGGCAAACCTGTTGATCTGTAGGTTTAACCTATTAAAAATCCTAGTTAGTTGGGGGACACAAGTTTAGGGTTTTGACTTATGTCATCTGCTGTGTGGGACCCATATCAGTCAGTAACCCATTCTGGTATTAAACGGGGACCCCCCACTAGGTAAGCGTCAGGGAACACATACTGAACTGGTTAAAGAGGTTCATCTGAAAGGGGGTTGTATACGAGCGCGTTCCAACGGAGTCATGTGCGTGCATGAGTCCGGTCTGTAGGGGAAAATAAGTCGCTGTAGCACCAGTAAATAGGTCTGTGTCCTTCTGTAGGTCGCCACATTAGGAAGTAATACACCCTAATGTGGGACTAACACATGGTATTTACAGGTTAGGAGCCGATCGCTTAGGAGTAGTAATTAGGGTACATCTAATCCTGTCTGTTTCTGCTAAGGTACCTGTTATTTCTGTTTGGGGGGTAACACCCGTTATTTTAGTTGAGATGCCTGTTATTTCTGTTTGGGTAAAACCCGTTATTAAAGTACACCTAATCCTACAATTATGTTTCTGTTGGGATCATTCTGAATCTGTTAAGTAATTAGGGGATACCTAATCTTGTCATAATCCGATATACTAGTATTGGTGTAGAGAAAGTAACTAAGAAGCATAGTTCACCCTGTTTATTCTGCTCATTCTGTTTAGTCTGTTCATACCTGTTATATAATACTATTATCTCTCATCCAAGTTTACATGCCTGTCATGATAATTTTATTTCTTTATATGTTAAAACTCACTGGACTCACCATACTTTATGTCTGACCTGTTTTGTTTCCTTTTCTCTCTCTTCCTTCCCCCCGGTTCTCAGGGTAGGAACACTCGAGCTTTACTAGGACTCTCTCTTCTGTTTCTGCTTGGTTTTGGACCTGCTTTACTATATCACTTTGACTACCTGTCTACTTTATTATGGCTATTATTGGGGATTATGATTTTACATTTCTGTACTCTGATGGATTTTAGTGCAAGACAGATGTTTTGTTTCATGCATTTGGTTCCAGTATTTTAGCCTGATGATGCAACTTGTTTTGCGACTGCAATATGTTTTTCTGTTAAATAATGAAGTTTTAATTTTCCGCTGCTATTTTATATCTGTCTAGTGATATTCTATTTCTGTTTACCTATATTGCTTCACAGAACTTAATGCATTCTGATAAAGAGTGACATTAACGGACGTGGGGTGTCACACCCATTCTCTTGAAAACCATTCGAAACCACCGCCGTTTGGAGGAGGAAATCGGCCATCACAACTTGAGATTTCATATCACAACCGCTGGATTTGATGAACATGCTGAGATGAACATTTTTTACATTTGGAGATTAGGGATTCGTTGTGTGGATCAAGAGAAAAATGAAGAGGAAGGAGAGAGCGTCGCGGCCGTTGATTTCCTATGGGCGGCGACTGAACGTTTTGGGGAAAACTAGGTTTTAGAGTGTTAGACCAAAATCTGGGCCTAACACCCAAATGCAGATCACAGATCACAGAAAAGCAGAAAAAGCAGTAAAAAGGGGGAGCAAACGAAGTTTTTATAGTGGTTCGGCTCAAACCAATCCTGCGTCCACTTTATCTCTTTTTAAATCCTAAGAAGTTACAATTACAATTCCCTCGGTTTATACACGAAATCCTCGTGTTTAAAATGAAAAAAGAAGTGACAAAAATGAAGATTATACATGAAATCCTCGTGTTTGTAGTGTGGAATTTGGCTCCTTTGCTGCTGAAAATATTTTGCAGAGAGCAATGGTGGAAGACGTAAGGAGTTAGAGCAAAAAGATCCTTGAAAATGCCTTCAAATGGTGTATTTATAGCTGTAGGAGAGCTTCTGGGAAGACCGTTTCGTGATGGGGTACATGGCACCCGATCCGGGAAAGTAGGAGCAGAAGTAGCCTTGAGAACAGGTCAAGATCTACGCGTGTATCAACAGATGCAGGGATCGGTTCGTGGTCATGGGATCGGGTCGTGATGAGGTCTCCACGAACCAAAGTCTGGTCGTGAGCTGGAGTGGGAAGCTGGTGTCCACGGTTCGGTCATGATCAGGAGGTGTACCACGAGCCGAGGGGAGCGACCCGATGAGGGGCGATCCAAGGGTGCATGAGCCATACTCCGATCGTGTGACGCTTCGTTGCTTTATCCAGTAAATTGCCAGATTACACCAGTTTATGGAAACGGGCATAACTTTCAAACCGTAAATCTGATTCAGCCAAACCAAAGCTCAAACTGAAGCTAATTCAGAGATCTACAAGAGTTATAGAGCTCAGCTCCTTAACTGTTGTTTTCGAGTCCAAAAGAGGTCGTCTGATAGGAGTTTCGGGCCTTTCTTTGTTCGTGCTGCGACTTTGACCAAATCACTGCCTGTCTTCTGACGATGTTCTCCATATCCGAGCGCGATGCTATCCGGATATTCAGTGTAATAGCTTTTACCAAAAAGTGTGTCAACAAGTTTGCCCCCTAGAACATATCTTGCTGGTTGAAGGAAGATGTGTTCTAGATAGTCCAAGAAATCTATAAGCCATAGAAATTCGATAATGCCATGACCTTATCGGGTCTGCCAGCTACAGATATAATCCATACCTGTAAAGAGATAAAGGAAAAACAAACGTTCCAAATCCTGGTGATATTGTTCAAATTTTCTGAGCATAAACCATGCTTCGGCATCTAATGAGCATAAACCATACTCAAGGGGCATTTGAGTCATCTAGCCAAATCCTGGCAAGGGCCAACATTTCCAGGCATAATCCATACCCAGAAGACCAAATCGAGTATAATCCACACCCGATTTCTTTTGTCACATCCTGACAAGACCGTTTGCAGGGCATAATCCATACCCTGGAGTTCAAACCGAGTATAATCCATACATGATTTCTTTTGTCACATCTTGACAAGACCATTTGTCATTCCTAAGTATAATCCATACTTAAGATTCCAAAGTGAGTATAAACCATACTCAGACCTGAAGTAGAGCTACGCTTGCCATAGCCTGACAAGATAGTCCGTCCCTAGGCATAATCCATACCTAGAGTTCCATAATAAGTATAAGCCATACTTTAACCGAAGTTGAGGATCGTGCCACATCCTGATAAGATACTTAAATTCTCCAAACATAATCCATGCTTGGAAAGTCCTTATTCAATTCAAAATGCAAAACCAAAGGAAATCCTGATTGGTTTGACACCGAGTCCAGAGCACGCTTTGGGGAAACATCCTAACCCCGTATGTGTGTACTCCGATTCAACCAATCGGAAAACCTAATGAAAGCAAAAACAAATTTTAAAGCCTAAGAAATGCAGAAAATGAAAGCTGATCTCATCCAGATCAGTTGACGATGAGCCCACGAGAGCTTGATACAGGGTCATTCCCTCTCCGGGGAGCAGGAGGTGGAAGCGCAGGTGTTGTTGATGGTTTCACATACTCGGGCAGCTCTCCACGTCTAACCTGTTCCTCAATCAAATCATGAAGATGTCTGCACTCATTCGTGTCATGTCCGTCCATATCGTGGAATATGCAGTGCTTTCCAGAATCGCGTTCTCTTTGCGATGGCTCCCTCATGGAGAGGCTTTGGGTAGGATACAACATCGTTTGTTTCCATGTAGATGTCAGAAAGTGAAGCAATGAGCTCAGTATACTTTTCATATTTGGGCCCTCTCCGGGGCTGAGTGTTGCGATCATTCTTGACGACGGCTTTTCCTTTGCCATTTCCAGAATCAGACAATTCTCCATCTTTGAGCATGTTGACATCGAGAACTTTCTTCTCGGAAGTTGCATCTTCCTCATGCAGAAATCTATCCGCTTCAAGGTAGAACTCGCTAAGATTCCGTGGTGGGTTTCGGTACAAAGATTTCTTGAATTCCATGTTATCCAGAACGCCGGATACTGCTGCCATCAGTACCATCGATTGTTCGGAACGATCAACTGATGTTGCTGCAACGTTGAATCTTTCCAGAAAGGAACACAGAGTTTCTCTAGGCCTCTGCTTGATTGTGGTGAGTGACATGACGTTCTTGGGTCGTGCGACGCGGACCCGAAACTGTTCAAGGAAGCGAGCGACCAACATATTCCAATTGTTGATCGATTCCTTGCCGAATCCACATGACTGCTATATCAGTCAGAAAGAGGGGAAAACACTTAGCCACGACGTTTTCCGTTGCCGATTGAACTTCCATATGCCGTTTGTAGTACATGAAGTGCACGGTAGGATCCGTCCTGCCGTTATATGGCTCCAGTTGTGGGAGTTTGAAATCTGGAGGATTGCGGGAATTCCTGATTTCCTAAGTGAATTGGTTGTGATTGATGTCATCCATGTCATTCTAATAGGTGCGGCCTCTCGAGAGGCATTGAATCAGATCAGTGAGTCGATTGCCTTCAAAAAGCTGTTGCAAACTACCAAAATCAGAGCTGATGCCCCAGCGTTGAATGCAGGAGAGGATGAAAGCTGTTGTTGAGATGTTGCTTGGGGATCGCGGCTTGCGGATCGCAGAACGAGGGTGGCGGCCTGACCCGGTTCGAGGGGGTCGGTTCGTGAGGCAGGTTCATGAAGGCCAGTTCGTAGGGAGCGAATTGAGGAGGGGCGATCCGACCCAGTGCTGGTGGCCTGTCATGAGCCGATCCCTGCTGCAGTTGAGTGAGAGTTCGCGCTCCGGTATCCATCCGATCTGGAGCTGAAGTCGGTCGCTGTGCATTTCCAATAACGAGGGGGTTGCCCCCGAGTCCATGTGATGCCCGAGCCGCTTCTGTGGCTTCATTTCCAATGACTTGAGCGTTTCTCGGCCTTCCATCCATCCGAGCGAAGAATTGGTTGATCATTTCCTGTTGTTTCTGGAGGAGATCATCTTGCCGTGCCATCTGATCTCTAAGTTCAATGAGAACTCCATCCATTTCGTCTCTGGTCAAGTATGCAGAAGGATCTCCATGAGAGGAAGCTTCCCGGCTTGCCTCGTTCCTTGTGTCTTCAGCGTCAGCATCATCAGCATGAGCGGAAGTTTCAGTCTTCTTCGTTTTTATTGCCGTTTATCCAATAGCCAAAAAATCCAAGTAGAAGTTGAAGTTGTCGTGTGCCCCCCTTCCTGGCGCGCCATAATGTTAGACAAAAATCTGGGCCTAACACCCAAATGCAGATCACAGAAAAGCAAAAAAAGTAGTAAAAATGAGGAACACATGAAGTTTTTATAGTGGTTCGGCTCAAACCAATCCTACGTCCACTTTATCTCTTCTTAAATGCTAAGATGTTACAATAATTCTCTCGGTTTATACACGAAATCCTCGTGTTTAAAATGAAAAAAGAAGTGAGAAAAATGAAGATTATACGTGAAATCCTCATGTTTCAGTGTGGAATTTTACTCCTTTGCTGCTGAAAAAGTTTTGCAGAGAGCAATGGTGGAAGACGTAAGGAATTAGAGCCAAAAGATCCTTGAAAATGACTTCAAATGGTGTATTTATAGCTGTAAGAGAGCTTCTGGGAAGACTAGTTTGTGATGGGGTACATGGCACCCGATCTGGGAAAGTAGGAGCAGAAGTAGCCTTGAGAACAGGTCAAGATCTATGCATGTATCAGCAGATGTAGGGATCAGTTCGTGGTCATGGGATCAGGTCTTGATGAGGTCTCCACGAACCGAAGTCTGGTCGTGAGCTAGAGTGGGAAGTTGGTGTCCATGGTCGGGTTGTGATCAGGAGGTGTACCACGAGCCGAGGGGGGCGATCCAATGAGGGGCGATCCGAGGGTGCATAAGCCATACTCCGATCGTGTGACAATTCGTTGCTTTATCCAGGAAATTGCTAGATTACACTTGTTTACGGAAATGGGCATAACTTTCAAACCGTAAGTCTGATTGAGCCAAACTAAAGCTCAAACTGAAGCTAATTCAGAGATCTACAAGAATTACAGAGATCATCTCCTTAGCTGCTGTTTTCGGGTCCAAAAGAGGTCATTTGATAGGAATTTCAGGCCTTTCTTTGTTCGTGCTGCGACTTTGACCAAATCATTGCCTGTCTTATGACGATGTTCTCCATATCCGAACGCGATGCTATCTAGATATTCAGTGTGACAACTTTTACCAAAAAGGATGTCAACAAGTTTTCCCCCCAGAACATATCTTGCTGGTTGAAGGAAGACGTATTTTGGATAGTCCAGAAAATCTATAAACCATAGAAATTCGATAATGCCGTGACCTTGCCGAGTTTGCCAGCTACAGAAATAAGCCATACCTGTAAAGAGATAAAGGAAAAACAAATGTGCCAAATCTTGACGATATTGTTCAAATTTTCTGAGCATAAACCATGCTTCGGCGTCTAATGACCATAAACCATATGCAAGGGGCGTCTGAGTCATCCTGCCAAATCCTGGCAATGGCCAACATTTTCCAGGCATAATCCATACCCAGAAGACCAAATCGAGTATAATCCATACCCGATTTCTTTTGTCACATCCTGACAAGACCGTTTGCAGGGCATAATCCATACCCTGGAGTTCAAACCAAGTATAATCCATACCCGATTTCTTTTGTCACATCCTGACAAGACCGTTTTTCTTTCCTAAGTATAATTCATACTTAAGATTCCAAAGTGAGTATAAACCATACTCAGACCTGAAGTAGTGCTACGCTTGCCACAGCCTGACAAGGAGTCCATCCCTAGGCATAATCTATACCTAGAGTTCCATAATAAGTATAAGCCATACTTTAACCGAAGTTGAGGATCCTGCCACATCCTGACAAGATACTTAAATTCTCCAAACATAATCCATGCTTGGAAAGTCCTTATTCAATTCAAAATGCAAAACCAAAGCAAATCCTGATTGGTTTGACACCGAGTCCAGAGCACGCTTTAGGGATACATCCTAACCCCGTATGTGTGTACTCCGATTCAACCAATCGGAAAACCTAATGAAAGCAAAAAAAAATCTTATAGCCTAAGAAATGCAGAAAATGAAAGCTGATCTCATCCAGATCAGTTGATGATGAGCCCACGAGAGCTTGATCCAGGGTCATTCCCTCTCCGGGGAGCAGGAGGTGGAAGCGCAGGTGCTGTTGAAGGTTCATATACTTGGGCAGCTCTCCACGTCTAACCCGTTCCTCAATCAAATCATGAAGATGTCTGCACTCATTCGTGTCATGTCCGTCCATATCGCGGAATATGCAGTGCTTTCCAAAATCGCGTTCTCTTTGCGATGGCTCCCTCTTGGGAGGCTTTGCGTAGGAGACAACACCGTTTATGTCCATGTAGATGTCAGAAAGTGAAGCAATGAGCTCCGTATACTTTATGTAACAACCTGAATTTTTATAACACGTTAAAACTAGAAATCAAGGCAGAATTAAATTTTAAAATCAGAATCAGGGAAAACGGGTTATCCATTGCGTTCGTCTCGAAATTTTGCATGAAATAGAGTCCGAGTTTTCGAAAATCGGAGTCTATATGAGGGAGATATGACCCTCCGAAGTTTCAGGAATTTTCAGAATAAAAAAACAGCTCGAAATTCGAATTCGAAATTTGACTTCAAACCCCAGAACAGGCTGGGAGGGAAAATTCCCGCCCATGGACCAGGTCGACCTGGGGGTCGACTATAGTGTCGACCTCCCAGGGGCCAGGTCGACCATAGTGTCGACCTGGGGGTCGACCTGCCTCCCGAGCCCACTTCCTGAACCTGATGCACTCTGATGTATTTGACCTCGTTTTCTGTCCAAATTCGTCTGCCTAATCCTATATAAACCTGCCCCTCGCTTCATTCTCTCCACACCATTTCATTCTGTCCTTATGCTACCTCTATGAAAATCAAAATGATAATATTTAAATTAAAGAGAGAATGGCTACTTCTTCTTCGTCAAGACAACATCTAGGAATTGCGAATTGGGGGTTTTCAACTAGAACAAGACTAAACAAGTAGAGATTCAACAACTGCAACAACTGTTTCTAGAATCAAATCTCTGCACTCTATTTCTCGATCCGCGCTCTGTAAGTTCTAGTTACTTTGAGATTGAAACTTGTTAAATTTGATATGGACATGGAATAAAATGAAATTGGACCTAAGCTTGATTATCTATTTAGATATGTTCTTGTCTCTTCTTGAATCTATGATTTTGGGTTATTTATTATCGATTGAATCATGCTTATTCATGTTGTTGGACCTAGTTTATTATTCAAACGCTAGATTGTAACATAAATTCTTGGATCTTGACTATTGGGAATATTGTCTACGACGTTGAAACCATTGTTAATGACATAAGACTATGATTATGCCTATGACTGTGGACATAAGATTTTGCCTATGCCTATGACTATGACTATGAACATAAGACTATGCATGTGACTATGACTGCGAACATAAGACTATGCCTATGCCTATGACAGTGAACATAAGGCTATTTCCTATGACTATGACAAAGACAATTGTGGCTAATCACCTATGACTCTTGACTATGAGAATTATTATGAACATAAGGCCATTATCTATGACCATGACTTTGAAACTCTTACTGTTAATTGCCTATGACCATTTGCCTAGAAATATTTTTGATAGTTATCCATGATTATTGTGATGAATCACTTATGATTCACAACTATGAGATTTTTACCTATGACCATGACTATGACTACTGGGGTTAATTGCCTAAGACTGTTATAGTTGATTGTTCATGCCCGTAACACTATAGTTGAAAACCATGTTGTACACCGAATTGGCATTTTTGTTGGATCGTATACCTAGGGTGTGACTTGCTTAGTTTATTCGCAATTATGTACACCAAAACCACTGAATCCATTATCCATGTATTTGGCTTGCTTTTGCATGCCTATTCTTTTATGTCATCGTTTATCATGACCATCGCCTTATCTTGCTAGGTTTGAAATCCTATATGCCAGTGAAGTTGTAACCAATTATCTCAAGTTATATCATACTAGTCTTGTAACCCCTTTTATCGCTTTATGCTAGTCCCTTTTTGCTTATCACAGTTTTGATGCTATTCCCTCTATTTCGAGATTTGGATTTATTTGTAGTATAGACCGATTCACGTTCACGTGCGATGGGAATACGATTTGGGTAGAATAGGCAAAAACATGAATTGGTTGTGAACATGAAATATGAACTCGATAATAGGCAAAACTTGAAACATGAACATTGTCATAACTTGAATCTGGATGTGGGCATGAAACTTATCCTTGAAACTTGACGCGAACTCGACATGAAACTTGAACATGGACATGACATTAGAATAAACATAAAAATGGCCAACTCAAGGTTGGGTTGAGTTTGCAGTGTAAATATGCCCGGAACCGCCCGGCAAATCCAGTTGCTGCAAACAATAGGATCCAATGTGGGTAGTTCGTCATATCGCGCTCAAAACCCGAGGTCAGACTAAGTTGTGGTGTAAATCTGCCCGGAATCGCCCGGCATATCCAGTGACCACAACAACAGGTCTGACGTGAGAGGTTGGGGTGCATTAATGAATTAATGCCACATGATAGGGTTAAGTCATGTACCGCTTGAATATAGTTAACCAATTTAACACGATGATTTGGAAGGGTTAAGTAATGAACCGTTTGAATATACTTAACCAATTTGACATGATGATTTGGTTGGGTTAAGTCATGAACCGCTTGAACATAATTAACCAACTTGACACGTGATTCGTAGGGCTAAGTCATGAACTTGAACGACAACACTTAGCCAATTTGACATGACACGTAGACGAGTTAAGTCTCGAATTTAAATGACAATACTTAACCTGCTGGACGGAAACCCTAGTTACGCGGTCCTTTTCAGCAGTAACCCACTAGATGTATCATGATACCCTGGAACTAGGCAGGGTGGGGCACGATTACTGGGCTGATTGTAAGCGACCAGAATGACGGCTGAGTTGGTGCGCCATTGTAGGTTCAGGCGGACTATGGTCGTGCACGTAGTCCGGAGTTGAAAAAGCAGGCATTGGGCACACGTAGGTTCACACTATGCGTGCTTGATTCGTATCGATGGTTAGCACCATAGGGCTTGATACACCCTATGGTGGACCTAGCACAGGTGACTACACTTCGTGATTGGGTCGTATGACACAGACACAAGAACGAGCTAGGACTTGTAGGGAGCCGATCGATTAATAAATCGTTACGTGGAATTTGTTATGTAGCATAATCCCTAGTGGTCCTAGGTGGCATAAACCATAAACGAATCTAGTAAACGTTCAATAGGTAGCATAATCCCTAGTGGTCCTAGGTGGCATAAATCCTAGTTGAACACGCGATAGTTCATGATAAGGAAACCTAGCCAGAACAAGGGTGGCAGTCCAAACGATTTCAAGAATGGCGGCACTACGTTGAAGTAGTTTAGAAATGTGTGATGAAACCCGTACGATATACGGCAAGGGACTGTACATATACATGGAAGGGATGATACGGGTTGGGGTACTAGTACAGTTGGTGCAGAGAATGTTAAACATGTAATGCTATACGTAGCTTATCTTTTTACCTTAGTTTTCTTGTGACCTTAGTTTATCTTGTTACCGTAGTTTATCTTGTTATCTTAGTTTAACTTGCCTATCTTGTCATCATCCTTATGTTTACTTTCAGTTTATACATGTCATGTTACTTTTACTTGTTTCTATGCTGAAAGTCACTAGGACTTACTAGTCTGTATGACTGACCCGTTTTGTTTCGCCTCTTTTTCTTCCGTTCCCCCCCCCCCTCCAGGTTCTCAGGGAGGAAGCACTACTAAGTTTGGACTTCTTTCTGCTTCAAGATCATCGTATATGGCTTGGACCTTTCTTGGCTATGGCTGCTTTACTGTTTTACTTAGGGAATGATTTATGACTATGGTTTTATGCTTCTTTACTATTGCAAGACAGATTTCGATGTAATGGATTTAATGGCATTTTGATGTAAAAGGCTTTAGACCTTTCTAGATTTTAAAGCAATAAAATTTGGTTTTTCTTCCGCTGTTTTATATATGATCTGTCTTGTAATATTTCTGTGTATGTTTACCGAGATAATGCTCCACCAAAACTAGTGCATTCCCTTTGTGAGTGACCCTAGCGGAGGTGGGGTGTTACATTTGGTATCAGAGCAGAAGGTTACCAGACTGGGCAAAAGTTTATAAAACCTTTTGACATTATTTTCAAAACCATTTACAAAGAAGCATTTTTCAAGAAAAGTTTTATTTTTAAAAGGCTATTCCACCAGGGCCATTAGCATTATCCTTTGTTTCCTTGTTTGGATCTCTTTTCCTTTCTTTCCTCCATCTGTAGTCGCATTAGTTCCATCTGCGACTAATCTTATTTCAAGCTTTGTAGGGTTGCCGTGCAATGGAAGTAGCTTTCGAGAAACTTGTCAACAAGCTATACAAGGATAGTAAGAACGAGGATAAAGAACACAAGCTTAAGGATAAGAAACTTGTTGATAAGGCGTAATCCACGAGGAAGGAAAAAGGTGAAAGGGAAGACGTCAAAGTAAAAGAATAATAAAACCCATGACAAGAAAGAACATCGTTGGTATGGTAAAAAGGGACATGTACTTAAGTATCATAGGACAAGGACAAAGGAAAAATCGTCGAGAGGGCAATTGCATGCTCTCACTACTAGCATACCTAAGAGAAGTGGTAACGTTTCTGTTAAAAGTTTAGCTTTTCTTTACCGTGGGAACTTTGTTTTTATACATCGCATCCTTTTCTGCCTCGATAGTTGAGTCTCTGCACCTTAGTACTAGCATAGTAGAGGATCCCATTTTTGTCTCAAATCCCGTTGGGGAATCGGCTCATTCATTCATGACTTGTTTGGATTTGAGAATGTTTATGCTAAGTGTCGAGTTTAGAAGTAAAACTTATATTTTTAGGCTATGGGTTGATTCTAGGGATGGAGTGGTTGTCCAGAAATGGTACCATTCTCGAGTATGAAAAGAGGGTAGTTAGATTCTTGACTTGCCTTGGTAATGCCCTCGAAGTCTAGTGTAACCCTTAGGGTTCTGCCATGTTTAGTTACCTAGAATCTCTTGATACATTTATCGATCCGCTCGAGTAGTGTTTGCCACTAAGGTGGATGGTTCATTTTCGCTTATGCATGAGTTATAGAAAATCACCTTAGTAAGTACACTTGGCAACATGGTTGGCATTTGTTTATATTCAAGAGATAATTCATTTATGTGGAATACCTTCTAGTAAGTGAATGAGATCCAAGATTCACTAGTGAATTTTGGAGAGCTTGCATGAAACCATGAGTACGCAGTTAGGTTTGAGCCGAGTATACTGGAAGGAGGATAAGGGAAAGTGGGACGAGAGGCAACAGTGAAATGAGTTCCAACTCATATTTTGGAAACAAGAATTAAGAAGCTACGAAATTATGAAGCTAAAGACGGTCAAAGCACAATGGAGTTAAGCTCAAGGAAGTGCGACCCAGAAGATTGAAGACTAGATACGCGTATCATATCTCTTTTTAAGAGTATATCCTTGATCCCTCTTTTCCTGTAGAGCTTATTTGCATGCTATCTTTTAAGTATATCCTCTCGGTCATATTCTCAATCCCATTTCTGTTAGAAACCCCATAGGGAGCATGACTCGTCTATTAGTAACACATTTTAGGGCTTGAGGGTGTCCGTTGGGTCGACTAAACTCTTTGGGTTTTATAGGATACGAGCTGGTGCTTAGGGAGTTCTTCTCCTATTCCGTATATATGTGACGTAGATTTCTAGCTTTGACATTGCCTAATGGGCACAAAGTTTTTACTTGCTTCTATCGTTCGACTATATCTTTAGGTAGGAACAATTGGGTGAAACATGTGTTTGAGACATGTTATGATTGATGGTTGCATGTGGTTGCAAGTGGTCGCTAGTGGTTTCTCGTGGTTGCATAACACATTAGGCACTAGATCGGCTAAGACACATTTCCATATTGCATATGCATGAGTGTTTGTACTTGTTTATGGATAAAATTGAATGTGTTATCATATGGATGATGCATATGGATGAATGTTTGTGCACACATATAGTTTTTATGTGACTAGGACTATTTGCATACATGTTGGATTCATGGCACTAAACATATTTTGCATTTAAAAAGATCAATCAGGCCTGATCATTTGCATTAGATAAGGAACATATACACACACTTTCTGCATATGTTCATACAGCATTAGAAATCTTTTAAGGACAATGGATGCTTGTGATTGATGATTGAGTAGATGGATGATTGGATGGTAGGACACATTCTTCTTAACTTGAAGATTTCGGGGACGAAATCCTTTAAGGAGGGGAGAATGTAACAACCCGAATTTTTATAACACGTTAAAACTAGAAATCAAGGCAGAATTAAATTTTAAAATCATAATCAGGGGAAACGGGTTACTCCATTGTGTTTGTCTCGAAATTTTACATGAAATAGAGTCCGAGTTTTCGATAATCAGAGTCCGTATGAGGGAGATATGACCCTCCGAAGTTTCGGGAATTTTCAGAATCAAAAAACAGCTCGAAATTCGAATTCAAAATTTGAATTCAAACCCCAGAACAGGCTGGGCGGGAAAATTCCCACCCATGGACCAGGTCGACCTGGGGGTCGACTATAGTGTTGACCTCCCAGGGGCCAGGTCGACTATAGTGTCGACTTGGGGGTCGACCTGCCTCCCGAGCCCACTTCCTGAACCTGATGCATTCTGATGTATTTGACCTCGTTTTCTGTCCAGATTCGTCTGCCTAATCCTATATAAACCCACCCCTAGCTTCATTCTCTCCACACCATTTCATTCTGTCCTTATGCTACCTCTATGAAAATCAAAATGATAATATTTAAATTAAAGAGAGAATGGCTACTTCTTCTTCGTCAAGACAACATCTAGGAATTGCGAATTAGGGGTTTTCAACTAGAACAAGACTAAACAAGTAGAGATTCAACAACTACAACAACCGTTTCTAGAATCAAATCTCTGCACTCTAATTCTCGATCCGCGCTCTGTAAGTTCTAGTTACTTTGAGATTGAAACTTGTTAAATTTGATATGGACATGGAATAAAATGAAATTGGACCTAAGCTTGATTATCTATTTAGATCTGTTCTTGTCTCTTCTTAAATCTATGATTTTGGGTTATTTCTTATCGATTGAATCATGCCTATTCATGTTGTTGTACCTAGTTTATTATTCAAACGCTAGATTGTAACATAAATTCTTGGATCTTGACTATTGAGAATATTGTCTACGACGTTGAAACCATTGTTAATGACATAAGACTATGATTATGCCTATGACTGTGGACATAAGATTTTGCCTATGCCTATGACTATGACTGTGAACATAAGACTATGCCTGTGATTATGACTGCGAACATATGACTATGCCTATGCCTATGACAGTGAACATAAGGCTATTGCCTATGACTATGACAAAGACAATTGTGGCTAATCACCTATGACTCTTGACTATGAGAATTATTATGAAAATAAGGCCATTATCTATGACCATGACTTTGAAACTATTACTGTTAATTGCCTATGACCATTTGCCTAGAACTATTTTTGATAGTTATCCATGATTATTGTGATGAATCGCTTATGATTCACAACTATGAGACTTTTACCTATGACCATGACTATGACTACTGGGGTTAATTGCCTAAGACTGTTATAGTTGATTGTTCATGCCTGTAACACTATAGTTGAAAACCATGTTGTACACCGAATTGGCATTTTTGTTGGATCGTATACCTAGGGTGTGACTTGCTTAGTTTATTCGCAATTATGTATACCAAAACCACTGGATCCATTATCCTTTTATTTGGCTTGCTTTTGCATGCCTATTCTTTTATGTCAGCGTTTATCATGACCATCGCCTTATCTTGCTAGATTTGAAATTATATATGCCAGTGATTTTGTAACCAATTATTTCAAGTTATAGCATACTAGTCTTGTAACCCCTTTTATCGCTTTATGCTAGTCCCTTTTTGCCTATCACAGTTTTGATGCTATTCCCTCTATTTCGAGATTTGGATTTATTTATAGTATAGACCGATTCACGTTCACGTGCGATGGGAATACGATTTGGGTAGAATAGGCAAAAACATGAATTGGTTATGAACATGAATTATGAACTCGATAATAGGCAAAACTTGAAATATGAACATTGTCATAACTTGAATCTGTATGTGGGCATGAAACTTATCCTTGAAACTTGACACGAACTCGACATGAAACTTGAACATGGACATGACATTAGAATAAACATGAAAATGGCCAACTCGAGGTTGGGTTGAGTTTGAAGTGTAAATCTACCCGGAACCGCCTGGAAAATCCAGTTGCTGCAAACAATAGGATCCAATGTGGGTAGTTGGTCATATCACGCTCGAAACCCGAGGTCAGACAGAGTTGTGGTGTAAATCTGCCCGGAACCGCCCGGCATATCCAGTGACCACAACAACAAGTTTGATGTGAGAGGTTGGGGTGCATTAATGAATTAATGCCACATGATAGGGTTAAGTCATGTACCGCTTGAATATACTTAACCAATTTAACACGATGATTTGGTAGGGTTAATTCATGAACCGCTTGAACATACTTAACCAACTTGACATGTGATTCGTAGGGCTAAGTCATGAACTTGAACGACAACACTTAGCCAATTTGACATGACACGTAGACAGGTTAAGTCTCGAATTTAAATGACAACACTTAACCTGCTGGACGGAAACCCTAGTTACGCGGTCCTTTTTAGCATTAGATGTATCATGGTACCCTGGAACTAGGCAGGGTAGGGCACGATTACTGGGCTGATTGTAAGCGACCAGAACGACGGCTGAGTTGGTGCGCCATTGTAGGTTCAGGCGGACTATGGTCGTGCACCTAGTCAGGAGTTGAAAAAGCAGGCACTGGGCACCCGTAGGTTCACACTATGCGTGCTTGATTCGTGTCGATGGTTGGCACCATAGGGCTTGATACACCCTATGGTGGACCTAGCACAGGTGACTACACTTCGTGATTGGGCCGTATGACACAGACACATGAACGAGCTAGGACTTGTAGGGAGCCGATCGATTAATAAATCGTTATGTGGAATTCGTTAGGTAGCATAATCTCTAGTGGTCCTAGGTGGCATAAACCCTAAACGAATCTAGTAAAGGTTCAATAGGTAGCATAATCCCTAGTGGTCCTAGGTGGCATAAATCCTAGTTGAACACGTGATAGTTCATGATAAGGAAACCTAGCCAGAACAAGGGTGGCAGTCCAAACGATTTCAAGAATGGTGGCACTACGTTGAAGTAGTTTAGAAATGCGTGATGAAACTCGTACAATATACGGCAAGGGACTGTACATATACATGGAAGGGATGATACGGGTTGGGGTACTAGTACAGTTGGTGCAGAGAATGTTAAACATGTGATGTTATACGTAGCTTATCTTGTTACCTTAGTTTTCTTGTGACCTTAGTTTATCTTGTTACCATAGTTTATCTTGTTATCTTAGTTTAACTTGCCTATCTTGTCATCATCCTTATGTTTACTTTCAGTTTATACATGTCATGTTACTTTTACTTGTTTCTATGCTGAAAGTCACTAGGACTTACCAGTCTGTATGACTGACCCGTTTTGTTTCGCCTCTTTTTCTTCCGTTCCCCCCCCCCCCCAGGTTCTCAGGGAGGAAGCACTACTACTTTGTTTGGACTTCTTTCTGCTTCAAGATCATCGTATATGGCTTGGACCTTTCTTGGCTATGGCTGCTTTACTGTTTTACTAGGGGAATGATTTATGACTATGGTTTTATGCTTCTTTACTATTGCAAGACAGATTTTGATGTAATGGATTTAATGGCATTTTGATGTAAAAGGCTTTAGACCTTTCTAGATTTTAAAGCAATAAAATTTGGTTTTTCTTCTGTTGTTTTATATATGTTCTGTCTTGTAATATTTCTGTGTATGTTTACCGAGATAATGCTCCACCAAAACTAGTGCATTCCCTTTGTGAGTGACCCTAGCGGAGATGGGGTGTTACACTTTTCATATCTAGGCCCTCTCCGGAGCTGAGTGTTGCAATCATTCTTGACGGCGGCTTTTCCTTTGCCATTTACAGAATCATACAATTCTCCATCTTTGAGCATGTTGACATCGAGAACTTTCTTCTCGGAAGTTGCGTCTTCCTCACGTAGAAATCTATCTGATTCAAGGTAGAACTCGCTGAGATTCCATAGTGGATCTTGGTACAAAGATTTCTTGAATTCCGTGTTATCCAGTACGCCGGATACCGCTGCCATCAGTACCATTGATTGTTCAGGGCAATCAACTGATGTTGCTGCAACGTTGAATCTTTCCAGAAAGGAACACAGAGTTTCTCTAGGCCCTACTTGATTGTGGTGAGTGACATGACGTTCTTGGGTCGTGCGATTTGGACCCGAAATTGTTCAAGGAAGCGAGCGACTAACATATTCCAGATGTTGATCGATTCCGTTTCTAGATGCTGAATCCACATGGCTGCTATATCAGTCAGAAAGAGGGGAAAACACTTAGCCATGACGTTTTCCGACGCCGATTGAACTTCCATATGCCATTTGTAGCGCATCAGGTGCATGGTAGGATCCGTCCTGCTGTTATATGGCTCAAGTTGTGGGAGTTTGAAATCCGGGGGATTGCGGGAATTCTTGATTTTCTGATTGAATGGGTTGTGATTGATGTCATCCACGTCATTCTGATAAGTGCGGCCTCTCGAGAGGCGTTGAATCAGATCAGCGAGTCGATTGCCTTCAAAAAGCTATTGCAAACTACTAAAATCAGAGCTGATGCCCCCAGCGTTGAATGCAGGAGATGATGGAAGCTGTTGGTGAGCAGTTGCCTGGGGATCGCGGATCGAGGGTGGCGGCCCGACCCGGTTCGAGGGGGTCGGTTCATGAGACAGGTTCATGAAGGCCAAATCATGGATTGTGGGGAGCGAACTAAGGGGAGGCGATCCGACCCGGTGCTGGTGGCCTGTCACGAGCCGATCCCTACTGTAGTTGAGTGAGAGTTTTTGCTCCGGTATCCATCTGATCTAGAGATGAAGTAGGTCGCTGTGCATTTCCAATAATTAGGGGGTTGCCCCGAGTCCATGTGATTCCCGAGCCGCTTCTGTGGCTTCATTTCCAATGACTTGAGCGTTGCTCGGCCTTCCATCCATCCGAGTGAAGAATTGGTTGATCATTTCCTGTTGTTTCTGGAGGAGATCATCTTGCCGTGCCATCTAATCTCTCAGTTCAGTGAGAACTCCGTCCATCTCGTCTCTGGTCAAGTATGCAGAAGGATCTCCATGAGAGGAAGCATCCTGGCCTGCCTCGTTCCTTGTGTCTTCATCATTAGCATCATCAGCATGAGCGGAAGTTCCATTCTTCTTCCTTTTGATTGCCATTTATCCAATAGCCAAAAAATCCTAGAAGAAGTTGAAGTTGTTGTGTGCCCCCTTCCTGGAGCGCCAAAATGTTAGACCAAAATCTGGGCCTAACACCCAAATGCAGATCACAGAAAAGCAGAAAAAGCAGTAAAAATAGGGAACACATGAAGTTTTTATAGTGGTTCGGCTCAAACCAAGCCTACATCCACTTTATCTCTTCTTAAATCCTAAGAAGTTACAATTACAATTCTCTCGGTTTAGACATGAAATCCTCGTGTTTAAAATGAAAAAAGAAGTGAGAAAAATGAAGATTATACACGCAATCCTTGTGTTGTAGTGTGGAATTTGGCTCCTTTGCTGCTGAAAATGTTTTGCAAAGAGCAATGGTGGAAGACGTAAGGAGTTAGAGCCAAAAGATCCTTGAAAATGTCTTCAAATGGTGTATTTATAGTTGTAGGAGAGCTTCTGGGAAGACCGGTTCATGATAGGGTACGTGGCACCCAATCCGAGAAAGTAGGAGCATAAGTAGCTTTGAGAACATGTCAAGATCTACGCGTGTATCAGCAGATGCAGGGATCGGTTCGTGGTCATGGGATCGGGATGAGGTCTCCACGAACCGAAGTCTGGTCGTGAGCTGGAGTGGGAAGCTGGTGTCCATGGTCGGGTCGTGATCAAGAGGTGTATCACGAGCCGAGGGGGGCGATCCGAGGGTGCATGAGCCATACTCCGATCGTGTGACGCTTCGTTGCTTTATCCAGGAAACTACCAGATTACACCAGTTTACGGAAACAGGCATAACTTTCAAACCGTAAGTCCGATTGAGCAAACCAAAGCTCAAATTGAAGCTAATTCAGAGATCTACAAGAGTTACAGAGCTTAGTTCTGTAACTGCTGTTTTCGGGCCCAAAAGAGGTCGTCTGATAGGACTTTCGGGCCTTTCTTTGTTCGTGATGCGACTTTGACCAAATCGCTGCCTGTCTTCTGATGATGTTCTCCATATCCGAGTGCGATGCTATCCAGATATTCAGTGTGACAGCTGTTAGACCCAAATGTGGTTCTAACACCCAAATTGATTAGAAACAAGATAAAGTAAAGCAGAAATAAAAAAGAACACACAAGGTTTATAGTGGTTCGGCGAAGAAATGCCTACGTCCACTTAGTTTTCACTATATTCAGTAATTCAATTACAAATACAATGTAAGATTCGCTCACAACTCACTTTTGTTCACTCAGAAAGATAAAAACAAGAAATGAAAGATGGTTTGGATTTTCCGGGAGTGAAGGAATTCGAATGGTGGAAGTACTTGGATTCTCAAAAGTGCTCCAAAAAGATCCTTCTCTTTGTCTCTAGTTGGGGTATTTATAGGTGTGAATTTGCCTGAGATGCAATCCGGGTCGGAACACGTGTCATCCATCGCCCTCTCTTCGGGTTCGGATGGGCCATCAAGCAGACAACGCATCAATGAGATGGACGTTAGGAGTAAGAATTGGTCACATCCGGTCCGGTTCTTCAGGCGACTTTATAGGAGATTTTCCTGGATCATGGGTGCGGGTCGGAGACATGCAGGTTGGGGGTTCGGATCGGAATACCCGACCCGAACCGGAGTAGCTTGGACTTCTCTTCTTCTCTAATCATACTCCGCTCCGCTTTGAAGTCATGGCAAGCAGACGGCTTTCCGATCCACCTGAGATTCATTGGCCTTCCGATCCGATCAGGTATGCTTTGCCAATTTACCCAGTAAGAGATATCCGATCCGAACAGAGAATTTTACCCGATCTGAACCGATACGCTGCTATCAATCTGAATTGTGGAGCTTCCTTCCGATCCGAACCGAAGTCACATAACTTGAAATACTCTTCAACGGTTGGTTTCTTGACTTTGTGTTGCCTAGTTCACAAAGTAGGCTAACATTTTGCCCCCTCAAAGGATGCTTTCGTTGTACGAAGCATGCTTTGATGTTGTTTTAACTGCTAGCCCTTGAATCGGAACAGTCAGGAGGGACGCACAGATTTCTCATTCGGTTCGGGTGTTAGAAGAACGCACATTCTCTTCATTCCTGAGCAAATTTGGAAATCTTTTCTTGACATATAATGCTTCTTGCAGGCGTACTCTACCTTTGTTCTTCTTCTTTTGAACTCAATTCGAGTTAGATGCTAAACTAACGTGTGAAATCCGCTCGGTTCGGATGCCGATCCGAGACGCTTTCATGGGTTTGGCTTTTTAACATTGGGCCTTCAGTGAGAGTTGCGCTTCTGGGCTTCCACTCCGGTCCGAGCGGGTGAGATAAAACAGGGAGACGAGGAGTCAACACTATTCTCTATATAAACCCATCGCCGCCTTCATTCCTTCCTTCTTCGTTTCCATCGCCGCTCCCAACCTTAACATTAAAAACGTCAGAAACTCAAAAATTCTCAAACTATTTCCTGTAGATTTCCCGAATCAAACATATAGGTAGCTTTTCTAATCTCAAATAATCTTGTTGTAATCGTTCTCGATTTCGATTAGCGTTGGGTTAGGACGTTTTGGCCATAAGTATCACTCGAACCCTCCGCCGCTGCCGGTGGATGCGCCTTTGCTTCGAGACGTTGCGAAGTTGAAGAGGGCGAATATTTATTCTTAACGATGGCTTTGGTGATAAAGTGGACTTGTCTGTGAATAAATGGGGAAAGAGGAAAGAGATGAAGAGTGGGATGACAAGCTGGAGTCGGTTCGGGTGGAAGACGAAGGAGCAGAAAGGAAAAGGAGGGAAAGGGGATCGGCTCGGGTTTCGTTCTTTGGAAAGATGGAAAGGAAAGAGAAAGTCGGTTCGGGTCGGAAAAGTAAATGGGATAAGAGGCTGAAGTAAACGGATCGGTCAGGTGGTGCTGATTCGGATCGGATCGGGTCACCCGATCCGATCAGATCAGTTCTGCTTCCGAACCCACCGCTCCTATTGTCTTGAACTAACCTTGCCTTACCGAAGCACCCGAACCGAATGTCTTCTGTATTGAGCTAATCATCACATGCATATCCGAACCGAACCGAACATATTGAACTTGACACATAAAGACCACCCAACTAACTCAACTAACACTTAATCTAGACGAATATGCCTTGCGGACAGTTAGGATAGTGCCTTGTGAACATAAATGAGAATCAAGGACAACTCGGACTATTACTTTCTCTTTAAAGCTTCGTCTTATATTGCTGTACTTTTATTTTGCACTTCCCGCATTTGTTGCACACACTTTAGTTCACACACATACACAAAAAGGGGACACGGGATAATTCACTCTAATTCGTGCTATTGCTTCTTCAATAGTTCCATGACAATGAGACCCAGACGCTCTTCTCGTCTAGCTGAGAGGAAAGAAGCTCCAGAAACTTCCAACAAAACCACTCTCGAGGATATATCTTCTTCATCCGACCCAGAATGGGATAGCGAGGGTCCGGATTACGAAGTTGGTCATCGGGAAAACGATGAAATGTCTTCAGAAAATGAAGTTTCTCTAGGCTTTGAGGAGGAAGGAGGGATTGGTGACAACCGCGCACCCGATGAATTTGACTCAGCCATTATATTGGAATCACCTCCAGATTCCGTAGAATCAACAATTGACAATGACCGACTCGTGAGAATCTGCTTGAAGTATGGAATAATGAAGAGAGACACTCTAGTGCCTTCACGTTCTGATCGTCCACATAACCCTCCAGAAGGATATATGACGGTCACTCGTCTGATGTGCATGGTTGGCGCTATTCCTCCTTTCTCGCCTTTCATTGTCGACTTCTTAAGACAAATGCGGATTGCCCCCATGCAGCTACATCCCAATTCATACGCCTATCTGCATACCTTATTCATAGCATATCGTGAAGTTCTAGGCGTAGAGCTTACGTTTGACGATGTTCATTTCTTCTATAATTTCAAACATCGGACTAGGGAAACCCCTTCTTTCTGTTACTTTGAGTCGGTCCCAAAGAGGAAGATAATCTCTACGCCGTTTAGCAGCAAGGCTGGAGATTCCAGACTGGAGTGGTTCTATATAAAGCAACAGTCTGGATGTGCCAGAAGATGGACAAAATCAAGTAAAGCACTGATTTCCTGACCTTGGACTCTATGCACTTGAATCATCACCCTGACCTGTTTTTCCTTTTTATTTGCAGTCGATAATCCCAAACAGGTATCAGACCAAGTGTTCTTTGATCGAATGCACCGTCTCCTCAATGGCGACCAAAAATTCCTTACTATTGACGAGGTTCTTAAAGATGAGTACCTTCATTCTCACGGGCTGCTATCCGTCTACCGTAGCATCGGTCATGGGACAGTCCCTTATGCATATATTCCTCCAGTGGAAACAGTTCCAGAACTAGGAGAAGGCTCGGGAATTCCTGCAGCTTCTCTTCAAACTTCACCCTCTCCCTCTTCCACTCAAGACGATGAGCTGGCTAATCTGGCCAAAAAACATCGTGAAGGGTATGTTGCCCCCGAGGAAACTACCTCGGTAGACAAATCAAAATCTCCCCAAGGGTCGCCACTTCACGCTTCCGAAGGGGATGTTCCTAGCGCCGACGAGCACATATTTCAGGGTTTGGGGGATCTCCCTTTACCCGAGACTATATACACTTCGGAAGATTTCAGAAAGGACCCTCTAGTCTTCACTTCTTCTGAGGAGACTACTCCTGCTAAGGCTAAAGAGCCTGCCCGCACCACTTTAGCTTCAGACTCGGGTTGGTTGGGGGGACACGTACACCACATAGGATGCACTTTGCACCGTAGCACTAGCATTCATTGCACTTCTTTTTTCCATGGATCCGCTGATTCTAAACTTCGTTTAACTTATCGTGCAGGTACAATGTCTCGATCCTCTTATGACATAAGAAAACTTCGCCGTAGCATGTCTAATCCTCCCCAGGATGCCGAATATAACCGCCGGGATGACCGCGGCAGGGAGGAAAGGAGACCCTATGATCCTTATCGATCTCGATCCTCACGCTCCCGCTCACCAGTTCGACCGGAACAGGAAAAATACAAAAGCTATCAAGGTCGTAGGGAGGAGGATAGACCACAATCTAGGGATTCCACTTCCTCCCATGAAAAGCGAAGCAGAGAGAAAACACCTCCAAAGGAAACTGGGTCTAGAAGTAAGCAAAAAGTCCCTGCTACTAAGCGACCTCGGACAGACAAGGGTTCTACAGAATCTTCTTCGGGAAGGGATGCTGAACTAACAATCCTAGCCCCTCCTCCACCAGATGCGGGAACCGCCGTAAGGCTGGCATACTTAAAGGAGCAATTTCCCGAGCACTACTTCGAGACTCTGACCTTTCTACCTTCCCTTGAACCTATTTCTTCTAATTGGGCAGAGGAGGCCAGAGCAAAGATTGATTTGGTGGAAAAACAATACACCGAAATGTTCAAGTATTCCCGCACTCTTTCCAGAATCATTCGCACGCTACTGACAAATGCTGACTCAATGCACAAGACTGCAGAGGAAGATGCTAAAGCCCTAAAAACCTTAGGAAAAAATTTAGAAGATACTCAAGCTCAACTAGCTATCGCTCAAAAGAACGCTTCTAACTTCAAACAACAGTTTGAGGACATGCAAAAGCGCTATCATGATTTACTAGAATCCCATACTCAGGAACGTTCCGAGTTAAAGAAGCAAGCTGACGAAGCCAAATCAGAGGCTACGAAGGCACGTCTTGCTTATGTTGAGCTTGAGCAGAAAAATGCCGAGTTAGCGAAAAGGAGCGCTGAGTTAGAAAAGAAAAACGCTGATTTGGCTTCAAAATTGCTAGAGGCGGAAAATAGGGCTGCTCTGGCTGAGGGCAACGTGGAATGCGCTATTAAATCTGCGGAGGAAACTCGCAAACAGCTATCAGAGGCGGAGGCCGATATTCAGGGCTTCGGGGAGCTAATGATCGAATTCTTCGCGCACATTATTCGTCGTCGAAACATTTCTTGGATCGAGGACTATCCATCCACTTTGGTTCATGTGTGGAATCAAATCGTCGAGTGGGAAAAAGAAGAGCTTAAGGTCGATTCCCTCGATGAAGATAAGTTGATGGAGAAGTACTTGAGAGACGACGAACCGGAGCGCCTAGCTGAAGGTCGCCGTCTAATTGCTGAGGCCATGGAAGAAGAGAGGCAAAAGTCCAAACAGAAAACCATTCCTGAAGCTGGCTCCTCTTCTTCTGCTCCTGTAACTCCTGAAGTGGAAGGGTATGATCCCGAAAACCCGGGAATTTCCCGAACAACTTTGCTATCTCCCATTCCTGAAATAACTCCAGAGGTAGTAGTCACCCCTGCTGAAAAGTCTTCAGAAGGTATTCCTATTTTTTCTCCTCAATTTGTCAAGGCTACTACTACCTTTGGCTACATGACTGAATGTTCGATGAGAAATCCTCTGCTCTCGCCTGAGTTGATAACCGATGTTTCTCATTTTGTAGGCGTTGAATCCTCCGCGAAGACAGATGTTGTTCAAGGAGATACCACTGGGACAAAGCCCGCTGATAGGGTCAAAGAAGGGGAAGACCAGGCTGCTTCCACAGACTTGGGGGGAAGGAGTGAATCAACTAAGGTGACTACTCCCCATGACGAAGAAATGATTGCAGCGTTAAGAGACGACGGAGGAGACGAGGGGCATGATGAGGAACCAGAAGTTACAATAACCGGGGAGTCAAAAAGCGCTGAGGACATTACCCTAGCTGCCATGAAGGCTGATCAAGACAGGCGCTTGCAATTAAAGGCTGAAGAATTAGACCCTGAGGTCCTCAAACCCCTTGCAGTTGTGGATGCAGGTTCAAGGTTAGTTGTTAAGCTTTCCACTAGATCTATTACCGAAGAACTTGCTAAAAAATCTTCTCTCGATTCCAGTGCCCCGCCCTCCGGGAAGAAGTCTGCTGGCCCCAGTACTACGTCTTCAGGGAAAAAGAAACCAAAGCGGATCTTGACTGAAGCCGAGAAGGAAGCAAAAGATGCAGAAAAAGCTGTCAAGAAATCAAAGGCTCATTCCAAGCCCAAATAGTGGGTTCTTCTGTGTCCTTTTAGCATCTTTGTAAATCAATAAGTGCTGCTACACCAGCAGCTTTCGTACTTTCTTTTTTAGTCATTTCCCTGTACAAATTTATTCATTTGTAAATAAAAATAATTCACTTTCTGCAATGTTTATGTGTTAACAGTTCTGCACTTATGTAAAAATGCATATCTATAGTTATGAAACAAAGTTGTGGAGAGGGGAGATATGTGTATATATATGTGTCCCCAGTCAATCTCCATAAGTTATTCAGTGCTTAACCATGCAATCTGAATATTCCCGATTCTCTAACGGGATAGCATTTCCTGTATCACCAACTTCTGTTGTTTTTCCTGGCATTCCTTTTATACTCTCTCTCATTCTCTCGAGAGTTAGAGTTCGAGTTCAGCTATTTGTTTATTCCCCGGTCGTTCAACGGGAAAAGATTTCTTTCTCGGCGCTCGGTCAGGGACGCCTTTATACTCTCTTTCTCTCTGGAAAGTTAGAGTTCGGAGTTGAACCTCTTTCTCAGCGCTCAGTCGGAGAC
This sequence comes from Allium sativum, assembly GCA_030737875.1. Taxonomy (NCBI): domain Eukaryota; kingdom Viridiplantae; phylum Streptophyta; class Magnoliopsida; order Asparagales; family Amaryllidaceae; genus Allium; species Allium sativum. The sequence goes on along the minus strand of CM060922.1, from coordinate 248,536,008 downwards.
GCTTTTATACTCTCTCTCTTTCTCTGGAGAGTTAGAGTTCGAAATAGAATTTCTTTTTCAGCGCTCAGTCGGAGACGCTTTTATACTCTCTCTCTTTCTCTGGAGAGTTAGAGTTAGAATGTCGTTTTCTCATTCTTTCACGTCCTATCGCACAAATAATCATTGTGCTTCTTTTCATGTCCAGACTGTTTTCAACCTTCTTTAGGCTCTCAGTTGTCCTGTATTTTATAATCTCAACAGAACAACTAATGAATGTAAATGCATAAAAGTAAATAACACACAATATTTTTATAGTGGTTCGGCTAAGTCATAGCCTACATCCACTTTATAGCTCTTTATTCATATCACCGGATTTTCCCAAGGCAAGTCGTGCCTTATTACAGAATTTACAGGAAGAACAGCAAAAAATATAGCATTTCTAATCCAAATATCGCATTAAGTGTTGGGCATTCCATGCTCGAGGGACTTCTTCGCCATCTACGGTCGTTAACTTGAATGTTCCCTTATCAAGTTTCCGTTGGATGACAAAGGGTCCTTCCCATTTTGGGCCGAGGTGAGGAAGAGATGGAAAAACTCTCTTTAGCACCAAATCTCCTGGTTCAAAAGTTCTGAGGCGAACTTTTTTGTCATAATAGTGTGCCATCTGATGCCGATGTCTTGCTGCACGCAAGTTTGCTTCGTCTCTTTTTTCTTCGACTTCATCAAGAGACTCAAGTAAAAGTGCCTGATTCGTCATCGGGTCATAATATGTCACCCTGTGGGAAGGAACTTCCAGCTCAACTGGAATTACTGCTTCTGAACCAAAGGAGAGGGAGAAAGGGGTATGACCAGTAGCCGTTTTAAACGTTGTTCGATATGCCCACAAAGCTAGGGGCAATTCATCAACCCATTTTGCCTTTGCATGCTCTAATCGCTTTTTGAGGATGGATTTTATTACCTTGTTTATTGCCTCTACTTGCCCATTAGATTGTGGATAGGCGACTGCAGTATATCGTTTATCTATCTTATATTTCTGGCAAAAGTTTCTGAATTCAGTGCTATCAAATTGGGTCCCGTTGTCGGTAATAATTGTCCTTGGGATTCCGAATCGGCATATAATATTTCGGACCACAAAACTTATCACCTTTCTTGTGGTAATCTTAGTCAAGGGTTCAGCTTCCACCCACTTCGTGAAATAATCCACGGCTACTATGGCATACTTAGCTCCTCCTTTAGCAATTGGTAAAACTCCAATGATATCGATTCCCCATGTGGCAAATGGCCAAGGACTCACCATCGATTTAAGCTGGGTTGATGGTGCCCTGGGGATTTTGGCGAATCTCTGGCACTTATCGCAGCGTCGTGAATAATCAGCTGCATCTTTGTTGATCGTAGGCCAGAAGTATCCGTATCGCAATATTTTCTTCGCTAAAGTTTGACCTCCTGTATGATCTCCACACTCACCTTCGTGCACTTCTCTCAGTACACGCTTGATGTCGTCGTGTGCGATACATCGTAACAGGGGCATAGAAAATCCTTGTCTATAGAGAATATCGTCTTGTATAACATATCTGGTAGCTCTGCGCACTACAGCTCTCTTTTCACTCTTCTTTAATGGGAGTGTCCCATTCTTAAGAAAATTCTTGATTGGAGTCATCCATGATTCCTTCTCTGGTTCCGCTTCAAGAACGAATTCCATTTCCATTGACTCAAAGCTTGGCGACTCCAACGTTTCAATTGGAATTACCTCGGTCCCTTCTGGATTGTCAGAACTAGCTAATTTTGCTAGTCTATCCGCTTTCTGGTTTTCTTCTCTGGGAATATGTGTTATGTTGTACCGCTCTAAGCTATTTAATAGCTCTTTCACTTTCTTGAGGTAAGCGACAAGTCGAGGTCCTCGAGCCGCGAATTCCTCTCGCACTTGACAAACAACAATCTTAGAGTCACAAAATATATCCATCATTTTTACTCCGAGGTCTTTAGCGAGTTTCAGCCCGGCAATCAGGGCTTCATACTCAGAGTCGTTGTTTGTTGCCGAAAATTCTAATCGCAGAGCGTAATATAACGACCGTCCCTCCGGAGTGACTAAGACAATTCCAGCTCCGGATCTTCGGTCATTTTTAGCTCCATCTGTATATAATTCCCACGGATTCATCTTTAGCTCATCCTCGGATTTAACCACTCGGTCATTGATTATTTCTTCCTCTGGAATGGTGAATTCCGCAATAAAGTCGGCTAGAGCTTGCCCCCTGATCGACTTTCGTGGTTGAAAATTCAAATCAAACTGGCTTAGTTCTATGTTCCATTTAATCAACCTTCCCGACGCTTCGGTTCTTTGCAGCACTTGTCTTAACGGCTGATCGGTGTATATGGTTATTGGATGGGCTTGGAAGTAGTGACGAAGCTTTCGGGATGCAATCAGGAGGCTATAAGCAAGCTTCTCGATCTTTGGGTAGTTGCGCTCTGCCGCTGCTAATTTCTTACTCACATAGTATACTGGCCTTTGTACTTTGTCCTCCTCTCGAACCAGAACTGTGCTGACAGCGTGAGCCGAGACTGCTAGATAAACAAATAGTTCTTCATGGTCTACGGGCTTTGATAAGATTGGCGGTTTTTCCAACAGTTCTAACAGATTTTGAAAAGCCTCGACACAATCGGGAGTCCACTGGAAGTTCTTCTTTCCCCTTTTTATCAAATCAAAAAATGGAACACATTTATCGGTGGCTTTGGAGATGAATCTACTTAGCGCCGCTACCTTTCCTGCCAGACTTTGGACGTCTTTAATTTTCCTTGGTTCTTTGATATTTCTAATCGCCGCTATCTGGCTAGGGTTGATCTCAATTCCTCGGGAACTCGCAATGAAGCCAAGGAACTTTCCCGACGCCACTCCAAATGAACATTTTAAAGGATTCAATTTCATACGGTATTTTCGCAAGATACCAAACATTTCTGCTAAGTCTTGCGTATGACTGGAGGACTGCTTTGATTTAACCAGCATATCATCCACATAAACTTCCATGGTTTTTCCTATCTGATCGTAAAACATTCTATTTACCAACCGCTGATAAGTAGCTCCAGCGTTTTTTAATCCGAATGACATTACAACATAACAATATAGTCCCAGATTCGTAATGAAACTTGTATGCTCTTGGTCTGGTACATGCATAGGAATTTGATTGTATCCAGAATATGCATCCATGAAAGAGAGAAGTTCATGACCTGCTGTCGAGTCTACAAGCTGGTCAATCCTGGGAAGTGGGAAACTATCTTTTGGGCAAGCCTTATTTAAATCTGAAAAGTCAATACAAGTTCGCCACTTTCCGTTTGGCTTCTTTACCAGAACGGGATTCGATATCCAGTCGGGATAGGTCGAATCTCGAATAAATCCATTTTGCTTCAACTTCTCTACTTCCTCTTTGAGGGCAGCCGACCTCTCTGGGCCCAGCATGCGTCTCTTTTGCTTTACAGGTGGATGCTCCGGATTTACATTCAATTTGTGACTGATAACGGAAGGCGATATCCCACACATGTCAGCATGGGTCCAGGCGAACACATCTAAGTTCGCTTTTAAGAAGTTCGTCAGCTCTTCAGCACGACGTGGATCCAATTGGGAACCAATCTTCAAAACTTTCGTCGGATCAGCTTTATCAACAGGAATTTCCACTGTTGCTTCATTAGGAGTTGCATTCCTAGCCTCTGGTTCCTCATCTTTTCTAGGATCCAGGTCTTCAGGCGTTCCTTTTCGCAACTCCCTTGGGTTCAACCTCTCTAATTGCTATGCTGAGTCCCCCTTTGAGGGAGATGAGGCATCCTTATTCTCAGCATTAACTCCTTTCATCAACATCTTCAGTTCGGCCACATAGCAGGCCCGTCCAGAAACCTGATCCCCTCTTATTACTCCAGTCCCGGCTTCGGTTGGGAACTTTAGTAACAAGCACCAAGGGGCGATACAAATTCTAAACTCAGCGAGGGCAGGCCTCCCAAAAAATGCGTTATATGGCGAATCTACGTCCAGTACTACAAACTGAAGCATTCGCACTCTTCTACGTTCTCCTTGCCCTAGGGTCGCAGGCAACTCTATATATCCCATAGGAGCTGTCGTCGCTCCGTTGAAACCTCTAATCCATCCTTCACAAGGTTTCAGATCTTCAGGCTCAAGCTTCATCTGATCAAATGACTTCTTGAACAAAATATTAACGGAACTTCCGTTGTCTACTAATACCTTATGGACCAACGCTGGCCCAATAGCGGTAGTAATAACCAACGGATCATTGGTGGGAGATTGTATTCCCGTGTTGTCTCGGCTGCGAAACACCACGTCATCGAACATGGTTTTTTGTTGTTTGATGGGGGTGGTATCTTCCAACTCGTCACCTTCATTCACATCTAGATGTTTGGCGGCATTCACATATTGGTCCATTGACCTAAAGCTTCGGATTGCCGGGTGAGGTCCGCCTACTATGGAGTTGATGACGATCCCTTTACCTTTCTGCTGCGCGGTAGGCTTAGGAGCAGGTAGGATTTGCTTTGGAGCCTGCTCTCCTTGCCCCCTATCCCTCGGGGCAACCTTGTACTCATCCAACTTTCCCTCACGCAGCAGCTTTTCAATTACATCCCTCAAATGTCGACACTCATTGGTCGAATGTCCATGCGTTCCGTGAAACAAGCAAAATTTCCCTGTCGCCATTTCTTTTTCGGTCGAATCACGAGGTGGCGGTCTTTTGTATTGCAACACATTATATGTGTCCAGGTAAATATTCTCCAACGTGTCATTCAATGGCGTGTAGTTCTCGTAGTTCTGGAATCGGGGCCTTTTGTTTGGGTCGCTTCCCCTATTTCTGTTTCTCCTGTTACCGTTCGAATTACGGTTGTTGTTGTTTCCCCCGCTTCCAGTATTGCTGTTTCCACCCTTGTTTCCTACATTTACTTCAACCTTGCCAGAACTTTCCCCAGACTGCTTCACTGCAATATTACTCTGCACATTCTCCTTTGAAGCTGTCTCAGACTTTCTTTTCCGGTTTGCCCGGGCCTCCTCTCGTCTTAGATAAATATCGGCTTTTTCGTAGAATATCGCCCTTGTGGGGGGTGTCTTCCCAGAAAGGTAGTCTCCAAACTCAGATTCGGGATCGACTCCTTCCTTCAATGCCATCAGAATTGTGGGCTCATGCGGGTCACTGACCTCAGTTACAGCTTGGTTAAAACGATCTAAATATGCCCTTAAAGATTCTCCTGGTGCCTGTTTGATCCTCGACAATTCAATAACGCTCTTGGACTTTCGAGCATGTAGTCGGAACTGGTTCATGAAACGCTCGCTTAGTTCTTTGTAATTAGAAATTGAACGAGGAGGAAGTCGGGTAAACCAAAATAAAGCCACATCTTCTAGGTAGATTGGGAACGCTTTGCATTTTACTTCATCGGGGGCAGCAGCTGCATTCATAAGCCACGAATACCGCATCAAGTGCTGTCCTGGATCAGTCCTTCCGTTATATTTATCCATCTGTGGCAAATTAAAGCGTCGGGGGAACTGGAAGTCTAGGATGTCGTCAGTGAACGGAGTATGGCTTCGCTCTATACCGTAGTCTTCATTTGTATAATTCCGGCTTTCAGACATAATTCGACGAACCATCGCCTGCACATCGGCACTAGTTAGGGGCTGCTCAGGTTCCCTGGCCCTAGCGTCCGAGTTCCTCCGGGGCTCTTGCTCAGGAGACACCCTTCTTCTTCGAGCTGCCTCTGCTCGATTCCTTTCCCCGCGTTCCCGGTCGATCTCGGGAAGAGGGGACTGGAGTCTTTGCCCCCGAGATGGGCTATCGTTTCTTAATGCTCGTGCGATATCCTCGCGAGATCCCAAAGATCCAAACGTTAGCTGCTCCACGTTCTGAGGTCGTTCGAGTGGCCTTCGCTCACGGGGCCTCTCTTCCTCAGAAGATGAAGATTGATCTACTGGTGTATGACGAACTGGCGACGGAGTTCTTTGCCGGCGGAGCTCACTGATTTCCCGACTCATGAGCCTCATATTTTCCTGCATCATGAGGTTGGTACGCTCATGAACTCTCATAGCTTCCCTCGTGCTCTCAAGCATATCAAGCAAGCGCGAGAAATCTCCTTGAGTGATGGGAGCAGATGGATTGGCCTGGTCTCCAACCCTGGCAGCTGGAATTGGAGCATTCGCGGGGACTCGAGTAGATGTTCCAGCTTCACCAAGCATCGGGTCGGATCGGAGGTAGGAAGTCGGGTCGGATCGGAGCTGGGGTGTCTGTTCGGATCGGTGTGCAGCGAGCAAGTCGGGTCGGTTCAGACTGGGGGAGTGCACTGCTTCAGAGTCTCCAACCCGGATCGGATCGGAACTTTCCCCTGGCTGTCGGTTCGGATTTCCTGCGTTGATTCTCCCTGCTGCTGAACTCTGCCCTCTAGACCTTGTTACAACAGCATGTTGCTGATCTTCACCAGCTCCATTTCCTTGAACTGACTGGACTTCCTTGCCTTTTCCTCTGGCCATGAGTCTTTGACAATTACTTCAACGAATGTAAGAAAGTGGAGAAACTTAAGGATTCACTTCTTTGAACTCAACGGTCCAAAAAGTAGAAAGAGATCCCGGAAAATAAAGAATTTAGATGAGGGTTCTCAGTGAAAGCACCAAAATGTTAGACCCAAATGTGGTTCTAACACCCAAATTGATTAGAAACAAGATAAAGTAAAGCAGAAATAAAAAAGAACACACAAGGTTTATAGTGGTTCGGCGAAGAAATGCCTACGTCCACTTAGTTTTCACTATATTCAGTAATTCAATTACAAATACAATGTAAGATTCGCTCACAACTCACTTTTGTTCACTCAGAAAGATAAAAACAAGAAATGAAAGATGGTTTGGATTTTCCGGGAGTGAAGGAATTCGAATGGTGGAAGTACTTGGATTCTCAAAAGTGCTCCAAAAAGATCCTTCTCTTTGTCTCTAGTTGGGGTATTTATAGGTGTGAATTTGCCTGAGATGCAATCCGGGTCGGAACACGTGTCATCCATCGCCCTCTCTTCGGGTTCGGATGGGCCATCAAGCAGACAACGCATCAATGAGATGGACGTTAGGAGTAAGAATTGGTCACATCCGGTCCGGTTCTTCAGGCGACTTTATAGGAGATTTTCCTGGATCATGGGTGCGGGTCGGAGACATGCAGGTTGGGGGTTCGGATCGGAATACCCGACCCGAACCGGAGTAGCTTGGACTTCTCTTCTTCTCTAATCATACTCCGCTCCGCTTTGAAGTCATGGCAAGCAGACGGCTTTCCGATCCACCTGAGATTCATTGGCCTTCCGATCCGATCAGGTATGCTTTGCCAATTTACCCAGTAAGAGATATCCGATCCGAACAGAGAATTTTACCCGATCTGAACCGATACGCTGCTATCAATCTGAATTGTGGAGCTTCCTTCCGATCCGAACCGAAGTCACATAACTTGAAATACTCTTCAACGGTTGGTTTCTTGACTTTGTGTTGCCTAGTTCACAAAGTAGGCTAACAACAGCTTTTACCAAAAAGTGTGTCAACATAGAGCTTGCCTTTTTATACTAATTATTTAATTAATATTTATTTCTAATAATTATTAATTTTGAAGTTTTCGCATTCGAACTCCAAATGAAACCCAACGACTGACATTCATAACTAAATACCCCTATTCTGGACACAATGGAATATGTTTTGTATGTCAATTCGACTATTTCAGTCAGTTTTATCAAAATTAAAATATAAATTAACATAACGTTCAAAATTGATTTTCAACGTGCACATTAATTTGCCGCGACCACATACTGATTCCAAAAACTTTGAAATTTGGAATCTTGCTATGTTATGAATATACGGTTCTATCAAAATTAATTTCGTCGAATTTGGAGACTGTTTGAAAAATGGCCTTGCTTATTAAGTTAAAATAAAATTCAACATGCGTTTAAATTTACCATTCTTACATTCCAATTCCAATTGAATTGAAATTTTGAACCTCACAATAATTTGACATTCCGGATCCAAGAAAATTAGTTTCATCGAAAATGGATGTTGTTTGCTAAATGGCTATTTTTAAGGGCTTAAATAATATTAAAATATTAATAAATTTCATAACGACTATTTTAAATGTTAAAAAGGGCATAACTTACTGTTTATAATATGAAATCTAAAATTTTCATATTCGTTAGAAAGATATTATTAAACAAATTCTAAGTTTCTTGTTTTATTGAAATCTGCTTTATTTTGCATTATGTATATTCATTTAAAATTCAGAACAAAATTTTCAAACTACCGTGCCATTACGACTTCGTTTTAATTAAATTTTAAATTTATACATTCAAACTTCTTTTTAAATTAATTTTTAGTCATTTATTCTCAAAATAAATCGCTCAAAATAAAAATAAATTTTAATTAGTTCCAAAATTCCATATTGTTACAATCTCCCCCACCTAAACCTTTTTCGTCCTCGAAAAAGGAACGGTGCTGAAAGTTGTTTAACTAACTAACTCAACTTTCATTCTGGCTTGAGTTCTTCAACATTTCATTTTCTAAGAACTTTCAGATTTTCCTAAAATTTGGCTAATGCCTTAAATTTCTGAAAAAATTCGCCATAACCTCCTTTGTACGAGTTGATATGAACAAGTTTATATGGCCTTATCAGGCACCCAATAAATTTATAAATCACATACAAATCAATTGTGACTTATCTATGCTCAAGGGAGATGTGTGAAAAATCATCTGTTTACCCAGTGATGGGAATTTGTCATAATCAATGTGGCGTATCTACAACAAGAGAGACGCATATATTTTTATTATCTCAAGATCGAGTGATGGTGTTTATTATTAATCCTGTAATTTTTGTTATAGCTTATTAAGTCCATAATCAGTCTTCGGTCAACATGTAATTCAATCATCGCCATACAAGCATCTCGCTTATATGGTAATCCAAACCTCGTCATACAAGGACTAAATGCTTATATGGAATATGCTATGCTATGATGTCTTCAATACATGCTATGTGGTGTAGTCCATAATTTACTGGTTACTATTATATGGCGTATGTTTAAATTTCACATAGAGCAACCATCATAATGCATCCAACCCATTGACAATAGTATAATAATAATAAAATTGCGCAACCAACTAAATAAGATGCACTTGTTTCTTGGGTACACAATTTATTTCTCTACTCAACTTGCATACCATAACCTATTCAACATATATATGTATATATATCCAATTGCAACTAATATCAAATTAATTCAACATTAAATTTAATTTGGCTTAATTTAGCTTCGATACTTATAATGCTTTTATTTCAATTTTAATTAACTTCTCTTAAGTTAAATTTTAATTCATTTGATTTACTTGTATTTTTTTCACCGAATTTAACTGGTATTAGTTAAATTTAAAAATTCAAATCATTTCCATGTACTTAAATTAGTTTTAAGTATATTTTGACGTTTCAATTAGTATATAGTCATCCCACTTTCGAAACTCGAAAATAAACACTGATGAAGTAGCCACATCATCAGAATCCTACTTAATTAAGCGACCTGAATTTGATTCTATATCTATCAAGTATATTCAAGACTTTGGATATACGCTAGCTAGGCGTACATGCAAAATCTACTTATACTTGATAGTCCAACCTTGATGTCATAATAACACTCGAAATCATATTATAAAATAATCAGGTAGGTTATCCATATATTTTCAAAATGTACATTTTTCTTTGTATATAGAATATAACTGAAAAATCAGATTATATATGTAATCACAATTACGTTTCTTATAAACATATAACTCTCAACTCATTCTGGGGAATTACTAACCCCATTTCTAATAAGTTTCTCACGTTAGGATACTATTGATCCTATCTCTAATGAGTATTCTTTAATAGAATATTGCTAAACCTATCTCTGGTGAGTCTTTTATTCTATTCTAACGAGTTGTACCCCAAAGAGTTGAGTTAACCAAAGCTTTGATACCATATGTAGTGACCCTCCTTTTTGGTCGATCCAAATCGATCGCTAAACCAACTTGATCGAACCAAAAATGCGAATACGCTAACTTTGAGCGCACAACACATCAGAACAAACAACAGAAGACTTTAGTAAACATCATAACAATGTTACATCAGAGTACAAAATATCAGAGTACATTGAAAATAATACAGCGGAAGATAAGTTTATACTAAATGTAATACAATGCACATCAGTAATATAAACTAACACAGTGGAAGACTATAATTGCTCTGGACACAGCTTTAAGTTTCGATCCAGAATCCTACTCAAGATAAATATCTGCAAACAAACCACTCGACTGCCAATGTGAAAATACGGGCAACCGAGTTTACAAGGAAAAACAAACTACGAGTCAGCCATGGGACTGGTATGAGAAACTCTAACAGTTATAAACAACTTATATAAAATAAGCCATATCATGGGACCATGCCATATAACACGGAACTAGTTTTCTCCACTAGAATGCCATTGCACATACAACTACCATAAATAATAAACTAATGGATCTACGATGCATCAGACAACATGCAATTTTCCTCAATCTACCATTTAAGTTTAATCCCTAAAATTAGATTTCAAAATCCAATTCACATTACGGAAAATATTTTTTGGACTTTATTTTCTGATATCTTATTTCAAATCATTTGAAATACATATCTAGTTTTTATATCAAAGTAGATTTCACTTCGGGATCTCAAACCAAAATCTTTGGATATATGAATTCCAAAATATCACAACGCATACAAACATTACGCAACCAAATATCGGGAGGTTTCTCCCATCAACAAGGCAAAGGGTACGTTCCTTAATCACCAAATATATATGTAACTCCCACAGATGGAGCCGGCTACACTGACCACTGACAAAGTCTTAAGGTCGTCGATCTCTCTTACTTATACTTTTAGTCCTTAGGGTTACCCGAATATTTTTCCATATACTAAATCATTATTATATCCCGAAGTAGGAAAAATCATTTCACAACATAATAATCACAAGTGCTTTCAAAATATAGTGCTTCACATCAGCAATTCATACATATGATCAGTCATTATTAATCATATAACATTCGAGCTCGTACGTCTCAAAGAAGAGTGTTAAGAAAAAGAATAAATTATCCGCCACCAAACTGATATACCATCAATATCAACTAATCAATTATGTGATGAACTACAATTTCAAACACATAGTACTTTTCTAAATCATTTCGCAAACATCAGGTTCAATCCTCGAAATCCTTTCTGTTTTATAAAACATTTTTATACAACTTTCCCTATCCAAATTCAGGAAAACATTTCTTTTTACTTAAGAAAATCTCATTTAAAAATCATTCATTAAATTTGAAATGAACTAAACCACATCGCTAAACATCTCATAGTCAAATCATGAAGTGTTTCACAAGGTGTTAGCATACAAATATTTCTACCCAAACCAACGCTAAATGTAAAAACATATTTTGCTCACAAACAAGTCGAGCATAATCCAAACGATCAATCAATCAGAAATAATGAATATCAACAACGAAGTATATTTGGTTCTAACACATCTCATGTTTTGGTAAATTTAATTACCATTTATTCATTCCAAATCTAATTAAAGATTTATTAAAACTTTTCTTAATTATAATCTCTAAAATTCATTACTTAGTGATTGCTCAACTTTACGAAATAAATCCTGTCTTTAACTGGTTAAAGAACTAATCTCATTTAAAACACAGTTCACGATAAACCCAAAATCATCTTCCATTTAATATGGAATATTCACGGAAATCCAATCAGTCGTACTCGATATAAATTTCCGTATCAAACTAATATAAGTGGAATAATGACAAAGCCTTTTAAATTCCATAAATAGTAACGGTCTTCATTCAAAGAATCTCATCTTGACTATTTTAAATCGAATTCCATTCAATTTCAATTTAGTTTATTAAATTGGAAAACTTCACTTGGGAAAATTTTCCATTAAATCTAAGTTAAAAGATTTATAAATTCCAAATCAAAACTCCACAGTTAATTGGGTTGTAAGAACTAATTTTATTTAAAACATATTTCACAATAAACCGAAAATCAACTTCCATTTCATTCCGATAATATTTATTTATTGGAAAACTTCATTAATCTTAATAAAAAGATTTATTCCTTTCTCAACCGGGTTTAAGAACAGTGTTATTGAAGGCATCAATCACAACAAACCCCAAAATCTAATTTGATATTAAATATAAAGCTCTGAATATAAATCATATCGACTAATATTCAACATCAAATTCTAAAAACCAACAGATATCGTATTGGGAGCAACGATATATATATATATTCCAAATTCCTCAATAATATCCATATAATCCCGGAATCCAATATCGAAATATCCGAATATTATTTTCATTCAAATTCATTCCAATTTATATGTTGGAAAACATTGGTTATATTAAAACCATTGACAATCCAATTAGTTATTTAAAAACATTGGATTACTAATCTTTAGAAAACATCGTCTGATCTTAGTCGAATATCTGATGTTCCTTTCGGTTCTTCCCACCCATCGCCTAATGGAATAATTTCCAGTTAGATCTCATAGGTGATACTAGACTGTACTATGAGGAATCATCACATATTCCTTGGTTCTTTTTTTTTGGCAAGACTAAAATATGTTCTTTATTCTAGTTGTTAACCAGTTCATTCAGATAAAATGCCTTTTTTCTTTCTAAAATTTGGAATATCAATCCAAAACCTTTTTAGACCATTTATTATGATTAACACAATTTATCCATATTTTTAATAAATTTAATATGGCCATTTGAGTCAATTTCCATTTACCATCATCGAATTGCATTTATAGCGACTTTTTCAAATATTGATTTTGACTAATCTCGAAATCTAACCATTGGATTTCAAATGTTTTCTATTTACTTGAAATCTCTTTTAATTATGAATCCAACATTTTCAGTTTTGGGAGAGTCCGACGGTCGGATCTCCCGTTACGTCAGTTCGAAGCTAGTGATTGAAATTCGCGAAGGGTCGCTGCGGACTTGTCCTATTCAAACCAAATTCGATTTATAAATAGAACCGAATATATTTCCAAACATTTTATAAATTTTATATCATTCATCAACAATCAATTATACCATCCAATCCACATATTGTGGTATATACCATATAAGTATTAAACCAATAATGCTTATGTGTTCGTCAATCAATAGATTAATCGCAAATCAATCATCAACAATCAATATGTATTAACACAATAATTTCATTCAATAATGGTTATCATATCTAGAACCGATAACTAAAAACTAGGTAAATTTTCTCAGTTAATAACCATTTAAGGTTAAATTCAATTTCATAACATCAATATATAACTCAGATAATTCATAAACATTATTCAGCAATTAACTAACAAACAGTTAATTTTAATCTGCCCTTTTCGGTGAAAGGTTTCTCACCTCGATTGGTTTTGAAATTGTTGTAAAACAATTATCGTTTGACATATCTGATTAGACATTTAATTTTGCTATAATTTGTAATGTGCTCCATTTCCTCCAATCAGCTCTGAAATGTAGTGCTTGTCTTCATGGTTCTAACGGAGCTGAATTTACGCGATTCTGATTTCTTATGGCAAAGATATAGCAGTTTAAATATTATTTTCATAAATTAGGCAGTTAAATATATAATTAGTTTTTAATTACAATTCTTAATCTCTTTTTTTTTGTCGTAGCCTTCTTCTTTGTTCCAGCTCAAAACTGTTGAACCCGACTTCAACATCTAGGGTTGACAACCGCCGCCACTACACTCGTCCGAACCCCAACCGCCAGTCACCACCGTCTCCGCCTTGACGTTGCCGTCCATCAGCCACCACCATGTAAAGCTCGAAGCCCCCCACTCTCCTGAAAATCGTTCGAAACCGCCTCCATTTGGAGGAGGAAATCGGCCGTCACAACTCGAGATTTCATATCACAACCGTTGGATATGTTGAACACGCTGAGATGAACATTTTTGATGATGGGAGATTAGGAATTCATTGCGTGGACCAAGAGAAAAATGAGGAGAAAGGAGAGAGCATCATGGCCATTGATTTCGTATGCGTGGTGGTTGAACGTTTTGGGGAAAAACTAGGGTTTAGAGCTTGACTTTTTATACTAGTTATTTAATTAATATTTAATTCTAATAATTACTTAATTTTGAAGTTTACGCGTACGAACTCCAAATGAAACCCAATGACTGACATCCCTAACAAAATACCCTTATTCCAGACACAATGGAATATGTTTCATAAGCAAATTCGACTGTTTCAGTTAGTTTTTATCAAAATTAAAATATAAATCAATATAACATTCAGAATTGATTTTCAACATGCATTTTAATTTGCCATGACCACATATTAACTCCAAAAATTACAAAATTTGGAATCTCGCTTCGTTTTGAAATTACGGTTCTAACAAAATTAATTTCGTCGAATTTGGAGACCGCATGAAAAAATGGCCATTTAATTAGCTTATTAAATTAAAACTGAAATTCAACAGGCGTTTAAATTTATCATGCTTACATACCAATTCCAATTGGCTTGAAATTTTAAACCTCACAATAATTTGACATTCCGGTTCATCATGGATATTTTTAAGGGCTTAAATATTATTAAAATATTAATCAATTTCATAGCTGCTATTTTAATTTTTAAACTGGACATAACTTACAATTTATAATATGAAATCTAAAATTTTCACATTTGTTAGAAAGATATTATTAATTCTAACGTTTTTTATTTTACTGAAATCTAATTTATTTTTCATTATGTATATTATTTAAAATTCAAAACAAAATTTTCAAACTACCGCGCCACTACAGGTTCGTTTTAATTAAATTTTAAATTTATACGTTCAAACTTCATTTTAAATTAATTTTTAGTTGTTTATTCTCAAAACAAATCGTTCAAATATTTAATTTCTACTAAAATCAATTAAAACAAATTTTAAATTGGTTCCAAAATTACGGGTCTGACAACATCCCAGGGTTTAGGTTTTAAGAGGGCCCAAATACATTATCCATCAGCATATTTACATTAGTACAAATAGTAGGCCAAAGTCCACCAAATAAACATCTACCTTCAGTTAATATAAGATATCCAGCCTTTACTTGCATTGATTATCAACTGCAGTATTGCAACTTCTAAAAACCTTTTTCGTTTCCTCTGCATGTTTGTTATTTGTTGTCATTTTTTCCTTTTCTTCTTATTTCTACTTTTATTTAATCTTTGGGGAACATGAAATATCATTACATATTACCATTTTGTGAGCTTTTATCTTATAATCTTTTTATTAAGTAACAACTAGCATGTTATCTTGAAAAGTAAAGGTTCTCTACAAGTTCACGGATGTCTTCCAATAGTATTTATTCTCTATCCATATTTTACTTTTCAATTTCTCAAAATTCATGCTGCATATTTTTCAACTACTCGAGAATTAGAGGCATAATAATCTATAAATATTAGTGAACTTAACAAAAAAATTGGAAAATTTTCAACTACTTGTTGATTTGTTAATTACTAATGCATGTTTGTGGTTTTATATTATAGTGATATTTTTCTAAGTTGATAACTACGTTAGATATTTCAATGTCATATTGTTTTAATTTTGTAAGTTAGCGGAATGAACAATAATAGAAAGATTCGTTATTCATTTTGTAAAATTAGGCTGAAGGACTTTTCTTTCAGTATAGTTAGCTTTAAATACAACACTTCTGAATAATAAGTTATAAGGACAATTTTATAGAAAAACGATAAATTTCTTTGTCTTTTTATGTTATACAGAAAAATGATAAATTTATATATCATTACTCCTATATAACATAAAATGATAAACTTATTTATTTTACATGTAAGTTTTCATTAAAACTAATTTTTCAAAAGTGCGGTGCTTAAAATTTACTACTCTGGACAAATAAGTCATTTGACTGAAAATCACCACACTACAAAAAAACTCGCCTATTTCCGACGGCTAAAAACAAATAAGTCATTTGTCAGAAGCCATCGGATGTAACCGTAGCAAATCGGGGCATCGAGAAATAGTGTTTTCGACGGCTATCGACACAACTCGTTGATGGCTTTTCCTACAGCTAACAACGGTTGGTAACAGTTTCCGAAGGGTTTTGACAGTCATAGGTAGCCGTCAGAAACCGTTGCATGCACAGACCAATAAACCGTTGCAAGCCGTCGGAAACCGTTGCAGTTTAGAAGACCTACAAGCCGTCGAAAACAGTCGGCAGCCATCGGAAAACTGCACATTTTTTTTTATATTTCAGCTACTATTCAGCTCTCAAACTACGTTTACCGCTCAAACTGTCGACACAGCCATAATCTATAATCCCAACATATCATATACCAAGAAATATCAAGGGAAGATTATTGATCCAATGCTTGAAGAAATGGAAGGGAGAGCCTCTTCCCATATGCTGAAATCACCAATGTGTAACCTCAAAAAATAAAAATTTGAAAAGATGTTTGTTAAATGCATATAACTACCATTATTTATTGTAATTTTTTTAATCGAAATATTTATTGTAACATTTTCTTTTCCAAAATTTGTACAAGTGAAATCAGCTATGCAAAATTTTGGGATATTTTGGATATTCATTGAAAAGCCTAACAACAAGTGCAGACAATTTTTAATTAACATTTTTTAAGCATTTTCATTTCCTTTATAGTAGGTGATTTAACATTGGTCCAACTTGAACAAAGGTCATAGACGGTTAACTCACTATATTGTTAATTAGAGCAAATTTTAGCTTTAGTTTCTTTTTTATTTTTCCTTCTTTTAATACATATATACACACATATGTGTGTCCACACACACACACACAAATATATATATATATATATGTATATATATATATATATTTGTGTGTGAACGGCTATTTAAACATAAAAAATTGACACAAACTAAGTGATATAATCTCAGTTATTGAATCAATTTGTCTTTATTTGAGGGGTGCAAATTAGAGAGTAATCCAGTGTGATGTGTATATATATATGTGTGTGTGTGTGTGTGTGTGTGTGTGTGCGCACGCGCGCACGCGGGGGCGCGTCTGCGTAGAGGGTTGTGCCTTTAATGCCCCGCTTTCACTCCGCCATATTTCTGCTATATCGTGTAGCAGATTTCTACTGCTACGCTATTTTCCAAGTAGACTCCGAATAGCTTATCCGCTTTAAGCTTCGTTATATTCAGATATTTCAGGTATATCTCATTATTTTGGCTATATTCTGTTATATCTTCTATAAAAGAAATGAATTGAAAGATAACATTTGTACACTATAAAATTTATAGAATTAGTTTTTTAATATAATTTTTTAATATATATTTTTCAAAATATAAAATACTATAATATTTTGTTAAATTAAATCAAACTAAATAAAATTTTATATTTACTAACATATATTTGCTTATGCTTTTATTTAAAAGTAAGAATGTACTAATTATAATTAAATTGAATGTTAATTTTCCATTATTTATCAATTATATGTTTGTAAAAGCATTAAATATGAGTTTTATATGTTATTTTTGGCTCATTCTTTATTTTTCCTTATTTTCTCGTTTTATCTCTGCTACAATTTTTGCACATCCGCCCCATTGGATCTAATAAGCGTTTTAACTGCACAGGTAGAGAGTGACTATTTGAACTCAAAATTAATCATAACTGATGATATAAGAGATTTGGACCTTCAGATCTTTTTATCATTATATGTAAGGTGGAATTCACAACTATCATTACATATAAGGTGGAATTCTCAAGTACAGAATGATAGTATATCTTCAGTGTGGTGCTAAGAGCACCCCAATATGTTCTTCTTAATATCGCGACTAATTAATACCACAAAAATTAGTATTACACTCTTCTTAATACCACAAATTTAAAAAATAAAGGCTACCACACTGTTTTACCCTATTTCTATTTCACTCGATATCCGTTCGTCCTCATTTGTAAAACCGATCAATGAGCTAAACCCTAAACCTATAACCGATCAACGAAATCGACGCTGCAATATACAGAAGTCATGGATAAGGTTTGAATTAAACAAAATAGAAGAGGAAGTGAGAGATTAGGGTTTTCAGGTCACCAAATAATTGATAGATTACCCTACGAATTTGAATTTTCCCGCGAGAGATGAGAAGAAGACAACGATTACAAGAGATTAAGGTATGTAGATTAGCTTAATGCGTGATTATTTCAACAAATAATGATTGAGTGAGAGATTAGAATGAAGAGGTAATGTGGTATTAGAAAGCATACAAAATTTAATGAGTTTTATTTTTTTAATTGCGGCATTAGGAAGAACATATTGGGGTGCTCTTAGCACCACACTATCTTTACTAATAATTCTCTTGGAAGCAATATCCTTTGGTCCGACCGTAAAATACTAAAACTGCCGTTAAAATTCAATAATAATTCACTTGGAAGCGGTATCCTTTGGTCCGACCGGATTTTTTTTAAGCATACAAAATACAATTTCATCAACTTTCTTTCCAATGATCGAATAATCCAGAAGTGCTACTACTAAACAAAAATATAGGTTTGTGTCATTCCAACATAAATCAGTTCAATATTTTATATACCGCAACATCATAGCTATTTAGAGAACTCATCTTAAGTCTATATATACCGCTCATTTCACTCATTCTCCATTGTTGTTCCTCTTCAACACTTTTTATTGCTTCTCTTAATGTTCATGCCTTTGGACGATAATTTATAAATTATGCAATATTTGTACAAACCATTTTCTCTTGCATTTATTAAATACACAATATTTGTAAAAACAATATTCCACGCGCGGATCAAAGCACGTGTCATGATCACGCGCGGAGCGCATGCCGCTACGCTCGTAGTTTTAGAGAATTCTTTAGTTGAAGCAAGCTTCCTTGCTAGACCTAAGACTAAATTTGTTACATAAAAATTAAGATAAAGAATAGAGGGAAGCATGGAATGATCAAATTTGTTGTTCTTAAACAAATACCTACGTTAAACAAATACCTACGTGCAGCATGGACATGTTCTTGCCTCCATCACAAGTTTTGCTAATCCATTTTTTTGGTCTTTCAGCCAATGCGGTGTCTTGTCAGCGAAATTAAACAGATTAGCTCAAAAAAAAAAGGATCATGAAAAAAGTTAACTCTTCTATAGGAACTACTGTGAACATAAGGATAAAAAAGTTATTATTTCACTTGTACTCAAATAGTTTGGTGTTACAATTTTTAGAATCTGATGGTATTACTAAACAAGACAAAGTCGCTATTTTATTAAATCCGCACCAACCCAATATAGAGGGGCAGTAATAACTTTCATGTGCGTGCGTATAGGACTTTTGATTCTATACACTAAATACCAACCAACTGCTTGAAAAAACAAAGAGATATCCCGTTTGAATGCTACGATCTCACATCTCCTATGCACTCCACCATGTCGAGCCAAGGTCAACGGTCGAAGCATCATATGTCGACGTCCAAATTAAACATCCTCATGTTGTAACAAAAAAAAAAAAAATCCTACATGTCTCTAATATTATATATACATCACGATCTCTTCCAATATCCTACGACGTGGGACTATTCTTTCATTCAATCTACGTCTAATAAAAAACGAGATAAAGACTAAGTGTTCGAACATGATTATTACAACTGACTTTTTATTTCATGGTTGTTAAATCCATGGCACCAAACAATCTAATTTCCTGCATAGTGACATGGAAAAGACTAACGCATTATGCAGATAAATTATATATATTCACATATATATGATATGATAATTTTAAAATAGTTCTCACCAACCTCTCATATTCCGAACCAAACACACCGTCAACCCGCGTAGCATCCCTTTCACCAACCCCCGAATTTCAGTCTGATTGCCACCTGTCCATTGCATCAACCATCCATCCACCTTAGTTGAATTCAGTGAAAGGGGTCAAATTTCAACTAACCCCTCCTTCCTTCCCACTATATAACCCTTACAATCATTCCATCACAACTCAGGAAAGGCCAATTTGTTCATATACTCCTTTCCTATTATTTGCAACATACATACATAGTTACATACATACCAAGATATTAGCGTTTGTCATATACATATAATGGAGAAGGGAAATTCAGCACTGTGCATGAGGAGCGACCCTTTGAACTGGGGAAAGGCAGCAGAGGCACTAAGTGGGTCGCACTTGGAGGAAGTGAAAAGGATGGTGAATGAGTTTAGGAACCCACTGGTGAAACTAGAAGGGGCAGATTTAAAAATATCACAGGTGGCGGCAGTGGCGGCCATGGGAGGAAAGGTCAGCGTTGAGCTGGCGGAGACCGCCAGAGGGAGAGTGAAGGCGAGCAGCGATTGGGTAAAGAAGAGTTTGGAGGACGGAACGGATAGTTATGGTGTTACCACCGGGTTTGGGGCTACTTCGCATAGGAGGACCAAAAATGCCGAAGCACTACAAACCGAGCTCATTAGGTAAATAATTTACTGTGTTGGTAAAACTTATCATTTCTTGTGATCTTAACGTGTGTTCGCTTAACATATGTTAATAGACTGATGATCATAAGTGTCAATGCACTCACATGAGCAATGGTGTTTAGTGATATTTGCATCAATCGGATTATTAAGGCAACTTTAATTACAAAAACTACAATGTTATTGTGTTCAGAGAACGTATATAAACACCGCTCCTTTTTCATTTACAAATGACTTAAAAATAATCTGTGTTCAGTGAACATACATTAACATTACTCACTTTACGTTGGTTAACTTATATTTAGAGCGTTGAAATATGTTTTAAGGCTCTAAAACGTTTAATAAACATCATGAATTTTATGCTCTTTAAAAAATAAAAAGTAAACCAAATTTTAATTTCATTTTGATATTATCCCATTATTTGACTAATTTCTTCATTGCATTAACTATTTGCTATTTCATGAAAAAGCAGAAAAAGAAAAAGGAAAACCAAATGGAATTATATCAGAAGACATTCTATTTAGAATCACAGTTATCAAATGTATACATGCACACTCTATTATGTAGAGAGCTGTATTGAAATTATAGCCTATGACCATTTATTTGTGTTTTTCTCTAACTAATAGAGCCGGCCCTGCATGAATTTCTCAACAAAACAAGTTTAGCATGAAACAAAAAAATAATGATACCATCGAGTTATTTAGATGGTTGGGCATTAAATTGGTATGTTTCTACTTAGTCAAATGGTTCGGTTAATATAAGCAATTTTCGAAAGCATTAAGATAATTTATAACCACAAATAACCAATCGAATAAATTATCGGTGAACAGATCAAAATTATCAAGTGACAGTTAAGATACAAGCAAATTTTCACTTTGGAAGAAATAAGATACAAAATAGAATAAAGACAGCAACCCTGTCCCAAAACATATGAACTCTGACACATGAAATCCCTTATCCCACGCCACAAAAATATGTTGCTCAACGGAAAAATATGATCGTAAAGAAAGTGTCAAAAGAGGCAACTTTTGAAAGCTGACAGAGACATAACACTATAATCAGCATCAACTAGCTTACCAAAACACCCAAAACATACCTAAAAATACCCAGTTCCTAATTTATGTAGGCCTATGTTGGTCCCAGCATAACATGCTCCTGATTGAAGGGGAAAAACGAAAATCATTGACATCCCATACCTTACACTTACAAAAACTGATATTTCAATATTAAGTAAACCCGCATATTCATTCCATGAAAAAAACATCATTATATAAAAGATAATTCAAGACATATCAGTTAGTTAGGTTAGCATTATCTTTCAGAAATGTGAGAGAACAAGCACGCACATACGAATTGGTCGACGCAAGTGAGCCTTGTAAACAATTCGCAGAATCCTTGAGTTCATCTTGAATGATATATTGAAACTTTTCTATTTCAGGTTCCTAAATGCTGGAATATTCGGATCTGGTAAAGACTCTGGTAACACACTGCCAACCACCACCACTAGAGCTGCAATGCTTGTTAGAATCAATACTCTCCTCCAAGGCTACTCTGGAATCCGCTTTGAGATTCTAGAAGCAATTGCTGCCTTCTTAAACAGCGACATCACCCCATGTCTCCCTTTACGTGGGACCATCACTGCTTCAGGCGATCTCGTCCCTCTATCTTACATTGCCGGACTGCTCACCGGTCGCCCCAACTCTAAAGCAGTCACCTCTGATGGATCTCGCATAGATGCTAGAGAAGCATTTAAGCTTGCAAATATTCCAAGCACGTTCTTCGAACTCCAACCAAAAGAAGGCCTTGCACTCGTTAATGGCACTGCAGTCGGATCTGGACTTGCTTCCATAGTTTTGTTTGAGGCCAATGTCCTAGCGGTTCTTTCTGAAATAATCTCTGCAGTATTTTGTGAAGTAATGCAAGGAAAGCAAGAGTTTACCGATCACTTGACTCACAAGCTGAAACACCATCCAGGTCAGATTGAAGCTGCAGCCATAATGGAGCATATACTGGAAGGGAGCTCTTACATGAAAATGGCCAAAGAAATTCATGAACGTGATCCATTACAAAAACCAAAGCAGGATCGTTATGCATTAAGGACATCGCCTCAATGGTTGGGTCCTCAGATTGAAGTTATTCGTGCATCGACCAAGTCCATTGAACGTGAGATTAACTCGGTTAATGATAACCCATTGATTGACGTTGCAAGGAAGAAAGCTATCCATGGAGGTAATTTCCAAGGGACACCCATTGGTGTGTCAATGGATAATACAAGGCTTGCTATTGCTGCAATTGGGAAGCTTTTGTTTGCACAGATGTCTGAGCTGGTAAATGATTTCTACAACAATGGGCTTCCATCTAATTTATCAGGTGGAAGAAACCCTAGCTTGGATTATGGGTTTAAAGGAGCAGAAATAGCCATGGCTTCTTACTGTTCTGAAATACAATATCTGGCCAACCCTGTAACTAACCACGTTGAAAGTGCTGAACAGCACAATCAAGATGTCAATTCATTGGGACTCATCTCTTCTAGAAAGACTGCTGAGGCCGTAGAGATACTTAAACTTATGGTTACTACATTCCTAGTTGCATTATGTCAAGCTATTGATTTAAGGCACCTAGAAGAAAATTTGAAATGTGCAGTTAAAAACACAGTTAGTCAAGCATGTAAGATAGTCTTAACCACTGGGGTCAATGGAGAACCTCATCCATCTAGGTTTTGCGAGGTTGAACTGACCAAGGTGATTGACAGAGAGCACGTATTTGCATACGTTGATGACCCATGCAGCCAAACATATCCATTGATGGAGAAGCTGAGACAAGTTCTTGTACAGCATGCACTGAACAATGGAGAAATGGAGAAGGACTTCAACACTTCGATATTTCAAAAGATTGTAGCTTTTGAGACAGAACTGAAGGCAAAGCTTCCTAAAGAAGTAGAGGCGGCTAGGCTTTCAGTAGAGATTGGGTGTGCAGTGATCCCTAACAGAATAAAAGAATGTAGGTCGTATCCACTGTATAAGTTTATCAGAGGAGAGCTTGGAACAGGCTTTCTGACGGGGGAGAGGACAACATCACCGGGAGAAGAGTTTGACAAAGTATTTGTCGGTATTTGTCAGGGGAAGATTATTGATCCAATGCTTGAATGCTTGAAGGAATGGAACGGAGAGCCTCTTCCCATATGCTGAAATCCCCAATGTGTAGCCTCAAAAAATAAAAATCTAAATCTGAAAGATGTTTGTTAAATGCATATAACTACCATTATTTATTGTAATTTTTTTAATCGAAATATCTATTATAACGTTTTCTTTTCCAAACTTGTTGTACACGTGAAACCAGCAATGCAAAATTTTCGGATATTTTATTACAAGCCTAAGTGCAGTTAATTCTTAATTAACTAAACCTTTTTTTTTTAACATTTTCCTTTCTTTTATACTAGATGATTTAACATTGGTCCAACTTGAACCATGGTTAACTCAATATTTTGTTAATAATACTTAGAGCAAATTTTAGTTTTAGTTTTAGTTGTTGTTTTTTTTCCTTCTTTTAATACATACGTGTATGCGGTACATATATATCTAGAGAGAGAAGGAAAGTTTATTTAGATACAAAATATAAACATAACTGGTGACATAATGAGTCTCCACCCCTGAATCATCTTCTGATTTGCACCCTTCACATAGAGACAAATTGATTCAATGATCCAATGATTGAGACTTTATATCACTTAGTTTGTGTTAAACTTTTATGTTCAAATAGTCACTCACTGTTATAAGACAGACTAAAACTCTGTCTTCTATTTTGTTGCTGCATTTGGGTCTATATGGCTTTGGGCCTTAACTCGTTTTCCTTTTTTACTATCATTTGACCAATATGCCCTTAGCTTATAACAACGCAGTGTATATAAACAGTCAGAGTCGGCTCTTAGGCTGGGCAAGCTGGGTGTAGCGACCCTCCTTTTCGGTCGATTCAAATCGATCGTTAAACCGACTTAAATTGAACCAGAAAGGCGAACACGCTAACTTTGGACGCACAACACATCAGAACAAACACCAGAAGACTTTTATAAACATCGTAATAATGTTGCGTCAGAGTACAGAATATCAGTATACATCGAAAATAATATAGCGGAAGATAAACTTATACATAATGTAATACAATGCACAATGGTAATATAAACTAACTTAGTGGAAGACTATCAATGCTCTGGACACAGCTTTAAGCTTTGATCCAAAATCATGCTCAAGATAAATATCTGCAAAACAAACCACTCGACTGCCCTTGTGGAAAATATGAGCATCCGAGTTTGCAAGGGAAAAACAAACTACGAGTCAGTCATGAGACTAGTATGAGAATTCTAACAGTTATAAACAACTTATATAAAATAAGGCATATCGCATGACCACGTCATATAATACCGAACGAGTTTTCTCCACTAGATTGCAAGTGCACATACAACTACCATAAGTAATAAACTTATGGATCGACAATGCATCAGAGAACATGCAATTTTCCTCAATCTACCATTTAAGTTTAATCCCCAAAATTAAATTTCAAAATCCAATTCACTTTACGGAAATTATTCCTTTGGACTTTATTTCCCGATTTCTTATTTCAAATCATTTGAAATACATATCTAGTTTTCATATCAAAGTAGATTTCACTTCGGAATCTCAAACCAAAATCTTTGGAAATATGGATTCCAAAATATCACAATGCATACAAACAGTATGCAACCAAATATCGGGAGGTTTCTCCCGTCGGTAAGGCAAAGAGAACGTTCCTTAGTCACTCGATATATGCATGTGCACCTCCCGCACATGGAGCAGGCTACACTGACTACTAACCAAGTCTTAAGGTCTTGGGTCTCTCTTACCCATACTTTTAGTCCTCAGGGTTACCCGAATCTTTAGTCACATACTAAATCATTTTTATTTCCCGAAGTAGGGAAAATCATTTCACAACATAATAATCACAAGTACTTTTAAACTATAGTACTTCACATATATAATCAATCACTATTAATCATATAACCTTCGAGCTCGTACGTCTCAAAGAAGGGTGTTAAGAAAGAGAATAAATTCTCCGCTACCAAACAGATATATCATCAATAACAACTAATCGATTATGTGATGAACTACAATGTCAAACACATAATACTTTTCTAAATCATTTCGCAAACATCGGGTTCAATCCTCGAAATCCTTTCTGCTTTATAAAACATTTTTATAAAACTTTCCCTGTCCAAAATCGGGAAAACATTTCTTTTCACTTAAGAAAATGTCTTTTCAAAATCATTCATTAAATTTGAAATGAACTGAACAACATCGCTAAACATCTCATAGTCAAATCGTGAAGTGTTTCACAAGGTGTCAGCATGCAAATAATTCTACCCAACTCAACACTTAAATGTAAAAGCATATTTTGCTCATAAACTGGTCGAGCACAATCTAAACAATCAATCAATCAACAATAATGAATATCAACAACCAAGTATATTTGGTTCTAACACATCTCATAAACAGTGACGGTCTTTATTCACAGAAGCTCATCTCGATAATTTTAAATCGAATTCCATTAAATTCTAATTTAGTTTATTAAATTGGAAAACTTCACTTTGGAAAATTTTCCATTAAATCTTTTTTTTTTTTTTGAAAAACAAAAATGTATGATCTTCTGAAAAGAAGAGAGCACACAAATATAATATATAACAATAAAGGCTACAATGTCCGACTACCAATCCAAAAGGAAATAGAAAACAATACAAAAGCCCGACTATAAAGATGTAAAGGAAAGTAGATAGATGAGCTCCGAATAAATCACCGCCCATCATACTTCAATATCGAATTCCGGCAAAGCCACCACCCAATATTGAAATATATCTACTCCAATACAAAAACTAGACACTCACAACCAAATAAAACAAAGATAATAATAGAACACCCCAAATACACACTACGGCACTAAAACAAAAAATCTGATGCAAACACCACCGATCCAAATAGCTAACCATGAAGCTCCTCTGCTATATCAATAACCTGGAATCTGAAAAGAACTAGACAAACTATTAGTAATACTTCACACACACACACACACACACACATATATATATATATATATGAATATATGCGTGTATATATACATATATCTGAGATGATAATATATATATATATAAAGGAATATATCCATATATATATGTGGAGAAGAAGAAAGGAAAAGAGTTAAACAAACAACTCCAAGGTGTAGAAATTAACAACAAAGACGAGATCTATTACAACTAAAAAATATGTTGATTCTAATAAATAAACTCAAATTAAATCTAACCTTTATCAAATAACTCTCAAAACGCAACTCACCAAAAAACTTATAATGCGAATTAGACATCCAATCCAGACAGTAATAAACTATCCTACTGATTAAATTATCAGCAGAAATTGAAATAGAGTGAAAAAATCTTTGATTCGTTTCAAACCAGATGAACCAACTAATGGTAGTAACTAAAGAATCTAACACATACCTTTGTCTTGAATTATAGACAAATCTACAATGATCCCAATAATCACCACAGGTACTAAAAGAATTAATATTCGCCAAAACAAAAATCCTTAAAATCGTATTAAAAATAAAATTGGTAATATTGCACAAAAAAAATAAGTGATCAACATCTTCATTCCAAAGATTACCAAAAAAACACTTAACATCAAAAATAGTATTCTTTTTCTTTAAAAGCTCAACCGTATTAAGCTTCTTATGAATAATCAACCACATAAGAAACTTCGCTTTAGGAGGAGAATTTGATTTCCAAATAAACTTAAAAGGGTGCAATGAAACACCAGAAAAATTAATAAAATTGTACATAGAATTAATAGAGTAAATTGAACTCTTACCCAAACCCTAACTAATAGAATCTCCATTCCCATCCAAAAGATATAAAGCTAACTTAGCTTTAAGTAAGGCTAATTGTCTTAACATTCCCCCTTCTAAAATATTATCAAAAAAAATTCCCAAGGGGGATCTAAATCCCCTCTATAGACGTCTTTAATCAAAGCATTCTTAAAACTACTAATATTGAAAATCTCACTAAATTCAAATTTTAACGACAAACGAGAAATCCAAGCATCATGCCAAAAGAAAGTAAGGTTTCCCGAATGAACAGTCACCTTACAACCTAAATTAAAAAAATCAAAACACTTCAAAACCGACTTCCAAAAATAAGATAATCTATTAAACCAACTAACACTAGAACCAACTATAAACTTATTTCCTGAATAACAAAATTCGGAAACAATAATCTTCCAAGTAGCCGACACATTAGGACTCCTAAATCTCCATAACCATTTGGCTAACAAAAAAGAATTAAAATTACACAAATTAATGATCCCTGGACCCCCTTCTTTCTTGGGTTTACAACATACCTCCCAGTTGACTAAACATTTATAACCTTTACAAATAGGAACACCACTCCAAAGATAATTACGCCTGATTCTGTCAATTTTCCATTAAATCTTAGTTAAAAAGTTTATAAATTCCAAATTATAACTTCACGGTTAATTGGGTTGTAAGAACTAATGTTGTTTAAAACGCAGTTCATAATAAACCCAAAATCAACTTCCATTTAATTCCGATTATATTTATTAATTGGAAGACTTCATTAATCTTAATAAAAAGATTTGTTCCTTTCTGAACTGGGTTTAAGAACAGTGTTATTGAAGACACCATTCATGACAAACCCAAAATCCAATTTGATATTAAATACAAGGCTCTGGATAGAAATCATATCGACTTATATTCAACATCAAATTCTGAAAACCAACAGATACCGTATTGGGAACAACGATATATATATCTTCCAAATTCTTCAACAATATCCGTATAATCACGGAATCCAATATCGAAATATCCAAAGATTATTTCCATTTAGATCCATTCCAATTTATATGTTGGAAAACATTGGTTATATTAAAACCATTCACAATTCAATTAGTTATTTAAAAACATTGGATTACTAATCTTTAGAAAACATCGTCTGATCTTAGTCGAATATTCAATGTTCCTTTCGTTCTTCCCACCCCTCGCCTAACGGAATAATTTCCAGTTAGATCTCACATGTGATACTAGACTGTACTCTGAGAAATCGTCGCATATTCCTTTTGGTTCTTTTTTTTTTTGCAAGGCTACAATATGTTCGTTAATCTAGTTGTTAACTAGTTCATTCAGATAAAATGTCTTTTTTCTTTCTAAAATTTAGAATAACAATCCAAAACCTTTTTAAATCATTTATTATGATTTAACACAATTTATCCATATTTTTAATAATTGTAATATGGCCATTTCAGTCGATTTCCATTTACGGTCATCGAACTGCATTTACGGCGACCTTTTCAAATATTGAATTTGACATATCTTGAAATCTAACCGTTGGATTTCAAATATTTTCTTTTAACTTGAAAGCTCTTTTAATTACGAATCCAACGTTTTCAGTTTTGGGAGAATCTGACGGTCAGATCTCCCGTTATGTTAGTTCAAAGGTAACGGCTGAAATTTACGAACGATCGCTGCGCGACTTGTCCTATTCAAACCAAGTTCGATTTATAAATAAAATCGAATTTAATTCAAAACTGTTTATAAATTTTATATCATTCATCAACAATCAATTATACCATCCAATCCATATATTGTGGTTATATATCATGGAAGCACCAAACCAGTAACGCTTATATGGGTTCGTCAAACAATAAATTAACCACAAATCAATCATCAACAATCAATATATATTAACTCAATAATATCGTTCAATAATAGTGGTGATCATATCTAGAACCAATAACTAATAATTAGTTAAATTTTCCCAGTTAATAACCATTTAAGGTTAAATTCAATTTCACAACATTAATATGTAACTCAGATAATTCATAAACGTTATTCAACAATTAACTAACAAACAGTTAATTTTAATCTAGCCCTTTTCAGTGAAGGGTTTCTCACCTCGATTGGTTTTGAAATGATGTAAAACAATTGTCGTTCGACATATCTGACCAGACATTTAGTTTTGCTATAATTTGTAATGTGCTCCATTTTTATTCCAATCAGCTCTGAAATGTAGTGCTCGTCTTCACGGTTCTAACGGAGCCGATTTTGCGCGATTCTGATTTCGTATAGCAAATATATAGCAGCTTAAAAACTAATTTCATAAATTAGGCAATTAAATTTATAATTACTTTTTAATTACATTTCTTAATCTCGTGTTTTTTTGCTGTAGCGTTCTTCTTCTTTCCAGCTCAAAATTGTCGAACTTGACTTCAACATCTAGGGTTGACAACCGCCGCCACTATACACGTCCGGACCCCCATCGCCAGTCACTACCCTCTCCGCCTTGACATCGTCGTCCATCAGCGGCCACCGTGTAAACTCGAATCCCCCCACTATAACACCCCGTAATTTTTAAGGACATTATAACGATAAACTAAAGGGTACTTAATTAAATATTGGGAATTAAGTAAAACAGATTGTACCATTGCATTTGTCCCGGAATTCTGCTTAAGATAGACTCTGAGTTTGTGTAAAACGGACATCGTATGAGAAAGATATGAAGGTTAGAAGTTTGTATACATATAAGAGCTTTATGTATAAATAAAACTAATCAGAATCTTCAAAATAAATCAAACAGCGAGGCGGGAAACCAGGGAGGAAAGTTGACCCATTGGGCGTCGACCCATGCCTAGTTGGGTCGACCCGCACTGGATCTGGTCGGGTGCAAATAGTTTCTATTGAGGATCGGCAATATATAGGACAACATTTCTATGATTTTTCTACACCTAAAACAATGGAGACAATGAAACTGCAAACAACCTGTGGAACCTATTTAATCTGTTGGGATTAAGTAAACCTGTTTAATCTGTTAGGGTTAAGTAAACCTTTTTAGTGTGTGGGGGTTATATAAACCTGTTAACCTGTGAAACATAACCTGTTAATCTGTGAGGGGTTAGGAAAACATGTTGATCTGTAGGCTTAACCAGTTAAAAATCCTAGTTAATTAGGGGACACTAGTTTAGGGGTTTGACATATGTCATCTGTTGTGTGGGACCCATATCAGTCAGTAACCCATTCTGGTAGTAAACGGGGACCCCGCACTAGGTAGGAGTCAGGGCACGCATATTGAACTGATTATAAGAGGTTTATCTGAAAGGGGGTGTATACGGGCGCGTTCCAACGGAGTCATATGCGTGCATGAGTCCGGTCTGTTGGGGGGACATATGCCATTGTAGCACCTGTAAATAGGTCTGTGTCCTTCTTTAGGTTGCCACTTTAAGAAGTAATACACCCTACTATGGAACCAACACAGGGTATTTATAAGTTAGGGACCCGATCGCTTGGGGGTAGTAATTAGGGTACATCTAGCCCTGTCTGTTTCTGTTGAGGTACCTGCTATTTCTGTTTGTGGTAACACCCGTTAGTTCTTTTGAGGTGCCTGTTATTTCTGTTTGGGTAAAATTTGTTACTAGTTTACACCTAATCCTACCATTATGTTTCTGTTGGGATCATTATGTTTTTGTTAAGTAATTAGGGGACACCTAATCTTGTCATAATCTGATATACTAGTATTGGTGTAGAGAAAGTAACTAAGAAGCATAGTTCACCCTGTTTATTCTGCTCATTCTGTTCAGTCTGTTCATACCTATTATATAATACTGTTTTCTCTTATCCAAGTTTATATGTCTATCATGATACTTTTATTTCTTTATATGCTAAAAGTCACTGGACTCGCCAGGCTTTATGTCTGACCCATTTTGTTTCCTTTTCTCTCTATTCCTTCCCCCCTCCAGGTTCTCTGGGTGGGAACGCTCAGGCTTGATTAGGACTCTCTCTTCTGTTTTTGCTTGGATTTGGATATGCTTTGATGTATCAATTTGACTACATGTCTACTTTGTAATGGCTATTATTAGGGATTATGATTTTACATTTTAGTACTCTTATGGCTTTTAGCGCAGGACAAATGTTTAAGTTTCATGTATTTGGTTCCAGTATTTTAGCATGATGACGTAACTGGTTTTGAGACTACGATATGTTTTTCTGCTAAATAATGAAGTTTTAATTTTCACTGCTATTTTATATTTGTCTTGTGATATTCTATTTCTGTTTACCTATAACGCTTCACGGAACTTAATGCATTCTGATAAAGAGTGACATTAATGGACGTGGGGTGTCACATTTGGTACCAGAGCTGAAGGTTACAAGATCGGGTAAAAAGGTTTTGAAAATTGTTTTCAAAAGGTTTCAAACAGAAAGTACTTTTAAAGAAAACTCTATTTTTGAAAAACATATTCCCCAAAGCCATATAAAATATCTTTCAATTCTCTGTTTGAATCCCATTTCCTTTTCTTTTCCGCATGTATGGGGGACTGAATCTTCCTGAGGGCGTTCAGATATCGGGTTGGTTCCGTAGGTATCTTGAGGCTACGACAGATGCTGAAGGCCAAGGAGACGCCCCTTCCCCAGATGCAGTAGTTGTTCCTCCTCCTCCACAAGCAGATAATTTCTCTAAGATATGCAAAGATTTCTGTGTTATGGGAGGAAAGCCATTATGTGGAACTGAGAACTTTGTGGAAGCACGAAATTGGCTAAAAGAGATAGAAAAATTGTTTGGGCTTTTCGAGGTTGATGACCGCAGGAAGATACAGTTGGTTGCATGGCAACTTAATGACGAGGCTTCGTTCTAGTGGGAAGTGAAGCAAGCAGGAAGTCCAGTTGATACTTGGGATGATTCCCGGTAGAGATTCGAGATGAAATTTCTTTCTCAGGTAGAAGAAAGTATGCAAATGGAGGGGTTTCTGGCACTTAAGCAACGAAGCATGTCTTTTAAGGAGTATGTTAATAAGTTTAATCAATTGGCAAGGTTTGGTCTGGAGTTGGTGAATACCCAGCACAAGAAAGCTTTAAGGTTTGCAAGATGATTAAATCAACCTCTTCAAGCATTGACATTATCTCACGTTCCGATAAGGGCTACTTTTGGGAGACTGATTGATATGGCATTGATGCACGAAGATGGTAAGGATGAGAAAAAGGAGGCTAAGACCGATGAGCCACAAAATAAGAAAGCGTGGCCCAAGAAAGAACAAGAAAAGAAGGGTGGTAAGAACGACAAAGCTCCAGGCAAGAAAAAGTGTCATGGTTGTGGGAGCTTGGATCATTTGGTCAAAGATTGCAGAAAAAAGAAAAAAGCTTGCTTCAACTGTGGGGAAGTCGGACATTATACTAGGGAGTTCCCGAAGAGGCAAGGACAGAGCCAAGGGCAGGATCTTCTGGAGGGCATGTGCATGCTCTCGAGGCCAGTGTACCGGACAGAGGTAGGAAAGTTTCTATTGAAGGTTTGATTTCTCTTTCCAATCATCCAGTTAGGACTCTTTTTGATTCTAGCGCTTCTCACTCTTTTATATCTAATTCTGTGGTTGAGTCTCTGCACCTTAGTACTAGTATTATTTCTGATCTCATTATTATATCAAACCCCATTGGGGACACGACTCATATGTCTATGATATGTCGATGTTTGAGGATATCTGTGTTGGGCGTCGAGTTTGAGTGCGACGCGTAAGTGCTTGGTTTTTTGGGCTATGGTCTGATTCTAGGGATGGATTGGCTAGCCATGTATGGTGCCATTCTAGACTGTGACAGGAGAGTCATTAGGCTTTTGAATTGCAAAGGGAGGACTCTCGAGATTTCTTGTGACCCAAAGGGGTCTGTTATGCTTAACTTCCTAGAGTCACTTGATGTTTCTATTGAAGATTTGCAACATCTATGCGTATACGGATGTTTTTGAGGAGGTTAGGGGATTACCTCCGAGGCGTGGAATTGATTTCCAGATACATTTGGTGGATAATATAAAGCCAGTCGCATTGCCTGTGTGCCACATGGCTCCTAGGGAAAAGAGGGAACATAACAAACAAGTAGGGGATCCACTTGAGAAGGGGTTTATTAGGCGAAGTATATTTAAATGCGGAGCTCCAGTCGTCTTTGCTACCAAGGCGGATGGTTCACTTCGTCTATGTGTGGATTACAGGAAGTTGAATAAGCTCACAAAGAAGAATAGGCTCCCATTTCCGAGGATTGACGATTTGTTTGACCAACTTGGGCGCATCTGTTTTCTCTCAGTTAGACTTAGCCACGGGATTTCATCAGTTGAGGGTGGCCGGGGACAGTATGGACAAGACCGCTTTCGGAACTCCAGATGGCTTCTTTGAGTGGCTAGTCATGCCTTTTGGGTTGACGAATGCACCCACATATTTTGTGGATCTGATGAGTAGGGTGCTCAGGGAGTTTCTGAATAAGTTCGTGGTGGTTTTTGTCGATGACATCTTGATTTTCTCGAAGAACGGGGAAGAGCATGCCCTACATTTAGGAGAGGTTTTGAGGACTCTCAGTGTAACACCCCACCTCCGCTAGGGTCACTCACAAAGGGAAAGCACTAGTTTTGGAGAGGTATTATCGAGATAACATCACAGAATTATCACAAGACAGAACATAAATAAATAATTAAGTAAACAGCGGAAGAATTTATGAGCAAAACAGAACTTCATTTCATTCCAAAATTAACCATGTCTTTTACAAACATTTCAAATAACTTCATTACAACTGTCTTGTAATAATAGCCAAAGAAGCAATAACTTAAAAACAGAAAAACAGCTTATTCCCCAAGTGCAGTAAAATGAAGCAGCCATAGCAAACCGTACATGCTGAGCCAAAGCAAGTGATATCCAAGCTAAGAGCTAGTGTTTCCTCCCTGAGAACCTGGGGGGGGGGGGGATGAAAGAAAAAGAGGCGAAAGGAAAAAGGGTCAGTCATAAAGACTGAGTAAGTCCTAGTGACTTTCAGTGTAAAGACGGTTAAAACATCATGTCATGTATGAACTGGAACTAAACTTGAGAATGGTGTCAAGGTGGACAAGATAGACTAAGGTGATCATGATAAGTCAAGACAAGTCAAATAAAGCAACACATGTTCAAGATTCGTTGCATCGACCGTACTAGTATACTAAGCCCATGTCACTAGTTAATCGAAATAAATCCCACGGCCCAATATCATGAAATGACCCTGAAACGGGGTCTGACCCAAGTACGGGGTCTTACGGAGCGATTATCTAGTCGATCGGCTCCCTACAAGTTCTAGCTCGTCAAGTGTCCGTGTCATACGGCTAATCACGAATGTAGTCACCTATGTTGGGTCCACCTTAGGGTGTATCAGCCCTAGGGTGTCAACCCCTGACACGATTCAAGACGCACAGATAAATCTACGGATACCCAGTGTCTGCCCCGGAATACGTGCACGACCGTAGCCCACCGAACCTACACTGGCGTACCCCACTGCCGTCGTTCACCTCTTACAATCAGCCCAGTAATCGTGCCCCACCCGGCCTAACCCCAGGGTACCTTGATACATCTAGAGGGTTACTGCTGAAAAGGGTCGTGTCTAGAGTTTCGCCTAACAGATTAGGTCATGTAATTCGTGACCTAACCCGCCTAACCGATTAAGTCATGTAATTCGTGACTTAATCCTTTTCCAGTCTAGTCATGTCAAGATGGTAAAGTATGTCATTTAAATTCGTGACTTAACCCGCCTACGTGTCATGTCAAGTTGGCTAAGTGTTGTCGTTTCAAGTTCATGACTTAGCCCTACAAATCGTGTTCAAGTTGGTTAAGTTGTCTTTTCATGTACATGACTTAACCCTAATTGGCATTAATTGATTCGTTAATGCACCGAACCACTCACATTGGATCCTATTGTTCGTAGCCACTGGATTTGCCGCACGGTTCCGGGCAGGTTTACGCTACGAACTCAACCCAATCTCGAGTTTCAAGCGCGATGTGACCAACTACCCACATTGTAACCTATTGTTTGTAGCAACTGGATTTGCCGGGCGGTTCCGGGCAGATTTACACTACAAACTCAACCCAACCTCGAGTTGGCCACTTTCTTGTTTTCTAAAGTCATGTCCATGTTCTTATCAAATTCGTGCTATTTTCATAGCATGTTCATATGTCAATTTCGTGCCCAACTAAGGCATGTTTCAAGTCAAGTTATGACATGTTCAAGTCAAGTTTTCGTGCCATATTTCATGTTCTACTTATGCCAAATTTCACGGTTTATGATTATAATCAATTCAAGTTTTGCCAATTCTACCCAATCGTACCCCCAACGTATATAAACATGCTTCGTTCACAAGCATAAACAGTTCAAGAGATAAAGGGGAATAACACCAAACATGTGATAGGCATACGTGAAAATTCCAACATCACTTGCATAATAAACAGGCTATAACATATCACATGGTTTCAATACAGCTTGATGATAGCTTGGCATAGTAATGGTTCCAACTTAGTTTAACATGATGATTTCAACTTTACATCATAGGCATAATAATAATTTTATTACAAACATGAAACTTTAAAGGCATGACAATTCAAATAGGCATAGTGGATTCCAATTTAGCATTTTTGACATAATGATTCTCGTCTAGCTTTATAAACATATTGATTCCAACTTTTCATCATAACCTAGCAATTCCCAATTTGTCATTAACATGATAGGAATATTAACATCACAGGCATAGTTTCATTAACATCATAGACATGGTTTAATTAGCATCATAGGCATGATTTAATCAACATAAGGATTTCAATGATCATAATGATTCCATGGACATGTATTAGTTCAACTTGCAATATAGTTAAGCCCAAGTGATTCATAACAACATCAACATCATGATAAGTTTAACTTGCAGCATTAACATAGCAATATTCCCAAATTATGATTCAAAGTTAAACAATATAAATATGGATTAACAATAGTTCCTAAATCCGGTTTCAATTCATAGCATGTCCATGTTATTTTAGCGTTTTTGCCCAAACAGTGACATAGAACTTACAATATGAAGCAAGTAATCCAAATCAAAATTTCAAATCAAATAGCCCCAAATCTGTTGTCTAAAGCGTCGTAGTTGTTGTAGCTTCTAGTTGTAGCCTTCAAGAATCGTCCTTCGTCTTCTATAATTTTGTTCTTTGTATTTTTAATTTAGAGTTCTAAGTTTAATGGCGGCTGCATGAGGCTAAAATGAAATAGTATGATTTAGGCTAGGTCTTAGGGTCTTTAAATAGTTGTAGGAAATTGATTTCAGCTTTTAGATTAACCCTAGAATAGATCTGAGCCATCCAAAATCGTCACAAGCCCCCAAAACAGGACCTAGGAGCCAAAACAGGTGCACCAGGCCGACCTGGCCGACCAGGGAGGTCAACCCCCAGGTCGACACCCAGGTCGACACCCAGGTCGACTCCCCAGTCGACCTGGGGGGAGGTCGACTCTAGTGTCGACCTGGTTGGGGGGAGGTCGACCCTAGTGTCGACCCCCCTGTCGACCTGTCTGGGTGGGATTTTTCCCGCCTACCCTGAATTCTGAAAATTTGAATCTGTTTTTGAATTTGAATTTTCCGTGAAACTTTGTGAGGCCATATCTTGATCATACGGACTCCGATTTGCGAAATTTCGGACTCTATTTCGCGTATTATTCCGAGACGAACGCAATGGCGCAACCCGTTTTCCCTGATTCCGATTTTAACATTTAATTTCGCCCTGTTTTAAGTTATAACGTGCTGTTTAAAATACGGGTTGTTACATTCTCCCCTCCTTAAAGGATTTCGTCCCCGAAATCTTCAAGTTAGGAAGAACGTATCCTTCCATCCATCATCCATCTACTCAAAGCATCATCCACAGGCATTCATTGTCCTTAAAAGATTTCTAATGCTGTATGAACATATGCAGAAAGTGTGTGTATATGTTCCTTATCTAATGCAAATGATCCGGCTTGATTGATCTTCTAAATGCAAAATATGTTTAGTGAAATGAATCCAATATGTATGCAAAATTTTCCTATTATAATTCAAAATTTCTACATGAGTGCACAAACATT